>JALJVW010000139.1:32834998-34108926 GCA_024865655.1 Emberiza elegans
AACAAAATAAGAAGCATTTGTTCCCCTGCTTTAAAAAAAGCCCTCATGATCTGCATTCACTCTCAGGATCCAAAACAATGATCTCTTAAAAAGGAACCTAGCAAAATATTTGCCTGTTTCTATCCATTATTCAAAGTAAAATTACTGCATTCTCAGTAAACTGGAGGTTTAACAGTGACAAGAACAGGTCATGAAGAAGGCAAGCACGCTGATGGACATGGGTTAAACTACTCCCTGCCTTGGCCCAGCTGTAATGCTGCCCTCCCAAGCAGGCAACTTTCCTTCCTCCTCCATGTATTTTAGACACAATTAAATATTTTAATCCACTATTCTCCATGCCTCTTGCCCTAAACCAGACTGCCAATGTGACAGCCCTCTGACTGTGGGTCTAACTGAGACAGAGATGACTTTGTGATGTCCTTCACACAACAGCTGAGCCAGAGGTTTCTCTGTAGAGAAATAAAAACAGGAATACCAAATTCATTTTTAAGAAAGGTATTTTTTTCTAAACCTTAGATGCTGTGACACTGGTTGAAGCTGTTGATGCTGTGACAGGATTCCTGAGGGAGTGCAGGAGGACAGGGGCAGGTAGGGAATAGTCAGGTGAAGCAGTCAAAGCACCCAAACACCTCCTCAGAGGAGGAAAAGCTTTCCAGAAGGATCTGAGGAGCTCATTTAGCCAGTCAGGGTTTATGAATGTATAGATTCATACACCACTACAGAAACTTCATGGTGCCTGAGGGGGAAGTGGTATTTCAAGGTTAGAAGTTGATCCTTTTGTCCCTCCACCACCAGGAAGTCCAAACTATCCCACTCACTACAGCATCTGCCTTTCCATCAGCTCCTCCTCCAAAAACAGCAGTATTACACCCACACATCTCTCTCCCTGGGATCCCAAATCCATCATTCTGTTTTATACTGGACAGCTGGGATGGGTACAGCTGTGCAGCATCTCTGGGATGGGCACAGCTCTGTGGAAGCTGCTCTGCACAAACCTCCCCTCCACTGCTGCACTCGCTGCTTTCTCTGTGTGCAAAATCCTTTCCAGACTCACTTAGAGACCTCACACTTTGACATTTCTGCCAGCTGCACCCTTGCCCTGCCACAGGGACCCCTCTGTGCCCTTCTGGTCACCAGCCTGCTCCCCAACAACACAGCCTGAAGATGGGTCCAGCACACAAACACCCCCAGCAGCTCCAACACTGCTCCTCATCCCTGCTGCCTTCCTGGGCAGGGGGAACAGCAGCCAGCTCCAAGACATTGATGCAGTGTATGGCAGAGCATTTAAAAAAACCAAAAAAACAAAAAACAGAGTAAAATCTGTCCAAAGAAAGTGCAGCAAGGGAGGTTTCCCCAAGCAGAAGTGATGCTGGAATGGATGAGACAGAATCATTGAATCATTTAGGTTGGAAAAGACTCTTTCCTGAGACTCTTTCCTGAAGGTTATGTGGAGACAAAACCTTGGAATCAGAAGGATTTCCAAGCTCACAAAGCTCAAAAAACCAGAAAATATTTTCAAATATAACTAAATGCAAGTGATAAAACCTTTAGAACTCTCACCATAGTTTAATTAAGAGTTGAAAATTTGCAGTCTCTCTGACTGGGTTTGTGTACAGTTCCAAATGCAGATCTAACCACCCAGCTAGCAGTCACACTGAAAAAAACTTAGTTCATAAACTACATTATGTTATTTTAAAGCTAAATTCATACATCAGGGTTTATGAAGAGTTTAAAATCTCAAGGTGAAATGTTAATGTCCTTTATGGTGCACTTGCTCTGAAAAACCTCGACATGACTAGCTGCCCCTAATAAAGCATTAATGCAGCTCTACTGGGTTGCAATTAACCTTTTTGTCAGGGTTTGTCTGGTCTTAAATAATGGTGACTTTTAAATCAGTATAACAGGGAACTATCCCCTACCTTAGATTACAGGGAATACACTTGGGTTAAGAATTATGTTCTGTGTGAAAAAACAATTGCAGAGGGCAATTCCAGCAGTGCTTGTGTTGATTCCTGCCTGCAGGAGCACAGGGAACAGATCCCAGCCATGGGAAGATTGTTCTGATGTCATTGTGAAGCACAAAACAGTTAACATGCAGGATGCTTAAATAATACATAATTTATGGTTTACCCACAAGAGCAAAGAGCTGGCACTGCTCAGAGTTAGGAAGTGTGGAATTCAATTGGTAACACAGATCATCCTTTGGCATAAATAGTTAGCATGTATAAATCCAAACTATTTCTAGACTCTCCAGCAGTAAAATCATGACAGTGGCTGGCTGTTTGGTCTTTACTGCAGGCAAAGTATGTCTGAAACAGTTCACTGTCTCTCTGAAAAACTTGATAATCCCAGTATTGGGTTTTTAGAGACAGAGGGGAATAAACAAGATTCCTGAATAAACAGCTTAATTGTCAAACAACGTTCAATCATTCCCATGGTGCAGTAAAAATATTTCTGGACTTAGAGTCTATTAAAATGAAATTCAAAATATTGGGATAAATTTCTGGAATTGAAACTCTGTGTGTTCCACTGTCTGCAAATGCACTGCACTCCTGGGATAATTTTTACATCCAACCTCCCTTCTTGCTCAGGGTTGTCTTCCCAGTTACCATCCACCCACTACAACTGCTGGGGAGCTCAGCATGGATGAAGAACTAATGGGTAATCTTGGGCATATCATTTTACCTCTCTGAGCTTCAGCTTCTCCTCCTTAAAATGAAGATAATGCTAATTACCTAATTTGCAAGCCATTTTGAGATCTACTGATAAGGAGAGCTAGGATTTATATAACTCTAGACTACACTAGGCATACATTTTAAAATTACAAAATATTTTTGATTTAATTCTCAAACAGCCTTAAATGTACAGTGCCCAACTTCTTACATTTCACTTTTCTGCAAATCAGGCTAAACTTTATACACAAACACAGGGCCACTAGGGTATTAGTTTCCATAAGTGTACAAAAACAGGTGCAAATTTGGGGAAGAAGAAGGGGAAAAAATACTAATTACTGTAAATATCAGTTAACTGGCTTCTACAAGTTGATTAGATAGCAAAGTGCTCATCCCATCACATCATCTCACCCTGGTTCTGCATTTGAATCACCCTGGAGACACTGAGTGGCCAAAGCCTCTTGCACAGCAATCTGCGCCAAATTGACCCTTATGTGACACTCTCAGCAAGATACTGAGACCACACAGTTGAGTAAATTACAGGTTAAATGGGTGAAAAATTTATTACTTGGCAAGTATCAAACAAGGAGGAGTGGGAAATAGTAAAAGTTTATTATTGGGATCCTTCTGGACACCTGTGGCCAGGCATCCTATTCAGTGCTTGTCTCCAGGGTATGAAAGTCCTTATAAAATGACTGATAAAAAGTGTCAAATGACAGGAAGATTAGAGGAATGTCAAACAGCACTGAGGACAGTCAGGATGCTGTGCTTGATGCCTGGGCACGTGCCATTAAAACACATTTTAAATGGAAAACAGTCATCCAGAGAAAAGCAATGAAAATTGTAACTCCAGCACAGGTGGGGGAAATATCCCAGGCAAAGAACAGGTCTGAAAAGGATCCAAAGGTCTTGGTAGATGAGCAATTCAGCACGTAATTGGCTTTGGCAAAAAGTCACCTGCTCCTTGGATACATAACAGTAAGAACTGGGCTTGGAGGCTGAGCAATGAGCAATGAGGAATTAGCTGGAAACCCACCTGGCCACAATAATTGCTGCAGAAACTCGCTGGGGATCTGGGAGGATGAAATCCAGGCCACCACAGCTTCATCCCTACTGCTGGAAATGAGCTGGATTAAAGGGCAGCTAAAATATCCATGTATCTGCCATCACCAGACCTCCAAACTCAGTCTAGACAGAGGTTTAAGCAGCTGAACTCATTTACTTTATCAAATGGAGGCACAGTGATGAGCTGATTATATGTGTAAGTGCCTTAGTGGGACTTTCTTAATACAGTGGGAAAGAAGACATAAGAAGATGCCACTTCAAGAAGCTGAAGCCAGGCTAATTTGACACTTCTTTAATGCCAAAAGCCTAATGGAGAAGCACAAAACATAGTAAGTAATGTAGTGGATGCTCAGCCTCTTCTAAATCAATACTGGATGCCTCCCTGGAGGGGATGATTTAGTTACACACAAGTTCATGGGTTCAGCAGAGGAGCAACTCAGTAAAGTGGAATGCCCTGTGTTACACAGATCTGACTTTTAAACCCCACTACATTTATACTTATTATTTTAGATTTGGCTAATGATGAGTGTTCAGTTTTCTACACACAAAGTGTATCCATCTACAAACAGCTTCTGCTTCAAAGATCAGCTTCCAGTTTAATTCAATCTCTCACAGGGCTAGATTTCATTTCAACGGGATTTCATTTTCATTGCACATTAAACTTCCAGAAATTTGCAGACAGTTAATGTGCATTGATGGGTTGCTGATGGAGCACACAAAGGGCTCCAAAGGCTGTATCAGATTCAGTAAAAAAAGAATTTCATTTCTGTGAAAGAAACTAAACAGCCCTGGATATGGAAATGGAAATTCCCTCGTCTTCATCACGGTGGGTCTCCAGCAGCAGTAAAGCAAAAAAGGATACAAAGGGGGAAGAGGGAATGGAAATAAGGCCTTGGAGCATCACTCCTGAAAGTGAGGAAGCAAATCTCTGTGACTATTCAGCCTGTGCAGTGTCTGCAGAAAGTGCCAGCAGCACACCACTGAAGACATAACAGGGATGAATAACAGGGATGATTGTCCTTCAGGTACAGGAAAAAAAGCAACCTTGGAAGGTCTTCCAGGTAACTGGCAAGCTGTGCCTATCCCAAATGGATGGTTTAAAATACTACCTAAAATAGTATTTTATCTGAATATTATCTAACTATCTAAATACTAAATGAGATTCTCTCTCAGCATCATTGCACTGAGCTGTCTGCTCTTGGCACTGAAAACCCACCTGGTATCCTGGCAAATGCCCATTCTTGTCACCCTCCCAAACCAAAGCCCTTTCTCCCAGCCCAGGAGTCCCTTTCTGCTGCACTCTAGACCCAGGGGAGAATGGAGAACTGGAGGTGATCTCTTTGCTGCCTGGAAGGGAGGGAAACTGCAGATCACAGCAGAAGGAAGCAGCATGAGAACAAGTGGGTCTCTATTGTGACCCCTGTTATTACAGCCACAGAAAAGAGCAATAAAAACATGTTAAGGATATCCAAATTGTAACCTATTAAATTACTGTGATGGATTACTGTCAAGGTGATGTACTCAACAGGGTACACTGTGCTTCAGCTGAAGGTAGAAACCTTATTTTCATGCTCTAATCCCTCCACCCACTTCGTCTATTATCACCAGGATGGATACTCCCTCAAGGAAAAAAAAGGTTCCCATGTGCAACTAGTTATATATGCTTAATAACCTGCACTTATTAAAGATAAAAAAGGATCAGAATTATAGGCTTAGCAAGGATTAGCAAGCCATAAGTGCATATTTCTGCAACTACTACACTTTTTATAGCCCTGTCACACTCTGAGATAGAGTTGTATCATTATATAGAGTTATATAACCATAAAGAGTTATATCACTGGAAGCATTACAGCATTGTCCCAGACAGACTTGATTATCAGAGTCTGGCTCTAGCAAGTGAAAAGGGAAAAAAAAAAAAAAAAAGCAACTTCAGGATCCTGCTGTGCCATTTCCTGATCCCATCTGTTAACAGCACACCATCCTGAGTTGTAGGGGGCTCATTAACACAACTTTGCATCCTGATTCTACATCCCATCATTATTCACTAGAACTTCCCCATCACTGCAGATGTGACAAGCCTGATGTTTCACTCCACAGAGGCTCCAGACAACCAGTGAGAATCCCAGCCAACAAAAAATTCTCAGTTTACATAGAGGCCAGTTTTTTTTCTTCACTGATGATAACAAAGGGAATAAAACCATTGCTTAACTAGGTGAAACTCCCCTGTTAACCAAAATTGCTGGTCTTTTTTTTTTTTTTCCATACTTAAACTTTTTGTTCCATAGATTCTACAGCACTCCTGGCTTCAAATGGAGTTAACATTTTAAGTGGCCCCATTCACCCTTCTAATAGTTAGGGCCCAGAAAAATGGCTTAATTTTTTTCCTGACAAATAAACAGAAGATTATTACCACTGTGTGTCTTTGGAGGAATTGAAAGTCTTCAGATGTTTTTAAAAGGCCATTGGGTAAAGACAGAATAAAAGCTCAGCAAGCTGATAAAAGCATCCAACTGTGACCTGACAATGGTACAAACATTAAAAAAAAAAGATCCTTTGGGTTTTATTCACCTAAAGAAAATACATAATAGGATCTTTCATATGCTTGTAATGGCCTTCCACCTCTGCTGAGCACAGAGACCTGGGGATCTGGCCCTCTGCCACCACAGGTGGGTCCTGCTGCTTGAGGCTGAATCCACATCAGACAAACACTCCCATTAGCAAAGAGGAGCAGGAGGAGGAAAGGAGAGCTCAGACAGGCACAGCACAGCTCCTTATCCAGAAAATAAAGCACTGGCCCAGGGACCACCAAGGGCAGCCATCACCTCCTGCCTCAGCACAAATTCTCACACCTCTTCTTCTTCCACACTGCCCCCATCCCCAGCTCAGCAGCCACTGGCTCAGGAGCTGGGGCACTAAAAATCCAAACCCAACCCACTGGATGGGGTTCTCTCTACCCTCCAGACCTCCAAGCTGCTGGTGACACCACCCAGGAGGGAACACATCAACCAGGAGGCTGATCCTTCCTTCAACCAGGAGGCTGATCCTTCCTTCCATCATCAGTTTTGCTGCTTCTGCTGGAGTTGCTGGGGGTTTTATCACTTTTGACTAGTTAGACACTTTCTGAAGTAATTTTCCATTTACAAGGAATGGCTTTACAGCAGGTTTTGGTCACTGTTACATTGCCATACATCACAGGTCTCCCACGCTTCACCCAGCAATAACAGATTGGAGCACAAGTAACAAGAAAAGTCAGTCCAATCTTCAGTCAACTGCCTGCACCCTCTCAGAAAACAAGGGTTTTGATCTCTGTCACTGTATTTTATGAGAGGAAGGTGGCTTTTAAACATCCCTTTTCCCAAGCCTTGCTTACAGTCCAGTAAGTTTCAACAGCTTTCTGGTCTGCAGCAAATTCACAGCCCCTGGGTGAGCCTGGGAAAAATTTTCATTACTTTTACTCCCTCTGGCAAGCAGAGCTCCTTCCTCCTCCCTTCTTCCTCCTCCTCCTCCTTTCAGCATTAACAGAGCAAGTGGTGAGCACACAGGTAAGCAGAGACACACCATCTGTCACAGCGTCCCAGACCTCTCTGACTCCCTCTGCTCACACAGGGCTTGTCCCCATGAAGTCAGCTGCATTTTTTGCACTCAACAAACACATTTTTAAACCCACATCAGGAAAAAAAAAAATCCCACCTCACCCTGGCAATGTGCTTTGTAGTAAGACAACTGTTTCATTTGTCTGTCCTGTTTTCACAAAGCCAACAAGCTGCTTGACACTTTTGGGCAGATCTGCATCCTCAGCACCACTCTCTGTCCCCCAAACCTGCTGTTCCCTGGCAAGGTCTCCACAAGATGCCAACCCCACTGCAAGCAGGTCTGGCCAGTCCCATCAGGTATTTCTAGGAGTGGGGACACACAGACACTCTGCAGTGTAGATACAACCAGTGCCATGATTGAAATACCTCACATGGCATGATATACTGAAGCTTCACAACAAAGCAACACACCTTTGAACAGTGCAGAACGTTTTGGTATGGAGAGATTATTGCATAATGGCATCAATATTTTATTCCTGCTGAATTTTTTATCTCAAATTTACTGCTCCCATAAGTAACACACAGTAACTCATCTGCACCATAGTTACTTATGTATTATGTATTGCATGGTCCTGGCAGAATTTCTTAAGAAATATCCTTCTTTTAAAAAGGGAAAAAAAAATAGAGCCCTTTCAATGGCAAATCCCAGCACTCAGCAGCAGGATTTTATTGAAACCCTTTCCCTTTCCCACAAGACTTTAAAAATTCTCTGCTAAATTTTAACGTGTACGTTTACCAATCTCGTAATTCAAAAAGGAAGTGGCCTGGCAGCTTCTAAGCACATTGTAATGTTATCTGCAGGGACAATGAATTATGTATGTCTCATAGCACCATGTCTGACACAAAACCACTGTGATCCCAGTGCTGTGGGATCCCAGAGACCCACACAGCTGAGACACGCAGGGTGACACAACAGTGCTGTTTTCCCACCCTGTAGTAAAGTGCTGCAAATATTTGAATATGTTTTCCTTATATCAAGGATGCAAAAGACAAGCTTTAATTTATACAGTAGCAGAAGAAAAATCGGGTCAGTGGTTTGTGAGGATGAGGTTTGTTGGAGGCACAGATCAATGCTCTAAACAAAGCAGATTCTTAAGGCTCCAATTCTGTGCTTTAAAGAAATGTGGGAAATGTGGCTGCACTGCCTCTGCAATGTTCTGTTTGAGTTTTGGGGGTTTTAGAGTATAACTTTGACAGAAGTAGGGCTCTTTAGACATAGAATCAAGCCTCTTTAGGCTGCTGAGGGCAGTATTTTGTGATGTCCATCATTAATACCTGGCATTTTAATTAATGGTGTTCTCCAATGCAGCTCACAAGTCATGCATTTCACTGCTACTGCTCTTTCCCATAGGAACATATATTCCTGTTCTGGATGCCACATGGGCTCTGCTCCCCCTCAGCCACAAGATGGGGAGGGGAAGAGCTCAGCCCCTGGAGCACATCCCTGCCTCCCCAGGGAAGGCAGCAGAGTTTGAATCCCCCAGGCTGAGAATCCAAAGGAGGCAGCACTCATCATTTCTGCATTTGGGAGCCGTGTTTTCTCTGTCCTGCTGCAGTCCAACACTTCTCAGTGCAATTCACTCCTGTGGGAAGTGGGTAAGAGCTGGGGAAAAGGGGGGATTTGGGAGCTGTTCCATGTGAGATTCATCTTGGTTCCCCCAGAAAGCATCAAATAGGGAACCTCACAAGAGGATTCTTGCAAAGACTGGCTTTTTCCTTGGTGAGCTCACACTATGTATTACACACACTGCAGCAAGGAGCCAGTCCCATTCCTTCAGATACCTATAAAGTCCTTTTAATTAACTGACATTTATCCTAAAACTCTGATTCTTTCAGGCAGAAGAATTCCACATTATAGAGCATAAAGTGAAATACAGAATATTTGCAGGTTGCTAGCTAAATTGTAGAGGCAGTAAAGTTTATGATGGCTGGGAAGGTATTCCTATATCAGGATCTTATAATTTTATGGATAATACTCTCTAGACAAAAAAAAACCCTGTCATATTTAGTGTTAGCTCGGAGGGGAGCCTTTCATTTTAAGTCTGCCTTTATAAAGTGACTTTTCAGTTATCCAAACACTTGCAATAAGTGCTATCTAGATATTAAGAAGCTGTTTGCATTCAAATGACACCAACTTTTTATCCTAAAGAAGATGGCTTAGAGCACACCAGCTCCAAGTGAGATATCAAACCTTCTTTAAGCATGAAGGGAAAACATAGCAAAGAATTAATCATCAGGAGGCAACTTCCAAGAGATGTGGATAATGTCCTTCTTTATGCAAGCATGCATTGTTTCACCCAAAGCAATACACATGTAAACCTGACACAAGACACGTGTTTTGTAACTAAAGCAGGGGATGATGCTGTCAGATCCTCTGTACCTTTCCCCACAAATTCCTCCTGCAAGGCTGCAGGCCTGGCCAGGAGCTGTTCAGTGACAAGAGCATTCCAACAAAATCCTGCCCTGCAGCTGATAAGTAACAAGCACAATGCCCACTGCCATGCAGTCATCACTCCTCAGCAGTAATAAATGACTCAAGCAGGATGTCTCACATTTCACCTCCAAGAGGGAAGAAATATCAGCATCTCATCACAATGAGCTGGAATTATTTTTTTCCTGAAAAGATGACACCTGTCCCGTAACAGAATGATCTCCCAAAACAGCACAGCATTCAAACGACTCAAAACTGTGTAATTTTTAGAAAGTGCCTGCTGTAGTGATGAAAAAGTGAATTACAAAGAAAAATGAAGGCTTGTGACTCTAGAAAAACATTGGTAGGGAATTTCCACTCATGGTGACTTATCCTTTTTTTTTTCAATAATTTAGGAGAGTGGCATTGAAACTCTGACAGGTCACAAAACATTTCCTCAAGACACAGATCACAGACATGACATGTCCCTGGGACAGGTCTGAGCTCAAACATTTACTTCTATCCTTCACAAAAATAATCATGTATTTCATGTTTACCTTTTGTTGAATCATCTTCGATCGGTTGCTTGAATAAAGTGATATCCTTAAAAGTGCACAAGAACAAAACCACTTTTTCATGTTCATTTCTTATAGGTGCAATTTGCATGTAGAACCAAACTGGGGTTCCTGGAGCAGAGAAAAAAGTGATATTAGAATGTGGTGTAGCACAAACTACCCCCAACCCATAACATTTACACATCATTAAAACACACATGTAGTTTAGCTGTGTATCTCAGTACTTCTGCATTTTCCAGAGTTTTTAATTTTACTTCCTCGAAGGAAAACAACATATTCCTGTTTTTACAGTTTCATTAATCTAACTCGATGATAAACAGAGACAGGAGGCTACATAAAAATTTATTTTGAAATAAAATACATTGTTCTTCCCCTCTTGCTCTTGCTTTTTCCCAGCATGTTGCACAAACTGAGGTCTGAAATGTAGAAAGCTGAGAAAAAATCAGGTGAATGGCATCTTTGATTCCCTCTTCATATAATATGGAGCTATCAAATCCAAAAATGATGGAATATACTGTGAATTGCTCAAAATTTTACATGACTACATTATTTAAGAGGACCTGAGCTGGACTCTCAATGTCCTATCAGGACAAATCAGATTTGATTTCTTTTTTTGTGTTTCAGGTCACACCTCCACCTCCTCACTGCCCTGCCCAGCGCAGCACTCTCCCAGCACAGTTACCTCTACCTAACTTCTGAAATAAAACCATGTGTTTTTCAAATCCTACCACCCACCAAATAAAGAGCCAAAAAGAGCCCTTGGTTTTGGAGTGGCCAGCTTGGCTTTGAGTAAATCCCCTGTTTGCAGAGGGCTCCTGCAGGTGCCCAGGAGCTGAAGCTTCCAGGCTGACACCCACGTGGCAGTGCCCTGCACACATGCAGGTGTGCTCCACAAGGGGTGAAATCCTACAACACTGGAGCAATTTTCTTAGAGAACCCTGTTCCCCTGCAGGGCTGGGAATGTCAGATGTTCTCCCTCCAGCAGAGCTCCGTGTCCCTCCCTCCCAAACGAGCACCTACGCACGCTGCACCATAAATGCCTTCACAGCCAGATAATTACCTCTGGGATTTGACGTGCTTTCAGCCAGTTGACAGAATGGCTTTTCTCCTGAGCTGCCTGAGAGCTGACACATTGACACAAGCCTCTTGCCCACTGTTATCCCCCATGGGCACTGCTGGCCCCCCCAAACCTCCTCTGATGCACCAGGTCCGGGAGCTGTGCCAGGAGCTGCAGCACAGATCCCAGAGGGCAGAGAAAACCATTTGGGCTAGGATTACTGTGGGGAAGGTTAAAACCCACAAGGGTTTATTGAAATTCAACCCAGATTAAACCAGTAACTCACTACCAGTAAACTGGAGAGATGTGGGACTGCTTTTTGTGATAATTCCGAAGCTATTATGCTGATTACTTGATTATCTTAATTCCCAGTTGCTAACCCAAGACAAAAGACTTTTCATAACTACTAAAACAGAGTGCTGCAGCTTTCTGGAGAAGTAATTTGCACTTATACCTGGGAATCCATTGGTACCCTTGGAGATGAAAGCAAGTAGGCAAAACACCCTGCACAAGGGTGCTGGCAAAAATCAAAGACAGAGGCAAGGTGGCTACTGCTAGAAGTAGCAAATTGAGAAAAAGCAAAAAGCAGCTAAAGAAGTTTCCTTCTTTAAATACTCTAAAGAGTATTACCACAGAGATATGCATATATAGAGGCATGCATGTACATGTATACATGCATATATATATATACACACACATATATATGTATATATATATATACACATATATATGTATATGCAGGTATGCCTAGTGAGGTTGGTGAATAGCTGTGTGGGCAGAGTTAAGGACTGTATAATAAGGGAATGCAGCAAAGCAGCAGAGAGTTGCAGCAAGCTTTCAAGTCTTGAAGCTGGAAAGCTACAAGCTGGGTTAGAACACACCAAGGGGAGTGTTGAAGGCAGCAGTCAAACAGATGCTGCCAGAGAACATCAGCCCTTAAATATCATCTCTAACACAGCAGAGAAGGATGGGAAAACAACCTGCAAACCTCTTGAAATCTCCCTCTGCCAGAAGCAAAAGGGAATGGGTAAAGGAAAAAACAAACAAACAAAAAAAAAAAAACCCAACAACAAAAAAAACCCATATTGAACCACATTATCAAAAATTCACAGCACACCTGGACCTACAGTTTAAAAATGTGGGTGGGAGGGTGCTCTGAAGGCATTGCAAGCCTAATGCAGGTGATAAACACAAGCCTTTCCACACCTACACTCTGCAGAAGTACATTCATACCAACAGATAACTAATCTTTATTTCCTTCTCTGCTCCAATTGCCAGCCTGGAGGATTAGCAGGCAGTGTCCTCTTAAGGACCATCTTCCACAAGGCTCAGAGAATGAGGAATGGAAGGAAACCCTGAGCACAGCAGCTGCTGAGCTGGAGCCCAGAGTGAGCCTGTCTGCATCAGTGAGGGTTTGACGCTCTGGGCTTCGGGTGATGGAGAAGAAAGCTGACAACAGATGTTATGGATGGAAAGTGACTCAAGCCCAGAGAGGAATACTGAGTAATTTTCCATAAAGTCCTTCTGTAATCCTGCATAATTTATGGAAAGTGTAGGCTTGGAGATCTGGGCAAAGGTGAAGATTTTATTAAGGCAACTGCAGCTCAATAAATCTCTGCAGCATCATCAAACTCCAGCAGACAATCCACAACCCAAAGCAAAAAGCATCTGCCTTGTTACAGGAAAGTCAGCAAGAGAAGACTTTTCTCTTCTTATACATAAATAAAACAGGAAGGAATAAAATTCAGGCCCATTCTAGTGCAAGAGCTGCTCCAGCATTTACTAAGAGAAGCCAGGGTTGGAGAGAGCACAGGGATTCTGGGAACCACTTTGGAAATCACATGGACACAGGGCATGGCAGTGCTGGGCACCACCACTGGCAAAGATACCCAACATGAGCCTGTCCCAGGAGATTCCCCTGATGTGAGGGAGCATCCAGGTGACCTGGAATGCACAGGAAACGGGAAGAGAAGCAGAAGATCTGTGGAATAGACAGATTCATATGCTTAGGAACCAAAAAGGAGGGCTCCCCTGGGCACCTGCAGGAACAGCTGGACTTCAGAGCACTCTGGCTTCTCCCTTTAATTAACATGTTGGCTAAAATGCCTTGATGCAGGCAGAATTGAGAACTCTACAGGCATTTCCTGCTATTTTAGTGCCCACACAGGAAGATTGAGTCTAAAAAGGGAAAACAGAGGTAAAGCATAAGAGGACGTGTCCAGGACGCTCCCTTCAATGTCATGAAAGGTTTGGGTGAGTTTGCAGTGAAATGGGGCAATCAGGCACAGGGAGCTCTTTCCTGAGGTACTGCATTCCCTTCCCTCAGCCCCAGCATGCCGGGAAAAGCTCTGGCAATCCCATGTCAGCATCAAAGGCAAAGCTCTGGCAATCCCATGTCAGCATCAAAGACAAAGCTCTGGCAATCCCATGTCAGCATCAAAGGCAAAGCTCTGGCAATCCCATGTCAGCATCAAAGGCAAAGCTCTGGCAATCCCATGTCAGCATCAAAGCCCACCCAGGGGAAGCACGGCCTCAGATTCTGGGCTCCAGGCAGGTGAACCAGGGAAAGATCCCACAGCACCTGCACCCTGTGCTGAGAGCCAGACTGAGGAGAACATCTCCATCAGGATTGGCCTTGGACTGCTCTTGGCCACCAACCCAGTCACCTGGACTAATTCTTTGCAGATAGAGGAACCACCACCTTTAATCTGAATTTTGGCTTTCTATCTTGGAAGATGGCCTGTGCTAGTGAAGGAGGCTGCTCATTTCCACTGACAACAACAGGAATCACAAGCACCAGCTCAGCAGATCCGTCCACCATGCACAAGTCCAGGCCACACAACAGCATGGGCTGTGCTCAGAACGTGCTCTAAATCAACAAGCCAGTGCTGCCCAGGACAGAAAATGTGGCTGGAATGGCTCATGGTTAAGACTAAATGAAGAAAATCTCTGGTTCTGGCAACTTCCTACAAACCCAATGTCACCAAGAAAAAGGAACAGAGGCCCTGAATCTCATTGAGCCATGAATTCCCTGGTTTTCTAACTAATCCCTGGGCTATGTGCCAGCTTAGTGCTCTCCCCAGAGCTGGCACATGTTGGTTTACACACTCAGAGGCATCTCAACAGCACCAGGAGCAGCCACCCCACAACCAGGGCCTGGCTTCTCACTTGTGGAGACATGGGGGAGTTTCCTGGGGGATGTGGGGGAACCTCATTGAGCATTTCTTTTCACTTAACCCAGTCAGTTTCCCTTCAGGGAAACAATCCTCAAAACTAAATATATTTTTGAAAGAAGGAGTCAGACTAGAGACAGCAGGGAACAACTACTATTCTTGGCAATCTGAATGCTTGGCCTGAAAAGAGAGATCTCTTCCTGAGTTGTGGCAACCAAAATGCCTGTTTCCTCTCCAAATCTTGCCCCAAATTTACCCATATGTCAAAATGAAAATTTCTTTCAGTCTATTACATGCTTTCAATATGCTTTATCACTCCCAGCACCACACACAAAAATATACATACTGTTTTTCTTGTAGAGGAGAATTTCAAAGCAGTTTGACTCATAGTTGTCGAAAGTCTGTCTGACTTTTTCAATGGTCTTCTTGTCTGTCAGTTCACCATACATAAAACTGAAAAAAGAAAAAAATTCTCTTTTTTTCTAGACAAGCAACAACATTGTTACACTCATCTTAAATAGCAAAAGCATTAAAGATGCTATGAACTGTCATTTACCAAGGCTTAATTATGATTTACACCCCATTTAAATATTTAAGAGTGTCACAAGGACACCTACAATAGTGAGTAACCATGACCACCTTCTTACTGCAAATAAATCCTACATAATGCTTCATTAAGTGCTTTACTGAGTATATCTTTAAGGATATAAGGTTAGAAAAAGAGCTGACAGCTTATGAAACCATTATCACCACAGCTGCAGGCCATGGCAGTATTCCTGTCAAAACAGAGAAAATTGAACAAAACCTCTAAAATCTCCCAAATTTTGTTCAATCCTCCTGAAAATCCTTCTGGAGGAGGGATGTAAGCTATGACAGGTAAAGGCTATTGGCTGAACCAATGGATGCAAATCTAATCTTGTCAAGATGCATCTGGGACAATGAGATAATTGGAAGTCTTTTACTAAATACCAATCCAAACAGAGGTAGGATTTAAACAGTGAGGAGCAATGACTGCAGTGTGTAGCTATGTCTGCACTACTATCAGACAACCAAATTCATCCTCGTTTTCCTTACTGTATACTACATTTCTTTAATAGTTCAGTGGAAAACACTAAAAAGCTTTTGGAGACTCATCCCTCTCCAGGCTGGGAATATAAAAATGTAATTTTAACTCTGCTATTTCTTGCCACTTAAGCATCTCATCTTGGCATTCTTTTCCAGGTCAGACCTCCAGCTGGTGTAAGCAAGCCCAACCCCCTGACCTTGCTTTGGACAGCCTTCGTAAGGAAACAGGCAGGCCTTTATTGTCATTCTCCCCTGGATTAAAAATAAGTGAAGGCTGCTCTGTGCAAATTCCCAATTACAGCACTGAAACAAAATGGAACATCAGATAAAAGCTTTCAGACACCTGGATGAATACACTTTTAATTGATCAGACTTTTTTTCCCCCATTCTCTTAGTTCAAACAGTTTGAGCCTCAGCTGAAACCTACAACAGAAAACTCTGAGAATATGAAAGGGAAAAGCTGTCAGTGCCTCTGTGGTTTCAGTGCAGCTTCTCTTATTGATCAACAGACCTCCAAAGGTTCAATAAACATTTATTTTATGTCTGCTGCTCTGAAAGAAACAATAAAACAACACAGTGGTTAGAGGCTCAGCAAGCATTAAAGTACTCAATGAAGGCCAGACCATGAATCTTTTCCCTTCACAGCCAGGCCCAGAGAAGCAATGGAGCTGCTCCCACAACAGAGTGGTGCCTGGTTGTAGCATTCACATTCTCTGAAAAAATCCCTTCATCCAGGAATTTTCTCCTGGGAAGCTGAGATGCCTCAGAGAAAAGGAAAACAATTCTTATCTCATTTGCTTCTCCTGTGTTTTGCTCGTGTGGAATGTGTTTGGAGATTGTTTACCCACAGGTGATTGTTTCCATTGGGTTTCTGTGAGTTGTTTTGACTCTTTGGCCAATCCAGGCCAAGCTGTGTCAGGACTCTGGAGAGAGTCACAAGTTTTCATTATTACCTTTTTGGCATTTTAGTAAGTATCTTTTCTGTATCCTTCAGTATAGTATAGTATTCTTTAATATAATATAGTATCATAAAGTAATAAATGAGCCTTCTGAGAACATGGAGTCAGATTCATCATTCCACGCCTTTGTTGGGACATTCCCAGCAAACACAACACCTGGTCTGGGTGATGGAGGCATCAGAGTGGCTGCAGCATCTGACTGTCACTGCAGCTGCCTCTCCACTGCTAACACAGGCACAGGCATTGATTAGATTGGGTGTCAGGAAAACACCACTGAAAGGGTGGCCAGGCACTGGAGCAGGCTGCCCAGGAATGCTGTGGGATCACCAACCCTGGAAGCGCTCAGAACACACGAGGATGTGGCGCTTGGGAACATGGCCGTGTGAGAAGGTGGCAGTGCTGGAGTAGTGTCACCTTTGGGACAGCAAAGGAGGTGCCAGCAGAGGAGCTGACAGCAGGAAATGGCTTCACCCAGGCACGAGGCTTCAGTAATGCCCTGGTTGTCATTAACATGCACAGGTGTCTCGAGGACACGCAGAACACAGCCTACTGCTGCTTTTCAAACATCCTGCCTTTCCCCATTTCACCTGATAACCTTTTATACATTTGTACAGGAGAGCACAGCAAAAAGAGTTTGGTATTTTTAATTTTTTTTTTAATCTATGCCTTTTTTAATGCTCTGATGCATCTCTTTTTTGTTTTCTTGAGACTTAAAACAACGTTTCTCATAGTTCTGAAGGAAAAAATAGCAAGAATTTGTTGAGTGCTTGATTTTACATCATTTATAATGCAGAAAGTCATCACTAATTAGTGTTAAAATGACAAATCCTACTTGATGACGAGAGGTGGACGATACCAGTTAGTGCTGCAGAACATGATCAATCAACTTTATGTCTTAAATTACAAGCAGCTTATTGTTGCAGTAAACCTGTAATGCTCAAATCTCATATTATATTCACACATAAAGAGACATTTTAAAGGCTTCTGGAACAATGAAAACATTTTTCAGAAGGCAATTTTTAACAGCACCAAAGGAACCTCAGAGCCTTTTACTGCATGAGTTATATAAGATTTTTGCTTATCACAGGTTTAATTTAATTTAGTCTGTCCTATTTTGTACACATGGAGGGACTCCTACTTCTTTAGTCAATCAGTCTGTCTTTTTCAGCCTTTTCTCTTTTTTTTGTTATTTTGTGCTTGTCAAATGCCTTGAGTGCAAACTGTACAAGACATAAATATCAAAACCACTCTGCTACTGGGACTCTTACTACACAGAAAACACACTTATCAAAGAGAAGCAAGACTTGCTGAAGTACACAGAGAGGGGGGCACAATCTTAGATATTTTCTCCACCTCTAAAACAGACCAGTTGTCATTTAGGATGCCTGGGCTCCCACCTTCCTGTTAAAGCATCTCTTGGCACAGAAAAGCCTCAGAGTCTGAAGGTTCACATTGTGCTGCTCTGTCCTTTGCCAGGATGCAGAGCAGCAGCATCAGAGCAGGTCTGGGTTTGCAGGGCAGCAGCAATCTGCAAAAATTCCTCCTTCCTTTGAGAGGAATTATCCAGGACAGAGGAAAAGTGAAGCACAGAAGGCATCCAACCCTACACCAAATTTACAGCTCTTCTCATCCAAAAGCAGTCAGGGCATCAATTACAGGAGACAAACATCCACAGAGCAGGAACAGCAAATACAGATACACATCTGTGCACATTTAGCTTCAAAACTCTGCAAGGTGAAGAGCAGACACCATTGGCACTGCAAGGACACACAAAACTCAGGCCACAGAGGTGCCTCCCCAGCACCAAATCCACCCTTCTTCAAGTCCAGCTGTACCCACCATGCACAATCCCATTTCTTTGAGCACAGTGGGGAATTTTACCTTTAGCTTCACTAGAGCCAGGATTTCCCTTGCAGGCTGGTTTTTAATCCCACCTGTCAGGGCAGTAAATCAAAACAAGGCAGGGCAGAGATGCTGACCAAGTGTTCCAGTGGGAATAGTGGCTGGGAAAATCTCATGTGCAAGGAAAGGCAAGCAGAGCAAAGCCTGGAGTGAATGCCAAGTGCCAGGGTAGGTCCATTAAAGGATGCCTGCTCTTCCAAAGGCATGATGAAATCACAGAGCTTAGCTGATAAACAGCAATAGTTAGAGAACACTGATATAACTTGCAACATTAAATTGCATTTCAGTGTTTTACAACTGTTTATTCTTTCATGAAGACACATGTGGTCACGTCTGGGGACAACTGGGCACAAAACCAGTGACCTTCCTGGATGCTGGCTGACCTACACCTCCAGGCAGGGCTTTTTTTGGTTAAATTGAGGTTAGAGGTGTCTCAGTCACACATGAACCCCACTCCTTCTGGATTGTCATCTCATTTTCACCTGGCACAGCAAATTAAAAGTTCTTCCACCTAAAAAATTCTCTGCATTTTAGCACTCACTTATACCAATTATTCTATATATCAGCCCAAGCTACACATGCAATTTTGAGTGCCATGCAAGCTCAGAAAGAACACATATCAACTCCCATCATCCAGTATAGCCTGACTCCTATGTACAATGTGCTTTTTATATTGTGCCTGTGAAACAAAGGAGACTGGCCCCCATACTGAGGGACTTCTAAGTGATTTTCCTGCCAGTGAGCATAATGTTGCTGATTAAAAAGATGAGAGAAGTACAAATTCAAAGGAATTACCAGCCTGTCACAGGACTAGCTCATTGCCTGAGCTGGAACAAAACTCACTCACACCTCCAGTGCCTTGAGCTGATCCACCTCTCCCTGTGATCTGTATCAGGCAAAACCATCTAAGACTTAAAATCACAGAACCACACAGAACCACAGAATTATTTAGGTTGGGAAAGACCTTTAAGATCATCGAATCTAACTGCTAACCCAACACTGCCACATCCATCACTAAACCATGTCCATGAGTGCCACATCTACACAGCACATGAACAGTCCCAATGCAGGGGATGGGGTGGGAAAGAGAACATAGTGAATCCTCACTGGACTACCAGGAGAAAAGTAGGGCTGAAAGATGATTTTGAAGCACTTAAAGCCTGAGGCCAATTGACCAAACATTGCAACATTTATAAATTGTCCTTTATCACAGTCATGATCAGTAATAAAAACAACTTGGATCAGGAGCTAGATAGACATTGTTTGTATCTGTGGGGAGATGGTTTACCCACAGGCGATTGTCTCGTTGGATTCTGCTGTGAGCTGTTTTCACTCTTTGGCCAATCAGGCCCAAGCTGTGTCAGGGCTTTGGAAAGAGTCAGGAGTTTTCATTATTATCTTTTTTAGCATCCTGTAAGTATCCTTTCAGTATTCTTTAGTATAGTATAGTATTCTTTAATATAATATAGTACTATAAAGTAATAAATTAGCCTTCTGAGAACATGGAGTCAGATTCATCATTCCTGCCTTTGTCAGGGCACTGTGTTTGCAATAACCAGCAGATGTTGCTTTCTGGAGGAAGCAGTGATTGCCATCCAGGGTCAGGCTCCCTGCCCACCCTGCCCCTGCCAGCTGAAGCATCAGCTGATCACCAGTGTATGGCAGCATCATCTCCCCGAAATCATCACTGCTGATCACAGAATCCTCACAGAATGGTTTGGATTGAAAGGGACCTTCAACATCCAAACCCCCTGCCATGGGCAGGAACACCTTCCACCAGGCCAGGTTCCTCCAAGCTCTGTCCAGCCTGGTCTCGAACACTTCCAGATACTCCATCCTCTGTCCCCAATGCCTGGAATTGGTCAGTCCCTGAAGGCAGAAAGGGAAAACCTACACAAACCTGTATCTCAGCCCTCCCTTCTTGCCCCTGTCCCTCATTTGCTTTGCTCACACACACATCAGGGAGCCACTCCTTCCCCAAAAGCATCCCTTTCTAAAGGAGGCAGCAGGCACAGCTCAAATGCACATCCAGCCACAAATCACAGCTGCTGGCTCCTGAAAGACCACCAGTAAAAGAAAAAAGCCATAAAGCTGCACTGCTTAGAGTAAATATATCAGCAGTCTAATCACCCTCTTGGGAATAAAGATGCACTTTGTGCATTACTGGGCTCTGTGTATGCTTAATAATAGGGGCCAGCGTGGGCTGCAGAAGAGCCCACTGCCTCCTGGCATGTGACAGCAGAACTCAGAACAATCCAGCAAAAGTGCCTTTGAACTATATTACCTAAAGCCCCACTCTCTTTAGTGGATCATTAGCTACAGTATATTCTCACCAATACAAGCCAGGATTAATTTCAAGGTGCTTTACCATGTTCTATGTAAGTTGTGAGCTGTATAAATTCTGTATAAGTTTCATTTAAATCCTGTTTTAAGACTTCAACGCCTGCAAAACAGTGCCTTTGTCACCTCAATCCTTTGTCCCAAAACCCCAGCATTCCTCCCAGCAGATTAAAAGTTTCCAAGTGGCAGCAAGAAAGGCAATGGGCGTACCTGCAGGTGCTGCTCTTCTGCATGACGTCAGCTCGGTGGTATCCAGAGAGTTTGCAAAATCCGTCATTACTGTAAACTACGGGCCAGTCCACAATCTGGGCGTTTCCCAACAAAAAACTGGATTCTGAAAGGACAAAGAGCACAAGGGAGAAAGGGCTGCTGTCAGTGGGAAAGTACAATGAAATCCTGCTTGTGTCACACAGCAGGATGCAGAGTTATTCCTGACAGGAATCTCTACCTTGACGTTTCAGAGGGAAATCCAAGTGGACATCTGAAAAGAATTTGTGATCAAACAGGATAACTGTATAATAATAATAATCCTGGTAAGGCAAGGAGCTTCCTACACCACAAAACACCAATATAAGCCTGAAATTCCTTAACAATTTAGAAAGCATTCATTTATTCACCACGTCTGGGCAAGACAGCATGTTTTATTTTTATTTGATACATATCTTGAAAGCAACATTAAATTAACGTGCAAACTGAGTTTTAAATGCTGAGTTATATCCATGCCCAAAGCTGATAATGACTCTTTTGCTTGAGAGAAGGAATTTTTTATCCTGGCAGGTCTGAGTCTGTTTTGCAGGACACAGCCAGCATCCCTGGGAGGAGGAACAGAGTGCCAGGTGACACTGGGGAAAGCAGATGTTTTAAAATTGTAGTCCATGGTAATCTTTCAGTGTTTTCTTTATTTTACCTGTTAAGTTTTCAATTTCATTTTGACTACAGCTATGGAACTACATGGTCCCATTCACTGCTGCTAAAAAGCTATTAAAATGTAACTATTAACAATCATTGCTGCGTAAAAATTACAGGAAATGTTCCTTTCAGCAGTTCTTGGGGGAGAAAAAAGGGATATTTTTGCACATTTTCCTCATAATAGCCAAAGAATGGTTATGACAACAACAGACATTTATTCAGGTGTGCATACTGATTTAAACATAAAAGTGACACTGAGTTTGCATGAGCTACACAAGCCCTGCTCAGAGTGTTTATAACTGTGACTGGATTGTACATTCTGCAAATATTATTCTATTGGATATGGAACACATATTTTTAAAAACAGTAATTCTATCTTTTTTCTTTATAAGCATGAATTTTGAAAAAAATAATCTGGAGATTATTGGATTTTCTACAGAAAAGCAGATTTTAAAATATTTAAAAGCCAACCAATGGGAAAAATATAAGTTCAGATTTTGTGAAATCTACTTTTACACTCAAGGCATTTATTCAGATCCGTCACAAATAGTCTTTAAGCCTAAATGCCAACTTTAAAAATTTGCTTTCCTGCCCAGAAAGATGCCCTCTCTACAAACAGCAGAAGACACAGAGTAAAACCTGAGCATTACATAAAATATCCCTGGATTCCACCAGCTCAAACCCCTGGGAACAAAGGGTTTGGTGGAGCTCCTTCCACTGTACTGGCATTCCCTCTACATCTGCATCTCCAGTGATGCCTAAAGATTTTTTTTATATTTTCATATATTTTTAGTCTTGTAGATTTTTAATATGTATATACCTTCTAGTACTTTTCCTGCCCTTTCTCATAATAAGCTAACCCTTTTCTATCACATTCTCGAAATTTTGTTTAATCTTATACTTAGGGAGAGAATTTCTCATAAGGACATTTTGTTTTCCACCAGAATTTAAAAGATATAACAAGAAAATAGGGCAAAGAAGCCCTGGGAGCAACTCCAAAGGGCTGACCCAAGGGTGGGTTACTGGGGTAACTGATTTCCTACTGGATGTACTGGCTAGATACACTAATTAATTAACCTTAAAAAATTGTGAAAATAATTTTTCACGTGTGCACAGAGTCGTATTTGTGCACTGTATTTTGCAGCTTTCATTAAAGAGTTGCTTTTTATCTTACCACTTTAACACTGTTGGAAGTTTTTTCCCTTTTGTCATTAGGCATTTCACCTCCTGGTTTGGAAAAGGGGAGACACCCCCAACCCCCCAAACCCAGGCTGTCCCCATGGCTGCCACCCCATCACCACCACACTCCAGAAGCTGG
The DNA here is from genome assembly GCA_024865655.1 of Emberiza elegans. Lineage (NCBI taxonomy): Eukaryota > Metazoa > Chordata > Aves > Passeriformes > Fringillidae > Emberiza > Emberiza elegans. The sequence goes on from JALJVW010000139.1 coordinate 32,858,037, forward strand.
AGATGCTGGGAGCATCAGCAATTCTGAATTTCCCATCCCACAGGGACACAACCCAAGGCTGCAAGTTAAATTTGGAAAGATTGTCTTTATAGAACCATCTCTGGCTGAAATTCTGCTCACACACTCCGGGATCTCTCGCTGGTCAGAGTAACCCCGAGAAATGTTGGAAAGTCTCTTTTCCCAGCCTGGCGCTTGAAGAAGGAGTCAGAGCTCTTCAGTTCTTGGTCTCAAGGTTGTTTATTGTGTCTTATCTATAAAATATTTTCTCCTGTCCAGCTGAGGTCCATTCAGCAGGACAGTCCAGGGCACTCTGCCTGCCCCCAGGGCGGTATACTAAAAACTACATGTACAATATTTACAATTACTTCCCAATATCTATCACCTGTGTTAGACAGTGAGCTTCTACTCTAAACCAATCCAAAAGTGCCAACATCACAGCAGAAGATGGAGACCAAGAAGAAGAAGGAGAAAGGCTGGACATGTCCAGATCCCTCCATCTTGCCCCCTGAACCCCCATTCCAAAAACCCCAAAATCTACTTTTCCACCTTGTGATAAATTCACTATTATTCTACCTAAACTGTTGTGGCTTGCTGATCTTCATCTAAGGTTGGTAACTTGCTCCATGGGTCATAATCAAACCCACAGGCATCTTGGGCTCTGTGCCAGGGTCTCTGAGCCCCCTGGCAGGGGTCTGGGCTGCTCAGAACAGCCAGAGGGATGTCCTGGCTCCTGACAACACACCCCAACACAAAGGGCACAGCCTGGTGATGATGCACTCTGGGGTGCTTGCACATCCCTGAGCTCCCCAGAGGCCATGGTCCAAGAGCAGACAACCCCCTGCAAAGCCTCCCCAGCCTCAGACATGAACTCAGCTGGGTATTCCCACCACATCCCTGTTTCAGGACACAGAGCACACAGCAGAAGATACGTGGTGCAGCCAGATAAACAGCATTTAATGGTTGTCTTCTGTGGATTTTATACTTCTTTGCACCTGAGGGTCTCAAAATACTTCAACAAACTGATCAAATCTACAAGAAGCTTGGGAGGGACAAAAGGTAAAGCCAAGCTATTGACAAATTGTTGTGGGTTTGTTTTTCTTTTAAATCCCATAAAATTTGAGGTAAAAAAGATGCTAGAAACATCTTGGTGGATATTAGTATTTTTAATTTTTAAGGTTAGATCAGATCCTTAATATTCATATTAGAAACTTGACCAGATTTCAGACAGTGGGGTTTTTTTGTCCCCTTAACTTTTCCTTTACTTAATTGACTTCTTTTTTTTTACCCTTGTCTCCTAAGCAAGCAAAGTTCATTCATCCATGCTCAGCACAAGAATATGAATCATAGAATCTTTTAGGTTTGAAAAGATCTCCAAGATTATTGGGCCCAACTGCAAATTCAGCACGGCCAGGTCCATTACCAATATCTGTGTGTGTGTGTGTGTGTGTGTGTGTGAGGAAAATCTTAAATCAATCTTTGCCTCCTGTTAGAGACCAATAAATCCAAGTGCAGGCACAAATCCACAGGAATCCATGTTTCATTAATGCTGCTGTTCACTGAGCAACTTGATAAAACTGAAGGAAGAACAGATCAGTGTCTGATCCTTCAGTTTTATTGGGTACCCAAATCTCAGTATTCACAGAAACCTCTGTATTTAACCTACCTTATATTTTATCACAAGGCATTATTTTCTTCAACCAAGACAAAATTAATTCTTCCCTATTTCTGCAGTTACAAATCATAATTCCATGCAGATTTAATTCAACATCAGCCAGTCCATACCCAGCAGTAAAAATCCAAACTGTGTACTGGATGACAGGACATTTTGAGAGAACCTCTCTGGTTTTGACCATAATTTTATAAAATCATGTTATCACCACTAAATATTCATTGAAAGTCCATTTCTGCACTTCCCTCCAATGAGGATGGATCCACAGCCAGTTCTGGACTAAATCCTGCATGCCTGACTTTCATATTCCCACAGTTCAGATTCATGATTTCCTGGCTAACAAAGGTCATCACAGTTGTGTCTCTGATTATTATTTCCACAAGTCTGTGGCAAATTCCACTCTGTCCAATTTCCAGCTGGCTGCCTGAAGCACGTGTAAGAGACAAAGGCTGGAAAAAAACCTCATTTAATCTCCATCTCCAGTTGCCACAGGGCAGCCAAAAATGGAGGTTTTCAGACTCCCTTCATGGGAGAGGCAACCTCTCCTTCCCTGCTCAAGTCTTTGACAGATAAAAGGGGTGGTTTAGACCCTCTTCAGAAGAAAAAGGAGCCAGCAAAATGATCTGGAATGGCAGGGTGATGGGCATGGCACCAGCACTGGGATCTCCATAGCCATATTCCTGTCAAATCCAAGAGACAAGAACTATATTCTGCAAGCAAGTCTTTTGAGAGAATGTGTTCTGTTGGAGGTATTCTCAATAACAAGTGTTTCTTAAGAGAGATCAGTTACTTATAACTGGGCATCACAGAACACACGAATTTACTTTAATTATGTCACAACTTCATGGAAAGATCACAGCAGGGATTGCCAAGGACAGCCAAAATTATGAATGGCAGGGCATAAATACAGCTGATGTCATCTGTAAGGTGCTGTAAACCAAACCTTGTGCAATATCCCTGCTGTGGCCAGAAAGGAAAACCTCTCTCTGTGAAGCTTCCCAATCTCACAAGTATTTTTCTACAGAACCTGGGGACTTCCCCACTGGCCAGAGAGACACTGGTCACTGCTGAAAGCAGGACAGTAACTCTGACAGGCTCTGCTCTGACCCAGCATGTGGTGGAACTCCAGGAAACCTGGGATCCAGACGACCATGGTGTGGTATCTTGTACTCTGAAAACACACACAGCTAATTTCAAAACTCACATGATGATTATCCCAAAGTCCCTGGTGATGTGTTCATCCTTCTTAAATTTCTTCAATGCACTGAAAGCGCACGTCCACTTCCCATTTCCTTACAGACAAAAGGCCAATTTTTATTATTTCTAAGCTTGTCTTGATGTCATTGCCTCCACCAACCATCTTCTCCACCCATTCCCCCTTGTGATGCACTGTAGGGAACCCAAATCACAGCTCTGTAGGTTGTGCATGCTCCTTGACTGGACACCTCTGAACACCAGTGTCCGTCTGTCTGTCTGTCTGTCTGTAAGGAAAGCAGGGTCTGCCAGCAGACTCATCTGTCTCAGAGTTGCCAGATTCCTCTCAGGAAGGCAGCAGGCCTTTTATTAACTAACATAACTCTCCTATTTGCAAGGTTTAATGCTGATGGCAAGGAAACGGGGTATTAGAGGCATTCAGTCAGCAAAACTTCACGTTGGAAAACACAACTGAGGAAAACAATTTTTTAAAAGGCACTGCATTTGTTGTTGCCACGATTTTATTTTGTAAAAAAGGCTCTTTTGTATAAAAGGCAGCCTATGCTGTAGAGCAGCAAGCTTTTAATCTTACTCTATCTTGCAGTAGCTGGCACTCAACACGGTGCTGAGCCTTGTGTTTGTTATTAAAACAAAATAAAAAGACCACAGCGTGCGAGCAATTTTTTTTAACTAACAAAATGCCTAAAGCAGTGTAAAATTCATGTTATGTAATGACAGGAGAGCAAGAACAGCTAAATCATTCCAGGAGATATGCTTAACCAAGTAAGAAACGTTGTCCCTAATCATCTTTTCTCAAGAATGCTTGGGTACCACTTGCAACCAAAATTGTTTAAATCACCATTTTTGAGAATTCCCTTTCTTCTCAAGGAAACTGGCAAGTGACCTTTTTTTAGAAAGGTCACCACTGAAAAGTTGTTCTAAAGAAAACAAAGTAGTAGCAGAACACAAACAACAAGAATTATTATAATAACAAAAAGCAGCAGCATTTTCATCTAGGAGCAAATTCCTACCTCTGTCAACTTTACACAGAGCTGCCTTTCAGAGCTACCACCCTTCCACTGCACAGCAAAGGCAGCTCAGACCTCATGGGGGCTGGAAAATATCTGGAATTTGCCTTTTTTTCGCTAATAGAAAAGCCCCAAACCCCTTCAACTGCTGTCAGTTGATTCTCCTCAAATCTACACAGGGTCAGCAAATTGCTGCAGACTTGCTTAGATCATCTTGGAAAGGGTGCACCGAGGAGGGGTGTAATATAAAAGGTCTCTTTTTGAATTTTCTTCACTTTTCTGAGCGAGTCCTGGCCCTGACAATCCCTGGTGTTGTCGGTGCAGACTCCAACCACGTGCTCCAGATGTGCTGCATCCCCACGGAATACAGAGGAAGAGCCTAAACCCTCTTGGAGGGCACAGCCCTCTGAAATCTGCCTCAACAAGCACCAACACCCCTCCAGCTCTGGGGCTGGCTGCAGACAAACCTTGGCTCTTGAGGCACAACCTCCAGCAGCACTTTGTACTCCTGTCTGTAAAACCAGCGCTGTTTTCTAACAAAGCTATAATTTCCCCAGTGTCTTTAAAGCATGCAAAACATCACTGTCATCCAATTTACCCAGTACATTAAGTGTTGCTTGCCTGAAAAAAAACCAAAAAACCTCTCAAAGGACTGACTCTTTACGTCACCTTTCTGTGCCAGTGTTGTCTTTATTTAATGCTCATATTATGAAGATGCAGAGGGCTAAACCCAGAGCAAGGTGTGATCACACGGACTGTGCCGAAATTATCCACTTCCTGCCTCAAAAACGTGCTCCTCAAATAAAACAGAAGATGAATAATCTAGCCCTGGCTGAAATATTAAATCCACATGTAAGCCACTCAGCTGGGAACACAGCAGCTTTCAGCAATTTAGCAAGCGAGCTCAGGAAGAAAAATTAGAGCCTGCCTGAAATTTACCTCCTCGAAAGTCAGAAAATGAACTGCAGTCATTGGGAATGTGGAAGGCCACAAACAGCCCCTGCCTTTCCTGTGGCACATCACTGACCCCAGGAAGAGCTCGGAGGCAGTAAGGACATGAGAGCATCTCTATGAATTACCTGGAAAATGACATTTCACACAATTCTGATCACAGTTTCTCCCACACACATCGATTTATCCTAGAATTAAACTAACCCTCACCTATCCCAGTTATCATCTAAATGCCACTGCTGAATCTGCTCTCTATTAAAATTGTGCAGAACACAACATTGATGTACTGGGACTAAATTCAAACTGGAGCACGCTGTAGCTCTCACTCGAGGCACACGGGCACCCTCAGGGAGAAGCAGAATCCAGACTTCCAGCTTTACACAAATGAAAGTGCTGCCTTCACATTCCCAGAGGGGACAATCGTGGCTCCAGGAGCTCCTCAGACACGGGGCCCCTCTTGCAAACACTGAGCGAGTCCTGGCTGCGGTTCCACAGAGCCTGGCTGCTCCTCAAAAAAACCTGTTTGGGCAGGCACTCAGCTGCACCCCCTGTGCTCTCCTCTCCGTGCCAGGGGCTGGAGCAAAGCTCTCCAAGGACTGATCCCAAAACCCCTCCTGGGTGGGGAGCCAGGCCCTGGGCACTTGGGATAGCCAGGGCTCAGCAGTTCCAATAGCCAGTCTCCTGAGTGTGCTGATTAAACAAGTATTGTCCTTTTTTTTTATCTGAAAAGCAGATTATTAGAGTACCGACTCCAAAATCTTCCATTATTTAATGTTATCAAATCAGAAAATCCTATTTCCTTCAGCTATCCAAGAGACGAACTTAAAATCCCAGTTTACCACCAGACAGCACCCTATAAACCAGACTAATTAAATGTATTTCCACTTCCTGAGATTATTCTTTGGCTGCAAACTCCTTCCGACTGCAACAAGAAAACCTGAATGTTTCCTAAAAAAAAAAAAAAAACAATTTAATTATTTTCCTTCTCTCAGGTTTCAACATTAACCTGGGAATGCAGCAACTCTTGCAGTGACCTCTTGTGGCAAGTGCTCAGCAGCTCTCAAACTTCCCCCCCAAAAAAGAGGATGGAAACCTCTCCCACCAAGCAGATAAGAAAAAAAGATAAGGAAAAAATTACAAAAATAAGGAAAAAATTACAAAAATGGAAGGAAGGAAGGAAGGAAGGAAGGAAGGAAGGAAGGAAGGAAGGAAGGAAGGAAGGAAGGAAGGAAGGAAGGAAGGAAGGAAGGAAGGAAGGAAGGAAGGAAGGAAGGAAGGAAGGAAGGAAGGAAGGAAGGAAGGAAGGAAGGAAGGAAGGAAGGAAGGAAGGAAGGAAGGAAGGAAGGAAGGAAGGAAGGAAGGAAGGAAGGAAGGAAGGAAGGAAGGAAGGAAGGAAGGAAGGAAGGAAGGAAGGAAATTATACAATTTGAAATAAGACCGCAAAGCAGCTGATCATATCTCAAGAAAAACCAGCTTTTCCTTTCCCTAACAACATGGCATTCTTTAAGTTTCTAAAATTAATAAAATGGCACAGAGCTTCCATAACTATTTTTTAAAAGTAAAAATAAACACTTTAGACCATGCAGAACTCCCCCAATTTCAGCAGCAGCAAACAGAGATGCTTAATCTGTCTGTGCTCAGCGAGCCCACTTGAAAAGCAAGGAAAACAGGGTGTCTGCAATTGCAAACCCCTCACATATGTCATCTAGTAATGCCTGTCAGTGTAAAAATCCACTTTGCATTGATTCATGTGTCAACAAGCTCCCTGCAGTCACAGGAACTGCAGAAGGAGCCCTGTGCCTTCGAATGCCAGAGAAAACCCCAATGACAGGAGCGCCTCGGTGATCCCTTCCTTAACTCCTGAGCTGAACTGGAGGATGGAAACTTTCACCCCACGGTGCATCCTGCTTTCATGCAGGGATTTAGGGAACTGCTGAGCCCTGCATTTTTCTCAGAGGATCCCAAGTGACAGACATCCACTGAAGTCGAAGTACTTTGCTTTAAAGAACTTTCTCTGTGCAGCATGTGTGATTTAACTGGACCCAGATGAAAATGCAGCTTGGTTTAATATAGGGGAGAGAAGCCCACATGCATCACGTCCCACACCCCTGCCTGGAAGGCAGGAACCCTACACAGCTAGTAAGAACAGAAGAGACAAGAGACACTTATTTTATCTGTAATACCAGTGGAATAAAAATTTAAAAGGTGTCTTATTGCTACAGATGTGACACTTGTTTCCCCCTCCTTTCCAGGTAACCTGCCTTGACAAAAATCACCTGTGAACAGGGCAGATCCTTCCACCCACCAGTCACAAGGACCCAGCAGGGCAGTCTGTGTGAAGCAATTGCTTTTTGGAAACACAGCATAAAGCTGAAAAAGGCCAAGAATAAAATGCTGGCTTCATTTAAACTCAGGCTGAAATTCCCATGTAAGCCTGAGAGAGCTAAGATTCCATCCCTGTGTCAAAATGCATTTGTGAAAGACCCACTTTCATGAGGAAGCTTCTAAGAGTTATTCGAACAGAAACAATATCCAATAATGATGACTCTTACCATATAGATAAGATAATATACCGTTTTTCACTAAATTCATCCCCTCTTCCAAACTGTTAGCAGTCTTTAGTGCAGATTGCTGCCAAGTCCCAGACTCACCCTTTCCACAAATTCATGCTCTACCATAAAAGCAAACTATGCCATTAACATATACCTAATTTTTCTGCTGATAGAATTTGTGAAAGCAAGGCAAAACTTGCATGGTTCAACTCGCTGGATGACTCTGCCCATGGGACAGGTCCATAAATCCCAGGATTTAGAGATCCTGGGATCTCTAAATCTGAGATTTGATCTAGAGACTTGCCCAATTCTGTACCCTCTGCACTTGCAAAGTGCTGAGCACAGGTCAGTATCACTCAGAGCTCTGAAGGCACAGAAGAAGTGAACAACAATATCAGTAATAATGGGCACAGCCTGCTGAGAACATCCTGGGAGAGAACATTGCCCTTAGGATGGTCCTTATTAAACATCCCAAATACTAATGGCAGTAAAAGGCAGTCACCTTAACGTGATTTAGCCCAGTGCTCTCACAAAACACCTTTCAGCTCAGCAAAACACCTGGTGCTCTTAGGATCTAGGGCACAGCCAAGGCTGGAGCGAGATCGTATCAATCTTTGTGAGCCTCAGATAAGCCTCGGTGTATTTTCACCGTGCTTTAAAAGAAGAAAGGGAAAAAAGAAAAGATTGCAGGGAGTGCACTGAGATTACCCTGAAGTCAGGTGTGCTTGTCCCTTTCCCCAGGCACAGCGGCCCTAAGGACAGAGCCCGCTCTCCCCGCGGGCTTTGGCTCTCCTGAAGTGCAGCTCAGCTGTGGTGAGGGCAAAGACCCCGCAAAGCAGAGGCTGCCATGCACCCCCTGTGCTTTGGGAAGGAGCTGCAGCCTGTGATGCTGCCCAAACACCGACCTTCAAGGCTGACCTAAAACACTTCACAAGCTCTAAGGTGTAAAGTTCTCTCCAAAGGAGAGGTTGCTCCCCCAGGGGAACACGGTGGCACCTCTCCATTGCTCTGACAGCAGCTCCATCCTTCCCAAACACCCTGGCGTGGAGAGGAGCATCCAGCAGGGCATCCAGCAAGGCAGCCCAGCTCTCCCAGTCCCCAACACAGAGGACAAAGAGCCTTGGTCGCCATTTCATGGCCACTCTGGTCACAGCCACCCCGCTCCTTTCTGCTCGGCTCCTTGGTGCTTTGCTCGTGGCTGCACACTGTGAGGGCTTCTCCCACAATTTAAACCTGATGAGCAGCCAAAGATGAGGTAAAAGGGAAGGGTTCACGACATTCCTAAAGATAAAGTGCCCAAATAATGCTGAAAATTTAATATATGATTGCTTTTAACACCAGGCTAGACACCACACCAAGCCTGCACACCGTGTTCCCGCTACACCCGCTCCCAGACCTGATTTTCCACATTTTTAAATTATTACAATTTTGTCTATAAATTTTGTTATTAGGATCCATCTCTGGTAACTGAGTAATTTATCTCCATCAACACTTCATTTTGAAGCCATTGCTTCTATTTCACCTGAAGAAGAGCCTATCTACTGAAATACCTGCCTGATTTTTTCCAGCAGTACCCGTAGCCTAATAGAAGTTATTACCTGTACCTACAAACCTTCTCTTGGTTGTTAAGAAAAGATTTATGATCAAGAAGTGCAATGGGATTGCATAAATGTGACAAATGTCAAAAGAGAATGTTCCTGAACCAGGAACAGTGACAGAAAGGCTTTTGGGGGGAATGCTGAAGATGTATTTTAAAAAACAATCATCAGTCTTTCCTTCATCCCATTCCTCAAATTGTCAATGAAAAATCCCTTGGAACTTGGTGAATCCAAGTCTAAAAACAAACCCAGCAAGCCAAATCCTTGTCTTCTTCCGAGCACTGGCAAGAGATACTTGAACCAGATCTGCTCCACTGTATGCTATTAAGTTTGGATTAAACAGTACTGAATCCAATGAAAATTACTATTTCTATAAAGGATAAATAAGGCTATGTCCTGGATGACAAAAATAAGAACTAAACCATGTTTCAGCTCACAACACTGACAGCTTACATGAGTTAAATACAAATTCCCAATCTACTTTCCTCTTTGTGTCCAACAGGGAAGATTTACCTCTCTAGCGAGCACCATGCTTAGACACCATCAGTGGCATAGAAAAAGTAGAATGAATGACCAGATCAGCATGATTTATGCTCCCAAATTAAACCAGGTTAAAAACTAGAGGGGATCCATGCTTTTAAAGTATAATGTTCAAAAGCCTTCTGAGCTTTTCCAATTTTTGATGTCTCAAAGCTTTACTGAGCTTTCACCAGGGAGGATGTGGGATCTAATTAGAGCACGATACAAAACCATGGCATTCCCAAACCATGCTCCCAGCCCCACCACTGACATGCTGCATGACCCAGGGAAATCAGCTGTGATGCCCCAAGCCCCCATTCACGCCACAATTTGATGAGCAGGTCGAGAAAACCTCTGTATGTCCTCTTCCACAAGGAGCCGTGAAGTGTAATTAAATTCCACCCAACACTTTGAAATTGTCAGAGGGAAAGTGCTATATAAATGCCTATTAATTAAGCCTGCATTTAATATTCTGGGAAATAAATACACGATGTGGGAAAGCAGCTCTTGGAGATCGGGCAGCTACAGGGCTTGACAGGGAGCCAGCTGCCGACCACAGAACTGACAGAGGCAACATGACAGGGAGGAAGCCCCCCAAAAACAGCTTAATACAAAGCTGGCATTTTAACACACAACATTTTAAAACAAATTCCAGTTCCTCATCCCACTCCTGCTCATGAGGAAAATCCATGAATCACCAATTCACTACCTGCTGTCCAAATCCACTCCAAGCCAGCACACCAGACCACGCTGGCATGACTGACAGGTGCACCCAGCACTGTGCAATATGGAAAGGTGGAAAGGAACATTTTTCAGCATAATTTCACAACCCACTGGTGTCTTGAGTAATACTAAATGTAGTAACTCTTCTCAATGCTCTGCTCTGCTCACCTTTCCCACTCCTGTCCCCAGGGGCAGTTGGCACAGCAATGCTTCCCCATGGCAGCATCACCCTAAACCTGGGCTGACCAAGGAGTTATCTTTTAGCAAAACCCAAAGCCAGGCTCTCCTGCATTTGTGCAAACACTCCTATGTCTCAGTAGTTCTGTGCCAGTGCAAAAACTACATTAAAAAATGCATGTAATCAGCACAGGACTTGCCTAAAGCAGCTTCTACACCAGCACACCCAAAGAGCTGCAAACACATCGTAACTTTAATGGAGCTCTGTACAGTGCTCTTGATCAGCGCTTTGCACTAAAAAGGGTGAAATTAACTCCGGCAGCAAGGAATAACTGGGTGCCACGGTCCTGAACTAGCCCTGTAAATATTCACCTAACAGAGGAGCCGTAAATGACCAAGTGCAGACAGTTCTTAACCCATTTGCTCAGCCACAGGATTGCCATCATCCAAACCACAGGCACTCCCTCACCGCTTTCCCGGCACCTTCGCCACAGACTTTAAAGTGCCACAGAACTGCAAAAAAAAAAACTTTGAACCCCCTGAATGGAAATAGTTGCCAAATTCTAATTATTACAAAAGTAAAGAACAAGAAAAAATATTTTAAAATTTAAAGATCCGATAAGGGAGGAGGATAAACAGATAGTCATAAAAGAGAAGAAGGTTGGAATTGGCAGTAGCGATTGCGATGTGAGAAGTGCGGGGAGACAGGGCAAGGACCGCGAGGGGATGCTCCGGAGGGGACGAGCGGGTCGCGTTCCTTGAAGGCACCGCTTTGGCACGGACCCACCGGCGCGGCAACGCCGGCGGGACCGAGGGATGCACGGACGGACGGATGGACGGACGGATGGATGGGACGGACGGATGGATGGATGCACGGACGGACGGATGGATGCATGACGGGGGGGGATCTCTCACCGCTGGAGCGCCGGACGATGTTCTCCAGGAAGGTGTTCTGCGGTGCCACCAGCCCTCTCTTGCCCCCCGGCATCCTGCAGCGCCGGGCTCGGGGGCCGGGGGTGCGCGGCGGCAGCGGCGGCGGCGGCGGCGGCGGGGGGGGCCGGCGGCGGCGGCGGCGGCGGCGGCAGCGCCCGGTGCCCGTGAGTCGCGCAGGGGCGGCCGCGGCCGCTCATGGTAGTGGCGCCCCGCGGCGGCTGCAGCGCGGTCTGGGGCCGCGCCGCGCTCCGCGCTCCCAGCGCCGCGCCCGCCCCCCCTGCGCCTGCGCGCCCGCCCCGCCGGCCCGGGGGACGCCCGGGGATGGGGGGGGACGGGAGGGGATGGGGAGGATGCGGGGGGCACGGGGATGGGGGGGATGGACGCCCCGGGATGGGGAGGATGCGGGAGGCGCCGCGCGGAGTCCGCGAGCATCCCCGAGCATCCCCCCACCCCTCCTTCGCTGGTCCCTTGCGAAGTTCTGCCCTGAGCGAAACTCAGCAAACGCCCTGGTTTTGCATCTAGACGTTGTTTTGTTTGTGGCTGTTCTTTGGGTTGTGTGGGGTTTTTTTTTCCCCCAGCTTGAGGGAAAACACTCGGGAATGCTTGTGTGGCACGCTGGAAGGCGGCCGCGCTTTGCCCGCAAAAGATAAACGCAAAGTGCAACGTAACGTGTTAAACGCCACTAGCCTTGCCTGAAGGCATCAAGATATTTCTTGGAGGATTCCCCCCTCTCTCCGTGCGAGGCAACAGGAGGCGGATTTGGGGCTGGAAGCCTCTTTTCCCCTCGTATTTTCTCTTTTCCCCGCGCATTCAGGGAGCAGGCTCCGCGGTGCCGGAGCCCCAGAGGAGCAGGTGAGTCAGTGCCGGGAGCCGCCACACCCGAGCTCCCGGGCGAGCAGGCTCTGCCCTGCTCCTGACCCAGCCGCCCGCCTCCCTCCAGCCCTGTCTTGACTAGGGCAGTATTTTTTTAAAGCTATGGACAGTAAAATCCTGGAAGGAATTTCTCGACCTACTGCTTCTGCCTCTGCTAATTTAGCATGCTGCTGCAGACAGGCAAGGATGGTAGAAGGAACTAAGACGTGGAAAATCAGTGTTTGTTCAGAGCAGGAGCACGCTCTGCAGAGCACATCCCTCTTTGCCGCACGCTCCTGCCCTGCTTGGCACAAGCAGCAGTGCTTCTCCCAGAGGATATCATTCCACTGTGGAAAAATCAATTTATTTATTTTTTCATTCTGCTTGCAACACCTGCTCCTTCCTGTGCTTGAGTCTTGGTCCAGCAAGGCACACCGAGGTCACCTGCACTCCACGGCCTAAAGTTTAAAATCTCTACCGCACCAGGAGCTGTTGCCGGAGCAGCACTTTCCTGGGTGCCACTACTGCTGTTCCTGGAAAACGTCTGGGTTTCCTTTCATTTAAACAAATGCAAATCAGTGGCAGCTCAATTGGGAATGCGGACAGGAAACAAGTTTGAGGTGTGAACCACACCAAATTTGTCAAACATTCCTGCTTTCCTCCCAGGTCTGGCATCTTCAGGGCTTTCCTTAGAGTGGTGTGGTTTAAAAGATGCTCCTCCTGAGCGCTGCCCCGGGGTGCAGGGGAATTTTTCTCCTGGTAATTGGATGGTGGAGGGCACCACCTTTGTTTGTTTCAAGTGAGATGTAGCTCACCTAACCCAGCTGTGCGCAGGCAAATACTGAGTGACTGATCCGTCTGGACAGTGCTGCCGGGATCTCTGCTCCCCAATTACCTCCCTCCCAACCAATCTGAATTTTTCTGCTCATTTCCCAACCTGATCTTGAAACATAGACTTGCTACTTGTCCTCCCACGCCCCTTTTCATCAAACCCCTTCTTGTTCACCTTTTCCACTAAACATATCATCATGCCCAAGAGTCACTCCATCCTCCCTGCTGCATCTCCTCAACTTCAGATCCCTCGTTTTTAAGTTCTCTTGCTGTATTTCCAGTGGCACTAATTAAACAATAGGTTATGGAGAGGGACAAGGTCCAAAAACACATCTTTAAATGTCACAGATGTCAGATAGAAATGGCAAGACATGGTGGGATGTTTCTATACCAAGAGTGCAAAAAACTCCAGAGGACACTTCTTTCTTTTCCTGGAATGCTGGACGAGGCTAAAGATAATCTTGAAAAGAAGAGTCTGACAAAGAAAGCAAACTGGGAACTGCAAAGAGACTCTTGTCTTCTTTTGGGAATCTTCAAATTGTACTTGGAAACAGCATCGAACCACCACACAGGAAACTGTCAGAAAGGTTTGAGGTCAGTGTAAGTAGGAAAAAGACAACTAGGCAGCTTCTTTCCACATCAAAAATACCCCAGTGTCATCCTGCTGTTCTCAATTGTGGCAGAAGACCCACTGTGATTCAAAATGCCTTTTTTTTTCCAGAATAGGTAAGTCAATACAGTTTAAATTTTAAGGAATTAATTAATTGTTAAAACATTAAAAAGGAAAAAAAGTAGTCTAAGCTAAATGTAACAACATTCCTGGTGGATGATCAGAGCATTCCCAGTTCTTCTTTCTTCCTGGCTTGCAAACTTGGTTTCTTTAAGGGAAGAAACGAGTTTTCCTTTCCTAAAGGAAAAAGGCAAAAAGGAAAAGGCATTGCTGTACCAGAGTAAAAGCAGTCACAATTCCTTCCTCTTCTGCTTCACCATTTCCTTTCTTCTGAAATTTGAAGCACCTGCTCAGGGTGACTTCCCTCTTTTCTGGTATTGCTACAAAGGCACAGTACCCCAAATCCACCGAGCTCCCAGAGCAAGTGGAGACAGCGCACACTGTGATGTTCAGCTGCACATGGTGAAGAGCTGACCCTTGGAATCTAAACCTACAGGAGAGGGTTATTTTCCTTCAGGGACTATTAAACATTTCAGAACTGGTTCTTATTCACAGCACAGAGCTTTAAATGTGTCTTCTGTGAATTTATGAATTGAAGAATCATCGCTCCCAGGGCTCCTAGGAGAGGAGGGAGACACAGAGCAGCATAAACAGGTCAGGCACTGATCCAATCCAAGAGCCTGAGTCATTGGCACATCCCAGCTGCTGAACAGCCCCACATCTCCTCTGCTCTCAGTGCTGTGTGTAACAAGGTGAGTCAGGTTCCCTGGGACCGCCCTGGGGACCCACTGAGACTCACCCGTGTAGGTCCCAAAATGTTGTGAGCAGAGCTGAGTCATGGGATACCCTCGGCAAGGCTCAGAGCTGTTTGCCAGCCCAGGTGCACACAGAAGACGTCCCATGCTAAAAACCACCATCAGGATGAACGTGGGCTTTGATTATGAACAATGTGATTTGTGCTTATGAACTCCAAAGCAGCACTATTTGATTTCCAATGACCTGCATGCATTACTGTAACAACAGCTCAAGTGGGAAACAAATGCCAGAGACAGACATTTGAAAGATTTAACATCCTTCATTACAACATCCTTAACATTTAATGGTGGAAAAGCAGGTAGAGTTTTCTCCTTAAAGGGAAAAAAATCTACACCAAAGGATGTGACAGAAGAGACTTTTCTGCTAAGAGGCATTAGACAATAAATCTTTCTCCATGAGTGAAGTAAATCTGTTGTCAGATACTGGGGTGGGACAACAGGGGAGCTCATACTGCAACTTTTTCTCCTCAGTAGGGAGGACTATAAGGTCAGGTTTTTATTTTTACTGACTCCAGAAGCATTACTCAAGAATTGCGGGGGGGTTTGTCAGAAATCTGCAGGAAGCAAAGCAGCACCTCTGAGCCCACCATGCTGCTCACCATAAAAATGGAATCTGAATCTGAAAGTTGCTGAGGGGATGGCATCAGATCTGCATTTCTGCATTGCCTTCAGACAGTAGCCTTCAAAAAGGAGGAAATACCTCTGCTCATAGCAGCAGCTGGTAATACCAGAAAAATACTTAGGTGACAAAAAATAGAGAGGGAGAGGAAATAAGTTGCTGTTTCTTTCCTAAAAATAAAAAGTTGCTGTTTCTTTCCTTCCCTGTTTTGAGGGGTTTTGCTTCTTACCCCATTACAAATTTGAAAAAGCACTTTGGCAGACAGGAAATCAATAAAAACTTGACAAAACTCGCTGCTTTTGGTATAAAAATTGATGGAAAGTATTGATGAAACCTCAGACCTAAAGTACTCGCTGGATTCTAATTTGGCACCGATGAGAATTCTTTATTCTCTGTTGTGTTGGGCAAGTTAAGTCTGGACAGATAGACCTGGAGGTTATGAATCTCCTGTCCCTCAGTCCCTTTGGCAGTGCAAAGCAAAGGAATGAAGAACTTAAGGCAAGCAGCAGCATTCAGCTGAGTCAAGGGCACAGGAATCAGGCAGAATTAAGGCTCCCTGTGTGTCCTGCACCTGGGATGCACTGAGGATGGCTCAGTGCATGGATAATGGCTAAGCCTCTCCCTTTTGCACTTCTCATCCAACATGGCCCTGTGCCACCTTCCTGGGACCCCAGCCAACCCCTGCTCAAGGATGGCATGATTAATTTTGTGTGTGTGTGTGGTGCTCATCACTAATCTGCTGGTGCTTTGTGGGCACCATTGAATATCTTCTGCATTTTACCTCGTCATACCAGGATCAGACAGGAAACTGGGGCACAGGGAGATTAAGGTCAAAATGGTCAGGGAAATTACAGTGTCCAACTTGAGACATCCAGGATCCTTTAGCAGAGGAGTCCCAGTTCAGCAGAAGTTTGTGCATTCAGTGTCTGGAGGCTTTGGTTACAGCTGTGAGAGCAAAGCATTTGTCCAGAGCACAACCTCTGCATTCTCCAGGAGCTCATGAAAAATAGAGGAAGAATGGGCAATGGGGGAGCCTAGGCTTGAATGACTTGCACAGCTTCATGGAAGATCCCTGTTTAACAGGAAATTTAACAGTAACAGCTCTTGCTTGCTTTTAACATGACAATTTTTATAGCCCTTGCCTTATTATTTCATCAGTTTCATTTTCTCTAGTGGGCACACACTCAAAGATATTACAGGCCAAAGTTTATTCATGCACATACATGAAATATTGTGGGGAATGTAACTGAAGACTGTGTTGCAATGCACAGACACAAGGGCAGAAGCAACCCAGCCATGGGTTTTTTGTATGGCCATTGCCTCCCTTTGGAGTGTCTAGAAACCAATTTTTTCTTGTCCACAGCCTTTTCTTTAGCCAGGATCAGACACTTGGGAAAAAGAGCCTTTAACACATTATCATTTTATTAATGTTGTTTTTCATATTCCTTCACCTGCAAGGTCTGTGCTTCAGTTATCACGAGTCCAGCTGTGCAGACACAGGGAGCCATTAAAGCTTCTGAAATGACCTGAAATAACACCTAGAACTGAACAGCATCAGAACTTTCAAAGTCCATTATCACAGCATCAGGCAGGTGCTGCAAGGCCCAAACCAAGGCTCCTGTGTACTTTCTCCCTGGAAGGAAGGGAGTCCCTTGTTTTCAAGGGTACAGAGTTCATAATTCCAACCCTGAAAGGAAATCCTGACACATGCTGCAGCACATCTGTGGCTAGGGAAGCATACATAAGTGATAAGAGTGAAAGTTTTCATGTCTTTCAGGAGAGAACAGGTGGAAATCTCAAACTTCTGCTTGGAAAGGAGAGAAGAATCCTCTGATTTAACCTAAAAGCCCCAGGATGACCACAGTGCCATAGGATGGCAGCTTGCAGATGCCCAGGAAGCAATTTTTGGGACAAGTAAATCACAGTCAAAGTGAGATGTGAAAAGTAAACGGTTGGTGTTCAGTAGTCAAAAATGCATGTGGAATAAGGGCAGGAAATGTTCTTCCATCATAAGGACAGCAAATATCAGCACCCACATTAATCACTGGGGTCTCTGATGAGTCCATGGCAACTTCCTCTCCCAAGGATTCATCCTGAGAAATAAGTTGATAGCAACCAATAATTTATTGGCAGGCTTTACAGAGATAAATCACTGCACTAATTACAGAGGACCAAGAGAAATGGACTTGTGCCCTTTTCTTCTTGCTGTTGTTTTGGGGGAGTTTTTTGGGGTTTTTTTGTTTGTTTGTTTTGTTTGGATTTTTTGTGGGGTTTGTTTTTGGGGTGGGTTTTTTTTTGGTTTTTTTTTTTTTGTTTTGTTTTGTTTTGTTTTGGTGGGGATTTTTTGTTTGTTTGTTTTTTGGGGGGGAGTTGTTATTTTTGTTGGTTTTTTTTAAGAGGAAAATATTTTTACCCTGAACAGGTAATACATTAAATAACAGCCATGGGAAGATGGGATGACAGTGCTTCAACATCATACTCTTCAGCTTATTTTTGCCAATAGCTGAATCTCCACAGAAAAGATTCAGAATTGGAAACTATCCCCTGGTTTATCTCAGAAGAAGCATTTTGCATTTAAAGCCGTGTCCATCTAAGAACATGTCCCAGAAGCTTGTTCTGCTTCTCTTGGCCTTTTTGACTAATCTTGGATTTTTACCCCAAAATCATCCTTGCAGGCATGCTCTGAGGAAATCCATGGCAGAAGCAAGGACTGCACAGCCTCACAGGTCCTTCCTGGGTACAGTTTGGACTACACTTACAAAACCCTGCTCTTGACTCCAGAGTTCCACATTTTGGGGAGTCTTTGGACTACTTGAACCAGCAATAAATTCTTGGCACCATAGGGGCAGGAAACTCAGAAATAAATGCAACCCTAGTAGCAGAAAGGGATGTTTTTTTCAGGCAGGAGTAGATAATAGCCTGGATTAAATCTGATAGAAGCCCCAAATAGCATGACACCCCCCATTGCACCCCAAAGGTCCCAATCCCATCGGGGGGAGCTGGGGGAATGTGAAAGGAGCAGCAGCAAATAACCCCCACTCTCTGGAGCCATGGCCACACGCGGGAGGTGAGAGGAGAGCAAGCACCCTGCTGGAGAATGGAGCCATTTTCTGCATCAGAGCTCTTTTTCGGGCTTCCTGCAGACTCCAGGACAGGAATTGCTTCATAGGCTGTGCTCTGACCAGGCTTTTTGGGGGATTCCAAATTGAAGATATTTTCTTTGGTAAAAAAGGGCAAGCTGAGAGTCCCTGCTCCTATGACTCAGGGATCTGGGGCTCTAGTTTTTGCCATGGCTCTTTTATTTTTTTGGATGGTGAATGTTTTTGTCCTCCCTCAGGTGGTAGCACACACATGGGAAGCTGCACTGGCAGGCAGGGGGACAGAGCCGTCAGTGGTCACAGGTGTCTGTGGCAAAGTGAGACACTTCATTTTCCTCCCCAGAGGTGGTACAGGTTATTCCCACATCTGACACCTCTTCTGGACCCTTCTCCATGTGAGAATTGTGCCAGTTTTGGGGCCTCTGCTGAAATCAGCAGGAGCTCCAGAAAAAACATTCCCCAGAACTGAAACGTCCACTGTGTTCACCACATTTTATGTTACAGAGAAACCTCTGAGAGCCTGGGGACTGTGCCTCAAGTACACCAGAAAACCTCAAGACTTTCTGGCAGCAGAAGGGTGGACATAAGTGGGTGACATTAAATGTCCTGGAACTTAGGTACCTAAAAACCCAAACACCAGGTGTTAAACACAACATTTGTTTCTAATGTAGGAAATCTAAATTAAGTGTTTTATGTGTTTGGGGGAATATGTTATACTAACAGTGATGCAGTTAAGAACAAGTTGTTGGGCATTTTTTTTCCAATTTTAAACTTATTTATATACACTTGTTTATAAAAATTGTCTTTGAGAAGGAAATTACTTGCATCAGAGCTTACCTCAATTGCAATTTTATTATTTATTTTTTTTTAGAAATTGTCATTAGAGCTCAGCATGGGGCTAATTTTGAGTTTAAACATCCTTGTTAGAACTTGTGTTACTGGAAAGCCAGAAAGTGTAGCTGTCCAAGTGTAGGATGAGCAGCTGGCTGGCTGCTTTTTCTTTTTTAGATTAATTCAGTGTGAGTTTTCATATTGATTTTCACGGGAGCAGAAAGAAGCCCTTAAATTGGTATGTTTATAATAGTGACTCCACAGAGAAGTTAAAAGAGACTTAGCATGGAATTGCCTCTCTTTAGTGCAGTTAATCTCAACCTATCACCTCACTGGCAATGTTTTCTCACATTAAGCTTTATTAGGATTTGCTGCTGGCTCTGCAGAAAAGCACAACATAGAGGCAGAATCTGCTGACACACAGACCTTTCGTAACAAGTCACACAGCTGCTACTCCAGCACTTCTTTGGAAGGCAGGAGCATCTTATGTGACTAATTGATTAGCATGGAAAAGGTGTCCCTAATTTTCTGTTCTGTTGGATACACAGAATAACACCACTCTTCACTAACACAAACTGGCCCAGCAGATGGGATCCTGCTTAAAATGCTGTTCAGCCTGAGTTAAGTGTTGGAGGACACAAAATTCTGCTCAGTGAGAAGGAAGGATGTGCCAGGCCATTGACCAAGCAACTTTCCAAAAAACAAAAAATCTTTCTAGGTGATCTGGTTCCTTCCCTTGTGTTTACAAACAGGGTAAGATAAAACACATTTTTCTGTTTTTAGTGGGTGACCAGCCTGAAGCCTACAGACCTTGAACTACCTGCAGCACGTTGGGACTGTGGAAAAAAGTGTTTGGTGAGGTGTCCCTCAGAGTCAAGCCACTGATTAATTTGATCCAACCCCCCCTCCAAACAACTTTTTGCTGCATTAAAATGAACCAAGCTAGTCTTTTTTTTTTTTTTTTTTTTTATGGCAGGGGTTTAAAGAGGGCTCAGGGGAAAGGAGTTACTGTGTGCCACTGATCCATTAGAATTTATCTTCTCTGACATTGAGGGAACAAGAGTTGCTGAGAGTATCCCAGGCAAAAAGTCTGCAACTGCTAGAGGTTGATAATTTCTTTATTTCAAAATCCTAACTTTTACTTTACTTTGGAAGAAGTTATTAGGTGGTGTAAAATCCATTTTAACATAAGGCAGGTAATTAAATCCACATATTGAAATGGAGCATCTGAACATTTGGGACAGTAATTTGTTTTGACATTGCTTTATGAAAGCAGGTCACAGCTGTATCCCCTATTTGACATTTAATTCCTTTATCTATTCCCATGTTTCCAAATGCAGCTCAAGTTAACTACAGATTGTAGAAATCACCTAAAAAAGTTTTCCAGCTGCTGGGGTGTGAGAGGAGTGCAGAGCAGGATACAGTTTTCCACTTCATGTGTGAAGAGGAGAATGTTGCTCCTACAGTCAGTGCTGTGAATACAGAATATAAATACAAAAGGAACGTGTATATGAATAATGCCATGTACGGGAGTATGAGTGGTTGTAGCCATAATAATTATCTCTATAATAAATATTACTTTCATTTCCAAAGACCACAATTTGTGCTTGCACTGTTGCTTCTCGCTGGAGTCCTTTGCATTCAGTAATGAAATAATTCAGGGCAAGGATTTCTCCAAAATTAAGGGCAGCAGTTGACTGTGCGCTGCTGAATCTCATTTCCATCAGAAAGATATAATTGCAGCCTCACATTAATTTCTGGTTAGAAAACTGGGAATTATCAATACAAACAAATTTGTACCAGAAACACTTCTATTTTTCAAGTGCTTTTTGAGCTGCAAATCATGCAAAAATCATCTGATTGTTAATTACATCTAGCATCTATCTCTTTGTCTCAGAATAGATACAGGCTAGACCTAAAGTAAAGCAGACTTATACAGTTACTAAATCTTCTGGGGGAAAAAAAACCAAACTAAACAACAGAATCCTGCATCTTTTATAGGGTACAAGATTCACATCCTGCTGTTTTCAATCAAACTACTCGGAGATTTTTCTCTGCTAGGAATAGAAATACACATTTAATAAGCATAAACCTAATGCCCCCTGTTGGCTATACACAGCTTAAACCCTCGTGTGTGCCCACGGGGACTCCTCATCTCCTCCTGCTGACTCAAGCATCCCACAGAACATTTAAGGCTTTGCATGGGCACAGAGATTGCGCTCCAGATTCACCTGAATTAATTTCTCTCCTCCCTCACACGCACAGAGTCACATTCTGGTATATAAATTGTTTCTGTCCCTGCAAAGGCAGCCCATACCATCAGAGTGCTCTGCAACATCCTGTCCTCAATCTCTGCACATGGAAATTGCAGAATAATGGATTTATAGAATCTTTTGGGTCAAAAACACCTCTAAGGTCACTGAGCCCAGCTTTTCACCCAGCACTGCCAAGCCCACCATGAAACCACATCCCCAAATGCCACATCCACACATCTCTGAGATCCCTTCAGGGATGGTGACTCCACCACTGCCCTGGGCCGCTTATTCCACTGCTTGACATCCCTTCAGCAACAAAATTATTCCTAATATCCAATCTAAACCTCTCCTGGCGCAGCTTGAGGCCATTTCCACTTGTCACCTGGGAGAAGAGACCACGTCCCACCTGGCTGCAGCCTCCTTGCCGGGAGCTGTGGAGAGCACCAAGGTCTCCCCCGAGTCTCCTGCTCTCCTGACTGAACAACCAGCAGCCACAGCCTGGGGCTTCTGTGCTGCCTGTTAGAAACAGGCAAAATGCTGATTGTGGGTCAGGTGTTTAAAGCCAAAATTACTTGGGGTTTTTGGCTTTTCCACAACACATTTCGCTGGTTCCTGAGGAGAGCTCCAAACTGAAAACTAACAGCATCTCCAGCTGGGTGCGTATTCTGTAGTCGATTTAACCCAAATTTGGAATTGCCCTTCCTTGAAAAAATTTTTAGGAACAATTAAACAACAATACACAAAATTAAGTGAAGGGCTTTTTACCAAAATTCCTTTGAGCAACAGCACTTTTCTGTTGAGTGAATGTTGAGCACAGTGGCTCAGCTGGCTCTGCACAGCAGAAGATGCTGAGACTCCTGCTGCCTGTGGTGGTCTCAGGAGCAGTAAGAGCCAGCATCTTCAGAGGCAGGAATCACCCCTGTGAGTGACAGGAGGCTGCTTGTACCCCTCTCTGTACCTCTGCCTTTCAGCAAGAACCTCTGCCAGCCGCAGATGAACACTCCCTGCTGTCGTCCTGATTTTTAAAGTTTTTCTAAGCTTTCTGATGTTTACATTCTTGTAGCAAACTTTCTCACACACTTTCCGTAAATAACTTATTGTTTTGCATTCTTTTATGGAGGAGGAGAAATTTGATGGACTGTTGGTTTGTCCAGTGTCACTGTCACCCTCCAATCCACTGCCACTTTTGGAAAACTATAAATGTTGGAGTCAGAAAATAGACTTCCTTTTTTCTTCACCTTGAGAGCAGCTCGTGTTGTTTCATGTCCTATAGTGACATCCTGTCCCTCCTACCTGGCAGACACATCCCCAGAGGAGATGCTGGACCAATCCTCCTGAGCACCTTGTCCCTCAGAAAGACACCACTCAGTATGGAATCACAGAGTCATTCCAGCTGGAAAAGACCTTTAAGGTTATGGAAGCAACAAATAGCTCAGACCTATGCAGCAGAGCAAAATGCAGAGATCATCCCCTTGTCCTCAGCGGGAAATAGCATCAGAATTGGAGGCACACAGCAGGAATCACCATCCTCTCACATTTTACTGCAAATGCCACCATTGAGGTTGTTCCATTTGTGAGGGCTCCTGTGCCACCCCCTCTTGTTTGAGCCTGTGATGCAACAAACTCCTCAGAGACAGGGAGGCAGGGCTGGGGATCTGCAGAAGCAGCCTCCTCCTGGGGTGTCCACCACACTGATGGAGGAGCTGTTCAGAGCTGAAGGGACCGTCAGTGTCACAGAATCACAGAATGGTTTGGGTTGGAAAGGACCTTAAAGATTCTCTATTCCAAATCCCCTGCCATGGGCAGGGACCCCTTCCACCAGACCATGTTGCTCAAAGTCCCATCCAGCCTGGCCTTGAACATTTCCAGGGATGGGGCATCCACAGCTGCTCTGGGCAACCTCTGCCAGGGTTTCACCTCCCTCACAGTCCAGAATTTCCTCCTAATATCTAATCTAAGCCAGCCCTCTCTCAGTTTGAAACCATTGCTTTTTAAAAATCCTACTCCATTCCTTTAGCTCAGCTCCTGGAGTAGTTCCTCTCCTTGTAGCACAGCCTAATTTCTGTCTTCAGATTAAAAGCATGCCAATGCTATCAGGGTTAGGAGCAAGAGGGACAAACTGAATTCCCTATGAAAAGACAGAACCCTGAAATGCAGGGGAACACGAGGAGATATTCTGTGTCTGCTGGCCACATGAACCTCATCTTCCTCAGCCACAGCCGCCACAGCTAAAACCAGCACGGCTCCTTGGTCTTGCTTAAATCACTGCAGAGCTGTTTCTGCATGCCCCAGCCCTGCACACCTTTTCTCAGGCCCCTCTCCTCACCCCTTGCCAGGCTGTAAGGGGCACCCAGGCGCTGCTGAAATCCACAGGGACCCAGTGTGGGAGCCTGGGAGCCCCCCAAGTGCCATCCATCCCCTTGGTGCCCTGAGGGGCACTGTGTCACTGGCAAAGCCAGGCTGATCTGTCCCATTTTCATTCTTGGTCCCAGGCAGAGGCTGGGTTGGTGCTAATTCAGCCACCTGGGTCTCATCCAGCAGATCAGGGGGCAGCTGGTGCAGGTTTTGGTATGGCACCCCGGGAGCCGAGATTTGGGTGCAACCCCTCCAGCCATCTCAGTTTTCTCTGGATGTCTCTGTAAGTTTCATACCCAAAGTCTCCCAGTTCCCCATCTCTGGCCCAGCTGAGCTGTGAGTTATAAAAGACCCAGGTTCCTTAATTGCAGCAGCACGTGGAGAAAGACAGCGTGGCTGAAATTCAAGTATAAAACACAGGCAACGGAGAACCAAGCTGTAAGCATTTCTCTGAATCAAATCCAGCAAAACCTGCAACAATTTTCCAATATCCAGTTGCTCCTTCAACAAAAGCAAATGTAATTTACTCTCTGCCCTTAGTGTGAAAACATTCTACATGAGATGATTTTTTGGATATTCATTAATGAAATATAAACCCTATCAGTAGTTAGGCAACAAAATTCCTTTGCTGCTTTTGTCATAAAATATCTTTACTGAGCCACTCTTGTACCAGCATTATGTGGATGGAATTAAAATGTTTTTTCAGGTCCTTTGAAAAAGGTTTGGGGATATTTTTGCTCTTCCTGGCACTTTCCCCTCCTGTCTTCTTTTAAATAAATTCAAGAAATCTCATCAGTGATAGGAGAGAGGGGAGACACTGCAAAGAGTATCTGGATTTATGTGTTAAAGTGTTTTTTTTGCAATCCAGCCTGACTTTATTCCATGCTGGGGAGCCTGATGTTCATCCTCACATGTAGTTCTTTGTGACCTCCAAGGCCATGGAGATAAGAAGAGCAAAGCTTTTAAAATAATGCAGTGTCATATCTCTGAAAGATTCCTGTAAATCTGCCTTTGAGGCTGAAGGGAGGGAAGAGGAATCCAGCTGAACAAAAGCTTTAAAAAACACATGTGATACACTACAAATCTGCGTAACCACTCAAGGAAACTGGGAGAAAAGGAGCAAAGAAACCCCTGCAAAACAGCACTGAAAATGGCATGTGATGCAAGAAAATGATAAAGGAACTCTTGCAGCCTTTAAGGACATCAAGTGAAATGCAAAATGCTCAAAGTTGGCTTGGCTTGATCTCTGCTTGATTTGAATTTCAAGGTCTGATGTACAATAAGCTTTGTCTCCACACAAGGTTTTGAAGTCCTGCAGGACTGCCTGCCTGGATGCTTTTGCTTTGAAGCTGTCTAAAGCTTCCCTTGCCATCACTGTTTTGCATTAAAATATATATTCTCCATTGCAGGACTTAGCAAATAAATTTTCTGCTGTTCCATGCCCTTGCTCCATCAGACTGTTTTCTTCAGGCTCCAAGTATATGCAGATTTAATGGGGAGATCTTTAAAAAATAATTCTTTCCTTAGAGAAAACAATAAGTTAAAAGCCATTTGTTGTCTCATGCTGTCAGATATTTGCCAACAAAACCAGAAAACATAATACAATCAGAATTATCTGTGCTGCGAAGTAAAACTGCCTGCCTCTTCTAAACCATTCTTTTGTCCTGGTTACATCAATTCCTGACACCAAAGTGTTTCCATGATTTCAGCCTCCTGCCAGGTGATGCCCAAGCCCAGTCCCATGAGCTGAGGGGAAGGCAGTTGGATGCACTTGATGGTTCAATCACAGGCTCTGCAGATTCCCTGTGCCCTTCAGGCTCAGTGCTGGATCCTCTGCCAGGCTCCGATGGCTCCCACATCCTCCCAGCTCAGAGCATCTCTGCCTTTCCCTCCTTCTGCAGCCTTTTCTTTCTCCCTCCACTTCATGCTTCTTCTCACCCCTCTCCATTTCTCTCCTTTTGACCCTGATCTCTTGCCTCTTAAACTCCTCTTCTTGCACTTACCTCCTCCCCCTGCCTCTTCCAAGGGTGGAACAGGTTCAGAACAAATAAACACAGTGGACCCAGAGAGCAGCACTGCAATGGAGTGAAACTCACCCAAGGATATGGTGTTTTTGCAAAGGCAAAAGAACACTCCCCTCTTTCATGTTCCACATCAGGAATAATAGTGATCAGGATCTGAAAATGATCTTTACCCGTGGCCAATTCTAAAAGGTTTCAGGCAAAGAGTTATGTATTTTAGAAATGGGAATATAATGTGGTGATGTGTGAGTTGGAATAAGCAGACAGAGGAACAAGGAGCTGCATCAGTAAGGAACACCCTTAAAAGAGATAAAAGCAATTTGATCTGCAGCATGAGCAGGTCTGTCTCCTGCTTATGAGACAGAGTACTCTGTTACTCTGTTGTCTTTGCCTAGGAGGTTGAAATACACCTATTAATTGGAAATTAAATAATGCATTTCTGCTTTTAATGAATAATATTTACTAATCCCATATTGTGTAGTCTGAACAGAGACTCAGTGTAGAAAATATTGCCTGAAATTCTTTTTATTCAGATCATCTATTTTTCTTACTCCATCTACTATTTTATTTCTCAAATCCTGCAGCTTCAGGTTGCCCTTATGTTCTGAATCTTGTTTCAGCCCACAATAAATAAATAAATCACACAATCAGAGAATGGTTTGGGTTGGAAGGGACCTTAAAGATCATCTCATTCCAACCTCCTGCCATGGGCAGGGACGCTTTCCACTAGACCATCTTGTTCAAAAACCATCCAAAATAGCCTTGAACACTTCCAGGGATGGGGCAGCCACAGCTACTCTGGGCAGCCTGTGCCAGTGCCTCACCACCCTCACAGGGAAGAATTTAATATAAAATCTAAATCTATCTTCCTTCATCTTGAAGCCATTCCCCCTTGCCCATGTCCCCACGTGATCCAATCCCTCTCCATCCCCTCCGTGCCCTGCACACAGGACTCTGTGTCACATACAGGACTCTGTGTCACACACACCTCCCCCAGAGCATCACCCCTGGCTTCCCCTTGGTGCTGCCAATCCCCTCCCTCTCCCCAGCACTCCTGTATAACCTGAGATCCCTCTGAAGCGAAACAACCCAACCCCTTGCAGTGTTTACATCTCTCCAGCAGCTCGTGGTGGAAATCACTTGAGCAGCTCTGGTTTATATCCGTGTGAGGCTTCTTAAACTGCTGCCCAGCTCTGATTAATTTGTCAAGCCCCTGGACTTTCTGTATTACTCCCTATTCCCTTGTTAACACAGCTTCCATAATGTTCTTGGCTTTTCACAGCTGTTTTGCATTGTGGAGACATTTTCCCCAGGTTCACAGGGATACCTAAAGCTGTTCTTTTCACATAACTCAGACCCCATGTGCAAGGGTGCCTCTGGTCTACCCTGATTTTCAATTTCCTCCAGTTTTCTTAGCTAAGAGTGTCTCAACTGGCAGATTTTGAGGAATTAATATGAATCTGGAGCAAAAGTAAATTTTGCTGGAAATTCACCAAGCTCCAAGGCACATGATGTCTTCCACATTCCTGCAGGACATCTCAAATTTCTTCATGTTTTCCAGGCTCTGAGGGACCAGCATGTCAAACACAGCACGCGATTTTACTGGGCCATCAGAGGCAGAATCTGAGTCCTGCTTCCTTCTGGGCAGATTTCTATAAAAGAACACAGAAGACCTTAATAAATAATAGAAAAATTGGTAAATTTTCTTGGAGACTGCTGGTGAAAAATAGGCATAGCCTTATGTTACATCCTTCTGGGATTCCTCAAGCAGCTGGCCGGTTCAAATTAACTGAAGACATTTGTTAAGGCAACATGTCCTCTTAATTTGTAGTTTCCTTTTTTGAAAGGTGTTTTGATTAAATAGTTTTTCACTTATCAAACTTGAAGTCTTGAGAACAAAATTTAGGGGAAAGAAAACAAAAAGAGAATGATGTATAAGTTTATTTTTGACAGCTGGGATATTTTTCAGGCAGGCTGCCACAAGACAGGGTGCAAATAGACCCCCCCCTGCCAGGTGCATCAGTGTGACCAGAGCTCATCCAAATGGCATCAGGTGAGGGCAAGAAGCGCTCAGCACAACTAAACCAGATTATTTAGGAATCTGTAGAGTGGTGTTTTCTTCTCTAACACACAATCAGCAATTCTTTACTGAAATTGAACCCATCGAAGAACTCCCACTTTGTCCTGATGATGCCTTGTGAAGGCTGACCTAGAACAGAGGCTAAACAGAGCTAAAGAATAAAGCAGGGATTTATTAAAAGGCCTCCATGGATACACCTTGGACAACACAAGAGCCCACCAGGGCTACACCCAAAACAAATCCAAAATGGTCACAAAATGGATGACTGGTCATGAGTCTCTCACTTTTATAAGTTCTGGTCCATTTGCATAGTGGAGTTAATTGCCCAATTACAGCTTTACCTTATGAAGTCCCATCCTTCTTGTTTTTCTCTCTTCAGTCCAATGTTGTTTCTGCTCTGGGGCCTGAGATTTGGATCCTTTGTCCTTGGTCCCCAGCTAGAGAAGGAATTGTTTTGTCTCCCTACTCTGTGAAGAGAGCTCACCATCTCTTAATATGAAGCTCAGAACTCCACACCAAAGCAGCACAGAATCTGAAAAATATAAAAGCTAAAACCTGAGGCATCACTGACAGTGGCTGCACCAAGGGGCTGGAGAAGTCACAGTTGGGGCTCACAGCATCTTGGGGGTCCACTGATTATTTCCAGTACAAAGTTCTCCAAGACTTCCACAGCCAGATGACCCCATGTAAGTGCTGCATTGGCCTGAACCACGAGTTGAAACTTTCCACTGCACTGCTGCTACCACCTGTTTCTTTCACACTTCCCTGGTCCAAACACTGTGGGTGCCAAAATGACTGGGACTGAGAAGAATATGAGGTTGTTTCTGACTCCCTGGCAGCATTGAAAAATGATAATTTGGGCAATCTGATTAAATCAGGTATATGAAACTAACCCATTGTTTTTCCTGCCTTTGAGAGCAGCTCTCACAAAGAATTTAATCAAGAGAAAATCAAGCCACAAATGAGCTCATATGACCAGAGTGAACCACAAATATTTTACTGCTCTGATTGTTATTTAATGAAGTTTGTATTAAGCTTTTAAAGGATTTTCATGAGGTTTTGTCACATGTCTTTTTAATTTTTAGTGGTTACTTTCAAAATGTGACAGTTTCCACAGTTACCTGGGTGTACCTCACTGCAGCACTCTGTTTCAATACACTCTATTTATTTTTTTGTTTCATATGCAAACTTTGCAATGTAGATTACCATATCAACAAGCTGGTTTATCTTCTGCTGTGATATGCAGCCACAGTAGCTCCAAAAATCAGGTGTTTTGCTGCTGAGAAACATTTTCAAAGCAACGAAGTTTCTGTGGTTTCATGACAGGGAATAAAAACACAAGGGCAAAAACCTGAGGTGCTGCTGCAGATAAAAGACCCATTGTCCTGTTTCCAGCACTGACAGAGAACAGGTGTATGGGAGGGAATACAAGCACCTGGCAGCCATATGAGGGTACAGTCCATGTACTCCAAAATGGATATTTTGCACTCCAGGAGTTTCCTCAGACAGAGATGTTTCCTTTGCATTTAACATTGACAGGCAGCTTCTTCCTCTGTGAGCTCATCTGGCTGCTCTTTGAACACTGAGACAAATACCTGAACCAAAAGTTCTGGTTTTTTGTTTGTTTGTAATAGGAAAACTGAGGGCAGCAGCTGCCATCACAACTGATTCTGAGAAAAAAAAAATCTCATACAAAAAGTATAATAAACCTCACAAAGGTTTATTATTCAACAAGGCCAAGTGCAACATCCTGCACATGGGTCAGGACAATCTGAGGTTTAGAATAGGAATAAATTCTTGAATGTGAGGGTGGTGAGGCCCTGGCACAGGATGTCCAGAGAAGCTGTGAATGCTCCATCCCTGGAAATGTCCAAGGCCAGACTGGATGGGTTTTGGAGCAACCTGGGATAGTAGAAACTGTCCCTGCCCATGGCAGGAGATGGAACAAGATGGTCTTTAAGGTCCCTTCCAACCCAAAACGTTCTGTGATCCTTCATTCATGGACTTGGCTCCCAGGAAAACTAAACCAAAATGAACAGACCCAAACAGCAAGCATTTCTCAAAGAGCTAACTTTTACATATACATAGGAAGACTTTTTTTTGTAGCTCCTACTGGTAATTCCCAATAAACATCCTTGAGCCTACTGGGAAAAAAATACCCAAAAAACCCCACCCCAGCTGAAAATTCTAATTGCAGACAGTATTTGCTTTTTTTAGTTTCAACAACAAAAGCACCCTATTTCAATCATCACTACCAGGTTCTGTTTCAGAGGACAAAAATATCCCATGGAAATGCAGGTTGTCAGAGATAATGTCACTTCATGGGTTTTGATCTTTATTCACTGTTTGCAAAACACATTTCCCCAAAATGAATTAATTTGGTGTAGTTCCCTAAAACCCAGGTAACCCCAGCTCCTGACTCCTCCCAGGACAGCCACTTTAACACTGAAATAAAGTGAAACAGCCAAGGACAGCCAAGCATCTGCGTTGGTGGGGCCTCCATTTCTTACATCACAAATGCTGCTCAACCCAAACAAAGCTGATTTATGTCTGGAAACTCCTCTTTATAATTGTCTGCCCCTGCCAGAAACCAACTGACCAAGAAATCTGCATGGGGTATATTTTCTCTTGGTGTGTACTTAACCACAGGAGCATATTTCTGTGGGAACATCACTGTGTCTCATAGATGAGCTGGGGCTGCCACGAGTTTTGCTCATTATTGCTTCCAAAATCTTCTGGTCAGAGCCAGGCACAGCTTTTCCTCTCTGAGCACTCACAGCTAGACACAGACACAATGTGGGGTGTAGCATTCACATTCTCTGAAAAAAATCCCTTCGCCTTGGATTTTTCTCCTGGGAAGCTGAGATGCCTCAGAGAAAAGGAAAACAATTCTTGTCTCATTTGCTTCTCCTGTGTTGTGCTCACGTGTGGAATGTGTTTGGAGATTGTTTACCCACAGGTGATTGTTTCATTGGATTCTGGTTGTTGGACTCTTTGGCCAATCAGGGCCAAGCTGTGTTGAGACTCTGGAAAGAGTCACAAGTTCTCATAGTTATCTTTTTGAGTAAGTATCCTTTCTGTATTCTTTGGTATAGCATAGTATTCTTTAATATAATATAGTAACATAAAGTAATAAATTAGCCTTCTGAGAACATGGAGTCAGATTCATCATTCCTCCCTGCCACGAGGGTCCCTGCAAATACAATAGTGGGGGGCACATCCTTTCCAGCCTGCACAGTGTTTGCTTGTGCAAATGCAAGAAGGGATAAACAACTGGCTTCCCCCTTTTCCAGCTGTGTAACTCCAAGCCTTTGCACAGATGCATCCTTTACATCTTCTTTCAAATGAATTGGCAAACCTTGAAGGAAAAAGATGCTTTTGGCATCTCTGAATCATAATTAAATATGTCTCTGATAGACATGCAGCTTTCGGGTGACTTTAAAGATCATTGTGGTTTGTTCTTTGATCACACACTCAGTGCAGACACAAGCTTGAGGTAAGGGTTTTCATCTCAGTTCCACATAAGGAAAGAGGCCACCCAGAAGGGCCAGATGAGCTTTGGACCCTGGTTTTGAAGAGCAGATGCCTTTTAAATTTTATATTATTATATTGTGTCACTATATTTTGTTATATTTTGTGTTGTGTTACATAATGTTCCACAGTAATACAGGAAGATTTATAGACTCAAATTTTGCTCTCAGCTCCTGAAATCTCTGTTTGTTAAAGGATGGAGCATGTACCTAACATTTCAATGAGACTGTTTTTCTTCCTATTATAATAATGCTGCATTCTTATACAATGCTTTCTTCAAACTCTCTATTGAGTTAGTGGAGCTGTCATTGTTTAAAAGACATGAGGTTATTGATTCTGCTTGTGAAGGAAGACACACTGAGGGATTAATTGCTTTAATTATGCAATAAGCTGTCTGTTCCCATCTAACTGCTGCTGCCTTTGTTCCTACAGGACCCGTGCCCTTCAGTTTTGGCAAGCAGGAATTGCCACCAGGCTTCCATTGCCTTAACATTCACTTTCTTTTTGATTGTTCATCTTTTGTTAGGGTTCATCCATACAGTCTCTTGGAAAATTTTTGATCACCAGGGGGCTGTTGTTCACTCAGAAGTCCTTCTCTTGCCATGGCTGTGGCCAGCAAGCTTCCACATGTCCCTATGCAGCCTTTGAGCCACACGAGGAGGTGACAGAACATCTGGCACTTTGCAGGTTTGGTGGGTAACACCTGACCTCAGGGCTTGCAGCTGAGGAAGACCTCAGGGCCAGTGTTCCATGAGAGCCTTTTCTGAGGTCAGGGAGGACAGAAATAGTGACTGCCACCAGCTATGGCATGGAAACCTGCTCCAGATTTCAGCAGAAAGGTAAACAGGATGCCCAGGAGTGGTGGGATTTGGGGAATTCTCAGGCAATTTGCTGCTGTTCTCCAAAATGATCTTTTTGTGGTTTTATTTCCTGTGAAATGTTTCTACCACAAACCCTCGTCTAAGCACCCAAATTAGGGAATAAGTTACACCCCTTGTCTAGTTAATAGACATAATCCAACTGCTCACCACTGCAACTGAAGATTTTGCCTATACAGACATAATTCCATTTCAGGGTATTTGAAAACTGCCAAGGGAAAAAGATAAGCAAGCATACATCACAGGATGTGAAAAAAAAATCACACATTTCTTCCAAACTGCCTGTTGGGCAGGGTATTGTACCTCATCTTCCTAAGGTAATTTTTTTTTTTTAAGTTTTCCCAGACAATCACAATGGAGCTGTCAGTGCAGTTTATACAGACCCCCAGTAGGTGTAAGACAGTGATCTCCAAAAACTCTGTTTGTGTTCATGGAGGATTTGGCCCAAGGTGTTAAAATATTTACTGCAGAGAGATTCACAGATCTATTAGAATTACATTTTATCTACTGATCCCACCTCTGACTGTTCCTAGTGCCTTAATTACTAAACTTGGATTTCTTGCAGGAAGAGATAAACACCAGTAGACAGATGGGGAAGAAAAAAAAAACCAAAAAACAAAGGATAATTTAACATTTCCCTGGAGAAACAACAGAGAAAAAAACATTCAACAATAACCAAAATTAAGAATAGATTAAGAAGTTCAGTAGTCATTGTTCAGGAACAAAATCAGATCCTCTAGAAAGGGGCACAAGCCATGGTACAGCTTCCTGTACCCAGCTAGTCCCTGGTGCCCACTCACCCACCAAGGTTCCTCCTGCCCATCAAATAACCCTTTTTAGTGGACTTTTGGCACTCCTTACATGGGTTATTCAAAGCTACAACACACCACTGAGACAATTTTCTTGTTTTTCCACATGAGGTCTTACCTTCTGATCATAACCACTTTGGCTTCCAAGGCTCTGTGACACCTCAGGAGTTCACCAGTTCCCTTGCAATAATTTGTTCTGGTTTTCAACTGGGGATAGGAATTAAACTAGAGGCAACACACAGGTAACTCACGTTAATCATCACCACTTCCCAGTGCTGCAGAGGGTCACCACAAGCTTTCCTGTGGGCTGAAGTCAGGAGGGCAGAAAAGCAGACAGGAATTGTGCAGGGCAGAGTTCCCAGAGTTCCCACAGAACCCTTCTTTCAGTACAAAGGTGTCTGGCACAAGAAACAGCTCCAGGAAATCTGTTCCAAGTCCTTTCCTGGATGTGTGCTGGCTGTTAGAGAAGAGTTTTCCAAGAAGACTTCACAAGTGCACACTCAAAAAAGCCCCACCTGAACAAAACACTGCTCTGCCCACACTTTTCCTACCCAAAGAGAAGCCAAGAGCACAATCTAAACACCCACAAGAGCTGGTTTATTTGTGTGCTGTTGCAAGGTGCTCAGAGGAGGGAAGGACATGCCAAGTTTGCAGAAACTGTGTTGGATGCTTCAAGATGTGCTATGGGATATTTTCCAGCTGGTGGCTTTCAGATTGCTGCCAAAGGCCTGCAGAGTCACTCCTCCCTAATGTTAAATTAAGGGCTCACAAAAGGTAGAAAAAGAATAAGATCAAAGCATTTAAATGCACTTTTACAGAAAATAATAGAGGTGCCTGTCTGTGAAAATTGCTGAAAAAACCTGTTCTTGAAAAGCAATGTGGGAGTGTTCCCTGTCCCCATATCAAATGCCAAATCCCAGACTTGGTATGAAGAAGGAAGGAAGATGAGGGTGTGTTGCTCTGCAATCTCATCTCTTCTACTCACCTGCCCCCCCTTCCCAGGGGGATGAACTACCCAAACTCAGCTGGAAGCAAGGTCAGCCTGAGTCTTACCAAGCCCCAACGCCAGCCAAAAACACCACGTGCGTGTGGAAGACAGGGAGTGTGAGGGAAAATCCCACTGTAGGTGGACAGGCAGTGTCAGGAGTTCAGCTCATGCTTTGGGCTGGCTCTTAGAAGAGTTGCCAAATCACATGCAGGGCAGAGATTTCACTTCTGATGTGGTCGTTCCTTCAGTGTGAAGTAATTAACCAAATCTGGAGCCCATCCCTGCACAGCACCCAAACTTGCCTCTTCCTGACTTAATTTGGATGCTCATTTTGCCATTCCTGTACGGTATAAAACCATAAATCACATTTCCTGGAAGAGGAGAGGAAAATGCATACCTTGCTCATCACACAGGACAAGACAGATATAATTTAAATACAGATGTTCTGAAGATGATGCATCTGAGGCATTTTTTCAGAAAATCAGACTTAGCTCTGAAACCATCTGGAACTTGAAAATGAGTACAGATTTCCCAGTTACATCATTAGAGTTTCAAAAAATAGTCCATTACATCAGATACAAACTAATTTACCTGCATTATTAGTCTTCATTAGTTGAATTACTAATCCTCTCAAGAGACTCAGCTGTGAACAGCAACCACCATGAGCAAGGCTAAGTGCAAATAAAATCAACAATTATCTTTTTACCTGTTCTTGACATTTATACAATTTGTGCCAAACTCATCCCAAGAGCAACACAAAATTGACACCCTAGGTCAGTTCAGTCCCCTCCCCTCAAATCTTCAGTCAATACTCATTTATTTTCTCAGACAGATTTCCTGTTTCCCCTAATTAAGCACATTCTGTCTCAGACACCGTACATTAAACATTATTTAACATTTAAATATTTCCTAGAATTTATTTTTAATTTTTTTTTCTCCATCCAACAGTCTCTCTTCATCTTTGCAGCACCATCAGCTCTTTCCAAGGGAGGAGAAATGAAGCAAAACCTTAAGCCTTCAGGAGGGATCTAATGAATTTCCATTCCCTGGCAAAGGAGAAGGCTTCAGCTTTCATGTGTTTTGTAGGTTATTGTGGAGCTGTGCATTTCTTTGTCTCCCCGAATCCAAAAAGAAATATTCCTTGAAATATCCTCAGCCAATTCTCACTGCTTTGTCCTCTGTACCTTCAGAGCCAGCTTCAGAGGGCCAGCAACTCACCAGCCTGAATTATGGATGGCCTGACTGCTCAAACATCACTTAACTAGGTTTTATTTAAAAAGATAACTCCATGAGATAGGGCAAGCCAGCCAATTAACCAGGAGAAAAATAAATGTGTACCTTTTCTTCACATCTCTTTCACTGATTTAGGGTGTGGGCCCAGATTTTCTACCATTTTGAGAAGGCTGCAAATATTCCATCTTTTTCAACACTCTGTTTCATAAAGTGCAATTTGCTCAGTCTCTGCTCTTTCTGGGTGGTTGGTGTCAATTCGTCATCTTCAAGTAACACTCCATGGTTGATTTCTGCTATGTACTTATTTAATATTTCATATTAACAGGGACAGATGCTCTCCTGAGTTGCTTTAGAAGTGTTGCACCACTAAGTCAGTGAGGTTATTACCAAAATAGAGGAGTGTTTGCACCAAAGGCTGTTCAACACCTCCAGGGTATTCCTAAATACCCAGTCATGCCAGTGCCACAGGGCTAATGTTGTTGTCACTGCCCACTTTCACCTCAATTTTATTTAGAGATATTCTTAGGATGCAAGATGTTGTTTCCTTAGGGCTGTTTTGTCAGTCACAAAAGATATTTAAAAAGTGATTGTGCTTGTCTTGTGAGATGTCTTCCCAGCTATGGTTTTTTAAAAGTTAAAATAGGTCTTGCTGTGACCACAGTCCTTCCTAACCATGGGGTCCCACAGGTTTCTCCACCACCAGGGAACACCAGGACACGAGTGCAGAAGCCAGTACCCCTGATCCCACTGAAAGCAGAGGATTCATTTCCCTAACAACCCTTGGGTCACTTCCCCAAGAACCAAGGTGAGTGTGCTTTGCAGCTATCTCAAGCATTTTTTGCACACCACTCTCCTGACGGGTTTTCCTGAAGGACTTTTCTGTATACCTCTAGTGACCCTAGAGTCAAATTTTCCACATTTTAAGTAATCTTTTAGGGAGAGAAGGGGTGTACCTGCATAAGTGAGCTGCAGTCTGTCCTGTGAGCTTCCCATTAACGTGTCCCCAATACTCTGTGAACTTGGCTGCAGTTCCTGTTCATTATGTCTGCAGACACTTGACTGAGAGCTCTCTGTAATGGAAATGTTTGGCAACTGGGCTTTGTGACCATTTTTTCTGCTGACTTAATTTCTTCTGACCAAATACCGAAGGAATGAAGAAGAGATCTGTTTTAAATAATGACAATATTTGACTTGGGAACATCATGCAGCTGCTTTAGTATTAGTATAAGAAAAAAAATATTTAGTATAAGCAATATATTTAGTATAAGAATATTAATATTAATTATAGTATATAGAACATGATACAGCTGCTTTAGTATTAAGAAAAAAATAATCACTTTTAAATTATTTTGTCTGTCACATGGGAAGCAAAGCAGAAAGTCACTGAGGAAAAAAAAAGCTACTTGCCATCAGCAAAGGTTACTGAAAACTTGTGGTGTGAAGGAAAGAACACCATGGTAGAACTCAAAGAGGACCTGATTTGGCAACCATTATCATGTGCCAGTTTGTGCCCAGGTGGCCAAAGAGGTCTGTGGCTCCTGGCCTGAAACAGCAATGGGGTGGCCAGCAGAGCCAAGGAAGGGATGCCCTGTGCTGGGCATTGGTGAGGCCTCACCTCAAATCCTGGGTCCATTTTGGGGTTAAAATATTCCCTGACCTTCAGGAATTCAGTCATCCCCTTGCTTCCTTCAGAGTGTTGACTTGTATGGCCATGCACAGGATTCACATTTCACAGCAAGGTGTTATGGTTGAGACACCATCCTACATGTGAAGAGAGAACCCCAGGAACCACTGCACAGCATCAAAACTCCTCCTTAATGTTAAATAAAAAAATATTTCATGTGATGGTGCACATCAATAGTGTTTGAAACTGAAATTCATTGTGACAAAATGATGGGATTTCCCCAAATTTTCATTTTCTAAGCTGTGAGGAATTGAAATTACAAAACTTGGATTTAAGCACTTACTTTCCTTAATGGAAAGACAGACAAAGGGAAAATTAAGAAGTTATTAATGACATAAGTGTCTTCTGAATTCTCTGTACTTTTGCCTTGTATTATGTTCTGAACAATAAAAAGGATGCAGTTGTCAGCAGCGAGAAGATAATAGTTTTCATAAGGGATGCTTGTGTCTAGCACAGTTTATTAAGAAAGTTTATATAAGCATCATGTCCCAGTACCTAATCCACCAAAATAGGTCAATCAAGCATTGCCAGAGAAAAAGAAACTTTTTTTTTAATAAACTGTTTGGGAACTTAATTCAGTTTTTATTAAACTACAGGGTTCTTTCATTTTTTTCAACACCAGGGATTAATGTGGATATGACAGAAATCACATGTCTGACTTTGGCCTGTCAGTTCTTTCAGTCCATCAGTGTATTCTGGAAAAGGCAAGTTTGGCTTTTCCACACTCGGACAGCAGTGCACCTCTGCCAAAATATCAAAATTCCAGCAGCCAAACACCCAAACATTTGGATTCTGGTGATGCTCCAGCATGTGCAATTCTTGTCTGACAGATGCTTTTCTCCCTTCAGCCCATCCTGACTGAGCCACCACTGCTGTCACCCACCCTGTGCAAAGGTGGGATGCTGCTGCTGGCACAGCCTTTCCCTGCTGCCTTGTTATCTCTCTGAACGTTCAGGTCCTAGCACTGCTGTTGCTCCTGTTTAATCCTTGGGATGACTCAGAATAGATGCTACAATGCAATATTAATTTGCTGTTTCTTGCATAAAATGTTTTGTGTTGCACACCAGGAGAGTAAACAGAGTACTTCTCACTATTAAAGATGGGAAATGAGGGTCTGGGGAACCAAAACAACCATCAGTCTGGAAAGAGAATAGCTCAAATTATTAAACAATCTGTTTATAAACACCAGGAGAACTATGAAGTGATTTTAAAAAAGCTAGAGTCAGTGTCAAGAACAAATAGTACCCAGCCCAAACTCATTTCCCTCTTGGACAGGATGAGTGGGAAAGCAGGAGGTGGTAGATGTTGGATGTCTTGATTTCAGTGATGAGAAACAAGGGAAGGGTGGTTTCCAGGAGCTTGCAAAAAGGTGTCCCACCAATCTGTCCTCAGACTGAGGGCACACTGGGCTCCTGAGGTGCTCCATCCTGCTCAGTTGCACTCGACACTTCCATTCATCATGTTAATGACCTCAATTAAAGCTCCAGGAGCATGCCGGTGGCCTCAGCTAGGAGGGTCCTTCTAGGAACGTGCCCCCTGTTGATGGAGTGACAAAACTATCCTTTGTCACCTTAAAAAGGAAAAAAGCCCAGAAGTTTCTCTCTTCAATTAGGCAAAAAGCCACCACATAGGACTTGGGGGACTTCACCTCAAACTTAAGGATAGCCAATTGGACAGGAGCCAAAAAGTCCTGCCTGAGCAATTTACTAGAAAAAGAAGAGAACAGAGAAACGAATGGCTTTTGTGAGGTGTTTTACCAGGAGCAAGAACCTCTTGTACCTGGCTTGGGTTTTCTCTGTAAAGAGTTGTCCTAGGGTGACGTTATGATGCTTGTATCCCTATTTGTATGTTCTGTTTATGCTGGCTATTATGTTCTGTGCCTTCAAGACCGGCTCCTAAGAGTGAAAGTTTTGTTTTGGTTTTGTTATCAGCCGCTCCCCCATGGCTGGCGGGACACACAGACAGGGCAGTCCATGCTGCTGCTTTTGCTTTTTGCTTGGCTTTTCGCTTTGCTCTTGCTTCTGCTTTACTCCTGCTTTGCTCTGGCTTTTTCCTTCTGCTCATTAGTTAGTTTAGCTAAACAGTCCAAATTTCTTCCTGGACTGTTTCTCCTTTCCCTTTTTTGGAACCACTTGAGCCTGCTCCAGGCTGGGCCCTGGCAAACCCCGAGGGTTTGCACCTTGTGGCCTGGCGGGGCCTACTCTGGGCAGCAGCTGCCCCAGCGCCGGAGGGACTGAGAGCAGAGCGAGCACCCCCAGAGAGACTTTCTGAATTTGTCATCTTTTTCAGAGCGGTGACACAGTGGTGTCACCCAGCATTGTTCATTTTGTGTGCTGGGGGTGCTGTGCCTGTTAAATAAACAGGTTCTTTCCACTTCTCTCTGAGGAATCCTTCCCAAACTGGTTGTGGGGAGCAGCCGTGTGGGTTTGCTTTCTGGAGGGGCCCCCTTGGGAGGTTTTCTCCCAAAGTTGCCCTAAACCAGCACAAGAGTTTTTTATTTTGCCTTTTATTAAAACTTTTTTGTTTCCAACACTACCACAGAAGTCATCCTGCTGATCATGCTTTCTAAGGTAGCTGAACTATCTAGGGTGTGACATAGATCTCCAAGAGCTGATGACCCCTGGCTCAAGGAGATCATATACCAGGTCCTACCCACCAAGGAGAGCAGGACAGGCCCAGAGACAAACCTGAGCCAGGTGTGACCAGGCAGGGCCAAGAGACAGAATGGTGGGGAAGGGATGCACTCGCCCTCCATCAAAGCATCATCAGCCCCATACCCCTACAAACACACCCTTTAGGTGTTCAAGGTGTTAATTAGGGTTAGCTGTCAACCTAACCTAATTTGAAATTAGTCAGTTAATCTGCATTGACAGCTTCTCTGGCACCCTCTGTAAGGGAAACATCTGCTGAAAATAAAAATATAAAAACCCCAAGCTATCTAACATTGGCTGTCAGTAATATCTTATTTAAGCAAGACAATGTGTCCACAACCCTGTCCCATGCTGTTCTATATTTCAGAACAGTTAGCAATAAATATCTGGCTGTATGTTTGGAGAAAGCCACGGCAGCTGGGAACATTGACAAGCCAGTTCCATTTCCCTGTTATTTACTGTTCAGCAGAGGTATTGATAAGAGAGCTGGAGGGAGGATGCACATTTCTCTCCATCTGCTTTATTATACCACTGTAAGGCACAGCATGAAGGTCCCTGTAGAGTCAAGTGGAGAAAATAATAACTAGGTTTTAGCTGAGCAGGAATTTAACTTGCACTTCTTCCATCCCAAGCTAATCCCACTGTACCTTTCAGAAACGTGGTATCCCATGTGGAAACCTCCTGCCAGACCTTTTTTCTCCTCCTCACCTGAGCCACAGGATAATTTGATCCCTTCCCATGGGCTTTCAGCTTCTCTTTCTGGTTTAGGTATTTATTAAAGACAAAGTCAGTCTGACACCTGAGACAAGTGGTGGGAAGTCTGAGGGGAGACATCTGTCTTCTCTCCAGGGAAGCTTGTCCCAATTTGCTAGAGCTGAGAGCAGTTCAAATCTCAGTTAAAAGACTTTATTAGTGTGCAGGAGGAGAAAGCTCATCAGCAAGCAGTGAATTGGGCATGCCAGGGAGAGATGGGGGAGTACCACCTGGGTGAGCAACCTCTGAGTCCCCACAGATCACCTGGGTCTGCATCCAGAGGAAAGGGACAAAGAGCTCAGGGCAGCCAGGATTCAGTTCCAGGGATTTTCTATGAAATTCTTCTGGGAAGTTTGTCTGTTGGGGCGTGAGCTGATGATCCAGACCCCTGCCTTGGCCCTGCCTCCACATGCAGGAGAGGACTGGGGCTCCCTAAGACTTTTCCAGCTGGAGGGAAGGACACATTTACACTGCCCTGTAAATGATGAAGCCTCTGTCAGCACTTTTACCATAGCTGCAGTCTTTAATTACAATTTTCAACTTTCATTTTCGAAGTTTTATTCACAGCAAGAAAAATATCATTACCCTCATTTCACAGCTACAGATTAACAAAATTGCAGTGAAGTTCTGGGAAACACAGCAGGAGATCACCTAGTTTTGAGGC
The DNA here is from genome assembly GCA_024865655.1 of Emberiza elegans. Classification (NCBI taxonomy): domain Eukaryota; kingdom Metazoa; phylum Chordata; class Aves; order Passeriformes; family Fringillidae; genus Emberiza; species Emberiza elegans. The sequence continues at coordinate 32,898,999 of JALJVW010000139.1, forward strand.
AGGGAGACATCCCTGGGTAACCCAGAGTCAGCAGGAAGTACCAGCAGGACTCATCTCTGTGTTGTTTTGTGACCTGCTCTAAAGGAGCAGGTCACAAAACAATAATAAAACAAAACCCACTTTTTTCCCCAAAAGGCCCACTCCCCACAGGATATGTGTGATGAGCAGTCTCAGAGAAGGAGGTGGAATGTCTTGTGTACTGTGACCATGTTTTTCCCTCATGTATATTTTCCTTGTGTTACTGATAACTCTTTAGGGCATTGGAATGGGAAGAATTCAAATTTTGCTTTCACTGCTTACTCTCCTGACTTACTTATTCATATTTAGGAGAGTCAGCATCAGCTTTTCTTAACATCCATATTCATTTTAATTTCATACTCCTCTCCCCTCACCCGATGCCACACTATTTCCAGAATTAACCGCAGCCAGGCCAAACACACTGTTGAGCAATGAAGATGTTTCTGTGCCTGTCACATTTCAAACTTGATCTCACTCACCACAAAACCCACAGAGGGAGGATTACAGCAGAAGGAAAAATCAGCAGCCACAGCCCAATCTTTGGTTCACAGTCATTTCCTACCATCAGTTCAGTTTCTTACCCTCACCATATTTTAAGAGTATATTGGAATAAAAAGTGAATCCTCCAGGGATCCTCCTCTCTGCTTTCATCTGAGCTAGATAACCTACAGCAAAGGGAGCAACCACCTCCTCCCTGATTTTCCTATTTTATGGAAAAATCAGAGCATGGATCTGCTGCTGAGCCCCCTGGTTCAGGCTGCTGTTCTGTTAAAAGGCTCTTAGTGACCACTAGGTGGGGAGAGAAACTTATTGTCCTTCAATCCCATGGAAAACAGGCAGGCAGCGCGGTGTGCTCTCTCTCCCAACCCTCAGAGTTTAATCTGACCTTTTCCCTCCCTTTCCAGATAAGTAGTGGGGCCATGAACTCAATGTGATTAGAATTTTTAAAAAATCTCAGTATGATTTGCAGGTTTCATTTATGATCTACAGCTTTTCTGTACTCTGTTGCAATCCCTGAGATATAGGATCTTAAATTTGTTGATGGCACAGGAGTAAGTTTAATATTACGTACAGGAAATGTTGGGCCAAAGCAATTTTTAGGGGTAAGTTCCTTACTGACAGGTTTATTTGGCAGAGGGATTTGGACTATTGTGCGTTTCTTTGGTCATTAAATAGAAGGTACTTTTAAAAAAGAACTGGGTTTGCAACTTGTGAGTCCTGGGAGAGAGTGATCAGATTCAGGGAGTTTAAGAAACATGACTGAAGAGATGCATGACGTGAATTATCTCTCCAGTTATCTCAGAGATGCCAATATTCCCTCTTTCCAAGGATTCAGTCATCCAAGTTCTCATTAGATGAGTACTTACAGAGGTGCCTGGGGTCTGTGGAGGGTGGATCTCCCTAAAGAATATCAAACCTTCTCTGTTGGCAGCCAGAAGCCCCAAGTCGGGCACTTTTATGAGCTGGCATGATCTGAGCCTGTGTGCCTGAGTGCTGCCTTGCAGAGCACCATGCATCTCTCAGTGTTAGCTCCAGACTGAAATGCCTTCACCTCTCGCCTGTGAAGACAAACACAACTGATGAAGGAGCTCAGCACTGCCGTGGCCAGTCCCTGCTCACACCCAGCTCCTTCTTTTCAGCTTGGGTCTGCACTGAGATTGTCGCTGCAGCACCAACACGTCCTCAGAAACCCAAGCTCCCGGTATTTGCTTCAGAGACACAACCAGCAGCTCTTCTTCTCACTTGCAGCCTGAGCTGAGAACTACAACAGCGGCCACAAACAACTGTGGTTGCTATAAAAATTGTCTTTTAGTCACCTTTCAGTAGCAAATACCTTGAAAGCATTTGGCTTCAGTAGCTGTAAGTTTCTCACTTCATGCCTGGTAGTAAACAACATTATCCTTCAAACAAGATGTGAAGGTTGCCATGGAGCTCCCAAATCTTTCTGGTCCAAGAGAAGTTAAGGCTTCAACTACAGCATTTTGAGGAGGATATTCTGTGTGGTCTTTTTCCTCCACATTCCCTGATAGAGGAATCATTACCTATGACCAAATAAGAGAAGCACTTGGCAGCTACTGCACTCATCTACCAAGTTCAGTGTAATGTACTTCCAAGAGGAACATCTGGCTCTGTAATTTTGTTCCTTGGCAATGCAGCTGTTGTCTGCATGGCTGGCTACCCCTCTCTGCTGGCAGCTGTGAAACTGGGCTATGCTTTGGACACAGACTGCTGCTTTATGATGTCTGGATGTTCTTCGTCCTTTCCTTCTTCCCAAAACTGCTGCACCTAGGAAAGATTTTGCTTTGCAAATGAATGCAAGGTGCAGTCCCTCAAATTTCACCTCCCTGCAGATGGAAGCAGCCAGAAAAGAACAACAGCATGAGCCTATTTACCTGCTCAGCAGAATTAGCAGCAGGTGTTAGTGAATTTAACACCCCACCTGCAGTTAGCAGGAGCACATCACCACATATGCTGCCCCCACACAAGGTAAGAGAGGAAAGAACTCCTGTCTCAGTCACATGCCATTTTATGGAAGCTTTGCTGAGATCTTAAGTGAATCTGAGATAGAAAAGAATAAGTTTTCAATGGAATGGAAATGTCAGGTTTATCTGTTTAACAATAGTAAAAATTTAGGATGTACAGGTCTCAGGCCACCACCATTACATCTGCAGAGAGGGAATGCAGCATTAATAACTGCAGTGCTGCTTAAACACAGAGGAAATGGCATGAAATGAACCTGAGTAGGGGGAGGTTTAGGGAAAAGTTTTTCTCCCAGAGCACTGGAACAGGCTCCCCAGGGCAGTGGTGACAGCACCAACCCTGAGAGAGCTCAAGGAGTGTTTGCACAGTGCTCTCAGACACAGGGTATGACTCTTGGGGTCTCCTGTGCAGGGCCAGGAGCTGGACTCCATGCTCCTGGAGGGTCTCTTCCAACTAAGCATACTCTGTGATTGTCTCATTCTGCACTGACAGGTGACTGGTCCATCACTCAAATGTCCAGTGCATTCAAATCTTTTCAGAAACAATTCAGATTTTACAAAAGAAATGTAGGATAAACATGCCAGAGCAATGCCTTACACTAAAAGAAGAGATTTTCATAATATAATAGAGATACAGAGAGAAAATAAATAGAGAATATAGAAATAGAGATTTTCATTTATGCTGGAGGAGAAACTCCTAGGGTTAGACAGAAGAACCAAGGTATGAGCTAAAAAAAGGTAGAAATGCCAGTAATGCCATGGATACCTTTAAAGCCACCTTTGTGTTGGGAGAAATGAGCCTTGCAACAATGAAACAAATAGGTTAATATTCCATAATCACAGAATCATTAAGGTTGGAAAAGACCTCTGAGAACCCTTTAGGTCCAACTGGTAATCCAGCAGCACCCTGTTACCAGTGCACCATGTCCAGAGCCACCAGAGAGCCCTGAATGATGTCTTTGTGCTGAACACCCTTCCTCACTGAAGGGAGTGTCTGCAAGGTGGGCAACAACAGGAGAAAAGACAGAATAGACTGTAAATCACTGAAGAATGTTGTATCAGTAAGGGGAGGACAGAGTCCTTGATTGTAGCAACCAGATCATGACTGGAATTTGGGGTAAAGTCAAGGTACTCCATAGGAATGAAGAAGTATCTTCCAACAGAGCACTTCAAGTTCATCAAGGAAGGGATGGCAGGAAATACCCCTGTCCAGGTAGAGCATGCACTGGGTGAACACTGCCATCAAATCTAATTAGGATAATGACAAAACACCTGAGCCAAAGCACCACATGAACCCAAAAGTTTGAGTCCACTGGACAAAAAAAAAAAAAAAAAAAAACCCAAAACAAAGCAAAAGAAACTAACCAAACAAAAAAAACCCCCACAAACTTACTCATGCTGTGGCCATTGCCACAGTGTCTGGCCCGACAAAACAGGCAATTTGAGGTGTCGAAGAATTACTGTGCAATTCTGTGGGTGCTCCTACCAGAAATGGGCAGAGCAGGAGCAAAGTGATCACAAGAGCCCTGACAACAGTTTTTTGTGGAAGCAACAGAAAAGCCCACTTCAGAAAATAAAAAAATCTCCATCAGCTACGGAATGAAACAATAAAACCTTTATTTTAAATTAGTTTGGAGCTGACAAGGCAGTGTCCCCTGAGGAACAGTGACATTAAGGGTGTTAGAAGCCCCCTACCTGCCTGCTCCACAGAGAGTGGGAGTTTGGATAGACCACAATAACAGAGCTCAGTAGCTCAAGGTGACAAAAACTGTTTTTAAACTGTAATGTTCCCACTTTAGTGCTCCATGTTTTTTCCATCAAGCAGTTGCAGTAGTTCCCCAGGATCCAAACCACAGTTGGCCTCTGACGCTTGGAATAACCTTTAGAGCAGATAAACCCCCCATTTTCTGTCAGGTACAGCTGAGTGTTTGTTACAGCTCCCTGGTGAGTTGCTATGAAAACCAGTGTCAAATTAATAAAAGCCTTAGGAAAAAAATGTCACAGGGTCAGGCACTGCTCCATATTTGGGGCTGCTAATTACAGAGAGGCAGGAGAGGCTGGGATTTCACCTGCTGGCACCCCGCTCACCGCTACTCGTAAAACAGAAAATGCCTTCACGGCTGGACACGGAGGTCAGCTGTGGGAAAAAAGAGACAGAAGGAGAAGCAAATTGCTTGTTTAGGGTTTGAAAGCTCAAGTTCTCCCCCTGCATCTTAACAGCAAAGCTGTGTGTATCCACAGAGGGAAATAACAGCTGTGAGCAGCTGCCTGTTGTGAGAAGTAACCTCGCGGTTGTGGGAAATTGCCTAGCCCACCAGATCAGTCCTGCTCAGAGGAAAATGTGGTTTCTACGCTCTGGAAGGAAGAAAAGGTGGGATGTCATTGTGCACCTGAGAAGATCTTGTGTCTCTTTTGTCTTATCTTTTTGTGTTCCAAGCCCATTTTGAACCCATTCTTCTGAAACCCCAAAATTTACCAGCTTGTTGGTTCCCAAACTGATTTGTGTTGGCTGGGAACCAAGAGACTTGCCAGCCAAAGAAATTTAGTCACAGGAAGTGTCCAGACTTGGATTTTGCCTCTTGGGGCAGAATGGCAGCAGCTGGTAAGAGCTGTGTGATGCAACAAGTTCAAGCACAAATTCAAGCCCAGTCAATGGGATGCTCCCAACAGGGAAAGGCAACAACAGGAGGATGAAAGAGCTGAACTGAGGAAAGGCCCCTATGTCATCAGGTGTTCATTGCTGATGTCTTCACAGTCTTTGGTACAGCTGGGTAGGGGAGAAGCAATGTACTTTCCTAAAGGACATTTCCAGGCAAACATCTCTGCTGTAACAGAGAGAAGCAGAGGAGCCCTGGCCTGAGCCCTGAGAATTGTTTGCTCTGCTTGAGGGGCACCAGCAGGACAGTTTAGACAGGAATCACAGAGTCACAGAATGGTTTGGGTTGGAAGGGGCCTTAAAAACCATCTAATTCCAACCTCCCTGCCAAGGGCAGGGACACCTTCCACTAGGCCAGGTTGGTCAAAGCCACATCCCACATGGACTTGGACATTTCCAGGGATGGGGCAGCCACAGCTTCTGTGGGCAACCTGGGCCAGGGCCTCACCACCCTCACAGTCAACAACTCCTTCCTAGTATCTAATCCAAATCCACCCTTCTTCAGTTTGAAGCCATTCCTCCCTGTCCTATCACACTCTACCCATATCAGTAATTCCTCTGCTTTTTGGTACTGAAAGGTCACAATATGGTCACTCCAGAGCCTTCTTTTCTCCAGTCTGAACAGCCCCAACTCTCTCAGCCTTTCCTTGTAGCAGAAGAGCTCCATCCCTCTGACCATCTTCATGGTCTCCTCTGGACCCCCTCCAGCAGCTCTACATCTTTCCATTTTAGCTCCTTACACCCAGTCCTTCCCAGGTGCTGCAGAGAAGCAGGTCCCACAGCAGGAAAATCCCATAAACAGCTACTCTGGCCCTCAGCTTGCACTCAGAGCAACCTGCTTTAGGCACAGCACATGACTCAAAGGCATTTATCTTAGCCAGAGATAACCAGTGCTCATGGGTCAAGGGCATGGGCTGCTATTTCTGGCAAGCCCAGAACCTCACACGTCAGCTGGACAACACTTCTCCTCCTGGTTCCCCTGCTGTCACTTGCACCTCTGCCCTGCTGGAGGCTGGAGCTGCTGAGTGTCCCTGTCCCTGTGCACAGCGCTGGGTGTGACAGCAGCGTGTTCCCCATCTCCGAAAGCACTGCTGGGTGCAAACCCTGCATGCCTGCACAGAGCCATGGCAGCAGGGCCATGGTGACACCAGGGCACTTAAACCAGATTATGCAAACACTGAATGGGAACACAGACCGGACCTTTTACGGAAATAAAGAGCTCTGGTTAAGTTTTCCCTCGTTTCCACTCAGCCCAGTTCCATCAAAAGCAAGGCAGGCAGTGACATGGGTGAGTGCTGAGAGGCTGTTGCTCTGCTATTCACGGCATGACAAGTCACAGAAGGAGCTGTCACATGAACCCACTCTCAGATGATTTCCCAATGGACTGTTTTCCAGTCCTCCTTACCTCAGCACAAATTTGGAAAAGGACTGTTAACAGGACCTGGTCAAAAATTTGGGAAATCTCATGAGGACAGATTTCTGAAGAGCTTGACAGCTCCTTTCCTGTGAAAACCTATAAAGTAAGTTTATCTGTGTTATTCCATGCATTACTCTTTTTCTTTTTTTATTATTTTTTTCTTTTTCACCAAAAATTAAAATGTAGCCCAAAATTATCTTGGTGAAATTGAAAGAGGCATTGAAATGGTAGTGATCCAAACTGTACTTCCAAACTAGTAAAAAAAATTACCAGTACTCAAGACATCTGAGAAAGAGGTTTCTCAAGCAAGCACCATGCAGATGTCATGCCACAATTCAGATATTTAATGAATGACTTTAAATGGGGATTTTAATTTGTAATGGTTAACCAATAACTAAAATTGGAAAATTGGTCTCAGTGAGCATTTTGAAAGTGAATGAAGCTCTGAGGATGAGCTACAGGAAGGACTAAAAGCCACTGGAGGATTTCAAACAGTGTGACAGCAACAGGCTGAAATGAAGCCTCATATTCCTGCTGTTCAGTTGCAAACAAAGGATAGGGCTGTCACCCATGACAGAGGGAAAGTCATAACATATTCCAGGATTCCAACTCTTCCTCCTCAGGTAGGGCTGAGACATGGCTGAGAGAGGACAGGGAGGGCTGAAATGCTCTTGGAACCATCTGCTCCTTTTGCTGCACACCTGAACAGCATCTGCCACATGGGTTTCCTGGCTCAGCTGATGATGGTGATGAAGGCTGTGTTAAAAAAGGGTGAAAATGCCAGTAATGCAATGAATACCTTTAAAGCCACCTTCATATTGGGAGAAATGAACTTTGCAAGGGATATTTGAAACAAATAGGTTAATATTCTATAATCACAGAATCATTAAGGTTGGAAAAGACCTCTGAGATCACTGAGTCCATCTGGTAAGGATGAAGGCTGGTGGGCTCAGGACTGAGTGTGGGAGCCTGCTGTGCTTCACCATCCTCACAAGCCCTGTGGACCAGAGGATAAGGAGGAATTGCTCTGGAGGGTGTGACCACAATTTCTGGGATTTCTGCAGCCCTGTGCTCTCACTCTGCTTGGGTGCCCAGGTGGAAAAAGACAAGAGTGTGTGACAAAAGGAAAGCTTCACAGCCTGGACTCCTGGCAAATCCAGGGCAATACATGGCCACAGGGCTCAGATGAGCATAGTGGGCTTTTGGGAAAAGCTTTTCCCAAGGAAATGTTCTACTGGATGATGCCTCCTGAGATCAGGCTGGGTCTCCAGATTGCCTGCAGGAAAATTGGGGGCTGTTCTGCTCCTACCAGTGATGAGCAAAATCCATCACAGAAGTCTGAAGTGTAAATTACTGATGCTCATCAGCTGCTTGTTGTCTTCAAGTCAGTTTCTCTATTATTTTGCTTCATTTGTGAAATAAATCCATTTGGTTTGAGATGTTTGTTCATCTCCACACTCTACTGATCCCCTCCTGATCAGAGACCTCTGCCCCAAATCCACCACCACAGGCAAGGAGGACAAATTATGTGCTCTCTGCATATCAGAAAATGTAGAGTTCATCCCAATTCAACCCAAATAATCAGGTCTGATGCCTGCAGGGTGCAAATCAGAGAGACAAGAAAAAAACCTGATCTTCCTGGCCACTTTCTAAGCATGCACTGTAACAACAGCAACCTTTATCTGATATTACCAAATATCTCCTGAAAACAGTAGAGAAATTATGTTGGAGTTAAATTCAGTCAATAATGTTTCACTGAGAATGGATCCACTGTAGTTGTCATCCACATCATATTTATTTTATGAAACCAAACTGGAAAACATTAGGAGTCAATTGTGCCCACTAACCCTCCACAGGTATCAGCAGTGCAAAATCCACTGCCATGAAGACAGGATGGTCCCAACAGCTCCTAAACCAAGGAAAACAGCCCACAGGGGTTCCTGCCATTCAATGGCAGGCACTGGGAGCAAACCCAGAGAGCTCTGAGATGGTGGCTAATGTTCAGCCAGGCTCATTTTACATAAATGTGCCACTGTGGGAGAACAGGGAGCAGGGAAAGGGAGCCCTGATCTGTTGGAATAATAGCTAACAGAAATTAGAAAAGTACAGAACCGTGGCTAATTTGAGTTTCTGCACCTGCAAAACATTGTGTCCTTGAGCATGGCTATAGTACAATAACAAGTAGTGAGAGAGAGACGTGAGAAAAAGAAATGTAATTTCCCAAGAATGAGGAAGAGCGGATGTTATAGTATAACCAATAGACTGCTTGGCTTACAGAATATTCGTGAGCTTATTGCTTGTTGTAAATAAATGTCTGGTGCTCTATCAATACAAGAAGCTTGCTGATTCTCATATTGAGTGCCCGAGTTTCCCTGCGCTGTGACACTGATCCTTGAAATCTTCCTGGGGCTGCCTGCACTGATTGCAGCCCAGTGCAGAGCACAGCACCACTCACAGGATTCAGCACCCACCGATCCCCCAGGAGACATTTTACCTGAATTTCACTGCTAAATAAGCAGAGCTTCCTCCTGAGAGGTGTCAGCACCTTCTCAGGGAAGGAATGAGCCAGGCAGTGATGAGAAAGAGGAGGCACAGATGGGTGAAGAGTTCCTAAATCAGCCTGAGTGTGCCATGAATGCCCAGCACGGTGTGTCTGCAGGGCTGTGGCTGCTCCTGCCACACACAAACCGCAGCCATCAGCACAGCTGCCCTGACAGCTGCATTACCTGCAGCAAAAGTGCTGCTTCTGACTGTTTTCCACTTCTCCCTCCCCCTTCCATTGTATGCTCAGCTATTTCTAGGTCCTGAGGCTTTGATCTAAGGCCTTAACATTCAGCCTTGTGATTTTTGGACATTTCAGCAGCCTGGGTAGGCTGACCATGCTCCTCACTCATTTTACCACCACACCCAGACACCTTTAAAGCAAGAGGATGATTTGGCAGTGCAAATAAAACCTCCAATTCCTGCAAAAGGAGCAAAGAAAGCTGCTGCTGCCAGCACTTCTCCCATAATTCTCATCACTTGGTGGAAAATCAAGCTGTCCCTGTAGTGGGGGACACTATAGCTGGGGGACAGCAGCCTGCAGAAAACCAGTGCAAAGGGGGGAAAAGAGCAGAAGAGTTTTCTCTGAATTTTCTCCTTTAAAAAGCTCATTGTCAGGTTAGATCAAGCACTTTCTGAGTAGCAATCAGCAAGCTGGCTTAGCTGTGTCGCGGGCCCACACCCTTCAGACAAGGCAGGAGCTGGTCCCTGCCCTGAGGATCAGCAGTATAAATAGACAGGAAAAAAGGAAGCATTCCTCATTCCTCTTTCACTCATGAGATAAGGGCTTTACTTGGATGATCCACTCCACTTGAGCCAGTCTGAGCAGCAGGTTTGGAAATGGTGCTCCTGGGCCTCATTGCAGAGCTTTGGCACAGGGCTGTGCTGAGAGCAGGCTCAGCAAGGAGACACAGCACAAAAACTGTGACATCCCTTTGCTTGCCACCGTGGTCCTCCTCCTGTCTGCCTGCTCCTGCATTGTGGAGGCAGCAGCAGCCCTTCTGCTTATTTTTGAGTGGAGGCAGAAAGATCAGATGAAGCGAAAAAGCACATTCCCTTCCTGGAAGCAGCCTGCTCCCTTCTTTCCAAGAGAGTAAAAACTCTGCATGAATGTTTTATGAATCAGACGTGTGTTCATTTCAACGATAAAGCCAGCTTGGCAATTTGGGCTGGAAAGGGGGAAGCTGAAAACCTCCAGATTCCAGCTGGCATGTTTTTAGACACGAACCTCTTCCCCCATTGGAAGCATTACATTTGGACCCATCTAACTTGGGGAAGTTTCTCTGCTTTTAAAGAAATTGCAGATTATGTCCCAAGCATTACTCAGAAGTGAACAAAACAGATTTGTCCCTGTAATGGCTTCACTGAGTACCTGCACACACGGTGCTAATTGATCACAGTGTTGGTGCCCTCAGTGCTGCTTGATTTCCTGATTGCAGCCCTTTTACATTCCCAGCAGTCCTCCATCAGCCGAGGCAAATGCCATTTCGAGATGCAGAAGAGGCATAGATGAGGTTTCTCTTTGTTTAACCTCCTGCTGTAAGGCTCAACCTAAAATAAATGTAATTTAGGAAAAAAAATCTCTATGGAAAACATCATAGGTAGGGAGAAAGAAATTGCCTGAAGTGATGGTTTTTTCTGCTATGCTAATCCCAGGCTGAATTCTTACCTAAGTCCACTTCTCCCCACTGTGACAGGGAGAGGTAAACAACTTTTATCAGAGGGAAGGAGAGAGGAGGAGAGGAGGAGAGGAGAGGAGAGGGGAGAGGAGAGGAGAGGAGAGGAGAGGAGAGGAGAGGAGAGGAGAGGAGAGGAGAGGAGAGGAGAGGAGAGGAGAGGAGAGGAGAGGAGAGGAGAGGAGAGGAGAGAGGAGAGGAGAGGAGAGGAGAGGAGAGGAGAGGAGAGGGAGGAGAGGAGAGGAGGAGGAGAGGAGAGGAGAGGAGAGGAGAGGAGAGAGAGGAGAGGAGAGGAGAGGAGAGGAGAGGAGAGGAGAGGAGAGGAGAGGAGAGGAGAGGAGAGGAGAGGAGAGGAGAGAGCCATGCAAGAACAAAACCATAAAGCAGAGAAGGCAGAGGCAACAGCCAGTGATTTTCTGGAAGGAAATGAGAGAATTCTGATGCAAACAGTGAGAATATGCACCAGGTGCAGATATTCCAGTATCCAGAGGGAACTTCCACACCTCCAAGGAAAACTCATCCTCAAAGCCCAGATTCAAATACCTATGAACAGAAAACAGCTGGAAATGCAGATTCTGGATAAGTACCACCAGCTGGGGGGTGGGTGACACACACAGAGCACTGTCTGCAGTCAGAGATGCAGAATTAACTGTGAGGTAACAGGGAGAATCATCTGCCCTAGTAGAAAACTGCCCTCCCCATTCACCATCACACAAACACAACATGTGCAGTTCTCATTTTACAGCAGCCCCTCCTGGGAAGCAAGAGGGGTCTCTGCTGGGCAGGACATGAAACTTTCATTGCTTGACCTCCTCTCCCAGAGGCCTCTTGTTTCATTAGCTCCTCTTTGCAAAGGGACATCCAATGACACTAATTATATCCATGGCACTAATTATATCCATGGCAGCAGCAGTTTGAACAGGGAACCCCCACTGCTGGCATGGCCACCACAGTGGTGGTGCTGGTGGCAGCTGCCTGATGGGGTGGGATGGCTGGAGAGAGGCTTGGTCTCTCTCAAAAAGCCTCAAAGCTGACTCTCAGCTCCTGCCCATCAGCAAGATGCCTCTAAGAAGGCTTCACACAGAGCACTTCCAGACCCCTCCTGGGGTCACTGTCAAACTACCACTTTTTTATCCTGAATTTGCTGCTTCTGCTTTTCAATATATCAAATTCACTTGAGGTCTCAGTGAGCACCTCACTGGGGTGGGAGGCTGATGAATGGGGCTGCCAGAAAGAAAGGGGGAGAAAGGATGGAGGGATTAAGGATGAAATGCTTTCATTTAATTAAATCTTAGCAAAATGTGGAGGGTCATCCAGGCAACCCTACAACAAACAGGAACCACCCCAATATCTAAGACTGGAGGTGAGAGATGGGGTGACTGTGGGGATGTCTTAAAGTCCCAAAGTTTTTTTTACTGCAAAAGGCTGGGTCTTACAACAACATAGTCCAGGCAGGGTCCTGAATTTGATGGCCAGGGAAACTTGGTTTTGAACAGCACGGTGATAGTTAAGCTTAATATAGTTTTGCTATGTTCAGTCCAATATCAACACAATCCCTGCCCTAAAAAACTCAAAATCTAAACAGATTAGACAAAGGATAAGAAAAATGTGAGAAGATTTGCCTGAAATCAATTTACAGTTCAGTAGTAGTGCCAGAAACTTCATTTCCTCATCAACACTGGTAGGTGGAAGGAGAGTGGCTGAATGTGTCTATTTCTAGCAGCAAGGCATGGAGAGAAAACTTTCACAGCAGTGTTGTCACCTTCAAAATCCCCCACCGTGGGGAGCTTCTTAAGCATGAGAATGTAGAGACAGATCTGCTTGGTTTAGGCCAGGGGAGGATTTAGGAGAACAAGACATAAGAGTTAAGGCCCCTTAAAATCAGTCAGGTCTGGTGAGGAAAACACTTAATGCAAAACATTGCTCTGACTGTCAGGTTTTAAACTCATAAGATTGCACAGACTTAGACCACTGCATTTCAGGCGGCACTGGAGAAATGTGGGGATGGCAGGTTGGCCAGGGGAAGAGAGCAGGGGAAAGCATGACAGAGCATCATATCCTTTTTCCCTCCTGTGAGCCTGCACAGAAATACAGAGAATTAATTGGCCAAGATATTGCTAATTGAAGAGCTAATTTAAAAAATTTGCAAGTTCTTTGTGTCCTGCAGATCTTCTCACCTAAAGTTTTTGCACCAGCCTTGAACTTGCTACTCCCCAAGGAGGCAGTGCCAGGCACCCCTGTCTGACCTGTGCTGATGAAGATGAAGGTGATGCATCCCCACAGCGCATGGGAGTTGGAGATACTCTGCAGCCTTAGGAATAGATCTGCTGCCAGTAAATCCATTAATTAGCAAAAGGTCAGAGGCACTTCATCTAGAGCAGAGATTGCCTGAGAAACGTGGCTAGGAAGTGCCTCAGGTGACATCTTCACTCCATGGTGCTCATCTTCACTCCACCTGCCCACATCTGCTTGAGCTGTGGCAAGCTAGAAACTTGTAAAATCAGAAACTTCATTTCCTCATCAACACTGGTAGGTGGAAGGAGAGTGGCTGAATGTGTCTATTTCTAGCAGCAAGGCATGGAGAGAAAACTTTCACAGCAGTGTTGTCACCTTCAAAATCCCCCACCGTGGGGAGCTTCTTAAGCATGAGAATGTAGAGACAGATCTGCTTGGTTTAGGCCAGGGGAGGATTTAGGAGAACAAGACATAAGAGTTAAGGCCCCTTAAAATCAGTCAGGTCTGGTGAGGAAAACACTTAATGCAGAACATTGCTCTGACTGTCAGGTTTTAAACTCATAAGATTGCACAGACTTAGACCACTGCATTTCAGGCGGCACTGGAGAAATGTGGGGATGGCAGGTTGGCCAGGGGAAGAGAGCAGGGAAAGCATGACAGAGCATCATATCCTTTTTCCCTCCTGTGAGCCTGCACAGAAATACAGAGTAGAATTAATTGGCCAAGATATTGCTAATTGAAGAGCTAATTTAAAAATTTGCAAGTTCTTTGTGTCCTGCAGATCTTCTCACCTAAAGTTTTTGCACCAGCCTTGAACTTGCTACTCCCCAAGGAGGCAGTGCCAGGCACCCCTGTCTGACCTGTGCTGATGAAGATGAAGGTGATGTATCCCCACAGCGCATGGGAGTTGGAGATACTCTGCAGCCTTAGGAATAGATCTGCTGCCAGTAAATCCATTAATTAGCAAAAGGTCAGAGGCACTTCATCTAGAGCAGAGATTGCCTGAGAAACGTGGCTAGGAAGTGCCTCAGGTGACATCTTCACTCCATGGTGCTCATCTTCACTCCACCTGCCCACATCTGCTTGAGCTGTGGCGCCCTTGGCTAGAAACTTGTAAAATCAGTGGGAAACAGACTGATACCTGAGAACCACACACATTTAAACAAGATTTCCAAGCATTCAGACTCGTGGGCTTTACTTGCTTTACTTTCTTTTTTTATTTTTGCTTCAGACACGTCTTCCCAGGCTCGTAACCAGCCTGCTCTTATTGGGTTTGTGAGGTGGTAATGACTGAAATCTTAGGAAAAAATCTGACCAATTCTAATCTGATTAGTGAAACAGCAAAAAAAAAAAAAAAAAAAGCCCTGGATGTAGACTAAATCATTAGAACTCTCTGACATTTGCTAATGATTACCAATAACCTTGTGGCTTCCAGGCTGGGGCTTGAAGGCAGCTCCATTGTTCAGAAGGGCTCTTGGGGGAGCTGAAACTTGCACAGCAGTGCAGAAGGGTCAGCTTAACCTATAGAAATGCCACTTGCCATTTGCAGGTTAACAAATCTTCTGTAAAATGCAACAGGGATTGCCTCAAACTTTGCCAGACTGCTGGATGACAGGTCTGGCCTGTTAATTCACACAGCCAAGATAAGTAAAAAACAACAACCCCAGAGCAGCAGAGGGGTAAGCACTCTCTTAGTCCCCTGAGTAAAGTGGTGTAAAACAACATGATCAAACTTTGCTGAAGCTGAACCAGCTCTTAAAATGTTTTGATCCAGCTGATCTAAATGGTGCCAAACTGAGTTAAAGTCATGAGATTAAAAGAACATGTGTTTTTAGTCTGGATACAATTCTTATTTTACAACTTTATCATAACTCCTCTAAAGCTCCACATATCACCTATATAGGGAAAGCAAACTGGTAGCGCTGAGTTTGAGTTTTGCAGGTCAGATGTCAGCCTTCCTTCACCTTCAAGGTAAACTGCTCCTGTTGGTTTATTCCAGGCCATCCTTTATTTAGGCTCTGGCTTCATGGCTGCACTTCCATTATTCACACTGACAGATGTAAGGCCTTTTATTGATGCATTTTTAACTAAAACTGGTCCCCCATAAAGTGTCCCATGCATCAGAGCTTAGAATTGGAAGGGTCTGCAAAGACCTAAGGAGTTCAGGAAGAATTTCTCCTTGAAAGGATGGTCCAGACTTGGAATGGGCTGCCCAGGGAGGTGGTGGAGTCACCACCCATGGAAGCGTTCAGAAATGGTTGGATGTGGCACTCAGTGCTGTGATTTAGCTGATGTGTGATAATGAAGCAAAGGTTGGACTTAATGACCTTGGACATTTTTCCCAACCTTAATGATTTTGGGATTCTCTGATTCTGTGATCCTCTAGTTCAGCCCCTGAACAGCACAAGAAAACTTTTAAATTTTGGAAGATCTTTTTTTTAAAGGGGAAGAGAGAATAAAGTCCCTTTAATCCTCTAGGAAAACCAGCAAGGAAATTTCATCATTTAACCTCTTGCAAAAGAAGGGGACGTGGGCACAGTCCTGCTGGGACTTGCCCAGCTTTAATATCAGGGAGGAACAAGCCATGGGGATTTTGTTGCAGGCCTAAATCTGGCCCAATTAGCACTAAATCTTGCCTTAACTGGACTATGTCTGATGTTGAAAAGAGCTTGCAGATAGATTAAAACGGGAAGCAAAACAGCTTTTGCTTTTGTCTGATAGAGGCAGTAGGGACCTGAACCATGAATTGTTGGAATGTTTTTCTTCCTCTGGCTCTGCAGTTACCTTGCAACAGCATGCACCTACATATTTGGCAAGGTGCTGGTACCTACTCAGAGCACAGGCTTGGAGTTTGACCTCGATTACAGCTAGAAATAAGCTCAGAGAATAAATCCCTGTAACATGTGCTGCACCTCAGGGTGGCCCAGCCAGGCTGCTGATGGTGGGAGGGATCAGCAGAACAAATACTTGGAGAATGGGGGTCTGATGCCCAGAGCTCACAGGTTTTCTTGGATGAAGCTCAGCCTTGGGCTGCAGCTTGAAGCTAGGAGGATGCACCTGATCTCCTAACTCTGGGAAACCCTTCAGTGATGCCTCTGATGGCAGTGTGATGCTGGGCCTAACACTGCCTGCTCAGCTCCCTGTTGTCAGCAGGGAGGGGGGATGCAGGAGGTGAAGGCACAAATCACAGAATGAACAAGACTCCTGGCTAGAGACAGCAAACTGAGCCCCTGGGGCTCTCCAGGTGAACAGACAAACCTTGCTCATGTGTTTTATCCATCCTCCATCCTGTTCAAGGCCAGGTTGGATGGGGCTGGGAGCAGCCTGGTCTAGTGGAAGATTACACATGGCAGGGGGATTAAGACTAGATGATCTTTGATGTCCCATCTAACCCAAATTGTTACAGGATTCTATAATTCTAGCACCCCTTGGGAAGGTGTCCAGAGCTGATCCAGCACAGGTGGATCATTGAAGAACTCTGACAGGCTTAGCCTGTCCAGGGGAGGTTGAACATAGGTCTGTCGTGCCTCTTCATCACAAAAAAATTGTAGGACACATTTTTTAGGACTACAGACTTCCATTATTATGGCTGTGTTTGTCCTTACTCCTACAGTTTGGGGCTATAAGATTTCCTTTCTAAGGCTGTGTTGCTCTTTGCACTTCCAGGCGTGCGCTGGTGTGTCCTTTTGATCTCTCACCAGGTGTGAGCAGGGCAGGGGAAGTGTTTATCACCGGTGGAGTGCCAGCAGGGGGGTGTTTCCCCCTCTCAAAGCCTCCCAGCCTGGTGGAGGGGAAATGCAGCCAGCAGGATGTGCTGGGCTGCTGCACTGGGGTTTGTGTCATTGTCTGGCTCGTTTCTGCTGGAAATTGCACATTCTTTCCTGTGCAAGGAGAGGGAAGTTTTGCCCTTCGTGTGCATGTAGATTGTTGTGAATTTAAATGGGGAGAGGACTTAGGAGGCACGTGAAGCACCGGAACAAACCAGAGGAGGGGGCAGGAATCATGCAGCTCAAAGCTGGTTTTTCACAGATTGCTCTACAGGAGGTTGTTTGTTTGCTTAATTTTTTTAAATTTGTCTAACTCCCAATTCCACTTCATTCTCTCTGTGTTTACATCTTTACATTAGGAGGGGAAAATCTGTCTTTTTAGAGGAGAAGGGATAAGGAAAAGGTAAGAGAAACTGAGTACATGAACTGAAAAATCAGTTATTTATTCTTTATAACAAACACTTTAAAGAGCTATAGAGACAGAAAGCTGACATTATCTAGCCACTATACCTCCTCTCTGCTTCTCCACCTCCCCCTTTCCCTTTCCCAAATGGGACAAGATACCTATTTGAGAGCAGAGGAGGTCGTGTCTGTGATCAGCAGCAATCCCTGGGACAGGGGCAGAGCTCTCAGCATTTCCAGCACTCCCGTATTCCGAATTCTCCCAAATCCTCCTCGCCGGGGCTGGCAGCCTGGAGAGCAGCTGGATGGAGCAGAGAGCCTAAAAAACTTCATTCTGCAGGGGGACCTCTAGTGTTTTCCTTTCTCCATGTCCTGGCAGAGTTCCTCCAAAGTACAAATACACACAGAGCTCCCATTGTTTGCAGCCCTTCACAAGCCCACTGATCCTAATATGGAATTCAGCAGGAAACCCATGATTTCCTGACACACAGCAAGCTGGAGAAAGAAAGGAAAAACTCCATTAAAACCCTCCAGACTCTCCTCCATGTAGAAATGAGATGGAAAATGGAGTGGATTTAACAGGAATCCCTGGTTCCTGCGGCCAGGCTGGAGGAAGGGAGACGCGGATCGAAGCCGAAGACTGCTGATATTTTTTGAAGTCGCAATAAAGGCTGGGAACGGCCGGGCAGGATGAGGATTTCCTGACTGGGACAAACGAAAAAGGACAGATCAATTTTTTTTTTTTTTTTTTTATGCTATTCCTCTCTGTGTGTTTAATTTATTCACCTCGATGATCCTCTTGACTGATCTGGTAACTGTTAGAAGCAGCTGTGACAGCCTGGAAACATTAGTATGATTTCCTGAGTTTGAGATTTGCTGCTCCCCCCCCCCACCCACCCCCCCCCCCCCCCCTCCTTCTCCAAACTCAGGAAAAGTCAATACAATCGCACTTCATTTTTCCTTCATGTGCACTTGGAAGTCCTGGGAGCAGCAAGAGCAGCGGCGGCAGCAGCAAGAATGAACTGCAAGGAGGAAAATGACAACTGCACTGATGGGAGCAGGAGCAACACCAAGAAGATGCTGAAATGTGTGGTGGTTGGGGATGGTGCAGTTGGGAAAACCTGTTTGCTGATGAGCTATGCCAATGATGCCTTCCCAGAGGAGTATGTCCCCACTGTGTTTGACCACTATGCAGGTAAGAAAGTGCTTTAAAAGAAATTTTATTGAGAGCTGCAGGGCAGCCAGGTGGGAGGTGAAGGCAGCTCGAGGAGAGGACAGTTCAGAAGGGATGCACGGGTTACTTCTTGTCCAGGAATGTCATTCAGGCCTGGATGGTTGCCAGGCAGCTTAGATGGCAGCTCATAAAATTGGGACAATGCAGGATTTATTCAGAGAACTTATGTGTTTTCTTCTGTTTTTTGTCTTGTTTTCAGCGAATAAGAAGCATTAGGGATGCAGTTAAATCCACTGTGTTTTGGGACAACAAATGTAATTCAGCCTCTATCACTTTGTATTCTCAGTTACTTTTTGAAGTTCTGAGCTTTGCAGTTTGCAGTTAGGAAGACTCTCTCTCTCTATATATATATGTGTGTGTGCATATATATATATATGTTATCACAATCTTGTCCCTCTTGGCAAATGATGCATAAATTACAATATTTATATCCTATTTAAGGAATAATCTTTGAGACTATATCCTATTTAAGGAGTGATCTTTGAGAAAACCAGCACAGTCTCTTTCCAAGCTGTCAGTATATAACTGTCCTTCCAGAGACGTTTGTTACTCCATCTATAAATAGATTTTAATACTACAACTTGATGGTAGTGAAAAGCAGAAGAGGTGATTGATTTGAATCTTTCATAGTAGGGGAATTTGTAGTATAAGTAAAAAACACAAATATAATCAAGATCACCAATGATATTCGCTGCGTTGCTGTGCAGAACAGACTCACAGATAAGTACAATATTCACAGGCCTCTTTCTGTAGCAATTACTGACTTTGTCCAGCTGTGTCCAAAGTTATCACACAGATGTTTCATAGGCTAAAACTGGTGTTCAAACATCTGCTTAATTTTACTATCCCAAATTCTGCTGTTTTTCTTCTCACAGTGCTCCTTTGGCTTATGGGGGTTTTTAATGAGATCCCAGACACAGATTCTAGAAGCACTGCAAAACTCATTGCTTATCTTGCAGCAGCAGTTGGAGTTTCCCTCATTCTCTCCCCACCTCCTTAAAAACTGAATTTTCATGGCGTGGCTTATCATAGATTTGGTATTCTGTAATGGGAAAAATGCCTGTTTGCATTCTGGCTCTGTGTCAGGTTGAGCAGATGAACTGGCCAAACAAGAAAGCTGTGTAATTGCAGACTCTGATCCGTGGAAATGTGAAGACCTTTTCCTCCACAAGAGTGGGCAGCGTCACTTCTAATGCACGGAGCTCTCTCTTTTCTCTGCCCTTCCCACCAGATAGATTGAGTGATCCCTTTAGAAAAAAACATTTCCACAGACAAGATATACAACATATATTAAACATAACATATTGCCTGCTGGAAATACGTGCTTCCACGAGCCAAAATCCCTGAGGGCTGCCTTATACTGCAACAGCACCAACTTTCCTGGGATAACTTCAGATCTGCTCACCCCTTACAAAATGCTGATCCCAGCACCCACTGCCCTTCTCTCTCTCTCCTCCATGCCCTGCAAATACCTCTGCCTATGGGAAAAGCCACCCAATACCTGATGCCAGACCATGTGGGGCATCAGTCTTGGTGGTTTTGGTGTGAGCCTGGGGGCACACACATGTGCATCACAAGGGCAGTGATGCCAGCCAGGCAGGCTGGCACTTGGTGGGGGCACCAATCTGAGTTTCTCCTCCCTAAGCAGCCACAGGTGACTCTCAGGGACTTGCTTTGATTCCCTTTCCTCTGTTCTGAAGTGTTGGAAATTGCCACTGGGCTCAAAAGTTATTGAGGGATACGAGGGCTGAGGGAAGATGGGAAGATGAAGTAGCATAATCCTGATTTCCTTGGGGTAAAAGGAGTATGAAGGCACTTTAAAATCAAGCCTCATTTTCAGGGTTTGAAGACTTACCCTCTAAAGTATCTCCAGCTGTTTTTATCTGCCTTCTTAACTACTGTAGCACATAAATATAAAAATATTTTCAGTGACAAAACTCATAAAGATAAGGGGAGAAAATAGCTCTGTTTATTAGCATGCTGTTCTGAGATAATCCCTGTCCAGTGGCGGTGGTCAAAATTAGCATTGATCACAAATGGAATTGCAGTTTTTTGAGAAATCCCATCATCTATTAAATTGATTTCACTACAAAATTGCACACAGAGTCAAGCAGCAGGAATTACTTCTAAAGCAGAGTGCTGGAAAAAATCCCACTCATAAAAATATTACATGGCATAAAGTATACAACAGCCTATTTAAAATACTGTGGGTATTGACTGAGCAAAGAACTCACTTGGGGCAACCTTGCCCCTGAGCTTACAGTTTTAGGACCTTCCATTGGATTTTCCACATCCATCTGCGTGGCAGCCCATGGTGAAGAGGAGAGGTGGCACAGAGGTACCATGGTCACAGAGGTACCATGGGCATGGTGGCAGCACAGGCAGCACAGCACATGGGAAAGCTGCACACGTGGACAGATCCTGAAGGGTGTAGGAGGCTCTGGAAAATCGCATTTGAATTTCTCCCAGGAAAATGGTTTGTCCACCCCTGTCCTTGTCGCTGCTGAAAACAACTGTTTCAGTTTTCCCAAACAAGCTGAAAACATCAGATTCCATGGTTCATTTCTGTGCTGGAAATGCTCACAAGCAATTAATTTCTGCAGATTTTTGCAAAGCTTCACTTTCCATAGAATTTTTTCCACCCAGGCGTTATTACCAGCACTGGTGTGTTAGCAAGGGCTTCCTCTTGCCTCACCAGGTCACAGCCTGGTTGTGACTCCTGGGGCATTTACCAATTTACTTCTTCCTAATGGAAAATGTAGGGGGTGGGGAGGGGAAGCATTAAAACCCAAGGATTCCAGTGGTGATCTCAGAGCAGTTTCTCACTGCCACGACTCCAGCGACTCGGGGGAGACAGTGATGCTCTCCAGCCCAGCTTTGGGAAAAGCTCCAGCTGCACCAGTGCTGTGGCCAAGGCCTTAACTGTTCATGGCCCTGAAGCACCAGCTCTGTGCAGTTGCCCTGCTGCATCTCATCTCCTCAGCTCCTGCAGCTCAAGCAGGTGGAGGTAGCAACAGGAGTGGTCAGGGGAAGAAACAGCTGAGTTCCTGCACTGTTAGATCTGTGCGTTGCTTATTCAGTGCCTTTCACAGCAGGAGCTGAGTGTCACTCAGGGAAGGAGCAGGTATTCCTGAAGATAACTCACCCAGGGAAGGAGCAGATATTCCTGCTGGTAACTCACTCAGGGAAGAAGCAGATATTCCTGCAGGTAACTCATCCAGGGAAGGAGCAGGTATTCCTGAAGATAATCACCCAGGGAAGGGGCAGATATTCCTGCAGATAACTCACACAAGGAAGGAGCAGATATTCCTGCAGGTAACTCACTCAGGGAAGGAGCAGATATTCCTGCAGATAACTCACACAAGGAAGGAGCAGATATTCCTGCAGACAGCTCACACAGGGAAGGAGCAGATATTCCTGCAGATAACTCACACAGGGAAGGAGCAGATATTCCTGCAGGTAACTCACACAGGGAAGGAGCAGATATTCCTGCTGGTAACTCACACAGGGAAGGAGCAGATATTCCTGCAGGTAACTCACACAGGGAAGGAGCAGATATTCCTGCAGGTAACTCACACAGGGAAGGAGCAGATATTCCTGCAGGTAACTCACACAGGGAAGGAGCAGATATTCCTGCAGGTAACTCACACAGGAAGGAGCAGATATTCCTGCAGGTAACTCACTCAGGGAAGGAGCAGATATTCCTGCAGATAACTCACACAGGGAAGGAGCAGATATTCCTGCAGATAACTCACACAGGGAAGGAGCAGATATTCCTGCAGGTAACTCACACAGCATTTACAGCTCGGACACAGCGGTGCCTGGCACGAAAAGCTCCTGGTGGCTCACCACGTGTGCAGCTGCACTTTACAAAAGTCCAGACCAGTTATTAGCTCCATACTAGTAATATCCTGCCTCAGATTTCACCCACAGTCCACAAAACCGAATTTCTTCAGGGCCTGTTGCCAGTGTTGGGATGTGAAGGGTGTAGAGTAGGATCAGAGCAATGCCAGACAGATGGGGAGGGCAAATTTGTTACTTGGATATGAAAATGGTTTCTTTTATTGGGTGCATGAAATTTTATGAGTCTGGTTATTTCTCAAGGCATTTTGAAGAGGTTTTGCTGGAGGCCAGAGCCCTGAGTAGGTTTCCTTGCTTTGGTGAATTTCCAAATCCTGCGCTGGAAGTGTTTTGCCACAAGGCAAATGGGTGTTTCCAGGGCAGGCTCACCAAAGTGCTATCCCAGTGACAAACAGGATATTGCTGGCAATAACTGTAACAATAGGGGCTGTTTGGATAGTGAGTAGATGCTTCAACATGCTGGTTCCACTCTGTCTTTTGAACATCAAATGCTGGTTTTCCATGAGCAAAGGTCTCTCAGCCAGGGTGACTTGTATTGTGCCTAGCTATGTGAGGTTACAAATGTTTATTTAGGGCTGAGGTTGGACCAACAAAAAAAACTCAATTCAACAGCTAGCAGAGTTGGTTTAATAGTACCAAAGGTAGCTGGCTTGCTCTGTGAAATGCATAAGAATAATGTGTGTTGTTACTTAGGAAGCCACTAAACATCCCATTTTATATTCATGAAGCCTAAAAAATAGCAATTTTTAGCATGAAATTTATTTGCCCTAAAATTTATATTCAGGCTTCCTGGAGAGGTGATCAGTGTCCCAGGGCTGTCAGTGTTTAATAGGCATTTGTATAATGACCTCAATTATGTGCTGTGAGTTTTGGTCAGCCCTGAAATGGTCGAGCAGCTGGACTTGCTGTAGGCCCCATCCATCTGAAACTACTCCATTCTATTCCAGAAGTGCATTTCTTGTAAGATAAAAAAAATCCTCTCCATGCTGAAGGAGCAGTAACAATGGCGTGCAGCTAATTTGGCCCACTGTGCAGACAGGGGTGATTGGACTCATTAGATGGCTGAAGTCTGAGGAAAAGAGGGTTGTGAGTCTTAACTCTAATTCAGGCATAGTACAGAGATGAATACCCTACAAACAGCTTTAGGAGCCAAAGTTGCATCTTTGATAGATGAGAGAGGTCAATCCCTCCAAGGGAGAACTGCAAGGCATCTGCAAGAAGTAGATGGTGTAAATATGTCCCTCCCTCCCCTTATGTGTCGGCACAAACTGGTGAACGTTTATAAATAGTGAACCCATTTGAAAAAAATTACCATTGGCATGTGATCAGCTAATTAATAGCATACAGAATAGCTCAGCCCTGACTGGGGCTCTGTAAATTAAAAGCAATATAGAAGAAGAGAGACATTGCTTACTGTTAAGAGACACATTTTTTGTTCTTCAGTGATGAATGTAATCTGTCTGACTTTGCACTGAAGTGGGCTGGAGCATCACCAGTCTCACAGAACAGTGATCCCAACCTTGTGGCCAGACAAGCTGTGCAAGAAGGGAGAGTCTCCTGCTCTGGCATTTTTAGTAGCATAGAAGCAGTATGACTGCTCTTGCCCAGAGCAGGCAGCTTGTACCTGTGCAAATCCACACAGCTGTTATATCCTGCCTGTATGTCACAGCACCGACCCAAATCCCTGTTCCTCATGTCCTCCCATGGAGGAAAGGAGTTGGAAGTGGGCTATCAGTGATCCTGGAGCTGCCCTTGGCTGGTTGCTTTCTGTCCTGGGGCAGGCGGGAGCCCCCAGTGAGACATGCCAAGCACCAGGCAGCAGCTCTGCCTTGCAGCCTCTCCCAAGGAGCAAGAAACACCAGCCAAGACATGGCAGAAACCCAAGGGGAGGCCTAACATCCCAAATTTCTCCAGCCAGAGGCACAAGAGCACATCTGAGCACACTTTTGGTGTGCTAGCCATTTTGAATTGATTGCTAATGCACACTGCTTTCAACCCATCCCTGCTTGCCACAGTGTGTGATAACCCCAAGATCATCCCTTTTTTTTTTCCCTGTTGAAATTCTGATAGGAAAAGACTGCCCAAGTAGATCTGCAATTTCTGCACGGGTGCTGCCGTGGGAGTCTTCACACTGCCACATTCTTGAGACAGTTGTCTCCTATAAACAGTCTTGGTAGCACATTAGAGAAACTCTTCATACAATGTTTGGGGTCATTAAACTCAAATAGATATAAATAGCACTGAAAGAGAGCTGTGATGTTTATTTGCATGGATATGTGCAGTGGTTTTTTTTTTTTTCCTTTTAATGTTCATCCCATTTTGATCACACAGATTTGAACTTTAGCCTTGAGACAAGGAAGCATTGACTCTTTTAAGAGCTGCTCTTTAAACTGGCAGCCACTGAACAGATATGTTCATTTTGCCTCTCAGGAGCTGAAAAGACTTCTCTGCCAATCTTCCTGGTATCATCCAGAATAGACCAGGGATCTCAATAAAACAATTAAGGTATGAGGACACAACAAACACACCAGTGCAATTCAAATGTTTCCATGGCTGGATTTTTTGAAGATGAGTTTTACAGAACCACCAATTCTCAGTCTCCCAACAGAAGGTTTCATTCTGTCCTGAGTCATACAAGTCAGAGGTGATGTAGTGATCCTCAGGTTTTTCACATCCAGGAAGCCTGAGCAGTCTTTTTACCGAAAAGATGCCTTTTGCCTGAATCACCATGGTTGTGATTCACACTCATTTGGGAGGCTCCACATACACCCCCAAGCATTTTAGGGCCTTTTCCTTCTGAAGGTGCTGTCAGTATGCAGAGACCCGAGATAACTATCGCTGCTATCTCTTCCTCACACACATCCCTGTATTGTCCTCAGCCTGCACAGTCACTTGAAGCCCATGGAGACAGAGGTGTGTGCTTTGGGTTTCTGTTTCTCAGGGCAGATGGATTCTGCAGCAGTGCTCTGAGCACTGTGGTGACAAAGTCCCCATTGTCCCCTGCCCCTACAGCTGTGAGTGGGGATGAGCCTGCAGCACCCCAGCTGCTTCTTACCTTTCCCTCTGGCTGTGTTGTGCAGCTTCCCTTAGTACTGCTGCCTCTCCTGTGTTGGTTTTACTCTGAATTTATGCTCCAGAGAGGCCCAGAAGAGCTCTGCACCAATCCCACACCCACCAGGAGCCAGGACTCAGCTGCCAGCCCAGGAGCTGCAGCAGCCCAGCACAGAGAAGTGATTTCTCCAGCCATGTCAGCAGTGAGTGGATGTCCTTGTGCTTCAAACACAGCAGGGGACAACACTGCACCATGAGTGACATTGGCAGTCTGAAAACTGGGTGTAGAGAGTAAGGAAACTACAGCACACATCACAGAGGATACGGCCAGGAATTAGAGGAGAAGATGGAGCAGCCATGTTGCTTTATCCAGATTTATCCAGCCTAAATTCCACCTAAGCCCCACTGTCTACTCTTTTGGATCAGATATGTGGTTCTTGAAGAGCAAGAGGAGTCACAAAGAATACTAAATAAGGAGTTAGACCATTTGAATGAGTGTTGGTGGTTTGGATGTAGAATGATGGGATTTTTCTTAAGGTCAGCCACAGGCCTGAGGGAATGGATTGGAAAGAAGGAAAAGTCAAATGGCTTAGAAAGAAATATTTCTTTGCATGGTATGTGATTAACCCAGGGAACTTAGGAACTTATCACTTTTAAAAAGTTCTTGAGGACAGAATTTTAACAAGATGTGCAAAAATGGGGTTGAACCATGTGTTGGGGAGATTGAGTGCTCTCATAAGCTAATGAAAAAGACTTCTGCAGGAAATGAGCTGTCACAACTTTGGTTTAGAGTTCAGGACAAGACCTAAATTTGGCCTGGTGAATGGCAAATTATCTTAAAGTTCCTCACTGCTATGTCAGAGATGAAGACACCAGGCTGTGAGTTTGGCCCAGCATAGCATCTTGTGCCCAGGGCTTTAGAAAATAACTTTTTGGCGTGATTCTTCTGATTTATGGATGGGCAAACAGATTTTGGAATTTATCCAGAAATGGACTGCTGCAAAAAGACATGAAGGGATTTGAAAAAATTACCTTTTCTTCTCCACTACTCCAGGATAGCCAGGCCTAGTCTTTCCCTCCCTTTGTCATCTGCTTAGCATTGCAGGAGGTGACACCAGCTGATAAGACCAAAACTGAAACTGTGGCCTCTGGCCCTTGAAGGACAATCTCTACAGCTTGAGCTTAACCACAACCACTATCTCAAAATCAATAATTGACTCAGTGCATGTGGCCAAGCAACTCACATGAGGGGACAAAGCCACTTATGAGTGGTGCCAGACCAGTCAGCCAAGCAGAAGCTTCACAGCAGAAGATGCTCCACATGTAGGGAAAAAAAACAAAAATTCAGCAAAGAAATCTAAGAAACCAAATTCCTAGACATGAAAACTTCATTTCTGCCAGATGTGGCAGTTTTTTCACTAAGTCATCATTGCAATGTCTTAGTTACTGCTCAAGTCAATGCTAAATACCTCTGCTAAAACTTGCTTCTCATTTTCTGCTCTCAATAAAATTGATACTTTGATATCTGCACTAGTGATACACATCATGGCTACTCTGCACCACTGAGTAGATTTTGCCATGCAGGCAGTGCCTTTCCTATGTTCTGAATTTCCATTTGTTATGGCCAGACCTAATGACATCATGGAAATGGCAAGGGATGAGGAAGAGCAAACATATTTCCTTCAATTGTTCTCTTCAGACAAAGTCATTAAACAGTAATGACATCTCCTGTCAAATTATTTTTTATCTTTGCAATGAAAAAATACAAGTTATTGTATTTCTCGTCTGCTTTTAAGAGTGACCATTTGCCATTCTCCACTTATATTGTCCTTGTACCTTGAGCTATGGGTCTTCCACCAAATTCAGGGAAAATGTTACTAAAGAATGAAAGTTTTATGAATTGTCACCCAATGTTTTATGCCAAGGGGGAGTAAGTGAATGAATTCTAAACCGGATTATTGAACTAGTATTCATCTCACTTTTCTTCCCAAATAATACCTGGGGAAATTAATGTCTAATAATTAAAAGATTGCAAAAAAAAGTTGATTTACCTTATTTAATATCTAACATAATTTGCATTAAAAAACGAGACGTCTCCCTCCTTCATAAATTTAAGGCTGAGATCAAAACCCTCTTCTTAAATGGAAAGTCATATGTGAGACAGGATGGCTTGGAAGTTTCTTGTGGGACAGGGTCACTTGCTGGGATTTGTTGTCCCCTAGCTGATCCTCATCTCCAAATGGTGTTTGGGGTCCCAGGGAAGGGGAAGGCCTGCAGGACCATGACAGGCTGTTATTTCAGCTAACAGTTCTCCACATTCAGCGTGTGCCCAGTGGAGCAGCAAGGCCAGCACTGGGGTTGCCCCAAGGGTTGCCTTTTTACCTCGGGAACTGGC
Source organism: Emberiza elegans (assembly GCA_024865655.1). Lineage (NCBI taxonomy): Eukaryota > Metazoa > Chordata > Aves > Passeriformes > Fringillidae > Emberiza > Emberiza elegans. Next base: position 32,926,732 of record JALJVW010000139.1, read on the forward strand.
ACGGCAATGAATCCACAAATACACCAGCTGCCCTCAGGGGAAGAAAAGGCTGGAAAAAAACTTTCACTGACAGGAGAAATACTGGGGGAAAAAAAACAAGAAACAACTCCCAGAGGAAGGAGATGGACAGCTGTGAAAATATTCCCAAGCACAGTGGCACGGGAGGCACAGTCAGAAGGGTGATGGCATTGGAGCAAGAAGGAAAAAGCAGCACAGTGCTGTGCCAATATCCTCACTCCTGGTTCAGGACAGTGTGCAGGTGTCTCATGGAAACAGCAGTCCCAGGGGTGATCACAGGAGCCAGCACTTGGGCACCTGGAAGAGTTAAAGAGGGCTGTGCAGAGGGGCTGGGCAGAAAGGTCCTGCCACAGTGCAGGGGGATGCCTGGGATGACTCACTGGAACTGCTTTCCAACCCCTGCAAACAGAGGCCACGTCTCTCACTAAAGACTCTCTGGCCCTGACTCCAGCTCTAGCTCTGAAGTAATGGCATTAGCAGTATCTGCTCATGCTCAGCTCTCTGCAGACTTTAAGGAAAAGCCCAGCTTCAGCAATGAGTGGGAAAACATACATGTTCAAACATAGCACTAATTTCTGTCCCCTGGGAGATGGGACCAAAAGAGCATCTATTTGCAATAATAGGCTGCTTTGCTGAGAACAGACTTAAAGGAAAATCCCATAAGGTTGGAAAATGTGTTTTAAGTTCACAAACTGTCTCATGCTCCATCTTCAGAGCTGGCAGCCATCCAGGTGCTGTGTCCTCACAGGCCAGACCCTCCTCATCTAGGACACACATGGTTTCTGAGCAATGCCCCCAGCTCCAGAACTGGCTTTCTCCCATAACTGGGTGTAAAGTCAACATCTATGTCTAATTTTGGGAGCCCGGTTGCCGAAGTCTCTGTCCACGAGCAGCAGAAATGCAGAGACTTGATTTTTTATTTAGAAGTCAAGGCATTTCCACAAGGGAATCTCAGCTCTGGCACAAACTCACACTGAAAATGCCTCCTGAGACCATGTATTTTATGCTGTCTGTATCAAGCAATAGCTTGTGGCAGTAATGCCCAGGACCTCATGCTGCCCGTTCCAGCTGGGTTTGGGCTGTATGATCCTGCTTCCCAAATGGCTTCACATGGGCACACAAACTTCCCTCAGGGCTCGTGGTGTATCTGTATATAAATCACAAAATAGCTCTGAAGGCTGTTTTGAAACTGCATCTTTATTTTTGTTTAGTTATAGCTACACACAAACCTTTTCAGCTGTATCAAGAACACAAAGGAGACTGTAGAATTGCCTGTAGTTTCTGTCCAGTTTGAGCCCATTTTTGCTCATTGAAAACTTGCCATCAAAATTTTCAGCAAAAGCATGAACAACTTCTAGGATGGTATTATTTAAGCTCCTAGAAAGACCCTTTATCTCCACAGTACAGCTCTGCTTTGTTCTGGGTAGCCAGCAATGTAACCAGTGAAATGCAAAAATCCAGCACAGTTCCCTTCATCTCACTACCTTCTAGTTACTGCTCAGGATATTTTAAGCCTCTTCCAGGAACAAAAAAGGGAGCAACACCTCTTATTTTTAAAAAAAATATGTGAAGTACAGCTTTAAGAAAATATTTTCCAGGAATATCAGCCATGAAAACAGGATCAATCTCAACATTAAAAGAGGAGTTCATACTCAAAAAAAATCCAACTAATCTGCCAGAAACCAGGCCTTATGGATGAAGTCCAAATTAGCTGAGCCAGCTCATGATATCATTAATATGGAGAATTTTCCTTGCCACGCATAGAAATAGTCTCTCACAGATTGTGCCACTTGAAGATCTGCTGGGCATTTACCTAAACCATTTGCTTTGGTTCAAGTCCAGTTGGGTGAGGTTGCTGTGGTTCTTTAATTTTAATACTTTAGAGTGTTAAGTGCATTTTCTCCCTCAAGTGTCCCTCACGGGAAACTGCTGAAATGGTGAAATAATTCATTCTTCCATTATTTGAATCACATTGCCCAATTTACTTCCTTTCCTGTAAAGAGCTCCTTGTAGCAATACCATAAGTCCCTCCTAATGCTTCCAAGGAAGAAGAAGCAACAGGGAGTGTGAATACAGAATGAGGTCCCAAATCTGAAGTAATGTTTGACAAAGGAAATCTGTGCCAAGATAATGGGGGAACAGCAATAACTTGTGTTCTCTCCATATGGTGCTCCCAACTGGGTTTCTCTCCCCCTGCCTTCTATTTAAATGCATGAACATGAAAGATTAGGAAAAGAAAAATAATAATGCGAGTCTTGCAATGATTTTGCAAGGAGAACAGTATTTTGAGACTGTGCCCAACAGGGTGGAAAATCCTGAGGACACAGGGGAGCTTTCATCCCTGGCCAAATGCATTCACAGCATGTCTTGGTGAGGTGCATGAGACAATTCTTACAAAAACCTCCTGACTAGAAAGGACCTTGTACTTTCCATCACATGTAGTCTTTCCAGGTCCTGATTTCCTTTCTGCTGCTTTTTCCAGCTTTCAGAATGAATAGCCACATTTCCTTTTCTCGGTAGTCATTTTCCGCGCTGCTTTTTTTCTCATGAGCAGGGTCTTTCCACCTGAAATGTTAAAGAAAAAGAAAGAAGGATTGTCTTCCCAAAGCTTTCCTGGGTACAGCATGGCCGTGGAGCTGGCCAGAACCAGCTATGGATCCTGCAGAGCCACCTCTGAGGCAGCTGGGTCCAAAACCAAACCACAGACATTGCACACATAGCGGCTGCCCTGGGTGATAATTGGTACCGGGTGTCTCTTCTGATTCCCTCCCGTGCTGCCAAGCTGGCCAGGGCCAAGGGCATGAGAGCAGATGTTCTTCCTCCTGACAGATGTCAGCTCTGCCCCATGGAAAATGTCATCTGAGATGAGTGAGAACCAGCAAGCAGCCAGACAGGGATGGTGGTGGGACCACCCCACGGTGACCACTATCCATTCCAGCAGGCACCTCTTTCCTGGCAAAGCCCTGCCACAGAATTCCATAAAAATATTATCTCAGCATTGTCTAAGTTAGAGAAGGTCAAATGAGCCAAGGAGCTGCCTGAGAACCAAAAATTGCCCAAGTAAATAGGAGAGAAGAAGTGGGTAAGTGTGGGAAGGAATGTACATCCTTAGAGTATGGTGGGGAAAGGTATGTTTAAGATCAGACAGTCCAGAAGATGTCCATAAATCACAAAACAAGTGACTTGTAACAACCATGTTTTGGGGGATATGACTCATGGTTTTAAATTTTTGGGGTTAGCAAAAGTTCTGGCCAGAGCATTTTTCATGAACTGTCCCACCAAGAGAAAATGCTGATTCACGAAAGCTGAAGCATTTTTTAAATACTTGAGAGGACAAATTCTTGAGGTCCAGGGCCCTCTGGTTATTTCTGACAGTGCAGCAAAAAAGGCCCAAATTGAAAACATAATATCTGAAGGTTTTGTTTTCATTCCATTGTAAAATGAAAACAAATTGTAAAACCTCAGAAGTAGTCACAAAGCTGAATTATCATCCCCTGGCCAGTTCCACTTAGCTGTTGTTATCCTTTTTCCAGTTGCTGTATTGCAATCATTATTAACCAAGGGCAGGCTTCCTCTAAGTGAAATATTTGTGCAGCAAAGACAAAAAATTCCGAGGAAAGTGCTTCAAATAACATGAGTTTAGGTGTGGTTTTGGGCTCTCTCAACATGAAGAGCTGCAGTGGGTGCAGGGAGAGGTTGGCAATCCTCACAAGCCTTGGCAAACCTGATGGCAGAACCAGGCAAGTGCTCAGGAGAAGGGAAAACAGTCTTTGAGCTGAGTGTTGCTCATTCTGTCTTCACTCTCTCTGGTACAGGCTACTGCAGAGGGTTTTTTCCTCTTCTCTTTTGATGACTTCTATCATCACATAAATGCCCAATAAATCCACATTTCTGATTTATAAGATGAATGTTCATGTTTCATTCCCAGAAGAAGGAAGTTAGCCCAAACACTCTCAAAGGTTTTCAGGGGACATTTTCCCCCTGCCAGACACAACCTTGCTCCAGTGAGTGGCCCCCAAAGTTTGTGACACTGGAGCAAGGACTCAGCTGTGCTGCCCAGTGGACATGGAGGGAGGTGTCAGTGCCCACGTTCTAGAAATGCTGTTTGTGAACTATGGAGGAAATATAAAGAACCTCCTTGAGAGCTCATTCTGCATTCACTTAGGAAGAGCACCATTATAGTTAGGGGAACTGGGTTCTGTGCAATCAGTTCAGTTGAAATTCAACCCATATCCCCATTTTTGTCACATCACCTCCAGCATCCCTTCCATATATCTGCATTTCTGTTGTCTGTCATGTTAACAAGCCAAGGCACTGCTGTTTGATAGGAGGGATTCATTCCATAAGCCTGGAGCTAAAACAGTCAGTCCTTCCCAGCAGCTTCTCCAGGGAGGGCTCAAAATCCTGTCATAAGTATGAATTATATCTGACCTAAGGAAGTTCATTTGGGGTGTCTGAGGACCACTGAATTTCAGATTTCCTATGTGGGCAACCCTTCTGAATGTGTTCCTGCTGTGAGCTGTCAGGCAAGAAATAAAACAGAGACAACAGAAGTAGTGAGAAGTCACTACTGGTGGTGCCTGATGGATTTTCTTCCTCAGAAGAGCTGGAAGCATAACCTGAAAGAGACTGGTTTCCTTTCCCAATCAGTGTGATGGGTGTGGGTGCCTAAAATTAGATATAGCCTCTATTAGTTGTAAATATTTATGCCTGTTGCCATAATAAATGGCTTTTAGTCTGAAGATCTTCAGCACGAAGAAATTGTGGTAAATACATTTTCAGATAGAAAAAGGAAGAAGTAATAGATTTTTAGGCAATCTTTTTCAAGGCTGGCTGTGCTCACACAAGACTTGGGTTCATTTGGTTTTGGAAGGCTCACAGAGCTGGGGCCATGCAAATCTAAGTCAGGAAACCCTTGAAGTGAAGGAATGAATGACATATGATAAAAAGACTATAGATGAGTAAAATAAGAAAAAGAAGCAGGTATTTTAATTAATGTAATTCTGTGCAAAATTCTAAGCTCCCAAGAAATCAGAATAAAGATACACACACAGTAGATAATTTCTTCTTTGGAAGAATAAAGTATCAATTTTCTCCTTTTATATTTACAGAACATGCAGGGAACTGTTCATATATTAATAATTCCATGCTTTATTTTTGTCAGAGAATTAGATTACAAACAAGCCATATGTTTGGGGACTTTTTTTCCCCAAATTTTGTTCTTTGTTGTATTAATTTGTATAAACAATTAGAGAAGTACCTATAGTTTCCATTTCAGGGAATTTTCCCCCAAATAATTTCACAGATGCCTCTTGCTAAGCAAAGACAACAGTTCTAATGTCCCTCTCTATTTCAATCCCTGTTAATTACAGGGGCTCATTAATGAGCTTTATTTCTCTCTATGTTTTGGAATAATCAGAGGAATAAGAGGTTGATCAGCAGGGGAATACAGACGCCATTTCTCTAATTCTGGGAAATCTCCCATGTACCTGCTCAGAGAAAAGCAACCCCACCAAAATCGTGGTAAGGGCCAGAGTTCACCAGCAACAATAGGAGAGAACAGTAACAGGAACCAGAAAGTCAGGGCAGATCAGGCAAAATAAACACCAACTTCAAAAAATGTGCAGAGCCCAGAAGGAAACTGGACTTTGGCATTCACACTGTACAATGGAGTCTTTCCCAGGGCAGAAAAATATGTAGTTGGCTGGAAAAGTTTTGTCTCTTGCCTGCACACCTCAGGCCACGGCCAGATGTGAGAGGATGAAAAATATATTTACTTCTTATGGAAAATTAGGGCCGGGTTCTTGGAGCCACCTTGCAGAGCTGGAGATCCTGTTCAAATTCAGCTTGGAAACAGAGATTTGGGGGAATCATCCCCCCTCATTTTGGCTTCTGAGATGTTCAAATCCCCTCATTCACCTTCCTGAGCTGCTGAAGGTTCCCAGCTCCTCCATGGCCAGGAGTCCTGTCACAGCCATCAGGGTCTTCCCTGCAGGCCAGCAGGAAGCCCACCCTCAGCACCCACTGCTTTAGGTTATAAAATGGTTTATTTGGGTGGCCATTAATCCCTTGGCTATGGAAATACAAGCGCTCAGTAGGAGTCCCAGCATCAGAGACCTTGGTAGCTGTAGCAGAGGATGTTTGACATCACAGTTTCTGCAGTCACCCAGTTGGAGGGAAGGCCACAAATTCCCTTAGCTCAGCAAAAGTACAGAGTGACTGGGAGATGATCACTGACACAGGGAGTGCAATGGATACACTCCAGATGTCTCTCTAACATCTGCTGGGATTTATATTCACCCATTGGCGGATGGGAAACCTCAGTTCTGAAAAAAAAAAAAAAAAATCTATGGGCTGAGTTTACAGTAAGGTAGCCAAGACTAGAACTTGTAGTGGTTTGTTTGTCATCCAGCTATTTCAAGAAATACCTCCCTCTGCCCTCTTGGACACCAGGGTGTGTATTTCCCAGACTTGTAGCTGTCTTAAAAGAAAACAGATCTTATACTAGGAAGAAGTGAGACTGTGGAGATCAATATGTCTGAAGGAACAGGGGTGGGAAAAACCCCAAGGAATAATGTTCAGGAGAGAAAGCATATTTGCTAGAAAAAACCTCTGCAGTTTGCCATCATCCACGTAGCCTCGGGTGAAAAAAAATAGCTTTTTTGGAGTGAGCAAACATAGGCAAGCATGGCAGCACAGGCTAAGGGATGTGGTCCTGGGTTCAAAAGGATATGGCCCTTGTTTCACCTTGAAATTACAAAGTGAACAGAAGGTTATGAGGATGAAATTATTCCTAGGATTGAGTTAATTTGTCCCTGGTGTGTTCCTGTAATTACAAGAAGATATAATTTTTCCAAAACTCACCCACAGCTTACTTTAGCCATGGTTTTGTGGACACCAATCCATCACTGACCAGGTAGATATAACCTGAGGAGTGTCTGACTTGCACCATCTGTTTGTTGAATGTCAGGGAGCCCCTCAGACACACCAGGCTGCCTTATGAACATACCAGCAACAATTTAGCATTTTAGCTGAAGGGCATGGGTTTGAAGAGATGTATAGGGGTACATTTCCTGAATTTTTTCTCATCCTAATTTCTCCAGAGGGTCTCAGCACTGATCAATCCATTTTTTATTTGAGAATCTGCTCCTAACTCAAAGTCCAAAGATCCTGAGTGTACAGAGGAATATTGCTGTTCTGAGAGGGAAGAGATTTTTGAGAAACCCCTTTGTTTTGAAATCCTCTTAAAACCAAACCAAACCAGTTTCTTAGTGGTCCTCAGTGGTGTGGTATAAACAAGATTTAATTCTCATATCTTTGCCATTTGCTCACTGCTTTCCCCACTGAAATGGCACCAGCTGGCCATTATTATTTCACACGCTGGAGGGTTCAAATGTCCATGAGCTCTCAGATTCTGGGAGCTCTCATTACCAAGAGCAAGAAAGGTTTCTGGGCTGTTTGGTCAAAAAACACACTTCATATATGAGCACAGCATAATAATGCATACTCTGCCTAATGTTAAGCAACCCATTGCACACTACTGAATGCTTAAAAACAAAATGAACGACTGTTATTTTAGATGACCTTGATCATTAAAGCCCTGTGGGCAGCAGGCATCACAGCAGTTAATAGTAACAGTATTTAACATCAAGGAGTAGGATACATTAAGCAAACATTAAGTTCAACCCATAAGCAGTCTCTAGTATAAGCACAGCAATACATAAAAGCAGGTTTGTGTCAATACTCACATTTTATTTGGAGGGAGGCACTGGCTTGGGAGGGTCACACAGCTGCAGGGCAGGAACCATGGCCAAATCATCTGTGTCATGGACCAAAGCCTTACCCACAGCCCGCCCCGCTGCCCCCCCGTGTGCACTAAAGTTGCTCCTGCCTTTATTTTTCCCCTGGAAGAGCTCGAGGTTTAAGCCCTGTTTGCTTTGCCAAAACAGTTCCCAGTCGGCCATTGCATCGTGATTTCTTTTCTGTTTCACTGTCTGTTCCTACACAGGGAGTGGAATCACTCTGTTGAACGCAATATTCCTGTTGGCACGGCCAGGACAGGGATTTCACCCTGTGCCCCAAAGCCTTTCCAGCTGGGCAGCCAGGCTTTTCCTTCATTGCCCTTCATGCTGTTGCTCCCAGCATTGCTGAGCCCATACCCACATGAGTGATGCTGCAGATCACTGAGCTGTGCCCTGGGGGGAGCAGCAGAAATACAGAGTGAGGGACTGTGGACCACAGCAAGTTCTTGCGCTTTCTGCCACTAAAAGCTTCCCTCCAAATCTTCATTCAGCCCCTGTGCGGGTGTAATTGCATGTTTGCCTCCATGCATGGCAAGGAAAGTCCTTCCCATAATCATGTTTACACTCATCTGGGTTTAAACACTCATTAAAGATAAGCACACACTTGCGTGTTCTGCTGAAAAAAGCCCAGGATGAGGAAAGTCAGAATTACGCAATATGGAAAGAATACTCTCCATTTATTAAGCATGTCTTGACAGTACATTAAAAAAAAAAACCATTCTGGAGCTTTCTTCTGGGCCAAATATTTCTCCCACTTCATACCATAGGTATGCTCCAATTGTGCTGGGAGCAGAATGGCAATACTATGAGTCACTCCATATTGTAGGCTGGAAGAACCGTATTTTGTTCCAGAATGAAATAGATCGTAGGCATAAGATTTAAAAGGCAGCTTTTTGTAAACTTTACTCCAGTGTGTTTTGGAGCACGTTTTGATCAGTTGCACCATCCAGTCCCTCTCCAACTACAGCCCTGGCTGTGCTTATTTTTAAATTTACAGTTGTGCTGGGAATATAACATGTCCAAATTACCTTACAGTGGCGAGTGCAGGAGTTAAATTAATTTTTTGTGTTTCTTTCCAGTGCAACCCTCACGGCAGTAATTGCTGCCGCACACTTTTGCCATCAATTCAGTGTTGTGACTGTGCTGAAGCACTCAGGCACAGATGAAATGATGCTGTTCTTGCATCTCATAAGGGACCCAAATCTTTTCGTCTGCCAGCCTATAGGGAGTGAGAATGATCCTCCTCCTGCTTTTGTTTTGCATAAATTACAAAGGGTTGGCCCCCCAAGACCTCCACAGGCTGAAGGTTTAGATTTACATTTTCTCGGTAGGGTGGAAGGAAAAAAATAATTTCATTCCTGGTTTTTAGCAGATGATGCAAAGCCTCTGTGCTGTTTAGCACCAGTTTCATTTGGAACAATTTCATTTGGAACAATCCAGCATTGTCCCCTCTGCATAGGCTCAGACACCAACCAGCATCACTGGCCCAGCACAGCCAAACTGGAAACTTAATAGGAGCACATGCAGTCCCTAAAATCCATCCACAGGGTTAAAAACAAACCCTGGGAAAACAGTCCCCCGACCCACAGCCTTTCTCACTAGGACTGGAGCATTTTTAAATGCAACTGCCTGTCTCAAAACTGAAGGGACTGTTGCTGGTGTTTGCTCTGGAAGTGCCTAAAGCACCAGCCGTGTTTTTCACTTCTGACAAGCAAAGCCCAAGTGGCAGAGCTTTGGCAGCCACATCAGCCAGCCACGCTTTCTAGGGCTTGCTTCTGAAATAAAATAGCATCAGTATCCCTGTGTGGAACACACAGAAATCATGGACAATGTTGGAGGTTCCTGCATATCCAGCAGCTGAAAAGCAAGGATTCCTTGCTGCAGTTCCCATTTCATACATGGGTTTGTGTTTAACCTGCCAAGTCTCCCACCACCCTCTGCACACCTCAGTGTCTGCTCCACATCCAAGAAACCAGGGCAGATAGAGCAGCTCTGTAAATCTCCAGCTGCCTGGCCTTGGGCTCTGGCCAGGAATCCTTCCTTCCCCCCTCCATGGCCCACTCAACCCTCGTAAGCCCTGAGCTTTCCTGGGATCAGCTGCACCTGACGCCTTCGGTTCAGGGCTGCATTCCTCCAGGGAGCTTTGAATCCCTCAAAGGGTCTGCTCCAAGCAGGGTTTTTTCTCCTTCCCTTAGGAAACCAAGAGTGCAGGATAGCAGAGACTCCCTTCGGGGGATATACATGCAGATAAAGCCTTAAAACTGTTGGTTGTGCGGAAATAGTTGGATGGCAGACAGAAGCCTTTTGCTTTTGGTGGCAGCATCCTCCAGAGACAGCCTTCCCCATCAACACAGCAACCCACACAGCTCTGGGAAAGCTCCACACTCCCTGGGTGCACACCAGAGCTGTGCACAGCACCCGTGGAAGCACAGGGAAGGACACTGCAGGGTTAAAAACACACCATCAGGGTGGAAAAACATGTCCTGTAAAACCAAGTTGGGATTTTTCCTCTCTGTATCAAGTCTGTCTTGCAAAGAATGCTTTTGGAATGGAAAGTACCCAAAAAGGTCACAAAAATAGTATAAGGTTTCAAAAATAAGGTGTGTAAAGGAGAAAAAATACAGCATTGCAGACATCAAAGCCAGGGACTGTGTGGAAAAACAATACAGAGCAGCAAGGTAAAAGTCCAGAGGGAGCAGGGAGGAAGAGAGAATAGGAGGCTCAGGGCAGAAGAATCCTCTTTTTTTTAAGTGGAGTTCTTACCTACAGAATAGCCTAAATGACCTTCCACTGCCCAAAATTTAGAATAAAAGTTTTCTACTAAAATTCAACTGCCCAGTTAAATTCCTGTGGCACAGTCAAAGCAGATTTACAGTTCAGAGGAAGAGTGGGCAGCAGGGGGATGCTCATTCACATGGCCCAGCATCTCATCTTCATCTTCCGAAGTCACACTGTCTGTTCTTGTCCTGTTTATCTGGTCAAAGAAGAATCTACAGTAATATCCAAAAAAAGCCATTTTACCATCAACATACTGTGATGGTTGAAGAGTGCACAGGCAAAGTAAAACAACCTTCACAGCATCCCTCCATCCTGAATCCAGTGGAAGTCCCAAGGAGAAGGGCACGTCTGTGGTGCCCCACTTGCTGTTGATCTAGCCTCTGGTTTTAAGTTTTAAACCTTCTGTGTCATAATGAGATTTCCATTTCTTTTCTGATGTGTTTGAGGCCTGCAGGTTATGGAGTTTAAAAGCCAAAATATACAGACGTAGAATTTTGCTTCAGGGTTGAAAAAACACATAACCTATTGGAAGGGTGGGATCAAGTTAGCCTTTGTTCTCCCAAATTTCACATAAACAATCATGCTCATGTATCATGTACAAGACAAGCAAAACCAAGAGTGCCTTTTTGAGCTGGAATATTACTAGCCCATGGTGGGTGGCAGGAACATATGTGCAAGTTATAAGGCTTGAAATTTAGGACTTTTATCCATAAAATGCCCACGTGGATCAGATGAGGGGTTGCCACTTGTTGAATGAAATGCTGTGGACTGGGTCAGATCTTGACAGCCTGAGCCACCTGGGACAGCATTTGCAGGCTGTATGTGCATCAGAATTTGGTCAGAGATACTTTGGTCCTCAGCAGCATTATTTGCCAGTGAATTGTTCTTGCTAAAATTCAACTGCCCAGTTGCAGTTGAATTGACATGCATGAATCTCTCCATGCATTGACAACATGTAGAGATTGATGCAAAATAAAACCACAACAATATAAAACAAGTAATTTCCAGTTCCTGTAGTGGATAATACTTTATGATGCATGAAATAGCTGTAATGCAGAAATAAAACAGAACAGACAGAGCACAGATTAATGATTTGGGGTATTTTTAATTGTGATAATTATCCTTATGACTACAATATAACCATCTAATTATACATTGAAACATATATTCTGCCTTTGTAAGACTTCTGGTGTAATTTCTCAGCCATTCAAAGCAGTCATTAAATGATGCTGGGAAACAGTCCACATTGTTTGATGTATTGCCTGCCTCCTCCCCCTCTGCTTTTGTGTGTCCTTCCTCTCTCCTCCTCCTCCTCCTCCTCCCAATCAATTCCAGAGCTACAAAATATCACTGCCTGCCTCAAACTGTGGAAACCAGGGGCAATTCCACCAAAGTCAAACCTGGGGGAGGTGGATCTCTTCAAACAGTGAGGAAGTCTCCTGGTCAGAGAAGGGGTTGAAGGCAGCTCATGGCAAGTGATGCCAAGAGAGTGCTTTAAATCTGCAAAGTCCACCTGAAATTCTTTCTAAATGTAAATGTGAGTGCAAGTGTGTGTGTAAACATGTTCCTACAAAACCCCATTGATTTTAGAATACCAATGTCCCCTAAGGACATTAACTGAGTACAAGGACAACCAGATCCACAGCAGAGCCTATGGCAGATTCTGTTTTGCCATATTTAGCATATATTCATGAGATCTTATATGTGTGCAAATATCAGACACTGAATCACCTGTCAGCACCTCTGGGAGATATCTGCCATCTGCTATTTTCCTGCTATCTGCCATTTCCTATTTCCAATGTCTTGCCTTGCACTGGCAGGTGGATATGCAGTCAGGAGGTTTCCTGGGACCCTATTTCTACCCTATCCCTTCTCGTGGAGCTGCATGTAGTGTCTTAAAGCCTCACATAATTGTCTTTGGAGAACTGTGTTGTGTGAGCTGAGAGCTTTTTGTTAAAGGTTACTCTTCAAAGCAACAAGGACAAAAAGCAATAATTAAATCTAAGGAGACAGGGAAAAGAGAGAGAGAGAGAGAGAGAGAGAGAGGAGGGGGACATGAAAACTATGACAACTTTCACCCCTTTATGTAAAATTCTGTGCAAACATTCTCTGCTGTGAAAAACAGTTTATATCTAAATATATATGGCCAGATGGGTATGGTAACTCAGTGCTGCTTGAGAGCAGGATCATTGAGAAAAAAGTTATTGTTAAAGCAGGCCCTTCCCAAGCTATGCAAGGACTGGTTCCTGATTTTGGTAGTTGTTTTAAATTATGTTATGTTTTGCTCAATAATAGAGAATCAAAAGCACAACTTAGTTTCCAGACCAGTTCTGACCTCTTATCCAAAATAATGGAAAATTTTCAAAAAACTCAGGAGGTGATAGAAAAGCTCATCACAATGCCTTTGCTGTCATTGCCTGGTTTTCCCAGGGACAGCTGATGGAGGGCTGTTCCACTGGAGGTGGAATTTCAATTAAGGACTTAACATTTTAGTAAGTAGAGACTGTAAGGACAAACTCATGGAAGCAGAACAGCCATGTTAACTGTATTTATGGGTTTGCATTCAGGCTGTGCCTGGAAAGGACAATGCAGGCTCTTTCATTTCCTATGGAAAGCGGGGTACAACAGAGCCATTCTCCTGAGCATGTTGCATACAGGGGAGGCACTGGCTGCCTTTCACGTTGTGCAGAGTTCATCTCAGCAGATGGAGTCCCCATTGTGTTCCAGATGCAGCACACACACATCTGAGAACAGCACATGATCCAGAGCTGTGAAAATGAGTCTTCAGCTTCTGCAGAACTTAGAGCTTCTGAAAACTCCTTCCTGAAGTATTTTGTTCTTCCTTTCCCTACTTTCTTAGCCCAAAAACATATCATCTCTTGTGCCTGGGCTGAAGACAGTAGGATACCCCAGCCAACAAGCTCAGCTGCCATCATCCTTATTCATCATTGCATGCAGCCTGTGATCTTGCCTTCAGAGCAAGGGCAAGCTCTCCTGGGTGATCTGAGAGTCCAAAGCAGTGCCCTAAACTTCAGCTGTCACTTGGTGTTGGATCACACCAGCCGTGTGCTGCTTTTGAGAGCTGATTCCCATAGAGCCACAGAAGGGGCATGTATCACGTGGGAAGCTCCTGTGATTTATTAATTGGACAGGACTCCAAATGGCCATTTTCTTCTGGTGTGGCTCACCAACTTAAATCATCTGACATGGCTCATGATTTTTTTTTTTTCATATTCAAAGTGATAGCTCTTAAACCTTTTGTGCCAACAATCGTTACTGTCCTAAAGAAGGATCTCTAAGACCTGAGCATAATGGAGTACAGAGGGGTGAACACAAGTACCCACTTTGCATAGTGATTTCACTTTTAAGGGTGACAGTTAACCTTCATTCCTAGGCTATTATTATCCTTCTAGTTGCATATGTTGTGAATTACAGGCAGTGTCAAGGTCAGATTAGGAAGAGGGTCTTAAAAGCCAATTCCAGCTTTTGATACTGTCAACACGATTTTTCCATTGACTCATTGGGATTCTACCCAAGGGAGAAATCAGAAATGCTGGAACACCAAAGAAAACATAACCAAAGCTACAGGCTGGGGGCTCTGAGCATCTTCACAAAAGTCACTACAGCAGCAGAGGAGCAGGCTGAAAAACACCAAGTTTGGTAGCACAGTCAATGGAGTTTCTCTACATTTTTAAGCTTACACAGCAATACCAAAAAAGACAGCTTACTCAGCCTCTGAGTGTGCTAACCAGATTGTCCCACTATTCGCTGTCATGTGAGATTTTCAAGTCTCATGGTGAAGCATGACCTTGGGAAGCCTGGAAGGGAGAGCATCTTTCAGGAACAGACTTCTCTTGAGAGTGCAGCCTCTATGTGCTCCCCAGACAAATCTGAGACTGTCACTGACAGACAGACAAACAGCTGCCTTGGCAGGACAAACTTCTGGGGCAGCTTCTAGCAGCAGAGAGGCAGAAAGACAGAAGTGGTGTGTTCTCTCTTAAAATTCACTATCACAGACCTTACAGGAGCTCTGTTCTCTCAGTTCTTATTTCTGCCTCAAAAATAACTTGGGTCCACACACAAAACCCAGGTCCTAACATCTGAAACTAAATGTTCAACTATGACCTTAATGTCTGCTGGTTTGTCATCAAAAAGATTTGAGTAAAAAATCAAGATTCACTTAAAACATAATTTTAAGACAATGTTTTTAGACAAGTCAATGATTTTAGACAATTTTTTAGACAATTCAGTGATTGTCTAAAATCATTGAATTGTCTAAAACCATTAATTGTCTTAAATTTTTTAAGACAATTCAATGATTTTAGACAATTCAATTATTTTTCATGCTCCAGGAATCACTGCATAATGCAACATGCCCATGGAAACCTCATGGATCTTTGTGTTTCCATGCAAGACTAATCTAATCCTTTACGTAGCTGGTGTCTAATTGGTTGAAGATGAGGTTTTGCATGAACAACTGAGGGCAAAATTCAGGCCCTCATGAGTGGTAACAAGGTAGGACTTAACAGGACAGAAAAATGTAAATGTTTTGAGGAGGGAAAAGGAAAATTAGAAAGATTTAGACAATTTCTTAAGTAATAAAGCAACTTTAGAGTTCCAAAAGAGCCTGACTTCATTTCTGATATACAGTTCCCAGTGAGAATTGGTGGCTTTGTGCTCTTCTGTCATTTATCTGCCTCTCAAAACACCTTGCTAAAACCCTGTCCAGCAAAAAGCTGAAGGAAAATAGCTGATTTAAAAATATGTGTCCTCTCCCAGCAGTCAGAGAGTGTCTGCAGGAACACACACATCTGCCCACATGCACCCAACGGCAAGATCATCGCCAAAATGTTTATCAGTGGAACCTCACCAGAAATTTCTTTTCAGATCTGTTTGCATAAACGTCAACATTGGCTTCTAAGCTTTTCCTCAATTTGACGGCAAGTGACATTCAAAGGGACAAAAGATCTTTTCACACACAGAGCAACAGAGGCTGTCACGCAACTGTAAAATCTATAGAGTAACCACACAAGTCCAGAGACACAAGCACCAGTCACATGAATGCTATCATCTCCTCAGTCTTCTGCAAGGGAAGCAGTGCCTGTCAGATGCATTTCCCTGCCTTTTAACTCTGCTGTCAGCACAAATGTCACTTGTTTGCAAGCCCACACGTGAAGTAACCTTCCTAAGAACAGTTTTACCGTTTACACGCACAGAAGCAGTGTGACGGGGAGGTGAATGTGGACAACACTCACAACCTGTGATACAGGAGGAGGAAAAAGTAATATATTTTCCATCCAGGTGCAAAAGGTTTTCTTCCTTCTTTCTGAGGTGTGGTTAAAAGATATCTTAGAGCAGTGGAATGATTTGGTTGGAAAGGAACATTTAAGATCATCTCATTCCAACCTCCTTGCCCCTGGCAGTGACACTTTCCTCTAGATGAGGTTAGAGCCCACTCCAGCCTGGCCTTGAACACTTCCAGGGGTGAAGTATCCATATCTTCTCTGAGCTATATTGCACTAGCCACAATTCTCAACAGAACTGGTTAAAACCAGGCTTCCTTTCTCCCCCTGTAATTTCATTCAACTCAATTCAATATTTTCCAAAGAAACACCTACAGCTCCCAGTTAATCTGTCTTTAGAGAAAAGTAATCAGTTTCACCTTTCACAGACAGCATTTCCTTTTAAAGACTTTAATTGGAAAGCAAATTTCTTAGGAAATGGCCATTCTTTTAAATTAACATATTATTAAAAAGCCAGCACAAGACACAGGGCAATACTTTTTTTGGCATTCATTGCTGAGCAGTTTTGATGCTCCAGGCACCTTGTTGGTCCAGAGGGATGAAATTTAAGGTCCCTTCAACCCAAATCATTTTATGATTCTATGATTCCATGATTCTGGGACTTCAGAAGATAAATTGTTTGAAGTGGACCACATTAGAGCAAGCCACAAGCACATGAAGCACCTCCCTGGCTGCCTCTCTCTGTCACACACAACACAGCTGAGGGAGCCCTGCTGTTATTCAGAGCCCTTCAGCCACGAGCTGCAGTGACAAACAGCAACTGTGACTCATTGTTGATGTACCTCCAATGCTGAGTGTGTCTGATTTCCACTGAGTGTGTCTAATGAGCTGATGCTTTATGGGTATTTCCTAAGCACTGTAATGTGAGTCCTACAGATCCCCGTGCTGGAAGTCTGCCTGCTGTTCCCTAAACACAAGTTTGGTGCTGCAAGCCAGCAGTGGTTGTAGAAGTCCTGGTTTCTGTGGCATGGCAGAGAGGGCAGAGCTTCACTGCATGCTGGTGTGAGTGGGGAGGATGCAATGTCAGGGTGCAGAGGGAGGATGCAGTGTGTGAGGAGCAGAGCCCATCCCTTTTTCCATCTGCTCTCTCTGGTCCAGCTGCCAGACTGACTCAGAGGCAGGAAGTCTCTCCCCCAGTGGGGAAGGACAGGGCAGCGTGAACCACCAGAGCAGGACTGACACCAGCGACGACCCTGTGGGGAAAGGGGAGAATGAGACACCAGCGTTTGAGAGGAACATCCTCAGAAGGGATTTATCAGGCCTTTCCTGGCAATGTATTGAACTGTGAATAAACCCAGTGGAAGCGTGTCCCTATGTCGCAGACATCTTTTATGAAAAATCCTTTCCTTAGCATTTTTCCTCCTGAGAAGCTGAGAGGCCTCAGGAACAAAATGTAAACAATGGTTATCTGCTGCTGTGGAGTGCAACAGGTGGATCTGTGATTGGCCCATGTTGGTTGTTTCTAATTAATGGCCAATCACAGTCAGCTGGCTCAGACAGAGAATCCAAGACACAAGCCTTTGTTATCATTCCTTCTTTTTCTATTCTTAGCTAGCCTTCTGATGAAATCCTTTCTTCTATTCTTTTAGTATAGTTTTAATATAATATATATCATAAAATGATAAATCAGCCTTCTGAAACCTGGAGTCAGATCCTTGTCTCTTCCCTCATCCTCAGACCCCTGTGAACACGGTCGCATCCCACTCCTCCCCTGTACCCACACCATAAGATCAGTCCTTTTGAGCAAGGACCCCAGAGCAGCGGTGGGATCAGGGTCAGCCTCTTTCCCTGGCTGAGAGAAAGATGATCTGCAAGTCACAATGCAGAAAAATTCCAGGAAGAAAAAAATGCCACCAGCTCAGGGAAACAATTGGCCTCTGGCCCTGGGCTGCCTTTGCACAGACACATCCTGGCTGCTCTCTGTGCAGCTGCTTTGGATTCACGGCAAGCACCAGCCACGGCCAGGGGCCAGCAGCAAAGTTCAAGAATTAAATGATGCTTTTGACTCTTCATTGACCTGTGGAGCTGGATGATCTTCTAATAACCAGATTAGAGGTGGGTTGCCTTTTTACATTAGTCAGGGGGAAAGGCACCAAGGTGTGAGCTTCTTAAAAATAGAGTGTGTAAAACCAGGACCAGAATATCTAACCAGCCTGTCCAGACACACAGGGGAGCAGCAGGCTCCTGCTCTCCAGGCAGAATTGCTGCATAAATCTTTAGGATGGCAAGGCTGCACTGACATTTCAGTATCTAGGGCAAGGTGCTGTTCCTTCCACAGGCAGCACTGCCTTGCAGACATCTCCATACATGTGGACTAGAGACATATTTCAAAACAGCCAGAAAAGACAGAAGTATGGCAAGATGAAAGGGAAATTATTCAGGAATATGCAGTGAGCAGCAGTGCTTGCCATCTGAGCCTCAGCAGTGAAGCCTGCCAGCTTGCAGCAGAGCAGACTCATCACTGACCATGCAGTTAAATTGCCAAAAATAGTGCTGTGCACCTCAGACAGAGAGACTCCATCCATCCTGCTCCATGCCAGGCTTCTGCATCACATCCCTCTGTCACAGAGATGTGGCTCCATTGAACTGGGCCAAGGGATTTCCACCACAGATTCTGATTCACGATCCTTGTGCTGATTTTAAACCGGTGGCACGCGGTGCAGTCACACCCAGGGCAGGGAGAAATCCTGCAGTGAGAGAAGGCTGCAGTCGTGCCCGTGCTCTCTCTTTCCCATCCTCTTCCAAATCCTGGCTCTGATTTACAAAGGATCCCTAATCCTTACATATTTCAACAGTCACTAAATCAACTGCTTTACATGGCTGCCTACTATCTCCAATCTAAGTTGTCTCCAAGGATGAAACAAGCCAGGAAGTCACTCCCAAATTTCTGTCGCTCTCCAAGAAGACCAGAAAACCTTTCAATGTTGCCATATTTATATCCACTGAAAGAGCTGCCTATCTCCTCTAGCATCTCTCTAGGAACCATAGCAAACTGAAATGTGGTCAGGCACTGGAACAGGCTGCCCAGGCAGGTGGTGGAATCACCATCCCTAGAAGTGTTCAAAATGCATGGCATAGATGTGGCACCTGGGGACATGGCTTAGTGGCAACATGGCAGAGATGGACTTTATATCTAGGCTCAATAATCCTCTGCTCCAACCTTAATTAATCTGTGATTCTATGAAATACAGCCCTGTTAACCTAATATGGAAGAATGTGTGTTAAACCAGAGAAAGCCCTCCATGGATATTTTCAGTCTTATTTAATAATGTAGGTATAGCCCACAGATATTTCAGCTTGCTTTTCAGCCCTGATGCTAAATGTTTTGAAAATAAACAACAAAGTGTCTGTTTGGCAGAGGAGAAAGAGAGGAACATCAAGTTCCCTTTGTGCGGTAGGAAAGGGCAGTAATTGCAGCGTGTCTATTTTGCAGCACAGGTTTGCTGCATGCAGCAGATCAAATTGTTAAAAAGGGGAGCTGTGAGCATGGGGTAGGGGGGAAGAAAAAAGAGCTGAAACCACAGTTGTTCAGACAAATGGGCTAATCACAGCCTGGGTTACACACACGTGCAGGTGCAGACTGATCCCAGCCAGCATCTGTGGAAAATGTCACTTGGCAGAGGGGCACACAAAGCAAACACTGTGTGTGCACACAGAGCCTTCTACTGGGAAAGGGTCCTCTGGGTCTCCATTGCACCATGGCCTCTCAGAAGGGCATGTAAAATGGTAAAATGTCCATATTCCATCAGAGCTGGCTCAGTTGAGGTGCAGCAGAGCTGTTTCCCTGACCTGCAGAGGGGCTCTGGCTGGTGGGGAGCCCTTGGGGGAGCTGCCATGAGAGCTGGCAGAGGAGCAGCAGTGCAAGGAGTGGGGCAGCTGGAATAAAAATCCAGTTTATTCACTGGAACAAACACACCACCCCAAGCAGCATTTTTCTCACCTTGCTGCTCCCAGTTGCACGGGGTCGAGATTGCACAGCCCTTCCCTTGCCGCTCCTCCCTGCCTGGTTGTGTAACATCTACAGCCAACCCTTTTATACACCCACTTTGTCCTGTTTCTTCTTTGATGTAAGAGCCCTGGATAACCCTGGGATCAAAGGAAAAGACAGATGGATAAAGTACACTAGGTGAAAGGAACTGAGTTCATTCTGCCTTCTGCGTTTCACTTACGCCCTGCCTCCCTGCGAGAAATGTTGGGTGGAACAAGAACAGAAAAACACAGGCAGAAGGAAAATAGAAATGGTGTTTTGCTCAGAGCACTAGAAATATCAGAAATTTAAACAAAAGTTATTCCTTTTGTTGTACTTTAGCTGTGCCTTTGGGCTTTTGGACACAGCTCTGTGGTCCACACTTGCTTCGTCTTCCCTTCCACTTTGTTTGGCCCCAAGCTGTGGCTGAGCACACAATGCGGTCACTGACTGCAGAGCAGAGTTCCCAGTGCATCAGAGCATTAGCTGGCAGCTGGGCAGACAGATTTACACATCCCAGATGTCCAGGGTGCTGCCTCCAACTCATGCAGGCAGTGTCAGAGAGGGTTTAAAACCAGCAGCGTCCTCCCCCTTGAATTTCTCTCCTGGTGCAGCTCCGTGGCAGCTCTCCTTATATGGATGGGTTAGAAAGCAGTCAAAGGGATATTCTTAATAAGTCCAGCCTGTGGCAGCAACAGAGATCTTCAAAATGCAACCTGGGGTTGCTACATGAGAGCCCTGGCTCCAGTATAACCCCTGCAAATCCAAGTTTCCACCCCTGCAGCCTTTCTAAACCAGTTCTCCACAGCAGAGCTCACTCACACCACTGGCATGAGTGAGAGCGTGGCACAAGATGGCTAAACCCATCCAAGAATCATAGAATGATTTGGGTTGGAAATTACCTTAAAGATCATCTAGTCCTGACCCACTTGCCACAGGCAGAGACAATTTGCAGTAGACTGAGTTTCTCAAAGCCCCATCCAGCCTGACCATGAACACATCCAGCAATGGGCCATCTGAAACTCCTCTGGGCTTGGTATAAAATGCTTCAGACTATTTGGTTCACTCAAATTTTGTGACACCAAAGCAGAGAGTTGAAAGTTCCACAGTCTTTTGTAAAGCTGTTGCTATGAGAATGCACAAAAATGCTAAAAAACCCTTTTAAACAAGAAAACAAAGCAAACAGCTTGGGTTTTGTCTGTGCACAGAAGTGTGCTTCAGCTGAGCCCAGAGGTGTCTGAGTTAATATCTGTTTTACTTAATCTGGCAGCCTGATTTCTTCGAGGATGTACTTTCCGAATTGATTTCTATGCACCTGTCAGACACATTGCTCTGGCAAGGCAGGAACTGGGGAAAAAATGTTATCTGATGAGTTCAGCTCTGGACAAAATCAGCACAGGACCCTGAGGGGCATTTTTATACAAGCATCAGCATGTTTCATTAAAAATCAATAGAAAATTGCAGAATGCCTGAAAACTCAGCAACATCACAGTGACTACAGAGAAACAAGCCCTGCCAGGCAGCTGTGGCTGAGAGGAACATGTGCCTTGCTGATGGCTCAACATCAATTTCCAGCAGCAGCAATGCTTCACCACTCTGAATCAGGTTGTCGGGGAAAACAGCTCAAATAAAATATTGCAGGGACTTTAACTTTCCAAAAGCACACGTGGACAACGCACTCTGTTCCCTGCTGCTCCACACACCTGTTAGAGCAAAGAAACAAGTAGACATGGATCCTGACATACAGTTTAGTGTGAGATGGGATGGACAAAAGGGTGGACTGGATGATCTTGGAGATCTTTTCCAGCCCTAATGATTCTATGATTCTGTGATTCCGTGGCCTGGGATGAGCAGGGATGAGCAGGTCAGGCTCATCCACAGCCAGGCTCTGAGGCCACACATCCAGTCCTGTGTGCAGTTCTGGGCCCCATCAGTTTGGGAAGGACATTGAGGTGCTGGAGCAGGTTCAAACAAGGGCAGTGAAGCTGGTGAAGGGTCTGGAGCACAAATTCTGTGAGGGATCTGGGAGTGTTTAGCCAGGAGAAGAGGAGGCTCAGGGGGGACTTTATTGCTTTGCAACTCCTTGACAGGCTGCTGTAGCCAAATGAGGGTTGGATTCTTCTCCCAGGCAGCCAGACGAGAGGACAAGGCCTCAAACTGCACCAGGGGAGGTTTAGGCTGGAATTTCTACACAGCAAGGGTGATCAGACACTGGAACGGGCTGTCCAGGAGGGAGCTGGAGTCAGCATCCCTGGAGGTGTGTAAGGGTAGGCTGGGTGGGGCACTCGCTGCCATGGCCTGGTCAATATGGTGCAGTTTGGTCACAGGTTGGACTCACTGATCCCAGAGCTCTTTCCCAACCCCACTGGTTCTGTGATTCTGTGGATCACTCAGCAGCGTGTGCTGCCTTTGAGGATGGCCAAACCCAATCTCTGTGCTGAGATGAGGCCACAGACTGAGGCTCGGGGTTTTGTTCCCCAGCTGCCCGGTGCCACCCTGAGGAGCCACGTCCCCTCTGAGCACCTTGTTTCCCTCCCTGTGAAACAGGAAATTTCCTTTCTCCACCTTCATTGTTGGTGTTTGCTCTGCAGGGCCTCTCTCAGCCTGTTTGCACTGGCCTCTTACAATGGAGTCATAATCCGAGGTGTTGCCACTGCAAAAATAGAAACGGAGAACAATGTCGCTCTTCAAAACAAGACTTTTCATGTATCTCATTGTGTAAAATACACTGCTCAAAATCCATTCACTGTGCTAAGCAGCAACTTAAATCAAAGGCAGAATTCACATCATACTTGGTAATCAATTGGGGGAAGTAGCTGTGGATTTTCTACCTTGATTCATTTCTCCTTTATTTGCAGTTTTCTGTGATTTTTCTTCAAAGTCCCTTTCCTCTGAAGTCAGATGGGATCCCCATTAGTGGCACTTTCATGTAGCTGAAGAAGTGTGTCAACGTTTTCTAATATAGATTAAAGCTCCAGAAAACAAGAGGGACTGAATTGTTGGGCTCTCAGGAGAGCAGTGGGAAACAGAAAAATTACCAGGCATGATGTTTAAGACTCTCTCAGAATGTTAAGAGCTGTGTATTTCAGTCAGTCCTTAAGCAAACACAGCTTTAAATAAAGCTAGGTATAAAATAAATAATATTTACGCCAGCTACAAAATAACTTGGAGAGATGCCAAATTTCATATAAGCTAATATTTTGATTTTAATTGAGCTGTTTTCTGCTATCCTGTATTTTTCTGACTGTGTTCCTTCCTCACCTAAGGCAGAAAATTAAATGTTATAAAAATAATAATTTCTTCATAAGTTTCTGCTCTCTTCACCTAGTGACCATTGCATGCATAACATTTTAACAGCAATTTGCATGAAAATATACACTGCTTGTTTCAAAATCAGTTCCCTTGTTTTGCAGCTACATGATTGATGTTTCTCCCAAGCAAAAGTAACTCCTCTGAGCTCAGCAGAGCTGCCTCTGATGTTCACAAGGCAGCAGAGAAGGTGAATTAAACCTAATAAATCTTTTCAAGAGTAAATGCACTCTAAATTGAGTTATAGGTAACAGACAGGACAAGAAATTCGTGGAAATACCACTGAATTAGAACATTTGATTCAGAAATTGTATTCAAGCATGGAATGATTAACAGAGCAGTTAAATTATTTAATCCTAACATGAGAGTTAGAAGTTTAAAGAGCTTTGGTTAGAGCAGAAACCCATCACTAATTCCTGTCACTTGGAAAAGCTACACATTTCAGAATTCATTTTCATTGTACATGTGGGTGAAAGGTTTAAAATTATAACATTTTCATAAGAACAAACTTCCTGCAAAAAAAAAAATAAGTAACTAAATGGATCTGATTAAAATACTCAACAATTTCACTTTTAAATCAAGGTGAGGGCTGTGCTTATCCATGCCAGCAGTATAATGCATTTCCAACAGCCTGAAAAATCTGGACTCTGTGCCAAAGCTCGTTTTCCCCTCTGTGTAGAGCACTCCATGGCAGCTGCAGGACCAGATCTGGGCATTTGTGTCTGCTCCCAGCCCAGGCTGCAGCTCTGGTCTCCCAGAAAGCCGCCAGGTGTCCCAGTGCCCATGGTGCCTCCCTGGCACCCCAGGGCTGTGCTCCCATCCAGGGTCACTGCCTCAGGTGCAGCAGTCCCTGTCACTGGCAGGGAAACAGCTTTGCTCAAACCAGCTCAGGTCTTTTTAAGAGGGAACAGAGGGAGCAGTTCAGATCAGGGTCAGTTGGTTCACACCATTTCACCTTATTTCTCCCAGTGGAAACATCTGAACTCCTCTGTTGAAAGTGAGGGCTTCCCATGGAAACTTCGGATTCTGTAGAAATCACATTTTATAGCTGAAAATTCCTCTCCAGCTCTACAGAGGAATTTGGATTTTTTTTTTTTTCTGTTCAAATGAAAAATCCTCTGGCCTCAGCTCAAGCAGACACTTCAGCAGCTCCTCTGTACACCCTGGGCTGCAGCCAACCTGCAGCCTCTTGCTCTCCTGAGAGGAGCCTGCAAGACCCCGTTCTGTGCTGAAAGGGCCACCAAATCATCCCTAGAAATTGCCCTCCTGAGATCATGGAATATCACACTCTGCTCCATGTGAGTGCAACCATGCTGAAATAAAGGATAAGGGTATCCAGAGCTCAGGTTTGCTCTCACCTCTCCCTTTCACAGGCACATAAAAACACACCGAGGTTCAAGACCATTCCATCCATCTCCATCTGTTGCTTTTCCAGCATTACAATCACTCCATTGTCTGCAGCACTGCCACACTGGATAGGAAAGTGGAAAGATCCTCAGCAGGGTGTAGAGAAAGCATTAGCAGCATTTAAAACCTTTGTGGTAGCCAAGAGAAAAATAATAATTCCTAACTTCACATTTTCTTATCAGGAAGTTTAAATATTTCCAAGACTTTTGCTTACAGTGTTTAACATTTCTGCTTCTCAAGCCATACAGGCTTAGAGCTGCTGCCCAAATGTTTGGCTAATCTCTGCAAGCTGCAGGGCAAATAGCAGCTCAGCCTTGGTCCTGGTGCAAAGGACAATAGGCCTGATTCTTTTTCTGGGAAATGCAAAGCAGAGTTTCTGTCCTGGTCCTCCTTAGGCTCAGGAACAGGTATTTTGTTTTCAAGCCTCTCAAGCAATGCCTCATGGGGGAAAAGTGCATGGGAAAGCCAGCATTAAGGTCAGACTTAAACAAGACGCAGACAAAGTGTCAGAGGCTGGTCTTGGGGAGGGGTTACAAAATACCATTTAATCCTCCCCCTGCCCAAAAACAGGACTGATGGCATGTAAAATGTCAGCTCCAGAAGCACTGGAGTTTGGGCAAACCTGATGCTCCTGAGCTCTCACACTGACCTCAGCATTACCCTGGGGCCTGCTGGATTCAGTTCAGTGTGCCAAACGTGCCCCTGCCCCATCAGTTCACAGCTCACAGGATCAGATGCTATTTTAAGTCCCACAACCCAGGGCCATCAGATGCTATTTTAAGTTATGCTGCCCTAACTCTGGAATGATGCCCGAGGCTCCGCTGTGCTGGCTGAGCCAGGGAGTGCCTCTGACTGCAGAGGCCTTGCTCAAGTGCTCATGGCAGTGCCTGGGACACCACACACACACACAAAAACACACACACACACAAACACACGCACAAACACACACACACACACGTCCTGCAGGTCTATGCCCAGATACAGCACCCCAAACACTTCAGCCTGGCACTAGACACATCCTGGCTTTAGGCACCACAGCCAGCTCAGGACAGGCCTGCCCAGCTTACCTGGCACCGAGGGTGAGGAAGAGGAGTCCCAGGCTCTTTGCACAGACAGCAGCAAGCTGTGGCTGCTTCCTAGTTTATATTCCTCTATGATATTATGAATCATATTTCCCCTAATATCAGGTTCTTATAGAAAACACACTCTTGTCCCCATCTTGCATATCAGGCAATTTTTTTCTTCCTCTCTAGCTTTGGTACCTGTAATTTTTATTGAAGATGCTGATAAGCAGAAAGGCCATTTTTCCCCCCCGAATCACACCTGGTGGAGGTAGGATGTGCCATAGTGCTCTGCCAATATTGATAAGGCCTTCTGCCAGTGCAAGTCACTGGGAGAGAGTCACTGCATCACTGGGACAACCTCACTGCAGAGCTGACTTTCTGTGCCCTTCCATCAGCATTGTCTGCTCCCACTGTCATCTAACCCAGACCAAAGCAGATCACCACAGGCTTTAGAAGGACACCTGGAGCAAGGAGCCAGCACTGTGAGGCAGCACTGCCTCTGCAGGCTGCATTCCTCTCCTTTCCAGGGAAAAATATCCCCTTATCCTGATCTTTGAACAGTGCAAGTGCAGAGATGAGCTGCCTTGATTCCCCCCAGCCACACAGGGAGATTTGTCCTCCCATGCTCTGGGAAACACCCTGTGTACTGCCTGGATACATTTCAGTGCAATTTGCTTCATTTTGCCACTAATCTCCCATTTATTCTGATGCTATTTACCAAGTCTCATGTTCCCTTGATAACCAGATGCCTGACATAACTTTGTGGATATTCTTTTCCCCAGCACTCAGCTGAGTTAGGGGAATGACTTTTGCCTCACATGAACAGCAGAAAGGACACAGGAAAATAGTCCAAAACTCCCTTTATTCCTATATTTGTCTCCCTTCAATCCCACTTTTTGTGTTTGGTGGAAAATTCCCACTCCTTTCTCTGCTTACCATGATCTCAGCATCACTGTTAAGAGTCTCCAAATACATCCTTCACTGTTAGGTTTCAAGATTTAATTAGAGTCCTGACTGACTTTATCTGTATTAAAGTAAACTGAAAATGCTGTAGTATCTGGTCTTTTACAGGTCAGGTCAGCATAACTTATTAAAATACTAATAAAGGTACTCCAATTATCAGTTACACTTTAATAATCTCAGAGCTTTACTGTGTTTGCTATTGACTTGAGTTATAAACCCAGCTCAGAAAAATGGATTTTCCTAAATATTGTGCTAGAGTAATGGAAACTTCAAAAATACTTAGTAGAGCTTAAAGTATTTTTAAAATCTATGTGTTGCCTTTTTTTTTCTTTTGTAATATGTTTACATTACAGTTGTAGCCAAAATTTTGTTCTTTCATTCATCTGAATGTCACAGACAATCACATGGTCTCAGAAAAGGCATTGCCCCTCCATCAGGACTAAGATCATATCCAGTATTCCTCATTGTTTAGGAACAATCACAATTTTTAAAGAGGATGATCAGGTTCTATCTAGTGATATTGCTCAATGCTACAGTTGTTACTCTGCCTTGCATTTGGTTGGATTTAGTTCTGAAACTTTCAGTAAGGAGCAAAAAGACCTTCAATCAGATTACCATTGAAATTCACACATCAGTGCCTATTTGCCCACAAATTTACTACATTTATCTGGCAGTTATTATTGGTTTCTAACTCAGGAGCAGAACTTCCTTCCATGAGGACAGCTGATGGTGCACAGGGAGCTGGAACACTCAGGAAGCACCTCCCAGCCTGTGGCAGTGCTCAGCCCTCCATTTAAGACAGACAGGAATCTAACAAAACATTCTCTTGGACACAATGTCAATTGCTCTTCAATTCCCCAAGGACTGTAATCGTGTTTGGCTTTTCCATCCAGCAGGGCTTTGCACAGCCTTGAGGTCCCAAGAGCTCCCTGCACACTGGCACTGGAGAAACTGGGCACGGTTCTCTTGCAAACAGAGACCCCAGGGTTCCTTGGACCCTGCTATCAATGGAGCTGAATTTGTTCAAGGATGGATTAGCACAGCAATAATTCATGGGGATACAGGGGAAATCGTCCAGTGCTGATTTTACAAACAATGAGGTCGATGATTCTGATAAATCAACTTCATTCATGCTGCCTATAAATAAGTAATGTGTCCCAGGCTGAGAAGAAGCCGGCTCAAGATGTAGTAATGTTGTGCTTGTTCTGAAAGCTTTGGGAATTTCCATTCTCTTTCATCCATTTCTGGACCAAATTCATTCTGTTTCATTTTGCTAATCAACCTCCACTGCTTTTGTGTTCCATGTCATGTATGCTGGCCAGTGCTGAAGTCTGACTTCTCAGTGCATTTTGAAAGATTGAGAATATTTCATTAGAGCTGCTTGATTAAAAATGATTGGCGGACTGGTACATCTCCTCTGTGAAGAGCTGCGTTGTTTTTTCTCTCAGGTTCCAAAAAATCCTCACAGCACAAGTTGTGAATCCTCCTCTGGGATGGCAATGTCTCCATGAATCTGTTGCTGTTGCAGAAGGGGACAATGGAACTGTCACTTGGTGCCAGCCTCCTTTCCCAGGGAGGCTGCAGCAGGAGTCAGGATTGGGCATTTTCCCACTGATTCCACTGGAATCTCCAAACCTGTATGGACAAGGAAGAGGGGAGGTGGTGCCCCTTAGAGATACGAGCCCAGGGTGAAGAGCAGTCCCTAGAGGCAGTGGGGAGATGTCTGGAAAGAGAACATTGAGAAGTGTTTGGATATCATTTTTCTGACCTGAAACATTCTGTTGAAAATGTTTGTCACTGCATAGACAACCCCAGACTTCCAAAGCCTTTAATGTTGACTTCCAAAAAAGCTTTATTGTTGACTTCCATGCTCTGGGAGCGCTGCAGGAGCGTGGTGTTCCCCTCCCCTTTTGTGAGATGCCTTCAGTGGGTGTTTGAGTTACAGTCTCCAGATTTTCCACTCAGCCACAGAGTTAAAAAAGAATGTAATAAAAAGGCTTGCAAACACAAAAGCCAAGAATGACTGGACTTTAGCCTTAAGAAAGGAATAAAGCACAGCAAGACTCATTAAATAATGAGGATAATCAACCAATGAGAGCTTTAGATGAGCCATTGGGGGGTGACAGGTAGGAATAGGAAAGTCATGTTACCTCTGGCTAGATCATTAATGAAACCATTGCTGGACCACACTGTCTGGTCACAGCAACGGCTCAACAAAATATTTGGAAAACAGCTGCAAGAATGATTCAAGAACAAGAAAATATGCCTTGTAGGAAGGCTCTAGATAAGCTATTTAGAGCAGAATAAATGATGCTATGAATCCTATCTGGCTTTAGAATCACTAAATGTCTGTGGCCTAAAGACAAAGCAGCAAATTCCTCACCACCTCATTAGACCAAGAGCTACAGGAGTGAAATCAGCTGAATTCCAGCCCTGGAGGCCTCTCTGTGCTCCCACCACAGGGAGCAGACTGGAAATGTTTTTCAGATATTGTAAATATCAGATGGGCAGAAGTATTTGCTCAGCAGAACGTAGATCTCATCCATTGATGAGGTGACAGGGAATGGTGAGGTTTACTCAGAGCCCTTCTTTTGGAAAACATTGGCTCTCAGAGGTCTGTGTGTGACTGGTGGTAGATGATTCCAAGAGCAATTCAAAGCATTTAGTAAAATTTACATATAAAGTTGGGTATTTAGGCCAATTACAGGGTAAAATAGCATGCTTTTGATTTGCTTTTCAGAAGAATGTGGCTAAGCTGCAGGGTAAGTCTTTGGGGTAGAACATTGATTTGGCTGTAATCAAATCTTGATTTTCATGACGGAGGGAGTGGGAGAACATTCCTTGGCATCAAATCACTCAAATTCCTGGAGATGACCCTTATGCATGGAAGTGAAGAAAGGCCCAGGCTGGAGTCACAGACCCTTGTTGAGCCAAGGGTCCTGTAACACCAGCTCTTACCTGCCCTGGGTGTGTTGGCCACAAAATATTGCAGGATTGCCTTTGAGCCAAAGCAAAAGGGGAGATTTCCGAGGGCAGCACTGCAAGTGAGGCTTCTGGCTAAAGTGGGAGCCAGTCACAGAGCTCAGCTCAGCTGATTGTCATGGACTGGCCTGCATGTCTGCCCTTAAGGCCTTTCTTACTCTTTTTTTTGACTGTCTTCCTTTGGTGGCTGCTGGACTGTAGCATCCCCAGGGCTTTGATTTGCAGTCTCCAGAGCATTCCCAGCTTCAGTTGCAGCAGTGCAAGATCTTCTGAAGGGTGGCCCACAGCAACAGAAATTGTTTCCCAGACAGTGACCAAACAAAATCAAAGCATTGTGTGACAACTAATCCCTGAGTTTTATTTTCTCCACCTAGATTAGCCAAAGAAAGATATTCTGAAGAAAATTAGTACCCAAAATAAGATTCAGAAATGCACATGAGGCACTTAGAAGGTGCTGTAAAAATGCACTGCCCACATTCACCTTGTTTTCTGATGGAATATTCAAAGCTCCTAATTCTTAAAGCCTGGGATATGTAATTCCAGCTCAGTTATTTAGCTGCCTGACCATTATGGGAACCAAAGGGAATTAGAGATCTGAATATCTTTGATCTAAATGCCTTTGAGGCGTTTTTGAGTTTCAGTGATTGAGTTTTCGGGGATCCTCAAATTCCAGCCACAGAGGCCCTTATTTAGGAGCTATGCAGTACAAAAGAAGACAATTTATAGACCAGATTTTTGAAACCATCCTTCTTCAAACAAACTCCTACCAGAACACTCCTGTCCTGTCTGGTGTAAGCTCCAGAGAGCAGAAGACATCTGTAGAGTGGAGGGGAATTCCCAGATCATTACAAGAGATTTCACAAAAGTGCATTTAGGAAGGAAGGAAAAATATTACCCAGTGAGCAAACACACAGTCAGTATCCCCAGGGACATCAGCTGCTGGAGAGCAGACCACATTCACTGCATCAGGAACCTCACATCACAGGAATTACCCTGGAAGGTGCCTTAGAAGGAGCTTGCTGACCAAGATCTGTCCTTTTGCCCATGTTCTGGTTTTATCCTTTTTCCCAGATGAAAAAGAAACAGACTTGGGCATTTCTAGTGCCAGCAGGTCAACCAGAACTGCAGTTGTTCTTGTACTGGTGGCCATCCCTGGGATTTTCAAGGTCAGGCTGGATGGGGCATTGAGAAACCCAGTCTAGCACCAGATATTCCTGCCATGGCAGGGGGCTTGGAGCTACACTGTCTTTAATGTCCCTTCCATCCCAATCATTTTATCATTATTTGATTATTTTGTGTTAATCAACATTCACCAGGTACATGTAATCATAGTGAGCAGTCAAATGTACAGATTAATGCTCAGAACTTGTTGCCTAGGGCTGAAGATGGCCCTTTGAGGCTTGAAGAATCCAATTTGCCCAAAACCATGAGAAAGTCTTTCCACCCAGGCAGGTGCCACCATCCCTGCTGGCTCACAGGCTCCTGGCCTCTTTCTCTGAAGCAGCTGGACCTTAATTTTTTGTCAGGGATGCACTGGAATAAATGGATGACTTTTCCTGTCGATGTCACATTAGACACTGCTTGGCTCCTGTGTGCATTCTGGCTGGGGGTTTCACAGTCTTTGGGTTCTGCAAGCACTTCTTCACTGGCATGGAAAAATTCCCCCAATGTGCAAATCCGCTCTCCGGTGCCACAGCTAAGCGAGGCTGAAATATTGCATCCTAGCTCGGTGTCATACAGAGATTTATGTGTTGCTTTGCTCCATTAATCAAACTGAAGATGTTCTGAGAGTTCAGCAGACAATTTATGTCCCGTTCCTGTCAGTGCAGTGAACATTGCTGCTGTCTGGCTGAAGGGCTCTTCCCCACGTGCAGTTCAGTCCCAAAAAGTTACCGAACAAAGCACAATGGGAAAAGGGTTTGGCAAAGATTGGCCACTGACAGGTGGATCTGGGGCAACCTGGGCGTTGAGAACATCAATGAGAAGTGTCACATTGTCCCCAGAAACACAAACTAAGCATGGATTTAAAAACAGCTCCCAGCTCAGACCTGTTCATGGTCCACACACCAGGTCCATCCCACACAATATCCATCTATACCTTGTCCTGCTGTGGTAACCAAGCTCTGTGTTGAGGTCCATTAGCAGAACCCCAGATACACAGACCTGCAACAAAGCCTTGGAAGTGACCCAAAATAGTTATTCAAACCCTAGTAAGCAAAACCCAGCCAATTTTTGACCTAGCAATCATTTTTAAAGCAGTGTTTTTGCACATTCTGCACTTGGTTAAAACCACCTAGTGAAGGGAGGGGAACATCTGCCCTGCTGCATCATTTGGTGCAACCCAAACTGGAGAGAAATGAGGGCCAGGACTGTGCAAATATTCAGCCTCATTTTACTGCAGTCCCTTCTGCACTCAGTGTTAAAGGCCAGGTCGTTTCAGTGCTTAATCAATACATCAATACAGTCAGTAAATGACAAGGAGAGTTCATATTTGTCTTGTTACTCCAAGACTGCTCATAAAGTCGAGTTCACAATCCCATGAAGGAGCCTGCATTACCCCAGTGGCTGGGAAGGAATTCCTCATTGGCTTCCCATAGGCCTGTCCACAAAGAGAACAGGAAAAGATAATAACAGGGTAAGTAAGAGTAAACTGGAATAAAGCCAAAAGTAAGGCCTACAACTCTAGCAGGGCAATCTCAGCTCATAAATATGACCCACCAAGTGGATACTCTG
Organism: Emberiza elegans; assembly: GCA_024865655.1. Classification (NCBI taxonomy): domain Eukaryota; kingdom Metazoa; phylum Chordata; class Aves; order Passeriformes; family Fringillidae; genus Emberiza; species Emberiza elegans. The sequence continues at coordinate 32,959,058 of JALJVW010000139.1, forward strand.
AATAGACTTTTGCCTGACAGAGGCAGACTGATAAACTCGTGGTATAAAAACACCATGAAGTTTTCACAGGCAAAAGACATTTATTTCACAGGAAAAAGCCATTTATTTTCACATCTGTTTTGCCTGCTTGAAAGTGTGGTGGAAATTTTAGCACCAACACATTAATCTGGACATCACTATTTCAAGATCCAGGGATCATTTGATTTGCCAGTGTGAGCCATTTGGCCCCCACTCCATTCAGAGCCAGGAATCCAAGGACAACGCTTGAGGTTTTGCTGGGGTGGTAGCTGTAAATTCAGAGGTGATATGGGCAGGAAGAATATCCTCTGATGATGAGACAGGTTAGAACAATCTACAAGAAGAAAGAAAATAGAAAGTTTGATGGGCAAAAGAAAAAGTAGGGGATGGGAAAAAAAAGGAAAAAAAATAAAATGAGAGAAAGACAGAAAGAAAGAAAAAGTAAAAATATAGGACTGGTGCCATGCAGAAATTCACAGCAGGACACATAAGGGATAAGATATAGAAGGAGAATTAAAATGAGAAATGCAAGCTGGGTAGACTCAGGTGTATTTTTCCAAGATCCCTTGCAATTCTTATCCCTTGTGCGGGGGAAGAGTAATGGTAGGACACCACCAATCTCTTCATTGGCCCTCAGCATTTCCCAGAGGTGACCAGGAGCCAAACTGAGCTGCACAAGCCATCAATCATTGCTCAGTGTGTGGCTCCACAGACCTGCTGCAAAACATCCGCCGTGACTTCATGGACCACAAAGCACAGATAAGAGTCTAGGAGTTAAATCCTTCTGGCAGAGCACAGCACACTGGAGGTGGACTGATCCTCTATCCAAACGGCTTATCTCCCAACCATATTAATTACTGGAACACGCCAGCAATTTGTATCTGCACCAGGGCGTTTTGCCAGTGCAGCTCTCTCAGTCAGATGCCACCAAGAAAGAGATGGACCAGCAAAGCTTCACAGCAGAGTAAATTTCAGTGCAGCTTTTAAGTTTTTTAAGCACTGAAGACGTCTTTGCAAGCAGGACCCAACCCAGTCTGCTGGTGCTCAGAGGCAGAGCTGGATAACCCTGTCAGCACTGATGTGTGCCACAGGGCTCTTCAGATTCAAGCTGATCTGCACTGTCGCAGACATCTTTTATGAAAAATCCTTTCCTTAGCATTTTTCCTCCTGAGAAGCTGAGAGGCCTCAGGAACAAAATGTAAACATTGATTATCTGCTGCTGTGGAATGCAGCAGGTGGATCTGTGATTGGTCCATGTTGGTTGTTTCTAATTAATGGCCAATCCCAGTCAGCTGGCTCGGACAGAGAGTCCCAGCCACAAGCCTTTGTTATCATTCTTTCCTATTCTATTCTTAGCTAGCCTTCTGATGAAATCCTTTATTCTATTCTTTTAGTATAGTTTTAATATCATATATATCATAAAATAATAAATCAAGCCTTCTGAAACATGGAGTCAGATCCTCATCTCTTCCCTCATCCTCAGACCCCTGTGAACACGGACACAATCTGCACCTCCATGTGCCTCACAGCTGTCCTAAGAGCATCCTGCTTTGGAGGGGCTCTGCAGGCTCCCTGCACATTCCACCAAGGACTGACAGGGAACTGCTGTTCACAGCCCTAGAGACCACGTGTCCTCCCAAACACCACCTCGGCCAGCTGTGCACTGCAGCTGGAATGCTGCCTTCAGCTGAAGGGTACATCCTCCCACAGCTGGTCCTTGAGCACAGTAAAACCTCCAGAGCAGGTCTGGCTCCTGCATTTCTTGGCACAAGGGCAGATTGGAGGCTTGCCAAGGTTACAAGTGGGGGGGAAAAAAACACATTTCCCGCTGCCTCCGGTGAGCTGTGCTGGCACCTGTAACCCCCACTGCTTCTGAGAAGGCAGCTAAGAAAAGCAGGAGTGTTGCCAGTAACTTACACAGTTCATAACCTTGCTGGGCATTCCAGGATTCCCTACACCACAAGAAGTTGAAAACCACGGCGCCAGGGAGGATTATTTTAAATTATTTGATTCGAGTCAGGTTGAAGGAAGAGGATGGGGCATCTGGACTGTCTCCTGTCTGTGCCGGTGCCCATGTCCCCACTCTTGTACTTCTTCCCCAAGCTCTTCCACCCTTGGTCATCCATGCCCGGTGTCCATGAGTTCCCTGGGAGCTGCGGAGCGCAGAGCTGAGATGAGGAGAGGGAGCTCTCTCCCCTTCCCCACCTCCTCCCGAGTGCACATCCCAAGGCAGCCCCAGCAGTGGTGAGCGCAGCCCATCCTGCTCTCATCAGCAAGTCTGGTCCTCACTGAGCCTTTGTACTTCCAGGATGTCAGGTTTGCTCTCTTCATGCGCTGACAACGCTGCTGTGTCTCTGCAAGCAAATAAAGCTGCTGAATAGTCAGCCTGCCCAGTCACATTGGCAGAGACTTTCAGGCCAAGAGATTTCAAACAGGACATTGTTCCCCAGTGCAGGAGCTATTAAATTCCATAAATTTGTAGCTGCTTTTCTGCTACAAATTTTATCACCAAAAAAAAAAAAAATCAGCAAGATGCTGTGTGATGTTTTCAAGTCTCTTTTTTTATTTATCGTTCAAAATAACTATTACTCATTTCCAGCTCTCATTAATTGCAAGTTTTCAATCACCTGATGGGCACCAGTCTGAACCTCTTCCCCCATTCCTGACAAAGCTTTATGTTCATTCTTATGCTCTGCCACTTGTCCTCATGTTTAAAAAAATTAATAGTCCATATGCTGCAACAATATAATTATTTTAAGCAACCTTCCTGACAAATATTTGAAGACTTCCTGTTGACTAATGGGTGGGACTGGACTGCCCCTCTTTCTTTCCAGTTGAGTAGTAATGATTTAAGCAGATTAACTGGTTAACTAAATGTCATTAACCCAGATCATGTCCTTTATAAGAAATAACACTGGTTACAGGAATCAGCTAATAATGGGGCAATGAGAAAACATTTTTGTCAATGTCAAAATTTGTCAATGGGCTCAAAATGAAGTTCAACGTGATTTCTGCTAGATGAGTAAATATGCTGGATGTGATCAACAAATTAAGCTTTCCTTCATTTGCCACAGAATGTGGTCAACATCCCTGAAAATATTCCAGCTCCTCTTCCTTCCTGTCCTTCAAATCATCTACCACATAGCCCCAGGTACTAAACATTGCCACTTCACCTGTGATGGCACAGGGCAGGACAGCTGCACCTCCAGTGAGGCCCACCAAACACCAGCCACTGCCAAATGCTTCATCATTCCACAGCCTGGAAGAAATAAAATAATAAAAAACCCTCCCAATGATCCATGACCAGCCCACCCCAATGCCCATGGTGGGGAGGCAGGAATCCTGTGCTTTCAAGTCCAGGATGTTCATTTGGTGGCTGCAGAGACAGGCAAAGGTCCCCCTGTCTCTGGACCCTGATGGCAGCAGTGTGTGCAGCCTTGGCTGTTTGTAATAAAATATAATAGAAATAAGATCTTGGCATAAAGGATTTGCTTTTGTTGTGATTCAGTTTGGGTTGGATAGATGTGCTGGGTTCAGGATGCCCAGTGGAGGACACCTGCTAATGTGTCTATTGGCATTTTGGGATTAAAACACATCAAAATGAGGCCACTGGCCTGTGCATAAATAACATTTCTTGTTTCTCTCTTCCAGTAACCGTGACTGTGGGAGGACAACAACACTTGCTGGGGCTTTATGACACTGCAGGGCAGGTAAAGAACTGCAAAACATTTATCATTTTCCTTCCCCATGGTTCGTTTGTTACTATCATACACTGGGGTTTGTTGTTTGTGGAGTTTGCTGGGGGTTCTTTTCACAAATAATAACAATCAGGTTTGAGTTGTAATGGTTGAACTGCTGACCTTCTCCCCTTTGTTTTCATTCTGTTTCAGCAGTAAAACACACATAAATACACTCATCCCTAAGATTGTGCTTTGCCTAATCAAAACAAATAAAGTTTGATGAGGCTGTGCAACCCCCATATACCCACCTTCCTACTGCAAATACCATGCTTTGTGTAGTCAGTGTTTTCTTACCTTTACCACACGGTGGGATTGAAGATACAGAGAACAATCCCCACTTCCAAGATCAGAAAACTGGTATAATTCAGCACCAGTCTATCAGTCGCCAGCTGTAGACTTTTTAAGTGGTAACCCAGCCAGATTTGCATCCATCCCAACATCCCAACATTCTTCTCCCAGGACAAGGGTGTCCATTACAAGAGAGTCTGCATCCCGTGCTTAGTTACATTTAGAATTCTTTTGCTGTTTCCGCTGTCCACACTCTGCTATGGTGTGATTGCACTCAAAGCTTGCAGAACAATTTCACCCCCTGGAGAGGAGGAGAAATTATTTCTCACTGCTTTGCTCTGCCAGCAGAAAAGCGGAAGAAAGTACAGGGAGCAACACATTTTTTGTGGTGAAGTTTCCCTCTCCTGACTCCAAATGCCAGTAAGTGACAAAATAAAGAAAGGGACATAGTCTGCACAGAAACCTTGCAAAAAATCATCTGCTGGGAGCAGAAGGTGGAGGTTCTAGGTTCCTCACAGACTGGGAATGCTGTAGCCCACATCCACCAGCTCCTCCAGTCACAGCTGACACTGCAGCCAGCAGGAGAGAAAGCAGATTTGGGAGCTTGCTTCACTCCCTCTGGGTTCCAGCAGCCCTGGATGCAGGGCTTTGCTTCCACCAGGAGCTCTCCTTGTCTGTACTGGTTTTGGCCATGACTGACTGCTATGAAAGGCACAAACAGTGCAGCAGGAGAGCCTGCTGTCTGCAAAGGGCCACTTCAGGCAGAATACACTTTGCAGCACTCTGCAGAGAGATCAAAAAACCCACACCAGAACAGACTGTCACTTCCAGAAAAAACCTGCACTCAGCAGAACTGGGGCTTTGATGCTTTGGATTTCACTTTCTTTAGTTTCATTCTTATCATGTTTCTGTAGGCAGCATCAGTCTTTGCTGCTTTGGTGGCCCTTACAGACCACACACTTTTCCTATCCACATGGTGAAAAATGATGATCCAAAAGCCAATCCCAAAATATGACCCAAACCCTTCCTCCGTGTCCAAAGCCTGTTCAGTCTTTTATTCAGTGTTCACAAACTCTGAGCTCAGAGCCTGTGCCACGATCCATCAGCCCTGCAAGCCAGACTGGAGTTATATTCAGTTCCCAGTCAGTTTTCACCCCGTGCCTTAATATTCCTACTTGTTTTGGAGGGCTGACAGTTCCACCTGCCACCCATTTCCACAGCAACACCTCCTCTCATTTGTCCTCCTGAGCCAGAAGGAGCACTCAGCTGTCTCTTTGACAAGCCTCACCCCTCCATCCATTCCTCAGCATTTTGCTTCAAACTAGGCAGTTCACCACCTGCCTCCAAACCCTTTCTCTAGCTCACCAAGCTCAGGGCCCTTCCAGACCCTGCTCCAGAGGACGTGGCTCTCCAGGCAGAGCCCAGAGTGTGAATCAGCCCTTGGTGACTGGATTGTCCTCGTGGAGGCTGCAGAGATGATGCTTCCCACATGCTCCAGTTATAACAACAGATCATCTGGGTTGTTTCCTCCCTCCTTCTCCTTGTGCTGTGTGGCTTTCCAAAGGCATCAGCGTGAAGTCATAGCCAGAAATAGCCCTTGACACTGCGATGCTATAAAACATATGCTAATGAAATAACAATTGAAAAATGTACTCCTGCAGCAGGACCCTCTGTCAGCCTGAAGGGAGAGCTGGCAGAGACCCCAGATTTGAGGTATCTGGCTTTCTGGATCCCTGGCACAAATGATCCTAGGAGGAAAAAACTGTGGTCTTATTGCTGGGCTGGACTTAGGTGCAAAATGCTTTAGCAGAGTGTACAAGAGATCAGCACAACAAAAACATAAAAACAGAAAAAAAGCCAACACTGCTGCATTTTTGGGGCCCAAACACTGCTGAGCTGATGGCCAAGGTGGAGGGGAGGGAGCAGCACCAACTGATCTTGTCTCTGGCAGATAACCCAGCAGGGCCAGGTCTGGCACTGGCATTCCCAGGCCAAACCAGTGGCCAGGCAATGTTAACTGGGAAGCCTCGAGCTCCACAAATAGCGGGCAGCACAATGCAAGCAAAAGCTGGGAAAATAAATAAACAAAAATAAATTATTAATCAGCCACAGCCCAAGCCCACAGGGACTCGAGTCCCTTCCCAAACATGACTGCCACTTGCTACAGCACCCCTCCCTGGATGGGCCCCACACCCATGGAAATGTTCAGTCCCTTTTTTACATTATATGTGAGGTTGACCATCTCAGAATGAAAAATTACCCAGTAGAGCTGTCTTTTCTAAAGGTCCATGGCAAGGTTTTATTTTTAATTTATTTTATCTTATTTTTATTTTATTTTATTTTTTTAATTAATTTATTTTATTTTATATTTTATTTTATTTTACCTTTTGCAAGGCCATCAGGCCTTCTCCTGGAGAGCAGGCACAGAGAAAGGGTCCTTGTCTGATGTGGTCTGGGGAATCCTGTTCATGTATAGGAGCCCAGATCAACTCTTATCTGTGATATTTGTATTTTAACCTGTCTGTGAAAAATCCCATGTGCCCCGGTGGGAGGTGAGGCCTCTGCTATGAGATGCATGGCTGCCCCTGCTTACAACTTATATAATCCTCTGTGCTGATACCTCAAATCAGGAATGCTCTTCCTAAAAAAGGATTTTCTAGGGATTCGGAAGGAACAAGGAAAATGAAATTAAATGCAGGCTCCCGGAGCTGTCACAGCCAAGCAGAGCACTCACGGTTTTAATCTGCAGTTTTAATGGTACAGTAAGCCCCAGCCCCTCTAAATATGCACGTCTGGAATATTGAAAATGGCTATATTTAGCCAATTTCTTCCCAAAACTCCCAGATGAGGATTCCTTGAGGCTTGCTGCCACCACGTGGCTGGTTCAGGAGCTAAACCAGAAGCACAGAAAAGATCTTTGCTGGTGTCAGCCCGCGGTGGTTGTGCCACAATCAACCTCAGGTTTGATGTTCTGCCTTCAAATAAGGTCCCATAATCAGGCCAGGCTTTCCTAACCCACAGCATCCACATAAAACTGTCTCCACAATGCAATTTCTCCTCTGATCCCATCAGCTTGGCATCCACTTTGTCTCTATCAACCTCTGCTGGGAGCTGGCTGCCACCTCCAGAGCCTTGGATAAATCTCCTGTCACTGACTTTGCTTCTTCATGAGCTGCATACTGGTGTGCCCACAAACATCTCTGAGGGGTTTTTTCCCTGCTCTTCCTTGAATCCACTTCAATTCCTAATCCACTTTCTTGGGAGGTGACACATCCAAACACCACCTCCTGTAAATCCTTCTTCAGATCTTTCTATGCCACTGTAAAGACACAGTTGTGCCACTTGAAAAATACTCTGTTTTTACCTCAAATACCGTGCCTGTGAGGGCTGGAGGTAGTAAATGAGAATTCTTCCTGTCAAAGAAGGTTTGGGACAATAAACATCCAGTTAGACAAAACAAAACATTTTGTTTGTGTTTCAGGATGCTTTTTTTAAACTTTTCTTTCCTGACACAGAGCTAAATTTGGGCTCATGCTTCCTTTCAGAATAAATAATTAAAATTTTGGGGATTTTTTAGAAGCAGTTGGTGCAAACTGGTTTTGAGTAATTCATTGGTATATTTTGGAAAGTAGTGTTGATCCAGAAGGAGTCTGGGTCAATTTATTACTGTATAGTCAGTGAAAAAGGGACTTCAGAAAGGTGATTTGCTGGTCTCACTTCACAATTAAGTCCTCTCATTAGCTGACCCAGTCAATGCAAGGCAGAAGTAAGGCTGCACTAAAACATCTATTCTGACACACACTGATACAATCCTGCAGCACTTTCTCCTGCAGGACAGGCAGCAGCTTGCATTGTTCCTGCCCCTAATGTGGGTTTTCCCTGCCTAAAATAAATGTTCTCAAGTCTGAGAAACAGCTCCCAGGTGTCTTTTTCCCCCCTTTATTAACCTTATTTCCTTTTATTAACTAGTCTGTATCTGCAAAGCAAATCACACCAGTTGAGTTTTCACACAGTTATAACCAAAAAGCGACCAGACTGCAGAGATTTGAGACTTGTCCAGAATGCAGAAACTATAAACTGCAGATCTACATTGCAGTCAGGCTTGACAGCAGCATGTATTATTGTTCCCCACACTCCAACTTTGTGTTCCTTTCCCCTTTTTTAATTCTGGAACCCCTAAAAAAGCCTTTGGAGCAGATGTATCCTCTCTAAAAAGCATCTGTTTCATTGCACTGAAGTTTTCTACGAGGTTTCATTGAACAGTACCCACCAGACACAGCTACAAACGCTCCCACTGTCAGAAAGAGCCAGGCTATCCCTTTCACATTGCCTGCAAAACCTCTGCTTGCTCTCAGCGTCTCAAGCCTGAGAACAGACCCAAATTCTTCCCTGAAACTCAGCTATCAAAGCCAGCTCACGACACAACACAGCTGTGATTTGAGTGTTTGAAAATTCACCTTCTTCTCCACTAGCCCATGGAGAAAACATCTCCTTCCACCATCCATGGCCTGTGGAAACACTAAATCACCCACAGTGAGTACCCAGGTACTGGAGGCTGGATTTGATCTGCTTTTTGATTTCAGGATGTCTTCTGCTGGCTGGCACACTGCTGTGCACCCTGCAGGACTGTTCAGCATCACCTTCTGCACCACCATCTCCACAGATAACACAAACAAGATTTGTTCACTCAGTCACAGGATGGTTGAGGTGGAAAGGACCTTCAAAATTATCTAATTGCACACACATACACCCCCCTCCACAAGGGATAGAGACACTTTTCACTAGACCAGGTTGCTGACAGCCCCATCCAACTTTGAACACCTCCTAGAGATGGGGCATCTTTCAGCTCTTTTTGATAAAATGCTGATAAATCAGCATCCCTGTCCTCTGAGGGGTGGTTCCCCCCACCTCCAGCAGCCACCTGGAGCTTGGGGAGTGTGAATGAGCTTGGACAGTGCTGGCCACTTCACCAAACCCAACGTGACACCCCCCTTGCAGCCATCCCCTCCTTGTGACACTCTTGCTGTTGTCCCCTGGCAGGAGGATTACAACCAGCTGAGACCCCTGTCCTACCCCAACACAGACGTGTTCCTCATCTGCTTCTCCGTGGTGAATCCTGCCTCCTACCACAACGTGCAGGAGGAGTGGGTGCCTGAGCTGAAAGTCTGCATGCCCAACGTGCCTTATGTCCTCATAGGAACACAGGTAAAGCTTCTCCGGAGCATCTGGAAAGGTTTCCTATTTAACTCAAAGGAAATTCAGCCAGATTTTGCCATGAGAAAAAAATTCAGGGACTGGGAAAGGAATCCAGACTGGCAAAGCTCATCTTTTTATTCAAATGTATATTAATACCTGTAGGGAGAAAAGTTTTCGTACAGGTCTGTAATGAGAAGGAAAAAAACCATCAAAGTTTGGGGCTAGAAGCTGAAGCTAAACTTCAAACTAAATTTTAAGAATGGGAGTAATCAGCCAGATGACATGGGAAGGAAGTAGCCTCCCTTCATGGTTTTGTATCAACATTACAACTGGTGACTCACCATCCTGCTTGTGTTACAGTGATTGTCAGACTCAATGATCAAAACCCTCTATTTTGGCCATTAAAATCTATTAATCTGTCTATGCAATAAAAACACCTTAAAGATGGGTTTGTTACCAAAGAGGATAGAGATTGTGAGGGATGGGATACAACCACATGGAAAATGTCAGAGCACTGGACAGTAACCTAAGTCAAATTAGAGAAACAGATCAAATGCTGGTCAAAACCAAAGTCTTCATGCCACAGGAAAGGCAAATATTTCAAACAATTGGTTTGTTTTCTACATTGGAATAATCTAAAACATCCATTTAAAAATAAAAGCTTTATCCTTTGGATCACACAGTCTGAAAATGGAGAAGTTTGAAATGCCAGAATACTTCACTTTGATGTTTTCCGTGGAAACAAAGGATTTTGTTTCAAGTCAGAGTGAGCTGTGTCAGTCTGGCCTGTCAGGGTGGGGTTTGGGCGATGCAGTGCAGGGTTGCAGCAGCTTCCCCCACCAGAGGGGTTCTTTCCTGTACCACACCCATCTGAGCTGTGGCCCAACAACCTGCAAAGGAGAGCTAATTCATGGTAAACTGAAAGAAAAAAGGTAAGTCAATGTGCGATTCATTTCAGTATATTTGGTATTCAAGTATCACCTGAGTTGAAGAGTGATACAGCTGCCCTGATGTAAAGCCATGAGTATCTGCCTCAAGAATCACAGCCCAGATTTTGTGTGTTTTGCCCTAGATTGACCTCCGGGATGATCCCAAAACTTTGGCGCGGCTCCTTTACATGAAGGAGAAACCACTCACCTATGAGCACGGAGTGAAGCTGGCAAAGGAGGTAAAACAGCAGCTTCTGGTGCCACGTGAGGCTGGCTGATCCCAGCTTTCCTCTGGGTTTCTTTCCTTCAAGGCTCCCCCAAGGCCCCTTGGCCCCAGACAGAGATTGGAGCCTCTGTTCAAACAGGCTGGACCCAGGCACACCTTGTGACCCCCTGAGCCTGCACTTCTGCTGCAGTGACAGCTGGAATATAGAATATCCTGGGTGGGGAGGTCCCAAAAGGGTCAATGAGTCCAGCTCCTGGGCATGGACGTGACAACCCCAGAAATCACACCATGGGTCAGAGAGAATGGTCCAAACACTTCTGATCTCTGGCAGGTGCCATGACCAAGCTCTAAGGAAAGGCATGGAGGAACACAGGGCAGCAGGTGGCAAAGGGGCCTCAAAACAGACTTTACTGCCTGTTTTATCCAAGTCAAGTGTTTCTTGCTCGGGGCTCTGCCAGGAGATGCATGTGGCAAACCCCTCTCTGCAGTCAAGCCACCTCCTGTCAAACTCCTCCCTTTCCTTTACAAAAGCACAGACAGCTGGATTCCCACTTATCCATGGCACTGCAGGCAGCAGAGAACGTGCTCCCAAGGTTCTGTGGGACTGTAAACTTCTCCTGGAAATGTAGGGGGTCAGAATCACTCCCCAAGCCCTGGGGTACAGGATTCTGTATCCTGGCCTTGTCACCTTATATGCTGTAGGTGCTATTACTGTCCCTGTCCCTCAAAATCAGAGCATCCATGAGCAGAACAAGCTGAAGAAGCCACAAGGTTGCTGAATAAGCCGAGTCTGCTTTCCCAGGCCTCTGTGGGTGTTTGTGTCATGCCAGCATACCCAGGAGACTCCTATCTCAAAGTGATGCTTCCCCATTCCCAGAAACCAGCTGGAATCCCTCCCCAGGTAGCAGCTCCCTGGGACTGGGGGAGGCAGGACACAAGAGTGACAGTTCAGGGGAGAAAAGCCAAGTGTGTGAGGGGTTCAACTCCAACCCAGCATTTCCTCAGAAGCCTCCCCAGCTGCACAGGCAGGAGGCCAAGCTCCTGGTCCAGCCCTCAAACATGGGTGCACAACCCTCTCTCTGGAGGCTTGTGCAGGGAATTCCTGCAGCCATTCACCCCCATGTGCTGAGATGCTCATGTTGATACTGATTCCTGCTCTCTTGCTCAGGATGACCACACGAGCTTGTCCCTTCACCCCAAATACAGCCAGATACAAAACAGAGAAATGGTCTGACTCCTTCCTAAATGTAGGAAGATGCTGGAACAGCATCACTCTGTGTCTCCCAACAGTGGAATCTGATTCTCATTTTCCCTCCTCTCTTTCAGATCGGAGCCCAGTGCTACCTGGAGTGCTCAGCACTCACACAGAAAGGCCTTAAGACTGTCTTTGACGAGGCAATCATGACCATTTTCCACCCCAAGAAGAAGAAGAAGCGCTGTGCAAAGTGCCACAGGTGCTGCACCCTCGTGTGACATCCCCTGGGAAGCAGAGCCAGCTGAGTTCAGTGAAACCAAGCAGGTTAGAAAGGCAATGAAGGTCACACACAACTGAAATGGGGAGCATGCCCAGAAAAGGGTCCTTCTTACCCAAATATAGGAGCTCTCCATGCTGTGAAACCTCCAAGCTGTATCACCCTTGGCCAGCTCCTGTCTCTGTGCTTTCCTGACCCTCCAGAGCTGTTTGGCAGCCTGTTCCCACTGCTGCAGACTGCACCAACAGAAACCAGGATGCCTGCTTGGCTCCCCACCTTAGGAATAAGGTGAAGGTGGCTTGTGATAAAACAAAGAGCTAAAGACAGCAAAAGAAACAGGAGAAACTCTTCTTGTGGCCTTAAGTGAGAATTGATCCAAATTAGGAATTTGCAGTCCTTAGGAATTGAATCTGAATTGACTGAAAGCACATGGAGATCTATAGAAATCTAATATGTAAGATATACACTATAGGTAGGATGTACTTTAAAATTGCTTTTCTTTTATAAGACTTGCTAGTTCAGGAGATACTTCAGTGTGTTCAAACCACATGGAAGCAAAGGTGGAGTGATTCCAGTTTATTTTCACTTAATGGTGAAACTTCCCAGCATCAGGATGTTGCTGCACCCAAGCTATCAAAATGGATCAACATTTACCTCCAGACTCAAGGAATGTTCTTACAACTAAAAAAAAAAAATGTAAATAACTGTATTTTTACAGAAGAATGTTCAGGCTGAGCCATGTTTCCTTAAGCTGGGAAAGGAAGCACAGAGTTGTAGCATTAATGTACTGAAACAAAGAAATTCTGCCACCAAAGAATGTTGCCCTAGACATGAAATAGCAGCATGGAACAATCTCTCTTCCAACTAAGAACAAGAATGAGACACATTACCATGGCAACTGAGAATTTACCTTACAGATCAGCTGGATTTCTACATCTCACCCAACAGCCAAGAATAGGAAAAAAAAAAAAAAAAAGCCAAAGGTCATACCGATTTTAAGTGCTTTGAGGTGATCCAATTGCCTTAAAATTATCCTTTTTTTATGAAGTGTTTCTGTAAAAAACCTCATCAAAGTGGAGTTGTGAACTTGTTGACTTTTTGTGGCCTCCCTCCTCCCATTCGTTTCTTCTCTGTCTGCTCCGATTTTTCCATCTCCACGGAGAGTTCTGTTCCACTGTGTGGCTGCAGTCCTCAGGAGTGGACTTTTCCATGAGTGGTAGCTGCAGCCAACAGCACGGAGATGGGAAGCCCAGCCCATGGGGAAGGGAAGCTCCTGTGACCTCCCCTTACTGCTGGGGAAACTGTGCCTTGTGACTAAAGCCTCTCCCAGGACCCTGCAGCTTTGCACATCGCAGCACACAGACCCTCAGAGGTGAACTCAAGGGTGTCTTGTTACCTGCAGCTGCCTCTGGGCACCCTGGCAGTGCCACAAGTCTGCCTTGTCCTGGATTTCATCCCCCAAGCAGGAAATCCCAGTACCAGCACACACAGGTTTGAAGATGTAACTCCTTGCAGAAGCCGTGTCTGTAGCCAGCGTGTCCAGGAGTGCCAGGGGGGAGCAAGTGACAGCAGTGGGACAACAGTCCCAGCCTGGGGACATGGGCCCTGCTCCCCTCTGCACCCTATCCCAGGAGAATGGCAGCCCTGTCCCCTTGGGAAGCACAGTGTCCTGGCTGAGAACACACCTGCCACCAGACAAACCAGGCAACTCCAGAGCTGGTGTTGGCCACAGTGACTGCAGCAGGACGTGGGAGCAGCACCCAGGGCACGTGGAAGGGACTGAGGCTGGTGCAGTGCCCAGTCCTGCATCAGGACCAGGCTCATGGATCTGAGCTCCTCCTTCAGCACTGATTCAATTTCATATAATTGTAGGATGCTTTGGGTTGGAAGGGACCTCAAAGATCATCTAATTCCAGTTTTCCATGGACAGATACAGAACCAGCTCTGACACCCCAAAACATTTCCAGGTAGAAACCAACAGTTCTCTCTGACCAAAGGCATCAGACTTGAGGCAAATGCTTTGCTCTTTTTTTACCCACTGGCTTCCACTCACCATCCCTTTCCCCTTGCACACAAACATGGATGAAAACACAGTTGAGCTGTACCTGAGACAGGCAAGTTCCCCTCATTGCTGGTGATTTTTTGTGCATATTTTCTGTTTGGTTTTAATATGCCCCAGGCATGTAATTCAAAGGGCCTGGCTGCTAAAGCCCAGCTCATGCCATGCCACAGAGTTTGTGTCCATCCCCAGGCAGAGCAGTGAGTGTTCACCTCAATAGGACACTGTCTATCAGCTGAATTATAATGTGTAAAAATATATTAGAATATAAGAACTAGGCATGGATTAAATAAATTAATATTTAGGTTTACAACATGACTAGAATTCCACTGAAACAACAACAACAAAAAGGCCTTGAACAGATTTCAGGAAATTATATCTGCACTGTGCTGCCCTTTACTTCAGTGAAAATTAATTAGGGTGATTGGTTTAGCTCATGTAGGTTGCTGGAGAGTGATGGATGAGTCTCTGGTGGAAGAAGGTGAAGTCTGGTTTAGCTGAAGCACAACACAAGGGCTCAGGTTGGAGCTGCCTGGTTTTCTTAGAGCTTCAAAAATGTGGAAATAGAGGAAATAGGAAATCCAGAGTGACAGCTGAGCTCATCCTAACATAAGCACTGGAAAAGTGAAATGGAGCACCCTGGCATGCAGCAGGGAATGCCACAAATAATTAAATTGTGGATTTTTGCCTGCCACTGAGTACCAGGGGTGATTGTTAATCTTAACAGAATGGCATAGGATCAGCAGTAAAATCAAAAATCAAGTGGGAAGTTGTAGCATTGATGTAACTGCAGTTGTTTGAGGGAAATAACCTACAAAACATATGGTGATGGAGAAGCTGAAATGCTGCTGCCCTAATGTGTTAAACTGCAGCAACCAGAGCAAATCCTTGCATAGAGGAAGCAGATAGAAAAGTGTTAATACACATACAAAAAATGTTAAGGCTAAGCAGGGTTTCTTTGCACTTACAAAATGGAGCATGTCAAGCTCGTGAGACAGTAAAATTTCAAGTTTTGCAAACTGATTTTGACCAAAATTTGAGTTCTGGGAGCTGCAAAAGAGGGACAGTGGTTACAATCCACTGAGAAATGGCCTCTGCACTCCATTTATTTTAATTTTCCTTCCAGCAAAAATAAATGTTTTTTGAAAAGCCATGTTTAATGCAGGTCCCATAAACATTATTCCTGTGTTAGGTTATGTACACACACCTGTCCATGAAATGTGGCAATTTCTCCAGGATCTGCCCTGTTTCACTATTTTTTGGGGAGGCAGGGACAGCACAGGCCAAGAGGCTTTAGAGAGGGATTGTAGGCAGATGTAAGGAGAGTCATTGACTATCTGGCAAGTCATACCTAATGCCTTTTTTAAAAGCAGCAGATGGTGTGTGAAAGGCAGTAAAGCTTATTTTCAGAAAAACCACAACAGCAGACATAGTGCAAGTGCAGGCATAACGCCACAGATATAAACTTCAAGTTATTTTTCAAGCACCATTAGTAATAAGGAAAGAAAATCAATAAAGGACTGCCAGGTGAAAGGAGATGAGTTTACTCACTGTGAGATGAGCTAGAAATCAGATCCCAATTTCACCTTAAAAGGAACACTGTTAAGGAGAGTCATAAAGGTTAGAAACTATCCCTGGAACTTATTTGACAATGTCCCCTCAATGCAGCTGATGTCAAAGCCTTTCTTGACAGACCTGCCTTTGCTAATAGTCTGCTGTCATTTCAAAAGCACTCACAACTTACAGGAAACTTGCTGGATCCTGTAAAACTCATCTCCTTTGGCCTCTTTTGAAACCTTCCTGTTCTACCCAGAGTTCTTAACCTGAAGCTGCAGTTTCAAACATTAGAGGTATTTGAGAGAGATCTCAATTCATCAGAAAGTTGTTATCACATTAAAACCACCTGCCCTTCAGAGCCCTGTGAAAACACCTGAACAGTGGGACTGGGACAGTCCTGCCACTTCCAGCATGACTTGAAGGAGGTCCCATGAAAACTCACAGTTTTTCCTGTGCCTACCAGAGCTCTGAAATGTTGGGGAGAAGGCAGAAACAAGTCTCTAACCCCACCCAGGTCCATTCTCATTTGTTCAACTGGATATATGCCCTGTGTAGGTACAGAATTCACCCCAAGTCCAGTAGGTCAATTAAAACAATCATTTCAGCAGCTGACATTGTCACCTTTTTGACATTTGTCAACCTTTTTTCTCTTTTGAAGCACTCAAAGCATTCAAAATAGACACAGAATTAAATATATCACTGCATCTTAATATGAAATAAAGTTATTCCAAAGACTTTTATTAAAAGTGCAGATTTTGGCAGTCCTCCCCAAAATGAAGAGAATCTCTCTTCACAAGGAACTGTCTCCAAGTTTTTCAAGTTTTTCATGTCTCATTCCATCCACTGGCACTGCTCAGGTCATGAGGGAGGCTGATTGGTGATCTGTCCTTGCAGTTTAATTACAGGAAAACCTCTGCCAGCTGCTCTAATGGTGGTGGCCTGTGTTCTTTTGAATCCCTTCAGGAATGGGGACCCAATCACTTCCCTGGGCAGCCTATCTCTCCCTTTAATTCCTATATGAAAGTTGCCCATCTGCTTTTATACCTTGCTTAGAACCTGTGACCTTTTCCTGTACCTTTTTTCCCCAAGTGACACAGCAAATACCTCTTGACTCACCACAAGGAAACCTCATCTGGATTAAAAATAATTTGCAGTGGCATCAATCTGTCTCAGGTCAGGATTGTCTAAAAGCACATTTGTCTTCTCCCACAAAGCAATCCATATGGTCACGTTGGCCCAGGGACCATTTGTTAAACAAAGAGGGAGAATGTAGGAATGTGCTGCACATGCCTTTCTCCATGGATTTTCTTTTTCCCTGAGGAGGACCTGTAGTGTTGTTTTATCCTACATTAAAAAAGGAAAACCTGGAAATAACAGAACATTTTGTTGGTTCACAACTCTATAGGACTGGAGGAGCATCTGCTGTGACAGGAGGTGAGCATGGAGTGACCTACGTCAGATAACTTCTAGTCACATTTGAGCTCTTTGCAGAAATGAAGACAAATTTCCACTATGAATGTTTATTTTCCTCCTCGTGAATAAAGACCATCTGAAAGCAGGAAAAAGCCTCCCACTGATTTCAGTAGTGGCTTGTGATCTCAGCTGTCTTCACCTATCAAAACAAAACAGGAATAGAAATATTTTTGCATCAAAAAGTCAGGACAAAATCACCAAGTCATGAACACAACAGAATCACTTCTGCTTTGGGGGAGAGCTGCAAAATCAGGGCCCAGAGCCACAATTAGTCAGTTTGATCCTAAACCTTACATTTCATTTTAAGATGTTAAGGGGACGCCCATAACTAGAACAGAAACAACAAAAAAAAATCTTCAAATTCTCTTTTCTTTGTTTCAGTTAAAGCTTTTAGAAACATGGGAACAAAAATCTGTTCTCTTAGGCAGTTCCAGGAGCCACACCATAACAACAAAAAGAGTCAAAAGCTCATTGTAAGGAGGAAAATTAGTTCAGAAACCCAGAGCAACAAGCAAAAACTCATGTGAATTGCTGTCAGTGGTGAAAAATCTCTTCAACTTTGAAAATATGGATCCCCATCCCTTTTCAGATTGTACAGACCATAATGCAGTGTTTGGCTGCTTCTAACTATAATGGTAGGGTGGGATTTTCAAAGATGCTCTATATTGGCTTCATTTCAATTCTCATGAAGGCAATGGAAAATTTCAATGGGGTTTTCCACATGACTAATGTGGAAAATGTTTGAGAATCTTTATGTTTCCTCCTTTTCTGGCCTTTTATTTTGGCTGACCAAGCTTTGAGCACACAGATACACTGAGCCAGGTCCAAAAATCCTTTCTATCTTCTGGCTGCTGGTTAAGGACTCCTGAAAGGAGTTGGGGCATCCAAAGACTCTGCTGCTGTTACCTTTGGAGGCTGGATCTGAATCACCTCAGTTCATCACTACTGAGCTGAAGATGAAAGTTACATTTTATTAACAGTGTAATATTCAATACATATGGTTATCTTTGCTTAAAGACCCTAAACTCATTGCTGTCACTTAATTTCATCTCATGCCCTTCAGGACACCAGGTTTGATGTGGTTTTGGTGAAGATCAGTTTGAGCTCTCACTGATACCAACTCTGGTGAATTTTGGCTTTGATTGGAGGTTAATGAATTCAGAGTAAAGAGTTGTCACCAGTCTACAGTTTTCAGATCTTCCAACACAACTATTTTTTGTATTGATAACATGAAAATTTTGTCTGATGTCTGTCAAAGTGGTTTGTGGGTAAATCATGTCCAGAGTGTGGCTATCATGTTGTCCCTCTCAGTATTTTTCCCCTAAATAGGCAGCTGCTCTAACTGCATCACAGACCTGGTAGGCACTGAACTGCCCTGTCAGCATGGAGCAAATGAGCCCAAACTCTCCCCAAGATTGTAAATATTAATTCACTAATAAGCAATAACAAGAATTATGTGAGAGGGGAAAGACACTGGCAAAATCTTCTTCACTCGTGAGCAGAAGAGACCCAAGCCCAGGGTGCCAGGTGGGAAATGCTACAGAGAAGAACATGTTGTGGTGGCCCTGATGCCTCAAAAAATATGGATTGAGGCTGGTGAATGGGCTGGGAGGTGCCTCTGTGGCGTCACACCTGGGGCTCAGCAGCACCTTGAGACTGGGAGGACTTCAAAGAAAGCTGCAGAGGAGCAGGGAGATGGAGAGTGAGCACAACTGAATCCAGCTTAATGTGTCATGATGTTGATGCACTTCTACAAATACAAGAATTTCACTGCACAGAGATTCTCTGCTCCCCCGAGAACACAAAGACAAGGACATTTCATTCCTTTCTTTTTGTGATTACTTAATAGTAATATTTAAAATTATTCCTTAAGAAATGCTTAAAACTAACAGTTCAACAAGTTATTCTGATTGAGTTTGTGAAGCAGATGTAATGACCTCAGCACAAATCAGGACCTAAATCATCACCAGTCAGGTCTCAGCCAGTTAGGAGAAAGAGTCCCTTACTTGATGTGAGCAACTGAATTTTTCTCAAAAGTTGCTGTGTGCAATATTGCTGGAATATGGGGCTGGTGAAACCAAAGGATGGGCACTAAAAAGGTATGTCTGACTTTTGAGTGGTATGCCTTTTTTCCAAAGATTAACCAAATCTTCAGAATTCAAAGCAAAACAATTTCAAACCAAGGAAATTCCATTTTTAAGCAAATGTGTTCTGCATAGTTTAAAAATCATGTAAACATTATTAATTTCCTATTTACAGCACATAATTCTGTACTCTTTTGTTTATCATCTTTTAAACATGTAATTACTGTATATTGTAATGCACATTAATATCATTTATTGTACATAGTTTATTTTAACAAAATAAATGTATTTCAAAGTATTTTGACAGCATCCTTTTGGAGAGGTGTGCTGTTGTGTTTATTTTCCCAGATGCTCATCACATGCACCTTGCAGGACTTTTCAGGTAGGAAAAACAGCTACCAACATATTGGCAAGGAAGATGATGAGCTGTGCACCCTGTGGTACAGCAGGCAGGGCAGGGAGGGTCAGGAGGGAAAGTGAAAGGCTTATGCTGATGAAGAATTTACATGAGGAAAGACAGCCCTGCTGGTCTGGAAATAAGAATATGACTGGCTCCAATCTTCCAGTGCAGAGATGTGGATCTTGTTTTTTTTTTTGAAAATAACAAAATTAATTACCAAAAAAAAAAAAAAAACTTAGTTACCCAGCTGTTCATTAAAATTTATTTCAAGACCAGAAACAATCTCAATGACCAGCTGGTCTGGTCTTCAAGTCAAGCCTAGAAATCCCACCATTCCTGAACAACATCCCTCATCCTGGTTGGACCAAAGCAAGTTTCACCAGAGGAAGGCTCTTTTCATGTTCCTGCAGCTTGTGAACCTCAGCAGGTTTAACCAGCCCTGCCTGCAGCACTTGCAGAGAAAAGATAAAGGATATCAAGGTTTATTCCAAATAAACAGGCACTGCAGCCCAAATGCCTGGCTGCTATAAATGGATACATCCTCAGAGGAGCCAGGACAATCCAAGAGGGCACAGCATATAGCCTGCAATATATTTTAGTCACCTTCCCCCATAGGAAGGTGGGACTACTCACCAGACTTTCCATGGCCTGATTTTATCTGGGAAGAAGAGGCACGGAGGACCCACATGTCTGGGGTTAACAGCAATGTGCCAAAGGAATCCCCCAGAGCAGAAAATTCCTAAATTGCTGCCAGATAAGGCTGGGTGGATGTAGCCAAGGGAAGAATGGAGCCATGCAGCCTTGATGCTTTCACATTTCCCTGAATACCCACGGCTGGCTATGATCCCTGGCAGGATGTTGGGTGAGACAGGCTTTGCTCTGAGCCTGGGTGCTGCTTCCAATGTTTTCATGTGGGTGCAATGAGAGAAGAAGGTAGCTGCCTGTCCCATCTCCCAAAGAGAAATCCAGTCAGTGCAGGGAACACCCATCCAGGAGGCATCCTGCCCTCCCTCTCATGGCAACTCAGCTCTGTTCTGGGGGAAATACACTGATTTCTGGCATTGGGGTCATTGGGGCTGGGCACACCAGCTGCAGGGAGCTGAGCTCCCAGGGCCAGTGGACTGCTGTGGCTGTCATGGAACAGGAGGGCATTTTGGCAAATCAAAGCACTGCATGGCAGTGATCATTGCTGTTCAGGTTCAATGAGCCACAATAAACCTATTAATTTCTACAATAAACCTAATAATTTCTAAAATGAACATAATAATTTATACAATAAACCTAATAATTTCTATTTATCCTGCAGGCACTGAGTGCACTGCAGGACACAGATGTGCCTGGGCACAAGGGGCCTCACAGCCCATAAACTGCAGAACACACTGTAGAGAGGAAAAAACCACCTGCAGCATCATTCCCAGCATCCAAAAGGGAAACTGAGGCATAAAGAAATCCACTGCTTTTTGTGGAGAGAGAAAACCTCAGAGGTGTCACTGCCCTTGTGACAAACAGTCCTTGCAAACACATATCAAAGACAGACAAGCTGTTCAACTGCTTTGGACAGGTTGGGTGGTGACAGGTAAATCCATGGCTTTAAAGAGCCTTAAAATGCTCCCAAGGAGGGACATTTGCCTGGGAAGAAGCTTCTCATGCTCTGAAATGTGTGGGCTGTGTTGGCTGCCTATAAATTCTGGGCAGGATGTACCACCCCAGCTGCAGCATTAAGGATGTGAAAACTAAAGACCGGGTCACAAGTTGTGACAGGACAAGGAGTAAGGGTTTTAAACACAGAGGGTTGATTTATACAAGTGTTTTACACTGAGGATGGTGAAACACTGGCTAGAGAGGTGTTGGATGCCCCATCCCTGGAAACATTCTAGGCGAGGTAGGACAGGGCTCTGAGGAATCTGGTCTAGTGGAAGATGTTCCTGCTCTTTGCAGGCAGGCTGGACTAGCAACCACTCAAACTATTCTGTGATTTTAAGTATAAAAATTGATATGAATCTAACAGAATTAAGACCTACTAGTGTAATAACTTCTGGGGTGGAAGTTCCACGTTTGCAATCTGGTGTTGATTGGGTTTCTGTAACTCAGGGCAGATCCACAGCATCTGTTTTGCTCTCCTCCTTGAAAGATCACCCTAAAGCAGCATTTTGCTGATTTGGTTTTAGTCAGTACATCCTTCCCACCTCCCCCTTCTGTTCCCCAGGCTGGCTGCATCAGTCAAAGCCCTTTTCCCACCCTGCAGTGTTTTGTTCTGATCACTTGCTGAGGTTTCTACTGTCTCACCTTGTCCGGGTACAGCCCTGACTTCCTGCTGGCTGCAAAGGAAGGAAGTTTGCCACTTTCTAACCCTGCCTCTAATCCTGAGACTGAAGCACAGCCAGACTCCATCAGAGAAATTCAGTGAAGGAAATGACTTCACACCAAGGAGATGCTTTGCAGGTGTTCACAGCTCTGGCAAAGAGTTTGTAGGAGCTTATAGATGTTCTACGTGAGAAATCTCCACACACAGAAAAGGAGGGACACATTGCATGAAATTGCTTTCATACTACAGTTCTGAGGTTTATTAAGGACACAAAACAATTTGCAGATTTCCCATAATAACTGTAATGCCAATTGACAATATCAGAGGGATTGTGAGGTGCAATTTGAAACAAAACATGAGGACTTTTTAAAGGGTAGTTAAACTCTCCATCAGCAAAAAAAATTGCTTCTGCTATTTTGGACAGAGCAGTCTCTATTGAGAATTACAGAATGGGTGATCTTCCTACTCAGTCATAGTTCAGCTTTTACAGAGTAAAAAAAAAAATATCAACCAATAAATTAGGGGTTAAATTAAATCTGTCTCAGTGTGGACAGGACACCTGGGGTAGTTTCAAGCATGCATCCCTGTAAATGAAGGTGACTGCATCCAGGAGAGACAAGGCACTGAGTGGGGGGAGACAGGTGCAGGTATTGCCCTGAGCAGCAATTCTCTCCTAATGGCTATCTGAGAAGGTGTCTGTTTTGTGAGCTCCTTTGGGCTTCTCCCTCTTGGCAAATCTTCCTTCGTTCACTTAATTTCCCATTTTGCTCAGGGGAGAAATGAGGGATGAATGTGAGTGTGTCCTCCTGCAGGTGGGAACCAGGGAACAAAGGCACTTGTGTGGCTGTGGTCACAGGGGGCTCCTGTGGCAGCTCCCAGGTGTCCCCCTGGTTTGTAAGGAGTGGGTTTGAGGAGGTGTGAACTGTCCCATGGAACATCTGCTCTCCTTCCTGTGCTGGACTTGTCTCACCCACCATTATGGACACTGCACAGCTTTCCTGCAAGCACATCTGGCTGTCCCCCAGCTCTGTGTGCAGCCTCAGAGGAGCAGGTCTCAGGGAGCTGTGGGAACACCCTTCCTTAGCTCCCTCTCTCCCACCAGCTCAGCCAGGGGCTCACTGAAACCAAACCCCGATTGTTGCATTTTGGCTTGGTCCCTCTGACTCTGGAAATTGTCAGGAGAGATGCCTTGGGCTCTGCAGAGTCTCACTGATTCCACGTGAAGCCATTTCCCCTCCAATCCCTGGACAAAAGCAGATGGTTCTGCACATAATGTGTATCCTTTTTTTCTTTTTTTCAGGAACTGTCTCTCGTGAGGGTTTTTTTTTTTCAACAAAGTAACTCCAATAAAGCAAAGCACTGAAATTCATGCTTAACTGTAAAAGTCCACTGATATTAAGCAAAACACTTAATCATGAGCTTAAATCCTTGACTGAGTCAGGGCTGAGGATGCATTCTCCCTAATTTCAAGGTAGTGATCTGAATACTTATTTCCATTTCATTGGCCTTGAGACATTCTTTGACTGTTACTCCTGAATGACTGCAGGGTAAGATTAACTAATGGGGCTGGGAGGGAGGTGGTGGAAGTGTTGGTAACTGCATTTATGTTACTGGGAAGTGGCTAAACCCCAGATGAATCAGGCTGTTGTGGAGGAGGTTTTTGTGGGGTGTTTCCACACCCCAGTGGCTGCTCAGTCCGTGTGCAGGGAGAAAGGTCACACAGAGGGAAGGGAAACTGCAACATTTCTTTTTACCATGGGATTTGCTATTGTAAGGCTGTGGGTTTCTACAGCAATAATGCTTGGAGAGGGGATTAAGCCTCATCTGCCCAGAAAAATCAGTGAGCAGCAGCATTACAGGGAGAGATCAAATTCTGGGCTGATTTACACCCTCCAGAACGCTGGAGGTACCAAGGGTGTGAAGCTGGGGGAGAATTTGTCCCTCCTTGCCCAAGCTGGGAGGGGAGGTCAGTAGGTCTCACACTCGGTGGTGGCAGTGGAGCAGATGTCACAGTCACAGCGGATGGCCACCGGGTAGGTGTAGAAGGGATCCACGTCAGGGGCACACCTGGGCAGCTTCACCGTCACCATCCTGGTCTCGTTGTAGGTGCAGATCCGGTGGTGGGACTCGATGTAAGGAGGCTCCAGGATCGGTTTCTGCAGGGGAGAAATGCTCGCCTCAGGCAAGATGGAAGACAAACATCTGGAGCCCCAGCTTCCTCAAGGGGATTTTGTGTGAATAGAGGAGCTACTGGATCAGGTGGAAGGGGCCATGGAAATAAATTTTAAGTGACATCCTTCAACGCTTGCTTCTTGGAGCCCTGCCATGGAGGGGAGTGGGTGCATGTATGTGTTTCAGTTTGCTTAAAGCATAAAGCTCCAATTAAAACCTCCTTGAAGGAAGACAAAAGATTATCCCAAAAGCTGTTTTTTAGCAGAGTATGAGTGTTTCGACCAAATGCTGCCAAAAGCAGCTGCTTTCTTCCAAGAGCATTGATTTTCCATTAAACACATTCTGCTGGAAACCCTTCATGTGCACAAGCTGCCTAAGAGCAGGAGTGCATCCAGGTGCCAAGTGCTGGGGTTTTTTCTCAGCCAGACCAGTCCTCCCTGTCAGGCTGCACTTCCCACAAATCCCAGTGGCTGTACACTGTGGGGAAAGCTCTCAGCACAGCAGCCAGCAGAGAAGGCTGCAACTCCTCTGGAGAAAATCAGCTTGGCCAGAGACCTCAGCCATCAGAAGATGATGGGAGCCTGAAGGCCTTGAAACCCACCCTGCCACATGGGGTCACAGTAGCATTGGTTGTGCTGAAAAATCAATTTCTCCTTAACAGGGGCACTCATTTTCCAAAGACTCCAGGAATGGGCAGCACACACAGGAATGGGAGCCCACTGCCTAATATCTCCCATCCAGGAGACATTTTAATTTTTTTCTTTGCCTCTGTTCTGTGCAAAGAGCCCTCCCTAGGAACCAAAAAGGTGGGAAAGAACAAATACAACATTTCAGCAAGAAGATGTGCAAAAACCCTCCCTCTTATTAAAGGCCCATCCAAACACATTATGGTGTTTTCTGGAAGCTGTTGAACCCACGGCCAGGGGTGCTACAGTACAGCAGGAGAGGCTGCAAGGTCTGAGCTTGGGAGCAGGGGGAAGCAGGGGTCGAGAGATCCCTCACAGGCACCTTATCCCAGCATGGAATCTGCCGCTGGTGGAATGGGAGCCCACTGCCTAATATCTCCCAGCCAGGAGACATTTTAATTTCTTTCTTTGCCTCTGTGCTTTGCAAGGAGCCCTTCCTGGGAACCAAGAAGAGGGAGAGAACAAACACAACATTTCAGCAAGAGGATGTGCAGAAACCCTCCCTCTTACAAAGCCCCCATCCAAACACATTATGGTGCCTTCTGGAAGGTATTGAACCCACAGCCAGGTGTACCCAGCTGAGCTGCACCCCAGGGGTACTGCAGTACAGCAGGAGAGGCTGCAAGGTCTGAGCTTGGGAGCAGGGGGAAGGAGGGGTCAAGAGATCCCTCACAGGCACCTTACCCCAGCATGGAATCTGCCACCGGTGGCCTCTCCCCTCATCCCACCAAGTCATGAAGGATGGGAGCCAAGGTTGGCACACAGACCCTGCTCCTCCTCTGGTGACTTACATGGAGTCCTTGTCTTCAAGTGGACAAAATCCCTCTGAGTCACTCGAGGTTTTCTGACTAAATTAAACTGGGATTGGCCCCTTGAGCTTTCCAGTTGCTGAATGGCAAAGACAGTCAGAAACTTGTTCTCTGACATATGTGTGGATGTACTTATTCTCCTTCTTTCTCCCTCTGTACACCCCTAAAACTTAAGCACTTCATATTTATACAGGGCTGTGGCTTAAAACGGGACTGAATTAGAAACAGACATTATCTTTGGGATCTGCTTTTTGGAACAAAATATATTACCTATTAATTGGGAGCTCCATCCTAATCTCCAAGGAATACTTTTTTTTTCAAGCAAAGTAATAAAGTCCCCCTCTCCTTAAGTGTTCAAGCTGTAAGAGGCTTTCAGACTGCGTAGTAAGAGCATTACATAAGTGCTTCATTAATATCATCACATGGCTTCCATTCCCCTGTGGGGCAGCGGCAGGAGGGAGGGGACAGCCACCAACAAACGCCGCCAGCGCAGCCAGGGCGCCATGGGCACTGGGGGTGGGTGTCTTCAGAGGGATTTTTTGAGGTGCAAACACCAGCCAGGGGTGACCCTGTGCCACAGCCTCACCTCCCAGGTCTCGCAGCGTCCCCAGCAGGCGTCGGTGGTGACCCGGAGGCCGCGGCAGCCGCGTTTCCTGGCCAGGAAGGTGAACTCCCTCACGGCGCAGCCCACGAACGTCCGCACGTCCAGCGCCGAGGCCTTGGCGGCGGCGGCGGCGCGGCCGGGCAGCAGCAGCGCCAGGAGAGCTCCGGGGATCAGCCAGGGCAGCTTCATGCTGAGGGCAGAGGGGACAGAAGGGCAGGGCTGGGAGAGCCAGCAGAGCCCAGCAGGCGAGAAGGGCAAGTGGATGGGCTCAGATGAGGGAGGGGTAGGCCTTCCTTCAAACCTCATCCTCACTCAGCCTGGGAGAAGAGGGGCACGTGGAGGAATGAGGGGTCACTACTCCCAGAGGTGGAAAATCTCTGTAAAAAGTTCTGTCAAGAATGCAGCAGTGTGAAGGCTTTCCCTGCAGAGCAGTGGGAGTTTGCCTGGAAAACAGAAAGTCACCAGCCCATGCTTCAGCCCCACTGAAATCATATTGCAGATTTGTTTTGCAGCATGTGCCTTTCTACCACTCCTGAGCTCACACAAAGCCAAGAGCTGCACAGCTGGAGGCCAAGCATCCCTGAATTTGTGCTACAATCTCAGCACCTCCCAGAAGTATTACTGGAGAGTAATTGAGTAAAAGTAAAGGAGAGTAAAAACACTGGAGTATTACCAGCATCCAGTACTGATGCCATTCCCCTCCCAGGGCTGCAGCCAGAGGGGCTGGCTGTCTCTTCAGCACAGCTCACAGCCAGCCCAGGCTGCCACGGCAGTGATCAGAGCTGGGCAGACAGGGGGGACATGGCCAAGGTGACCACAGGAACCCTGGACTCCTCACACCTGAGCAGCCCAGCGCCCACCAAGACCCTCTGATACCTGCTGACCTTCTGTCTCAGCAAAGAAAGCGAGCAACTTCTCTGGAACAGCTCCTCTGTCAAAAAAAGAGAGCTGAAAAGTAGCTCTAAGGCATTTTACAATTCACATACAATCATTGTATTTACATACATCTGTCTTAGAAACCCCAGATTTGACACTGAATTTTGAGAAAGTCATCTACTTCATGGGGCACAGACTGGTGTGTGCTGGGGTCTGTCCTCAGCTGGACAGACCAAAATTAAGTGAGCTTGGACTACCATTTGCCTGGCTGCTACTTGAGTTTCTAGGCTCCTCTTAAACAAAATCATTTAAATTTGCTAAATTAGAGCTTTAGATCAGCACATGATATTTGCATCATATATGTCACCAGGTATACACTAGAGTCTTACATATGATTAAAGAGAATATGGTTATATATAACCTTCAACAGGGTAAAAAAATCCTAAAACTCCTTATTTAAAAAAATATATGTAGAGCAAAATAGACAAACTTCAGAACAAATAAAACATTTATCCTTTGCCACTTTAGCAAATCCTGCTGCTTTATTCATGAGCCAGAGCCATGACAGGGAGCAAACACAGACATGCACTCACCTAACTCGTTGGAGTCAGAATTCCTTTTGCAGTTTTAAATTGCAGATGGTGTTTCAGGATGTCAGAGTGAGCGGCAGGAGACCTGCACTGCAATCTCTGTCAGCTTTGTGACCAGTAGATCTCCCCAGCAGCTGCTACTGGGATGTCTAATTGCTCAAATTTATAGAAAGGGTCTTGTCAATCAAGGCAGATCCTTACTTGAACCACCCAAGGCATCAAAGCTATTGACTGTAAAGCAAAGGCTCCCCTTTCCAGCAGTGATTTGCTTCGAGGGAATTATTGTTATTGCAGGTTATTGTTTCATAACCTGGTCAAAAAAGGAGTATCTTGGTGAGTGAAATTATGAGCATGCACTGGGGCAAAATGGATCTTCTTTTCCATAATGGAATATCAACGCCTTTGTGAAGGAATTGGAAGCTGGCTCTGAAATTATCATTACCTCTAATTTACAAGCCCTAAGTAAACATCCTCAAGGGAGATTTCTCAGATACTTGTACAAAAACTTGCCTGGATTTTTGTCAGCTGCAGAAGATCTTTTTTACTGACTTCTCTGTACAAGCAAGGGCAAGGGATGGGGGGAGGAGGTGTGAGCTTACGAGGAAGGAAAGTGTTCTTCTCTTGGAGAGGCAGGCAGCTGAAACACAGGTGAGCTCCACTGTGAAAGGAAATTGAGAAATCATTGTCCTCTGCCTTCACTGTGCAAACCCAATTCTCAGCTGTCCACAAGGCAGCTGAGGAAGTTGGTTCTGTGAAAAACTTGCTGGTCAGTGAGTTCATAGAAGAAGTGAAGCCAGAAGCTCACCCAGTAGCCTGGAGAAAGCCACCTCCCTTCCTTTCCACCATGGATGGACAGTGACTTCCCAGCTCCAGGACCCAGAACAATCCAGAAAAGACAGGGCAAGTGTCAGGGATTATGGACCCCTCAGGATGATGCTGTCAGAGGCAGCCAAAGCAATACAACCCAGCCATGAGAATAGAAAACACAGGGGAAACCTTGATTCAAATAAAATCCATGCTGCAATGTCTTAGAGGGAAAAACAAAGTAAGTAGAAATCAAAAAAAGAGTAGAGGGAAAAAAAAACCACAACAGCAAAGCAAAACAGCATCTGTTGATGTCCAGAACATGCATCTTATCAAATATGAAGCAGTGATTACTCTGAGCTTGTCAATTTACCTTACAAATATCCCATACATACTTCTGATGGATTGCATTCAGGCTTTCTGTATCATGAGCTATGGAAAACACAAACTGCCATTGAGGAAATGAGATATTGAACCATTCAGGACAAAACAAGGTACACCACAATGGTGCTCTCCCTTTTTCAGGGTAAATAACCCATGGCTTGAGGTCCCTGTTTCTCTGCCAGGGTCAGCAGCCCACATTTGGTGCAGCAGCAGAGCTCACACTTGTTCTCAGAGCCCTGGGAAACCCAGAGCACTTGCTGAGTTTCATTATTCAGCTTGAGGCAGCCACACAAGCTGGAATGCAAAATGCTGGTTATTTGCTCTCAAGGTCTACCTTTTCTGTCTAAATTAGGAAACAATGACTGGAACAAGTGAAAGAGGGAAGGGACTGTCTGAAAAACAGAAAAGCAGCAGGCATTTAGTGCAGTTGCCATATTGCCATCATGACATGGGAAACAACTGTTTCAAATAATTAATTTCACTTAACAGATGCCAGAAGAATTAAAAAAAAAAAAAGGAACAGAATTTTTAATAAAAGTTTTAAAAGTTAGGAGGGAGGGGTTGTTTAAAATCCATCCGAGTATTCTCCCTCATTATTCCTCCCAGTCTCACTGGCAGTAAATGACTCCAGGTTCAAGTGAAGGATGAGATTTTGGAGGTGAAATGTTGAATGGAGGTGTTGTAAATGTCTCCATCAGATCACCAGACAATGTCCCAGACACCTTCTTTCGCCATTGAAACCAAGAGGGAAAAGCAGAAATTCAAAGACAAATGAGATCACAAGATGTCAAGAGGATCAGCTCAAGTCCTGTCACTGATCTAAAATGATCACTTTCCACTAAAATAACCCTAAAACTACTTTTCTGTAATTTTCACTGACTGAAAATAAAGCTAGAAAATGAACATTTAAAGCTTTTTCAAAAATATACAGTTTAAAAGCTCCTGACTTATGGGGAAAGCATGTAAAAGTAAAAATACTGAGCTTAAGTCTCCTTTATTTGATTCTGGAAATGTACCAGCAAAAATGAGCCCAAGATTAGAGGCAGGTACAGGAAATACGTGCCAGATGGCAGATGAACCAGCATTGACAGATCCCTCTTCTTCTATGGATTAAAAAACCAGGTGCTGGAGGTTTTGTGTAATTCAGCTTGGTTTCAGTGACTCCAGCTAAGTAAGATCCTGTTCTCTCATCTCCATTTGTTCTGAACGGCCTCTTAGAGTGAAACAAAAGAGAAATTGCAGACTCTCACTTACTCTGTCTCTAGAAAATCCTGTCTGTTTGTGGGGCAGACACCAATTCCTGAAGGATTTGCATTGTGTTGTGCGAAAAGCCTGAGTGCTGGCTTTTTCCCACGCAGAGTTTTTGCTGTCTTACTGTTCTGTGAGTTTATCTCATTTAAGTTAATCAACAAATACACCAGTAGGATTTCAAATTGGGTTGACCATGAGAAAGGAGCTGAGATGAGCTATTTAATGAGATGCACCAAGGGAGATACCAATGCTGAGTGGCTGCACACAGTAAGCACTGCACAGAGCCAGGTAGGCTGTGGCACGCCAAGAGAACCTGGTGGCCATTCAGGCAAGAAAAGTCAGTGGCTGGACAGGAGATATTTAATGCACTGCACACAGCAGGGGTTTGGAAAGGTGGGTGTTAGTTCAAAAGCACCACAGAAGGAGAAATGGGTGAGGAATCCAGGTGGTGTGGGATGGCTGGCCTAGTTCACAGGAGGTGGCACCCAAGAGAGATTAGAGTTCAGTTTAGAACAGAGTCATAAAGCTATCAGGTAGGATACATAGCTATAAATGTTAGATGTAGTTTGATGAACTCACAGAAAAAATAGCACTAGAATCACTTTTCCCTATACAAGATAACATCAGACTTCATGTCAATAGGTTGTTTACTCTTTGCTGGTAGTTTTGAAAAAAGATAACCTTTATGTCCTGAAAACAGCATTTCAAACAAGTGCATTAAGATTGTTTGATCCATCCCCACAGCTGCTGCGTGTTTGTCTTGGAGAGTGACTTTCTGTCATTTTCTACATTCTGAAAGAATGCAAAGAGTTGGTTTGTAAAGGGACAGACAAAGCAGGTTTAACCTTGAGAGGGCATGGCTGATCTGTAAATGAAAATCAAAGGCAGCAAGTAAAGCTCCTTGAAAGGCTCTGATAGAAACACTGCCAAGTGCAAGCACAGGGAGCAAAATGCAGCCACCAGGAAATGTGTTCCTGGGCAGGAATGAGATAAATGTGGGCTCTCCCTGCTAACAATGGGACACCAGTCCTTGCTGAAGGTCTTGGGCACGGAAAGCCACTTCTGCTTTAAAAGACTTTCTGCTCATTTTGCTTCCTGGGCTTAACGCAACACGAGCTGGCACCGGCTGAATGAGCATTAGGGGGACGAGAATGCAGTCAGGAAAGAGGATTTCTTGAGGCTGCTGTGGCAGTAAATCACACCACACTCAGTACTCAGGGGAATGAGCTCTCTCACAGAGGAGATAAACACTTCTTGCAGCTTGTGGGGGTACCTGTGTTAGGAATGGCAGAACAGCCCAGTGAGCACACCTGTAAAATCCAGCCCTGCAGATCTGAAGTGCTGGGGAAAAGCTCTGTGCTGACTGCAGCAGAATCCCAGCTGCTTCAGCACAGACACTGCCTCAGCAGCACGACTGTTATAAGGAATCTGTCAGACACTATTCTTCTCTTCCTTTTCCATCAGACTTGGAAAATGAAGTCCAAGGGTGAGGCTTAACAGTAACAAAAAACACTAATCCGCAGTTTGCTTGAGGCACATCTATCCCAGAGAGATAACACTCTTCTGCTAAAAAAGGCCTGTAGCTATGATGGATTCAATCCAGAAGAGAACTAATGAAGGTCCTACAGACATTAGAAGAGCTGAAGCTTCTAAAATTTGGTAGTGCACATCTCTAACATAGAGGTATTGCACCCTAGACAAGGTAATTCCAATAAAGATAAATCCATAACAGAACTGCAGGTTCAGTTCAGAACCTGATCATAACCTGATTTGATGCTATCTGGGCAAAAACCTGATTTGTTACTATGTGGACAAAAACTACAGTTTGAACACATTTACTGAAATTCCTTTTTTATATGTTTATATACAGGGGACCTCAGAAAAGCTGGTTTCTCAACCCTTAAACTTTGAGCAAAATGCTTCACAAGTAGAAATCAGAAGGAAAAATATAAAGGCAAAAAAGGAAGTAAACACTCTCTATTGCCAAGAAAATAACAGGTTCAAACAAAATTAATCCTGACCCTATGGCAATGGATAGCAAAGTTTAAAATAAAAGATGTTTTTAAAAAATTAAACTAATTTATAGACCAGACCAGTTTGTCTGATATCTGTCCCAGTCTAGCTAGTACAAATATTGATTCCAGAGTCATACTCTGCTGTGGCTGTAAGTTACATGTTGCAAAGATTAACAGCTGCTGAAGACACATTTCTCAAAGACTGAGTGGCAGGAAGAATCTTCCTGCAACTGGGGCATTCCTTCCCTGAAGGTTCAGGGGTTGTGATATATGCAATGGTGAGGGGACAAACACAAAACCACACGTCCAGAATGGATGAGGAGGAGAGTAAAGGTACAGCACTGAGGCCAGGCTGTGGAACTCCTTTGTCATGGTCCTTAGGAAAGCAAGGAGACTCTTTCTTAAGGCTGCTCTGGAAAGGTGTATTTGTCAAGCATAGCTCCTGATAGTAAGCAATCAAACACCACTTCACCACACTGTTGTAACATTCTTCTCAGTTTTCTCAGGCACTTTGGAAGAGTGTGCACCCTCACATTGTCCTCAAACACACATTTTCTTCCCTACCAGACTTCATGGTGATGATGCTGATCACATTCAGCCCAGAATCTGGATTCAAGAATTCAAAGCCAATGGAATTGGCTGAATATTGATGGGAGAGAGGACTGGGCTCTCTAATTGTACGCCAGGGAATTGCCTGGAGATTTGATCTGAGTTCATTACAGTGTGGAAAAGATTTTTCCAATAAACGCAGATGCTATGCAAACTTTATGTGGCTGACAATAACCACTTTAGCTCAAGTCCCTTCTGCACTCCATAGCTTTCCTCTAATCGTCTTTTCAGAAAAGACATTTTAGTCTTTTAGGACAGGCTAATGAGCAATGACAGAGCTGCTCTGGGCTCAGAATTTGAAGATGAAGCTTCTTAATCAAAACTACAGAAGTTCAAAGATCCATTACCTTAATTCAATAATTTCCCTACTGTTCAAGGCCAGTGCACTGGAGAGCAGACACCTTGTGTGACTCACATCTCTCCCAGTGCTAATGCTCCCTTTTTAACATTGCCTTCGTGGTGAGTGAAGTTGGCAAATTGGACAAAGCTGGAAATGAAACAAAGCTACTGTGTCTTCCTGTGAATCCTGTCAGAATAAACTCATAGAACTATTGAACTGATCCAAATCCAGCCAAGGAAACAAACAGGATGAGAGTCCCAAACCCCAGAGAGGCACTTGGCCAAGCCAAACCTCAGCACTGCACAGACCCAGACAGTAACAGGCAAGAAGTGTCAGAAGTAAACAGAACCAAATCTTCCAGCCTGACCTCTTTTGACCCTCTGGGGAAATGTGGATCTCAGACAACACTTTGAGTCCTCCTATTTACAGTTCTTCACCCTGTTCCCACTGATTTTTACAAGTTCTTTGTGGGTGCAGACTCACCCCATGTCATTGGACCAGTGGGGCTCACAGAGACCAGGAAGAAAAATGTGTTCCAGCAGGCCAGAAACAAACCCCACCACCCTGCAGAGACAGCTGAGGTACCAGAGGCTGCCCAGGTTTCTGTTGTCTATCTTGAGTCACCAACTTATCAGCAACTGAAGAATTACCAGGGGAGGGAGATAAGAAGAGTGAGAGATAACAAAGATCCATCTTTCACCTCTGAGCATCACTGCCACAGGCACATCACACTGTAACTGCCTCACCACCCTCTCTGGGAAGAATTTCTTCCTAATTAACATCACTCATTATAGTTTACAGCTTATTTAAAAATTCTGATATCACAGTAGTAACGATTTCACCTGAGCTGAAAGTTCAGGTCAGAGCCTGCACTCTCCTGCATATGGATTAATCAATAGAGATTAACTGAAAA
Organism: Emberiza elegans; assembly: GCA_024865655.1. Lineage (NCBI taxonomy): Eukaryota > Metazoa > Chordata > Aves > Passeriformes > Fringillidae > Emberiza > Emberiza elegans. The sequence continues at coordinate 32,992,858 of JALJVW010000139.1, forward strand.
GGGTACCACAAATTCAATTTTATGGTGCTAATGCTACACACCTCTGCCTTTCTTGAAGCCTGCTTTTTATTCCACAGTCTTTGTAAGATATGTCTACTTTAATTAGATCAGACAGATAAATCCTGATAAAAACAAAACACTTTTGTCATTTAAAGACACTTTCAAACCAGACATTAATTTATAAAGATAGGACAGTCTAACAAGACAAGTTTCATGTTTCACAGAGCTTCATACAGTATTTGACTCTGACAATGTCAGCCATATCCTCTGGAGTTCAAAGGTCAAATATGTAAATCATGGCTAAGTATAATAATTTCTTGCTTTGCTTGCAGCTGGCACATGGCAAATAGATGTTGAAACCCAGCTGCTTAAATCCTCCATCATCCATTTATGTTTTAACCCAGCAGTAAATGACTAAAAGGTGTGTTTGCAGAGGTGTGTGCCAAACTGTACCCCAGGGATTCCCACTCGACTCAAAGTACTAAAAGATTCTGAACTTCTTGGACATGTAAAGAATACAACATACAGATGTTGCTTTATAAGGAAAATGCATTACAAATGACTCACAGATTAATGATAATAAAATGCTGGGTTTGACTCAAAACATAAGGCTAGAAAATTAAATTTAAGTTTTGCTCCTTTAATTAGCATCAAGGATCAGGTGTCCTGCAGGCTCCAGTTTCTGAACACTTCAAAAAGCATCACCCAAGAGCAACAAGCACTGTAGGTTAAATTTATCAGGGTTAGCAATGGCCACTGACACTGAAAGGGTTTGAAAACTGCTGGTCTGTATTTCCTTTAGAAAACCCTCCTCACAGAAGCTGGCCACAGAATGCCAAGAAGACACAGAACAAACTCCAGAGCCACAGCCCAGCACTTACTGATCTTCCTGCTTTGGGTGGCATTCCCTGCACAGAGCGGAGAGCACTGGTGGAACTATAATGTGTCTCTAAAGAGTCTGGTGCCAATGGCAGTTCTGGACATCACAGTTGCACAGCCTTTTTCAACTGAGAAATTGCCTTATTTTTTTTTAATCCAAGGAGCCAGAGTGTTGGCAGATAGATTAAAATTATCTAATCTGCTCTCTTCCTCTATTTAAGCTGTTTGAGTGCATGCACAGGATCATGTCCAAGCAAAGGTTTTCCAAACCTTGTAATTAATATATAAGAAACAGAGAGTGGCTACAGGCTGAGCAACACAGATTTTGCCTGACCCAAGAGGAACTCTGGAATAAAAAGGATTCTCCGTGTCACAGGAAAGTGGGAACTTCAAAACATGGTCCAAGGATGGATCCCTGCTATAAGTGCGGTCTTTTTGACATCATTGTCAAGAAGTTTTTATCACCAAAGCCATTGGACACTGAATTTTCATATATTTTTTTTTAAAGGCTCAGGGCATTCATCCAGACCTGGTGTTATTCAGAATCTCTTCCCTCCCAAACCTGTTTGGCACATGCAAATAGGAAATTACTGGAGGCACTGAATACAGCTTCCCACTCCTTCTGTTCCCCTCTCCTCGGCACCTGAAGAGAAGGATAACAACCTCTCTAAACCCCACACAGAGGTCAGCCTGAAATAGTCACATACAAGGACAGGTAAAACCACAGAATCATTAAGGATGGAAAATACTTTTAAGATCACTGAGTCCAGCTGTTAATCCAGCACTGCCAAGCCCACCACTAAACCATGTCTCCAACTGCCACATCTGCAAATCTTTTCAATACCTCCAGGAATGGTGATTTCATTTCCCCAAGCAGCCAATCTTTGACCACCCTTTGGGTGAAGAAATTTTCCCTAATGCCCAATCTAAATGTCCTCTGGCACAACTTGAGGTGCTTTCTCTTGTCCTATTCTTTCTTACTTGGGAAAACAGACCCACCCCCACCTGGCTACAGCTTCCCTTCAGGGAATTGTAGAGTGAGGTCTCCCCTGAACCTCCTTTTCTCCAGGCTGAGCCCCCCAGCTCCCTCAGCTGCTCCTCACAGGACGTGTGCTCCAGAACCTTCTCCAGCTCTGCTGTCTTTCCTGTTCCAACCCCCCAATGTCATTCTTGTAGTGAGGGGCCCAAAACTGAGCCCAGGATCTGAGGTGCAGCCTCACCAGTGCCCAGCACAGGGGACAGTCACTGCCCTGTGCCCAGCACAGGGGACAGTCACTGCCCTGTGCCCAGCACAGGGGACAGTCACTGCCCAGCTCCTGCTGGCCACACTGCTGCTGACCCAGGCCAGGTTCCCTTGGCCTTTTTGGCCACCTGGGCACCCCTGGCTCATGCTCAGCCACTGTTGGCCAGCACTCCCAGGCAGTCAAGAGAGCCAGACTGAGCTTTTCACTGACATGGCTGAGAAAACCCTGTCCTGTGAAATCTTCAAAAATACCTTGTTTCCTTAATTCCTTAAACATCTGATCATCTTTCAAGGCAGATAAATGTTTGAACAGATTTTGACTGGTCTTTTCACCTCACTGTAGCACCTCCAGGTTTAAAACTTCATTCCAAACCCACGTTTTTCCTTCTCCTCTCAGGTCTGGGGCAGAGCAGCACATTCCATGCAAGGTCCCTTTTTCCACAGTCTAAAGTGCCGGTCCACTTCCATTAGAGGGTGCCAAAGCAGATGGTACACACCTTGCTTCTCAGCATCACAGTGACATTTGCTGCAGTCCATACAAAATACCTCTCCTGGATGCATTTCTCCAAAATAAAAAAAAGTGAAATTATAATGTTTACTTTCCATTTTTTTTCTCATGTCAAAGAATAGGTTAGCAGGTTTTTTTGCAAGACAGCATGTTTTACGTAATTAATAATAATGGAGAGTCTCAGAGGAGAAAATTTTTAGTAACACCAGTTATGAAATGACAACTGCACCAGGAAAGGGCAGTTCCCTGCTCCTGAAAGAAAAAAAAATCTTTTCCATTTCCCCAGCAGCAGAATAACATCTTTTGAACAATGAGGCCCTGTTCATAACCAAATTCTTTTGTAGGCAGACATTGTGTCTAGACAGCCTCAGAAAAACTGCCTCACTTAGCATCCCAGGGCTGGGTTCATTGCATGTGCTGAAGTGTTTACCTGAATGCTCAGGTACTGATCACAAATTATGCAGCAGACATTTATTCAGTTTTCTCTCTGGAGCTGATGGGTGTCAGTGTAAAACAGGCAGGAAGAAAACTGGGATCACCCATTCCCTCTGAGGCTCATGTCCATAAAAGCTTTCTAGAGGTCACGCAGACAATGCGTGCACAACAGTGGATGATGTGAATAGCATCCATTTACTGCAGGAAGAGGAAATGAGTCCGTGTCACCCCTGCTAGTACTGACCACTTTCCCACATAGACACAGCAGATTTGTCCAATCTCCTCACAGGTCTTTATTTTACTTTTGGTGACAGCAACAGGGCTTCCATCATTGACTCTGGCAGGAAGAGAATTAAGCCCTGCAGTTTACAGAAGAGCTGTACTTAATCTGTCTCACCGTGTTTCTGTACTTGGAAAAGGCAAGCTCTCCATCATTCAAGCTCATATTAGTGCAGTCATGGTAAAAATAATGACAATAATCTTTAAAAAGACCCCAAACCTTAGCCTTGGATAGAAAACATCTGATTTATCTTTGAGATTTAAACAAAATCCCCTTCTGCAGAGGGACAAACTCTATTCCAGACTAACACAAACCTTTTTTCTGCATATCCTCCCCTCCAGGCATCTGATTCTTTGGGAAGTGAAGAACTCAGGGAAGTGTGTGGTGGGATGGAAAACTCAAGGACTGGGGATCCAGTGGAGAGTGAGTGAGGGTTACCCCACAGCCCTCTCCCCTCAGGGAAGGGAGGCACCACGCAGGGAGTGGGGATGTCCTCCCTGCATTGCTCACACTCCCACCCCACTGGCACAGGGATGCCAGAAACCTTCTCCTCCTCCTCCTCCTCCTCCTCTCACCTCCTCAGTCCTGGTTCTGAGGGCAAAGAGATAACAGCCCCAGCTCTGCAGAGAGACGCTTCCAGAAGGTGAGACTCTACTTGGAAAATGTATTAGCATGAATGGCCTGATGGGGAAAATGGATGGGAACAAGAGAATGTGAACACATGGAAAACAATTCAAGGTTTCAGTAAAGGAAAATACATTTTAAAGCTGTGTTTTAGGGAGTTCATCTGCTGCCAAGTCAGGCAGCACAGAAGGAGACAAGCCAGTGTGGAAGTAAGGTCACAGAAGTTTAACTACCAGCATTTCCATGGCAAGCTTGAAATCACTGCTGCTAAGCCTTGCCTGTATTTTGCCCACCCTGGCTACTGAAAAAGAATGTTGTGGTAGAAATGTTTTCCTTTCATCTGATTTTTCTCTTTCTGGTCAATAAAGGACTGGAATATAAAACTGAACCAATTTCTGCCTTGAACTACCCCTGCCACAATGAATGAAGGTTGGCCCAATAGCAATCCCATGAAATCAGACTTACATTAAAGCACCAACATAAGCATTAGAAATCAAGTTTTATTTATTGCTGCTAGATCTGGATTCCATGTCCACACTCCCTGCTGCACTGATGATGCAATCAAAACAGGATATTCTACATCAGTGACTAATTGACACCCAAAATTCATCAAAAAGCCACTGTGACATTAAATGGCTTATTTATAGAGTCTGTTTTCCTAGACAATTAATTCAAGCATATAAACTTAATTATTAGATTTCAAATCCTAGTAATAGATTGGATATAGTCCCATGAAATTATATGCAGCATACATATTGTCAATGATTTTAGAGGGGATTGGTAAATTAGAATAGGAAGTGAGAAGGTGTTTGATTGTGGATTTAACAGAAATATAAATTGAGAAATTATTATTGGAAGGGGATAGGAAAAATTGTGTGTGTGTGTGTGTTTTCACAGTTCAGTTTAGGTAATCTCTTTTCCAAGCAACTGTAATCACAAGGTAAAGGGTACATTCCAGGCACACCTGATTCCTGCTGGAAGAATGTTCTCTTGCACCTGAATGCCAGGTTTGGTAAGTCTGAAGCACTTCATGTAAGCCAGGGAGATCTTTGTCACTAAAGTGTATTTGAACTGCAGAGAAAGTCACCAACTCACACCCAGTGCAAGAAAACAGGATGAAATGTCCAGGGGGAAAAAAAAGCAGCTGAAAAAGTTGGAAGTTAAGGGACTAAAATTCCATGGGACAAGTGGCCACCTCTGCTCTCTCAAATTCAGACAAAAATCAAGCAAGCAAGAACTCTTGCACATGCTCAGCCTGTCTAAGCTGTATTAGCAGAAGAATGCAAAAGGTTTGTGCAGCTTGTGAGCTTGGGATCTTTGCAGACATTGATCAGAGGACTTTTTACAATGCTGTGTAGTGAGAGGATGAGGAATGGCTTCAAACTGATGGAGGGCAGGGTTAGACAGGATATGGGGAATAAATTCTTTATTGTGAGGGTGGTGAGGCCCTGACACAGGGTTGTGGCTGCCCCATCCCTGGCAGTGTTCAAGCCAGATTGGATGGGGCTTGGAACAACCTGATCTGGTGGAAGGGCCTCTAAAAAAGTCCTATTTCTTTAGCTGACCACTTAAAGGCATTTATTTGGAAGTGCCCCCTGGTCTTTAGTTATGTTCCCCTTATGACAATCTCAACTAGAACAGCTCATTTTGCTTAAATTCAGTTCAACACAAGTCCTTACACTTGTGTTTGCAGGACCTAGTGCAGCACAGGAGAGAGAGGGTGTGGGGCACCAGAGTGCAGTGCAAAATATTATTTTCTTTGTATTCCTGAGTCATTTTTGTCTGGCCAGAACTGAGGTTTAAAATGTGCATAACCACTAACTGTGACAATTATTGTCTGATGAGTGTCATGGAGAGCAAATAGCAATAATATCCCCTTGTGCTTGTGAAGTAGTCTGTGGGCTAACAAACTAATTACCACTGTCTGAATTCCACATTTCCTTCCTCCAGAAATCAAGAGTGCCCTTTGCCAAGTTGCAGTTTACTCCAAGATCTGGCACCTGCAGACTTGAATCTGGTCCTCCAAGATGCCTGGAATGGAAGATTATGTAATGCAGATGCCCATGTTTGTTGAAGACAGTTTAAATATACAGTGATTTTCCATTCATGCACATCATATACATTGCCAAATATCTAAAAAAGCAGGGGAGTTGCTGCACAGCCTTTGGGATGAACATAAGCTGTAACCCCACTCAGCACACTTTGCAGAATTAATATAAAAACCTAAAACTGAGCTGGATCAGTTGTCCAGTTTGCTCACATATGCTGAAGGTTCAAAAGGCCTTCAAGCCTGACCTGAGCCTGCTCAGTTCACAAAGGTTTGCAGGTAACCTCTGCTGTTACTGAGGGCTGCACAAAGTCCCTGTGCAAACACAAGGTCTTTCCTCCCTGGCTGTCAGAGCCATTTGCCCCAGCGTGCTCCTGCTGTGGCTGGGGCTCCAGGAATACTCAGGTCACTGCTTCCTCTGCCAGGGAAGGGCACAGACTTCTCATGCAGGAAAAGCTTGCAAAGTAAGGATTTTGACAAGATTCAGGTGGTGTGTAGAATATTCTTTTCTCATTCTCTTTTTGGAAGCCGTTCCCAGATGCAGGGATAATGCCAAGTTCCCAGACACTTTCAATGTGTATGGAAGAATGAACCACTGAATAAAAACCAGACATTTGTTTAAATGCATCTGAAGCTTTCCATCCTTCCTGAGTGACCCCCAGCTTCTCACACCTTCAGTGACTGAAGGGGGGATAATACTGAATAGACAAGATCAACAAGGGGGAAACAAAACCAAAGAAACATAAAAATATTGCAAGATAATTTTTTGTATTACCTATTTTGATGTCATGGAAATCCCCAGAAGAGCCTGTGCTTACTGCTCACAGTGGGTTGGTATACTTGCTTTCAAAGTATTTACTAACAAATTAAGGTTATTTGCTTCAGCTTCAGCTCCAATGTTGAATCTTTAAAACCACAGATCATAATTTGAGGCCTTGTATCAGTGTCCAGTTTAACTCCCAAGCTATTCCTTCAGAGTACACTGAGGCTCTAATTAATGCAGCCTTGGGACCAGCCTCTACCTGCACACAAAACTACTTTTGTAGGCTACACACTTGTCCAACTTAATGTAAGATAAACCAGACATTCTGCTGCTGCAGGAGAAACCAAAACATCCCTGAGAAGGAAAGACCAAGATGAAAAATTAGCAAAGCAATTATCATTATTGAAAGTAGGAAACTAATTTAAGTTTTTAATTCCAATCCTGTAAAGGTTGATTTCTAACTTGCAAGTAAGAAGACAAATCCTACCCTGGAGGCCAACTTACTGCACGTTCTCTTTATTTTTTTAACTTCTTTAGAAAATACTTGCCTTGCAATAAGAAAGTAGAGAGACATGGAGTTGTTAAGCTGAATTGCTCTGAATATTGTCTTACAAGTAGTTAAAGAGATTTGTGATAATGAGCTCTTCTAACAAAGACAGGCAAGATCCAACTGATTAAAATTAAAGTTGGAAAAAAATTTGGAAAGAATTAAGGATTAGACTATTGGAACAAATAATGTTAAAAACGTGGTATTTAAAAAAATCAGATGTTTAATAAATATTTTCTCATTTTATGGAAGCAACCAGCTCTCCTACACTGCTGCTAAAGCCATTCATTCACCTGCAGTGCCCCTTTCCAGGCTCTATCCATGGCTCTCTCCAGAGGTTTCCCCTGATGACCTCCAGCCTTTCCCTTCGCCTCCAAACTGCGAGGCAGAGCAGCACGAGCACTGAACACTGGAATGCTGCCATAAAGGAACAAATTCCTTCACCAGCTGCACAGGGGAAGCCTCAGAGGGTTCCCAAAGAACTCTGTTTGGCTTTAACGCTTCTCTCCTGCATCCTGACCTCCCTCTCAGGGGGGCTGTGTGAGGTACAAGGATACTCACCATCATCAGAGGACCTCTGAAAAAAAATAATAAAAATCTACTGTTTATTATGGTAATTCTGGCTGCAATTTAAAATTACCACCTCATTGCTTCATTTTTTTTCTTTTTTCTCCAGACAAGATTCCTTACATTTGAGACATGCAGATGGGCACCTGACTGCTTCAAGTTCACTGCTGAAAAGGCTCATGAAGTTTAGATGGGAGGAGGTGGAAATAAAAGCCAAGCACCTGGAAAACACTTCATTGCTTCTTTATTTAGATGCACCCACAGTACAGAGCCTCTTGAGCATGTGCAAAAGAGGAAGATAACACATTTATAGCTGGGAGCACCATTGAGTTTGAGTTTCTTTGATACCACTTTTAAGAAAGTAAACTGTTTCCAAAGAATGACATTTGAATCCAAGAGTTTAAGTCCTGCTTGTACTTTATCCAGAGGTGGAAGATACTGTTATTATTACTTGGATGTAGAGTAGAAGACATTTTCACAGTCTGATTGGACCAGTCTATATATTTTCATATGCACCTTTTAATATATATTAAAAAGTTTCATTTTTCCCCCCTACCCACAGATAGTTAGATGCACCTAAGTTTAAAAACAGTAATGGGACCAGAGCATTCCTATGGGGAAAAACGAACTTTTGCTGCCCTCTCCTGCTTAAACAATGAAATGCTAAAATATTAAGATCTATGAACCTAATGCTAGCCTTGAAACAAAAAGCATGACAGGTCATTCGCTATACTACAATCAAAAATAGGACAACAAGAAGAAATGTATTGGTCTATTTATATTTGAAAATTCCTCATGGCTCCATGAGGTTATGAGTACAACATATTTACAGCAGGTGATCCAAGGAACAAAAACTCTTACTCAGGAAGGTTGTGATAAAAAGCACACGCTTCTGTGGATGGGAAGCAACACTTGGATAAAAGTTTTCAACCAAAAGTAGTTCCATTCTCTTTCAAGATGTCGTTTCATAGAGTTCAAAATGGAAAACTGGTCTACATAAAATCTGCTGCATATACCAGCTAGGAAGAACTAATTCATGGCTCACTCCAGAGCCGCTAAGGGAAGCACAGGAGCCAAATTAAAAAAGCTGTAAGTAAATAAAAACATTCTTCAACCTTGAGCATCATCACTCTTGTCTTCTTTAAGGGCAACTGCTTTGGGATAGTGGTGTCACACAATTAAGAGAAAAGGGCATCTTTGTTTTCAAAGACAGAACTAAAAGGAAATTATGTCAGTTTTACTTGGAGGGAGAAGAATCTCATCTTTCCCACTCCTCACAAAACCAATAAAGAGCTTTGTAGAGCTCCTAATATATTTTCTTTTCCATCGAGTGAGAGAGCCTAAGGCTGCACTTGCGTACGTGTAATGCAAGTACAGCTGCTGCATTTCTTACTCAAGCAATTCTTGGCTCCAACACCCTTGATTTTTCCATATATGAGAAGAGATAAAAAAAATAAATTAAACCCTTTTACTTATGCTAACAAAACCAAGATTAAATTTACTATAACCCTGCTAGCAAACACTCCAATGGTATTAGAATACCTTTATTTAAAGCATTCCAACCTTTGGAAGAAAGACAAAAAACACTCAAAAGCAACAAAAGGAAAACAGGACGGGAGATGTGCAAGATGAAGAAAGCAACATGTGGTCAATTCAGAGTGTATGAGAGGAACTTTACTTGCACAGCTGTTACATCCCCATGACCCAATGCCCTCGCAGCTCCTTCCTGTGAGCAGACAGCGCCCAACCCTTCCCCCTGAGACCAATGTGGCCCAGGACACGCAGGACCACCCAATGCCTGACGGACGAGCAGTCAAGAACAACACCGACACCAACCGAGGTGGTTTGTGGAACTCAAGAAGCGAACAAAAGTGTAATTTATGATGCACTGATCACACTCGGGCCCGCGGGCTGCCTTCCTCTTCCTCCTGCTGCAGCTCCAGCGGGAGCAGTGGGAGCCCTGCGGGGCCGGACGCGGCGCTGGGGCTGCGGCACACGCGGGGTCCTGGCAGCGGGCGCTTCTTCAGGTGCATCACCCAGCCTTTAGAGTCAAGTGACTTCACAACAACAGCACATGATCTCCTTCTCCTTGAAGGAACCCTCCTTCTCAGAAGTGACAAATCACCTATGAACGGCAGACACTCCCCGCTGTCCCCGCGGCAGAGGCCACGAAATATTGCAACCCACCAGGTTCTGGTCAGTTTTGTATGATCAAGAGTAGAATGACATGGCAAAACCAAAAATAGTTATGAACAAACAACACTCACCTAAACTCTAAGTACAGGACAAGGTGCTTTTTCTACTTTCACATTGTTGTGTTTTACTCCACCAGGTGAAGAACATCAAGTTTTATTCCTCCATTCTTTCTCAGTTTTTCACAACGGAACATAGTCTTTGAGCATGAGTTTGAGTCCACCCTCTTGTACTGTGAAATGACCATTTCACACAGAAATCACACTAGCAAGTTTGTTTTTTGGTAACAGAAATAAAAGACTGTCAAAATCAATGGGCTAAGGGACATGATTTGTTATAAATTTATTTAATCTTCAGTATTTCAGCTTGCACCTTTGCTTCAGCACTTTAAAATAAAATGTTTCAACTATGACAGTAACTGCCTAATTTACATTGAGTCCCAGTCAATGTTCTTAAAAGAAGCTCATAGTAATCCCATTAAATCATGTTGTGTTTGGTGTTGCATATGACTAGTTCCACTTTTTTTTTTTCCTTTCCAGAATTAACAGTGTCAAGTTCTTACAAAGCCTTGAGTTTACAACATTTGTGTGTGCAGACCCAGGAGTACAAACTGTGACCTGATAATCCTGAAACAGTCAGTAGTCTAGGAGGGAATTCTTTTTTTTTTTTTTTTTCTGTGCCTGAAAACAAGAAAACTTCAAATTCTACTGTATATTTAAATGGTAGGAAGAAAAATATACAAGCTTGTATTTATACTGTATTTCTATCAATGGCAACAGGTCATAAATTCATGTTTGCAACTATCACAAAGACTCATGAACACCAATTCATTTTTATACTGTAAATACTGCTGGATTGATGGTTTAGGATTATCAATTCACTGTTGTCATATGTCTATAACAGTTCAAAAGCATCCTGGAGAAAAATCCTGAAACACATACCTTCCGGTATAGAATAATGCAACTGCATTAGCTAAATATATACTGTACAGAAGTCTTATCAGCATTTTACCTACCAAAGATGTAAGATTCCACTTTCAAATACAAAGCAGATAGCCAATAATGTATACTTATAATACAGCCCTCTTCTTTGTTTTTGTATTTTTTTTCCTCTTTTGTTTTAAACAATTTGGTCACAATGCACCTTTGATATAAAAGCATTTTAAACTTTATTATTAATACTCAGAACATTAGGATTTCCAGAATTTTTTTTTTCAGTAGCATTTGTAGAACCACTTTTGGTAACAAATACAGTAGTTAGGAATGAGCATCCAGATGAGAATGCAGAAGTGTATTATCCAGAATCCTTTCCAGCTAAGACCATAGGGCTGGTATTGTGATGAGTAATAGTACTAGAACCACAAAAACACTAGAGTATGTTTCTTAGAGGCTACATCCTCTTTTGCTGGAACACTTTATAAATACATATTAAAAAGTAAGGCAACAACTCCAAACTGTCCAAACTGCTATCTCAACTCAATTTCCAATTAGATCCTTGACCACTGGAGATCAATTTCATGCTTGTGTTGTTTAGCATGTGTCTTTATTCTTTCAGAATGGTCCAATAAGAACATACTGTAATAATTTAGCAATTGGTGTTTCTACACCAACTCTGGTACGTGTATCCAATGCTGCATCACTAATACTGGTCAGGTATTGAAGTCCAGGGTGTTACCACTGCCCTTTTTTTTTTCTATGGATTGTGGACACTAATTTGGATTTGCAATAAATAGGTGCACGAATCCAAAGCTCCCTTTCCTACTATGTTTATCACCTACTTGTTTTTTAATTCCTAATGTTCAAATTAAGGAAGCACCAGAGACAGCCTGGTACTAAAAAAATGCTCACACCAGTAAACAAAACTTTTATTCAGGACCAACGTTTTTCATGGCCCTGATCTGAATGGACATTCAACTTATGAAGATATGCATAAGGAAAAGAAAGTCAAATTACAGTAAAGTTATCCAGAGAAGGAGGATGTTACACAAACTCATAAGGAAATGACAGTCTTTTTTTCTCTTTTACTATAAATACACGTAACAGTTTAGCAGAAAGACAAGCTAAATTTTAAGATTGTTCACATTTGAAAGTTGTATTATACTCTCTGCTAACGATAAATAAGGAACAGGTCCTGACAATGGAATCTGACATTGCAATTTTCATCAACAGATCTTTGAAGACTGGTTTTAAAGAAGGGTTAAAACAATGATTATGTTTGCAAAGTTCTGAGAAGTCCATCTGTTGTCCAAACTTTGGATTAAAGTCCTTATTTTTTTCCTTTACTTAGAGACAGGTATATACAGTGCTGTTGTAATAATGAAACAAATGTGAAATCTACTGTAAAGTTGCACAATACAGAAAACTGTTGCTCCATCTTCTACTACATAAATGTGTGACTCCACAGGTTAATAATGCTGTTTTGTATTTTTGTTAAGTTGGAATTATTCCATCACGTCTAAGACCTCTCTTTAATTCCAAATCCTCCAGTTTTTTCCACAGTTCTTCACGCTCTTTCTCTTTTTTCTTCTCACTGACAGATGAAATAAAACAAAGAGTTAGCAGGAGAGAAGACTGGAGATAAATAATATTTATGTTAAAAATATGTAGCTGACATTAAATAGTAATTTTCTTGAACACAACTGCAATTTTCCTAACATATATTTAACTTTTCTTTTAGTATTTTATTTTTTTTTTTTGTTACCTACATAAATTTAACTAAACAAAGCAGTATGAGAAGAGCATAAAATGTAAGCTGAGCAAAATGACAGTGTTCATAGACACTAATTTGCAATGAGGAATTAAAAAACGCAGTAGACTTTTACTACAGAACTGATCTGTCAAAATTATAAAAATTAACATTTTGGATTAAATTATGTAATTATTTTCATGTTTATTTATTTAAGATATAAATAATCTTGTAAATCACAGCAACTTTCTAGAAAGCATTCCTTGATTCTTTTAGAATCCCTATTTTTACTAACATTGACTGCTGGCTTCCTATAGCTTAGACACCAGCCAAGGCAAAGTTCAACCTACAAGATGCCTTTTGTGCAGTGAGTTACTCTTTTTCCACATCAAATTCCTGCAAGATCTGTGTAGCATTTGCTTTAAAAACAGACTTTAGTGGCTGATTTGAGAAAATTAAACAGCAAACCTAACATTTACTTTACCTGCATTGTTTGCTTTCTAAATTTCCTGTCTCTGCCACAGCTTACTGTGAATAAATCTCCTTGAGACTGCAAGGCACAAAATGCTCTCAAGTTCTATGACATCACCTTGTAGGTTTAGATGAAATGGAAATCTAACAATGACAGATACACAGATTCTCTGCCAGTCACATTACAGAAGTCCTGAGAAGTATTTCAAGGAATTAGAACCATTCCTACACACTTTGATTCACTCAACATACCAACATCTGGCTCATTTGTTTGGAATTCTGATTTCCCAAGAGGATTTTAAACATATAAAAAAAATACAAACAACTTTCAGATAAATCCCTGAAGAACAGTAAAGGAAAAAAAAAAGCCTATTGTTACTGGAGAGTATTTAAAATTAAATACAAGAATAAGTGAAATAGCCCTACATTTTCAGGCTACTTACCAATATTTATCTTCTAATCATTAGGAAATACCTGCCTGCTTACCTAAACGTCTGTTAGAGAATGATCACCTTATCCAACTTACCTATTTGAGCTATCCTAGCCAATATTTATGTTAAAAATATGTAGCTGACATTAAATAGTAATTTTCTTGAACACAACTGCAATTTTCCTAACATATATTTAACTTTTCTTTTAGTATTTTTTTTTCTTTTTGTTACCTACATAAATTTAACTAAACAAAGCAGTATGAGAAGAGCATAAAATGTAAGCTGAGCAAAATGACAGTGTTCATAGACACTAATTTGCAATGAGGAATTAAAAAACGCAGTAGACTTTTACTACAGAACTGATCTGTCAAAATTATAAAAATTAACATTTTGGATTAAATTATGTAATTATTTTCATGTTTATTTATTTAAGATATAAATAATCTTGTAAATCACAGCAACTTTCTAGAAAGCATTCCTTGATTCTTTTAGAATCCCTATTTTTACTAACATTGACTGCTGGCTTCCCTATAGCTTAGACACCAGCCAAGGCAAAGTTCAACCTACAAGATGCGCCTTTTGTGCAGTGAGTTACTCTTTTTCCACATCAAATTCCTGCAAGATCTGTGTAGCATTTGCTTTAAAAACAGACTTTAGTGGCTGATTTGAGAAAATTAAACAGCAAACCTAACATTTACTTTACCTGCATTGTTTGCTTTCTAAATTTCCTGTCTCTGCCACAGCTTACTGTGAATAAATCTCCTTGAGACTGCAAGGCACAAAATGCTCTCAAGTTCTATGACATCACGTTGTAGGTTTAGATGAAATGGAAATCTAACAATGACAGATACACAGATTCTCTGCCAGTCACATTACAGAAGTCCTGAGAAGTATTTCAAGGAATTAGAACCATTCCTACACACTTTGATTCACTCAACATACCAACATCTGGCTCATTTGTTTGGAATTCTGATTTCCCAAGAGGATTTTAAACATATAAAAAAAAATACAAACAACTTTCAGATAAATCCCTGAAGAACAGTAAAGGAAAAAAAAGAGCCTATTGTTACTGCAGAGTATTTAAAATTAAATACAAGAATAAGTGAAATAGCCTTACATTTTCAGGCTACTTACCAATATTTATCTTCTAATCATTAGGAAATACCTGCTTGCTTACCTAAACGTCTGTTAGAGAATGATCACCTTATCCAACTTACCTATTTGAGCTATCCTAGCCATTAATATTGAACATATTTCTCCTCAAGCTTTAAGTGGTATCAAAGCTATCCTTCTAAAATGTGTTTTTATTAAGATGCTGAAGATTTTCTGAAAACCTTAAGGTAAATATCCTATAAATATTCAGATTTTAAAATTATAAGAAGCAAACAAAAATGGTGAAATGTTTAGCACCAGCCTTGGTAAGAAGTACAATGTCAGCAGGTGCAAAAGAAATTCTTTGTGCAGTTCAGGCACTAAACCTCCCCCATTGTCAGACATGGAACACACCACTGCAGTGTCTGGTCCTGTTCAGAGCAGAATTTCTCATCTTAAGGGGCAAAATGCAACCACAAATGGATTCAGGTCACCAAGCTGCCTCAGTGAATATCTGGACTAGATGATCAGTCCTAAAACTCTCTGCCTTTCTGCTAGGAAACCACAGAGTTTGTCTCAACTGCACTACATGATTGGCACTTATTTATCAATACATGTCAACAATATCTGGCTTCTTAGTTCAAATCTATCTCTAAATAAGTCTCTACAAGTAAAATACCTTATTAATGAATTAGCCTGTTATGTGCAGATTTTCTGGGCTATAAAACAAAGAGGAAGGTTGGACTACCCTAAAAACCTCTGCTGACATGCATTGCCCTTTGTGCTTGGGGGAACCCTGAGTCACAGCCAAAGTATGGCTTAAATGAAGCTGCAACCTGTTCAAAGTTCCTGAAATTTGCTCATTTTTTTCCCTAATCTTTGCATAAGGTGAAACTTTTGAGAAAAGATGCTGCACTGTATGGAGAAATAAAGATTAGGGAAAATGGGAGAAAAGACAGGAAGCCACTGGAGTTGAACTAATGCCTCTATGAGGGATGTATTTAATGGATCCTGCATGCTGAAAGACTCAGATACAGCAGGACTTCTGAATAAGAAATAAAAAGGCTGAGAGATGTCTCTTTGCTTTAAGATCACATCCAGCCAACAAACAGCAGCTTGGAAAATCAAATCATAGGGGTTTCCCTTATGTCTCTTTCCAAACCTCAATGTAACTTTTTTTTTTTTAAGTCTTTAAGCAAAGTGTCACCTTTCAACCCTTGTTTTCCTTTTATCATTGAAGATCTTGATACACTTAAGTGTTTTGGAATGTGGAGTCAAAAAGGAATTGCCAAGGAATGCAGATTCCCAAGCCATGCAATGGATACTGTATTTAATAAAGGCTAAAGAACAACCTGCACACAATCTCACATCCTGCAATGAGAAAAGTCCAAGAGCAGACAAGCCCTGAAATTCTGCAACTGCACCTGAGTGTAAGGGGAGAACTAAACTGCAGGCCATGTGCACAGCTGACAAAAAAAAGCTTTAAAAAGTTACCGCTGACGATCTGACTTGTAAGTGGCTGTCAGCTCGTCAAACATGGTGCTGTTCATTTCCATAAATGCCTTCAACACATTGTAGACTAAAGCCACAATAGCCCTGTGAAACATGGAAAAAGAAGAAAGAAAGGAATCCATTAGTTTCAGGTGAAATCAAACGTGAAATAAAAAGTGTCTTCTCTTCCCAGCTTTTCTGTGACCAATTCTGTTCCTGCATGTATGGTTATGTAAATTCTTCGTTATCACTGAAACTACTTCGGATTAACATACTTAAAGGTGAGAATCAGCTTTCATGTCCCTACTGACGACTGAAATGGAGCAGGCCAAAACTCTAGGGTGAAAGGCAACAACAGAAAGCTATTACATATAACTACAGTCTCTTCCTTCATGCTGTGGAGCAATTCTGAATGCAACTTCAGAGATTCAAATCATCAATGCTGGCAGAAGGAATAGAATTCAAACCCAAAATGAAAGTGATTCCTATTTCCTTATGACTCTTCTACAAAGCTGAATATTCAGTGCATCTATGCAAAATACAAAGCTGTATTTCAAGAGTGATTTCCTTGTGCTCATGCAGTTCATATTCATTTTCCCTATCACAGTTCCTGATCCACTACTCTGGCTGTCATATTCAGACCCAAGGCTGCTCAAGAAGCAGCTCTCCAGCCAGGAGGCAGTGAATCAACAGACAAGTGCCAGGAACCTTTGGAGCTAATCCTTACAGGACACACAAACTATGTGCCATTTCCCACGCACCCCTGTCTCTCTCATCTCTTTAAATAAACTTTCTTTTTTGTTGCCTACATGAAAATTTTTCTTATAAACATACAAATTCATTAAATATCTCCTTTATTTTAGATGTGTCTTTACCTGGGCAGGTAACAAAATTACTATGGGTATGAAAACTCTGAATTGGGATGCTGGAATATTCTCATTACCAGAAGCATCTCAGTGCATAGTATTAAAAGGCTGGAGACTGGTACTGACAAGTGTCCTTTTGTGACCAGTGTTAAATTACAGAGGCTTTCCAGCAGCATTACATTTGTCATGTAAGCACACAACCTTGAGAGTTTGATTAGTACAGAACAAAAAGACCAATGTTTGAAAAGATGAAACATTTTACAGTAAGGTCTCAAAGCAACTGGGACCTGAACATAGCACAGCTCATTAAAAGTCCTGGATTTACTAAATGTTAATCATCTTGACTTAGAAAAACTTTCCAACTAAAATAAAGGATATATGTCATCTTACTGCAATAGAATTTCTCATAAAAACACTTTTTACTAAGCCGTTCAGCCTAAAATAAAATTGCCTAATTATCACAATATCAATGCTAAGTAACTGCTTAATTACTGTCATAGAGAACAGCTGTATTTAAATAAATTTAGAAAAAACTACCCAACCTAAGAATATACTGTCAGTATGTTTCATGGATGCTTAAAAAAATACCAACACCAAGAGTCTCCCAGAGGTATCAGTTGATGATACAGCCACAAAGCTTTATTAATGCCAACTGACATTCTAGACAATTTAGAATCAGGCTTAAGAGCCAACCCGTTTATAAAAAAACTGCGTAGGAGAAACACTTGATGAGCAACATTTTTCCTTCAATAACAATGTAACATTTAATTTCTTCTTTTTTCCATCTTGTGAGAAGGCCTATTTTTATCCTACAAAGTAGTGATTTTTGTACACATACCAGTTAATTAAAAACACTGAGACAAGCTCAAGTGCAGACTAATACATATTGTCATTAACAGAGTTGCACTTGCTCAGAGCAGCTTTGAGTCTGCATCTCTCCCATTCAGATGTTCTTCAGCAGACATTCCCTGAGTTTATCAGTGGGATGTCAAATGGTAAGAGATAAAGTGTAAATGCACAAACTTACGGATTCCAGTGCTCTTTAGAAATCCTGTAAAGGCTGGAAAACATGATGGGAAGTATAACGTTTGAGTTCTCCTCTATCAAACTCATGATGTATTCATTATTCCAATAATACAGCGCTCTTTCAGCCACCTTTGAGTCAAAGAAATAAAATAGGAACAGGAATTCAGATAGCTGTAATTTTGTGATTTTCTGATAAAAAACAAATCACAGAGAAACTCCACAAAGATGAGCTAACAGGAGTCATTAGTTTTGGAATTAAACTACTCTAATCAGTAGCATAACATTCATTAATGGAATTCATTTCTATCCTGTAGTTCTGATCCCACAGCACCCACTCTCTGTTTCCTGAGGAATGTATTATTGCTCACTGAAGACTGGGTGCAGACACAGCAGTTGAGGAGGGGAAGGAAGAGCAGACAGACTTCCCATCACCCTTTCCCTCAAAATCAGGAAGAGTGCAGTAGGAAAAAACCCAGCAGTGCTGGGATAACAGAGGAAGGAGACAGGGAAAGGCCCCACAGCTGAGCTGGATAAGGGAGGAGAAATCTTAAGTGTGGGGAAGGTACCAAGGACAGTAATTACCCTGGAGAGAAGCTGGGGGGGGGAAGGAAGGAAGATGCTGATCTGAATTATGATTATAAAAAGGATGTAGTCCAAGGAAGAGCTGAAAAGTCACCTCTGTCTTTGTGCCAGGATAGATCACCAGGCTTAATATGGAGACACTACCGGCCATGAACTCTATATCCTCTTCACATATCCATTTCCATCCCATGCATTCCCCTTCCTCCCATTATACAATGTGATTAAAACAGGCTGCACAGTTTGTGTCACCTCTAACCAGACACATGGGTACATGGTTAGAAGGAATCAAGTCAGAAAACAGGAACTGCACCAAAACCAGGGAGCAAATCCATCCTCCAGGGTGTATGGGGCCAGCACCTGCCACCCACAGTGGGACGGGCTCAAAGCCTGCTTGGACACAGGTTAAGGATTTGTGAGGGGCTCAGAAGGACAGGCTCTGTGCTGTAACCCCAAACACCTCCAACAAGTTATTAATGGAGCTCAGACCTAACCTTCCACCCCAACATATCCTTTTCCACAGAAGACAAGTACTTAAAAACATAACATAGAATAATATTTACATTTGGGGGGAATTATGTTTGAAACTGAGACTATACATTCCCATATAAACAATAACCTTTACCACAGACCTGAAAATGAGGGCTAGAGACACACTTGGCAATTTGTTTAAACAAAGGTTCCTGGATTTTGACAAATTGTGATGGTTCAATTACATCCAAGATCTCCTCCAGCTCTCCTAGGAACATGACCTAAAGACA
The DNA here is from genome assembly GCA_024865655.1 of Emberiza elegans. Classification (NCBI taxonomy): domain Eukaryota; kingdom Metazoa; phylum Chordata; class Aves; order Passeriformes; family Fringillidae; genus Emberiza; species Emberiza elegans. Next base: position 33,012,346 of record JALJVW010000139.1, read on the forward strand.
AAAAAGAAAGCATTGAATATAAAACCTCCAAATCATCTTGTTTTGCAGAATGCTGGTGCACCAGTATAAACATCCATGCTGAAAACCTTATCTCACACAAAGATCTGAACAAAGGCTTAAACTTCAGTAACTAAGGAGGTTCTCCTAATTTTACCACATTTTTGAGAGCAACATTGAAAATAAGAGTTTTGCTGTTTCACAAAACCTCACTAAGGAAACTCTGATTTGCATCTGAAACAAAAATGCACATGTTTAACTGCACCTTCTACATGTTTAGTAGGTAAACACCACCAAGTATCTTTCATTGTCACTGGAAAAACACTGTCTTCATATACAAGCTATTCCAAATCTAACAGTTTTCCAACCTGTCCTTAACTATGTTTACTTTCTCCTTTCTAAAATATCCTCTGCAGCAGAACCAGGAACTATTTTGTGAACAGAAACCAGACTTACCAAACTTTGCACAGTCAAAACTGTTCAAAACACTAGAATTAAACTATTGAAAAATCATCTACAAGAAATAATACCAAGATTCACCACAGCATGTGCTCTCAACCACCAATTAAAGATCCCTGCTTATTATGTTTCAGAGCAAATATTTTATTTTTCCTATGAAATACCAGCATATCACTTACCTCTTTCTGACTGCAGGTTTTTGGCCAGAATTTCATTAAACCTCTAATGACCTAAATTAGAAGGAAAAAGAAGTTAGATTTTTTTTTACTTTTCTCTCTGCAGGGTAAACCATTCATAGTGAAAAAAAAAGTATGAAAGAAATATTTACTGGTTCTGTGAGTGAGGGGTCCTTCTCCAGAAACTGTACTATGCAATACGCCAGCTGTGAAGAGGTAAGAATTTACAAAAACAAAATTAGAATATTTCTATTTAAAAAAAAACCACAAACCCCCAACTTTTTTAAAAAGAAAAACTTAAGGCAAGATGCTATTCAGCTCTCTCAAACTACATCCAATTTTAGATTGAGATGCAGAGTTTGCACTCTGCAAATCCATTCAAAGTTCAGTTTATAAGAAAGGAGCTTACAAGAAACAATTGTTCTATACAAGAACAATTAGAGTAACAAAGTAGCATATAAAATAAAAATCAGAACAACTTGGAATTCTAAATACAGTCATACAAGAAATGTTTTGAAGCTCCTGCTATTCTCTTAAAGTGTAACTTTTTACTAATTTTATACAGCAAAGTCATGAGAATTCTTGCAAGATGAGTCGACACAACTAAAACGTGGAATAACATACTTAGAATGCAGAGCTTTATTACCAAAAGAAATACTGAAAATTTTCACTATCTGAAAATCAGAGAGAAAGGCAACAGGTAGCAGTTATCAGAGGAAAAATTACATCATGAACGCTGAAGGTATAGAAAGATGTATGAGAGCATAAATGGAATATTAAGGAATCTGTGAGGGAGAATATTGAATGAAAAAATGTGGGTATTAGTATTCAGAAAGGTGCCAGGGTGTAGAAGAGCCTTGACAGGACAAGACTAAGGAAACCCAAACATCCTCTTGGGAGAGAGAATGGGAAAGGCAAACTTGTGAGAATGAGAAAAGAGCAGAGAAGAAAACCTAGAGAGAGAACTTAACTACTAAATAAAATTTCCAAACTATTACAGATGTATGTTATGCTTTTAATTACCTAATCAGAACAGAAGCTAGATATTTATCATATAAAGGATATTAAATTAATTTTGAAAAAAACGATTGTATTTTTTTCCACATTTAGAATTCCCCCCCCTTTTATGTGCATGTAATGAAATTTGCAAATCAACCTTTAAAAATATACATATAGTTCTTACTGAACAGAAAATATTTTCATAATTTCTACCTGTGCATGGAAGAGTGATAAACTCCTGACTGTGTGTAAAGGGATCAGCACCTTCACCAGAAACTGTTTATGCTCTGCCTTGAGAGGTAAAGCAAAACCATTGATAATACTGGAAATTAGAAAAGAAATATTTATTAGTGTCATCATCACAGAGAGCAATACTGACATCTGAATAAGCACTTTCTAGATTAAAATGTATTTAGCAGTCAGCAGTTGTTTACAAACAGCCCTTGTGAACAGCTGCTGACTTTGGTCCTGCTTTATATTAGCAGGGCACTAGATATCCAGGTAGCAATCCAGCTCCCATTAGGAACAATCACATAAACAGCTGCACAAACCTGCTGCCAAACAGAGAAGACCTTGTCTATGTGGTCTGTAAATTCACGGGAGCAAGGCGGTCTTGAGTAATTAACCTACCAAAATTAGACTCACTCAAAATGTTCCCTCTGCTAAGTGTGCTCAGAAGAAAATAATCCTCCAGCATGTAAGGATGAAGTGTGCAGTATTGAATGGACTCACACACATAAAATCAACCCAACACTTTGGCTGTAACATGTAGTTATATATTCTTGGCAAAGATGTGACAGAGATTTGCACATGAGCTTAAAGATGAGCATGTGCACACATCTGTTTTCAGAGTCAGGGATTATCATAATACTTTTTCCGAATCTGACGCTATCCTGACGTGTCCACAAGGGAAGTCTGAGTTAGATAATAAATAAAGACTCCTTTACCTTCCTAAAATTTCCAACAGTTCAGCTACGCCATTGAAGTGTTCAGTTTCATAAACAAATCTAAAAAAAGAAAAGTTAAATATAAGCAATATATCAGTTTCCTAAAGGGTTCCCAAGTGAAAAGCCCCCTCTTCCACAACTTACCGTAGAAAAATATTATTAATCTGTTTTCGGATAAATGCTCTAAGGCCCAGGAACTTGCCATAAATTCTGTGCAAGACTGTTTTTAGGTAGTCTCGTTCCCGAGGGTCTTCGCTGTCAAACAGCTCCAACAGCTGTGTTTAAAGGAAAAAGAGAACTGAAACAGGAGACATTTGACAAGCAGGACACCACAGACTTCTGTATGAAATTGAATTCATGAAAACACATGAGTCAAAGAATGTGACGTCCATGGTACCCCAGCAGTAGTTATCCAGTATTAAAAAAATCAGCTGGAACCTCAGCATAACATCATAAAACTCAGAAAAATAAATTTGTGATTAACTAGCTCCAAAATGCTGCCCTTCTTCTCCCCAAAAATAAATATGATAAGACAGTTTGCCTTTTACCATCCACCATTCCCTGACTCTGCAGAACCAGAAGATCCTCATTTGCTCTAACATTGTTCTCACAAGGTTGTGTCAAGGTCACATTTTTCTAATTGTTTGTAATTCATATGATGAGCTCTTAAGCCATCCTAGTGATTGCAAGGCCCTCATGCTGTGGAAAGACTCAACAGGGAAGTCCATGCCAGCACTGGATCTGCTGCTATGGGATCTCCACCAACTGCCACAAATCAAAAGCATCAGAGGGAATTAATCCTTTACTTTGAACAAAATGGTGATTTCATTATCAATGCCAATTAAAAAACCAAAACAAAACAATGACTAAAGAAAAAAAAATAGAAAACCCACATTTACTAAGTAGCTCTTAAATGGTTATGTGAGACTCAGTCAAGAGAGAAGGTGTTTTAGTGCCTGGTATTGTACAAAATATATCCCAAACACTGACACCTGAAGCTGCACGAAATGAGCAGCAGAAATATCAATTGCAGGTCTTCGTTTTATTCCCCTTGATTCCTCTGCCACAACAGCATGAGCTTTCCCTTACCATCCTCTTAATTTTTTTTTTTTTGACACCACTACACAGGCTATTCTGGTGGATATTTGGAATAAATTCAGAGGTAAACTTTAAAGCACAAAGCACAACCAACTGCCACAAATGTGAAGAAACCAGGGAATTTTAGGTGATTTTTAGTAAGCATAGGCAACCAGTATCTGTCTTGCATAAAAAAAAGTACTGTGAACCAGTACCTGTCTTGCAAGAGAAATAGAGACATTGTCAAACAGGTCTTACAAATGGGTAAGATGCTGTCAAAAAATCATTACAGGAGTGGCAGAAAACAAAATTATCTTAGATTCACAAACAGATAAATTATAAATACCTTTTGCAAGTAGATATCTCAGTGTATCATGCTATACCTGATCTCTGTTAAACTACTATGTATCTTTGAGAAGGTGAAAAAAGATAGGAAAAATATGACTAAAAGTTGTTAGGCTGTCTGGGATTTTTCTTTCTAACATCCAGGTCTAGGACTGATGCACACATTCTTCCTCGTTGTTTGGAACATTTCTGCAGCTTGCAGTGAGACCTCACTGCATCTTCCTTGCAGCAAGAATCTCTGGTGGGGATTTGATGACAGAGGTGTGGAGGTTTGTCAGCTGCCCTCCAGAGGTTATAAACACATTGCTCTCCTCAATTAGTTCTAGATTTAAATAAATAAATAGTCACCTCATCCTTCCCCAAATAGCACTTTTCAGCCTAAGACAGCAAACAGCTGGAAGCACTTATGTTTTTTGTTTTCTTACTGGATTGAAAAGTATTTATATTTCCAGTTCTCTTATGCAGATCCTCTCTGGAAACATTGCTAAACTAAGTCTCTCATTAAAAAAAAATAATAATAAGACTATTATTTTGCTATGTCCAATTTGTTTTCAGGTTTCAACAATAAAGTCTTATTTTTATGAATAAGCTTCAAGACTTCCATAATTTATTTTGACTATTCTGAACATACATAGAAAAGGGAAATTAATTTTCCAAAATAGCAACCTACATAACAGAGACTTGTGGATATATTTGAATAGTATGTCTCTTAGCAACCACTGCCAACCATTTCAAACTGTACATAAGCAGGCTTTAGAAATGAACAGCTACACTGGTAAATACAGTATTTTATTAAAACATACAGCTGAAAGCCAGAAACACAGCTATACTTAATAAAAGAAAGGAAAGAGCAAGTAAACAAGCAAAAAGTTTGAAAAAAGTCCATTAAAAACCTTACTTTTTTTTACTTTTTTTTTTCATACAGGCATCCTTACTGCCAAGAAACATTTCATTAAAATTAAAAAAAAATTAATAATTTTGAGAAAAAGCTGGTTCCAAATACTCCAAATGTCCCATTTGTGTTGTCAGTCTCACAAGACACCAAAATGCTTAATGTTCTTAAGTCTCAAATTGCTTTCCTGTGTAAGGGATCTGCAGGTACTCAGGAGTTACTCCTGACACACAACAAAACAATAGGAAGTGGAAGGACACCCCAGTTTTCTACAGCTCACCACAAAGTATTTAGACACATGGAAATATAACTACTTATATGTGTATATATATGTCTGAATAGAACATTTTCTAGAAAAATGTGAATTTTAAATTGACACTGTGCACATCAATATAAAAATGTGCATCACCAAACCCCATGGCAAGAACATAGAAATCCTTAGAACTCCTTCGACCTCTTAATTGTCATACCATGTTTTCTGATATGTAGGTTTTTAAATCTCATATTCCCTCTTTCAGTAGATAATATTCTTCTGTTTAGTAGATTTATTGAAAACTAGCAAGATTAAAGAAAAAAATTAAATCCTTGGTTTAGACCCATTCTCCTGTGCCAAAGTGACAGTTTTGAATGCCTTAAAAAGGTTGAGTGGGATGTTGCCAGTCATGACCAAGTTCAGCAGCACAGAACAGGAGCATCTAAGAATTATTTTTACTAGATTTTTAAAGGACAGCACATGTATTCATCCTAATGCAATCCTGCTCTATCTAATCAAACTAAAACCAGCCTGGTAAAACCTGTCAGGAGTGATCTGTCAGGAATATTCTTTTATCTCCACCAGGTACTGGATGAACACTGGATGAACATTGGTGTACCTCCTTGTCAGATCAGTACTGAGATGAACAAAAAGGAAACCACCTTTCCAGAGGTTTGATCCAGATGAAAAATGCTCTTGTGTTCAGGAGAAGGATAAAGTCAAAATTTAAGTACATCCTATTGCTTTTGTAGGATGAAGAAGGTCTTGTGATATTGAGAAGGAAAGTGAATTATCTTCTTTGAAACTTTGAATGTAAGGACAAAAATTGCTCTGTTCACTACATTTTTCAGGTATTCTTCATCCAAACAACACAGATGAACAATAAAAGCACAACTTTTATTGCCTGAGCAGTACAGGGAAAAATAAAAGCTCCATGAGTGATAAGGGGCAAGAGAAAGGTCTTCAGAAATGCTGAGTCTCTCCTGCCAACTCCAAGTTGCTTTTTATTCAAGTGTCAGCCTGCAAGGAAACTCCATTTTCTAACTAAATAACCATCTTTCTAAATTCCCCTGATTTTCAAAAGCAAGCTACAGACAGCATCAAGCACAAAGTTCTTTTTGACTCTGCAGTTACACAAAAACTCGCCAAGGGAAAACAAAACCCAAGACAGGCCTGTTCTCAAATCTGAAGACAAAAATGTATCTGTGGAGTGTCCTGGCTTACCCAGAAAACAAATGTATAAACAATACTAAGACACATTAAAACTGGTGTTTAACCAGTCTCTCTAGATTGAGAGAACAGCATTTTGAGACTACTTGGTGGGAAACTTTTCATTTTTCATCAGTTACTGTTTCAGCTCTGTCTCAAAACCCGTAAGTCAAATATTTTGACTGAGGTATTGAAACTGGATCCAAACCATCTATTCTGTGTATCTATAGTAACAGAGACTGACATATAAACACACACACCTTTTTCCATTACCTCCATAGATTGAAAACTTCCATTGTAGATGCTGGTTTAGCCTTTTTCTGTTGCAAATGAAGTTACACTTTCAAATTCTAAACTAAATCTTTTTAAATTCTTTTTTTCCCCAAAATCCTTAAAGAAAACACACCAGCTTACCTGCAATACAAATTTCTGATCTATGTACTTTTTGGCAATGCTGGGCTGAAATTCTTGGCTTTCCAAAAATCGTATGAAAAACTCATATACAAGCTGCAAAAGAAAAAATAAACAAAACATGGGTTTAGTTTATGACTTGATTACTCTTTATATTTTTAGTATTTCCCTAAATTATTTTGTTAGAAGATTAAATGCTTATTTTTCCCCAGTACAAAGGGTTTAAAAAATGGAAAATATTTTTCTCCTTTATGTAATTGCCACCTTTTAGTTAAAATTAATTACATGAGCTTTTTAAGCTGCCTCTGCTTATTTAACTCCAGTCAAAGACATTTCATCACCACGAACAGGCACTGCCATCTTGTAATGCTTGTTATCATCTTGTAAAGCTTCCCAGAGTAATTGGGAAGCACATTTAAACTGCCCTCTGAACTGCTGAAGTCACATCAAATACAGACATTACAATTCTGAAGGGGTTGGTGAAACAGTTGGAAATATTTAAATTAAATTAGAAACTGCTTAGAGTAGTGTTCTAGTACAACTTGAAACACAGAAGAAGAATACAAACCAGAATTTATTCAGAAGTTCCTAACTTACTATAAAGATTAGCCTGAGGGCTGGAGAAAATCTGCTTATTTTCATGCAATTCCATCTCTACCTAAACTCTTCAGTGGGACAAGCGAGACTTTTCATTTAGTGGAGAAAAAGAAGAGTATAAAAACCAGGGAACAAGGAAGTGAAGTGAAACAGAGACTACTGTGGCCTCATAAGACAGCAGCTCTGATCTGTCACTGATAATGAGCTACCAGCCAGCCATTCTCTTTGCAGAACCTTTTCATAAAGGGCAGCCATTGAAAATTTCTTCCTTTTTGTCTTTTAGTGAGTATGAATATTGATACTGAAAGAAGAAAGGAAGCTTAAAAATTACATTTTAAAATAATTTTAACTTTTTCCATGACAGAAATATGCTGCAAAACTGCTGCTGGTACTTTATAACAGTGTTGTCTGACTTCTCAAAGGAAGCAATAGGAAATAAAAAAGATGGAGAGAGGTTTAGAAGTAGGTTGTGGGAAAAGTGACAGCTTACATAACACCAACATTAAATCATCAGGAAATCAATTCCATTGACTTTTCACAAATACTTTGGTGAATTTCTTCTTGACAATGCTAAGTCATCCACTGGATAAGAAATTCCCTCATTTCCATGCAAGTAATGACTTTTTGAACTACAGCACCAGTGTCACTGAATGTGCTGTTTCCAGGCAGGCACAGCTCTCAGAGCTGCCTTGAAGTTTTGAAGATTCTTATTTTTTTGTGAAATTTAAATATAAATGAGGGATGAACCTACATTTCAACAGATTCTGAATTAGAGAGCACAAAAGAGTGGGAAAAAAACCACTCACAGGATTGTGCATGCAACTGTAAAAGAAAATCCTCATTTCAGGCTGAGATCAATTCTGCTCCTTTGCTCACAAAAACACCCAAACTCCACAAACTGTTACTCAAGCAAACTTCCTGTAAATTTACCAGTGGTGTGAGTCATTATCCTGACTAACACACACAGGATCTTCATCTATATTTTCTACAAAGGAATTTACTGCATTAGTATCAAGGATGTTTTTTTCCAGTTTAGTTTATGCTCTTCATTCAAAAATCACAGAACGATGGAATGGTTTGGGCTGGAAAGGACATTAAAGATCACCTCATTTCACCCTCCCTGCCACGGGCAGGGACAGCATTCCCAAGACCAGGCTGCTCATCCAACCTGGCCTTCAACACTCCCAGGGATGGGGCAGCCACAGCTTCTCTGGGCAACCTCTGTGCCAGGCCCTCACACCCTCACAAGTCAAGAGCTTCTTAATAAATGTAATCTGAATTTCTCCTTGTCCTATCACAATCTGACCAATAAAAAGCCACTCTCTCCCTTGGTTTTTACAAGCTCCCTTTCATGTACAGGAAGGAATGAGGTTTCCCTGGAGCCTTCTCTTATCCAGGATGAACAACCCCTGATCTCCCAGCCTGTGCTCACAGGACAGGTGCTCCAGCCCTCTGATCATCTTTGCACCCCCATCTCTGGCCCCATTCTAACAGGCCCACAGTTTTTTTGTGGTACTAACTCCAGACCGGGATGCAGTGTTATTCCACACGGGGCTCTCAAAATCCCTTGTTTTGACAACTGAAATTCAGAGGAAGGGCTGCTACTGAGTGAGCTTGAATCCTGCTCCAAACACCTGGGAGCAAACCTTGACTTGAGGAGAGGAAGGAGGACTTAGATAGGGATGCAGCTTCTCATTCATTTTTCTGATCAGCCCCCAACACCTGTGCACTTTCCTATGAATATTAACCACCCTCAATAAAGCAAAACTGCCAGCAGTGTCATCCTCACAATGCTTTTGCTGCAGTTGTTGAAAAATACTTGTGCATCAAAGAGGTTGGGAAAGCAAAATAATTTTTAAATCAGTGAAGGAAAACAGGAATATGAGGGACACCATCAATTTAATTTTGAAAGAAAGCTTTAACATTTTGGAAATATCACAAAGTTCTCTCCCTTCTCAGTAGGTACTCTATTAAAATCATAAACAGTATTAATAAATGCTAGTGTCTCACAGAATAGTTCTGATTCACAGGTTAAAAAAAAAAGCTGAGAAAATTATATTAGATACACCAAGCAATGACAAGAATTTCTTCTGAGATAAATAATCAAAAACCTGTAAGTGTGGCCACGATGCCTCCAAGGTGGGCTCATCTTCTTCTGGATCAAATTCATTGCTGTCACTAGGTGGGAGAGTTCTGAAGATATTGCAAGATACCTGAAAAGGCAAAGAAAAGAGGATGAGATCCATTCTGCAAACAGGTAATAGATTTCAGGACCCTGTATGTCTGTACCTGCTCCATCCTCCATCACTTACACTGTTTCTTTTTCCTGCTGTCTGACAAGGATCTTTAGCAGCAGCACAGGGCTAAGGAACCTGTCACTTTACAAACCTGCCACCAGCCTTGGCTTTTCTCCTTTTCTTTGATATCCCAGCATTAGCCAGTCTGCCACCACGTTCCACCAACATGTAATTCCCAATCCTGATGGGCATCAGTGGGAGCCAGGACTGCTTAGGAGTTGTAGGAAATACCATCAACTCGTGTTTATAAGCGTTGTCATACAGCATTTGGTTATTTCTGTCTGTACAGAGAAACATTAATGATTAAGGTCTCATCTGTCAGCACTTGCTAGGAGTTGCCAGTGCTACTCACACATTAAATGCTTGGACACCTCATGCCAAGTACAGAACTTGGTACTAAATGAAAGCAAATAATAGTATTTGCTCGACACTTAGCCTACATTTTATTTCATGGCTGGCTCGCTTTGCTTAATCTTATTTAGAGGTACTTTGGTGAGACTGCCTGGCTTTGTGAGGTTCATGCTATCAGCAAAGACTGAGCCAGAGAGCTTTCCTGGGTTAATTAGAGTGCTGAATGGAGCGTACAGCTTATTATGCAGCAAATCTGATAACTGCAAACATGCTGTAGGGCCCCTCTGCACTTGGAAGGTGATGATGTGCCTTCCTTGCTCTGCTCCTGCGCATTTGACCCATCCCTAAGCTGGTTAATCAAACAGCTGGGAAAAGCAGCATGTTATCCCCTAATCTATACATGACCCCTTCATAGTAGTTCAGACAAACTAAGCTATTTAAGACACAAAACTAGTGTGTTCTTCAGCATCCTTGTTTATTTTTCCAGCTTTTTTGCTCCTGTAAATGTTTTAGCCTGTAAGGACTATTTTCAGTATGTTGGCAACTTATTAAGAAAGGGCACTTTAAAGCCCAGGGTTTAAATACAATCCAAATACTGATAAAACCAGATTTAAATAGGGTGAAGTTTAAGAATTTGCAAGACAAACGGAACAGATTCAGGCACTGCAAGAAGAGGAAGATGAAAGAGGCAAGTGCAGGAAAGCACAGGTGGTGGTGCACCCGAGTGAGGGATGTTCACTGAACACAAAAGAATGAGCAAGGCAAACCAGTGAGCACAGAAAACAGGAGGCCACGCTGGTTTGTGCTGGGACTTGTCCCTTCCTGCCACAAGAGGGTGTGTGCCACTGCAGTTCCAGTCCTGCAGGCTCCACTGGAACCCCACTCTGTGAAGCTCCGCGCTGCTCTCAGCCTGGAGAGACTCAGCTCTTCCTGCTGGTGGGCACTGAGCTCCTCCTGCCCTGCGCCCACAGCACCGAGTGACTGCCAGCACTCAGCAGGAAAAGATCTTTTCCTCCTTTCTCCTGCCTCTTCCCCAGCTCATTCACTTCTCTTAAGAGCCCCTTCACGAAGAGACATTTCTAATCTCATGAGAGGTCAAATAACTATTCCAGGAATACATACATGTTACAGTTTGTCTTTCCTCAAGGATTCCTGAGCTCCTCCTTCTACTATCCCTGACATGAAAATGCAGGGAGAGGAGGAGAGTGATCACAATTAGCAAGACAGAGTTTCTATGGTAGAACACAAGAGAAGACAGACAGCCCAAAGGATTTCCAAGTGAAAAGTGGGAAATGTACCTTGAATCCAAAGATTTGGGATTCTAAAATACTTACTCAAGCATTTTTGTTAATGCTTTACAGTCAAAAATCCCAGCTCTCTCAGGATTTGGATCAAAATAAGAAATGAAGAAAACCAAAAGCAGCTTTTTTTCCCTTTTCTGCTTTAAATTTTATTTGAAACAAGGAACAAAATTTTCTGCAAATTTAACTATAGATGTATTATTAAAACTTGTACCTACAGATCACTCATCAGCTGTTTTGTTTAGAAACTGGAACAAATACTGAATTATGGCACAAGTAAAACCTGCAAGGGAAAGTACATACTTTCAGAATGAAGAGCTAAACAAAGACAAATTCCTGTAAGACTCAAATTAAGTCAAACCAAGCCTCAAGCAGTTAGTGCCAGGGCCTTACCAGCATGACAGAAGTATGAGAGGTTCAGCAACAATTAGCTAAGTTCCAGCACAGACACCTGGATCTTGAGCTTGGGACAAAATTAGAATGATCTCTGGAGAGAGCCTATTAAAAAATGCCAGTCTCAAGGCAACTCAAAAGCAGGTTTTTTTTGCATAATAAAATTAACATGCAGGAGTAAATGCAATGCAAGCTAGAATATGGTCCTAGCATGCAGTTTGCTCTCTTTAATTTTCTGGTTTGCATTAGGAGTGAAGATAAGCTATGTGGAGCCAAAATGCAGATTTTCTCCTGAGGAGAACAGACAGAACAGGTTATCTTTAAGTGATTTCCCCAGGTTATCATAACTTTAGGAGATAATGTGTGCCATTACAGTTACATTAATCACCACAACACAGCACGATAGCTCATTTACATGCAGTGACAATTTATAGCACGCTTATCTAAATCAGTAGCCTCTGGGTGGTTAATGTTTATAAGCCTCCAAGGGAGAACTGAAGACAACAAGTCCTTCCATGCATGAACTGCCCAGCTGTACTTTGGAGACCCTGACAGCCACCACACAACACAGGAACATCAGATCTGGAAAGGCTTTTTCTCAGATAGGCATAAGGCAGCTATTTAGAATTGATCCCTGGGCCCACGCAGCATGCCAGAATTCCTTCAGCTGGAGAGCTGAACCATTTCTCTCCTGACCTTTCTTGGATCATCAAGCCAGAGGACATCCCTGCCAGCCTGCATACACAGTGCCCAGGGATTCCTGTCCCAAAGGCAACACAAATGACCATGGATCAATACCGACTTCTGTCTGCCACTGATTAGGGGCGCCTCCAAGGCCAGATGATCCTTTTGGAAGGCAAACCAGAACTCCAATATTCCGGGAAGTTGTATCAAGACAGATGTCCCCTCTCTGTCCTCAGAAACACCAGCATCCTCTCCACGGCTGTACCTTTCAGAAGCACGCACCAAACTGGGTGTGCAAAGTCCACCAGAGCTCCTCCACCCACAATCTCAACACCCAAGTGCCAGAAACCAACTTAACAAGCAGTTAAATCTACCACTGGCACTGAATCAAAACCCAGACCAAAGTGGAAATGCTGAAATGACAGTTTTCTAGGCTGAAGGTGCACAGACAGCTCCATGTCAGTCAGGCACAAGTCACAGAATCAGGGAGTGGTTTGGGTTGGAAGGGACCTCTAAGGTCATCTCCTTCCAACACCCTGCCATGGGCAGGGATGCCACCCACTAGACCAGGCTGCTCCAAACCCCATCCCGCCTGGCTTTGAACCCTTCCAGAGATAGGGCAGTCAACTTCTCTGGGCAACCTGTGCCAGCACTTCACTTGCCCTCTTAATAAAGAATTTCTTCATAAGATCTGATCTAACACCTAAGTCCAGCCAGATGCAAGACAAAAACTCTCCCAGGCAATTATAAGTCCATGGCAATTTGTTAAAAACAAACAAGACAGGGAAAGCTGCTCTGTAACCCCCCCCACCCAGAGAGTGAGCTCCAACTTCTGAACAGATCTGAGGGTTGGTACCTGGCAATACACAACCACAAAATTAGGAATATACAGGTAAAAGCATCAAGCTTCAAGAAATCTTTATCACCACATTGATATTTGAAATAACTTTTAGAAAAGAAGGTAGTAAGAGGCTCCAGTCTGAAGACAAAACTCATGTTTTGAGAAGTCCTCTCTTTGCCCCTCACTGGAGTGCAATAAAAGTGACAACACTGTAACAGAAACACTTCACAAATTGAATTGCAGCTGAGCACTTCTACTCTGTGCTGTTTGAGACAAAGATTTTTATCAGTAATAGTCTTCCTGAATGAAAGCTGAAATGAAAACAAACACACACTGCAAAGTTTAATGTATTCTCCATATAAAACCAGGGTAAGTGGATACCCATTTAGCTTACAGGGAACACCTGTTCTTCAATCAAAAATATGTGGAATCATCCAAATAAACCACATGAACATATAAAATTGAAACCCAGTATCTCTGCTCACAATGTTTAAACTGCTGTGCATAATAATAACACAGAGAAGCAATAAAATGTAATTAAATCATAACATGAAGCCATGCTAACCTGGAGACAACACTGGCCCCTGGAAAAGACACTGGACTTGTCCTTCTGAAACATATCTGCATATGTGGAGTTTTTTAATATCATTTACAGATTAACATATTCTAGAGCCTGAAGCAACTACTGCAGTCACTCAGCTATAATCTCTCTATAAAACCCACTGAATTGTTCCCAGAAGTTTGACTAAAGAACATCTTACAAAATGTAGTATCTAATTTTATCTTAAAAGATTATAAACTGTTCCACCAGCTCTCTTTTCCTAAAGTTTCACTACTAATTTAGCTACAGCACTGTTTCTGATCTCAAGGTTGAATCTGCCTGATACCCTGCTAAACCACCAGATCTCTTTTACACCTGTATATATATATCTGCATATGCAGTATGTGTCTATCTATAGATAGGCATTTTTATATAGACATGACAACTTTCAACCTCTGTGTCGTTAAATGGAAAAACAAAGCTCCTAAACCCAGGCAGTTGTTGGTTTCTCTGTTTGTTTTTAATCCTGTGATTATTTTTGCTTCCTTCCTTTGACCTCCCACCTGTGCACAAGTGCACTGGGGCATATATAAAAAGCCAGACCATCTCCCTCTTTTCTCCTGCATGTTGTCATATTAATTTATTGACATTCACTTCTCTCAACAGTGCAGTGTACCAGAAATTCATATTAAGATACTCATGATAAGCAATCCACAATGCTCAGGCTCTTTTCTGCACCACTGCTTGCCTGAATACAGTCTTTCAGGGCTTAATATTATGTGCCTTCTTTTGCCCAGAAGCATTACTTTTGACTTGGCTGCATCAAAATGAACTACAATGGATTATGAACACAGTCAACAATCCAGACCACAGGCTGGGGGGAAAACAGTTCTTCTCATTTTCCCTTGACCTTTAAGTCTTCTAAAAATTCAATCAATAACCTGCAAAAATTTAGCTCTGGATCAGGGCTCCTAAACTTGTTAGCTTACCCTCAACCTACTTTAGTGGTGGTGGCAGCTTCCATCCATACAGACGAGGAAGCAGCAAACCTGAGATCCTTGGGCAAGGCTTCTCTTGGAAGAACTGCAACAGGAGTGAGTTTGTAGGAGAAAACAGCTGGAGCTCAGGTGCAATGTCCACACCATGTGTGTTTAGAGGGAGGAGTTGCTTTCTAGTGATATCTTGCACTGAAAAAAACAGTAGCTATATTCCTGCAGTGGATGCTTGACCCAAAAGAAACCCAATTTACAAACCCTGGAACTCTTCACAGAACCACAGAAGGGTTTTGGTTGGAAGGGACCTTACAGGTCATCTAATTCTCACCTGTCCTGCCACAGGTAGAGACACTTTCCACTAGACCAGGTTGCTCCAAGCCCCATCCAACCTGGCCTTAAACAATTCCAGGGATGAGGCAGCCACAGCTTCTCTGGGCAACCTGTGCCAGTGGCTCACCAACCTAACAGACAAGAATTCCATCCTAACATGTAATCTGGCCCTGTCCGCTTCCAAATTCAAGCCACTACCCTTTGTTCTCCCTTTCCAGTTTAAAGCCACTACCCCTTGTTCTAATCTTGTTCACTCTGACAAGAACCAAGGTGGATTATGACACTTTGGATCTGAATTAGAAGTGTTAGCTCAGCCCCCAGCCCTGGGTACAACCTCCTCCCTGCTGGGAACTGGAGCTCTGCAATTCCACTCTGGGTCACCTAGACCCAAACTATATCTGGGTACCCTACCAGTAACCCCATTCATCACTACCTCCCTGTAACTAAGTTTTCTGATGATTCAATGGAAGAATTATTTATTTAATGTGTGCCAAGGTAATCCTATAATACAGTCTGAAAAATCATAGCAGTTAGCTAAGTACCTTGGAGAAATTAAAGCACAGTACCAGCAGAAAGAGCCCCTCACCTCTAGAGCAGGCAGGAGATCAAGTGAAAGCCTGCCAATGAATGAACTTGAACTCTAGACAGCATTACAAAACTCATGCTGTCCTGGACTCCAAACTAAAGAACAAAAACACAATTCAAAACTCAGGAAAACAATCCCTCAGAAGCAGATGAACACTGTGTTTGTCTGTAGACAAAATGCTTTAAAGGTACTTAAGAGGATGACACAGCCAAAATAGGGTGTGGGGATGTAAAGGTTATTTAAGTAAATAAATAAATAAATAAATAAATACAGCTCAAGTGCTACTTGAACAAGAAAGAGTTTTCCCAGTTTATTTTTCTGCTTCAGACGTAGTCACTGCACTGTTCTGCAGACAGAGCCTGACAGATGCAAGGCCCACAAAACCAACCACAGCAATAATGGATACAGGTAAATGTAATTACAGACTGTCCAGAAAAATTATTAGGGACAACTGCTGCAAGAGGAGCTGCTTCCAACTGATTCTTTTGAGAAGGGCACAAAACATGAGAGCTGCTTCTTTTAATAAGCATTGTACATTTAATATGAGCTAGGTGTATAAAGAATGTGAGCAAAAAAAAATCTAACAAAAGTATTTAGAAATAATGCATAAAAGAAACCAAAGTTAGATTCTTTTCTTGCTTCTACAGAATTGAGAACCCTCACATTAAACAAAGAAGAACAGAATGTAAAATATTATGTGATTTTCATGTGTTCTTTCTTAACAACAGCATGTTTGCTCCATTGTGGCTGCACTTACATGACAATTTTTAATCAAAAAACATTGGGGAGATCAAATGACATTGCATTTTCCTTCCAGCATTTCAGATGGCTTCAAAATCTGTTCTATTTCCACTGAGTCAAGTTAAGTTCAAGATTAATTCCTAATATTTTACAGAATTCCTGAACTTATATAAAATTCCTATTAGAAAGGGATATGATTTGTCAATTCTTGTGAGAGTATATGATTTCATTAATTTCCCTAAACTCAAAATGACATTCATATTATATTTTGAAATCTAATGCAAGAAGCAACAGGAACATACACACAGTATTTTGTTAAATAAAAAAAGGTAAGACTGAATATAGGTGGATCTGCAGAAAAATCCCTATCCAAGAACATTTTAATACAGAAACTCTGAAGATGTCATACTTAGTCACAAGACACAGCTATAGAAAATATAAAAACCATAATGCCTATGAAGTCTACCAGCTAGAACACTTCCTAAAAATAGGGTCCTCAACATACTAAAAAAATCAAGGCTTAGCAAGATATTCTTTATGTTTAACGGGTCTGTCACAAACAAACTCCTGAACAGACTCTGCCCTCACATCTGTTGAGACAAACCTGCAGTAAAAACCAATGCAATCTCTCTAGATTTATGTTAGTAGAAAGAAGGGGGGGGGAAAGAAAAACAAACCCAAACCATAATCTGACCTTTAAAATGCATTTTTTGTGTTTATTTGGGTATTGAACCAAGTTTCTTTCCCTCTGTTGCTTAACACAGCTTCTACACCACATGACATCTCCTATGATGTTTCACTTGGGCTGTACAGAAATTACAGTCTTATTTTACTCAATTTGCCATCACAGAAAAGATAAAGATGACAATGGGAAGCCAGAGGCATTTCAGCACTTAGAAAAGAGAACAAAGTATCACTACTCCATTCTAAAAGATGGATCTGAAGAGAGTTTCATTAGCCATCTCCTGTGGGCTGCCAAACACACACTGATGTGTAAACGTCAGGGCCCAGGTCTACAATTTCTAAAGAAGAAAGTAGGAGAGCTGAAAGGTTGCTCACCAACAAAGAGATTCATCCAAACTTCTCAGTTTAAAAGCTTGTCAATGTTTTTTGTTCATTTTTCAAATTAAATAGATGAGTTTCCTCAATCTATGTCTTAACATCCATAAAGCACAAACGGTTCTACCACATACACCCTTCAGGATACCACAGATAAAAACACACATTTATTTCCTTCAACTACCACTGCTTAATCTACCAGCAAAAATCAGTATCATTAGTTTAAGCCTCCACATTTTGCTCAGACAGGAATAAATTTTAGATTAAGTGTCCAATTATTGGCTCATAAAGTCCTATTACTAGCATTTCCTTCTTAGCAGAGTGTGGCTTAATTGGCAAGGCCATTTTTCCTAAGATTTGCCTAATTCTAAAGAATCTCATCTGCCCTTCTGAACAACACATCAAACTGCAGGGGAAGCACACTGAGCAATCCCCTCCTGAGTAAATCTGTTCAGCTCATGGCCATTACCACAAATCCCAATTCCTCTCCCCATCAAATGATATTGATGACATGGATGAGGCCTCTGCAACTTGCTTTGGTGGTCATTAGGAGATTCTGGTTTATTTTATTTTTTTGAATAACAAATAACATGAATAACAAATAACATGCTGTATCAAGCTATAGAGAGTGGTTTAAGGAAGCAGATTTGCACACAGGTTGACAAACAGCCAAGTAGTTTCACATTTAGCTATATACAACATCATATCACATGCTCAAGAGAAGAAAATGAAAACATGTGATGTTACAAGCATGGATAAAGCTTTTAATGGCATAAATTTTAGATTGTCGGCATGAAAACACATCTCTAAGTTATCTGGCTGCCACAAATGACTTTTTCAAACCCTTAATTTTAGAGGCAATTAGAAATCTCAGCTCTTCTGAAGAATTCTACTGGCAAACTTTGCCTAGTCTGGTATGTCTAGAGCCAAACACCTTTTGGGTCATTAAAAGAGATCATTAATATAAACACACATGACAAAACCTTAAAACAAAAGAAGTCTCTTCCACATAAATTACTTTTTCAAACATTTTAGATGATTTAGAAAACACTTCAGCTATTAATCCTTCTCTATGAATATTAGTAACTTTAAAAATTCCAGTTTTAGACTGGTACACTTTTTTTTCATGGTCTTGGATGATGTTAAAACTCACAAAAGAACTTTTTTCCCCTTCACCTCCAAATCACAGTAGCCCAAAGGGACAAGCAGGAAATAATAATTCTCGGATTCATAAACACTAAACACAACAGGGTAGAGACCTTTCAAAGGGACATAAAACAACTGGGCTCAGTTTTGATCAGTTTTAAGATCCTGGTCTTTCAATCAAAACGCTCCCATGACAATTGTGGCAGGCAGGCAGTGGGGATGCTAATTTGGTCAGAACATAGATACTGCTGTTTTCTTCACTATCATGACAGGTCTGAGACTGTCAACGTGACAGCTCCCTTGTGAACCCAGCTGGAGACTTTGGTGAAAATCCCCAAAAGCACATGAAGGTGGTAGCTGCACTTGTGAAGTCAACTGTGCACATTTAAGTCTGTCTCAGTGCATGATTATGGGCACAAAACTGCCTGAAACAAGAACATGTATTTACTGCAAAGAATAAGTTACACCAAAAAGCAGTGCTTTATTACAAAGTGACTAATGCCATCTCTTCACCCAGCAGTATGTGCTGAAAACTTATTCTATAGCATTTTAGAAGAACTACCTTTCCCTCTAGCACCTGTGTAACTGTTCTCAAAGTGGTGAAGAAGTCTTGCTTTTATAGGCAAAGACCAGGAGGAAAAACCAGCATTTTTACCAGATAGTCCATCTACAAAAACCAAAACACCTGCAAGCCTCAAAAGCCCTGGTGATGTGGTTTAGCAGAAACACTGCAGCAGCATTCGAGCATTCGCTGGCACCATCAACAGGAATCATTCATGCATCTGCTATGGGTTCACCCCCACAAATTCAGTATCACAGCACTGCATCCTGCTCCCATGGAACACAACCACCAAAGTGGTTTTCCAGCAGCACATGCACCCAAAACACCACTGGTTGTGACAGGCACAATCAGGGGAGCCCAGCCTTCACCTGCTTATACCTTCACCAAAGCTCAGGTGGCTGTTGCAGGCTGGAGTTTCACCCAAAACCTAAATTACAATTTACAATTATATTTACTTAAAATTTCCTCAGGAAATTCTTAAGGAAAAAAACATGTTCACTTCCTTAAATACTTAGGCATCTTTTTACGTTTTGAAAAAAATCAGGTTTGGGCAGTCAGGGGCCATTGGGTAGCCAGACACAGGACATGAGAATATTCACAGTCCTCTGCTGCTCCAGTATCCCAGCACTGAAGAGAAAACAGCCTGGGTTCAGCACCACAAATGCAAAGTAGAAAAAGCAGAATGAAGAAGGGCATGATGCAATGAAAGGAAAAGATGAGAGAACAGATTTCTATCAAAAAGGATCTAAGGTGAAGCTGGAATTTCTTAAGGACCATTAGTAAATTTCTATAAAATCCACTGGAAATATTCAGGCTGTATCTTCATTTCCAATAACTCCTCCATATCATAGATACAGACTATATTTAAGGAAATTATTCAAAACCATGCTTTTCAAACTCTTTAGGCAATACATAATTTCCTTAAGTTAAAAACTGTTGTATGAATCAATACAAGTGACTTCAGGGACAGTAGGACACGACACCAAAGGGGTTTTACTTTACTGTTCAAGATCACACTGTTTCATAGATTATTATTTATGATTCAAATTGAACCTCATAAACAATAACAAATCAAATTCTTCTTGCTTCCTGGGGCCCAAGCTAAGGCAACACTAACTTGCAGAGTTTTTATTCAAGAGATGTTGCTGCAGTAAACAACTATAACCAGCGTCAACTCAAGAATACAACCTCAGTAACAGAAATGCTATAAAAATTACCAAATTCTCTGGTGGGATGAGTTTGGAGGCATCTGCTACACACAGAAAAAGTCCCCTATTTTATTGAAGTTACCTGTGCATCAACATCCCTTCTAGGCAAAGGCTGTGATATACTTTGTCCATCACAAGGGGTACACATTAGATTAAACTAACACATGCAAACCATTTAGATACCACAGTGCAGTACCAGCAGAAAAATTGAGAAGAAAAAAAATTCATTCTATATTCTGCGTGGTATTTGAATGGTGCATGAGTTCACATTCTGAAGAAATAACACAGCAAGCAGTTCATTCACAAGACTCGTCCACTGCAGAAAAGGGCAGGAAAGGGTGAGGGAGAAGGGAAAGAATCTGCTCTTATAATTATAGGCTTTCTGACAATGCATACACACAAAGAAGCCATATTAAGATTTTTCCATACACCCCTTAATTCTGGTTTTTTTCCTTCACGATTAACTGCTTGATGGTTCTGTCACAATTTACAGCTATTTTTAAGTACTACAGACAAGCAACACAGCATGTATCTGTGTGTCAGAAAAGAAGCAAGGAGCATACACAATGCAAAAACTATTCATGTTTTTCTTCTTAGAGCACATAGCCAGTGGATTCCACAATCACACAGTACTGTTAAAAAACTGTCAAGACTAAATCTATATTTAATTAATTGCTTTCTCATTTAGAGAACAGGTTATAAGGGTTCTGTTCAGTAGCACAGAACAAACATTTTAAAGCAGTGATTGATTTTGCCAGTTGCAATGAACATTCTTCATCACACAGCATCTGGTACTGTTTCCATTTTTACAATGAAAACACTATTATTTAACAATTTATATATACAAGTTATGGCTTTATAGTTGAGCAATCTTGCTCACTCTAACAGCACCTGCAATGAATCCACATAACCCAACCATGAAATTGACACAACAGATCTATACAACATTTTTAGCATTTATTATTTTAAAATTATTGTCCATGCATACTTCAAGGTATCTTCACCTAAAGCAGACACCTAAGAGCTTGGAGAAAGTTCAAAAAAAGATAAGAAACTTGCAAAAATGATTCCATTATTTATACTGGGAAGAGAGGGAAGATAGATAGGAGGAAACAGGAAGGACTCTGATTTAATGGCTGCTGGCTTTCTCTACTAGGAAACAACCCAGGTTTCCTTTCATAATTTGTGACATTATAATAACCATGATCTACTTGACTTTCATTAAAAATATATAAAAATTAATATTTTTGTCTTTGGAGAATTATCCCCGAGCAATGTCTACTAGCAAATCCAAGCCAAAGGCGTCATTTAATCCACCCACTCCAGGGTTCAGTTTTGCCCACAGGGTGTAACTGGAAGTGTAAGTGGGTTTAAAAAGAGACCATGAGAAAGAAAGAACTCACCATTCTAACTACTTCAGGGTAAGTCTGCTCTGTCAAACAGCCTCTGCTTATTGTAATGTAGTCCACCAGTTCATTAAGAGTGGAGCGCTTGTATTCTTTCATTTTAAGGTCTGAAAGCGTGTCCATGAAGTCAAAAATGACACAGCACTGTTGAAGTTTCTTTAGGAACAGTTCAGGCTGCTCTGAAGATGGAACGTCTATGAAACAAGAAAGGAAATCTTTGTGAGTCTGGCATCTTATTATACAAAACAGGATTTCTTTCTGAAGATCAATTTCAAAGGAAAGCAGCATTCATACAATTCTTGTAAAACAGAGCTCAGATTAACAAATGAACCACTTACAGGAACTGTATTGCTATTGTGTGTTTGAGATCTTGAACATATTGTAGAAGAAATTTAATCATCAACTGCTAGGAGGAAAACAAAGTTCACCAAGAAAGTCCAGGCTGAAGTAGAGAATGGACACACACCAGCACACAAGACTTAATTTTACAATAAACAACTTCTTTGACTGGAGGCTGGTATTTACCATCGTTAACTTCAACTCCAAAGAAGGATGAAAGAAGTGTCAAACACATCAAGCTTGATTAATTTGTATTTCTAAAAACACCACGTCATTTATAACCCTGTATGAATATACATGAATACATATATATGAATACACAGCAAGGCCATAATTCCACAAACAAGTTTTGAGTTTCAATCATTATCCCCATATTGACACTTCCCATAGCAAAATCAATTTCACTGAAACACAGTGAGGACTTTTTTCTGTACTGTGAACACATAACATGCATTAATAGGAACATTTTCACAAAAAGTAATATGTGCTTGACCAATAAAGTAAGCAGAACTCACTACTTTTGCTCTGTTTTCTTAACTCACAGCAAATGAAAAGACTTATTACAATAATAAAAGGAATGTCAACTTCTCAGTTGTTGGTTACTTTACTAAATGCATCAAAAGAATACAGAGGCAGCTTCATTTATCCAATGTTCACGTACACAAGAGAACAGTAACAGCAGAAAGTTGTAGAGATGAAATCCACATTTTTACTCTAAAGGTCTGTCCTCAGACTAGGGAGCTTCCTTTGAGCTACCTGGTTTTATTGAGGCACCAATGCCTGCCTCAGCACCAAAATCCATTGGTTGACCTTCCTGATCTCACTTTTAAAAAAGCTTTAATAGTAAAGAATTTGTGTTTATTTCTTAAAACCTGGACTTCTCAAAGGCCAGTCTAAGACAGAACTTCCCATTGCTGACACAGAATAAGTCACAGTAAGGAATACCTGGCAAATGCCAGGAGGCGTTAGTAATTGTATGGTACTTTTAAATAGTTTTAAGACTTAAGCACCACAAATCTGTTTTGCTTAAACACAGTGCTTCAATTTAATTAAAACCAGTGCTTAAGCACTAAAAAGAATAAACGTGATTGCAGTACAAATAAAGATGCAACAGTTTCTTCAACCTGTTTTTGTTTACAGCACTGAAGTAGGGACAGGATTCAACAGGGAATCTACATGGGAGAAGAATCCTCCACAAACACCTCTGAAATACTGAAGGTCCCAAAACCAGGCACCCTGAAGCCATTCCCCTGGCCAGGTCTCTCTCACACATTCAAACACCTCAGAGGAGGCAGAGCTGAAACCTAAGATGAGCCAAGGAGACAGAGAAACTCATTAGCCCTTCACCCACAACAAAAAAGATCATTTCTATACACGACCTTTCTAAGGTTACAGCCCTACAGGAGAACATAAAGGGCCTGGGGAAGCAGAGTTCTGTGACTGCTCTCTTGGACTACTTGCCTCCAAATAACAGAGAGATGAATGGACTTCAGAATTCACTGTTATTAACAAGCAGACAACAGTTAAATGATGAAACATTTCTTCCAAACTCAGCCTTATACACAGGCTGAAAAAAAAAAAAAAAAGAAAATGCAATTGTTTACTTTTCAAAAGCTTTATTTTTATTTTTTAAACTTACACACTTTCTTCTTTATTACACCTATAATGCACCACAGACCTTGAAAATATTTTAAAGGTCTCAATACAATCTATGTTGCTACATGACCATAATGGGGGTTTGGTTGCACTGTTCTACATGAGTTTTACATGTTTGTTTTGACCAACAAGGACATTATAGTTAAAGAAAAACAGGCTGAAATCAAGTGGAATCCATTAGGATCTAATTCAGCACAAATTAAAACCAGACTCATATATATGACTCAAGATTACACTCATTTTAAGCAGGGTTCATATTAAATAAAAATTTTTAAATTACTAAAGAATTAAAATAAGTCATAAGTTTGTTTTCTTTTTCTTTCTCCAGTTAAGTATCTGGAGGTGTGGGAACAAAACAAAAAATATAATTACATTCTTCTCAAGAAAAACCACTCTAAAACCCTTCACAAAATTCATGCCAGTCTGACTACATCAACAGGCCCATATGAACCATAGGGGAAACTAAGTAAAACCAAACCACAGCCAAGCAAAAAAACTTCTAAACAAACAACAAAAAAACCTCAAAGCCCCACAGAATAAAACCCCACAAACCAATTGTTCTGGTCACATCTGCTTTTTTTTATTAAGCAAGTTGCCATTCGTACTAGGGAATACAACTCTAAGAAGTTTCACTCAGTAATTTTTCTCAATGTTCCTGGGAGTTTGGGGTGCCTTGGGAACAGGGTAACACCTAATGCCAGAGGTTTTGTGTACTTGGAAATAGGGGAAGTATATGAGAGGAAATATGCTTGAAAAATTAAGGGGTCCTAAGAAAAGAAAAGGATGGTACAAATAAATAAAATCAGTATTCCATGTTCCCAACCTTCCCACAGAGACCATGGCACTGGCTGGTTTGAGATTCTGGGCTGTGGGGTTCTTTGTCTGGGGTTTGGGGCACATACCTACAGACCTACAGATGTTCACAGCTGGCTGAGGAAAGACAGCAAACCCTTTTCTTCTCAGCAGATACTCAGAGCTTTCAATGAATTTTACTCCCATGTTAACACACAGCCACACATTTAGGTCCCAAAACTTAATAACCTGCTATATTACCATTGTATCTACTTTCACATAAAAGAACAGAAAATTGAGCAACCACTCTAATAAATCTGTGTAAATACACATAACACTTTAATAACCTATAAAATAAAATTTAAGTGACACTATTAAGTGGCTTGTGTGATTTATGTCAAATATACAAAGTATACATTTATTAAAACCAAAATTTAAAGCAAGATAAATTTCTGTTTGGGTGACTGAGAACTCTCCCTCATTTTCAGGTCTTTGCTACAATTTAATTTTCAGGCTTGTCAGTTTTCTCCTCAGCCATTTAAAACTGTTCAGAGCTTTTGAAATACAGTGAGTATTCACAGACTCAAAGGAAATCGGCTTAGTGAAAGCATGTACTAGGACATCTGAATGCTGATTATCAAGACAGAATCAGAGCTTTAAAGTCAAGTTTTTATAAAGTTATCAGAAAAACTGACAGAAAGTGCTATAATATTTTTTTAGACACGGACCAACACTTTTCATTGCAAGGGCTGAAATACTAAAATGGCTAAAGGAATTCTGTTTTTCTCTTAATAGCCTTTTCCCAAAATAATCCTAATCCAACCAGCCCATCCCTTCTCATCAGTCTCTGCCTTCTGCATCCTTTTATCAACTAAAGACATAAAAATCTGATGGCACACTTTTATTGCAAGTCTCTAACATCCATAAAAACATATTAACTTTTATACTACATTCATGTTTTAATTAAAGTCATTTACAAGTAACTCATTTTGGATTATAGGAAACAAACTATGCACCAGAGAAACTGCATCCAGGGAAGTGAGCTCTGCCTCTCCTCTCCCTGGCAAGTAAACAACCAGGAAGGAGGAGAACCTGGATCAGTTCCCTCCTGCCCCTAATTTTGCAATGAGGGATACAATGCTGTGAAGAAGTGAAGGTGTAGGAAGGAATTGAGCTGCTCAAAGCAGCATGAGAACTGTGAGGAAAAGCCATGGGACTGCAGACACAGGGCAGTAAAAATCAGAATGAAACAACACAAAACATGCAGATTACATATAAAGTATTCAGCAGAACTAGAGGATGCTCACACATGCTACCCTTCACCCACATATGCACTATCAGAACATTTATGAATCATTAAAATCAAAATGCTTTCAGAAAAAGTATTGCTTCCAGTAGATACATTACTGGTATTCATTAGGTTGAAGATGACATTTGCATAGAGAATTAGCATCATCTTCTTGTATGATAGTAAAAGCAAACACCACATTAAACACAAAAAATAAAAACCTAAAACCAAAGTCCAAAATAGGGAAGAGAGACTAATAGTAACATTTTTATTCACATTAATTTTAAGAACTTCCTTATAATGTCCCAACATCTGAGAACTCTGCATTCACTCCACCTCTGAGATTTCCTCTTTCAATTAAGTTGCAAAATTTCAACTTTACCTTTTGACTTAACAGCAAAATAATTCCTCAACTCTTCTTTAGTTTTTGTATCTTCCAGTTACTAAGTAAATCTAGCACAATTCTTTTTCTAGTTAAGCAAAATCTCCTCATGACAAAAAAATCTTCCAAACCCCAAACTGCTCCCACTTTGCTGCCACTCACCAAATCACATTAAATACAACCAAGTGCTGCATCAAGACCTACCTGCACAAAGGGGGCAGTGGCGCATAAAACTGCTACAGCTAACCCTCACAAATCACTGTGAAGATTTTATTATGGAAGAAGTTACCTTTCTAGTCTTCATTCCAATAAAACTGGCATATTTGAATTTTAAAGCCTTTTGGTTTTCTTTGAGAAGCTGACTTCAAGAGAAGGTGACACCCAGCTCAGAGCTTTCCCTAACTTACAGTCCTGAAATACACAACAACCACATGTCTATAGGTCACTTTTGACAGCAGAACATTGCCCTTAACATTCCAAGAAGTACAAATGTTTGCCCTCTTTTTTTTATACAAACACTTCTTGAGAAAAATAATCACTATTCTGATTGCATTGATTTAATTTTCCTAACTGGCTGTCAATATTATGAATGCTTTGCCAAGTCAGTAATCATTCATTTATAAGAGGTGCTTTTCTCAAAGCTGTTTTCCCAACCCATTCTCTAGACTTAATTATTATACAGGCAGGGCAGCAGTTAGGCACTGTGTTCCAAAAATGTAAAATCTAACCAGTACAATTATTCACACAGCAATAAATACAGTGGGACAAACTCAAGCTGACTTTCCTGAGTGAAAACACTCAAAGAAAAAGCACAACATTACCATGCCATTTCCAGCACATTCAAACTGCATGATTAGAAATGCAACACAGGACATAATCCACCAATTTCCTGATAATCACTGCCTCTTCAGCTAATCTGTCACAAAATTGAGAATTATTTCCCTGTCCATAAATTTGCCCCTACTCAAACTGAGCAAATTCTCACCAAGTGGGAGTTTCCTGGGTAGTTCCACAGGGATCCTGGATCCACAAATGCCTCCACTGCTTATAACACTCCCCAGTCATTTCAGAGATATTCAACAAGTAACATTTACTGGGGTGGGTATTACAAACTCAGTGTAGATCTAACATATCATTTGAGTGTCTTGATGGGACAGCATTACAAACAACACAGAGTACTCCTTAACAGATGCATTCTTAGTCATATAAACTGCCCAAATTTTGTAATGTAGATATATTAATCAAAATTCTGCCTTTACTCACATATGTGGTACCTCAATAGAATAATACATGGATGAAGGGCTACAAATTTACAATAAAAAGAATTTAATAAACCATATTTTTCAAAATTATAGTTTTACACTTTATGAAGTTTCAGTTGAACCTTTGGCCTATTTCCACAGCAAGCACGGTGCAGGCAATATTTAATTTAATTTCTCTTCATTTTCATACAGCTCAATCCAGAGCCACAGCAGTCAAAGCTTCAAGGAAAAGCCTCCTTTGGGCTATGGTTCATTAGCCTGTGATCAACACTTGTCCATTCTCACCAATAATGTCTGTGCTGTGAACATCTTTCAACTTGGAAGTGAACCAAGACCACAAGCCTGGTTGTCAAAACTATTTATGAGCCATAACAACATATTATTCCACGAATACTGGCTGCAAAAGGTCTGTATTAGTGCAAACTGGCATTGATGATGTGCACCCTCAAGTGAGCAGAGAGACTCCAAGGAACCTGAGGTTTGGGTGCTCTCACTCATCACTGACCTACACAAGGAATCTGTTATGAAACATCTCAGATAATGATATGTAATCAAGGAAATACATGATGGATAGTGAGAATTCCTGAGCAATTAATGGAAGACAAGACTGCCAGGGTATTTTGGTACACCAATTGGTGTCCCACAAAAATAGCCTCACGAGATATTTGGTCTGTACATTATCAGTCCCTATGCTTGGACTGATGATCACCACTCAGCAGAACTGTGTCTCTTCATAGTCAAGCAGCAATATCTTCATTTTTTAGGTAAACTTAAAACATTTTCAACATTTCCTCATTAGTTCTTCAAGAACTGGGATGAGTTTAATATAAGAACCCCAAGACAGTCAACATTTACCTATTCTACATGCAAGTCCATTCAAGCCAAAAATTATCTAGGCCAAAGAAGGTAAAAGAGAAGGTAAGGAAAAGGATTCAAATGACAAGATTTCAGAGCACAACTGATGGAAAAACAGCATGCAGATGAGTGTAGCAAAAAATTTCGGCAGAGATGGAAGAAAGCAAAGAGGCTGTGAATATTATGAGGAATGTAGACAGAGGGAAGTTAAAGAAGGCAGGGAAACAACATCAATTATTAAAAGATCAGGAAAGAGAGAATGAGGTAGAGCAGGAGACAGAAGATGGAGGAAAAAATGTTTGAAGAATATGTACACAATGAAAGTAGAATATTTTAAAAGGAAAAAAAGTAGCTCAAAGTAGTTAAACAAAACAAGAATGAAGGAGTTAGAGGTTAGGGGCTGGATTTGGTTAAGCAGCCACATATCTGGAGGTTCTTGACATTCTGACATCTTCAATATATCCAATTACATTACTTGGAGTGAGTTTGCCTAGACATCAAATTAACACATTTTAGCCCCAGGCTGATCAAAGGTTTTGTAGGTTGCTTTTGCTCTCTCCCCCCGAGTTTTTACTAATTTTTCAAAAACAATTATTAGCAATTTCTTTTTTTTTTTTCTCTAGGAAAGCAAGAAGGCTGGCAAAAATACACATAAATATGATTTCAATTCTCTAAATTGAACACACAGCATAAAGTTCCAGAAGAAGACAAAAATACTTTGCTGAAACACTGAGAGTTACTGTGGCCAGTTGCTCGGACTGACTCAAGTTTCTTTTACACTGGCTCAGAAAGCTCATGCCAGTTGTTTTAAGTAGGTTTTTACTGAATTGCACTTTCAAAGTACAAGCTACTCTCCACTCAGCTAAGTCACTGAGTTTGCTGAAGAGTCACCAGAAAAACCTGGTGCCAAAGTCTGTCCTGCCACTTGAAAACACTGACCTGAGGTGGTGAAGAAGGTATCAGGATACCTTTGCCACACACTTTCTGCCCAACACCATCCAGCATTACACATAAAACACTTAATTGTTACTTTTCAAAGTCTCCTCCAAGAAGGGAAAAAAAAGCACCGTGGTTTGTAAATGTTCTTTATTAAAAGAAAAAAAATCACAAAAAAGTCCCCACTGTTTCTTTTCTAAATTCTACATGTATATAAACATAAGCATCTTTCAGTTTGATTTTTTGTTTGTTTCTTGGATGGTTTATTGCTTCTGGTTTTTTTCTGACATTAATCTCTTAATTTAGCCAGATGTATTAAAAAAACAAACCTGGGAGATGACCCTAAAACACAGTAAATTCAGCTCATGCTTTGCAACTCCCTGAGCTGTTAGAATATTCTCAGTGTAAGAATCAAAATACCCACCAACTCAGAAGATCTCCAGAATTTTAGCACCATGCTTGGTTACAAACACAAGACTGACTCTTCATGGGAAATCCTTGCAGCTGGTGAGGCTCCAGGATTAGTCACCAAGTGTTATTCCTTCCACCTTTGCTGAGCCCTAGCTGGTAATGCCTCCAGTGCAGAGCCCTCCGCCAGCTCCTTTACCCCTTACCAGGAGGAGCTGCACACCAGAATTAAAGTTTTTCTGTAGACATTTGAATAGCAAAAGCTACGGGCAGAACTAATGCAAAGTAAGCTGAACTTACCTACGTGCTCAGCTCCTCTGCCCTAAATCACATCCCAAAGAGCAGAGGCAGGAACACCAAGTAAACAAAGCCACCTCGTTTTCTAAAGGATTTCTCAAACATCCAATATAGAGCAAAGCTACACAATGGTAGCTTAATGCTCCATGGAAATCACCCTTTCCTTTAAAATCTAATAGTTCTTCCAGGTGCTTTTCAGTGTATTTTTAATTTTAATTTCAGTGTACTTTTATTGCCTCCTCTCTAGGATCCTGCCATCCTACATCCATTCCGAAGTTCTTAGTAGATCACTGGAACCTAAAACATCAATAGAAATGCCCAAGCCTCAGCTCACTATTTCAACTTGGTCATGCTATGCTCAAATCTCTTTTATCTCATACTTGTTTTCTGTTAATTTTAGAGAGCATGATGGATTGCACTGCAGCTTCAGCTTTATCTTACTACAATGTGGACAATTTTTTTTCCATTGTAAATGAATGGCAATATTATGGCAAAACCAACCATTTAAAATGAATAGGACCTCGTTTCCAGGTTTCTTAGATAGCAAAAAATTTAAAATGTTTACAACTTCCAGGACACTAAGACACAAACCTTTGCAAAAACCCCATGATGGCCTCCTGACCTAAGACAGAAGAATCCTTAAGAGGATTATTGTCTTTCTTTTGATAAGATTCTTACCAGATCACAATTTTTTTCCTGCATGACATACATGAGAGGCCTGTGCTCTGTAATGATCATTAAATATAAGAACACAAACACGTCACAGCAATCTTACAGTTAACTTCCACCCTAAATGCAGTCACAAGGCAGTCCAGGATTTGCATTGCAATTCATTTCTTCAGTGCATTAAGTACATAATGAAATAATGATAAAATTATACATCTGTACATGCTTCCTGTAAGAATGCAAAAATTGTATCTTGCTTAGTAAGTGCTCTGAAACTGCCATCTGTCCAAATAAAATATGCAATATTCATTTTGTTTCAACTACAGAGCTGTTCTATGAAATTTATACAGAAATGCCCAGACACTTGCAAAAAAGCCTGAACCAAGAGCACAGGAAATCCAGCTCATAACTCTTATCCAAGCAGGCTCAGAGCAAGTGCCAGAATTGCTGCTTTGCTTGATACTGACCCACTAATTTATCCCAGAAGTTACAGTAATTCATTCTCAAGTGAAACAAATAATTATGTGAGAGCTGTTCTACATACATAACCCAATGTCTAAGAGCTCAGGCTTGTATTTTAAAATATTCACATTTATCAGCTTAAATAATATACATACATATAAAATATACATTGCTATAGACCTGTTTATACATTGAGAAGAGTTTAATTGAACCCTGAAAACATGATTTCCATTCTCTTCTCATTTGGCAGTATAAATTTAGTCAGCAACATATTCTACCACAATAGTCTTCAACATATTCCAGTAATGTGCTACACAACCCAACTGTTTGCTCTCTCACTCCCTCCACAGAGGGGACAAATGTGTGCAATGGAGTAAAGATTTCATGGAACTGCACATCATTAAAGTACTATGTTTGTGTAAGAAAAGAACACGGTATTTAGTAAACATATCCCAAAATTATGGCAGTAGATGCAGAAACAAGCTGGGAAATCACTACAGAGTCCCCAAATGGACACAGTGAAAGCTCAATTTCTTACATATTCTTAGTCTTCTCTTTCTTAAGAATAAGAGATATTCTTATCTCCTTCTGTTCTGTATAAGCTCCAGCGGGACACAACAACAAATCATGGGGTTTGGCCTTCATTATTCATTTAGGTTTTTTTAATTCTAGTTTCAGCCCACTGAAATGTCCAAGATGAGAATCAACAGGCTGGACTCACCGTTATGCCAAAAGCCAGCTGGGGTTGCAGGGCTGCTCCACCTGCAGCAGCCGGTACCTTGGGGGCAGCAGCCCCTGTGTTTCCTGAGCACAACAACAAAAGCCCCTGCTACATCCCAGCCACGGCCAACACAGGAAAACCTGAAGGTACAGCCTGGTCTGCAGGCTGGGATACCAGCTCCTGGGCAGCTGAGAAGCTCCACAGCATTGCTCAGAAGATGCTGGGTGAGTGAGGGCTCTGCAGCACGAGCAGCCCACGCCAGGAACGCGGCTCCCGCTCCGCGCGCTCCCTGCAGGGCTCGGGCTCCGCAGGCAGCCCCAGACACGGACACCCGTGAGCCTCACACTCTGGTATCCAACACCTTGTGACAATAACTCAAATAACTCACAGGGAACACCCTTCTTCATACTGCCAAGCCCAGTGCATATGTCTAAGCGACAGAAAAGAAATATTTAAATCGACTTTATTTTGCTTTTGCAATTGCTGTAGAGCTCTCTCAGGTTCCCTGGTGCACAGAAACACATTGCCACTCTATACCGCTTCTACAGCAACTTTTTGATCTTCAGATTATTCAGAATCTGGAACAACTCAGCAATAGAAGGGAAAAACATGACATTTATATAATACTTGTCTATAACCTGTCAAGTTAATATGTGCTGTGCTGGGTATTTTATGTTATTATGTATTATCATTACATATGTCTAAGTAAAAATAACAGCTATTCCTTTAGAAATAGCATCTTGTCCATCACAGAATGGCTCAGCTCAGTTTCAAAGCTATGTAAATGAGAGTCATTTACTAGTAATTATCCACCTTTAGAGTCTATTGCTCTGTTATACCTAAACCAGGTATTTTTGCTAAAACTTGCAAAATTGACTGACATAGACTATTAGGCCACTTTTCTCTCTTTTGAACAGAAACTTTTTATTCTGCTTCTTGAACCCTGAATGGGATAGGCATTTTATCTCCCTAACCTGGTTCTAGAGAGCAAAGACCTAATTTCAGGATAGTTATAATTGTCTAAAGAACAAGTTTTATCATAACCTCGCACTAGCATGATGCACGTGGACCTTTTTTCACAAGATCTTTACCTTTCACCTCCTCAAAAACACTGAAGAAAATAATCCAGGGTATTTTAGGCAGAACCTTATCTACCTGCTTGTGTGCAAATCCATCATAGAGGGTTCTGTCCCTCATAAATGCTGTCTGCTCCTAGACAGACAAATATATCTGATGACCACTGGGCCTTGGCACCTGAATTTCTATAGAAGTTACTTAAACTCTCTGCACTATCACTATTAGTCTACAACAGCACATTGCTGTTAAAAATAAATATTTGACCCATAACAAATTAAAAGTTCTGAATTAAATTCTCAAGAACAAGTCTGAGAAAGTAAGAAGCTTTACAGACAAGGTTATATCATGCAAGTAACACAACCAAAGGTATAGCTCTGCTGGGCTTAAGAGTCACTCTGCAAAGCCTTCTTAGCTTAGACTGTTACAAATATTACCAGACATAACAGTCTAGGCATTAAATATAATTAAAACACTTCCTCTGTGGTTACCAAACAATACCCCTTCATCATCAACTGCTACCCTCTCTACCGCTTCCAAGCTACTCATTAGT
Organism: Emberiza elegans; assembly: GCA_024865655.1. Lineage (NCBI taxonomy): Eukaryota > Metazoa > Chordata > Aves > Passeriformes > Fringillidae > Emberiza > Emberiza elegans. The sequence continues at coordinate 33,045,840 of JALJVW010000139.1, forward strand.
TCAGCTGCTTCTCTGTTGAAGATGATAAACTGAAATTAGATTTCCAGCAATATTTATCCCCAGCTGTGCTGTGGTCACAAACTTCATCTTGAAGGTGGTACCCTGGCCAAACTGAAGTCAAGGAGTGTTACTCTGGTTCATTACAACGGTGATTACACCTTTGCTCTAACTGGCAGAAAGCTCACTGCTTACTAATGAATTAAAAAAAAATTAAAAAAGGAAGAGCAATCACATCAGTTATGTATTCTACAACAAATTAATGGAGAAAAACTCAGCAGGAAAAGTGGGTGCTCTGCAGGTTTATACAAATATAGGTAACTCTAGAAGTGAGGTGATCCAAATACACTACTGGTGAATTAGCATAACATTCTGCAAGCATTTTTATAGAGCTTTTGCAGGTACAGATCAGCAAACATGCTTTGTATCTGTCCAAAGGAATACACAGATCACACCTTCCCTGGCTTGCACTTTTCAGAAAGCAGCCAGCTCACTACTACACCACTAGTAAGAAATCTTTAACTTGCACCCTTTGTATTTAAAGGCAGGACTTCAAATGCATCCCTCATGCCTTCTCTTTCTTCCACGAAGTATCAAATTCACTAATACATTATTAAATGCTGAGTGAAGCCAGCCATTCACAATAAAATTGAGCATTTTAAGTGACTGCCTCCCCTGGACTGAGGTTTATCCAGAGAAGGCAGACAGCATCCTAGGATGTTCTCTTTGCACTCAGGCTGTACCAGTGGGCACATACACAGATGGCCCTTTCCCAATCCAATAGCTAATATGCAGCCAAAGTAGGTCAGTGGGCAACAAAAGAGTTTTTAACTATACTAATCCAGCAGCTTCAGTATCATATGAAAACAACAGGGCAGGACCATCAAAGCTGCTGTGGTCCCAGGACCAAGTTGTAACAGTAAAGGCTAGAAAGCAAAATCCCAGCCCATCCAGCTCTCCTCCCTGTACTCCACATGGTAGTTAATTATTTAGTCTCAGAGATGCCAGCAGTAGCCAACTAATTGCCTTCAAGCAAATCAGCTGAAGCATCACTGGTGTGTGACTTACTCCTGCCTCTGACTGAGGCATTAATGTATCAATCCTGAACAGAAGAGCTAACAATCTAGAGCTGCACACCCACACCTCTGGTTCCTGTCATTTTCAGAGGATGCTACAGCTTGTTTCGTTTTCATATCAATGCCAGCCTTATGCTCTTGTCAAATGGAAGCATGAGCCCAGCTCAGGAACTCCTCTGGCAGCAGCGGCCTGCTGGTTTCAGGCTCTAATTTGGCATTGCTTTTTGCCATTCCTCTGGGCTGCTCCCACCTTTGCCTGCTCATGGAATTTCTCACAGTCCCGTACTACTCCTTGCTGAAGGGTGCCTCTTTCTCTTGTTTCTCTCAGTCTACAGCTGAAGACCTCCTCCAAATGCCATCTATTTTTACCGAGGCGCTGCCGTCTCATCCGGATGCTGCTAATTGGCCCCTTAGTCACAACTGGAAAAGTAACCTGGCTGAGTAACTCCTGAGCTGCTCACATTCATTCACACAGGGAAGCTTCCAGTAACTTTGTTCCAGGGTTTAACACAAATTAACCACAATTTAGTTTCTAAGATTTTACAGCAGTGTCACCCACTTTTTTTTTTAAATAATAGCCTTCCTGCACAAGATGTTTAAAGTTCAAAATCCTTAAGCAAGCACCATATAAAACCAGAGAGAACTGCAGCACTAGAGATCAACTTTACCCTGACTATTCACCAGGGGTTTATTTCCCCTCATACTACCTACACCAATGTGCAAACTTGCAAGGGTTACTCAAAAGAAATGACAAAAATAATGTAAATTTTGAGTTTTGAAGACTGAAACAAGCAAAGACAATACACACATAAAAGCAACCCATTCTGAGAGGGGCGCTTTTCCACGCAGACTCTTTCTAATGTATGTGACACAGCCCAGCCTGCCACACAGCTACAAAATGATGTTTCAGACATCTGAGTGAACCCTCGTTTCCCAATCACTTTGCTAATGAACAGTTGAAACATCTTGGAATTTCCTCCCAACTATTCTGCTTCTGTATAGTTATCAACCAAATTGGTACAAACAGGAAAAACAGACCATGAGAAAGGCAGACTAGTTAGGCAGCTTTTACTAGGAAAACACTGGGAAAAACAAATAACTAAATGATCTGAATTCATCCTAAATTATTTGACAGCCTTTGTAATACTTCATTATTCCACTAAAAAGCCAAATTTAAATGCTTGGTACGTAAAAGCCATTACTTTAGAAATATAGTACATAATTAGAAAATTACCATTTTATTAAGAGAACCTGACTCATTTTTACTAATGGAGACTGGAATAATTTAATATTAATATAACTAATTCCTTCTAGAAATTCTGATGTTACCACAGACAACTACATCATGTGTTTTTGACAACATGAATGCAACTCTCAGATATCCTGAATATCATCTGTAGTAACTAAAAGCAGAGTTTTGACAGGTAACTTATTCTGGATTCAGTTCAATACTGGCAGCATTAATACTATTTCCTAGGACCAAAAAGAGAGCCTGTTCCACCTTATGAAGACAGCTCAGGCTGCCAAGAGTAAAGGGAAGGACCTTCAGCTGTGGATCATTAAGAAACAGCCATTTAAAAAAACTGATGTATTGGAGAACACAGCATCCAGTAAAACGATGGAACACTTTTTCCATGCTGGACTCAAGAGAACTTAAAATCATTTATTCTGCAAATGAGACACTGAATGCTTCTATGATGGTTTGTTTTGCTGAGAAAGGAACTCCTTTTCACTTGAAATGAAGGCTAAAACAATCTGCTTTAAATGTGATTTTGCTGAAAAGAAAGAACACATACAACAGACTGCAAAATCCTTGCCCAGCAAACCACCACCACCCCATTAGCTGGCACATCCCTACTTCCCACTCTCACATTAGTGTGGTTTGGCTGGGGCTGTTTCTCTTTCTGAAGGAACAGTTCCATATGGCTGTGCACAGCCCTGGTCCTGACTGAGGGTTTGAGTTAATTACAGAACGGGTGTGCACATCTTTTTGGATTCAAACACCGGAGGTACCTCAGAACCAATGAGGAATCCCATGACACAGCACTGCGAGGGACATCCAGTGCCTGCAGAGAGCCAGGAGTGAGCAGAGGGAGAACAAGACCCCACAGGACACGCAGAGCACCAGGCAAGCTGGGCCCTAGAGCCCAGCTCAAGAGCGTCCCTCTCACTCCTCCCCCAACTCCCAAACTTTATGATTGCTCACCCAAAATGCTGGAAAAAACGTTTGGGAGTTTCTAGACATGGTCACTCCTAGTTACATACTCCAACTCTCCAAGAAATGGTTCAGGCACACCCAAGTAGTTTTTGCCCAGGTGAAGGCCTGATGATTTTCTCATTATTTTACAGGAGACTCCTCTCATCCAATCTCTGAGGCAGAGACCTCTCTCACAGCACACAGCCTTACCGGGGCACCCAGACTGCCTTGGCCTAATGCAAGGTTTCAATCAGGATTCAGCAAGGCAGAGGAAATTTAAAAGGCTGTTTGTGTAATGAAGAGGAAAATGACAGGTTTTTCTGCTTTGGGCACTACTCTTCCCACTGTGAGATAATCCTTCCTTGAAGCACCTGCACCACTTTAGGGCATTCATGGGGCAAGTATTTACTCCTGGCCCTCCCTTCAACAGCTCAGATATTGAGAAAAAAATCAAATTATTCCAAAATTCAACGAATTGGTAGACAGATGTAAGCTCATAGGCATTCTGATTAAAGTCATGGTAAGGCAAACAAAATTATATTATTATACAGTAGTCTATATTGTACAGAACTTTACCTGTTCAGGAATAAAATCTTATTATTCTCCACATCCTCACTATCTCCAAGAGACAGCACATCAAGTAAGCCGTGAACTTTCTTCTGTTTCCAGTGTTACAAAGTGCTCAGACTTCAATCAAAAGGCTGAGGGGAAGGTAAAAGGTGGCTGAGCCCTCCCAGCAGTTTGCCAGCAGCACTCAGCCCCTCTCAGGTGCAGAATAAAAGGGCTGGAGCAGAGCTCCCAGTGCTCCCTGCCCTGCGCCTGACACAGCTCCTCCCATACAACAGGTCTGGCCAGTTCCTCCCTGCTCCCCATTCTGTGACTGAGCAACAAACTTCCCTGGCTTTTCCTCCTTCCCTGATCATCCCGCTTCTTCCATGGCACCCCCTCACAAGCTGCCTTTAACCCTTAAATTTTGGGTCGGTCTAAGATAACAATCATTGGTCTTGGGCTTCCTGAGCCCTTAAAGCAAACAAACAAACAACAAAACCCAGGAAGTTTATTTTCTCATTTATTTTCACATTGTAAGTAATAAACTCTTTGAAATCTGTAGGAAGAAGTAGTTTAGAACTATTTGAAAATGTTTAGGGGAAAAAAAGAAAAACAAAACCACACTGTGACCACAGTAAATGTCTTATTTACAGTACTTGAAACTCCTAATGTTTTCTTAATGTCCATGGGGGAGAATACACGGGAGGTGTATGAAATTCCCACTGGACTGGTATTTTGAGACTGAGCTACTTTTTTATTATGCTTAATAAGCAATGCTGATGTCCTTTCTTAAACCAAACTGAAACACAGTATTTCATTCCTATGAAAAATATCTAAGAACACATTACTGGTACAAAAACTTCTGGATTTATAACTTTCACATAAAAACTTTGAAAACTCTAGTTCAAGTCTACTTTTGTAAGTAAATTTTACCTTTATTCTGAGCATAATTATCTAACTCCAACCAGAGGAGAACCAACTCAGGCTGTGGCATGTTCAACAGCAACTTCAGCAAAAAAAAGGGCAAAAAATAAACTGAAAACCTCTCTTTTGGATTAGAATACAAACACAGTCCCTCTTAACATCCTTCAACACAATGATCAGCCCTTGCTTTATTAAAATGTTACCACAAAACACACCAGCCAGAGTAACACAAACATTAACACTCATCTTCCTTCACCTTTCAAATACTGAACCCGATTCAGCAATTCTTAACCAGGCAAAGTGCTAATATAATGAAATGAGAATTATTTCTGAGCATCACAAAAACTGGTCCAAATTCTGAAATGCAGAAAAAACTGTTACAACATGGGGACTGATCCTGCACTTCTTCAGATTTGGGCCTCTCCAGCCTAGGAGAACTTTGCTGTTAGGATCAGGTTTTATGTTGATTTGATTTCCACCCACACTCTCAAAACTCTAAAAGCCAGAAACAAAAGTATAATTTTAAAAAAGTAAGGATCAGCTTTCCTCTGACACCACTGCTTTGCTACAGCAAGCAAAGACAAAATATTCTCAAATGGTATCAGCCACTAAAGTAGCCAAACTATAAACCAAACCAAAAAGCAACGTACTTGAAACTTAGAGCCCAAAACAAACTTGTAGAAAAAGCTAATAAAACAGCATCTCACCAAAAAGGAAACCCTAACACCTTATCCTTTGTTTATACATGAAAATTTCACAGTCAAAACTGTATTTCAGAAAATACACCTTTTAACTATATAAGAAACTATAACAAAAATTTCTTATTTTTACAGACCTCTCCAAACTGAAGAGCATTACCTTCATTACATCCACAAGATGAATATTTCCACAAGATGAATATGAAATTTCCCTCAACAAAGCACTCCAAGTAACCTCCCTCCTTTTAACCTGAGTGTTTACTGAAGGTATGTTTAGAAGTCCAGCACTAGCCTATAGTCTAATTCACTTGTCTAACGAGTGAATTATATTCATAACTGGATGGTGATTAACACCAAACAACCCAACACTCACACAAACAGCACAGCAAATCATTCTTTTCAAACTGCCAATCGCTGAGGTCAAAACATTCATGCTTTTAAGTCAAATTACAATCAACTTCCTCCCCACCCATTCTATTATTTCTTATTCATGCATTGACAAGAGCATGGAAGCCACTAGACAAAAAATCATGGGTCTCTTGGAAGAACTTACACTATTTAAAGATCAAACTATTTAAAAAACAAAAGAGGGAATGGACTTATTGATTTTTTAAAATAAAACAAAGAAAAAAAAACCAAAACCAACCAAACAAAACCCAATCAAATTTAGTTTCCCCTTTGATTTGTTTAGATACTTTCTTGCATTCTCTCATCATTTTATCCTTTATAGTCCTCAACTAAACCACCTTTAGGATCAAGCCAAACATTTGTTTTCTACTCCACATTTTTTTCAGAAGCTTTCCTGACTAATATAGCAACACTTTGAATTACAAGCAATTTACAGGGTTCAGTTCTGATTTCTGAGGAAATGTCAGGTTTAGAAAAAATTAAGAGGAAATTTTAAAAATACTGCTTTTCACTTCTATCGGAATTCACGTTAGACCCCCTCTTTATCTTCCCAAACTACATTAACATAATCAAGTATTTTCCAAGAAAATACTATCCCCCTCCTTGAAATACCACTTCTGACAGCAGCAACAGCACAGGGAGCACAACACTGGGAAGGACTTGAGAGAGCTGGAGTTCTTGCTTGCAGCAAAGCTGCTGACACAGGTTTCTGCTTACCCAGGCTGGATCCTCAGCAGGGCTGTGACGAGCGAGGCACAGCCATGGGCTGGCACAGGAGCTGGCTCCTCACTCAGCTCCTGCCTGCTACAACTTCTCTCCAGTTTTCCTGGATAAACCCACGCCGGGCACTCCTTTCATCATCTGCATAATCCCAGCCTCTCTGATTGCTGCACTCTAACACCAGTGCCCCAGTGAGTTCTCTTTCCTGAATTATGGCCACGTAGAACATGACCAGGGGTGTGCCAAACAAGATGATTAAGCAGCAAAATACGAGGAGGCATGAGTTATATTATTAATATTCCTATCTAGCACTAGCCACAGAGATGAGGGGTTTGTGCAGCCAATAGCAGCAGTGCACAAAGCAAGCTCCTCCACTCTGACTCGCTTTCAAAATAAGAGCAACTATTTCTTTTGAGCAATTTTACTCTTTGGTTGCTTTGACACTGAGCTGTATTTCAGCAGTTCATAAACTGCTTCCTTTTTCAAACTCTACTTTGACAGCGTTGGAGGAAACTCTTAAAAAGGCAGTCTGAAATTACAAGCCTTTATTTTCAGAGAACAAGAGCAAAACCATTTTTCAACAAGATATATTCAATAACAGTTCACTGATATAAACATTTAATATATTTAAGGATAAATAAATATCAAATCTCCATGAATTTCAGATTCATCAGCACACTGTTTCATGTTTCCAAACTTATTAAAAAATAAACCAAAAAGCAAGTTTTAAGGAGTTCAGATAAAGTAATAAAATGTTCAGGAAACCTTATTTAACCTTATTTTTTTTTTTTTTTTTTTTTATTAATACATAACACATAACAATAAATTAGTGCATGCTCCACTACCAAATTAGTAGAATAAACACTGAAAGCCCACACAGATGAATTTTCTGATGCCATAAAAGATCACTTCACAGGGTAGGGATGTGCTGTTCAATATTCTCTAAGACAAAGCATTTGCTACTGAACTCCTTCCAGCTGACAATGAGGATCTCTCCAATGCATGGGGTATCAGCCCTGTCCTCAGCTGTAAACAAAAGAGGGGAGAAAGGGCAGGCAAAGATAGCTGTGCTCAGTCAGGAAGTGAGAAAATAGAAGAGCTTAAGCAGGATCCCAGTTTAAAATTATTTTAACACTATGGCCTTTCTTTAACCTGGTGAGCCTTGCAATGCACTAAGGAGAGGAAAAAGATCTGGTGAAGCAACAAAATGGACTATGGATTTCAGTTGAAATTTTTTTAAAACCCTAAGAGTACACTACTCTTAAGAAAAAAAATTAATTAATTTTGTATAATAAAATCAGGAATTACGGCATTGTATTAAAACCAAGAATAATTAATTTTAAAATTTTATTCCTAAAGAAAAATAGAATCTGTTTGAAAAGCAAAAGATTTCATGCTCAAAATGAACCCATAAAGCAACACTGCTCCAGTTTGGATACTTGAATTTCACTAAGCACTTCATCACCTCTAATCAAGACTTTTTAAAATGTTTGTGATAGTCTCATTTTTGAAAAGAAAAACAGAAATAATTCAATCAGATTTGTTTCTATTAAAATAAAATTAGAGCAATCTTTCAGTTACTTAGCTGTAATAAAAGCAGTGAATCTTAAAGAGTCAGCATAATGTCATATGGAATTTTTATCTTGTTTTTCCTCAAAGCTGACAATAATATGTTTTTTAAAGACTGTCATTTTTATGCTGTATTACTCACAAGATACCAATGTAAAAGAATGCTGAGAAATAAAAAGGCTCAGATTAAAAGCATCCATTAATTCTCAGTGCTCAACTGGAGACGTCCTGATTTCTCTGGATGTTTATTTAGCGCTGTGTGATACTCAGGACTAGCTCCCACCGAGTTCACTTGCACTTTGAGTCATCCTCCATTCTGTAAATCACCCCCTCCTGTCTCAGGCTGAGCAGCAGAAGCACTAAAGGAGCAGCTCTCAACAAGGAGCAGAGATTCACCCAAGGTACAAAGAGCAGAGGAAAGAACAGAGGCTAATTCCTCCAAGGGAACATCCCACTAGTCTAACTCATGAAAACCTCACTTTTCTTCCCAAATTCCTTGCTGATTTTCCATCAACTTTGACAGCTTCACAAGTGGGAGAAGCTGGGGTCTTAGAGCTGCAGATTTAGGAGACTACAAGCTGGAAGAGGCTACCAAAGCAGGTAACTTACCCTAAATGAAAACAGTCCCTAAGATATCCTACAGAAGCAACCCTCCACAAATTAATCTGGCAATGTGTGTTCAACTACAACTTCCCAAATCAAGAGTCATGACTTATAGGAAACTCACAGAGAATTTATCATCCATTTAAAGAGCTCCTGCCAGCACAGACTTTTCCTCACTATTAAAACCACATGGATCCCGCTTTAGCTGACAGCATCAGTTCTTCCATTTAACCAGTTTTTCCTCCCATAAGACACTATAACCATATCTGCTCATGAGCCTTTTAATAAACTATTAAAATTGTTTTTTAATTGTATTGCATAAGGTATTTTCTCTGGGTTTTCCATCATTTAATGGGTCTACATCTCTCTTATCCTTCTACAGCTCCTGCAAGTGTGGCCATGATGCATCCTCATATTGACCTTACCAGAGCCCCAGCCAGATCTAACAACGATGCCTCCATCACACCTCAGAGGAAACAAATCACCCTTCAGCTGCCCCGTGAGGATGACACACCAACACTCTGGTTAATAACAGATGCTAAAACGCCTGGTCATTCTTAACAATGATAACCCTATCTAGCTGTTACACACAGAGTAATCTGCTGTCTCAGAATTCAGCCAGTTTTGGCCTGGTGTTCACAGACAGGGCAAAAAGCTGACCTGGGGCACAATCATCACCCCTGACAAATAGTAAGGGACCGATAGGAGACTTCTAAAGCATCATTTCATGTGGGCAAACAAGCACTCTCTCAGAAATACATTTGATAAACTCTGAAAAACACCCCTAAAATTTAAGAAACTGTATATAGCAATTTAAACCACATTATTGTATAGTGTAGTAGAAAAAAAAAAAAGTAATGAAACAAACAAGAACATGTTTATGAAAACTGAAAACTGCTTTCTCTCAAAAGCAGAACTAGCAGGCAAAATAGATCAACACAGACCCTCTGAAAAGTCTCTTGTCATTTTCTTTGCCTCACTTTAAAAGTGAATAATATCTTTTTTTCTTTCATGTAATTTTGACAAAGTCTCCTAGGTTTTAGTTAAATCTGCCTACAATGAAATGATCATTTCTAGAATAAGTAGGCCATGGAAAACTCCATTTTCCATTTAGATTCAAACAAGAGATTGTCACTCATTTGGATATTTTGTGGCTCGATGTGAACTTTGAGTGCAACATGCTGAAAAGATAATGTTTTTCCCAGGTTTCTATAGCACCTGCTAGAAGCTTCAGGCACACAAAAATCAAACCTATTCCAAAGGTACAAAACATTAATCACCTCTTTTGACATTTTGCAGGTTAAGTATCAAACGTGCTCTACTGGAAACGCTTTGTTACCCACAGGTGTGCAAACCTCTGCTTCAGAAGCAAAACTATCTCCCTTGAAGTTAACTATTTAATAACCTGGCACAGAGATCCTCTCATCAACTCTCCCCATGGGACAGGTCATAAAAGAAACCCCACTTAGAAATTTATTAGAAGTTCATTCATCCTACCCTGGTCCTGAGCAGTGGATTCCTTAGGTCTTTTCTCTTTGTTTACTCAGGCTGCACAACACCTTCACACTACTTTTATCTCCCCTCTCCATCCCTGAAAGAGAAAATAACAAACAATGCTGGGATACTTCATTTCATGTGTCCTGCACAGCATCTCACAGGTCAGAAATGAAATGGCTAAAGAGCCTTTAAATTCTGGCTCAGCAACAAGGTGAGAAACCATGGCAGCTGCCAGGACTATCCAACCTGCAGGGATGGATGATGCTCACGCAGGGATGAAGAAAACTTCCCCTCCTGGATCATCCATGAAGCTCTACACACACCCAGCAGAAAGCCAAGCCCAGTCCCACCACCTTAGTAATGATGGTTATGGTCATCTTAGGGTGGTCCCAAAGGCTTCAGCACTAAATAAACCCTTAACGTAAATTTTCATTGCGTTATGGCACAGAAGAATGTTAATAGTAACACTGAGCTTTCTGAAAACTTCAGAAAATAACACTCCACAGCTTTCAGCTTAACTTACATAATCATGATCAGAAACAGTATTGTTCCCTTTGAAAATGAAGTTCAAAATGTTGCATAAACTGACACAATTTTTAAAAAAATTAAGACAGGTAGGAGGAGAAAGGGCTTGGGGTTGGATTTTTTCTGCCCTCCCATCAAGATTAGAAAAATATTTGTAGCTGAACTTTTTTTTTTATTCAACATGAACAGCAGATCACATCCACACACTAAGTACCTTTTTAAACTGCAAGTCCATTGTCATATCTGTCCCACTAATTCTTCCAGTCATTAAATGTCTCTTTTTTTAGGCAAAACAGCTCCCTAATATTTTCAAGTAGTTTTGGTCCAGGTAGCATCTGCCAACCTCTGAGCTACATTTAGCATCCTCCCACAGCTGAAGCCTAACAGACTTCTCTATTGAGACTTAAATCAGCAGCCTCTTTGTCTCCATGCAACTGCTCTTTTACTGAAAATGGTATGGCAGCACAGAGAGCACAACATGAATTTAAGCAGTGAAGCTGGGAGAAAACTTGTTGTCTGAAGGGGGGAAAAAAAAACAGTGAAATCCCACTTACTTCCTCACTGGAAAAAATAAAATGCAGGCCCTCTCTCCTTGCAGCCATATGGATGCCATCACTGTGGCAAAAGAGACATTTCAGTGGTCAGAATCACTCACTGCCCTGTCAGCCAGCTCCCATCCCTCCCAGGGAATGGATCAGATGGAATAATTTTTAAGGCTCTGTACCAGACAAGGCCATGTTTTACATGGTAGCTTTTTTCTACAAAAGAAATCTCTACTCATGTAAATGAGCTTCCCCTGCAATTTACATCTCCTCAAGATTGTCCTAAATTTTACAAGTACAGTATACTGAAATGCCACACTAACTCTTTTCTTATGTTTAGTATTAGAAGCATGTGTTTTTTTCAGTATTATGCATGTTGTTATAAGAATAAATATTACGACTGATGAGCCAGATTTACTTAACATTGATGATCATCTTTCTTCTTCTAAAATATGAAACCAGGAGTATTTGTGTTAAACACCAACTACTTAAAACAAAACAAAATAAATATTTGTGGTCTTTGAACCCAGGCCGCTATGCAGTGTGCCTTCATTGACAAAAGCCTGTGCTGTGCAAACCTGCCATTTGACATGATCATTATCCTCATTCCCCAAACACCTTATAAAACCAGATTATTTATCACTAGGTGAAATGACAGATCCATCATCCCCTAACAAACGATACCTAATGCCTTTATTAGACAAACACAGACACCTGACCTTTGACAGCTTGTTTTATTTAAGGATCAAAAAAAGGAGGTTTTCTTTCCAGGAGTTTTTCTCCTTCCATTTCTCAAAGGAAGCAATCCCACAGAAGCACTTTGTGCAATCCTTAGCAAAACCAGCACCCCAAAGTGTTGAAGCCACCCTAAACAATCCCAGGACAAGCTCATTTCTCCCAGCACAGACTTCAAGACACGTGTGTGGATGCACACACCTTCTCCTTGACCCCAAGGTTAAATTTGTTCACATAAACGCATCCACTCACTCCCAAGTGGTCAGGGCTAAAAAATGCACTCTGGTTTCTGCCTTAGTCATGCACACAAAAGTAAACATTTTGAAGTTCAATTCAACATCACAAAAGAAAAATAAAACAGACAATAAATCAATTCCTTTTCCCTATCACTGTAAGAGATGCTTAATATTAGCCAAGTGGGAAATTTCATCTTTAATTTTATCTTCTTTCTAGAGATGAAATACTACAAAGCCTCTTTGTTACTTATTATTTGTTTATTCCATAGGCTTGAAAATATGGGTAGTGTTTATTTTTTTTACTAGTCATTTATTTTATCTGTTATTTGCCAAAATCTATCAATCAATCTGACCTCAGAAGTAAATTTAATCTTCCCAAACTTTATAACCTTAGATACCATCTATCAAACTATATTCCCCCCAATTCCAAAGATTTAGTTCTGTAGGAGATAAAGTGGATTAAAGACATATTGAGGATTATAGATTATGCAGTTAGAACAAACACAGGCAAGTATTTCAAATAGCTGACCCTACAGAAAGGAATCACATTCTGTTCTCAAGATGATATACAAAAATAGAAAGCACATTCCACTAGGAAAATATTTACTTAATAATTTATCATTTAAGTACTACTACTGTACAAATGAAAGTACAAAAGGCAGCACATTGAAATGCATGTGAAGATACATATGCAGTGATTACAACACATCTTCAGTTTTCAATTGTGATTGGATTTACAAAGTTTACTCTATTCCAGCATGAATCACACTTCAGTTTTCCCTGAAAGTCCTATGTTTAAAGCAGATTCCAATTTTTTTGGATGGAAGAGGCTGACACACACAGTGCTGCCAAAAAGTCTAGAATTAAAAGGATAAAAATCTCCAAGTATCCAACTGGAAAGAAATGCCAGTGAGATATAAGAATCAATTTAGTCCAGACATTAATAACTTCCTTAATGATCTAATGATTAAAATAGCATATAGATAACATCTTCTGAGGATATTAAATAGAGAACTCTGAGTAGCAGTAAAGTCAGAAATAATACAAAGGAACCTAAGCACATTCCTAACACAGACAGAAAATAATGTGACATTCAGTTTGGAAAAACATCAGCTAATACATCTGGGAAAAATAATCCCAAATAGAGATATTCAATATGGACAAGAAACCTGGGAAACAACAATGCAGAAAAACTGCAATAACCACAAAAGCAGCATGACCAAAAAAAAAAAAAAAAGGGAGGGAGTGTCTGTCTGTCCACCCACTGAATGCAGGAATGGGGAGAAGGCTCAATTACTTCCCTTTCACCCATTTGACAACTCTCCCAAAATGAAGCACACACGAGTGGGTGCTCTATTCCACTCCTTCTTGCAGCTCTGGACATGAGATAGGTCCTGTTTCTTCAGACATTTGAAACTACATAGGCAAAAAATAGTATCAACTACTGAGTGCTTTAGCTTAAAAGACCAAGTGTAATGAAAAACAGTCTGTGAATTTTTTGTTGTATATGATGTGGGGATTTAGAGCTTTTTTGTTATATTTGATATAACACAACACTTTAATCCAGAAGTACAATACTTCTCCAAAAGCAAATAAACATGAAAATATGCTCATTTCCAAACCATTTGCTTTTTATTGACCATGAAGTTTTGGCACATCTCACCACAACTGAAATTACTTTGAAGATTTTGGCTCTCAAATGAATTTTTGCCATAGTGCAATGCCTCTTCATGTTGGGAACAACTGTACAAAACAAGGGAAGACAAACCAACACTGCACTCGTGTCAAATGAGGTCGCCTTAGAATCTATATGAAGGGCATGGCAATCCTCCTCTCTACCAAGTCCTTGATTAAGAACGTTTCTGTAAGAGGAATGATTGCTCCTTACCAAGCAGGAAATAAGAGAAACTTGCTTAGACATACTCAAAGCCTGCTTCTACCATTTACTTTTTTCTTCCTAGGTATTATGGCATTCTTTCATTAGGAGAATATCCCAAAAACTTAAGAAAAATAGATTTACATTGCTAATGGAAATTAGAATGTCCCCAATTCCCTTACACTCAGAATCAGCTCAGAAGCATATACAGAAATTCTAAGTATTATTTGGGTTTTGTAGATTGTTTTTTCTGCTGTGGGGTTGGGATGTTCATCTCAAGAGTGTTAACTGGAAGATTTTGTCCCATTTGAGATTATGGGTTCACCTGAACCAAAACTTAAACTTGGCCCATGAATCAAGAGTTCCAAATGCTGTTTATTGAACTTGACTGTGCACATTATGGATGTGGTAGTTTAGGGACAAACAGGACAGTAAAACAACAGGAAGAGAAACAGACTTGTCCTGAGAAATTCAACACATTTCTCTTGCCAATGGAATTTCCTACAGTTAAAGAGAGACAAAATATTTAAAAAGAGATTCTGACAAGATCATCGACTCTGTGGTTGTCTTTTTAGAAAAAGATAGAATCTTTTTTTATTTATTATTGGGACACTTGTTTGTTCTTCCTGAAATTAAAGAAGAGTGAGAAATTTCACTCTGTGCCCTGGAATTTCACAGTTAATAGGAGGATGGAGTAAACATAACCTCAAGTACTTTGTTCCTCTCTCTCTCTCCTTGCCACGACTCCCGCTGACTCATGGCAATGAAGTGTTTAGAATTTTTCCAGGAGCCTTTTCACTGCCTGGCTTATGCCTAACCCACAGTATAGAGCTCATTTGCTCATTTCTCTAAATATTAGGAGACTCACAGCAGTTCTTTTTACTTGTGACTGCAGAGATTTAATCTGGCAGCTCAGATCATATTCCAAAGCAATTTACAGCAATGGACACTTCTTCTGAGATTATGGCATCCAAAATACAGGATAACAACCACCTTGAAATGCTGACTTCTTCCTGAAGGTCATCTAAAAATCCCTGCATCCCAAGCCTCTCCCACATATATAATGGATCTGCTCCCACATCTTGGTCATCCAGCCACACCACACCACTTTTCCAAGAGCCAAGCCCAGGTGTCAGAACTCCAGTCATGGTCTCTACCACTTAAGGCACACAATTCTGGAGCTGCTCTTGTCAGAGGGACTAAGAACCACTTATTTCCATCAGCCTTCCTAGCCCTAAAAAGCAAAACTGAAGCAGCATTTAGTCCTGAGTAAAACACTTGTTCAAGTCTGGGTACAGTCAAAAACAGACATAAATTTTTACTAAGATTCCCTATTAAAGACAAATCACAAGAGCGGCTATTTTCCTCTCTCTCTGCCTCATCTTTTCATTATTTCTGCAATTTTTAAAAATGAATAGAAATTTCAACCACTGCAGTTTCATAGGACCAGTGAAGAAGGAGGTTTTTGTATCCTAGTAAACAGAAGAGGGAGGGGGAAAAAGGCAAGAAATTCTCACGAGAGTGCATGGGGGAGAAAGGAAAAGGAAAATTATTGCATGAATAACAGATATGAAAGACTGTCTTGCAGCAAGGCCTGATTACTGCAACAGAGGCAGGATGGAGCTGGCATGTTCTTCCCAGGGTGGATCTCCATCCTGACAGGTCTAGTCTTGCCTCCAGAAGTGCACACAAACAACCACTGTAACACGTGGATGGAGATGAAGGTGAGCACACTATTTTTCTGTATAAGTACAGCTAATTTTATTCTATTGAGTTTGTCAATAACCTCTGCAATCCCCTCCACCTGGAGTGCTCCTTTTAACACGTGTGAGTTTTATCACCCTCTTGTGGAAAAATATGTTATCGTATCCATCAGAGGGTGCAGGAAGAAAAAGAAGTGGGAGTAAGGAAGGCAGTGATAAGGAACAAGCACAGAAGAAAACAGGAGAAGCATGGGCTGGGTGGAATAAAGGGAAAGTGAAGGAAAACCAAGATGACACAGTACCACCTCAACTTCTTCAAAAAGCTGTCCCAAAAATGTTATTGGAAAACATCAAGAGAGCAAGCTGCCAAATTTACTCTCCCTTGGTAACACTGACAATATTCAAGCAATAAGTTTTGTTCTCAACAGCAAACCAAGTGCTGTCTCAGCTGTAATCACCACCTTTTGCATTTCTGTTTACACATAGGTGGGAAAACATATTCTCTATAAACAGCTTTGAACAGTTAATCTTACATGAAATCAGAAAACACTAAATAGACTTTCTAATTTATACAGAGACTGCATATAACATCTATGTCCTGCTGTTGGAATGTGAAAGTGGAGAGCACATGAGCAAAACTTGCCAAGAAAACTAATGGAAGTTTATGCATTCACAGTACATCCTACTGGGCAACATAAAGGAAAAATAAGAATATTTAATTCCTCTAAAATCTGGAATCATCCTTCCCTCAATTTCTGACTATCCATAGTATCAATTTGTAATAGGAGAAATTTAACTTGCAGTAGATTTCTTTTGCAGCATAATCCATATGACAAAAGCAGTGAAAGCAACCAACAAATTTGCTACCACCTACGCTGTAAAATTTGAAAATCCAAGTTCAGTACAAGCACATGGGAAAAAAAAAGCCAAGGAAGTCATAATAACATTAAACACATGACACTGCAAAGAAGCACAGAAATCCCAAACAACAAAACACAACTCAGACTAGGTAGCTACATCACAAGCATTATGAAAAAATGCATCACACACAATGCATCCCTAAAACTTCCTGAAAACCTTCCAGGAATCCCACAGAAAACTACAGACCACAACCAACTACAGTTACTACAAACTGCAGTTACTTCTTAATGACACTAAACCTTTTTTCTGATACTCCTCAGAGAGTTAGAAATGCACAAACAATTCTAATGACACATCTCCTTAACCTTCTGATAAGAGACTACCCAAAGAAATGCTTCCCCCCATACCCAAACTACATTTTTGCCCAGCCAGCCTTCACAGTGGAAAATATAAAACAGACAAATATGCAACTTATATTTATTTCATTTTTTTAATCAAAACCTGACAGCAAAGAACTCCAGACAACACACATTTCAACTTAACCTTATTCTTCATGACAGTATCTAATTTTTCAGAATAAAAATTGTTGTAACTGAGTAGTTTATCATATCTCCTGCTGAGGGTCAAGTTCTAAAACTGATACTTTTAACCAGCAGGGCCAAAAAGGTGTCAGCATTCATTCACCACCCCTGAGATAACACTGATGGTTTACTTCAACTTCTGCAAAATACCATCAAGTAAGGACAGCTGAGTCGGTCACTCGTGTTTGGAAAGAGATGCACCTTTTCCAATCCAGAAAAATCTTCAGAAATACCCTAATTATGCATAAACTTCTATAATCAGAACAGCAGGCTGCTGTCTGCAGTCATCTCCTGTAACTCGGTCAGCTCTGAAGTCCAACACTGAGGTATCAGAACAAGCTCTTCAGCTCGGGGAACACGAGAAACTGCGGTTACAGAAGAGCTGGCACCATGTCCAACCCTGTAAAACAGACTTTACAGCAATCTGATATTCTAATTTTTCTTTTGGGAAGCTACCCAGAATTGAGCCATTTCACTTTTTTTTCTTTCTGCCCATTGAACCAGGTACAGCAATTCTGCTGAATTGTTTTCCTTCTCTGCCCCAGACTCTGGCAGATGCTACAGGAAGGGCCTTGCACTTCACACACAAGGCAAACACTACTGTCTAAGGATCTGTCATACATGCTGGAATGGAAGAAGAGTGGAAAAATCAACAAAAGAATAAATACAAAATAAAAATAATTTTTAATAAAATATATTTAAAATGCTGAAGTGTTTTAAAATAAAATCTTAAATACTTTGTTGTCCAGCAAAAAAAAAAATTGTTAATGTCAGACATACTGTGACTTGAAAAATAAATTTCCTTCAGGAAATTCAAAAGTAAAATGATACTGACATGTATAATTTTCAAAATGTATGTACTCTTAGATTTGTTTAATATAACAATTAGAAAAAACCTACTGGTGAAAAACCTTCCATTACTGTGGATCATTATTAGTCCTATTCAAAGTGATTCCTCTTTGGTCTGACTACAAGACTTCATTGAAAACAGACAAAATTTTCAATCAAGTGCAACAACTAAGGGCAGAAAAGTATTTTACACTGATTCTTTGGACAGCTGCCTTATCTTTTGAAACGCTTGATAAAGATGCTCAGACTGTAGCTGCACTGTTTTTTACTTTAAGCAGAAAACCACAGACATAGAAACTATCAACCCTACATAAATATCCACCAGCATTTCAGATCAGCTGCATTAACTGTTTGAGAGGACACAGGATCAAGCACATCACTAAAACCAGGAGGAGGTGGAATGTTTTTAACAATCTGTTTTACACTTTGGCCCTCAGACCCTTCTCTCAGCAGATCAGAGGCCACACTTGGCTCCAGAACTTCTCGAAGTTTTGCCACCAGAAAAAAACCTTCCTGTCACTGCACCTGCAACCAGAATGACATTACCAGGGAGGTTTCAAAGGAAGATTCTAGTATTTTTCCAACAGATTTGCCTTAACCTCTTACACAGCAAAGTGAGCCCATCTGCTGATACTTGTGAGTTATACAGTTATCAAGAGTACAGAAATCCATAAATACCCACCCTACCAAAACTCCCTGAACTCCCCAAGTCCCCTCCTCTGTTACTAAGGATTTTTGCCTGATTGAGTCAAAGAAACAGTAATAACTTGAATGAAAAAACTGTAGGTGAAAGGAAGTTACCCTGAACCTAAAAATAGTTGTGTGTCCTCCTCCCACTCCCCAGAAAGCATTAATGAAAGTGCTCTTTTCTCAGGGAGGCAGTAGCTTACAATGGATGAATGTGAAAGGACTGCTGCCTTACTATAAAGCTTTACCAATGAACAGAAGCACTATCCCATTTGAAAAACAGAAAATTAAATAAACTCAAAATATAAACTTTGTATAAGACATTGAGTATTAAGTATGTCTATAGCTTATTTATATACACTTCTATATTATACAGATGTAATATACACAAACACAGATTTTATAAATACACACATAATTCCAGAGATACGGAAAATGTGTTCTTTCACAACAGTAAAGCTCCATAACATAATCAATTATAAAGGCAGCACTATATTTCAACAACCATGTGCACTATATAGAAATAATAGCCTGGCTGAACCAGAACCTGTATTTGTTGAAGCTACTTCAGGAAAGGAATATAAAGGAGGTACTTATTACAGAAACAGGAGGTTTTATTACAGACCCACAGAGTCACACGTGGGCACAGAAAAGAAAATGGCAATATTATTAGAGAGATAAGTATTACTGGGAACATTATAAAGACATACTGTACAAGTACAGACTGAAAGCAAAACTTTTTCATGATGATGGCCAGGCTGGATGGAGCTTTGAGCAACCTGGTCTGTGGAAGGTGTCTCTGTCCATGGCAGGGGCAGGAATGAGATGATCTTTAAGGTCCCTTCCAACCTAAACTGCTCTGTGACCCTGTGATTCTATGATAAAGTCTAAACATCCTGCAGAATATTATCAAGATTTCAGATTCAATCTTGTGAAGAGTACAGAAACATTTTACATAATTACAACTTACTTCACTTTAAAAGTTATTGAAAAGAAAAAAGAAAAGGAAAAGGTGGGAATCATCATCATTAAACACTTCCAGAAGCCAGGCTGAGAAATTCCGGAAGTAAAACAATTACACTGGAGGCTTCAAAAGCAAAGCAAAAACAAAACAAAACCAAACCACCTTCCCCCAAAAAACAAAAAATAACCCACCACCCGTTCTGGCCATAGGAAAACTGCCAGTCCTAGAGAGACTCAGAAGTGAATACAGAGAACTGACTAGAAACATTGAAAGACTGTAGGTAACCTGACAGAATTCCTCACCAACTGCATTTTCACCCATACACTGTTAAGATAAGAGGGTATTTCTTTCAGTTAATCTGCCCATTCTCTACAAATCTAGTCCTACAAAAACACATTCCTGATGTGGGAAACAAGCAACAAAAAAAAAAAGTCAGAATGTAATTAGTGTATTGAACCAACCTTTAAGATTACTGGAAAAAATTTTCTACAATCAACAGATATAAACAGGTTATAAAGGAAGTTAAGTGCCTGCTCAGAATCCAACTGACAAGAGCACAAAGAAAGTGAAGAAATTTATTACTTATGACTAGAACATCATACATATTCATAAAGAAAATACTAAATGGCCTAAGTACTTCTTCCTTTTGAGATTGTGGCCCTGTTCCCAAATCTTACACAGAGATGGCCTATTATGTCCAGATTTATATCAACCAGAATAGGCGTAAAATTCCTAGAAGCAGTTCCAGGATTCATCCCTGATTATGTACATGCAGCTCAAACCAAGTTCCAGTGTTTCTTCCACGCAATAAATTAGGAGTCCTAAGATCTATTTCTAATTCTGTAAATAAGGCTGAATTTTATTTTGGGAAATCATAACCACTATGACCCTAAATTCCTGTTTATGTATGAGAAGAGAGCATTTAGCTCAGTGATTTTATTAACAGCTTACTGATATTTGTATATCTGATATCTGTAAAACATTCCAAATGTCTCAAATGAAGAGCAGCACAGACAAGATAAGCAGGCAGCTCCCATGGAAGCCAACAGAAAACAAACTCTGTCTTTATTCTTCTATGGCTCAAGTCATAACTATTTCCCATATGACAAGTTTTAGGGGGCTTCCATAGGTCTGTAAAGGCCTGGATACTTTTTTTTATGATAAAGGAGTATTTTAAAAATTCAAAAGTAACTGCATTTGAACAAGAAGGTGCACATCTTGCAGTTCTTAGTCAAGAGTCTTTTTGAATTGTTAGAATTTTTTACTCTTTAGGAACCTCAGCATTTGACCAACAGATAAGATTCACAAGAAAAGCTTATAATAAAATCTCAGCTATAGGGAAATAATTTAATGATCAAAAGCAAATAGAAGTGGAAAGAGATTTTTTTCCCTTTTTGACTATGCAATGCTCTTTTGTTGCCACTACACCAATTCTTTAATGCCATGGAAACTATCTGATAAATGTATTAGAAGCTCAATAAATTTCATAATATTGAGGTAGCAAAGCAATTGGTACTGTTGACAGAGAACTTCTGCTCTGAGCGCTTATTTTAAGGAGGAAAAACCATCTAAAAATAAGAATCATACTTTGAAACGTTTTCAACAAAAATATACAATAGTTGCAGAGAACATGAAAGTAACCTTCACTAATTATTTTAAATCACTGGAAAATGTGTAAGGATGACAGGAAAAAAACACACCCTGAATTAGAAAAATGGGATACAAATGATTTAACAATTAACAGTCTGGCTTTTGGATGGTTTGCTTTGCCTAACTTCTGTATTTGTAATGAGGGCAAGGGGGGCGGCACCGATGCTGTGAGCTGCATGCAAGTTTTCTGTGCAATTTCTCAGGATGCTAAATGTGCATTTGCCAGACACATGATGTTTTTAATCATCTCTGTGTATGTTTTCATCCTCTGAACACTCCCCTACCTCTACAGACACCAGGCAGAAACACAAATGAGCTCCCCCTCCCCCTTTTGCAGGTAATACTGAAATTGCTCTGTTTTCACATGTCCAGCACTTACAATATACTCTTTTTCCAGCCAAATGGTTTCTAACATTGCACTCCTGCTGTTCCACCTCTAGAGACTTCTAAGTAAAAAGAGCAGCTACACAAAATGAAAGCAAAATAGTCCTCCAATAAATAATACACCTATCCAATGCAGCTACAATCCTATTTTCCTCTACAGAACAAGCTCGATTTGAGGCACACCACAAACTTGGTTAGCAAACCTAGGAGGGAATCTCGGGCACACAGATGGAATTACTCAATCCCAAAAAAGGGCCCTTCACCAGGACTGCTCTGTCACAAGCCAGTTACACCTAAGGCACCTGTCAGCCTGGGTAATACCAGCAGCCTCTTCAAAGTACAGCCAAAATCCATCATGCACTGCGAGCCACACCAGGGAAAAGCATGCAACCTTCAGAAAACGCATGTGAGACACATACAGAGGAGCACACACAGGCAAAATGCAACTGTGCCACAGCTCCCATGTGCACCTCCCATCCCATTCCTCTACACTTCAAACAAAGGAGAAAACACTGGGCTTAAAGTGTTATATTGGACAATAGTCAGATTTTTAAAGATAACTTCAAATTAGATTTAGTCACAATGCAATAAATAAAAATACAATGAAATCACCTAAAATTTTAAGTCTTTACTCTAGGCAAACAGCAGTTTCTTGACTTGGGCTTTTGAAAGCCTGAACTCAGCCCAGCAGAGCCTCAGAAGGAACACCATTGCTAAATGTTTGTTTGCAAACTGATACCATACACACTTTTTTTTTTAAATATGAGAGAAGCAACTTTATTTCTCTATACATTTTTCCCTGAAATGAGCAACATTGAAAATTCCAGTTGTTTTTATTCCATTTCCTAAATAGCAGCTTATCCTTCAGACTTGCACACAGCATCAAAACATAGCATCTCTCTTATTTTTCTTTCTCAAAATATTTTTATTGCCAAAAGAACAACAACAAGGCTGGCGTATCTATCTGTTTTTGCAATACAGGCGTGTACGCTCACAGAAGGCAACAGACTGCATTAAAACACTACCAAAACAAGCCATTTCACTGTATGTGACTCTGCCCCTAGGGAAAGGAAGGAGAGCAGATAAGATGTGACAGATGTGTAGTCACGTCACTTAATACACTACTGGAAGGTGCTCAGATCATTATGGTGACAGGCCGAGGATAAAAACTTGCAAGGAATGGACCAAGCAGTTATCCAGTTTTCTGCATACATGATTCCTGCAATCACAGAAGATACTGAAGGCCATGAAGTGCTGTTTGAGATAAAGCAGCCTGCCAATGTCAATATGCAATATATCCACAAAAAAAAAAAAATAAAAAAATAATAGAAGGGAGCATGGCACGTATGTTTGTGTAAGCAAAACCCCTCCATGATGCATATGAAATACATCTGATGAATATGAATTTGAGGTTTGTCCTCTAAAAAGTTCCAATGTTGAAACATTTCTGAAGAGATTTAATTAAACCTGAAATTTACCCAAACCAGGAAGCTTATCAATTGCACATCTCCAAACTAAGTTCAATTTTCTGAGACTTTAAAAAGCTACTTTGCTGGTATCTCTTCTCTATTTGGGTTTAAAAGACAAAATTTTCCAGGATAAAACTGGAAAAATCATACGGTTACTGGACAGAAGGAATAAGACTAGTCAATTGTTGGAAGGTGAGTGCAACCATAAGAGTTAAAAAATAATCAGGACATTGATGAAATTGGTCAAGAAAAGGATGAAAAACACAGGAGAAAATAATTTCCTCACTTCTTGCAGACTTAACAACCCTGAATGTTACAAATATTAATGTAGGTCAAGAATATTTCCAAACAGCAGCATGATTTTTAGCTGCCAGTGTCCATTCTGCAGGGACCAGTAGCTCTGCTGTTTAGACAGATTGTTAGGCCCAAATCCCACAAATTAATCTGCACAGGTAGATCCCTGCACCTCTGGGAATCCGCATTAAGGCAAAGAGGGAAAACCAACTCCCAGCATCACATTCTTAATTTGAAGCTGGACCACTGTAACTCATCATGACACTAATCATAAATGTCTCACCAACACTCTCTGCTCCCCATCTGTTTGTTTTATCTTATTATAGTTTTATATCTCAATCCTCAGGACTGGCTGCAGTGGTCACATTAAGCACCTGGACACGCCTGTGTTTCTGCAAGGCGAGGTTCTCACTGTTTTACTCATGCTTGTGACCATGCCTGCTTTGCTCTCTGAATGGGACTACAGAATAGAGTGAAATAATTACAACATCAATTTCTTCATTTGTACAAGTACAAATCTCAGTGTTTTCCACTAATCCCATCATTTAAGCCAAAGGATAAACTCCAGTCACCTTCCGAAATGCAGCAATGGGTATGAAATAACCTGCATATCAAAAATTACCTGAAAAAGGGTAAAACTGAGCTTTAAAATTTGCTTCTTTATCATATTGTCACCAAACAACAAAAGAGTTCAACAACAAAGAGAAAAAAAATTTTTAGAATCACAGAATAACCGGAGTTGAAAGGAACCCACAGGATCATTGAAGTCCAACTCCTGGCCCTGCACAGGATCACCCAAAGAATCACAAATAATATTCACTGCAGACTACAAAGTCAAATCCAGTGGCACCAGCCAACCCTAAACTGAGAAATACTGGATAAAAGTCACCACCAGGCACAGCGCAGGGGGGCTGGGTGCACATTTCATTTGACTCAGGATATTCCATTTGTGCATTCTTACAGGGAGTCACAGAAAGAAGCCCACAATATTGCAATGACAGATCCACTAGAACTAATCCTGTTCCAGTAAAAGAATCCTACTTTTAATTAAATTTAGAAACACAAATTAAGGTGAGAGATTTTTGGGGGGGCTGGGGTTTGGTTTTTTTGTTTGTTTGTTTTCCAACTATTGCATCCTTATGAAGTGGGGTTGAGAACCAACCAAAGTGCAGTCCCACATTTGTTACATATTTCAATACTCTGATTAACACACTTGTCAAACAAGGTAGATGAGAGAATGTGGGAAATACACTTGCCCAAAAAGGAAGAAAAGGGACAACATTAAAACTAATAAACTTCCTATTTTCCAGAATTATCAGCACCAGCCATGCCTATTTTCACTACTTAGAGCAGAAATGAAGAATAGCAATGAAAAAAATACACAGAAGTAAATATGCCATTTGAGAAGTCAGTGTTGAAGACTTCTGAAAGGTGATTTCCCCTTCCTCACCAGACAGGCATTCTGAGAGGTGCTTCTGACCCCTGGATTTGTACTAAAATTCAGTGACAGCTAGAATTCAGGGGAAGCAGTCAAGCTATCACAGAGATATTGGCATCCTTTTAAGAGCAGTATGCTGGATCATATTTTTCCTTCTGAAATCAGAGGTTAAATCTGCCAGCAGAAACTCAACCAGCATTGGGATATGCAAGATCTCAAAACAGTAGGGCCTTGCCTAATTCCAGATTGGCAGCATCTTTCCCCTTGGGAGGCTGCAGCTCATGGGACCTTTCCATTTCAAAATCCAGCAGCAGGCAGGATCTGGGAGCTATCCATGCACAAATGGTATGAGAGGGGATCCCACCTCCTCTCTGGCTGTAGGGGCTGCAGTTGGAACCACTATCACAGGGTGCAAATCCACACACCAAGGAAAAATATTAAAAAACAGTTTCCTTCAGCTCACAAGTTCATTTACCCTTACCAAAATTACTGATGAGGATTCACAAACCAAAATTACTTGAAAATTCAAGTTGTGAGGATTCATCAGCATTTAAAACCAAAAGAACACCCTCAAGTCACAGATAAAATATTTTGTAGAGCTTAAATACATATATATCTGGCATGAAAGCCGGAGAGCCTTGAAAATTCAAGTTGTGGTAGGGGTTAACATCAGCATTTAAAACTTCCAAATTTACCATCAGTTTTGGTTTTTCAAATTTGGTTTCCAAAAGAAACTTTGAAAATTTAAAACTTCCAAAAGTATTGCAAACAATTACCACACCCTCAAGTCACAGATAAAATATTTTGTAGAGCTTAAATACATATATATCTGGCATGAAAGATTTCTCAATGCCTGTGAAATTTCCCTGCAGTTCCTGACAATAGAAAACTTTGATTTTCAAAGTTGGTTGTAGAGCAAAAATTGTTTTATTTATTAAAAACTGTGTTTGATCTTACCTTTTAGCAGAGGCAGGGGAGTTAACTCGATAGGCTTGCCCTGAGACCTGAACTGGGAGGAGCTTTGTGACCTCTTCTGTCTGGCTTTTCTGACGGACTTCCGAGAAAATCCGTCTACTTTATCCACTGATGGAGGAGTAGTTGGTGCTGAGGACATATCCCTACTGAAGGAAAGCACATGTTAAAAATGTGTTCCAAATGAGTGAAACAGGTAAAGATTAATCTAAACTTTCCAAGTATCTTCTTCCTGCACTGCTCTCCTGTTGACAACTCACATAGATAAACTGTTGAGAGGTCTAACCCATCTTATGGATGGAATAAACTTAATTATTAGTGTAGTAATTTCTCTTGCTTACTTTTTTATCTGTGTCTCCCATTTGCCAAAAATTTCAGACCTAATGCTGACATCACTGCATTCATACCTTCATCAGAACAGAATTTCATACACCTGCAGACCTGACTGTAGCTTTAAATTATGCACTCCTTGAGATGAAGTCATTTCAACTTACTCTGCTAAAGAATGGGTACACAAAAAGGCACAGATGGTTTTTTGGCATTAAGGTTACCCATATGCACAGGGCAGAACAAAAACTCCATTTACTTGCCACACCTATATATAAGATTTTATAGAAATTTAGGAAAGTATAGTAAAAAGTACTGCTATGCTTCACAATTTCACTAACACTGACAAACTGTGCATATTACTTCTTTATTCTCCACTTCAGAAACACTCTGCTATTTTCCTGTGAATGCCTTTACATGTAGTTATTCCATGTCCTGGCATTTCTGGACGACTGGCAGTGTGGCAGCAGTAACTGCTCTAAGGGCATGAGACAGACAAGGTTTGCAGGGAGAGGCAGAGAGCCAAAAAAGGCTTCAGCAAGCAAAAGTTTGTTTGTTTCCCAACTTCAGCTGGCCTAAGCAATAGGCATTTGCTTCTTCCTACAGAACCTGCCTTGGTGGTACTCCTGCAGCTGGTTCTGCACCGCTAGCAAACACTGAATTAATGCATCCAGCTATTTTATTTACCAGTCTGGTCCTGTCTGTTAAAAAGGCCCATCAGAGCTTGATGAAATACATGAGTAATACTCAAGGGAGAGGAGACAGGAGGAATTCAGGCCTACACGTTACAAGCAGCAGCTCGGTGCACAGTTAACTCCAGCAGCCTCATCTGCATTCATTAATTAACACGACCATTAACGAGGGCAGCTCTGGCGATTTCGGCCAGGACAGGCACCCGTGCAAAGTTAAGCATCGGCGTAAGCACTCGCAGGATCAGGGTCTTAGAGCATGTCCTTGGAAAGCATTACTCATCCTCAATGTCTGTTGACTTCAATTACCAAAGTGACTCCTCGTGTGCTACATGAAGTTGATTCCACAACATACAGAACGCTTTCGAGTACTTATTATCATTTTTATTGAAATTATCTGGTTACTCGTGTGCTTGGTAGATTACTAAATCCACTGAAACAGGCATTATTTGGGTTTGCCTTTTGTAAGAAAAGCTTTCGAAAGCAAGGTTTGTTGCAACAGTGTAAACAAGCTCTAAAAGATAAGAACTATTTAATGCAAAATTACATATAGGTGCACTGAATCTATCAAAAATGGAGTATAAACTCCATAGCTTCTTCAAGGAAGCATGTGCAGCACCCAGAAGCTGAACTGTGCATCTGGCATTACAATAATGAAAAAAACCTTATTCCATCTTTTTGATTTCTCCTGAGGTATTCTTTCACTACCAGCTTAGGCTTTCTAAATATAATATACTATCAGCAACATGAACCCGTACCTTAAACTGGTCTTGTTTATCACCCAGGCAAAAAAAAAAAGCCACCATCACCAGGGCATTCAGGCCCCAGCCAAGATTAATAAATAAAAAAGTCAGATAAACTGGAATAGAATGGCCTGTACTTTAGTAACCCACTTCTAAGATTTCAACAGTCCGCCAAAAAACACACAAAGTTACCTGTTACATAAACCAAATTCTGAATATATCAGCAAAAATATATTCCTAAACCTGAATCGGTTTGGCCCCATCTCATCTCATCAGAAAGCTTCCCCTCCTCATCACGTGCATCATTAAAGTGTAACCATCCCTGCAGAAATGTTTGCACGCTCTCTCCAAATTAAATGACAAAAAATAATAAAAATAGTAATAATGGACAGCGACTAAAGTAGATCACTTAAACTGCAGGATCATTGTGTCAGCAAGGAGCTTTACTGACACTTCTCTGCTGTAAATTTAGTAACAGTTTCCCTAACCTGCTTTATAAATTATTAAAATCTAATTCTAATTCAACAAGACTACATCCAGCCTAACAACCTTACAGTAAACACTGATCTTTTTTTTCGCCTCTCCAAATGAACATTCGCTGCCCTGCATACACTATCACAGGGAAATACTCTGTTTCCACCAACAGTGGGGGGGGAGGGGGGGAATAAAGCCCGAGATTATTTATTGTGTGTGAGGGGGAAAAGCTGCAAACCCGGCCACCGCTCCCCGCTTCCTCCGCTCTATTCCCCGAGTATTTTGGTAAATACGAAGCCACGCTCATCAGATCCGCCGGTCCCGGGGGTGGGGGGGGGGGGAGGGGGGAGTGGGGGGGGAAGCGAAAATACCGACGGCTATCGGCGGGGAAGGGAGCAGAGGCGCAATTATCCGCTCTCGGCTGTCATTTCCAGACGGGATCTCCGCAGCTGGAACATGTCCTCCCGCAGCCCCCCGCGCCTCCTCCTCCCGCACCGCCGGGCCGCCGATGGAGTTACCTTGACGCTCCCGGTAGAGAAGCCGGAGACGGAGGGAGGCGGCGGCGGCCTTGGCGGAGCGCGGCCGATGCCTGGCGGCGGCGGCGGCCCGAGTGCGGTTCTCGCCGGGCTCGGTCGCTGCCGCGGCGGCGCAGGAGCCCTGTAGGCCTCGGCCTCGGCGGCAGCGCGGCCTCCCCGGCGCAGGGCGGCGTCGGCGGCGGGTTCAGGCGCGGGCGGCTCCGCTCAGTCCCGTGCACTCCCCGCTGCCTGCGGTGCTGCTGCCTCTTCACATTCCCGGAGAAGGGCCCTGCGAGGCGGGAGGGAGCCGAGCCGAGCCGAGCCGAGGGGGAGCGGCGGGCGCGGGGAGGGGGGGGCAGTGCCGGGCAGGGCGGGGAGCGCTGCTGTTCCGCCGGCGGCTGGCGCGGGGGAGAGCGAGCGGAGGGTCCCGGTGGGCGTCGGGGTCTCGCTCCTATTGTGGCTCTCAGCGGGCTCCGGCCATGGCACTCGCTCGCACGCACTCGCTCTCGCTCACAACCGAGCGCGCTGCTGCCACCGCCCCCCGCCCGCGGACCGCCCCCGACCGCCCACCGGAGCCGCCGCCGGGACGCGCCGCCTCAGTGGCGCCCGGAGCCGCCTTGGCCGCCGGGACCGCCGGGAAAGGGCCGCCCCCTCCCCCGGCAGCGCGGCCCCGCAGCCCCGCGCGTCCCTCGCCTTTCTCGCTTCTCTCGGCCGCGCGTCGCTCCCATCCCTGTGCCGGGCGAGCGGCGGGGCCCGTCGGCTGAGCAGCAAAACCCGGCGCTGCTGAGGGGAAACCGCGCTCAGGCTGAGGTAAAAAAGCCCCGTCGGAGCCTCTCGGGGGCGCAGAGCCGCTGCCCGGGGCGGAGTGCGGGCGAGGGGCTGCGCTGGGTGCAGCCGGAGGGGCCGAGCCGGCGGTTCCCTGCTTTGGAAGCTGCACCCCTCACTCTGCTCTGCTGCAGCTCTGCACCCTGGGGTATCTTAGCCCAGTGTGTGATCTCGCTGTTTCCATCGCTTTTTTTTCATTTTTTTTTCTTTGCCCCCCCAAGTATAATTATATATACTTGGAACCAGGGACCAGCACAATGACTGCTTGTAGACACCATAGTTAAATATCATAAATTTTGGTTAAATTTATCTACCCGATGGCTTGGTGTTTGATGGTTTTGGTTTGTTTGTTTCTGCCCGGGGTTTTCCCAAAGTACATCTGATGGCTGCAGGGTAATGAAGCTGGGCAAGGATCTGCAGCACACACGTCCTGTGAGGGGCAGCTGAGGGAGCTGGGGATGTTTAGTCTGGAGAAGAGGAGGCTCAGGGGTGATTTTAGTGCTCTGCAACTCCCTGAAAGGAGGGTGTAGCCAGGGTTCAGTCTCTCTTGTCTCAGACAAGTGACAGAAATAAAGGGGCGCAGTAAGGGATGTCGGGGAACGTCCCGGCTGAGCCAGGGGATGTTTAGGTTGGACATTAGAAAGAACTCCTGTACAGGAAGGGTAATTAGACATTGGAATGGGCTGCCCAGGGAGATCGGTGGAGTTATTGTTCCTGGAGGTGTTCAAGGAAAGACTGGGGGTGCCATGGTCTGGTTGACAAGGTGGTGTTCAGTCCCAGATCTCAGAGGTCTCTTCCAACCTAACTGATTGCGTGATTCTGTATTGGTGTTAATATGAATGTTATTTTTTTAAAAAGTTGACATCTATGAGTAGCAGCCCTCCTATGTTGATATGACCAAATCCCTCTGATGTACAGTCTTTTTTTTAGGAAATTAAGCTCAAAGGCAGTTTGAGAGCTGGTTGCTTTGGTGGGTCAGCCACATCCCTGCTGTTTGTGCAGGTACTGAATCCTCTCAACATTACTAACCCTGCAAAGGATATCTAGTTGTTGTCCTACTCAGCTTCCTGACTCAGCTTTTGGCATAACAGAGGAAGTGAGACTGTGTCAGACTTGATTCAAAGTCATTTAAGCTGTTGTCAAACTGCTTTCAAAACTGCTAATTTTCAGCCAGTTCCCTGGTCCAGCTCCTGCTGAGGAACTTGCAACACTAGTTAAAAGCTCATGGCCACTGAAGTATAACTGTAATGGATGTGAGTGGTTTTGCTTCTCATCTCTCAAAATGCCTCTTTATATCTTAAGATAAATGTCTCCCCTATATTTTTTTTACCTATAGACAAAGCAATTTTGCTTCCTTTCAATCCTTCCTGGTGTGACACAGTTTTAAACCTCTTAAGATGCTTATGTCTTCTCCTTGTGTTGTCTCAAAACCATTCACATCTTTTTTTTTTTTTTTTTTAAACGGTAGCACCCAAGACTGGACATGACTAAAATTAAGGCCTCAACAAGGCCAGCATCTGCTGTCCTGCCTGTCACAGACCCCACTCCCGTTTACACATGCCAATACAAATGCTTTTGAGTCAGTCTGATGTATTCACAATCCTGCTGACCTGTTTTACCCCCGCATCTATTTCTGCTGACCTCCCAAGCCAGGTATTTCTCCCTCAAGTAGACAGTAATGCTGCTTGAGAAATTATTTCCTGCAGCAGCCCTAATGCCATGCCTTCATTTTTATTTTATAATCAAGAAGTCAAGACATCTTTTAAAATGAAATTCCGCATGATGTTAAGTCAGAGAACTGTAGAATTTGTCATCCTCTGTAAATCGATTGCACTTCTTGGAAGGATTGTATTTAAAAAAGCAAAACTAAGATTGAACTGTGCCACAGTTACAGAAGGGTTGTGTAACTCTAAGTTCAGAAGAGTGATCTGTACGTATTTATAGACATTTAAAACTTTACATTTTCTTAAACTAAAGCAGCAAAAATAATCTAAATGCAAACAAGGGTGGATAACAAAGAATAGGGGTTGGAGTTATACCCAATAGAAGGTAAAATATGGCAAAAACAGTGCAACATCCCATTAGTGAGGGACAGAATCTATATTTGTGTGTGTTTTGCTGTTCCATGTGCTTCATTCTGTTAGCTCAGAATTCCTCAGTTCTGCTCACTGTCCTGTGTGCTGCTTTTGATGTGAACAGTGCAATGAGCAGCTCATAAAGCTACTGGCAGCACACTCTGCACAAGGGAGGTTCTAGCTCAGCCTGATGGCCACACTGGCACTTTAGGTGCAGTTGAGCAAGTCATTTTACATGAATGTACTTCAGTTTTCCTGGTATGAGATTAATCCATCTTTGTAAAACATCAAATATCTGGAACTGAAGCCTGTGATGTGGGTATCTATTAAAATAACTGCCATAGAAGGAATAAAAATCAACAGTGCTGTCCAGGTTCACTGTCCAGTGCACACAGATGTTTTTACTCTTCATTCTGACTTTGATTAATAACTGCAGAATTAGTTCTTCAGTACAGCTGAACAAGCTGGTAAATAATGCATTCAGCTAATTCATTTCTTAGATGGTCATCATGTAGTCTGGTTGGTCCATTTTGGCTGTGTAAAGCATTTTTATGATTTGTTTTATATCAGGTGATGTTTGGACAGTAACGATCCAAGAAGAAAATACAGGCTTTATCAGGGAATAAACAAATCTTACCTTTTCTTTATCACGTGGCCATCAGATTTTACGCAGTGTGCTTCCCATTTATTTCCTGGTCTCTTTCTTTTTTCTGCTTTAATCTGTGTAGTCCTCATCTGTGATGACATTTCAGAGCACAACATAAGATATGAATGTAAAACTGCTGATGTTTCAAAGGGGTGCTGTTACTAGTCCTTCTCCTATTCTCTGTTTAGCCTGTATTTTGTAAAAATTGCTGCTTTGAAAATGGTTATGTGAATCCCAAGCAGAGATGGAGAAGAACTGAGTATTGCAGGTGTTTTACATAGATGTGTATCTGTATATGTTTATGTATGTGTTTGTATAAATACATGTAATACCAATTTGCAAGAATAAAAATTTTCTCAGATAAAAGTTCACATGACCAACATCTCCCGTACAAGTGTGTGGGCATGTATATGAAAATATGTTCACATTCAGTACCTGCAGCCCTTCCTGGAGATCTACAAGCAATAATAAATGCTTTTGATCAGTGTTTTTCCATTGCTATCAAAGGTACAAGACAAACCTATTCTTTTTAAAACTTACGCTGCCTCACTCTCCTACAAAGGGGCTTTTTAAAAATAGCTGGAAAGGAATTTTCAGGGCCAGCTCCTCACCAGTTCAGCTCTGCTTTTTAGCACCCAGACAGTTGGAACAGCAGTCAAGAGCCCTCCAGAACAGAGATTTTTGTACCAGTGACTCAGATTTGTGCCACTTCACGTTTTTTTGTGTGTCTGGAGTTCCACTATAGACCATCTGTTATGGCCACCCATGCAGGAATACAGGAGCTCTCATCCACATTGGCATTCTGCTCTTTGCAGAGCAGCTTATCAAACAGGATTGCTGCAGAGATACCACTGTGCAAGTCCTGCTGTATTGAGTGATAAACATAAATGGATCTAGCTGGAGCCTGTTTCACCTGGCACATGTGACATGTGTTTGTCTACAGGAAGGGTCACATAATGCTCCATAAAGGATCTCCTGTATGTCAAAGGGAGCATTATCAGGGTACCATGGGATTAGTCCAGATATTCCTTGTTCCAATACTAGGAAGCAAGAAAAGACTTGATCTCCCCAGAGAACTAATTATTCAGACCATCAGGAAAAAGACCAGCCAGAGAAAGTGTTATGGAGGAAGCAGCAGAGCTGTTTGAAGAGGCAAATCAGCATCTGAACAAGGCTTTTCTGATACATCTTTTAACAAAAAGACTGCTGTGGAACACAGCATCAAAGTAACTGTCCTGCTCCATCATTGGGATTGAAGGGGCACAATCTGAGACTTTTTTGTTTACTTTGGAATCTAATTCACATGTAAAAGAAAGCATTCTGCTTCAGTCTGTTCACCCTGCAGTTGACTCCTGATTCATGTTTTTGGTTTTGGGGAGGAGCGGTGTGGCTTTTAGGCAGTGCTTGCAATTGCCATACCAAGTTTCTCTAATAATAAGCAAGTGCTTGTTTCAGCTTCCTCCTGCTCATCCTCTATCAGCTGTGCCATGGCACTGTCAGTGCCCTCAGGAACTGAATTCCTGGTGTGTGTGGGGTAAGCATTTTAGGGTCATAGACACAACTACCAGAATGGGAACTAATTCTTCCTCTCTGTTTATAGACACTGCGTCATTTGAGGTCTGTTTCTGTAGTCAACATGGCAAGATAAGTAGGAGCTTGCTCGCCTTGGCAGCTGGCTAGCTGCCTCCTCCAGCACAACACTGCTCTCACTTATTCCCCAATTCATGGGTTTGTTCCTGCTTTGTTCCCCTCCCCCAGCGTCTTAACTTGCCTCCAGGCCCCAGGCACTCCTTTAAGCCAAGTTTTCTGAATTTTTTTGTTCGCTGTCTGTTTACCTCTTACCTTCCTCAGGCCTTGCGCTCCACTGCCGGGCCAACTCCCCTCCCCAACTGCCCCTGCCCGCCCCAACTGTCGCCTACAACTGCCTCAGAAGGTTCCTCCTCCAGGGCAGCACCCACAGGGCAGCCTCTGGCACCTGAAACTGCCTGGAAACAGCCACGTGTGTTACGTGGTCCCCTGGGGAATGTCAGAGCCTCAAGTGAAACCAGCGTGGCTTGTGCTCTTTGCTTTGTGATCAAATCTTCAAGTACCTGAAGGGAGCCTACAGCAAAGATGGAGAGGGATTTTTTGGAGACCATATAGTGACAGGACAAGGGAGAATGGCTTCAAAGTGAAAGAGGATAGGTTTAGATGATGT
The DNA here is from genome assembly GCA_024865655.1 of Emberiza elegans. Classification (NCBI taxonomy): domain Eukaryota; kingdom Metazoa; phylum Chordata; class Aves; order Passeriformes; family Fringillidae; genus Emberiza; species Emberiza elegans. The sequence continues at coordinate 33,080,335 of JALJVW010000139.1, forward strand.
ATTACTAAAAATTTCTTTACTGTGAGGGTGCTGGCACAGGCTGTCCAGAGCAGCTGTGGCTGCCCCATCCCTGGCAGTGTTCAAGGCCAGCTTGGATGGGGCTTGGAGCAGCCTGGCAGGGTGGAAATTGTCCCTGCCCATGGCATTGGGATGGAACGAGATGATCTTTCAGGTCTCTCTCAACCCAAACCATTCCTTGGTTCTGTCTCCTCAGTTATCTCTGCATTAAATATAAATTAAACCAATATATGCACTGCCATAAAACCATCCTCTTCAGGTGAGCACCTTCTACTGTGGCCCAGCTTCCTACTTAAAACATCACCCTGAAAAGAACAATTGAGTAAAGTACCTCTGTGTGTGTATGTGGTGCAGGTGCCCAGAAAGGGAGTGAACTGTAGCACTTCCCAATCCCACTGAAGCATCACCAGCTTCCTCCCAAGCTTGGTGCATCTCTGGTGATCAAAGCAGCAGCTGATAAAACTCTTGGATTTTTCCACAAGTGCAGAGACCCTGAAGATGGAGTAGGCTGAGACAGATATCTCATTCTCTTTGTTGTAAAAGAGAACAGGCAAGTGTTCATGTTGTATTTTTGCAACCTGCTTTATCTCTATCTCATTGTACAGCCTTAACCTATTGGATACTTTTTAAATTTTCAATTTACAGCAAATGGAAGTGTTCTATACTCAATGGTTCAGCTCAGCATTGTAAGGAATGTTTAACATCAGAGGGGGTCTAGCAGCACTTAAGTTTAAAATACAAGTCTTAATGGGTTCCAAATTTTGCAGTAGGGATGGGTACATAGGTAGGAATACTGCCAAAATGGATAGGATAGAAAAAGAAAGGTAATAGGAGCATTTTCTAGAGTGTTCTGAGATCCACTGTCAGGTAAACAAATAGGATAATTTTGCCACTGAGAAAATTGCATGGATTAGGAGGTTGTAGTTCTGTCATGACCCTGTACAGGAATTTCAGATACCCTATAAATGACCAGTAAGAAAAGACTTTGTGTGAGACAGGAACTGGAGCTGGGATCCAAAAGCTATAAATCCTAGAAAAAGGCAGAAATTCATTAGATTGAGATGGAAAATAGCAAAGAAATGCCTAAATAATGTCATGACTAAGCAGACCATACAAAAATAGATACTGGAACAAGAACAAAACTGATGTTGTGTGCAAACACTGGAGGTTTAAAAACTTGAAGAGATGAGGACATCTCACTTTAAAGGAGCACTCTGATAGGACTGATTTTTAGGAAACACTGAGAAGGAATGGCATTAAAACCTCCCCCATACTTGGTGGCCAAAAGAGTTGAGGATGCCAGAGTTAGGAAAAGAATAGCAAACAAACAGAAAATATACCACTGTACAAATCCATCGTGCATCCTTCCTTACCTCCAACTCTGTGTAATTTAGAGAAAGCCAAGAAATAAGATGGCTTGGTACAATTTCCACAGAAGGAGAGGATTCACACTGTGGTGGTCTTGATCTCAGAATTTAAAAAGCTTCATGCTGAATTTGACAGAGGTTTGTCAAGGAGAGGAAGGGAGACAAGTGAATGAGTGAGTTATTTATCAATATCAAAACTGCTTTGTATTTTTTGTTCTTATGTTATCTGGCAAGGTGGAATATTGCAAGCTTCCACGTCCTGTTGGGGAGGCAAAAGGTTTGAACAGGTTCAATAAAGCAAAATTTAAAAAAAACCAGATGCTCAAGGGCACTGAGGAGATTAAATTGTCCTCATATTTAATGGGCTGCCTTAATTGCAACATACATGACAAATACAACGTATTAATGAGTGGAGAAGCCTATCTAAACACTAAATAAAAATGCAGCACTCTCAGCTTTAAAAGTCTGCTCTGTAGAGAAGTCTAGACACCAGATCTAGGGTAAGATAGCTCAATAAATACAGAAGAATTGGAACCAATATAAATCTGTGATGTGTAATATTTGGCATATTATCATTATTGAGTGGTTTCTTTGACATGTTGTGCAGTCCCCACACTTGGGGATTTTTCAATGTTATTCCTTGTCAGGTGGAACCTCAAAGAATTTATGGCAAGGATCAATAGCCAAGCAAGACTTGAGTGAGAGCTGATCAAAACCAGAGTTGAGATTTCCCTTTTTAAGAAGCAAGGAGAAGTTAAAACCACAATTTGCTGGGGCACCAAGTGGCACCAGAGGACATCTCTGGAAAATTTGTCTTAAGCTATATTTAGTACTTCCAAAGAAATTGTAGCTCCCACTTGAGCCATTTCAGCTCAAATACAAATAAATAAAGAAATATTTTAGAGAGTTGTGTGCTTCTGAGTCATGTTTAGTTCTAAGATCTCCTGCCTTGGAGCAAATTAATTTCTAACTGCAATTCTATAGGTGTGCACCTCTAATTCATGTGTTAAAGGCCATCAAAAATACACTAGGCACTGAAATTCTAATATTGAAAGCTTTTAGTAAAATGGCTAATGAGAGCCCTTCAGACAAGCACTTCTCAGCAAGTTTGTTTTAGAATAATTATAGTTTCTTGCAATTACTGGCTTTTAATGATAGGCTGTTGAGACTTTTTTTTTTAGTTCCATAATCTTTGTAGAGTCTTTTGTTCCTGAAATTTTATCACCATCTTGATGCATGAGTGTGAGATACTCCAGGGAAATGCTGTTCAATGCCTGCTTGAGTACAATTTTAAAATGTAATTTTTTGTCTTTTCTCTGATTTATAGCTGGGTCAAATTCATATTATGATCTTGGGTTCCTTCTTGAAAACTCACTGCATCTTCATTTAAGATCTTAAAGTATTATGTAAGTCACATCCTGGGAGATGTTAAAATAGATTTTTTCATCTTCATAAAGCATCCTTTCTGAGTTAATAAACTTTCCTCCAAAGTACACTGATTCTCATCCAGAATTTGATTCCATGACATTCAAACTGTTCTGGGCCCATCAAATGTAATTCTACCCCCAGTGAAACCCACCTCAGGCCTTCTCCCAGCATCATCCAGGGGTTTTTCTTTGGGATGTTACAGAAGTTGCACGCTACCATTCTGATACACAGCAGTGAATACACTCAGGAGACTTTTTTTCAGAATTCCTGGTAGCAATGCAACTCAGCAAACTGGTTTGATACATCTGTGTAAGCAATTTAACTTGTCCCCTGTTCCCTCACTGCTTTGCTTTTGACAAATTGACAGGATTCTGACAAATACACTCACCAAAGTGCTTATCATCCCATTCAAATGGATTCTTCACAGAAAATACCAGTAGTGTTAGTCCTGCTGGTGATCATCCACGGGATAGTTCAACCTCAATGCCACACATGCAGAATGTTTTATTTTATTTTTGTTGCAAAAATATTTGCCACCTGAAATACTCTCCACTTATTCAAGCCATAAGACAGACATGTAAGCAAGGTTGTCTGCTTTTGACAGAGATTTACAAAAATCCTCATAACCTCCTGGGGAAAACAGGGTAAAAGACATTTGCAGAGAAAAGTGGGGCATCCATTGTTGCTGCATGTTTAATTTTATTTGATTTACTATACTTAACTTTTTCCCTTGTTGGCAGGAACAGCCTTAGCTGCTGCTCATGCTGTTTGCCAGCACCTCCATCTGCATCTTTGGTTACTCCTCGGGTTCCTTCTCCTCCTGCATTTGCAGAATGCTGCTTGCATCCTCTGCTCCCATGGGAATGTTTCCCCTTTGTGGCTAACATTCACAGCAGCATGGAGTTACTCTCCTTGTGGATGACATTTTCCTGCAGCTGCAGACACCTGAGCCCAGCTCCCTCTGAGTCTCCCAGGTGGCCTTGGTGATCACTGCCTGTGATAAGGGAATGCCTCTGTCTCCTCTTCCCAAGTCTTGGATTGGTGCTGTGAATCCACACCCACGTTTCAGTTCTGTCAGTAATCCCAAATCCCCCGTGGGAGAGTTTATCTGAATTAATCTCATCTTGTAATTTTGCCATGTAGGTTTATTTTGCAACTGGACCATTCCTTATCTTACCTTTTGTAGTTTTTTTTTTTTCTCTTGGGAGTGGTTTCCATCAAACACCTCAGAAAGCATTTAATTCAGTCTCAAAGTTAGTGCTGCATTTGCTTGGAATTTCTGTCTGCCCTGTTTTCTGCTGACCTTTACTTAAATGATTATGTATATGCATGTGTGCATGTGTATTTGTAGTGCTTTCTATCTTGCTCAAGTTTAATTTTACCCCATAAGGCAAGCTTTCCTCTCGAGTGTGACGTCCCAGTTGTTTTATTAGGATTGTGACAAGTCTGCTCACACGAGGCACATCCACAGCACATCTGAATGAAAGCAAACATCCTGTGTTCCTCAGCCTTCTCTAAACCCCAGCAGATGGCTGCTGCTTCTGCAAACTGTGAGCAATAGGATGGATCACATTTCCCATGCAGCAGACTTATTTCTGGAATCCAAACCCAGTATACTTCCAGAAGGTGGGAACGTGGATCCAGCCACAAAGCAGTTTAGCCCAAATCAGTCCTGCATGGTGATTCTCCATAGCTCAACCCCTCTTGCTTTTTGGGATGGATGTACAGCAGTGCTGAGCCAGGTGGACTGGTAACAGCTTCCACGTGCAAGACTTTAAACACCAAGCCCGAAAGTCCTTTGTGCATTTCTTAGAATCTGTGTGTGTTTATTTATTCTCTCTGTGATTAAGCATCTTGTGGAGATAAATGGTGTTTTTTGGAATGACTGGGTTTCCTTGGTGCTCAGAGACAGTTTGTGCTCAGGATGCTGACAGGATCTGCGGGAGGTGATGTGTATTTTCTCTACCTCAGTAACGCTCAGGGGACACAGACAAATGTCCTTGCAACAGCAGTACCCTGAGGTGTCTGTGCTTAACCCCAGGTGTGGAATCAGGGGCACTTCAGTGTCCAGGAGAATTAGCAGGAATCACAGAATCATGGAATGGTTTGGGCTGGAAGAGACCTCAAAGATCCATCTCATTCCACCCCTGCTGTGGACGGGGGCACTTTTCAGTAGACCACGTTGCTCCGAGGATCATCCAGCCTGGCCCTGACCAGGGATGGGGCATCCACAACTTCTCTGGGCAACTTTTCTCAGCTTGAAACTTGACCCTGCATGTGTGTGCTGTGTTCAGGGACCCATTCCCACTCATTTTTTCTCCTAGAAGGAGGCAACAAAGGAGTTATTTGGGCTGCAAGTCCAGGCAAATAGCCTCTACTGGGTCTGTTGAGAATGTTGTGTCCTGAGGAAAGGGCAGTTTGGGAGGGGATTTCATCTTTTCTTACTTAAAACTTCTCTCCACTGAGAAACAGGCTCAGTCTCAGCCATTTGTGCCCACTTTCCATCTCACGTTGGAGTATTTAGCATCAAAGAAGGCTTTTGAAAGAACACCTGCATTCTTCTACAACTTGTGCACTGATTTCTTTGCATGGATGATCTTCAATGGGCTACACATCTGTTCTGTTGCATTCAGAGGCCCTAAAAATGATGCCATTTGTTTAGAATCATAGAATCATTAGGGCTAAAAAATACCTCCAAGATCATCAAATCCAGGAAGTAATTCTAAAGAATTACAACATTTCTGATGTTTCTCCTCCAAATGCACTGGTTATAAAAATGTCTGTGTGCAGGCTAGGCTAGCATTAACTATCCTTCATCACACAGAACCTCTCTGGTCATGCAAACCCAATACACAATTAATGCATACCATAGGATATTTTCCTCCATCACACCAATGTAGAAAGCTCCCAGTGGCTCTGGAGTGCATATTTCCATTAAGGATTCAATAGGCTAGTCACAGTCCACAACAGTCTTCATTATTTCCTAAGTCAAAGTTATTCACATTTCCAATTTCCTTTACAATTCATTTGTTTTTTTAACAAACTGTTGTTAAGGCCAGCAAACTGTTGGTCAAAACCTCTGATGAAATTGTTGATCCTCTCTTCCAACAACTGAATCTGTACTTGAAGAGACACTCCCTAGCTACCTGGCTGGTTATGACTTTCTTTCCCACTAATGGGACTAAGTGTAATTGACTGGGGTAGGCAGCCAAAGACTTTCTTGAGATTTTTTTATTTTTACTAAAGGCTGTGCTCAGAAGAATCAATATTACAGAAAAAAAAACACCTATCAACATTTCCCTTTACATGCATTTGCTTTATTTTATTATATATTATGTATTCTGGCCACAGAAGGATGGGCACTGAAATCAGGTGGATAACCTGCAGCCAAGGAACTCTGCCAATAATTCAGTACATTTTACAAATTGCAATATTTCTGCTCTTGTTTTGATTCTTTAATTGAGAAGAAAGATTTACAACTGGTTGTACTGACCCACTCAAAGGTGTTTGTAAATAAAGTATGAACCACAAAGCTGTATCTAGTCCTTTTTCTTACAGTTTTTCACCACAGCGGTGTCTCTTGGGCTTTTCCACTGACTTTTTCAGCTCAACAAAAGCATCTGTGAACCATTTTGCCTGCTGCAGTGAGCCACAGGGTTTTGCATCTGGGAAGAGGGACAACAATATAAACAATGCAAAAAAAATGAGACAAAGTCATGAAGTCATTTTGGTTGGAAATGCCCTCTAAGATCATTGATCCCAACCACTAAACCCAGCACTGCCAAGGCCACCACTAAACCATGTCCCCAAGTGCCACATCTACACGTTTTTTGAACACTTCCAGGGATGGTGACTCCACCACTTCCCTGGACAGAGCCTGTTCCAATGGTTGTCAAGCCCTTCAGTGAAGAAATTTTTCTTAGTACTTTTCCATCTTTACAAAAATTTATGTTTCTGGCACAAGTGGGCTTGCTAAAATTGTCATGAATGATATCTGTGATCAAATGAGGCATCAAAATCACTTATTACTCAACAAGAGAGCTGGAATCAAGTGTAAGTGCCTGAAAGGAGCCTATAAGAGAGAAGGAAAGGGACTTTTTACCAGAGCCTGGAGTGACAGGACAAGGGGAATGGCTTCAAAGTGAAAGAGAGTAAGTTTAGATTGGATATTAGTAGAAAAAATCTTTACTGTGAGGGTGGTGAGGCCCTGGCACAGGCTGCCCAGTGAAGCTGTGGTGCCCCATCCCTGCACATGTTCAAGGCCAGGTTGGATGGGGCTTTGAGCAAGCTGGTCTGGTGGAAGGTGTCCCTGCCCATGGCAGAGGGTTGGAATGAGGTGATTTCAGGTCCTTTCCAACCCAAACCATTTTATTGATTCCATTTCTATTGATGTTTGCTATAATTAGAAGCAAAGGGCCATGTGTACAGCCTTGCAAATTTTAAGTGGGAGAGAAGGTTCCTACAGAAATCCTGAGCAGAGTCACAGCCAGAGTCACACCCTCAGCCAGAAGCCTTTGGTGAACGCTGAGCCTCTCACCTTCCTGCTCCATGCTCGCACACAGATCCCACACCCTGTGCATGTCCCACATCCAGCTCAGGGTTTCCCCCCTGTAACTGCCCAAAATCCCTCCCAGCCAGCCAGGGGCTCCAGCACTGCCTCAGAGGAGGGCAGCAAGCTCCAGCTCATCGGGCCCTTGAGGAGGGCACTGACCCTGTGTGGCTATTAAAGAAGGTAACAGTAGGCTCAGGCTGTTCAGGAGAGAAATACAAATAAATCCCTACGAGTACAAATAAGGTGCATTCAAATGTGTTTAATTGTGTGTGCCTGTCTGGAAGTCTGGCTCATCATTCCTCTTTCCATTTCTCACTCAGAGGGTCACCAGTGCCTGAAAACAATGATGTGCCAAGGAAGCCAATTCCTTGTGGGGGCATGACTCTGCTCCACACAGACACTTTCCCTTCTGTCACTTGGCAAAATTCAGTATGTGACTTGAAAATTCAAAATACAAACAGGAGAGATGAACCAGGGCCAATCCTGTTACAAGCAGAAGTCTCAAACCTTCCCAGTAAATGAAGAATGCCTCTCCTCTGCAAATACCACCAATTTCTCCATTCTTTTCAGCTTAACCAGAATGATTTCTTTGCAGCTTTTAACCTACAAGGAAATTGGGGCAAAAATACCATAGTGGAGCACACATGTATGAGACTGTAAAACCACTCAGTGCCTCCCAATACACAATTTATCAGGCAAGTTTCTCCCATCTCCTAGTTCTCCTATTCCTGTGAATTGCTTATTGCTTTTCTTTCTTCCTCAGGATCATTTTCCCCTGTAACTTTGTTATTCTTTAGCAGTTCTTTCACAGTTAAAAACCTTCAGGATATTTAGGTATTCCAAGAATGACAGAACTGTCCCCTGTATTGTCCTTTAGTGGCTTCTGGTCATTCCCATGTTCCAGGATGCACCAAGTTACTGCAGCTTTTTCCTGAAAATGGATAAATCATACACCTGAGCTAAACAAATAGAAAAAAAGCCAAGAATTTTTGAGAGTGAGGAGGGCATGATTCTTTCAGAGAATTACTAAACTGAATTAACAAGAGTGACAATTCCTTAACTGGGAGGGAAAGTGGGGAGAAGAATTCAATGGAAGTTAATGCTACTGGCTAAAGAGTTGAAAGATCCATTCTGCATTTTGTCAGGGAAATTATTTTGAGGAAGAAAAGAAAAATAAAAATATATATGAAAATACGCTCAAATATATGAAATATATGAAAGTATATATGAGTATGAAAATAGTTGTGATGCTTTAGTAAATGAAGAGTTGTCATCTTTTGTGAAGGAAACCCAATCTTAATTTTTAGTATTTCCTGTGCTGTGGCCTTGTGTGGTACACAAGTTGCTGAATGGTTAATTTTGACCTCTGCCATTACAATGTGCATTATTTCTTATTGGAATTATGTCCAGTTTTGGCTCCCAGACATTCATCCTGTCATATATTGATTACTGTAAAAAATATTGTCATTACTGAATTTATTCCTATATGCAAACTGAAGATCAGAGTCTGCAGTGCTCACAGGCTGCTTCAAGGAGAATAAGCAGCCTCTGAAAACCTTCTGTCTTCTCTCCTGTGGTTTCCCAGCCCAGGAGAGGGGAAGGACTGCAGGGTCAGTGGAGAAGAGGTCCTGGTGCCAGGCTTCTACTTTTGGGGGTTGGTTTTTCCCCCTGTACATTATGACCTCTGCAAGGAAAATACTGATGAGTTTAGGCATCCCACTCTGGTGGTCATCCCACCAAACCTGAATTCAGCAGTTCTCACAGATGTGTGGCAGGATTAGATACCCATATTCTTGGCTGTTAATTAATTTTACTACTAATTGCAGATGTCTTCACAGAAGCCTCTGTTGCAAAAGGAATTTTAAACATGCTTAAGTCTGGATGTTTCTCACATGTAAATAGATTCTCAGTGGCCCACAGGCTGTATTAAACACAGTATTTGAGCTAAAGCCCCTAGAGAAAGACAATTCCTTGTAGTGGGCTGAAGCCAGGTGCCCACCAAGCCACTCTGTGAGTCCCCTCCTTCAGCAGGATGGGGACAAGGGAAAATGAGATGGAAAAAGCCTCATGGGTCATGATAAAGGTAGTTAAATAAAGCAAAAGCAAAGGCCATGCATGGAAGCAAAGAAAAACAATTTATTCCCTACCTCCCACCAGCAGGCAGGGTCCAGCTACTTCTGGGATGGTGCAGGGTAAGGATGGAATGCCCTCCCTCTTTCTCCAGTCTCAGCTTCTATTGATGACCAGGCATCAAATGGTTTGAAATGTCCCTTTGGTCACTTGGGGTCAGCTGTTCCAGCTGTGTCCTCTCCCAAATCCTGGTCCAGCCTGGTGAGGGGAGGATGCTGGAGAGGCAGCTTGATGCTGTGGAGTGCTGGGCAGCAGCAGCCAGAACAGCAGTTGTGTTATTTATCAACACCTTCCCAGCCTCCAACACACAGCACAGCCCTGGGAGGGCTGCTGTGGGCACAATTAACTCCATCCCAGCCAGAGCAACACAGTACGAAAAACATCTTCAGCCTTCCCATGGACTCTCACAGCCATTTCAGACCTGTCCTGGTTTCCCAGAATGATGATTTTAAAGGGATTGTCAGTGCCCTTAGGGCAGTAAAAACAACACTGCTAAAGTGTTGGTAAACACAAACAGAGCCACAGGAGAGATCCATGGGTTTTTCAAACTAAAGTGAAATGAAACAGACTTGGTTTATCATCTCTTCCTACATAATGCACAATGGCAGCAAGCACAGACAGGCTCCTGCACACACTCCATGCTGTATCCCAAGTGTGTGTGGTGTTAAGAGCTCCCAAAATTTCTAAAAGCCACACAGGAACACAGCAGGGAAGTCAAGTCCCTGCAGCAGAGGACAGAAGGCAACAGCCCCTGTGTGCCCCAGGGTCTCTCATCTCACACCATGTCCTCCACATCACCCTCAGCCTCGCTGTTCTTGTTCTCCCATCCAGCTCTTTAAGGGCAAAACATGCAAAAGAAAACACCAGAAGGTTGCTTTAGTGCCACCCATGGTAAAAAGCCTCTGTTCATCTTTATCTTGAGGCTGCAGAGGATCACAGCCTGGACTTTTCAGAGGGCAGAGTTTGGTAAAAATCTTTGCTCAGGAGAGAGGAGTTGGGCTAAGTACAAACTTCAGCCCCACTGCCCCCATCCCCAGGCCCAGGTCCTGCTGGACTGGCACAAGAGGTTCCCTGCCTGTCTTTCCCTTCCCCTCACACTCATTAGCAAGGAAAACAGAGCTGGCAGCAATCCCAGCACTGCGTTTGCTAAATGGATCTATTAAAATGTAAACAGAGATCACGTTGCAGGGCATCATCATAAAACACCGGGGCTGACAGCTCAGCTGGTTCCCAAACCCTGGCCGGGCTGTGCTGAGCTCCTCCTGCCCATCCCAGTCCCAGCTCTCCTGACTCCTCCTCCTCTCTCCAAACATTTGCCCTCTGGGTTTTTTGAAGGCTTATCATTATCTGTCAGTGCCCTGCAGCCTCACACCAACAGGAGCCTCCCAGCACATTTTGGAGCCCCACAATCTCTCTGAGGCTTTCTGCTTTAGGAAAACAGAAATTACTGTAATAAGGGCCTCCTCAGAGGCCCCTTGCCATCCCTCAGAAGCCCTTGAGTTTGCAGTTTAGCATTGATGGAGCACAGGACAGGCCACACGGGTTACACCTGTCCTACTCCTGCCTGATACACATCTAGGAGGAGTTTTATCACCTCTTTGTCTGACTTCCCAATGAACATTTTCCTGCTCTCTCCCCTGCTGCCCCTCCTCGCTGTCCCCAGGGGCTCTCAGGAAACCATCAAGGCATTGCTTTATTCTCTTTTAAGAATTCTTTTAAATTGTGTGTTCATTCCCCTCCCTGCCAGCTAGTCTGCAAAAGCTTGACAGAAATGGGAAGGGGCTGGGGAAAGGTTGGGGGTTTGTGGTTTGATGACCCTGACTTGCATTGCTGCTGTTCTCATCTCCTTCCCCTTCCCTGAGTGCTTTATTCCCTCAGTACATCAGCTCTGTGCCCCTTGTCTCTCTGTCCTCTGGGGTTCCAGACCCCAAGCTTCAAATCTTTAAATTAACAAAATTAATTACCCCGGTGATGACTTTATAAACTCCACCAGAGGCCAAAGCAGCAGCAGCAGCCTTGTGGAGCAGAGGGGTGGAAGAGAGGCAGGAGTTCCTGATTCTGATCAGCTCTGGCACAGATTTCTTACGTGCAACTGGGGAGGTTTTTGCCTCACTTTCCCTCTCTAAAATGAAAAATACACATCCACACCCAAAGGACAAGCTCTCTGGCAGGACAATCCACTGTTTATCCACAAAACACCACAGGCAGCCTGCACAGAGCTGTTCATCCATGCAGGAAAACCTTGGGCCCTGCTGGTCACAGTGAACACCATGAGCAGGTGGGAACACATCAGAAAAAAATTAGTGGCACTCAGAGAAGACTTTCCTAAGGAAGCTAAAGAGAGATGCTGTTTTGTACCATTTTCTAAAAGCTGATACAATATTTATCAATGGGTTTCAAGACCATTCTGTTTGTGAAATATATAGTGATTAAACCCTCCTGATGGAACAAAATGCGTATTTTTTTATATTAAAAAAAAATCTGTGCTTTTAGAAACCTAGATTCCATTTGAGTTCTAAAGTTTAGAGGTTTTAATTTAATTGCTTGAGAATAAATAAGTAACATAACTTTAAAAATCATCCAGTTTATTTTAGTTATACTGGAGATAGTCGGGGGGCGGGGGGGGAACCCAGCCTAAATCCTGTCTAAAATCTGGGAAAAATAATCTTTGAGTGACAGAGGACCATTTTCTTCCAGGAGATTAGTACTAGTTTATTATTCCAAGTATATATTTAGACTATTCCACTTAACACAGTTGCTTTAATGTCAACCATGTTAAAACCTTTCTGATAGCTGTTGGCATTCATAAGTGATTCCAAGCTCCAAAAAGTGGAGCAAAGTGCCTCTCAGACCAGCATCTGAGCAGGGCTGCCCTCACCTGATCCCTCTGCACATTCCAACAGGGAACAGGGCAGGGGGGCACAATGCCCTGCACTTCCCACTCTTCTTCCAATATCCAGCAAGAAGCCCCACAGCCCAAAATGTCATGGAGCAAGAGAGTGCTCTTGGAGCACTCAGTAACATTCTTGCAGTTTGGGATTAAAATGGTTTATTTTTAACAAACAGCATGTTTCCTGTTTCTTTGGTGCTGTCCCAGTGCTTGTGTGGTGAGCCAGGGAGGTGGAATTTTCCTGGTCACTGTCAGGTTCACCTTTGCCTAAAGAACAGAAATGGTTTGAGGTCAATCAGGAAGAGCAAGGCGGGGAACAGGAGGTTCTTAGAGATCCCAGAACCACAGAATCATTGTGGCTGGAAGAGAGCTCTGAGATCATTGAGTGCAACCCTCAAGGCCACCACTAAACATGTCCCCAAGAGCCACATCTGCACCTTTTAAATTCCTCCAGGGATGGCGGACTCCCCACTGCCCTGGACAGCCTCTTCCAAGGCTTGACAACCTTTTCTGTGAAGAATTTTTTTCTTTTCCAACCTAAATCTCCCCAGGTCCAGTTTGAGGCCATTTCCTCTTATCCTGTTCCTTGTTCCCTGGGAGCAGAGTCCAATCCCCACCTGGCTCCACCCTCCTGCAGGGACTGGCAGAGAGTGCCAGGTTCTCCAGGTTAAACACCCCAGCTCCTCCAGCTGCTCCTCATCTCACCTGAGCTCCAGACCCTTGCCCAGCTCCATTCCCTTCTCCAGACCCACCCCAGGCCCTCTTGCAGTGAGGGGCCAGGACTGGACCCGGGGTTTGAGGTGTGCCCTGACCAGTGCCCAGCACATGGGGACAATCACTGCCCTGACAAAGACCAGGTGCCACTGCCCTTCTCGGCTACCTGGACTCTGCTGTCTCAAGTGTCAGTTCAGCAACACTCTCTTTTTGTAATGACACCAGATTGCACAGGAAGAATCTCTAAAAAAAAAATAAGGAAAAGAATGGGAAGACACAAACACAGCAGCTCTTGCTCCTCTAAGAGGAGCAATAAATGCTGCTCCACACGTGCAGGATTTATTCTCCTGGACCTTGGATTCTGACCCAGCAGAATGCTGTGGTTTGAGTGGGCAGAGCTCCCTGTGGCCTTTCTCCCCTGAGCTGCTGAGCATGGTCCAGGTGAAGCCCAGGATCCACAGGGAACTCTCCTGGCGGGGTGGAAAACACGTTAAGGACTGGAGGGGTTTTGTACTTTGCAAACAAAAGGAAGTTCATTTCCTCTATTAGCTCACCACAGCACTATGTGCAAAAACACGCCTGGAGCTCTTGAAATACCTTCACTTATTTCTGCATCTACCAAATTTATTTATAGAGCCATCTGGAAAACACTGGCTCTTCATTTACAAGATGCTGTGGAGCTTTTTGGAATTGTTGCATCAACAAAAGTCTCTAAAAACACCCCAACCTACAGAAATTGTCAACTATAATCAAATCTCAGGAATTTTTTTGTCTGTCTGTGTCTTTAAAGAGTATTGACCAGGCAGTTAAAGCTGCTGTATTAATGCATAAATAGGTAATTCTCCACGTGCCAGCTTTGCCATGCTAGTAAACCTATTAAATGTGTCTAATAATAAATGAGCAAATGGGTCTAATACACACCCCTGTAAGAAACCACAAATACTTCAGCTATGTCTCGTTTAAATGCAGTCCTGGGGCATTCTAACAGTTTAGAAAATAAATGGGAGCAAATTTTTCTATGAAATAGAATAAACCTGCTGACTTAGACCATCTGAAACAAAAGCAAGGTGAAGCCTGGGAGAGAGGAGGATGAGGCTGGCAGGTGGGGACAAGAGCAGCTCTCACCCCCTGCACATGGCCCAGGGCTCACTCAGAACAGCCGAGTTACAGCTCACTCACTGTCTAGGCATCCTGGCAATAAACCACAACAGAAATGTTAAAATAATAACACTATTAAGAATAAATAAGGATTTGGGCTTATTTTAGCCAAAATGTTTTAACAAAGCACCACTATTCATTCCTTGGCATGCGCTGGGATGCCTGTGTGCTCCTTTTACTACATTCCTGAATTGCCTTCGTACTTTTTCCTGTTTGCAACAGTTAGGACTCCATGAATTGAACCCAAATATATGAATTAATTCCAAAAATTATTTAATCTACCTGTGGCTTAATACCACACACATGTAGAAAGCTACACAAGATCTTTATGACTGCAAGGTTGATGGGTTGCTATCTCAAGGTATCCTCCTGACCCATACAGCATTATGTGTCAAAAATGTTTTCTAAAATGTTCATTCCTTTCTAATAAACACTACATTGTCCAGTGCTGGCCTCAGCCAGTCTTTGGTTTTTGGGGTGTGAATCACAACCACCATTCTGTTCTGATCCAAGGAACATCCCCTGTTTATGCTGATCCCTCATGTATCAGTCCTAAACTGAGATAATTCACCCAGATCATTGCTAGAGTGAAGCCCTGAGCCTTCCTTCTTCAAATGATGAAATTTTTCAAATTTCTGTTTGAAAATTTGAAATTTTACTGTTTGAAAACACTGCACGCTGCATTCTCTAAATGCCTGAGTGAAAAACCTTTAAAGGAACCTTTGAGATCTCCATGTACCAGTCAGAGTTCCCAACAGAAAAATGTGTCAGCCCCAGTTTCTTCAAGACATGTCAGTCTACCTTTCTGCCTTCATTTTTCATGTATCTGCATTTCTGAAATCAAAGACAAAAATCAGAACCACTGTGCTTGGTCTATGGGCATTGCTCTCCAGAAGTCCCAGTAAAAGTTAAGGGAGCCACTTCCAGCTGTTTGGCCTGCTATTTATTAAAATAAATTCAATTTATTTTCATCTGGACCTGAAGTACTGAGGGCTGGCATACATTGTACTTGCAGGTAAATTCCTTTAAAAATCAAGAATTGCTGTATTAAAAACATCCAGAAAACTGGACTCTCAGTCTCTAAAACTGTTTCAGCTTTTATCTAAAATACTCTCCAAATCAGTAATATCAAATATATTACCTGGGATGCAGCAGCCCTTCAGTGCCCTTGCTGTGTATTTTGAGTTATTAGACCTTCTTTTTTCCCCACTTTCAGGACACTTCTCCAAATTATTATTTTAAATCACCACTGAGAGCTCTCCTGAACTCCTCCCAGCATTTCTCACTGCCAGTTCTGAGTTCCTGCAGCCACAGGCTGCTCAGAACCTTTATGGGATTGGAGATCCATCAAATCTTTAGTCAGAGCACAAGACAGTAAGACTGAAATTGCTATTCAAAATGTAATCTATTCCCTTAAAAATATGGGTGCCAAGACTGCAGGAAGAGTATACAGAATAGTATTTTCTGACATTCTATTTCCAGAAAAGAAGATAACTTTCAAAATATAGATTTCAAAGTATCCAAAGGCAGGAGGAGGAAGGCTGGAAGAAACACACGTGTAGAAATCCCAGCAGGACAGAAGAGCCTGTCAGGAAGCTGAGGCCACGCCTGCAGTGGCAGCACTGCAGGTAACACCTCTCCCCTCAGCCAACACACCCGTGCCAGGTCACAACTGGGGCAGAAAAGGAAAACAGAAAGCAAGAAGTTATCAAAGATCCTCAGAATTGATTGATAGGTTATCAGGAAATAACTCTGCTAAGGAAGCAGGGAGCTGTACAAGCCCCAGCTGCAGCAAGTTTACACTGAATTGCTGCCTTCAGCTGTCATCTCCACACCAGCTCCTGCCCTCCTGTTTTCTCATGCCACTTGGAATCCCCAAATCCATTGGTTCCTGCAGAGCAGGGAGAGCAAGAGTGGCTCAACCAGTGGCTCTGCTCACAGCTGCTGGAAGTAAAGAACACCCAGCCCTGGTGAGTGAACCCCTTCTGCCTCTCACACGCTTCACTGCCAAATCACACAGACAATCTCACAGACAAACCCCATCTCACAGACAAACAGGAACTGGCTTTTATGCTTAAAGGGTGTTTATGTCTTGCATAATTTATTTGAGGTCCTATCCTGCTTCCATCAAGCACAAGAATAAGCTCTTAGATGTATTTCAAAAGGTAGAGGGTGCAGCTCCTTATCAAGGAGCTCCCCTGGAGAGATGTCCTGTCAGAGGGTCAGCTGGGGCCAACCTCCCCTTTTCCTTCCCTCTCTCTGCTCCCCACTCCCCATTTGGTGTGGTTGGAAGTGCAGAGTTCAGCAGATCATGCACAGGGCAGGAAAGCTCCCAGAGGAAAGGAACAGGACTCAGCTCTTCAGAAAAGCAGGTGCCAACACAACTTGCCACTACCCTGTCCAAAAAGAGACCAAGAGGCCAAACAACAGAAGACTGTTTTGAAGAGGTGAAAGAATTCCAAATTAACGACTGCAAATGATCTTTAGGAGATGGGCAAGTGTGTCAGTTCTTCAGGAGTACAAAAGCTTTGCTAAAGGACTGACAATACAATTAACTGCATCCATACCAAACCCCTCCTGATAGAAGGGAGCCTCTCCCCAAAACACAAATATTTAAGGGTGACTGCCAAGAGGATGGGACCAGGCTCTTTTCAGTGACAGGACAAGGGGCAATGGGCAGAAACTGATGCACAGGAAGTTCCATCTGAATATGAGGAAAAACTTGTTTATTGGGAGGGTGGCAGAGCACTGGAATAGCTGCCCAGAGAGGTTGTGGAGTCTCTTGGAGATATTCAAACCCTGCCTGAACACAATCCTGTGCAACCTGCTCTAGTGAACCTGCAAGAGCAGGGGGTTGGACCAGATGATCTCCAGAGGTCCCTTCCAACCCCAACCAGTCCAGGATCCTGAAAAACACAAGATGCAGCTCCAGGAGTGTGCAGGGGCTGAGTCAGCACTTCCCATGACAAAATGCACTGCTTCACACAACACTCTGACCCACAGAGCCACAGCAGGAGCCCAGAGAAAGCTGTCATTCGGAGCAGTGTCAAGCTTGCACTTTGTGTATTTAAAATGTTTTACTGTATCAGCTTCTCTGCTAAGGGACATTTGAATGTAGATATGCAGTTTCAATACACAGGACATGTGCCATATACAATCTGACCACAGAATAGATTACGGCTGGGAACTGGCTAAATAAATTCCACCCAGAAATGAATTCACAACTTTAGATTTGTCAAATAATTTCCACCTCATCTCCAAAGTGTGGGTAAAATCCTACACTCAAGTAATTGATGAAGTTGTCCACAGACTGTGGGATGTCATCCTGAAAGTCTTTTACTTGAAAAACAGTGATGAGCATGCAAATACTGCACTTTAATTACAGAGACAAGAGAAAGAAATGAAGAGTACATTTCAGGACATGCCAAATGCAAGTAAGTTAATTTTCATGTGTTTACAGCAGGATAATCTGCTGCTCAGATATACCATAGTGCAGGTTTACTATAAACTCTGAATAAAAATGGACACTGTTTTTTGCATTCAAGAAGTCTATCTGGATTTGTGCTTTTCATTTACTGGAACAAACCTGATACTGCTTCCGGAATGAGAGCTTCCCCTGGGGTTAAACAATTCACACAGTGATGATTTCCTAAAGCCACTTGCACACAACTTCAATGACGTAAGGTTTGTAAAGGTCACAGCTGGACTCCTGCAAGGCCTTTGACACAGTCCCCTCCTGCATCCTTCTGAACCGGGGAGAGATGGATTTGATGTTGGGTGGATGAGGAATTGGTTGGATGGTCACATCCAGAGGGTAATGGCCAACAGCTCCATGTCCAGACAGGGGTCAGGAGGGGTCTGCACTGTTTAATCAATGGCACAGACAGTGGGATCCAGTGCAGCCCCAGCAAATCAGCAGATGACACCAAGCCCAGAGGGGCTGCTGACACTCCTGAAGGATGAGATGCCATCCAGAGGGACCTGCACAAGCTCAGGAAACAGGACCACAGGAATCTCATGAGGCTGAACAAGACCAAGTGCTGGTGCTGCACCTGGGTCAGGGCAGCCCTCAGCATCACCCAGGCTGGGGATGAAGGGATCAGAGCAGCCCTGCCAAGAAGGACTCAGTGCTGCTGCTGGAGACGCTGGCCAGGAGCTGGCAGTGTGTGCTGCAGCCCAGACAGCAAATCCCACCCTGGGCTGCACCCCAGCAGCGTGGGCAGCAGGGCCAGGGAGGGCATTCTGCCCCTCTGCCCCTCTGCTGAGAGGCACCTGCAGTGCTGCACCCAGCTCTGGGACCCCCAGCACAGGAGAGATGGCTCAAAGGAGGCCACAGAGACGCTCAGAGGGCTGGAGCACCTCTGCTGTGAACAGAGGCAGCCTGGAGAAGAGAAGGCTCTGACAGACCTTATTGCAGTCCTTCAATACCTGATTAGGGCCTATGGAAAAGAGGGGGACAAATGTTTTAGCAGACCCTGCTGGGATGGGACAAGGGGTAAAAGTTTTCAGCTGAGAGGGCAGATTGAGATTATACACAAGGAAGACATTTTTTACAATATGAGGGTGGTAAAACACTGGCTCAGGTTGCCCAGAGGGGTGGTGGATGCCCCATCTCTGGAAACATTCAAGGTCAGGTTGGATGGGGCTGTAAGCAGCCTGGTTGAATTGAAGATGTCCCTTCTCCTTGCAGGGTAGTTGGACCAAATAGCCTTTAAAGGTCCCTTCCAACCCAAACCATTTTGTGATTCCATGACTCAGAGTTTCTTACCAATGCTAAAGCCAACTTGGAGATGTCAAAATTACCCTAAGAGATTAAATACTGTTGGACACATTAACCTGATTTTGAGCCTATTATTATTTATGTGATCACACATGGGTTCTGCCTGTGCTCTGTGGTCTGTGAAATAATGTCTGCAGCCTACAGAAGCAAGCAGTGCTAATTACTTGTTCACATGTGGTTTCCATCTATGTTTATTTTGTGGGTATTAACCTGAAATTAAGTCAACACAAAAGAAAAAGAGGAACAACAAAACTGAGTATTTTCAGAGGCAACACAAGCCTCAGTCTCATGACAGCTGCTGTGCCTTTGCAGAATTTTAAGATACAGACACACATTTTTTCCCTTCTGCTGCTATTTCTGTTATGCACGTAAAAGGGAGAAATCAGCTTCCCAGAGAAAATAATGGCTTCAGCTGTGACTGATACAGAACAAATCAATATCCACCTCATCCAGGAACAAGACAACAGGCACAGGTTGCCTACTGCAAACTCTTCAGTCCCAGACTCCCACCTCTGCTGCTTTAATTCCGAGGCAGCTGGCACAGCACACTGGAATTTCACTCAGCAGACACTTGAAAGCAAGTGGGACAACCACAAGCTCCCTCTCTGTGCATTTCTCTACGTGCACACAAACCTGTCTTCAAGAAATCAAGCATGAGACAGACCCAACGACTTCACTCCAATGAATGTGTCAAGATACCAGGGAAAGAGTGGATAAACATCTAAAAAGCAAGCTATACACTGGGTACCTGCAATGAAATAAGTCTCAGAATCATCCTGTCTGGCACTGAACCAAGTCAGGGCCATGAGGGCTTTACAGTGAATTCAGAGTCTGAAGCTCTTGATCCACTCACACAACAGGCAAAAAACCTGGGACAATAAATCTTGAGAGGGCACATGATCCACAGCCCTGACACTGAGTGCCCATCTTGCCTCAAAATAGCACAATGTAATCTGGAAAGCAACAGATAAGGATGATGGGGACAACATGAATTTAACACAAGTGACCAAAAAAATGTGTAGAGAGATGTGATTTTCAAATTGATGCTGCACTTTTAAATAACCAGCAGTAACAAAACCAAGTGAATCATCTTACTTATCACCAACAGGCAAACCCAAATCAACAATGGATTCACAGTTGTGGCTAAAGGGTATTAACAGTTTTTGAAAAGTCATGTGGAAACTCAATACTTGTGGCTGAAAAGGATTCAATGCCAGACATGATTCAGGCATCTTCAGCACAGCTGTAACCACACACTAGAGTATGTTCTGTACCTCAGAAACTGTTTCTAAACTCCAGGATAACCTTCTAAACCTCATGTTCAGGAGCTGTTCTGAAAGAATTGCCCATCTACACTCAGGGGGAAGAAAAATAAACCCAACCCCTCTTAACTCCTCTGCCAGCTAATCTATAAGGGAGCAATTCTTAAATACCCTGGTGCTGGTTTCAGTTGTAGTGCACGTGTGTAACTACAGCCTAAACACCAACACCATCTGCCTGCAGTGCTCCTGGGGAGGCAGGAGGTGAGAGTGTGTGCAGAGCCACGAGCACAGGTTGGAGTCTGCCAGCAAAGCAGAATAAACATGAAGTCTCACCCATTTCACAAGTACGGGGCTGGTTTTGCACCACTCAGTGAGTATTTGGTGGAATAATAAAACCAATCTCTCCTGGGGAGATGTCCAAGCATAAACCTCTCTGCAGAGAGAAACTTTTCTTAAAGGATCCAGCAAATCTCTAAAAGGTTTTGGTGAAGTCTTCTCATACCAATCTGTTTCTCCATAACTCTGAAGGCAGTGTTCATTTTTGGGTTTCAGCATCCCCACTGAGCATGTGATACCAGTTTCTTTCAAATCAGGGTTTGGGATTTTAAGCACCACTGCTGTAATTACACCCATCAATTTCTCCAACCCACCAAAGATCTCCCCAGTCTTCCAGGTGCACTTAGGAGGAGAGAATGAAGCTGCTTACAAAGTTCTTGGGTATTTTCATGCAGGAAATAATGCCAGTTGAACAGTTCCCATACTCATACAAATTAGCTGCTGTTTGGTTGAATACATTCATATCTGCTATGAAAAAGATGGCTCTATCAGCTGCTTCTTTATGAGCTTGTTCTAAACCAGTGATGTCACAGTGCAAAACTACTTATTTTCTGTTTCATCAAGAAGTAATTCCTTCAGGCATTAAGATGTGACATAAAATCTTTTACTAAATTGAGCAATTTCATTAAATTTTCTGTGAAGAAAGCAGAATACAGCATGGAATACAAAAGCTGTTAAAATGTGCCAGGGGAATATCATTGGGAAGGTAACAAACTTTGCAAGCCATAGGCCTGTATTACACATTTAAAACATTGCGTGAAACATTAAATAACCACAGAAACAGTTTTATATAATATGATTTAGCATTTGTTGCTCAAGAACTCAGGAGCAAACATTTACTCTTGTCTGATTAATATTAGCAATTTAAAAAAAAATAAAAGGCATTCTTCTGATGACTGAAATACATTCCCAGGGGGAATTTAAGCACCACAGGTTTTTTCCACAGAAAACCTCCAAATAAAACACGGCCAAGTATTGCCTAGAGAGATTAAACACCAGGAAAGCTCTACACAGCAGAGATTCTCACTTCAGGCAATTCACTTTTTCCTGCTTTTGAGGGAGGTGTTGTGAACTCTCACTCTCTTCTGCACGGAAGAAGAGATCTTCAGAGATGCTTTCTTTGTGAGGGACCTTTCCACAGCCCCGGGTCTCCATAGCAACAGCTGAGCATCCTCTCCACCCGTCAGCAGAGACTCATCCGTGGGGCTCCAGCAGAAGGAGCGGACGGTGGCCGAGTGTCCCCCACACAGGGTCCCCACCAGGCTCAGGCCGTCAGTGCTGCAGCTGATCAGGTGGATGTCTCCTGTGGAGGTTCCCCCAATCAGGAAGAGTTTCTCTGCCTTCTCGTGGTAGAAGCCGCCCACCAGGTAATGCAGGCCGTGGTTCTCAGCGCACACTGACTCTCTGACATCCAGAACGTGCAGCAGGGTTATCGGCTCCTCGGTGTCCAGCTGAGCCATGTCCCACCAGCAGAACCCCTCGTCGTGTGTCATGCAATAGACCTGCCTGTAATCTTCCCCAGACCAGCCGAGAGAACTCACTGATGAATCTGAATTGCAAGTGGAGATCAAAGCATCATCTTCATTGTCCTTGTTGATGTCAAACACATTCACCAAGCCATCGGTCGACCCAGACACTACCAAATTGGGTTCGACAGGATGAAAACAGATTTTGGTGATGTCATCATTGTGACTTTCAGAATAGACTCCCAAGGGCTCTTTGGTGGCACTGGCACAGTCGGTAACGCCTCTTGCATCCCAAAACACCAGAAATGTGTCCTTTTCAACCTTCTCCGTTCCGGCACAAACGATGAGGTCGCTGCAGCTGACGTCGAAGCTGATGAAGACGTTGGAGGGATAACCACTGAACACCTGCACTGGTTTCTGCGTGGCTGAGCGAACGTCCCAGCACTTGACCGTGCCCTGGCTGCAGGCAGAGAACACCAGGCTGTCACACGTGTGTGCAAACCTGACCCCGGCCAGGACCCCGCCGCGGGCGCCGTACTCGCGCAGGAAGCGCAGCGTGTCCCTGTCGTACACCCTGAGGGACTCATTGGAGCAGGACACGGCCACCAAGGGGCTGCCCCCGGGCTGGGCAGCCCTGGAGGTGTGGATGTCCAGCAGGTAGGCGGGTTCCTCGCTGGGCACACAGCGCCGGGCAATGCGCAGCCCCGCCAGCTGCTCCTCCACCTTCTCCACCGCCGTCATCTCCCCGGCCTCGCCAGCAGCCTGCAACAAATAAAAGCCAAGGAGAGCTTTAATTACAACATTCTTCAACGGTGATAGCTTTAAAAACACGTACGAGGAAGCATCTTGTGCAGAGGTGATGCATGGAGATAAAATTCAATTATCCCCATGTCCTCCCCGCACAACTTCATTCACAGGAGGACAGGAAAGGGCTCCCTGATTCAAGGAGTTCAGTCTCTCGTGTCTGTAAGCACTACACCAGATAATCCCCTTAACAGATTAAACAGCCTATCTGGGAAAATCACTCAGCTAAATTTGCTTTATTATTTTTATAAAGTAACATGATGTTCTCCACAAGTGGAAACAAAATGAAGTCACCCCCTCTACCTGAGGAGGGAGAAGTTTCGTTCTAGGAAGCACAGCCCACAAACAGCTGCATCACTACAGCTGCAGGAGGCTTCTTCAGTGAACTTCTGTGCCAAGGGACGTGCACAGGGCAGGCAGAGAACAAGACCAGAATTACACAGCACTACAGCCTGAAATGGCCTGGTGAGGTAATTTCACAAGTATTTAGGTGCCCAATGACGCACAGAAACACCTGCCAGAGTATCAGGGACCACCTGAACAGGCAATGTCACCTGTGGAATTCACTGCAATTAAGCACCTCAGCGTTCTCTGAGCCTCCTGTAAAACCACAGAACACTGGCTTTTAGTGCGGCTGATAAAAATCTTCCCTTCAGAGGCAATTCCTCTCTGGCACTACTGAACCCTTCTGGAAACCCAAACTATTTCAGCAATGCACACAAATGCAAACTTTACCCAGCAAAACCAAAATTAAACAAAATTCTTTTGAATTCTCTCATAGATTCACTTCTAAAATATGCCCTAAAAAAAGGAAAAACATACTTTTCCTTTCTATAACACAACAGAAAATTCTATTCTGTAATTGCAGTAAAGCACAGCAGCATTTACATTTTAAAGAGATATTTGCAATAGTTTTAGTGGTTCACAAACTACAACCATTTTTTAAAGCAAGATGTAGGTATGTTATTACAGTCATCCACTTCTGTCAAAAACACAGGTTCAATGAGACCACTATTCTGTGTTTAAAAAGAGTCAAACCCCAGACATGGAGGGAATCACAGCAGGTTTTAAGGGGTCAACACTCCAGTCACTTCTCACTGGTACTGATATCTCCTTAAGGTCTGGACCAGCAGCCAACCCCAGGTACCCTATGCATGAAATGACCCTTAAAAAAAAATTCAAAGAGAAATGGAATAAAAATCAGGCAGACACAGAATGTGAGAAAATATTCTCATGCCTTCCCAGCTGTTCTATCATCAATTATTCTGCAAATTCTCCAGGCTGGATTTTTAGGGGTGGAATGTGCAAGTTTCCATGTATTACTTGCTTTAGTTGCAATTATTTTAATTGCCCATGAGAGACCAAAAACAAAGGAGAAGTTGCCATGACAAAGCTGCATTCTGCTTTTTTTTTCCTTCTTGGCATTGTTTGTGGTTTCAGGGGTTTGCTTTCCCTCCTCTGGTTTGGTGTACACAAATATTCACGACGCCATGTGACAAACCAGCAAATTCTTAAAAAACAGCTTAAGCAGGCACACATAAAAACTTAATTCCCAAGTCACAAATAATCTCACTAAGCGATTTGCCTCAGTAATATCCTGACAATGAGGTCCCCAGGTTAATCTTCTACATCAAAGCAACCTTTCAGAGCACATCTACCAGTCATTTTTGCCATAAAATGCAGACATCCTGTGGAAATTCCTTCCCCCTCTGAAGCAAAGAAGTTGAACGTGTTTTCTGGCATTACCCTGTGCACAACCTACCCACAGAACTTGTTCCTTCCTTACTTTTCTGGGTATGTCCTCAAATGAAACAAGCTTTTACTAGAACTATTACATAAAGCCAACTGCTCTCAAACGCCGTTTGCTACGCTGCTTAAACACAAAACTGTTAAACAGCCATGCAAATGAATAATATTAACTGAAGAAATTAAATATTTTTAACATTATTGATTAGGAAAAGTGCTTAATTCAATTTACTGAAGAATTACAATGGAAGCTTCTATTTAAATAGAGTTTCAAACACACATGCTTGAGGGTGGAGAAAGGAGTTTTCGTAAACCAGCTCTCCTGCAGTGCTATGGTTACTAAAAAAATCTGGTTCTCTCTGTGAATTTCTTGTAAGAAAAAGATAGTTTTCCAAGCTGACCTGAATTTTAAGCTCTAAATATTCAGACTTAGTCTACTCAAAAGGCCAAGTAAACTCAAACAGACATGTTCCTGACAAATGTCATCCATTTGGAAGGCAAGCTGCAGTTGTTTAAATATTACTGACAATGATAGAGAGTATCTTTCAATAAGCAGTTTCTACAACACTCATGTCAGAGCTTTTACTGCTGGGGAAGGTGAGGGAACTCTGCAAATGCCAAAGTTGTAAAAAGCCAGAGTCTGCAAAAGGAGGTTCATTCAGTTTTAATAATATTTTCTGGGAAATAAAATTAGCTCAACACAACTCCTAAGCTTTTGCCCAGAATGACTTAACTACAGCTATTCTGAAATACCAGAAAATGATGTTCATGTTTTCAGACAGAAATGCAATTTCTACCATCAGGAAGGTGAAGGTTCAATTCTATTTCCACTGCAACAACTCAGACTTGTGTTCGATGGCAGCCAGGTTTTTGCTAAAAACTCAGTAAAATGTCTGCTTTAGCAAGAAAGTCTTCAGACTATTATGAAACTGTGATTGAAGGTTATATAAACAATTCATGCTCAAACTTCAGGGTGTAGCTGCCAGCCCTTCCTTTTCAGAAGGGGAAGTCACTGTTGTATTTTGATGGGAAAGTTTAAATGGCAGGAATAGGATCTGTGTTAAATTTATGAGACAAATAGGAAACAATGGTCTTCCAAACACAATAGGAGATAACTGAGCACTGGACTGCAGCCACCTACAGAGCACATGGTCCTCTGCACTGAAGCACTTTCAGTTCCTTAAGTTCAACAACAGAGGTATCTGTTTTCCAAAGAATCCTTTGGCAAAATCAGAGTCTTTGAAATGCTTTGGACATAGCACAACAGCCAGTTGTGACCAGAGAGGAGAACTGCTCATGTCTGTATGACAAACTCTCTGACACAAAGAGTTGTACCAAAAGCTTGCTCTTGGGCTACTCCAGTCTCAGAAAAAAAATCACAGAGGGCACTGGCCAAAAGCTCTTCTTTCCCCATGGATCCTGCTCTGCTCAGAATATGAGTTAATTAAATTCAGGTTTTTCAATTTCTCCAGCAAAGTCACCCACAGTCTGGATCTACAGTCTCAACACTGACAAAATCCAGGGGATGTCAAGGTGCCAGGAAACCCCAACCACCACTGGGATGACACACCAGCACCTGGCTGAAGGTGGCTGGCTCTGTGTCACTTGTGCTTGACACAGAGGTGCAATCCCATCCTTTGGATCACCATTCCTTACTTGGAACAGCTGAATCTTTCAGCTCCATCCACAGCATCCACACCTGCACCCCCCAAGCCCAGAAAAGCCACCTTTTATAAATTAAACCTCAAACTTCTTTGTTATTATATCCAGATTTGGAACTACACTCAGGCGATCCGTTCTATGAGTTTAGTACACAGTTACATGCAACCCCTGCACATCTCCTGGATACCACAACTACCAGAAACAGTAAGCTTCTGGAAGGACACTCAAAACTCATTACATCTTGGGAACTCAGAATAAATACCATTCTCTGAAATAACCTAAAATATTTTGACCTCCAGGGCATCCTACAAGGCTCCTTAAAAAAGAAATAAACTCAATGTTTAGAATAGAAGGCACGAAGTGGAAGTGATGCCAAAGAGGCAGGACAGGATTTTCAGATGCCTTTGTTATGTGTTTTTCACTGGTGGAGTGTGGAAACAACCACACAGCAAGACTAGAAGCAAACAGCTGTGCTAAGGGCAGCCCTTTCCAATGGTGGGGGAATAAAAAGCAAGCACCTATCTGCACAAACTAAACTTAACATTGTCCCAGCACTTACTGCTGTGCTGTTTGTGCAGCATTCTAAACGCTGCAGCTTCACTTCAAGCCAACAGGCTCATCAGTCCTCTTCAATCCAGAACGTTTTTCAAAAGATAAACCAGCAAATCATAAGTTATTTCCCTTTTCCTTTGAGTGGTGTACAGAAGATGCTGCCAAGTTCTCCTTTCCAAAAGGGAATGTTAGCTCAAAAATATATAGAAATACAAATTTTCCTTTGAAAAATACAGGGGAAAATGGCACATTCTCAAAGATTTAATCACTAACATAAGAGTAACTTATGAGTAGGAGGGTAGAAACACGTAATAAAAATGAAAGAGACCTGTAGTTCTGGCAATCTTCTCTGCAGAGGTCAAATACCAAAAATAGCAAGGGATCTCAACAGCAGCAGATGAAATCTTGCACTGTTCTTTCCTACCATAAACAATACAAGCAGACCCTCCCTTTATTTTCACAATTATTACAAGTTCCAGAGCAAGCTGAGAACAAACCCAGAGCTCTGGGCAGCGGGAGGCAGCTCGTGCATGCACAGGACATGTGGTTTGCATTTGGGAGCAGAGCTGCCAAGGCAGGGAGAACAAACACAGCAGAGCTGCACCTCTCCAGTGGGACAGAACACAGCAGGGCTGCACCTCTCCAGTGCAGGGACAACACATCAGGGCTGCACTGCCCCAGTGCAGGGAGAACACAGCAGGGCTGCACTGCCCCAATGCAGGGAGAACACATCACTGCTGCACTGCCCCAGTGCAGGGAGAACACATCAGAGCTGCACCTCCCCAGTGCAGGGAGAACACAGCAGAGCTGCACCTCTCCAGTGCAGGGAGAACACAGCAGAGCTGCACTGCCCCAGTGCAGGACAGAACACATCACTGCTGCACTGCCCCAGTGCAGGGAGAACACATCAGGGCTGCACTGCCCCAGTGCAGGAGAACACATCACTGCTGCACTGCTCCAGTGCAGGGAGAACACATCACTGCTGCACTGCCCCAGTGCAGGGAGAACACATCAGTGCTGCACTGCCCCAGTGCAGGACAGAACAATGCAGGGGGGCTGCACTGCCCCAGTGCAGGGAAAACACATCAGAGCTGCACTTTTCCAATGCAGGGAGAACACATCAGGGCTGCACCTCTCCAGTGCAGGACAGAACACATCAGGGCTGCACTGCCCCAGTGCAGGGAGAACACATCACTGCTGCACCTCTCCAGTGCAGGGAGAACACATCACTGCTGCACTGCCCCAATGCAGGACAGAACACATCACTGCTGCACTGCCCCAATGCAGGACAGAACACATCACTGCTGCACTGCCCTCCAGTGCAGGGAGAACACATCACTGCTGCACTGCCCCAATGCAGGGAGAACACACCAGAGCTGCACTTCTCCAATGCAGGACAGAACACATCAGGGCTGCACTTCTCCAATGCAGGACAGAACACATCACTGCTGCACTGCCCCAGTGCAGGGAGAACACATCACTGCTGCACTGCCCCAGTGCAGGACAGAACACATCACTGCTGCACTGCCCCAGTGCAAGAACACATCAGGGCTGCAGTTCTCCAGTGCAGCAGCCTGCAGAGACCCCTCCTCACTGGCACCACTCCCCAGCAAATGAGCTGAGCACAGAGGGGAAGCACAAAGCACCCCTCAGGAATGCTCGGTTTCTCCAGCACGCACTCTCCCATAGCTGGGTTTGTTGTTTCACCCAAGCAGAGGCAGAAGGAGTTTCTCCAGCATGCCCATAAAGCCTGCTGAAGGCAAAGAGCATTTAGTCATCAGGCAGGAAGGGAATAAAATGCACGAGAGGCTACACTAAAGTGCAGAGACAAGATGTAACTGCCAAGAGAATTATTTCATCTTCTCCAATCAGCTACATCTCGCTTCCAAATGTAAGGCACAGTCAGAAAGAAGCTCCATGTAATTCTTCATTTGCAGTACAGAAAAAATTGTATCGGTAGAATAGAAAGGAGGAAAAAGATAAAACACAAAGTCTATGGGAAGATCAAAAAAATTAGGTCTAGCAAGCTACTTGCCTTTCATGAAATCAATTCGTGCCCTCCCACCAGGACTGAGCTTTGGGGTACAATCCTGTTTAGCAATGGAGAGAGGAGCTGTAGGTGGGAGAGAGAACCAAGGAAATGGCCTCAAACAGCATGGGCTGGAGGGAAAAAGTAAGAGTCAGAGGTAAGAAAGAATAAAGGGAAAAAGGCCCAGGTGCTCAGTACTTTGGGATTCAATAATTAAAAAAAAAAATTTAAATGGAAACTACAACTGTTCTGAACTCATCTTTTGGGGACATAAGCAAGGGTTCACATCAATGCAGAAACAAAACCTTTCTTGAATATTATACTGGACATCCATAGGGAGAGAATGCAAAAACAACTTCTGAATTGGATCAAGCATAGCTTTAAATGCATAGATCAGAAAAACCATACAGTGACTATTTTCATCAAAAGACAACTTTCAGATAGGGTTTTTTGGTGTAAGATTCTGCATTCAAACTAGAAAGACCTATCCTGATTTTGCAACACTGGAAAATATGGTGGAGATCAAGAGAGATCTAGAACATTTAGGCTTGCCTTCAGGTCCAAAATGCAATTAATTAACATCCAAGCTTGAGTAATTAAATGCCTATTGACAGAAATACATGAACCAAAGAGAATATCAGAATAGTCCAATGTACAATTAAAAAACTCAAGCTAGAGAGCACTATACAAAACTATAAAAATGCCAAATTACAAATTTTAGCTTCAAAATTAAGGCAAATTTAAAATATGATGCTCAGATTGCTAATCTACTTTCTCCAGAACAATTTAGAAGACCCTTGACATAAATATGGGAAACATAGTTTCTAAATACTCTAAGAAACTGCATAAAACAATAATTCAAACACATTTGAGAATATCCCTTTTTCAATCTTCTCTTTTCATCCAGTTCCATGCCTGTGACACAGATCTAACAGAGGAGCCACAAAGGGAGCTGTCCCTGAAATCCCACTCTGCCATGAGCAGCTGCCCAGCCAAGAACCTCCCTGTGAGGAGGAGCTTTCCTTGTAGTGGCCTCACCAGGCAGAGGATGTGACGGCATCCAGGTGTGGGTGAGGTGGTCATCCAATAAAGGAGTAATAAGAGGATAAGAGATGCTCTATTTTGCTCTCCTGGCTATTCTCAGATCAAGCTGCAGCAGAAGCAATCCTATTTCATAAAAGGCAAGTGTGAAAGAGTCCCAGGCAAAGGGTAAATTACAGAAAGAGATACTGCAATTGGGCTATTTGTATTCTAAATTCTATATATTATGTTTTCTTCTTTTTTCTGGCAAAGAATACTGTATTTAAAGACACTCTGAAAGCTCATCTATGCCTAAATTGCACTCTCAGAAGCTTCTGAAGAGGTGAACAACAAATGCTGCATCCTCAGGTGGATTCTGGGGAACAGGGAAACTGCCCTGGTGCTGGGCCCTGGCTTCTGCACTGAGACAGGGGGGTCAAAGATGAGCCTCATGCCTGCTGCCCATAATGGAACCACAGCTATCCTGCCACTGTGCTGCAGACCTTGAAGAGAATCCAACTCTCAGCCTTCTGCACTTGTGCTTATCTCACCAGACCACAGCCACCACAGAGAAGTCATTTCCTTTCTCCCGTGAGCACCTCCCACCGAACGCATCGCACCGAGATGGTTCTCGTGACCACAAACACGGGAAAGAGGACACAGGACTCATCAGCCTCTCAAACAACAGCCAGCCACAGCTGCTGGCAATCAGACGTGGAGCCACAATGGTCACCTGCATGTAGCACTGAGTTTTGATCCGTTCACGCTTCAGCACAGCAGCCACGAGCAGCTCAGAGGAGGCTCATGCTCACCAACAGCATTTTCCTTTGGGAAGGGGTCCAGCAGCTTTGCTGTCTGACTTGGCACTAGAGCTGTGCCCTGGGATGGTCATCTCCAACCAGATAGAAATAAAGTATTTGTCTAAGTGGGTTTGAACAAGAGCCTGGCCTACAAACACTTCCCAGTCCTGACTGTGGCAGAGCAGCTTGCTGAGCAATTCCCAGCCAGGGAAACAAGGACAGTGTTTGCCCAATTCACAATCCTTGTGCACACAAACATTAGTGAGTGCAGTCAGCAGCACACTGTCACACAAGAAGCCTTGTTCTGAATGTCTACACTACAAGATACAATGCAAAAGTCCCTGTGACACTGTGGTGCACCTGCAAATTCCACAATCACAAAGTGCTCTGATGCCCTTTCGAGTCTGGGATTACAAGAAAGGACTCCAAGAGAGATGATTTTCAGGGCCATTTTAAGCTGAACAAAACACCACATGAACAGGCAACACCAATGATCCACCCTACAGAGAAAGGTGAAAGGAAAAAATTACTTACACAGCTGCATGAATAATTTAGTGACTCTGAAACAACACCATTTATTTCCTTCAATTTAGACACTGTCACTTACTACCAGCATCCTCATATAGAAGAAACCTGGAAATAGGGAAAAGTCTTCCCAAAGATTAATAAAACTTGCTGAAATTCTTCCAAATAATTTATTTCTACACCACAGGAAACCTGGGAAATTTCAGCCTGAATTTAGCAGCAACCATAATAAAAGGATATAAAGAAACTGCTGTAATTGGAAAAAGAGCTTCTACTACCACACACTGGTGCCAAAATACCTACAATGACATAAAGTCAATGTTTTATTTACTGGAATACTTCAGAAATTCTTTCACAACAGTAATTTACCTTAAGTACACTTCATTATCAGAGCTCATTCTTCAAAACACAAACTATTATGTTTTCAGGACTCTTTTCTTAACAACCCAAGCTTAAATCAGTCACTGCTGAACAGGTGAGAAGATTCCCTTTCACTGCAGGTGTAGGGGAATACAAGACAAACAGCATTTGTGTGCTTGGTAATTCTCAGCCCCACTCTAACATCACTGCCCAAGCAATTCTCTGCAGTTCCAGATGTGTTGCACAGGCACAAACATCTGCCAAGCCCAAGCAGGGAAAATGACTTCTCATTTTCCTCATCTGCTTCCCCAGAACTTGCAGATCACTAAGGTGTCTTTGCCAGTCACATCCCACAATATCTTTTTTTTTTTATATTTAGCTACTCCAGAACATCCCCACGTCAAGGTAATTTGTCAGACCCTCTCCAGTTTCAAAGCAACAAGAGAAACCTGAGATCCCTGTGTGCCCGTGACAGTTCACAGACTATCACTTTCCAAAACATGCTCTTTGTGCACAGTCTGACAGCTGGAGGCTCTGCTGAATCTTTATCATGCCCTAAGCTCAATTTTCAATGCTTTGTAGCAGACAAAAGGAAAAGATGTCAGCTAAGTGACAACAGGAAGATGGAAGAGGCTGAAATAAAGGGTTTCAGAGCTATGTTGCCTTCATCCTGATCAGGAGAATTTACTTTTGAGTCTCCACAAAAGATGCTAAGGCATCGAAGATGTGGACATTGAAGCCATGCAAGGCGCTCCCTTCAGGTCTTTGTTTTCAGGAGCCTTTAGACAGGGAACCATACATGGAACTCCAGCAGCAGCTTCACCAATGCCATGAAAATAAAAAAAAAAAAAATCAGCTTTTACTTTTCACGACACTCAAATGCACAGTGATCTCCCACACTCCACTGGAAGTTCACATTCAACTGTTTTTTCACTCTTTTAGTGATTTAGGACTCAGTCAAGAAATAAAATCATGAAAGGGAAGGACAAAGTGTGCAGGTATTGATACTCCAGATTTTCTGGTCAAGAGATCTGCTGAATGCAGCAGCACAGACAATCCCTGCTGGCAAAACCAGAACTCCAAGTTTTTGTTAGGACCCACAAACCCTGAAGACCTAGGTGGGGAATTTACTTTTCTGAGACTCACAAACACCTTTCCAACATCTTCAGCAGCCTGCTGCCCCAAAATAATGCAGGGATAAAAAGCAAACTCAAGAGCTGTTTGCATTTTAATAACCCTGCTCTCAAGCCATGTTTGTTCTCAATACTTAAGTAAAGCCACATTTCACAGGGTCATAGCAGGCTCCCAGCAGTGCCCTTTGCTGAGGCCAATAATCAAGGGCAGAGAAGGAAGGGTGAGATGCTGCAGGTAATGGAGTGTTTATTCCCCAAGAAGTAGCTGGATGCTTTGCCTTGTGTAGCTTGGCAAAGACAGAGACTGAAGGGGATACAATTACTATCTACAAATACATCAAAGGAATAAATGCTGGGCAGGGAGGGGAGCTACTCAAGAACAATACTGGCACAAGAGTTTAAAAGTATAAACTGACCATAAATAAAATATGGAGCAGAAATCATAAAGTTTATCTTACAAAATACTTCCCAGTTGTAACAGTGGGGGTAAAAACTTTAACTGCCTTCATCTGCTTTTATAACCCCGCCAGCCTGGCACCCACCACTGTCCTTGCACAGCAAAGAACCCAAATAGGAAGGCAGACTGAGAAACAAGCAACTCTGAGATAAGCGGGCTCATTATTCCTTTCTGGGAGATACCACACTGCCAGGCAGACAACAGCAAGACACATTATTTGCTCAGCCCATGGTTTCGAAGGCAGCATTAGGAATTTAGCATGAGGGCATGTGTGGGCACAGAGGTTCCAGATTAAGGTGGCCTCCTTTCCACGCTGCTGGAGCCGTGGGGACAGCAGCCCAAGGAGCTGAGCGTGCCCCTCCCCACAGGCACGCCTAAAGCCCAGGGTTTGGGTGGAAAAGCCCAAAATTCGGGGACGGAGCCCTGGGGCTGTCATTGCGCTCCCGGCCACCGGGTGTCGCCAGTGACCGCCCCAGAGCGGCATCGCGATTTACCCGATACAACAATAATTAACCCGGGCGTTAATAAAGCACCGGGATTTCTTTCTTCCTTTTAAGAGCCCCTGTTCCTCAAATCAGACCCCTAATCAAAAATCACAGCCTTCGCTTAGAACTGCCTAGCACGAAATACGGAAGAAAAAAAAAAGAAACCCAACCAAATTCAACTACACCACAACTTTTCTTTCTGAACAATCAGAGGTGAAAAATATACACGTTCTTTAATGTGAAAATGCACGTATTTTATGATTGGCTTTTCGCAAATATTAAAATGAATATTATATGAGTTGTGTTAGAAAGTAATGCAGTATTAATTCTCTTAAGTACTGCATATAAATATAGTTTTAGGTTATAAAAACTGTTAAAATAGAAACGATGCTATGTAGGATACTTTTTTTAAAGAAAGGACTCGCACTGAGGTAGCAGCCACAGGACACCTGAATCTTTCAGAGAAAGAGAATGTATTGCCCTCTTATCAGAAGAAACAAACTTCTCCCGCCTCGAAGGCACTGTTAGGATTCAGAGGAAGAAGCTGAGGATGACCAGACAGAATTCTGTATTTGACTGGAATTTATGCATCATGTATGAGGTGTATGAATATGCAACAGGTTATTGTTTTTAAGGGTTAATTCCTTTGTTAACGTGGGTCCTTTTTCAGGCTCATTCTGCCCAGAAAAAGATACCCAGACATCTGTAACTCTTTGCATTTATTGTCTCATATTGTCCTAATTCAAATTGTCCAAATTATTTTTACTCTAATTGTATTGCTATTTTTATAGCCATTTTATTACTATTAAACTTTTAAAATTTTAAAAACAAGTGACTGGCGTTTTTCACATTTAATATAAGTCTCATTTGGTGACTTCAATCCACAGCTTTGGATCATTCAGAGTTCATACCAATGCCAGATGCAGCTCATATGTCCATGCAAGGCACACATAAACACACAGGGAATGACTGACCTGTGTGCTTTTGTATTTGCTCTTGTAGCATCCAGCAAGTGCTGAGTCCAAACACCCATCCTCCCATTTCCTAGGGAAGAGGGATCAACAAACCAAACCCAGCAACTGCAAAACCCTCTCTCAACCTCTTCCACTCATATCTATCCCCCACAAACATTCCTGAAGCAGGAGTGTTCAATGCACATGCAAAGTAATAGTTGCCCAAGACATTAAACCACTACAATTAACTTTTCTTTAAGTCTGTTTTTCTCCCTTTCAAAACTGAGTCATGTATTTCCTTAGATATCCTGGCAGACACTGAATAAACTAAAATCAAATCCTCTTATCTCAAAAAACTCCTTCATGAACTGCATAAAAACTGAAGTCAGTCAGAATTGCTACTAAGAGCTGCATGTTTCTAAACAAGAAATTTTGCTTTCACAGCTGCTTGTCCCTTCAGACTGCACAAAGGAGTAATAACACTTAATTCTAGCTCTCTCACTCATTCCCATAGCAACAAAGATACACAAATTATTGTTATGAAAAGACCCTCAAATTATTGAAAAGTGAACAATACCTGAAGCTTCCTATTCCAGGTGCTGCCAGCACACAACTCCAGTTTGCCAATTTTAACCAAATGCTGGTCTTCTCACCAATTGTACAGCACTTTTGTATCTTGTTTTTAATGAGAACCTGAGCAACAGTTTTGCCTTGAAATAAGAGGCAGGGGAAAAAAGATCTCAGTATGGTGAGAGTATGAGCTGAGATGGTGAGCTGCAGAGAGGTGCAAGTGAAAAGTTGTGAATCAGTTAGAAATGTTTAAAAAAGGTTTTGCTGAAGAAATAAAGCAATTGCAAGAAAGGTTTTATATAAACAATACAGCAAAACAATCATTTTACTTTTAAACTGATTTTGTAAATAAGAGAGGAAAATGCACCAACAAGAATTTATATAACTCTTTTGTGTTTAACTCCTCTGTTGAAGGAAAGGGGACAGCAGCAGGGACATGAGAAGGAAAAGAGATGAGGGAGAAGTGGGTGGTGGGTCAGGGTGAAGGTCCCTGAGGAGGGCAAAGGCATGTTTGAGGTTGAATTTCCTAACCCCACAAGGCATTGGGCAATATGCTCTTTTCCTGCTTTTCTTATATCCTCCATTGCCCATCTTGCACCTGAACTGCTCCAGAGTGCAAAAGCACACTCCAAAACCTTGCCAAGACCCTGATTCACAATTCTCAACACTTCTTTTCAATGTCTGGTGTGAAAGGCACTAATGGGCTTGTCCTCACACAGGAGAGGCTGAGCACCACAAAAACCATCTTTTCATTCACCAAACAAACCCAAGTTTTAGATTGTCTGCAGAGGCAGTTTGGTATCAACACAGATCAACACAGCTGAGCAGCACGGTAGTGCTGATTTCCTTCTGTTTTGCTCATTTGTTTTTTGTTGTTTTTTTCCAGAAAAGCTTGGAAATGTCATTATTTTTTTATACTTCCAGTAAAAAGCACAACAAAGCTGGAAAATGCTGCCAGCAGGCAACAACCATCTGGTCTCTCAGGAGACCTCCCACGCAGTCAGGTACAGCCCAGACCCCAGGGCTGCCCTGCAAAAATGATGCAGTGAAAGAAAAAAGCATTTCAAAAAAATTCTTCATCCTGAAAGGTTGAAAGAATTGGGATTGTTGAGCCAGGAAAAAGAGAAGGCTTTGGGGTGATATAATTCAGCCTTCCAGTACCTGAAGGGAGCCTGCAAGAAAGGGAGCCTGGAGTGACAGGACAAGGGGGAATGGGTTTAAACTGACAGAGGACAGGAAGAAATTCTTCCCTGTGAGGGTGCTGAGGCCCTGGCACAGAGAAGCTGGGGCTGCCCCATCCCTGGGATTGTTCAAGGCCAGGCTGGATAGGGCTTGGAGTAAGCTGGTGGAAGGTTTCCCTGCCCATGGCAGAGGTTGGAATGAGGTGATTTTAAGGCCCCTTTCAATCCAAATCATTCTATGATTCTATGCTCTCTTTTAGAAAATACTTTAAGCCACCTGAACATCATCAATCCATGCACAGAAGAACCCTTATGTGGAAAAAAATAAATTAATATATTTATTTCCACAAAGTCTGAGATTGCAGAAGAAAGAGGCAGAGCCCATACCAATGTATGCAGAGGCTGCCCAGGAATTCCAGGCCCACCTTTCCCTACAGGGCTGATCCTCGAACCCCATAAAAATATCTTTGGAGGAAAACACAAACAGCTACACCAGTCTTGAAAGAAACAGAAACCAACATGCAAAATTTAAAGAAGCACCATGTAAAATCAGCACCTAGAAACCATGGGATTCACATGAACACAAACCTGTTCAATCTCTCTGCTGACAGGGACAATTATCTTCAGGAGCTGCTCTGCACACACACTTCACTGAATCTGCTTATTCTCTCTAACAGGAAACCCACTGAAAATATGAGGGAATAAAAGGTATTAACATAACTTAGTTCTGAGAACAAAGTTCTTACAGACCTAAAAAAAAGCATATGAAGAAAAGAGCTTGTGTTTCTGCATTCTTTCAAATATGAAACACATATCTAGGAAAAATTAATCTAGAATTGTAGGATTATAACCAATATGAGCCAGTAACACAACACAGCATTGACAATTCCACTCCCTGTATCTTGTATGAAAAGCTAATTCTGCAACACAGCATACTTAAGGATATCTGTTGATCATATAAAATAAAAGTTTAGGATATGCATATCACAGCTTTGGCAGTAATTTCTGTAACTACTTTTATATTCAAAACCATAGAAAAGTTTGTTTTTCCTTTTTTCCCCAAAGGACTAAACCTACCAAACAAAAAAACCCAAACTGCAACTTTCATTTCATCTTCTGATCTTTTCCAGATTTGTTTGGGTGTGAGGGTTTTTTTGTTGTTTTAGATTGTCACTATCATAAAGAAAGAACACTATCTGCACCAAACCTGGGTGAGGTCAGCTGGTGCTTACAGCACAACTTCCTAATCCATATATTCCATTAAATCCCAAATCATTAGGGCTGAAAAAGACATTTATGATCCAGTCCGGACATGAACCCAGCACTGCCAAGGCCACCACCAAACCGTGTCCCCGAGCACCACATCCAGATGGTTTTGGACGCTTCCAGGGGACGGTGATTCCACCACTGTTCCCTGCCGGTGTTCCTTATCCCGGCCCTTATCCCTGTCCCTGCCGGTGTTCCTTGTCCCGGTCCTTATCCCTGCTCCCTGTCCCTGCCGGTGTTCCTTACCGGCATCTTTATCCCTGCTCCCTGTCCCTGCCGGTGTTCCTTGTCCTGGTCCTTATCCCGGCCGTGTCCCTGCCGGTGCTTCTCACCCGCGTCCTTATCCCGGCCGTGTCCCGGTCCCTGTCCTACCGGTGTTTCTTATGCCGACCCTTATCCCGGCTGCGTCCCGGGTCCCTGTCCCTGCCGGTGTTCCTCACCCGGATCCTTATCCCGGCCGCTCCATGGGATCCCTGTCCCTGCCGGTGTTCCTTATCCCGGCTGTGTCCGTGTCTGTGTCCCTGTCCCCGACCCACTCCCTCAGAGCCGCCCCGGCCGCCGCGTGCGCGCCGCGCGGCCCCCGCCAGCCCCGCCCCCGCCGCCCCATTGGCTGCAGCGGCCGCCATCTTCCGTCCATGGAGGCGGGGAAGGAAACGACGCACGGGAAGGGGATTGGTGCAAAGGCGGGGGGCGGGGCCAGCCGGCAATCGGCGCGGTCTGATTGGTTGGCGCAGGAAGCCCCGCCCCAAGCGCGGGGTGCGGCTGCGCTCGGCCATGGCGGGGTTGGAGCGCCCCGCCAGGGAACGGGCACGGGGAACGGGAATGGCTCCGGGGTGACACACGGACCTGCGCCCTCCACGACAGCAGGAATATTTCCTAGGAGGAACCGAAACACGCAAAAAGACAAGAAGGTTAATTAGGTTTTCCCAGATTCTTTCAATTTTTTTCCAATTAAACTTCCAGAGAGTATTTTTCTCCTCTTTTTATTTGCCAATTACTAGGCTAATACATCCAGGCTATGAAAAAAAGATGGCATAACTAAACATTTGGTTCTTTTAATGTTGTATTTAATATGGTCCCGAATTTTTTAATTTAAAATTCCTTGTTTTACTCTGAATTTACTGTTCAGCACCGATGAGTAGCATTAATCCATAACCTTGGATGGATGGATGCTATTCAGTGAGGAAAATATTTTGTACCTTTTTTTTCATAGCAGTTAAAATCACAATATATGGTGTTTTCTGATAAATTTTATTAATCATATTACCAATATCATGGACAAATAAATTATTTCAAGATTTTTTAAAACAGAAATATTTTCATTAGCTTAGTTTGCACTTCCATTTTTAAAAATGGAAATCTAAAATTTGAGCTATGTATTGTTCTAGCAAGATAAAAAAGGCTTTAGCTAAACCCCCTGACATGGTCAAGTTACATGGACAATGACCATAGAGCAGTATAAAAACACACCTAATAGTTCAGTCTAATACCACCTTAAAGCAGAAAGTCAATCAAAAGACTTGAAAATACTGACAATTTCATTTGTCTGTCACTAGCCCTGTGCAGTATTTTAATTCTACATGCTCCAGTAGAACTGTTATTTTTACTGTTTCTACTTATAAATAATGCATGCATTTATGTTCTAGCAGTGCAATTATCTGTCTGTGAGCAGAGATTACCCTTTTCTGTTGATAACTCTGCAACATTTTCAGTAGTTTATTAGAACTTGCATTCCTGAGGAGTCACAGATGCACAGCTCACCGAACTGCCATGAAAAAGTGCCCCTTTTTGTTTATTTTTGCTCCTTAACAGTTATTTGGTTGACATTTTTACAGTGCAGCGAACATAGAAAAATATCTAACTACATCAAAGCACAAAGACCCAAATGACACACTCATGTTTTCATAGTAAATACCTTTCCCTCTTTGTGAAGCCTCGTCCTGCCAGAGCTGTCACCCAGAACTAAAGCCTGCTCACACTGGTGAGATTGGTTCTGAAGATTTCCAAACAGGAGGCAGATGATTTCACTGAGAACACAATATGCATTATAAGACTGTATTGCAAATGTCAGTGTTACAATAATATTTTCAGCTGGTAGCTTTTCATCTGAGTTTCCTGGGGCAGTTGCCACAAATTCATCAAATACCTTCTGTTCATTGTTCACGTGGTAAAAGCAGCTGCAGTTTACAGCCATGGCTTTGGTGCCCAGCACTCCCAGACAAGGGCAGCTGGATTAACAGAAAATATCATTTTTTGGATAGCACACCAATGCTGCTGAGTCACAGGGTATCATGGGTAGAGATGCAGCTGTGAAGTTTACCACAGGAATTACAGGGCAGATGCTCCAGAGATCACTTGTAACTCTTGACAGACACTTCACAGACATAAAAGATATTTTGAGAAAGGAATCTAAGATCCCCACCTTAAAAGATACTGAAGTCTAAACAAATCTGAGTTTCAGTGTCATGTACTCTAGGCCAGAAGTCAAGAACTCAAACAGCAAATTGTCTGGAATAGGAATTTTTTTTTTTTTATTTTTGCTGCGTTTGCATCTGCCTAATATGCCAAGGTTATTTTGTGGCAGTGCAGTTTGGCTTGCAACTTTTTCAGTGTAACAATTTGTAATTAGCTGGTGTGTGCATGGAGACAAAGTGTTACATTCCAGGATCAGTGAACACAACTCCGTCAGCAGATTCCTGCAGCTGAAGTAGCAAAAGTTAACGCAGTTTGCTGGAGAAAGGGGTTTATTTTTAACATCTTTAAAAGGTACAGCTCATTGGTTTCACTTGTCAGTTCTCCTCTGTTGGGGATAAGGGGGAGGGAGGAGCTTGCAGACCTCTCTCCGGCATTTTTTTGGCAGTTCTATCTGCAGAACTTGACAAAATGTACAAGTGAGGCAAATTTATTATGACTGATGATAATCAGGTTTTGGGATTTACTGAAGGCACTTTAATGCTTAATTTCCACTTAGTGCTGAATAAGCATTTAATAAACCAAAATCAAGGGCTGATTAAATTATATACTCTAATTACATAGTACAATAAAAGGAAGTTTTGATTGCAAAGTCAAGTTGTTGGGTAAGGACACCATTTTTAGAGGTCAGCTCACAGTTAGCAGTGCCTGACTTCACATAACCTAAGCTAGCTTCCTTCATCCTGCAGTAACAGAGATGTGTCTTTCATCTCTTTGCTACAGCAATCCTTTATTTTAATAATGCCGCTGTTGGTAACAGTGCTCACAGCTTCTCATACCTGCACAGGGTGCCAGGATTTTATATTGGATCCTGTTGAAAGCAAAAACCTGAGCCCTGCACTGAGGGCTCTTCCTCAGCCTCCCTGTTTCCTGTAGCTGTCCCCAAGAAGCTGAGTGGATGTTCTAGGCACATTCAGGTAGGAAAACAGACTGCAGACTTGTATTTCTGTTTTCCTGGTCATCCTCACTACCTGAATAGGCCTGCTAGGGGTGTAAGTATTGAAATCTGATTTTTTTTATTGGCAGTTTTGTTAGTGGCAAGAATTTCAGATTCCTCCCTGAAGCCAAAAGATGAAGCTGGGCACCAAAGCAGGAGCCTTCCTCCCACCTGAGGGGTAGCAGAGGGCACCTGAAGGGCACAGTTCACCAAATGCATTCTCAGTTTTTTCTGTACTTGTACAGAGGCAAAACAGTGGAGCCAAGCTTGAGTCCTTGCCTTCCTGCTGGCTTTTCCCAAGAACCTCAGCCAGCCCTCCCACGTGTGAGATTCCTGAATGCAAAAGGCATGCATTATAAAGCAGCTCAGATCTGCTGCTTACTGCCTTTTGGGAGGGGCAATTCCTTGAGAAGGAAGATTTGTCAGATTGCACAGGCTGTACAGGTTGTTGTTGGGAGGGTACCATCTTTATTTTTGCTTCAGCATCTGATCTCCTTACCCTAACTGAGACAGACTGGGGTGACATCAAGATCCCTTTACAGAAAGCTGGTCCCCAAAAGCCCAAGCTCAGCACTAGGCCACTGTATCAGATGTGTACTCCAGAACTCTTGATCCTAGCATAACTACTGAAGTATCTTGTATATAAATTCTAAAATAGTCATTTATTTGCATTGACAAGAAAGAAAACCCAGCAACCAGAGGTTTAAAAAAAGGTGCCTAGAAAGGCCACTTAAGTGTGAAGAGCCAACCTGGCCTGAAGCATTTTTATTTTTCTCTCAGCTGAACATTAGTGAGGTTAGTCAGCCTGAAGTCTAGACACAATACCAACACTGACACACAGCCAGTGCATCAGGGAAGGACTGAACTGCTGCTGCAAGGCAAGCACAGTGCAGTGCTAATTACCATCGCTGGGAAATCACTCTGAGTGCCAGAGCTGTTGACTCTGTGCTTTTACCACTGTCTTAAAGAGATTAGCAACTTTTCCACCTTCAAACCTTATTAGAAATGATCAGAGAAAGCATTATGTCCCATAAACATCATGTCAGATAAAATATCCTCACTATTAAAGCTGGAAGTGTCAATTTGAGTAAAAGCTTTATTTAATTTAGAGTTTCAGCATCTGCAGCTGATGTACTGCAGTCCACAGCAATAATCACTAAGCAATCAGGAGCCATTACAGCATGAATAATGCTGCAAACACTAAATCACCAAAACCAAATTAATGAAGTACCTGCTGCATACAGTGAAGCATGGGAAACAGCATCCCTGAATTTCCAGTTCAAAAATCTTTGCAAGTCAGTAGAAATCTGGGTCATCGTGTTCTGAAATTTAATCATTCTATACAAGGCAAACATGATTACATCCCTTTGCCTAACAGCATGAGGTAAGCAATTGCAAAGGAATTCTTCATTACAGGCATTATTCTGGCAATCTTCCCAAGGCAGTTGCAGATTTGATTAGCCACCAGGACTGAACTCTCTACAGCAGGAATTCCCACCCACATATGGCTACTGGCATACCAGGAGAGATGAAAAAACAGGCTGGGTTAAATATTCCAAGGTAATTTTTCAGCTGACACACAAGCAGAATGTATTTTTTGCTTATGTTTGCTAAGCTACTGCATCAAATCAGCCTTAACACATATAAGGAGAAAATAACTTTCAGAAACAAACTTTGGAGTTTGTTTTGGGGTTTGAATCCATCCACAAACTCAAATCTTGTCCCTGAGCACTGGAAGGAATAAAGACAGTAACACAACTGAATCCAACAGGAGTTTATTACCCACACATTGCAGGTGAAGTTAGACACTTCAGTTACCAGTCAATATAAGCTAAATTGACAACTCAGGAAGTGTACAATGAGTACAAAATCATTAACGAGAGTAAAACAAAGTGCTGATGTATTAATTTTTAAAACATCAGTTGTACACTATTATACAGCAAACATTTTATGATCCTCAACTTAGGGCTTGCATCTCAATTG
Organism: Emberiza elegans; assembly: GCA_024865655.1. Lineage (NCBI taxonomy): Eukaryota > Metazoa > Chordata > Aves > Passeriformes > Fringillidae > Emberiza > Emberiza elegans. The sequence goes on from JALJVW010000139.1 coordinate 33,123,371, forward strand.
TTTGGGTTTTTTTTTTAAAAATCAAGTTCTCCAAGAGGTTGAGAGACTGGGTTACAACTGCACTATTTCCCAAAAGGCTACTAACATACAGCCTTACCTTACACAGACAATGCTGGCTTGTATTTTATCAACTTCCTTTTATCAGGGAATGCAGTAAACAGAGAAAAAAGAATCTATACATAAAAAAATTAAGTTCCAATACACAATATTTTATATATATATATATAGTACTACAGATTTCATATAAATCAAGTGTAGGCCAAATTTTGGCATAATTTCTAAGTGCTTTAAGTTTAATACAAAATCCCCCTCAGACTCTACTCTTACTGTTCCCATTACTTGCTCCTGAACTGATCTTTTTCAGTTTTGATACTTAGTCATCTAGAATTGTCTTAAGAGCTAATTTCCATTTCAGTAATATCACTCTTATCTTTCATTACATATTCTAACAAAAATAAACTTGTGGGAAAACTTAGTGACTAATTTAGTCAAAGTTCAGTGACTAATAAAATTCTCCAACCTGATGGGAATTATTTACATTTACTAGTCAGTATCTTTAAGGTACTGTTATCCCATGTACCCTCTCTTCTCCTCTGATCCTACAGGAACAGTTACTGATCATACACTGCAAGCACACCCTGCATCATCTTTTCTTACAAGGCCTCTTACCAACATGCAAATAATTTCTGGTACAGAATGGAGTGCAAAGAAATTTTTCTAATGCATGGCTAAATTTGCTTCAAAACCAGCATGTAATACTTGCTTTTTAGAGAACACCTAAAGTGCTTTATCCTCTCTGCTGCACAATATCACATTTTGTTTCCAAATTCAGCTTTTGTTGCCTTTGTTCAGTATTGCAAGAACAAGGATGTTAGTGACCCAGTTAATCTATCAATTTGACAAATATATAATTTGCTGTAAATTTTAGAACAGGCTTATATATTTTTTCTGAAACAAAAGGCCACTTCACTATAGAGTGAAGTCTGGCAAGAAGTCATTCAACTTCCTCCCCAAAAAAGTTAAGTTTCCTCAAAGTCGTTTGCAGAATACAGAAATAAATTATATAACCAACAAACATTCTACTTTAGACCAAAGAACCACTCAAGAACCAATTACAGTAAGTTCAGTCACAATACCCCAAAAAATCAATTCTCCTCTCATTTTATCTACTGACTTTATTCTGGGGTCTCTTCATTCACAGAATTATGGTACAGAGGGGGAGTGTTAGAAATGTGCAGCCAGTTCCACCTACAGAGAATGGGCTTCCAAGCTGAGCCCTTGAGCAACCCTCACAAAATCAGGGCCAAGTGTGATTTTAACAAGGAGAATCACCCAAAAGCAAGGCTATCACATTTAGAGCTGTCACTTCACACTCACTGAGCCTGCTCACAGGTCAGCACAGCCTTGCCTTTCAGGCTTCATTCTCAGTGTCCTGTGGAAGGAACCAAGTGCAGAACTCCCAGTCAGGTTAGCAGGAGTTTGGCAGCAATGCCCCTTCATACCATTGAATTATTAAATATCTTCAGTAATGTCTGTGAAAACTGAATTTTTTTATTGAGAAAGCAAATACTGAAACAGAAACAACTTTTAGCACAACAGATGTATTTACTTACAGCATGCAAGGATTTGTTTTTATATATTTTTGCAGCTAACAACCCTTAATTATTTACAAGTTCAAAATTACAATCTTCACATAAGTAGCAATTGCTTAAAGTTCTGGACACTCTCTCAGAAATAAGCAAAAAATGGAGAAAAAATACTGAGAGTAGTAATTTAAAAAAAAAAAACAAAACAAAGGAAAACATATTGGCTCCTAATATCCAAACAATTTAACACTGTTCTGGTAAGGAAAAAAAATAAACACAAAAGCCACATATCACATTTGGAGATGCTATTTTAAAAGAAATGCATCTTTCTGTTTGGTTTTTCTTTCCAGGAGAAATGCTGTACATAACCTTAAAAATTCCAAATAAATAAACAAAACCCAACTCCCTTTGGTTTGCCAATTTACCTGCAAGTCGCTCCTCCACCTCCTGCTCAGAGACCCAACAGCTTCACAGGTGATCACACAGGAGAAAGCAAAAGCAATGCTTTTTTATAAACATGAAACATTTTTCCAAAAGAACCAATTCTAAAACTCACCCAAGATGCACATGTCAGTTCTGAGTGAGGGCCAGGCTAGAAAAAATCCTGCTCCTATGTTTAAGGCAGTCTCAGACTAATTTGCATCTCTTCAGCCTCTCAGAAAACAGAATTTTGTGTCAAACTGCTCTCTACCTGCCTGTTGGTTTAAAGGTTTGTTTCATACAATAATTTAAAAAGGCAAATTTAGCCTGCAGTTTTTTGTAATAAGTGTGCATTCATACCTGGTTCTATGAAGTATATTTCTCTCTGGGACCCAGGGAGTTCACTAGCAGGATGTTTTTGCACCATGTCATAAAGGTTTTCAAGCATTTTTCCTGCTGGAAAGACATCTGACTACCTCTTAAAGCTATGTTAACTTTATTTATAAAGAATTTGGTACCAGCTGGTGCTCACACTAGAAATATTTTTCATGTTTAACTATAAGAATAGATTAGGGCAAAGAAAGTGCTCCAGTTTTACCTGCTGCTTTGTTATGCCCAATTCCAAGGAACCTTAGCTTATCAGTAAACAAAATTATACGACTATACAAATACTTTACTTGGATTTTTGAGCATTTGCATGTCTGTAATTCTTTATCCTCTAAATGTATTCATATTGCATGACATTTTGTGCTAATTGCCCTCTTGAGCCTAACCCCTTATAAAACATGAAAACAGAACAGGAGAACTTTTTCTCATGTAAACTTCAGTGAAGTGTTGCTGAAGGTGCTGTACAGACATTCTGATGGACATTTCCAGGGTAGTGGTACATGGAACATGACATTTTGAACTTACTCAGAGTACTGTATAAAAATATAAAAAATAAATTTATGACAGTAGAATAAGTTACAGTACAATTTTCCTTAGCCTGTTGAAAGCTCTGTGTGATCTTTTCACCCCTTCCAGATCCTCCACAGTACATCTCATGTTCCAGTAATACTACAAGAGAGCAAGCATAGGTAGAAAATACAGCTTTAATTATGCTCTTTATGATAAAACTCCCAAGTTTCTACAAGTCCAATATGTACCTTAAAAAATTGGTTTTGCTCACTTACCTTTTCTGTGCTAGAATTTTAATATTTTTTGCTAAAAACTGTAAAGCTAGGATATTTAAGGAGAATATGCTCTAAATTTCAGAGAAAGTTATCCTATTATTTTTAACAGTCCTCAGACTAATTAAATATAATTGAAATTACACCACTTGCTTAGGGCTTTAAGCATAAGGCATTTTGTGTACATTCTCCCAGCTATTTATTTCATGGCTATCTTGGTGTGTGAAGCCAGATCAGTGGAAATCCCACTCTCAAAACCCCAGAAACCAATTTACCTTTTACTCCACATTCTGCATTGAACTGCAAAAGAGGAACAGACACAAAAATCAAATCCAGAAATACACACTGAAACAAGCTAACCAACCATGGGTGAGGTCTTTTCAGCTGTGGAAGTTGTTTTAACACACTCTCAGTTTTGGATACCTCAGTTTGAATACATTCATAGCAGTGCACTCAGGATGCACAGCAGAAATGCACCAGAAAAGTGGAGTTTTTCACATCATCCAGTGCCAACGTACCATAAACCTCGTCTGCTTCTAAGAAAGTGAAGTTAATTTTGTCAATCTCCACATTAACAGCTTGGAGAGATCTCCAACACAAAAAACCTTCTAAAACCAAATACTGCTTACAAAAAATGTAGGCTTTGTATTCTATCTAATCACCGTATTTGCCAACCAAATGATGCTTTTCCTGAAAAACAAGTACAATACAAAATTAAGTAATTTGTGTCTGCTCAGACACTAAGACAGCGCTTCCTGCAGTGTTCCTGACATGGAAAGAACAGATCAGGCAACACATGAACGAGACAAAATGAAACAGAAAAAAGGCACATGAAATTACACTTGAAGGGAAAAGGATCATGAAAAGCTCAAAAGCACATAATAAAATCCTGCCAAATTTAGACATCACAAAGTGTTCATGCATTGACCATACTGCCTTGACTCCTCACAATCTGTCAATCAGAATGATTACAAGTTTACTTTAATTGTTATATTGTCTTATAACTATCTAAATTGGGTAAAAGTGATTATCACCTTTAAATATAGTGCGTTAATGCATAAAAATACAAATTTTTCTAGAATAATATTTTCTAACCAAATACCTAAAAGCAGTGGTCCTTCTAGATTAGTTTGGAATAATAAGTGAAGCCCATTTCTTTGCAGAATGGGGTGCTTTTATTGTTTATATGTTTAAATAATTAATTTTGAATATCCATCCACTGTATAAACAATCTCCAGAAAAATATATCCTCTTGCAGTAACTTACAATACACATTAAAAATACTTACAAAAGGGACTATTGTTCATTTACAATATCTTGAGCTCAAGGACACAATTCTTGGGTCATTTCATTTATGCAATTTTGATCAGTAAAAACTGGACATTCTGGTTAACTTGGACCATGTCAGCAACATGGACAATTAACATTTTTTAATATCTGCCTAATTACGTAGGATTTTCCATAAAATTAGGCATTTGTACATCACAGTATATATGGCATTTCTTAATTTAGCAACAGAAAGGCACAGTTATTAAACCATAAAATACAGTACCTGAATTATATATACTCTAGTGATATCTACCAATGCTAATCCAGACATTTTTCTCCTCAAAGGGGGCTAAAGAAAAAGGCTTTTGCTTGTTTATTTAGAAAAATTCAACCTCATTACAAGTTTGGTCCGTTAAAAATACCTAGTAATTGAAATACCTTGAAGCAGGACTTCAGGAAAGAAGAGAAGAAAGCAAATGTAACAGTTTATGGTCCAACAACTTGAATTCATTACCGTGAAATGGCAAACAGATCATGAATGAAGCCTTCTGATCAGCTGTCAGACACACCTGCTGAAGTGTCAGTGTACACAGGTACAGCCTGGCAGCCATCCCAGATACATTCACTGCATCACACACACACAGACTTGGTTACAGCAGTAAGTCCAAAAAACAGCATTTACAGAGGTCAGCACTTCTCCTGGACTGATGCTTGACTGCTGGCCCTAAACCATCCCCAGAGATGTGCAAAGCCCTTTAAATGCTTTGCTTGCTTTGTATTGCTGTTAATAGGAAGGCCCTAAACCAAGCTGGCTGGCCTTCCCTTAGCAAACTAGTGCACCTCTTCAACAAGCAACTAGCTCAGTTCTCCCTACCCAGAGTGATCAGACTGCATCAGGAAAGACCAATGAAATGGAAGAGGCAAGGGACAATAAACATGAGGGAGAAGCCCACCATTCCATAGGTAATGTAGCGGTAGGGCAGCTCCACCTCCATGCGCTGCCGGGCTTTCCGCACGTCGCCCTGCGGGATGCGGAATATTTTACACGCCAGAGGAATCGTGGCTTTCTTCATGGCCACTTTCGTTAGCAACAGAACGATGACCCCGATCAACAAGCGCAGGATGGCCTTTCCAAACACAGTCACGGTGAGGGGAGGACAGGGACAAGGGCAGGCTGTGGGGAGGAGGGTCCAGCTGCAGACCCAGCATGTAGTTGACGTGAGAGCCACAGGCCACGCCGGCACCGCAGCCCAGGATCTGAGCTGTGTCTCCTCGTGACGTGCTCCACGTGTCCAGGGTGAAAGAGAAGATGCCCAGGGCCAAGTGGAGACTGATGATTATTAAGGGTGCATATTTGTAAGTTAAGTTGAAGTTGTCAATCAGGTCCACAACTGGATGGAAGATAACCAGGATAAGAATAGCATACAGAAATCCAGCAATAACGTCCTGTTGAAGAGAAAGATATGGTTTCAGTGTAATAACTATTTTAAAAAAAGCTTCCAAGTTACATTAACAAGAATTCAAGCCTAGCTGCTGTGGTGTTAAAATAACTTGTAGATTCCCATCTTTTACCTTTTATAGGATTATATCTTTCTTATGTTAAACATAAGGTAAGGTATTGCAGTTGATCACCTATTAACAAATCACCTGCATCCTGACCAGATCATGAATGAAGTTATGATCAAAGGATCCTTCACCGAAGTTGCAGGTCTGGACTTTCTAGAAAGGCCTGTTGCAACAGGGCAATGGGTGATGATTTTAAACTAAAAAAGGGGAGATTCAGACTGGATATAAGGAAGATTTTTCGTTTTCCAATGAGCATGACAAGGCACTGGTACAGGTTGTTCACAGAGGTGGTGGATGCCCTGTCTGTGGAAACATACAGGTCAGGCTGGATAAGGCTCTGAGCAGCCTGTTCTGGTTGAAGATGTCCCTGCTTATTGCAGGGAGCTAGGACTAGATAATCTTTAAAGGTCTCCTCCAACCCAAAACTATTCTGTGATTCTTCTATGATTTTTCTGCTGGCAACACTGGTCCCTGTCCAGGGCCAGGGCATTCCAACCTACAGTCAGCACAAATCCAGCTCAGCTAAATATGTTCTGCCAACTTAAGTTTGCTGAAACAGCTCAACAGTGGCTCTGAAGGCCTGGGTGCCAACACACCCAACACTGGCAGCAGCAGCAGCTGGTGCAGCAGTCAGAGACCAGTCAGGCACTGAAGCACCTTCAACTTTCACTCCAGCTTCAGAATTAACAACGCTGCAAGAATGGAAACTGTTTCCAAACATTAAAGGAGAGGAAGAGATAACCTCTGTGGCTTCCTAACTGATTTTCAGTTTTACTATTGCTTTTAAAGGTCTTAATGAAAAGCTACCCAATGATTTTTTACTTCAGCATTAAATTTCAGTTAACTGCTGACTGATCACTCAGTTGCATGGAACTCTCTGCTACTTCTGTCACCTTTGATTGTTAAAGAATTTGCGCAATCCAAGCACTACAAAGTGGCCTGCCTTTACTTTCATGCTTATCAGCTCTTCCACATGAGCCAGGAGGTGGGACTTCAATCAGCAGAGTTTGTATTGCTCCAGCTTCAATGAATCATTTTTATTTGCTTCCACTAATTGAAAGCTTGATAAAAGCTCTACTAAAATTGACTGATATAAACATCAGACTTGCTCATTTCAGAAGCAACAAAAAAACCTTTCTGCTCTATTTGCCACCTACTCCCCCCCCAAACTCAGGCACCATGGCTGATTGAAGCCTTCTGATCAGCTGTCAGACACACCTGCTGAAGTGTCAGTGTACACAGGTACAGCCTGGCAGCCATCCCAGATACATTCACTGCATCACACACACACAGACTTGGCATTTACAGCAGTAAGTCCCAAAAAACAGCATTTACAGAGTCATCCTCCTGGACTGATGCTTGACTGCTGGCCCTAAACCATCCCCAGAGATGTGCAAAGCCCTTTAAATGCTTTGCTTGCTTTGTATTGCTGTTAATAGGAAGGCCCTAAACCAAGCTGGCTGGCCTTCCCTTAGCAAACTAGTGCACCTCTTCAACAAGCAACTAGCTCAGTTCTCCCTACCCAGAGTGATCAGACTGCATCAGGAAAGACCAATGAAATGGAAGAGGCAAGGGACAATAAACATGAGGGAGAAGCCCACCATTCCATAGGTAATGTAGCGGTAGGGCAGCTCCACCTCCATGCGCTGCCGGGCTTTCCGCACGTCGCCCTGCGGGATGCGGAATATTTTACACGCCAGAGGAATCGTGGCTTTCTTCATGGCCACTTTCGTTAGCAACAGAACGATGACCCCGATCAACAAGCGCAGGATGGCCTTTCCAAACACAGTCACGGTGAGGGAGGACAGGGACAAGGGCAGGCTGTGGGGAGGAGGGTCCAGCTGCAGACCCAGCATGTAGTTGACGTGAGAGCCACAGGCCACGCCGGCACCGCAGCCCAGGATCTGAGCTGTGTCTCCTCGTGACGTGCTCCACGTGTCCAGGGTGAAAGAGAAGATGCCCAGGGCCAAGTGGAGACTGATGATTATTAAGGGTGCATATTTGTAAGTTAAGTTGAAGTTGTCAATCAGGTCCACAACTGGATGGAAGATAACCAGGATAAGAATAGCATACAGAAATCCAGCAATAACGTCCTGTTGAAGAGAAAGATATGGTTTCAGTGTAATAACTATTTTTAAAAAAGCTTCCAAGTTACATTAACAAGAATTCAAGCCTAGCTGCTGTGGTGTTAAAAACAACTTGTAGATTCCCATCTTTTACCTTTTATAGGATTATATCTTTCTTATGTTAAACATAAGGTAAGGTATTGCAGTTGATCACCTATTAACAAATCACCTGCATCCTGACCAGATCATGAATGAAGTTATGATCAAAGGATCCTTCACTGAAGTTGCAGGTCTGGACTTTCTAGTAAGGCCTGTTGCAACAGGGCAATGGGTGATGGTTTTAAACTAAAAAAGGGGAGATTCAGACTGGATATAAGGAAGATTCTTTTTTTTCCAATGAGCATGACAAGGCACTGGTACAGGTTGTTCACAGAGGTGGTGGATGCCCTGTCTGTGGAAACATACAGGTCAGGCTGGACAAGGCTCTGAGCAGCCTGTTCTGGTTGAAGATGTCCCTGCTTATTGCAGGGAGCTAGGACTAGATAATCTTTAAAGGTCTCCTCCAACCCAAAACTATTCTGTGATTCTTCTATGATTTTTCTGCTGGCAACACTGGTCCCTGTCCAGGGCCAGGGCATTCCAACCTACAGTCAGCACAAATCCAGCTCAGCTAAATACGTTCTGCCAACTTAGGTTTGCTGAAACAGCTCAACAGTGGCTCTGAGGGCCTGGGTGCCAACACACCCAACACTGGCAGCAGCAGCAGCAGCTGGTGCAGCAGTCAAGGACCACTGCAGTCAGGCACTAAAGCACCTTCAACTTTCACTCCAGCTTCAGAATTAACAATGCTGCAAGAATGGAAACTGTTTCCAAACATTAAAGGAGAAGAAGAGATAACCTCTGTGGCTTCCTAACTGATTTTCAGTTTTACTATTGTTTTTAAAGGTCTTAATGAAAAGGCTACCCAATGATTTTTTACTTCAGCATTAAATTTCAGTTAACTGCTGACTGATCACTCAGTTGCATGGAACGCTCTGCTACTTCTGTCACCTTTGATTGTTAAAGAATTTGTGCAATCCAAGCACTACAAAGTGGCCTGCCTTTACTTTCATGCTTATCAGCTCTTCCACATGAGCCAGGAGGTGTGACTTCAATCAGCAGAGTTTGTATTGCTCCAGCTTCAATGAATCATTTTTATTTGCTTCCACTAATTGAAAGCTTGATAAAAGCTCTACTAAAATTGACTGATATAAACATCAGACTTGCTCATTTCAGAAGCAACAAAAAAACCTTTCTGCTCTATTTGCCACCTACTCCCCCCAAACTCAGGCACCATGGCTGATTGCAGGCACCACACGGTGAACTGTATTCCCTCAAACTCTGCAGAGGATTCAGATGTGGAACTGCAAAACAGCTCTGTCCGCTCGCTCTCTATTTGTGGCACAACTTTGTTCTATGACATTTTGTGTCAGCTGAACTATCAGTCCATCGCCTCATCCTTGACAGAGTGGTTTTAGATTGGAAACTCCTAACTACTGATGCAAAAATGTCATTTTGTTTTTCTGAGCTGCATTATTTTCCCATGCTCATTTTCCACTGTGTTCATCTACCAGCTTTTCTACTCCCTAGGAGGCTTATCCTTTTCTGTCTGTTAGCTTTTCTTCTAGCACGTGATCCTCAAAAACATCTTTAGCCACCCTCAGAAGAGGTCTTGCATTGCAATTACCACTTTGTAGTGTTCTTGTTCTCTCATTTCTACATTGCCTATACTTGTGTTTCAGTTTGGGGACTTTTAATCTGTTTAATAAATGAGTTTGCTTTTCAAAGATGACAACTTTGTTACCTGGATTTAAAAACTCTGGTAAATGAAACTCTAGCATGTAGAGTGGCACTCCAAAATGCACATGCTTTGAGCAGCTGATGTGGAATGAACTTTAACAGCCACTTTCTCGTCCTGCAAAATGATTTCTACTCTGTAGAGGAAAATTTACTCTACACTTTAGAGCAGTCATCAATTTCTGCACTAAAAAATGGCATTAAACACCAGTTAACTTTCAACCATGGACTGAGTTTATAAAAGACAAATATAAGTTTAGCATGAGAGCCACTTTTAGCTGTTTTATCAATTTCTGTGCTGAAGGAATTTAAGTCTTCTGTTTCTGTATTGTAGGACATTACAAAAAATACATCTGTATCTAATTATTGCACTGTAAAACCTTCAATGTGATAGAAGTTTATTAAATCAGAACAGGATTAAACCAGAAGTTCAGTAGTAGATTAGATTATTTTCTTACCAAAATTGAATGCATTCCCATATAAATTCGGCTACAGCAAACCAAAGAACACCAGCAGAATGCCAGGATCAGTCCAAACATAAGGGGATACTGGTAGGGAAGAAAAATGCAGGAACCATATTAGAAATTGAAAAAAAAAAATTAAAAAAAAACACTCTATGAACATTCTATAATTAATTTTAATTAATGCCACTGATGTTTACCCTTTTCCTTGCCCCACCTCTACAGGCCTAGCAGAGCATTAACAATTTTCATAAATTGTTGTCAAACTTTCAATCTTCCCCATCTTCTTTGCATTCAGGATATATGAATTTCAGTGCTTTGATCAGACTTTTTGAAAGCAATAAGAAATGTCTCAATCTCTGTAGCAGTTCTCTTGCCATGCTCTGATATCCCAAACTGACCACATGGGCAGAGACAAGTGTGTTAAACTGCAACAGTTTTACTCTGGGTGAAGCAGCTCCATCACATATTTGTATTGTTAGCAATTACCCAGGCAGAATCGAGGCTTCACTTTTTTTCCTGAAAAGAAGGAACTCATAATTACAAAGAAATTCAATCCCTTCCTCAATTCTTTGTTTTAGGGCTTCTGCAATCGTTGACTCAATATCTGGGCATCAGCATGAAACTCCTAAAACAGTAATCTTTTTTGTTCTTTCCAAACCCACATAAATTTCCTCCTACAAGCCACATTTGTTAAACAAAAATAATAACAATTACTTCCAATTATTTTTGCCTTCTCTTTTTTTTTTTAATTAATAAGGACTGTTTACCAGGAGGAAATAAAATACTTTGCTTTAATAAGAACATACCATGTAAAAAACATAGTTTCTTAACTTTCTCAGGTTTTGGATAAAACTATTCTAATTTACATATTACAGCACAGTAAGAACTACTTTCCCCACAATTGCAAAATGTCGTACAAGACAGGATACAGCTTCCTTTTTTGCCACTATTCTATAAAAGACGCAGTCACAAGATAAAATGGCAAGTTTCCAAAATTGCTTCTCTTCCTACGATAAACATGTTCAATATAAACAGGCAGTCCAGATCTACTCAAACCTAGGAACAAAATCTACAGGCAGATTTCTTGCCCTTTCCCTTGTTCCTTTCATAGGTAACCTGAAGGGTAGAATATCCAACAAATTCGAGAAAATATCTTTAAAATTACTGGAGGAAGTTCTGTGTCCTCTGTGAAGGCCATTTAACAGATTGTAAAGTTCCAAAAATCGGTCTTTCTGTAAACTGTTTGAGATAGGATTATCACTCTTCTGCATTTTTCCAAGCTTCACTGAATTCTCAACTCCAGGACCATGTTGGCAGAACAAAACTAAAACAACATTCTCGAACTAAGAGAAAATCAGGAAGCTTATGTTTCACAAAAGAAACAGATTTCACATTAAAATAAATACTAAACACAAACATAACATTAATACTAAACAGCTTATAGTTGTGTTCCATCTAGACTAAACTCTATTTCCTGTAGCAACATTTGTCTTTGCTTCTATCAGGTTCATCTACAAACTGGATCTAAGCAGAACTGTGTATTTGTGACTCATTTCTGACTGCAATGATGAAGGAACAAACTCAGTTTCCTGCCTTTCAGAACTCTGCTAATCCTGGGCAATGCACCAGTAACTCTGTCACACACATGACTGCAGAGTTATCAGACACCAGCATTGCTACAGCAGCCACAAAATCAGCCTTTTTGGTACCTCACAAGTGCAGCCACATCGCTCTGCCCCTCTGTGCTTCTCCCTTTGCCACTGGTCCCAGGGTAGCAGGAATGCTGCCTGCACAGCCACACACCCTCCCTGCACCCTCACAGGGCTCTGCCAGCAGAAGTGCTGCATGTGCAGGGACAGCTGTACCCCGGGGCCTCTGAAGCAAGAGCAGCTTCGAGTTTCAAACTGTTTTGCCATCCCTTGATGGCCTATGTCCATCCTTGTCTCCCGACACACATCTTTTGTGCTTTCAGAGCCCTATCAGGGGTAAGGCTTGTCTTTAATAAAGACTTGTCCTGTTTCTGCAGTACCTGACAGAAAGAGAGGCTGGAGCTTTAGCAGGAAGATGAACTAAGTGCTAGGCTCAGCAGCTGCTCATGACACTGTGGGTAAGAGGCTGGGATTGGGGCAGGGAGCAGCTAACAGCAAAATCCTGAGAACAAGGAGTATGAAGGAAATAGTTAGGTGAGAAGTCTGGTTTTAAGAGTCCTCAGCAGGTGACTGTAAACAGCAGGCAGACTACAATAATTCTGAAAATGAAAGAAGAGATGCTTGCTGTCAGGGAACTCACAGGGGAGGGATGTTTGAGTAAGAAAGAAACAGAAACTCCAGCTCTGAAGAATGTTTTGGAAAGATTATTTGGCTCTGTCATATCTCACTCTAATTCTGAATAAATACCCCTTAAACCATCTGAGAACACGGACTAGTTTAGTTTCTCTGTAGCAAAACACAGAAGAATAGCTTGAACACCCTCAAGGAGAACAGGTTGCTCAGAGCCCCACCCAACCAGGCCCTGGATGTTTCCAGGAATGGGGCATCCACCTCCTCTCTGGGCAACCTGTGCCAGTGTTTCGCCAGCAGAAGCACAGAACTTCTTCCCTGCATCTGATCAAAATTAACTCATTCAGTTTAGAACCATCACCCCTTCTCCTATCACAAGAGGCCCACAGGATTTGGCTCCCATCTTTCTTACAGGCACCTTTTAAGTACAGATCACAAATGAAGCACAACACCCTGGGTCCTCCTCAGCCTGTTTTAATTCCTACCTTTTACAGCAGCCACTGGGTTTGAGAATTCCCAGAACACCAAACTGGTAGCACCTGCTTCAAAACCTGCCCTGAGGTGGTGAGACAAGCGTGTGTTTGGTCCTCACACGCAGGGCTAAGTGCACAAGGTGACTAAAGGAGAATATCAGCACTCCCACACACCTCTGAGCTCAGCAGCATGCCGAGTCACACCAACAACAGGGACATCACCTGGATCCTTGTAAAAAAAGCTGATGCCATAAACTTCCAAATTGTTGCCTGCAAGGCTGAGGTACCAGCAAGCCTTTAATAACACTGTTTTATGATAATGGATTTCAAAACTCTGCTCTTCAAATAATAAATGAGTATTAAAAAGAAAAAAAACAGCTTTTACTAGGTTTTCTACTTAAAAACAGGAACATCTTACAAAAGACTAATGTGAAAATTTGAGTATCAACTTATATCAAGTGTTCAGGGAAGAAAGTCATAAGCACTTTTTATTGTGTTGACTTGGGTCTTTACTTATATGTGAGATATTAAGCAAGACAGCTGAATTCCAGCAGTTTTAGTCCCATGGTTCCTGGCATGCCAGATCAGACCTACAGAGGCACAAAGGACAAAAGATCACAAGTTTACTTCTACCCTCTTCCCTGATACACTGTTGGTTTTGCTCTTTTGGGCATCAGAAGGCAGACTGGCATCACATGTCCTTACAGGTGATGGTGGAAGGCTGTCAGAGATCACAGCTGGGAGAGGCAGACATAGAAACCAGGTTTCATTCTCTCAAAATGAGAATATCCTCAAAAACTCCTTCTGCCTTCCCATAGCCAACATGCCACCTCAACAATTCTGTGTGTTAATTTTTTTTAAATGCATACAACTTTCTTTTTTATAAATTAAAAAACCCCAAACCAAATAAGCATGTTAAAAAAAAAAATTTAAGAAGTTAATAGATTTCTTAACTTCACCTATTAAGGTAAAGCTAGGGATAAAGCTGACTGAATAAACTACTCATTGTGTTTTAGACTCCAATTTTGCTCCCATATCCAGAATCTTGTTTTGATTGAAGAAATTGAATAAAATTCATATTTGTAAAAGAGCAGTGGAAATACTCTCAGTAAGTCTTTGAGAACTTTATGCCCTATGTTTTTAAAAGAAAACTCCCATCCTATAGAAAATTCCACTACATCCTCCAAAACAGGCTTGCAAACTTCTGACTGGACCACACACAAAACCCTCCCCTATCCTCCTCCCGCTCCTTGATCTTTTTGCCAAGAGTCTTAATAACATAACCATTGTTTAAAAATGCTTATAAGGAAACAATCTGTCCTAAAAGCTTTGACCTAGGTCAAAAATTCCTTCTTTCATAAGGGAACACTATTAAAAGACAGTAAATGCTCACTTCTTTACCTTTTTAAAGCACATTCTGCACAGGAGAAGTTTCCAGCACCCACAAATGATTCCAAAGTAACTTTCTAATATTTTCAGTGTTCTACAGTATTCAGTGATCTTTTTTTAATCATATCATAACTCAGAAGTTCAACTTGAGTTTGAGACAATTATTTTGGGCTAAAGTTCACAGAAAGAATCCAAGCAGCACTTGCAGCACCAGGCTTTTAATAAGGTATTTGGGCCATGTACTGGCAATAATCAATGCTTATGGGAATGACTCCAGCACCCTGGCTGGACAGATGAGTTCAAAAAAGCACAGCATAAAAATGATTTTGTGAGGGAGCAGAAGAAAAGGGAGAAGAGGATTGTTAGAAAAGAGAGACCACCAACCAGTCATTTTAGGAAAAATAAACAAACTCTTCCTTTCAAATGGGTCAGGTGGTAAATACCACTGGTTAAGCTACATTTATCAGTTATTTTTCGTTTTTTGCACTGACCAGCATTAACACAAAGAGACCTAAAAACTTCAGTGTTACATGTCATTACCAGAACCCCTTTTAAAAATTCCAAGACAAACTTTTCAATGCCAGTCCTGAAGGAAGTTAAAACATTTAATTTTCTGCTACACCTAATCTGAAATGAAATTAAGGAGTAACAATAGGAATTAGCTTGTTATTTCTTTTCATTGCAGTCATTAAAAAAATAATCCCTCTCTGAACACAGCTAGAAAGAATTACTTATGGCTTGCTCTGTTTATGCCCCAATACCTAAAACTACATGTTTTTCAAAAAAATGTTTTCTCAGTTTAATCAGCACACCCTATTTAAAGAATAAGGAGTGCTTTTACATGTGTACAATGCACCAAGAAAAAATCTGTTTGAGAAGTATTTCCTTTGAGTACCTTTTCATCAGAAACTCTGTATCCAACCTTAGAGCATTTGTTTTCACATGTTTTCCCCCAAGACCCTTTACATTAATTAAAGATTTGCTTAGGCAAAACTGAAAAATACATTTAATGACAATCAACAGAGTCTAATGAGACAGGCTGTTGTATTCCTCTGGCAGAGATTCCCTAGTGACATTTGTCAGAACTGGCTGTGCTCTTTTTAAACTTTTAACACCTGCAAAAAACAACTTTTTTCAGTTTCCTTTACAGACAAACTACAGGCATTAATATGGCCCATGGAAGACCTTAGACCTCACACACACAAGGCCAGAGCTGACCCTCCAAATTCCCATCTCTCTCTCTCCAATCATTGTGGGGGTAATTCTGTGTTTTCAGATCATCCCTTCAGCTGTGCTTCCCATGTCAGAAGAGTTTTTGTTTGACTGTTTAGGAAATATGTTCAAGAAGACCAATTAGACAAGCATGCACACATCTCTTTGCCAACATTTCTTCTGAACATTTTAGATATTTTAGCCAAAGGCCCATTTGGGCTTCTCTGAGGGGTGATGTGTCTCTTTCTGAAGGGACTGCACTTGCTCTGCACACAGACTTTCTATGTAAGATATGGCTTTGTGTGTAGCTTCCAGTTTATCACTGCATCAATCTTACTGAAAATGCAAGCCTTTCACCAAGGACAGACATTTAAAACAAGGGTGTGCCCCCTTCTGCAAAATTCTCACTACAGCACTGTTGTGACTAGGCTGTTTATTCATCCCAAATAAGCAATTATTCCCTATTTCCAGTGGGGATCAGAGAGTTTAGCCTTTTGAAATGAAAGAGCAGGCAGACAATTCTAGAGGTAATCTTCACTAGGGGTCAGTCAGAAACACAGAGTGATGCAGATCTCCCTGAAATCCCAACACAGATCCTGTCAAACCCATCTCATTTAATTACATTCAGCAGCCTTGGCTGATAAAAGTCACAGTGCAGATGAAAGATTTCTGGAAGGGAGTTTCACGTGGTACCACATAAGAGTCTTACACAACCGGTACCACAGAGAGTCAAAAGAGCACTGAGTAAATGAAAATTGGGAATGAAAACTGCATCAGAGAGGCCACTGGAGAACAGATGCACCCAGTGCAGGTTCAGCAGTGGTGTTTATCCAGGTCACCATTAGCAGCAGCAGGGTGGAAAGGCAGTCACTGATGACAGGCTTTGCATATCAAACACTGCCAGACAGGTACCCAGCGAGGACAAGGCTGTCATATTCAGCACCACGAGGTGCTTCAGAAGGTAAATCAGCGTCGTTAATACAGTTAAAGGCCTGCTACTCATCAGCCCAGGCCCTGGGCTCCTGCTGAACATCAGCTGAAGTTTGCTCGGTGGCCACAGTGACAGTCAGCAGTTCCTCATGAGCTCATTAATGCAGCGCTCAGGAAGGAGGGCAAACCCATCATTTCCTAATGCAGACAGCCACTGCTACAGCCAGGCTGCGTCCTGGAGGAGCTCTGGGAGAGAAGCGAATTTTCTGTATCCCCTGGCTGATATTTATTTTTTTCTCCTCAAAATAAGCCAGCAGAGTTCTGACACATTCAAGTACCATCCCAACTCAAGGACCATTTCTAATAAAATACATCCTTGGTGTCTATTTGAAATCAGCAGTTCAACGTAATCAAACAATATACAAAAAATACTTTTTCCAGTATCTCAGCCTGAGCCTTTGGAGATTTTGTGGATAATTAGCAGTTCACACTATCTCTTCCTCACCCCATCTGGGACGTGATTTAAGCCAGCCTGGCTCAAACTGTCATGACTTCAAAGAAAGCAAGTTTTCCCCAATTTGATAAAGGTTGCTTTTTCCGACATTGTATCAAGATCTATAACCTCACTGTCTTTTAAATGTTTGCCCTCCTCTCTCAGGGTATCTGCACTTCAAAGACAGGGGTGGGGAAAAAAAATCAATATTTATAACACTCCCGAATTCTCATGAGTCTTTGACATGAGCTTTATATTTCATGGTTACTGAAGTGTCACTGAAATAAATAGTTTTTCCTGCAGAAATGTAACATATTAAATAAATAAATGAACATGGATTATGCAAGTAGAATCAAAAGTTTCAGGCAAGCTCTCATAATACAAGAAGAAACTGGCAAAGTTGGATACAATGGACAGAACAGTTAGCTACTATGAAAGCTATCCTAATATGTAACTTGCTTCTGTCTGAACGACAGTTTCATTGAATATTCCCTATGCCCAAAGTCTCTAATTGTGATAATTTCCAAAAGCATCTTTAAAATACATTATCTCTGAAAATATTTTACTTGAACAACAGAACTATTGCATTTATAGAAAGTATTTTCGTTTTGTAGTCAAAAATCCTTTTGAATGCAATGTAAAAATAATTGTAACAGAATTGCTTAAAGGCATTGAAAAATTGAAAAGCACAAAGTCAACAGGCTAAGAAAGAACCCTACTGCAATCCAAACGTTTTTAAATGGACAATCTGAGCCACACCTAGAAAAATAGGAGCATATTTTCTCTGTTCTCTATTTTCTTCAAGAAAAATACTCAAATAAATTGTCTTTGATAGAAAAGAACTACCACACAATAGAAGGAAGTCATAGATCACTGAAAGCAAACTGGAAATCAGCCACACAAGAAAGAGACTCCTTCCTCATTGGTGGGAACATCTTTTAGAGCAAGAGGAGCTTTCTTTGGTTTAGTATAAACTTCCAAGTGACAAACTCAAAGCTGCCTGTATTGCAGAGGAAAAGTTCCTGCAGAGAGTTACACCTGTATCTGCCTCAATTCATCCTCAGCCTCGTTCCACTATGATCTCCTGAACCAACAGTCCCAACATTGTCTCACCACAATCAGGCCCTGATTTATTAAAATAAATTCCAAATGCCCAGCTTATAGTTGTGTTCTTTATACTAAATATATTCTTTATACTAAATATAAGGATATATAAGTATTCTTTATACTAAATACATACAGAAAGAGATTAAACCAACAGGTTTAAATCCAGCGACCTGCACCTACTAGTCAATTTGTAGAATTTAATAAAAGTAATACTAAAAACCTTTATCTTTAAGAGTTTTCCAAGAACTTCTGAGGTCAGTCTTTTTAACATTATTTCCAGAAAAACACGATTTTCCATGACAAAAAGATGTCACATAGGTTCTACTCCCTTTCAACCGAAGTAAAACAGGGAGAACAGAAAACGTGTCAGATGAAAGGTTAATGAAAAGACTCTTGACATGCCACTGGTTAATTATTGATTAATTTATGGAAATAATTTAAAAACAGAAGTGATTTTTTTACATTAGTATTTTGAAATGACAGAAGTTGGTTTCAGAGAGGTCTTTTATTCATATTCGTTTTCTAAGAAAAAGGAATTGAAATCAAGACTCAAACACTTTGCTTCTGCATTTCTTAATCACAGCCCTACACGAATGACAAGGCAGAATGTTTATGATTTCTCACCACGCACTCACGGTAAATATGTTTAGTCAATTAGCAGAGTGTTCCACAGACTGCAGCGGCAGGGCTGGCAAACCACAGATCGAACTCGGGTCTTTGGCAAAAGCACCATTCCACACCCTGTTCGCTGCTCCTCTAGAGGCCATCGGGACGGGCTCTCCTCCGCACACATGACATCAGTCTGGGCAAAGCTGATCGACTGGCACTGCTAAATGAGCCTTCCCACATGCACAGAAGAACAAATCCAGTTTGTGCTTCCAACTGACACCAGCCCTCCACATCTAACAAGCAATAATCAAATATATACACATCTTGGTCATTTAATAAAAACAACTTTGAGATATAACATCTCAGTGGCAAAACTTCAAATATTTATTTCAAACACTCACAAAACATGACATTATATATATATGTAATTATTATGGCTGCATAACTCCAGCAGATAATACTTCACCTTTTCCTAGCAAATATGAATCCCTAAGAGCTTCCTTCTGGGCACACGCATTCACCTTGCAGAAACATAAATAATCTTTGGTTAGAGAGGCCAAATAAAATCTCTAACCCTTAATCATCTTATTCCTTTCAGTCACCCATTCTAGATGCCGAGATAGAGCCACAAAGTGTCAGGCAGCGCCAGCACACAACTGGTGATTGTTACCAGTAACTGGGAAGACAAGAGTTTTAAGCCCCTGCACGAAGCTTAGGATCAGAGTTAGTTTTCTCTACCGACATGACTAATATCCACCTTAAACCAGGTATTACAGTAAGGATTAGTAAACACGAACAACTTAAGAGTCTAATTACTGCCTAACTTCTTAAAACGCCGCGCTGGACATTTACCTGGGAAAGCCTTCTCTCAGCTACTGCTGAAAGTGGTGCAGTGATTTAGAGCTGGATGTGCTTTCTTTGGAGCTGCTGCTGTTGCCGTACTTCCAGCAGCCAGCGCCAAAGCACATGCCACTGCTTGCGTAAACCAGACGATCAACAGTGTTATTTTCAACTTATCTATTGACCCCAAGTGCAACAGCCAGATTTTAGAGATTCTGCTGAATGAAGGTGATGAAAATATCACAGATTATCAGTTCCTGCTAATTATGAACACAATGATAGATTGCAGAACCTCCTGAAAGTACAAATACCAGGATCATTTCCAGGTTGTGGTTAATGAAAATAAAATCGTTAAAGAAAAGGCTAAAGCTACAATTCAGAGACGCTACAAAGTGACTCGAAGCAAAGAAGGATCAACAAGAAGCCCTTTAGTTACTGGATCTCCACTAAATTCTCACTCTGTAAAACCAAATGCCTGTAAAAACATTAGATGCTTATCCAAACTTTGCGCAAGTGGACAAGCTGGGAAAAAACCTTCATCGGAACAAAACGCAGATTGTTACTGCGAACTTTTCATGCGTCCTGAGCTAATCCTCAAAACCAGCACAGCTTCCATTCACAAGACAGAATTACTAGAACACTTCTCGTTACCTGAGCACTCGCTTAAATCACAGAAAAAAAAATTAAGTGAGGCAAGGGGAAAAGGTACGAATGTGACGTTTTCCCAACCAAACTCAGCCACCTCCCCTCCCGAGGAGAAATCAGGTCTGCCACATGGTTACACCTCGGGGCTGGAACGCGCACGGATGCGGACACGGAGGTGCGAGCATTACCTGCCAGCGGCCGTAGCTGAGCAGCAGGAGCGCCAGGGGGATGGCCGTGCCCGACATGGCGTGGGTGGAGGGCATGCTGTACTCGGAGTTGTAGAAGACCTCCAGCTTCACCACGGGCGGCGAGGCAGGACGCGGCCAGCGGATCACGTCCTTGGTGCACTGCCCCAGGTACATCACCCACACCCAGATGATGATGAGCCTCCGGCCCAGCCAGGCGTCCACATTCCAGATGCAGAAAGGGAAAAAGAGGATGTAGAAGAGCTCGTTGCCCAGCTCCGTGCCCAGGCTGAACAGATAGTAGAGGAAGCGGCTGCGAGTGGCGAACTCCTGGCTGCCGTCCTCCTCCTCCGTCAGCGAGTTTCGGCGCGGCCTCCTCCTCCAGCGCCGCGGGGTTCCCGCCGCGCCGGGCACGGCCCCGTTCCCGGTGGGATGCGCCTGCCCGCCCGCGGGGCCACCGTTCGCCACCGGCCCCCGCTGCTCCGCGCCGGGCCAGCCCGAGGGCCCCTCCACCCCGCAGAGCCGCTGGAACGCGGCCACTTTCTGCGGGTCCTGCAGGTGGGCAGCCAGCCGGGCCAGGCGCTGGCCGAGAGACATAGCGGAGGGACCGGAGGCGGGCTGAGGGCGGCGGGGGACTTCGTCTGCGGGGCGGAGAGGGGGACGGGGGATCCGCGGAAAAGGAAAGGCGCTCTCTGAAGAGAAACCCGCTGGAAGGCGAGGCGCCGCGGATACCGCGGGACTACCCTCGCCTCACCCGCTCCCTCCCGCCGCTCGCTCCTCGCTCCCTCCCGCCGCTCGCTCCTCACGCCCTCCCCGCTCGCTCGCTCCCTCCCTCACGCCCGCGCCGGCCCCGCCCCGCCGCGCCTGCGCGCAGCCCCCACCCCGCGGGAAAGATCCAACGCGTGGCGGATTGGCCGCGGTTCTCCCTCGGTCCCACCCCCAGGGAGGCGCAGCCAATCGGAGCTCGGCACTGCGCGAGGCGGTGCGCGGCGTGAGGCGGCCTCGAGCGTGAGGGGCAGAGGCGGCGGAGGGCGGCCCGGGGGATGGGGCGGGGGACCGTAGAGGAGCCTGTTTCTCCTCCTCCTTCTCCTCATTCTTCTCTTCCTTCTTCTACTCCTTTTCCTCCTTCATCTTCGTTATAGAAACCCCGAATCAGTTGCGGTGGATGAGAGCTCTGAGATCATCGAGTCCAGCCTGTCACAGATCACCACCTTGTCCACTAGACCATGGCACTGATTGCCCCATCCAGTCTTTCCTTAAATACCTCCAAGGGACAGTGACTCCACCAGCTCTCTGGGCAGTCCGTTCCCAGTCACACTTTCCGTGAAGAAATTCTTCCTGATGTCCAACCTAAACCTCCCGTGGTGGTATTGAAGATTTATTGGAGCCTAAATCTGGTGGTGTAAACAAGAGAGGGAAAGCGGAGTGGTCGCAGCCCCGGCGGTCAGGCCGGTTCAGCCATGGCGGCAGGCCGCGACCACAGGGCTGCCGGAGCCGCTCACAGGTTCTGCAGTGCCTGAGGCAGCAGTCGTGTCTTATCCCGTCTCCATAATTGGGAGGAGATTCCACACCTCCTGAGAGTGTGTGTGTGTGTGCAGGGCAGGGAGTTCAGCAGGACCAGGAGATTTGTGAGCAGGTACTTTGCAAGTCCGCAGTTGCTTCGGTTTCCACCCTGGAAATGCTGTGAGAAATGCAGTCCCTGGTCTCCTCTGCTTTCTGTTGCTTCTGCCCGTACTACAGATGCTGCTCCTGTGTATTTGTATCTTGCCTTAAAATCAGGAGGTTAAAGAAGTGATAAACTGTTGCTTTGTGCCGTTTTTAAAAGGGGGAACAATATGACCCAAGCAACTGTTTAGCTTAAATCCTAACCAAAATAGAAAATCTGATGTGGAATTCAAATATTAAAAAGTTGAAACCAAGGAATATGATGCAGATCTAGAGTGTTTTAGTTGAAATAGCTATCAATACTGTTTTGAGGAGGTACTTGAGTTGGTGCTGCATGATATTCTCATTATGCAGTGCCAACAAACCATACAAATGGAATTTGCTGCTGTATCTCAAGAAGAAATCTGTATGACAATTTATTTGAAAGAGATGGTGTCCAAAAAGCTCCTAGTAGCAGGTTCCGTGTCCTGCTACATTTTTAGCAGTGATCTGGAAGCAGATCCAAACCTGCTGCTGCAAAAATTCAGCTCCAGGATGAATGGAATTGTAAATAATGACGAGGATGGGGCACTGATCAATACGGTTTGTACAAGCAGCTTGTTCAAACCTAGTGAATTTTCATTCATCAAGCCATATAGCTGTGTATCTTAAAATCCAAGTGTGGAGAGCATAACTGGAAAATAGAAGACTGTGAAGGTAATGACTTTGAGAAGGATTTTAGGGTCAGATAAGTAAGCAATCAGATAAGGGCTCTGCTGTATGCTGTTATGGCAGAAAAGGATTAATCAATGTATAAACAAAGGAATTAAAAAGTGTTTGTTTTACCTCTCATGTTTGACCTCAATAATATCATCACAGGGTAGTGCATACAGTGCTGGTTTTCAGATTTTAGCACATTTTTCAGCACATTGGAAAATAAGAGCAAAGGAATGAAGCAAAATGTTTTGGTGGCTGGAGAAAATGCATTATGCTGGGATGTTTTAAGAGCTCAGGCTGTTAAAGTTATCTGGAAGAGAATTGGGAGGTGACTTGATTGTAGTGTACAGGAACATTCCTGGGGGAAATACAGGATATTAAAGGGCTCTTTAATCTATTGAAGAAAGGCATAATAAGAAGCAATGGCCAAAAGCAAAAACCAGACAAATTCAAATAGGAAATAAGACACACATTTTTCCATGGTTAACCACCAGAACACATTCCCAAGTGCAGCTGAGGATTTGCCATCATTTCATGTCTTCTGTTGAAGATCAGATGTATTTCTGAAAATTAGTTTTCAGCCAAGCAGAAGTTATGTTTTATTTTATTGGATGAATGCAGGTTGAAATCTGATGGGCCATGATAAGCACAGTATGAAGTTGATCTACTGGGACCATTGTGTTTCAAGTTCTAAATGGCAGAAATAGACATTTCATTTATTACCATGAGCATTAGAATCAATTCTTTTTTTGCCTTGAAATACCTACACACCATAAAAAAGCTGATCTGAATTACGCCTTTGGCTGCAGAATATATTTACTAAGAAATTATCTAAAGGTTTTGGCCTTTTCACTCCTAAATTTACATTCTTGGGATTACTTGGGAAAATTTCTTTGCATTTTAATTTAAATCTCTGAAGGAGTAGATCCTTACAAGAAAATTCATTTAGTGCATTCTGGTTCTCTTGGCCTTGAGGCAATTTTACCTATTTGATGTTCACATTGTGAAATATTTCTTGTGGGATTATCATGCAGAGTGCTCAGGTAACTGCACCAAATGAATCCTGATAGATTTGCTATATTGTACATTATGTGTATTTGTATGTGGCATATGTTTTCATCACACAGCCTTAACCTCACTTGAGGCATCATTATATGAACAATTATATTACCAACAGAGGAGCTGCTGTTACTGAAAGAAAGATGAATGGAATAAAAATAAGATTTCAGATCAGTAGCTTGGCAGAGAAACATGAAAAAATCCACCCCCGAAATGGTACATGATCAATTTTTCTGTCTTGAGACTGGAGGGTGTGCTGTCATTTCTCTGTCTTCTGAGAAATGCTAATCCTGCAAGATACATGTGCCTCCTAATTTACATGCTTCCCTGGCTCTTGGGCAGAAAATGCAAAGACAGGAGCTGAAAAACAAGCTGCTGCCTCGTTTGTGCATTTTCCCAGAGTCAAGCCACAAACAATCTCCCCTTAAACACAGAACAAACTGAAATCTGTTAATTAACCAGATGACGAGTTCTGGAATGAGATCTGAATAACTGTACAGGGGGGAAAATCAGCGATTACAAAGCAAGACTTGTCTTTATGGTATGTGCTTGGTAACTTAAAAAAGCAGAAAGTGTTTGTGTGTGTGGCTGAAACTTGTTTACTTTAACTTTGAACTGTTAGTGTGAAAATGGCGTGACATTATTACTGAGGGAGCTTTTGAATTACCTCTGTGCATTTTAAGGCAAGTAACGATTGCAGTGGGGGCGCAGGAGTGGGGTGGGGTGTGCCCTAACACTGAACTTGGGCAGAAATTGTGTTTCTTTGTAGTATCTGCAGAAGATGGCCCCAAGCCTGTTCTGGATCCCTCTCAGCTCAGCACACAAGGGCTGCCGGAGCTGACACCCGTACCATGCATTTCCAAGGATGCCTGGCAAAGCCACAGCACTCTCAGCATGTTCTGCAGGCTGGCAGGATTTGACAAGACAGCTGTGAGAATCGATGGCAAATGAGGTGCAGATCACATCCCGCTTACAGCTGCTGCTGTCACAGCCCTGCCCCGGTGATAGGAACAGCACCAGGAGTTCCTTTGTGAAGCAGAACATCTCGCTTATCCCCCACTTAGATGAACACTGGTATTTAACACACCAGGTCTGCCTTGTGAAGCTTTTAACAATTGCAGACCAGTTTATCCCAGCCAGCAGAAGCCCCTTGTTTTTCTGTCCTAATAAAACTGAAGGAGCAGGTGTCAGGATGTTCTCCCGGATTGGGGGATTCTTTTCTGTCATCACCAGAAATAGCTTGAATCCAGTCATCTTTTTGTGCCAAAGGCATGTGGGATAGCATTTTGTCAGGAGAATTAAGATTATTTCCCAGCATGAGGAAGGATGGAAAGGAGTATCCATAGAGGTCTGCCTTCCCAGTGAAACAATTACTCTAATGCTGCTAGGGTTGTGTTATATTATTAATGATGTTAAAGTGCCTAGAGTCAGAGGAAAGCTTCATTTTAGATGATTTTTGAATGTCAATGAATAAAATGTGCTAATCATATCGGGTTTATTATTAATTTTTAAAGAAATTGGTGAGTTGAGTGCCCAGATTTGAGAAGGCAAGAATATATTTATTATAAGGTTTATTATAAGTCTTGAAAAATACATGAGAGTATAAGGGAAAATGGATTTTATTTCTAATTAATGCTTATTGCTCTAAAGAAAAAAAAAAAGCCTGAGAAGGTTTTGATTTGTTCTTGAGTATCAGCTAGTGCAATAGCTCAGCGAGGAGCTGGACAAGTGCTAATGTACCATTACAGCAGTGGGAGAAAGAACGGACTGAAGGGTTTTCAGCTTACTTAGGCTGTACTTGGTTGTTGCTGAGTCCTGAGCAGTTCTTTTCTTGGTAAGCAATTTAAGGTATTAAAATATTGCTTATCTCTGTAAAAGTTACTGCTCATGAATCTCAGGGATGGCTTTTTCAGTGGAACGTCAAAGAATTTAGCTGTCCTTACTAAAAATGTATGTAATGAGCCAATGTAGCACTTCTTTTAGATAAGGTGTAACAGCTCTCTCATTCTACATGGGCAAAAAAAAAACCCAAAAATCCTCAGTAGTTTGGAAAGAATAAGGTTTGGTTCTTGTGGTTTTTTGGGGTTTTTGTTTTGGTTTGGTTTGATTTTTTTGGTGGTGTTCTAATTGCTATGCTAAAAATTTTACCATTGCAATAAAAAAATAATCCAATGACTTGCTGCAATCTCCTGATGTCAATTTAGCCTGGTTATGCATTTCTTTCTGTGGGATAATGTTCTAAGTTCTGCAGGCAAGAGAACCTTTTTTGTTGGTGGTGGTGTTTTATAGCTTTGCCTTCATTATTTACTTTGTTAATCTGTTAAATTGTGCACACGCAGGGCTTTGGCATTTAGGCACGATAGGGAAAGGTCACTGGGTACCTCAGAAATCTGATCCCTTGGCAGTGTGGAAAAATGGAAAGATGAAGGCCAAATTACATTACCTGAGCAATAGGACCATGAGCACCAAAAGCAGAAAGCACAGGCTTTGTTTGGGTGGTGAATGTTTTGCTTCAGAGTTAGGAGCTTGGATTTTGAAGGGAATGGAATCAGCTGGCTTTGGTGTGTTGCTATTTTAGCCCAGGGTGGCACAGCAGCACATGTCCTCATGTCACAAGATGCATTTCTCATTATACTGCTGCCTCATTTAGGTGAGAGCCAAGTGTGCTCATCATTCCAGAGTCTGCCCAGCTGCTTGGGTTGGTTTATCTTTTTTTTCTCTGCATGTCTGTGTGAGCACATAATCTGAGAAAGGCACACAATTTTAGTGACAGCGTGGTTGTATGCAGATGCCAGCTGTGCAATGCTGGGATTCATTACACCAAACAAGAATAAAAAAAGTTGAAAATAAGTAATAAAAGGGACTGCAGTGATGGAGTCTCCTCTCTAAAGCTGTTCTAGGGATGCAGTTGTTGTAGTTGTTATATATGTCCTTTCATTCTTTTGTGAACTTAAATCCATGGATTTAACCCTGTCACATGCCATCTCAACCACAATTCAGATAAGATTATTCATTATTTAAGCAGTGTTTCTGTTGTGTTAAAAATGAGATTATTCCGTTTTCAACATTATCTTAAAATACATTTATCTCAGTGTCTTACAGTTCTTAATTGGCAACGCATCAGAACAACTCTGTGAGGGAGTGGAACGTGTGATTACCACCCCCTTAATTTTACTACTGGGAAAAAGATACTGATTTGGTAACAGTTTCATTATACTTCCATTTCTTCCATTTTCCCATGTTCCTGTAATTTTAAATTTTTAATTCAGTGATGTGCTGACTATGTGGTGATAAAATGGGGATTGTTTTATTTTCCCCTGTGGTTTCTCAAAGAGACTAACAAATCCTAAAGCAACAATAAACCCTTGGTCTTTTTGCCTCCTCATCCCAGGATTAGAATTGAAAATAATTAAATCTGGGAAGGCGGGGGAGACATTGGTTGCTTTGTGGGTGGGCAGAGTGGGTTTGCTCTTTTTCAGAAACACAAAAAAAAAAAAAAAAAATTAGAAAAAGAGGAGGAGGTTTAGGATCCTGCTTTTTCTAAAGTTTGAGCTAATAATACCTAGTTGTGGGTGTAAACTCTCATTTCTGCAACTTGTTTCTGCACTCTGGCTACCAGGGATTAAATTGTAGACTTGCTTGTTTTCACTTAGAATAACCGACTGTGCTCTCATTCCCATGCTTTCCTTTATTATCCACAACATTTTTCCATGGAAGAGGCAAGTTGCTAACCTGTGCCTGCACATGTTTGGGTGCCTTCCCTGTGTTATTTTATGGCTATGTTTTATTACTAGCAAGACAGCAGAGGAAGGGTAGAATTAAAAAACCCCAAACAACCAAAATTTTGCACAGCCCTTCATCAACCTGGAGCCCAGAATTATAGGGCTCCCTCTTTCACAACTCATCTGGTGGTTATACCATACTTTCAGCCTGTTTATCCCTGGAACTTCTGCAGATCCCTCAGATGCTTGTCCTTTAAGAAAGGAGTAAGTTCTTTCAAGCTGACTTGCATCAACTGCAATTCCTGCACATTGGGCTGAATTTTGTGTGCAGGAGTGGCAGCTACATCCGTGTCTGAAAGCCAACTGTGCTGCAGGGGCAAACAGCTGCTGAGAGCTCCTGGGAGCAGGAGGATTCTTGTTGGAGCACGCTGAGAGCAGCAGGAATCCCTCTCCTGGTTCCCCAGGAGCAGAACCTGCTCGCTGATGGGACAGTTCAATTGTCCCCAGGCCAAGGATGAAAACAACCCTCTTCTTAGGGCATCACAGAGTTGGGAGGGCACCTAGGAAGGTGATCATAGCCTAGGAATTACAGCTTTGTGGAAAAAAAAAAAAACAAAAAAAGCTCCTTTTCAAGAAACTAAAGCCTTTCTGATTCTTCAGACTCATCAAAGGGATGCACACCACACCACACCACAAGAATGGGAAGGAATTCATGGGAATCAGCCTGAAGAGCAGGAGCAGAAAGTTCACCACGTGGCATCCCATGACATGAAAGGGAGGAGCATGTTCAAATCTTCCCATCAGTCTCAAAAGTTCATGTGTAGGCAGCTAGGCAAGACTTAGATGTGCCAAATAAATCCCTAGGGAAGAGGGATTTGATATGCTGAGAGAATCAGGATGCAAAGTATAAGATGTACAGCTCAGGGGAATTTGCCTTTGCATTCACAGATGTGTGTTTTAGTCAGTTCTGGACTCTTTTTCTTGGAAGATTACAAATTGCCAAGATTATGAAATGGAGCAGATTCATGTTCAAGGGTGTGTCACCTTACTCATCCTTGAGTAGGAGGAGTGAAAGCTTCCCTAGGGTCCTTTCTGACAACATTTATTCATTTTCTATTCAGAGGGAGAAAAGAAGCCACAGTTTGGGAAATGTGTTCGTCATTCTTGGAGTCATTCACTGGAAAAGGCAGATACCTTAACAGACAGACAGACAGACAGACAGACAGACCAGGAGATCTACAGGCAGATGAGAGAGTGGTTTGGAGTTGGCTGATAACAAACCAAGTGTGGGGATTGCTCTGAAACTCCATCCCACACCTCAGGCAGGACTAAAAGGGAGATATCTTGAATTCAATGCAATACAGGATCCACTGATGGTAGTCAGTTGTGATTATTTTTATAAATAATTGGGTAGATGCCACTTTTTTAGAGGGTAGGATTCCCACTTTTGATATAAATACCAAGTGGTCAGAGCTCTTGCCAGGGAAGGACATTTCTGAGCTCTTTTAACAGTGTAATAGCCAATATTAATTCCCTCTCATTGTGCAGAGTGAACAAACAGGAGTTTGTTGCAGGTGAATTGAGAACATCCATGACATTGCCAAGAGCCATTTTTTTTCAAGCTGCTGAAAATGCCGGCAATCCATCTCCATCAGTCTTGGAGTGTTACGTACTCCCAGTCCTGGGGAGGTTCTCAGGGAAAGGCCAGGTGTGCTCAGCACACATGGTGATACTCAGAACAGCTTGCCTGCCTTACTGCTGCACCCTTTTTCAGGTAACGCAACCTGTGCATCCCAGGGCAATTCAGAACCTGTAGGACAAGTACTTGGGATGGAGCCCGTGGTTCTGCCAGCTCTCGTTCTCAGGGTAACATTTGCTGCTCTTTTTAATTACACAGAAAGTGCTCAGAATTATGTGTGTGTCTGTGATATTTCACAGAATCACAGAATATCCTGAGTTGGAAGGGACCCCAAGGATCATCAAAGTCCAGCTCCTGGCCCTGCAGAGGACACCCCGCACAAGGTACCCTAGAGCATTGTTCAAGTACTTCTTGATCTCCAGCAGGTTTGGTGCTGTAGCCATTTCCCTGGGGACCCTGAGCCATTTCCTCAAATGTAAATTAATCCTTAAAATATCATCATGAAGTAAGTAATTAGATGTTTGGGGTGATGATTTAAAATGCATAGGGTTATGTGACTTGCCCTCAAACATCCAAGTCATTAAATAAATGCACTGTCATGATGGAGAGGTTCTACAATGTCTGCATTGGGCACCAGAGATGGGACTCAGGTGGATTCATCTGACCAGGTCAAGAACACTACCTATCTTCCAGATACCTGTCAGGGAAACTGTTTTCTGCCGTGGCAGCTGAACCTAGAGTTATGTAAAAGTTCCTACCACCAACTGTCCTGGCAGTGGTGACTGAACTGGGCTGCCATGCCCTCACAGGTGTCAGTGACCAGTAGGGCCAGGCCTTAGCCTGATTCAGGGACACAGCAAAGGCATGGCTGCTCCACCTGGATCCCTGGAGAAGCCCACTCTGCTGTGCACACTCAGAGCCTTGTAGCACGGAGCCAGTGCCATTCACTGAAAAAACACAGGCTTCTGTGAAAAGGGTAAGGGAAGAGAAGCAGCAGAGCTTCCTTCCATTTATCTTAATAAACATAGTCAGCTTGGGAGTGGGAAATCTCAATTCAGTTTCATCTTGGCCTGATGGGATGCAGCCCACTCATGACTCAGAAGGCTGCTGTAGCCACCAGGTTATGGCATAATCCAGGGCACTGTGTCTTCCATCCCTCCTGATTTTAATTCTTCTGTCAGAGGAATGGAAAGAGATCTAGCATTGCAAGTAGTGCTGTGATTGGGATGTTGGAGATCCACATTTGGGGGAGCTTCACTGCTTTGGCTGAGGAGGGAGCAGGGACTCTTGGTTAGGTGTTACCTCCCACAGGTACTGGGAGCTGCAGTTGGAGGCCCCCAAAGTCCTGCCCTTGGAGTTCAGTGAAATCAGTCATGCAAACAAGTCATGCAGCTGTAGGTTTGGAGTCAGGATATGTAAATGGTAGAGTTTGGCCAGGAACACGAGAGTGCTGATTCACAGAGCTGTGGAGCAACCATGCTTGAAGCATAACTTGAGGAAGCAGCAGCTCTGTGTTTATTTGCCTGAATGTCTTCTGATACTGCCCTTGTGATCTGCTGTGGCCCCTGAAAAGAAACCAATAAAAGATGATGTATAGTAGGAAGAGCATTTTTTAAAGTTGCTAATTTTGGAGGTAGGAGGAGACTGCGTAACTTTTTGATCACTGTGTTTTAGAAAAAAAAAAAAGGTGTTTATAACAGGACTGGAGGAACTTGCAATGTAGGTTCATCAGTAAAGGACCTAAGCATTCTCAGGATTGTGCAGTTTTGCACCTGTGTTGTGCTAGAAACGACACCCTGCTGATGAAGGGGCTTTTCAAATCAGCTTAGCTAGACAACAAAGGAAGATAAAACACTATTCATGAAGGGACTGGAGTTGTCACACTCACTTTGTCTTAAAATTTGCAGCTTCCCTGGCTAATCAGATGGTTTTATCCTAGCTCTTCTAGACTGGAAGTGCTCATTTTTTGGAATCTGATTTTGCCTTATGACTGGTGCTGTCCCCTTCTGTATGATGTATATGTGTGCCCATGTACCTTTTTTATTATGCCTTGTTCTCATTAGCTCTGTCTGCCCTCTCCCCTGCATTGGTTTGGTTGATACTTCACCCACATGTGCAGTCAGGAGAACTCTTCAAAGTCCCTTTGGCTTTTTGAACAGAGGGTGTCTGGCAGAGCTTCTGCAGCCACAAGCTCAACAACCACTTCTGTCCTACTCTTTAATCCTACCAGCACCAGTGGAGTGCTCCCACTTCTGGCCATATGGTAGTACCAGGGTCATGTTACTATAGTTCATGTGTTTTTCACCCTTTAAGTGCCAGCTGTAGAAAAGCACAGACAGAGTCCTCCTGACAATGCCAATAACAAGAGCACAACTGGATTTGTTGTGGAAAAAAATAAAAACCAGGCAGAATCACTCTCTTAGTAGAGTAATTTCTTTCTTGGTTATGGATTGTAAGTCCTACATAGGACAGGACTTCCTCATTTTTCCTTATGAACTTGGACTTCGTTAAGAAACTGGAGGCACAGGGTGACACAGTTGCTGGAGAACACATCATATGTCCTTGGATGAGTAGACAATAATTATCCCATATCATTTACAAAACCAAATCATAAACAAAGCATAAGTAAAGTTAAAGCTTCCTAGATGCAATCACAGGCTTCTGCATATAATCCAGCATGTAAATAGAGCTTACCCTTCTGTCCTAGAGAAATTTCCAGCCTCTGAGTCTGCAAGATTTGGCATTCGTGCCAATAGCAACATATCCAAAGAATAATGTGGAGAACAAGGCAAACATGGTGTAGCAATGACTAACAGACATATTTCAGGTGTAATAAGAACACCTTCTTTGCCTAACAAAATCACCACCCTCCAACAAAGCCCTCACTAAAATGGGACCAGGACTTCCATGTCCAGAAGGAAATCACATCTAAATGATGCAAGAGACTGGTCATCATCATCATCATTGTGCTGCTGTTGCATGCCATGTCTGGTGAAATCCTGGCAAAAGGACTTCACTCAAGTGTCAGACCCTATTGTTTAACTATAAGACAACTGCCTGCAAGAGTTTTAATGAGAACATGGCAAGATTTTTCTCTGTAATTTAACAAGCTGGTTTCATTTTTGAAACAAGTGCTTGGAAACGCCACACGTGGGACTCTCAGTGTCTGTTGGGGCACAGTCTAGCAGCACCCAGCAAGGTGAGCAGAGCAGCCCTGCTGACAGCAGCTGGAATCAGTGCAGCCCAACCAAGGCTGTGCAAAGCCACAGCAGGGAGGAAGGGCAATGCCCAAGCCAGGAAGGCAAGTCAAGGAGGTCAGGGCAGGATCAGGCACAAGGCCAGGCAATCCCAGCCTGGAGGAGACTTCTCACAGCTCTTTTCCCTTCAGTCTTGTCCCAGGTTACAGCTCTGGCCCCAAACACAGGCACCAAACCCCTTGGAGCAGGGTTGAAGGGTGTGTTGATGCTCAAACACCCCTGATGCTGTAAAAACTAAAATGCAGTTGTATTTGTTAGGGCATGCAAAATGCTTGCAAGAAAACCTCAAACCAGCATAAATTACAAATCTGAAACTCAGATCAGGTTCTGTGTAAGCCTGTCTAAGTTTTATGATCTGTCTCACTGAACCTGAGCCATGCCTTCAGCAAGTCTGGCTTGAGTTACATATTTTGGCTTAAAGGGTTTAAAACCTGAAGTTTAAAAGGTTTGTGTAAATAGACATTTATAGCCTTCTGGTTTCAGCAGCTTTTTTGGCCACATACAGTTACTAATATAACTGCTCTTTTCACACAGAGGTGGAGGAGCCCTGCATGCAAGAACCTGAGTGGCACTTAAACAAAGACCTTAGAAAATGGCACCTTTTACTGTAAGAGGTATTTCTTACAAGGCAGTCTGTGTAGGTTTGCAGCATGAAGTGATCTCCAAATTAAAGGCAGTCACACTATTCTCCCAAGTGTGTCATTACGAAATAGTACCTCTTTGTAATACCCCACCATGAAATGTTTCATTTCCAGTCAAGATACTGACCAGTGCTGTGATTCTGCAAGGGATTATCTTTATGCATCATGCTCACACATTCCTTTGAAGTCACAGGGAAGGCACTCAGTGCTGAAAGTTGAGCATGTTTGAATCTTGACAAAGTTATAAAATGTTTGCAATTAATTTTGAGAAGCCTGTGGGCCTACTGCTAATAGAATTAAGATGCAGCTTCCTTTCTTAGTGTTGAAATACTCCCTGTAAAGATAATAAGTAGATTGAAATATAAAGAAATTATTTAGGTGAACATTGATCGTTTTTTAATAGGCCCCTAAGGCTCTCTTGACTCCAAATAAAGTTGAGAGGAGCCAGAAGTGTTTAACCCCTCTGCAAGCAATCATGTTGTTAGGAAGAACAAACCTTATGAAGTCTTTTTCTCCCTATGCTTCTGAACCAGTAACAGTGAAATAAGGACACTGATTTCCTTTGTAAATCAACTGGTGAAAAATACCAAAAAAGTTGTTATCAATGCAGTGAAAACCTGCTTTTGTGAATAATTTCCCTGTACCATTGCAGATGCATGATCTTTGGCACGCATGTAGAAAAATACTATTACATTGAATCCACTGATGTTTCCTTACCACAAGCAATTAAAATATAAGGTATAAACTGCCCATACAGTCCTTGAAAAAATAAAATTGATACTTTGAAAGAGCTGTTTTCACATTCTTTCCTGTGTGGTCTAACTACAGCCAAAATAACTGAGAATATTGGATTATAGCAATATTTCTTTGTTGTGCTGGAAAATGGATGTCAAAATATAGCAAAACAGTAAAAACATCACAGCACAGCACACATGTGTTCCATGATTAGCACAGAGCTAACAAAGGCTTAAAAACAAAGATGATGATCCTGGCAATGTTAAGAAGACCTGACAGAAATACCAGCCCTGTGGAAAGCATATCTCATCCTCCCATCACCTGGGGTTTGCAGTGGGTATTTCCAAGGACTGGGAGAAGGGCAGGGCCCTTGTGGGCAGGAGGTGGCCCTGGATGCTGGGCACAACTGGGAGAGGTGTCCAGCTGCCTCCCAGAGCAGCCCTGGGCTGTGGCTTTGGTACCCCCACCTGGGTGCTGCCTCCTCTGCCAGTGCTTGCTCTCCCTGAGAGCCCCTCTGCTGAAACCCCTTTGTGCATCCTGACCTGCAGCACACCAGGAAACAGCTCTGGCACAGAGACCTCACCTCCTGCTGCTCATGCCCCACAGCTGCCTGCTCCAGCCTGTGGGCACAGGCAGATAAGAAGAGGTGACAGGAAATTCATGGAGAGAAGCATTTGAAAACAATGCAGAGCTGGGATCAGAGCTTGCTTCCACAAGGACTCTTCCGCCACATGAATAATCTCCACAAGGTGAGCAAAGAGAGCGTTTCACCTGTAAAATGTTCTGTATAAAGAGCAGAGTTGACAGAGGAGTGAAGAGTTTGATTAGGAAAAATAAAGTCACAGGGCAAAATTTACACGCCGTTGGGCAGGCTGCAAAATGCTTAGCTGGACAAAGCTAAGGAAAAGACATGGAACTGTGGTTTAATTACTCTGTCTGGGGAAGATTGTATAGAGATTAAGGGAAGTGCATGTTTGCAGAGATAACACAGCTTGAGGGACAGCCAGGAGATCAGAGGTTGTTCAAAGGTTTACCACTTGTCCAGTGCCTTCCAGCAAGTGGAGCCACAAACTGAGGCACTCGCTGGCCAGGAAGCGCTGCCAGCACTCACAGCTTCAAACTGTGCCAGGCCAGAGCAAAAGCACAGACCACAATGCATCTGTCTGAGCATGAGAAATCAAACCTTCGTTGTGATTAGGATAATTCTAACCTAAAGATCAGCTTAGGCATGCACCTACATTGAGGTAGCACAGATGACTCTTGCCCATGCTCTGTGCCCATCAAAAGCTGTGTTCCTGCATCCATGTGGTGCCAAGCTCCAGCAAAAAAGCCCCTGGGAGCAGAGTATATTGACTTTGAATCAGCACCAGGCTACTGTGATAACACAGCTTTTAGTTGGAATATACCATGGACACTTATGCTGTGCAAACATGGCTTGAAAGGTGCTTGTATAATGAAAAAAACCCCAACATATTCCTATTTTTTTTTATTTATTCAGTTATATTACTGCAGAATCACAGATTCATTTAGGGTATAAAAGAACTCTAAGATCATTGAGCCCAACCTTTGGCCAAACTCCACTTTGTCAACTAAACCATGGCTCCAAGTGCCACGTCCAGTTGTTTCTTGAACACCTCCAGGGATGGAAACTCCACCATTTCCTCAGGCAGCCCATTCCAATGCTTAACAACCCTTTCTGAGGAGAAACTCCTCCCGATATCCAACTCAAACCTCCCCTGGTGCAGCTTTTACCGAGCATCAGTTTCCTCCAATAAATTTAACTACAATCTTCCTCCTCCCTCAGCAATCCAGGCCCTCTGGGAAAGCTTTGTATTGAAAACCAGCTGCTGTGGAAAGCTGGCTGCTGCAGTCAGCGCATGTAGGAGGCCCTGAATATATGTGTTATAAATGGACGAGGCTTTAAATATATATATATTATACCTGTACTTGAATATCTTTACCCTGACTAGTCCTAGTTATCCTTGATGGGCTGCAGCTGTGATGTTCTTCATTAGGCTGCAGCTGTGGTTTGTCAAGGTAACTGGGATAAAAGGGGAGTGGGCTACTTAGTCAGGCAGAGCCTTGAAGGAGCTCTGACTAAGGAAGATCTTGATCCTGTGCTGTGAAGATCTGCCGCCCACAAGACAACAATGAGAGGTACAGGACTTATGAAATATAATAGCTTTAACAACATGGGACTTATCTAATATGCTATTGGACTTACGGAATATGTTAACTACAACAAGCGCAGAGACTTGGATCCAAGCAGCACAAATCAGGACATGGTAACCAAGAGCACACCCTGCTGCAGCCGTGCAGAGCAGCCCCACGTGTGTTTTTCTCAACCTCCTGCCCAGCTGTGTCCGTCTTTGCTGAACATCTGGAGATGGGAGCCAGCTTTACACAGGTATTCCAAATTAGACTCTCTGCTGTTTTCTGAAGCAGGAGCCTTCTCCAGCCTTGTCATCAATAGTTGTGAAGACTTTCCTCTAGACTTTCCCCTTTCAGATCTCACCTCCTGTGTGTTAAATTAATTGCAGGATTAGCCCCCCCTAAAATTTACATGTAAGTGCCATGTATTCTACCTGAAAGAGTTGTTGATGCAGTTTTCCCAACACTGAAGGGCACTTGTCAGGAGACATCTCCGTGGCCTCTCTCCAGTAAGAGAAAACAGGAGTTCAGGAAAGTTTGAAATGAATGAAAAGTGCAAATCTTGAGTTCATCTGCCAAATTTCTAGCATCTCTTAGGTCTGTCTCTGCCCAACTCAGCTCCTTTGTGCTTCAGATAAAATACATTCTATTCAACATGGCCAAACTTAAACAAAAGCTCAGGGGAGAGGGCTGTGAATTTATTTTTTTTATCACTGCTGTGGATTTGTAACCCTTATTCTTCTGTCCGTACTGTTGTGTATAGTTAATGAGCCCCTCGGGGCTTTTCTTTTTGGAGGAAACTTCAGACACTGAGTGCTACTTGGAAAAGATACTATCCACAGCCAGATATTTGCAGTGTTTAGGTGTGAGCAAAGATCTGTAACTAAAATGGTTAAGTGAAAAAAAGGAGTAAAACACCTGAGAAGACAAAGCTGGATTTACTCTCCCTGAGAACATGGTGAGACTTTACATTAACAAATACACATCCTGATTCTGTGTTATTAATTGGTTTATGCTAATGAATTACAAAAAGGACTAGTATAAAATTCGACACATGCACTATTTTGCAAAGTTCCATAGCTACACAGAAATGTATGTGAGCAGATACCTTAAGATACCCAAAATCTGGGAAAAAGGCAGCTGTAACAAAGTCAAAACAATGCATTAGAAGGACAGATAAAGGATTGATAAAGATTTCACCGTAAAACTATGGGAATTTAGGAGCTCATTTGCTAAAGGATGCCTTGGCTTTGTTCTCTATTTCCCCCCAGGTTGATGGTTGCACTGGGGAGCAGATTTCCCGTACTTGAAACTACTTCGGAGAACGAGGTGCGAACTATGGGGTGGAAAAGCCACCTAGTGGTACAGGGACATGGTGCCAGGCAGGAGCCGGTACCTCTGAATTCCAAGGAAAGGTTTGTTCTCATGCTGGGACATCGTGCCCTGGCATGTTATAAAGAGCATTTGTTATTATTCATGGAAGTCTGGAATGTGCATTGTGGGTGCATGAAACCCACATGCAAATTAGAGAAATTTTCCAAAGGACAGGACCATGAAACTTTGTTGGATCATTGCCTGTTTTACATGTGCTGTGTAGACAATAACATCTCATTAAGAGCTATTTCAGAGAATTAAGAGGATAAATGAGTTTGCCTCATTTTTCTTTCCACCTGTCCAAATAAATGTAGGAGTTGCTGTAAGCCCAGCTGCCCAGAGCACAAAAAGAGAAGAAAGGTTATGGAGACAGCACCCATCTGTACTTTTTATTTTAATTTTCATTGTGTCATAGCTTTGAGGCAAGACAAGTCAGTGCATTTGCAGAGCAATGCAGAGGTTATCC
This sequence comes from Emberiza elegans, assembly GCA_024865655.1. Taxonomy (NCBI): domain Eukaryota; kingdom Metazoa; phylum Chordata; class Aves; order Passeriformes; family Fringillidae; genus Emberiza; species Emberiza elegans. Next base: position 33,161,314 of record JALJVW010000139.1, read on the forward strand.
ATATCTCTGCTCTGGATCCACTGGTGATTTTTCTGAGAATAATTTCTACATGTGCTGAGAAGAGATGGGAAAGCCATCCAATCTGGGGAGACAAAAATTCACCCTCTAGCAAAAGGCTGCTGGGTAGGGCTGATCAGGGCACTGCATGATCAGAATGTCAGTCTCCTCTGAAAGGCCGAGAGTGCTGGGGGATGATTACAACAGCTCCATTCCTTCAGGACCCTTCAGCTCAGCCCAGGCAGCAGGAGTTATTGCAAGAATGAAGGCATATCTCCCTTTGGCACACCCGTGATTAAACCTGAGCTCGTGTAAAGAGTAACAGAACAGGCAGCATGTTCTTATCTAAATAGCCAAAACGCAAAGTCAAACCCGTGTGCTGGGGTTTGGGGTTTATAATGCTGAGGTCTTTGCAGCTTTGTGCTCAAAGGGGAGTGTTCTCTCGTTGGCAGATCCACCTGTGAGCACGCAGAGCAGGAGCTCTGCAGGCACGAGGGATTACACACCTTGCTCAGCCTCACAGGGGTTCAGCCTGGGCTGGCTGTTGGGTGGAAGGGGAGACAGGGGGAGGACCCTGCCAGGCTACAGCTGGCTTAAATGACTGCTGGAAGCTGTGGGGCTGTACAAGCAAACACACCAGACCGTTCCTGGCTGCAGCCCCTCTGTAACATCCAGCTGTGAGGATCAAGCAGCCCTCGGTCACTGCCCACCTGGAACATCAGGGAAAGGGAATGTGGCAAAGCCCTCAGCTGAATAAGGGACAGATAGGAACGAAGGGGACTGTGAAAATGAAGCCTCTTTAGGTAAATGAATTTCATTTTCAGAATGGGAGGCTTCACAAGTCAAGCTAGAAAATTAGAGTAATTACCCCTAAATGTTTAGTTGCATAAATGCATCTGCAAATAGATGCAAGACCTGAGCTTTCCAGCCTGCAGTAAATGCATGAATGTGCTGATCTGTGCATCAAATAAATCACAGCATTTAGGAATATAAACTGACAGAACTTCCCCCCTAAAGGAGGAGGGAAGACATGTAGGAAAATGCCTGCAAACACCAGCATTGCCCCCATGGAAATGGACCTTGGCAGCCAGGGAGGTCAGTGAAGGTAGAAGGGACATGGACCAAGGCTTGCCCAACTGATCCCAACTGGAATCACAAGATTTTGATTCCCTTCCCAAAAAGAAATGAAATTTCCATTCCGGCAGGGAGATGAAATCTTGCAAAATGCAAAACAAAGACTTATAATCACTCTGGAAAGGAGATATGATCTGATGAAATGCAATTAAAAAATCCCAAACAACCCAGAAAATTGGGACATTTAGTGATAATAAGAAAATGGTATGGGAGGAAATGAGGTGCAGCAATTGCAGGGACATAGACCAAAGCTTACCTATTGATCCCCATTGAAATTGCAAGATTTCGTTTCCCTTCCCAAAAGGAAATTTCCTTGCAGTTGATGGCATCCCATGCCTTTTGATGGCTTTCACTTGGGCCAAGATTGATTTTTCATTTTTTTTAAGTATCCATGCCATGTCCCTGGTATCTTCCACTCAAATTTGTGTCTTCCTCCTTGATGTTTTTTCACCTGCTTTTGCAACATCTGTCAGGTTAGTTTTGGAATGTTTTGGTCCTTTGCACTGCACCTCATTTTGTCCCAGACCACTTTCTTGTTTTCATTAAATCTCTTTATTTTTCTGGTGGTTTTGGTTTTTTTTTAATTGCACTTCATTTGATCATATCTCCTTTCTCAAGTCTTTGTAAGTCTTTCTTTTCAGGGTCGCAAGATTTTGTTTCCCTTCCCAAAAGGAAATGAAATACTGAAAAAAAAAGTCTTTGGCAAAGTGAAATCTTCAAAAAGCATGGGATGCCTTTAAACGTAGGGACATGGTCCAAAACTTGCCCAGTTCATCCCCTTTCATATTGCAAGTGTTCCTTTCCCTTGTCATAGATAAAGGTCTTAAGAACACTCTGGAAAAGCGTTATGATCCTATAATATGCAATTGAAAAATCCCCAAAAACCTAGAAAATTGGGACATTTAATGACTGCAAGAAATGAGCAATGACAACCAACCCAATAATGTCCATGTGAGGTCTGGCTCAAGCTCTGGGGTGTTGTTCTGAAGACTCCAATTTCTTCTTTTGCAGTACTTGGCCACCATAATTCTTTTAGGCATCCTTGAGGCAGGCACAGTGTGGGTCAAGAGAAACCTAATCCAGGGCGTTAGAAATATGGGGAAAAGGTAAAAGGCATCTTGGAAAGAAATTTTGGAAATGTTCCCATGTGTAGGGTAGTGAGGAGCAGCATTCCCTGACTGTGCACAAACATTACACATAGCTTGGAGTAAATTAGTCAGCTTTCCAGATGAAGGTCAAGAGAAACCCATGTGTGAGAAGGCACACACAGGCCTCCCAGGACACTCATTTTGGGCTCTCCATGCTCATTAAAGCTAACAGGAGGCTAATTAGGGCGATTGGGTGTGGGGGCTGTGCCAGAATGCCTGAAAGTGCTGGAATTTACAGGTGGACCCAAGGCTGCCACATATGCCCTGCTTTTCTCTGGTTAAATCCTTTCTGTTTGGTAAAGATTTCCAGAGGGGCAGCATCTGAAATATCGATGGACTCTCTCCTTGAGCACTTCCCACAGGTCAGGATGTCCTGCACAACTGTGTAACCTGCATGCTGGGCTGCACACAGGTGCAGCAGGTCCTCTGCTCCCCTGAAAGCCTCAGCACATTCAGTCCCACTGCTTGATACCCTTCCCAAAATCCTGGTATTCATGAGTCTCGTCCACGTGAACACCACAGTCACAAAGGAAGTCTCACCCAGTGCTGATAGCCTTACGTAGGACTGCTTCCAGGCAGGGCAGTCTCACCTGTCCCTCATTTCCAAGGTTTAGTGAAGACTTTTGAAAGACTTTGGGAAGTCTCTCTGCTTTGCACTGCATTCATTTTGGTGACAGTAAAGAGAAATGTGTAAATCTCATGAGCAAATGTTCTCTGATGAAATTTCTGCAGTAGTTTTTCCTGGTATGCCCAGATTCCTGAATCTCCCCTAGCTCAAATAATTCCTTTAAATGCATTTTCTTCATCTATCACCAAAAAATGCAATCAGTAGAAATCTAACAGCCTTCTACACAATCCAAGATGTGGGAGAAATGACCCAAAACTTCTCACACCAAGCTGTTACAGTCCCACTGTCTGGTTTTTCAGGGAAGTTTCTTTGCTGCCCTTCCACAGTCCAAGTGTTCTGACTGTTATTAAATAAATCAGGTAATTTCAATTTTATTGAAAGTGTAAGTTCTACCTATCTGCAAATTTCACCTGATATTTCTGCATTGCATCCCTCAACTTTTAAAAGGTCACATAGGAGCCTGTTCAAATCAATGGTATCACCAGTTGTAGTAACCATCCCTGGAAGTGTTCAAAAAGTGTGGGGATATGGCACTTGAGGGCATGGTGGTGTGCTGGGCTTACAGTTGGACTTGATAATCTTAAAGGTCTTTTCCAACCTTAGATTCTATGATTCTAAGTTAGATTCTGTGATGCTAATTTTGTTGTAAAGTGCTGCTTAACAAGGATACCAAGAAACACAGGCATGACCTCTATTTCCCTGCTTGCTGACTCAGTATGGTCCCTTCCAACCTTAACCACTCCATGATTCTGCGAACATAGAAGCTACAAATCCATAATAAACTACTGTAAGCCTTGAGAAAGGATAGATTAAAGGGAGCCAGACCTTGGCAGCTGCACATCAGCCCTTCTCTGTACAGCCCTGACTACACAGCTGGGAAATGAACCTTTCTGCTTCCATGGCCTTCTGCTTCTTCTGCACTGACTTGTGATTTATGGGTGCACGGTGGGCACCCATAAATAAACCAAATAAAACCACCAAATAAATCAAATAAACCACCACTGGTAAACAAGTAAATAAGGAGTACTGCTGCTTCATCACCTTGACTGGAGACTGGAGGAGGTTTCCTGAGTCTCAGCAGTGAGTTCAGACATCTCTGTGGGTGTCAACAGGAAAGAGTTGTGGCGCAGGGAGGCATTGGGTCAGTAACATTCAAGGTTCCCAGGAAGCTGTGGCATGAGCTGGCACACATAAGGTGACAGCAGCTTTGCCACCTCCATGCCCACGTCAGCCAGAGCGCAGCGTTGCTGCCCAAGCCCTCGGGTTGCTGCTGGTGTGTCTTGTCTGGGTGTTTGAAAAGAGAAAGGAAATAAGCATGTATGGTGGGTCTGTAATACCGATACTGTCTGGCCAAAGAGGCACTGCTGGGAATTGGTTTTCAGTCTCCAGATCTGGCATTGGAGGCTGGAAGAGAATCCTGCCCGGCAGCCAAGTGCAGCCGTGACTGCCTGTTCAATGCACATCGCTGTTTCCATGCAGGCCACTCCGCTGAGCAAACACAGCTCCGTGCTGGCAGGGATTTCTGTTTGCTCTCTCCAGCTGCAGCTTTGCTTTGTCTCCGAGTAGCTTTGCCGAGATTCAATTTAGGGTCCCAAAAAAGCTTTAACAAAGCTCCAAACTGCAAAGGCAAACAAAAGAGAGAAAAATAAAAGGTAATGAAATGTAATGAGTAAAATACTGCTCTATGACCTCACTAACTTGGGATACTGGGAATTTTGCTTTAACAGAAGCTGCCACAGTGGAAATCACTTCAGAAAAGCACTCCTGCTCTCCAGTGTTTCATCTGTGGTGTGTGGATGAGAGATTCAGCATCCCTCTGCTTCCAAGGCCTGCTATTCCAGCCAAGTCAGGCAGGGAGCCCTGCAGGGCCTGTGAGATTTCTGCAGCAGCTGAAAGGGATACTGTGACAGAAGACCCTTTATCTGGGGAGCAGCTCTATTGCCTATTTGATACACTCCCAGAGCAGAAAACATGAGTCAAGTATTTACCCTGAGATTTAGGCTGAGCACTGCAGTGATCCTGAACAATAGAGAGTTCCCTATTAGTGTTAGGTTTTAATGAACAAGCCTAACCTTAGGAATGCTTCAGCTCTCTGTGTAACCAACCTCATGGTTTAAGGTCCTGAATACATTTTTACCTTATCAAAAACATGTTTTGATAAGGTCATGTTTTGTAAATCTTCATTGCAGCCGTAAGAATCTCTTCTTTTTAAGGAATTTCTTTGAGTCAATGAAGATTAGACACTCTCTTCTACCTATTGCCTGAGAATATGTCCTGTTTGATTACAGGTCTTATAATTCAAAACTGGAAAAGCAAAGTTTTCACATATTTCTCATTCATGCTCACAACTGTGGTTTGTGGGCCTGTGCAACCCTGCCAATACTGCCTTGGAGGAGCAGCTCCTGGAGGCTGCTTCTGTCTCCTGTGTTTCCTGTAGGAAAGTTAGCTCTTGGAGGAATTTAACCTTTACAGTCTAAAGGATCTGTCCTGACATGCACTAGCATTTTCCAAACAGAGTGTGTATGGGTAGACCTCATCCACTTTGAGTTTAAAAAGCAAAATTAACCTTAGAGCACATCTCGCCTGGCTGTTCAACCTCTCCTTGCTGGCTCTTGCAGTAGCTGGTTTTTCAGGTAGTCCATCATGGTCTCTCCCACCTTCACCTCACAATCTTTTAGTTGTTTCTAAAACATATGAAGCTTATCATTCCCTTCAATATCTTTGTTCTCATCAATCAGGGCTATGAAACTGCCTATTGCCTTTTCAGGTTTCTAGGGAAACACCTCCTCCTTTAACTTCTCTTCTAATCCAACTTGTTGGCAAAACTGTCCTTTAGGCGCAGAGGGAGAGGCACGGACCACAGACATAAAGGTTCTTATTTCCCTTGTTTCCATGGGCATTGTCAGATAAGATTGTGGAGCAGCAATACCCAGCACATGCCCCTGCTCAGCGCTTCTGTAAGCAGGCAGCATTGATCTCCGTACTGCAAAACAGGTTGTAACGCAAACCAGAGCTAAGCTGCGCAGCAAGATCCCCCCTTCGGCTGCTTTAACCCTTCGATGCCAAGGCTGGTTTGAGGTTTGACTCTGTAACGCTTAAAAAGACTGAAAAGCGAAGCTGACCTGCAGTGCTGGGTACCAGCTCTGGTTTGACACGGAAGTGGTGGATGTCGGCTCTCAGCCCGTTCCTTGCCGGTGCCTCTCCCGCCGCGTTGGCGATTCCTGCCCGCTCCGATCGCTCCCAGAGGCGCTGCCGGCCGCCCGAGGAACGCGGACTCCCCGCTAGATGGCAGCGGCCCTCCTGCAAACCACCGGGGTTCATTAAAAGGCCTCTAATGAGGCTCCCTCGCTTAGCCAGGCTTCCAGCGGGCTGCTGGGGATGCTCCGGTACCGCACACTTTCCCGAGGAGGTTGGCACCCAAAGGCTTTGGGCATCACTGGGAGGACCTGCCCGCCCATGGGAGCCCCAGCCAGCGCCTGGCACTGCCCTCCGAACAGGCACTCCGGTCACTGGGGGTGTTCAATTGTATTTGTTCTGCCAGAAATGTTTACATTTTGGAATTAAACATATTTATAGAAACATATTTTTATATATTTTTATATATTTATAATTAATTTAGAAATTAATACATTTATACTTTTATATATAAATATATTTTATACACATATCAATTTATACATATAAATATATATTTATACATATATTCATATTTATATTTATAATTCTAAAATTATAATTTACAATTTTTTATAATTAAATATTACCCGCAGCTGCTCTGGCAGGTCCAAGGGTCCAGCAGCCAGTGCCGAGTTCTGGATCTGACAAGAGCCTGGTCTGCTGGGGCTGAAAGCGTATTTCTATTTCCAGTTTGTTTGGTTGCCTGCCTAAGGACAGCTCAAAAGCTAATTGACTACTGAAAAAATAAGCAAACTTGTTTTCTTCCTCTTGCCTAGGAAAGGAAGATGGCTGAGGATGAGAGCTAGCACTTCTTGAAATCCAGAAAAAAACCCTCCAAATCTAATTACAGGAAAAGCTCCTTTGTTTAATGAATCAGTTGGCTTTATTTTTTTTTAAGTGTAAGTTATGTGTAATTTCCTGTATGTATTCAGTTACTTTGTAGAGTAAAATCAAATTTTAAAGCACTCATATACTCATTTTTAATTGCAACCCAAGATGACCTAAGAGAAAAGTAATCATGTTAAAAAAAGAAGCATTATAGACCATTTCTAATAGTTTTATTAAAATATAATTAGGAATCTGAATAAATATATATAAGATACAGACTCACTGGAATAAGTAAAGGCCACAGGTGCCTTCCTGGTTAGTCACATCTAATTAACTCTGACAGCCTCTAAATTTAATCTTCCTTTAAAAATTGAAATTACTGTGGAGAACCATTGCAAAAAGAAACTTAAAATAGCAGAGAGATATTTTAAATTAAGATTCCCTGATTGTTGAACTTTGTCAAATTCATCACTTCAATCCATCCCCAAAATGTACAGTTAATCACCCCTCTAAATACAAAGCACAGGAGGTGATTTCCCTTCTGCAGCTACATCTCTGGATTCAGCTTTTTCATTACACTGTAATTACAACGGATCTTCAAAGTTGTCATGAAAATAAAGGATTAGTAGAACTGAAAATGAAAGTTTAATGGCACAGACCAAATATCAGCTATGAACAACTTCAGCTCTGGCCTCTTACCCCGATCCCATTTCATTTTTGGACTTGTCTGAGGTGAATAAAGAGCACAGAGCAAAATTATGCAGTGAACTTTGTTATTGGAACAGCGTGGGGTAATACTTTGAGCTTGAGAGGGATTGACATTTTGGTTTAGTCCATGGTGGTAGTGGAATAAGAGCACTTTTGTGCCACACAGGCCTTTCTGGGGGGCTCATCAGGCACTTGGAGATGAATTGTTTCATTGCTCCAGCAAGCACACGCACTCCCACAGCCAGCTTACCTCCCCTTGCCCTAGCAAGAGCTGAGCTTTGTCCTAAAAGTTGTGTTCTTTTACAGAAATGCAGCCTGCTCGTGCACATCTGCCTGCAGCTTGGTTTGAATCTCCTGCGGAGACCTTGACCCAGCTTTTTGTTGGGCTTGGAGAAACATCTGGAAGCCTGTGCTGGACCTTGCTGCGTAAGGCCATACTGGGACAGTTCAGTGCACATCTGCAAGGTGAGGCTGCAGGGTGGCTTTGGGGGACAGCTCTGTGCATCAAACACCAGCACGTCCAGTTCCGCCATCCCTCGCTCTGGTGCTCCCAGCACAGCCTGCCAGGGCACTCAACCAGCCCAGCCTGAAGCTATTTTTATGCCTTGAAATGAACTGTTGGTTGGCTCAGGTCCCTGAAGGACAAGGTGGCTGCATGGGCAGTGTGTGCCAGGGCCAGCACCACAGTCCTGCCCAGCCAGGGTGTGGTGGGAAAGGGACCAGGGACAGAGCACACACCCCAGGGGCTGGGACAGGTGAATGGGCTCAGCCACATCACAAAATCACATGCTTAAGGTTACTCCCTTTGCATTGTATCTAGTGCTGGCATGTCCACAGGATGGATTTGTTCAGTAAGCTGATCTGATTGATCAGAAAGTGCCTCCATGGAAGAGAAGAAAGGAATAGAATGTCTCACTTGGGAGGGACCTACAATGAACATCTCATCCTCCTGCCTGACCAAAAGTTACAGCTTGTTATTAAGGGCATTGTCCAAATGCCTCTCAGACACTGTCAGGCTGGGGGCATTGACAGTCTCTCTAGGAAGCCCATTCCAGTGTTTGACCACTCACTGCAAAGAAAGGCTTCCTAGCAGCTTTCTGTTGGATCTGCCAGCTGAGCTGGCTCACTCTGGTGACCTCTCATCACCAAACCTGGAAGGAGCGAGCACAGCTGAGGCAGCCCAGGATGGGATCACCCTACTGTGACAGCCCCACTTAGATCAGCTCAAACAAAACACTGGCTCATGCTCACCCATGTGGGCAGTTTGCAGAAGCTGCAGCCTGTGCCCTGCCTGCCCTCCCCTTCCCTGATCCATCAACCATGGAACCGTGGCTCTCCATGCTGGCTCCAGCCAGCCCACTGATAACCAACTGCACACCTTTTTCCAGACTGCTCTGCAGCTCCATCAGCTCTTTGAAGCTGGGATTTAGCTTCCCCCAAATGCCAGCCTGATGCAGAGGAGATGTGAAGGCCGCCTGGCTGGAGGTGGTGGGGAGAAGACAGGAATGGAGCAGCAGCTTGGCCCTGCATCAGCCCCTCCACCTGAGCCTGGCCCTGCCAGGACTTCCTTGCTCTTCACACCCACATTTCCCCCCTCTTTGCCCTTGTCCTCATCTGCATGAGCATCAGCTCTGGCAGGGACTCCTCAGCTCCAGCCTCCCTCCAGATGCTCACCCAGACCCCAAGGAGGCTCAGGCTCCAGTTTGACCAGCTTAGGTTGGAACAGGTCCAACCTCTGAACAGGTCCAAGCTCTGCCTGTCTCCACCAGGAATGAGGTCCTGCTGCTCAACTCCATTACCTCTGACACCTCCAGGGCTATCCACAGTCTCTTCTTACCCTGTTTCGGCTGGTGGCAATGATATATCCCTTTGTCACAGGAGACTCCTAAATTTTAGGCACTGCAAACCCTAAAAATAACAATTCCTGGAAGAATTGCCATCATCACAGAATTTCCGCCGTGTCTTGGTGTTCTTTGATTTTGCTTTTTCAAATGCAAGCAGTACATGATACATGATAATGTATTACATCAGGCTATGTATCACTAGATATTCTCCAGAAGTTTAAATGTGAAAAAGCCATTAATTTATTTCTGCAGAATAAAACTGTATGGCACAGGGGAGATGTCCAGCATCTTTGGATGCTGCATGTCCAGCATCTTCCTCTGGTGCTCAAAATTGGCAGGAGGAGCTCAGCTTCCTGCTGCACCCAAAGCCCCTGTCTCTAGTGTATATCTGAGCAAGATCTGGGACTTGCACAGAACAAGCCCATATCAGGAGCAATTTAGGAGTGATAATGAAAGGAGAAGTCCTGATTGGCAGAGGGAACAAGGGGCTATTTCTGCCCTCTGAGGCTGAGCCCAAATCCAGCTGCAGGAGGTGTGACCAGCTGTCTCTGAGCCAGGCTTGTCTCCAGCCCTAACGCTGGGTGAGTTCACCCCAACAAGGGGTGCAACATCCCCAGGATGGGGATGGAGGATTTCAAGGCTGTGGGGAGGTGTGGGGAGACCAGGGGGTCATGGGGTCCCTCCTGTAGGGCCCTGCAGAGTCTGGAGGGTGAAATCACAGCAATGCTGCACCAATCTTGGTGATTTAACCCCAGCTTTGTGCTGGCATGGACTCTTCCTGTGGTCACTTCCTTCCCTTTCCTTGACATGGGAGGGTGACTGCTGATATTTGGGCTATACACAAAACAATATGAGGGTGGTTTTTTTTCTCCTGAAAATTCAATCAAGGTGTTGCTCTGCGGTCAGAGGATGAGCAGGCAAACCTGTGGCTGGGACTAGCACTGGTTGCTGCCTGCATGGAAAGGGATTGTTGGAACACGTGTTCCTGTGGAGCAGAAGATCCCCCTGACAGCGCCTGACACCAGGGCCTCGGTGGCCAAAAATAGCTGGGTCTGTCACAGGAGGATGACACCCCTGGGAGGCTGAGGCCACACCTCAAGGGACACTGTGTCACACAGTCAGAAACTCCAGGGGCTCATTTAGCATGCATTTCCCTGGGTTTCAGGAAAACTGCTTATAAATAAATATCAGATGGTTTGCTTAGGAGAAGAGGACTTGGCTAAAAACCTGCTGCGTTGTGCATGAGCATTTGGGAGTTCAGGGTCCTCATGGTGGGGTAAGGGAGAGGATGTGTCCACGAACACTCTTTTAAAATAGACCAGTGTGCAAATGACAGAGCAATTTATGGACTCCAGGCAATGCAGGGCAGTGAACATCTCTCAAAATATGGGATCTGTCCCCACACGAGTTATAACAGATGACAGTTTACTAAATATATCTGCAATGCCAAAACAAACAGCACTGCATTCCAAAGCAAGAGGTCACTGCAGTCTGTCTTCACAGGCCACTTCCTCCTGATCTGCAAGAGACTTTGACCAGGAGGACTGAAAGATGAAGCAGAGAGTTTGAGTGTGTGTGTGTGAGGGTTTGCCAGGGAGATGGATTCCCATGTTGGCAAATGCCATCGGTTGTGCTTTCAAGGGTCACTGTAGTATCTCATTGTAGTCCCTACCTATCCCCCGTGACCAAAATAGTCTCAGTCACCCAGAAAACCTTACACAACAGCAACTTGACACAGATAAGGACTGAATGAATGAGACCTTCCAGCTAGAGATAAATTGGATAAATGTTGAAGGTAATGAAAAATTAATTGTATCTCCTGCCCCGAAGAACATTTTAAATATCATCTGCTTTTCAGGCTTGTGCATAAATACGCATAATTCTGCATCTTTAATTGAAATAAGTATTCAGCTCAGCTGTTTTTCTGCTGACAGCTCAATGGAGTTACTCTGTTAGTGATCATTACAATTATTTAGTGGCACTGAGATCTTGCTAAGAGGTCTGAGCCATCCTCTGAGACTATAGAAACCTGGAACCAAAATATATGCCCAGCCCAAGAGCTGAAATGCCATAATAAATTCTGTAGTAAAGAAAACCCTTTTGTATGAAAATATCAGCCCAAGGGAGTGAGAAACCCAAAACAAACTGAAATTTTTTAGAAAACTTTAAGATGGTTACCTCATTCCTCCTTGCAAATCTCAGCCAACTGAGTCATCAGTGAAGAAATAATCATTTTACTGGGGTTCTTACATGGTCCCCCTACACAGCTCTCATCCCAAGTGGAGCAGTACATGGAGCAGGGCAGTGTTCAGGCAGGCTGATGTTTGCCTGAGCTTTAATCCCCTAGCAGACAAAATCCTGAACTTGAATGCATGGAAAATTGCTGTTGATAATCTTATTTTGAGGAAAAAAATTATGTACTTCAACCAGCATCTGGCAAGGTACAGGCCTTTAGCTTCTGCCTTAGAAAAACCCTTGTCTGTAGTTGCACTTCCCTGGCTGGTAAAGTTTCTGGAATTACATTTTTTACCTTTTAAAATTCTGAAGACACAGTAGCAGCCTGAATTCCCCTTTTCTATGTTATGTATCTCTGCACAGTGGCAGCAGGGCAAGAGACATTTCATAGGCCATAAAACCAGAATGGGCTTAATCCTCTTCTCACAGTAGATTTACATTTGTGTGACTGTTAGTAAAGTTGGCAGTAAAGATGTTGACAGAGCTGAGGGCTGGCTGGGGCCCAAGGGCACTGATTTTTAAAGGTGGCAACTGGGATTACTAAATCCCGCTTCCAAAGAAGCCTTAGCCCCACTTCGTACCCTTGAGAGCTTTTTTGTTCTCCACTGAATCATGGTTGAAAATGGGCTGCAGCCACCCAAGATATGTCAGTGTTGCAGGGGAAGCAGAGGCAAAGCAAATGCTGCTGCCCGAGAGCTGCTCAAGGGAGCTTTGCCCTGACCATGGAGGGGATGAGAGGGGTGCCTCATCCAGGATTTCCATGTCCTGATGTGGTGTGTGCAGTCCTCAGCCCAGCTGTGTCCTAGAACTATCAATACAACTACAGAGGAAGGGTTTTTTTCCTCTTCATTTCCTTTGCATTCTTGGAGGTGGCAAGGAAAGCAAAGGCTGTCAGGGGATTAAAACACTGCTCAAAGTGAAACTACTGCAGGTCATGGCTGAGCCTCAGTGAAAGTGCTTCAGGGGGGAGAGGAGGCCAGCAAGAGGAAAATGCCCAAGCCCTTGCTTGCCTTCTGCTGCTCACTTTTGTTTTACAAGCACCTGAGCTTGCAGCTGCTGTTGGAGCTCTTTCACAAAGCTGCTTGTCCAGCTGCTGTTATTTCCTTATCCATGCTGTGGGTTCCGGAATCCAAACCTGGCATTTGACCACTAGACTGTGTTTCTCAAGCTTCTGCTGTGGTCAGCTGAGCAGCGTTTCTTGGCAGGTTTCTCTCACACAACTTCTGAGAAATACAGCCAAAAGTGAGATGCCAAGCTGCTGGTGAGATACAGAGTGTGTGGGAGGCACCAGCCAGCCTTGGAGCACAGGGCAAAGCTGACAAGACTGGTGTGGTCTTGACTGCAGGCTCATTACGGTGCTCTTATAAACACAATGGTTGCAGCTGTGACAGTCCAAGGATAAAAGGGATATTATTTTTTGTTAGACTGACTAATGTAAGTGAAAAAAGTTGATAAATGTTTGGGTTTAAGATAAAGGGATTCTGAATCCAAAACCTTGACTGAATTTACTGATAAGGTTAGGTCAAGGTCTTACGGGCTCCTAAAAGTCTGTAAAAGCTTGACCTGATCTTATCAGGAGTCCAACAGACTCCTAAAACACAGTTTTCTAAGCCCACTAAGTCAATCAGGAATGCAAGGTTTCAAGTGGGATCCACAAAGGCACTTCAGTACCTGAAGCAGGACTTTGGTCAGAGGTAAATACCCTCAGTAAATACCTGTGTCTGGGTTTGGAAAGACAGGTGTCTGCTAAGGAAGGCAGGAGCCTCCATTGAAATGGAAAATGTAAACCCCCTCCCTCCAAATTATTATAATTTTGAAATTAAGGGGCTCTCAGGCAAAGATATAGGAATAACAGTTCTTTACTAGGAAAATTAAAATAAAAATGCACTAATACAAAACAACACTGCCAGAGTCAGAATAGAACCTGACACCCTGTGGGTCAGGGTGGTGACAGCAGTCCCATTAAATGGTGGCTGCAGCCCTCCTGCAGTGCCAGGTGTGGTTCTGTTGGAGCAGTGATCCTGTAGAAGGGTGGAAGTTTTCCTCTGAAGGTCCAGTGGAGGTGTTGATGTGCATGGTTTTCCTCTGGAAATCCAGCAGAAACCAGCTCTCCTGGTGTTCCAAATCTCAAATTTTATCCAGGTAGGAATGCTTGGCTCCTCCCCTGGGTGGAGCATCTCCCAATGGGATGATGTAATTTTATCAGTGACACTCAATGGCCCATGAACAGAAGATATCCCCTGGAGGAAGGATGGGTCCTGGGAGAGATAAAGCAAACTGGCCTACCTGCTTTTAACAACTAGTCCATTATCATAGGATATCCCCCCTGGAGTTATGAGGGATGGGTCATGGAAGAGATAAAGAACACTGCTCCACCTGGTTTCAACAGATGGTGATAGAATACATCCTCCTGGTTACCTCTTGCATGCAACCTAAGACAACCTGCAATCCAAAAAACCCACTAAGATGGAATTGAGGGTTAGGGATGATCACCTTTGATTTTAATTTTCAGGGTGAAACCTGAAGTTCCATTTCTTTGTGTAGCAAACCCTCCTCACCTGTAACTGAGGAGCTGGTGCACTTTGGGAGGTGGGAAAACAGAGTGGAAGCCTTTGTTCACGCACCATGCCTGCGATACAAATGGAGCAAAATGAGCCTTGCACAGTTCAGATGGCAGGTGCCTGTCCTCAGGAGACTAACCTGGGATGTGCCTCTGTATGAGCAGAATCCAGGGCCTTAATTCTGAAAAATTTGGGAGTTCACACTGTTCACTTTAAAACAGTAAACACCTCCCTAATGCAATCCTGTATAGAAAGATGTAAGTGCATGGTTCTGGCTCCTGGATGCTGCCATAAGGTTCAGGTACTAATCTCTAAGTGCAGAAACCTTCAGTTCATCCTGTTTTAGCCACAGGAACCACAATCCATAGGCAAAATCAAGGGAAAAAGGGAACTGAAGAAAGGATAAAGATTTCTTCTTTCAGAAGTGTAGATTTGCTAATTATGGACCTATTCCAAGAGATTTCCTATAGATTTGCTGCAACTTAAGTGTTATTAACCTGTTTTTCTCTTTTGGAACTGTGCTCCTTCATCCTAAAATTAGCCAGTGACCTAACAGAGTATTTAGGCATGGGCACCTTTAACCATCAAAGTGTTTCCACTGACTTCAGCAGAAACAGCCGGGCACTGGAGGCAGCGTCGGCGCCCCGGCGATCGGCTGGAGCCGTCTTACATGCCAGGGACAGTGTCATACACAGAGCTTAGATCACAGGGGAGGGGAGCAGGGAGCATTTCTAACATGATTACTGTCAGATTTCCTTTTATGTTTTCCAGAGGAAAATAGTATGCAAATGCGGCACGTGCCTGCATGGATCCAACCTTCCTTTCCTCTTTTTTGATCTCACAAACAAGCTGGCTGTGATTGCTGAAGGGAAACTCTCCCCAAGGTGTTGGGCCACGGGCATTTTTGGAGGGGCACGGTGGGTTTAGGCAGAGCCCTGTTTTACTGCTTCTGGCTACACTTTCCCACCCCAGCACTCTTCCTCCAGTTGCACCTCAGTGGAGACAAGGTGAATTGTGTCTGGGAACTGAGCCAGGGTAAAAATAACTGAGGAGGGGAGGGTGCTGCTTTTTTAATGCAGTTTCCTGGTCTGTTTGACAACACAACAGCACAAAGAGCTGCACCAGCACAACAGAGGGAGCATAACCTGACTGGTCCATCAAATCACTGCCACCAAAAATGGTGCCTGCAAAACCGCAGCCGTATTTCCTTGGTGTTGCTCCACCAGCAGAGTGGAAGGTCCTTTGGAAAGTCCAAAGGTGAGTTTCTATTCTCACCCCTCCTTCCCCTTTCCCAATTCTCTCTCCTGCAAGGGATGGGGTGAGCAGAGAGCAGCTGGGCACAGAGGCTGATGTTTCTGGCACAGTGCTGATCCCTTGTTTTCTTGCTTAATGTCCTGTTCCCAGCTCCAGCTTCTGCTGTGCATTCCTGTCCCTGTGCTAGATCCTGCTGCCCCCTCTGTTGTGCTGACATACCTCTTTGTGTGTCCACACCACAATCAAACCCTGGGAGCAATCCAGATCAAAACAAAGTATTCTTCTTTGGGGCTAACTTTCATCTGGTTCCCAGCTCTGGCATGCACACCGTGCCAGCACAGCACAGGGGGTTGCACACAGGGGAAAGAGGAGGGTCACTAAGCCAAAGGTTTCTCCTGGCAGACTGCAGAGCAAACATAACTTGGAGTATCCAAACAAAATTAGTTTACACAGCCATCACAATCATTCAGAGTTAACACTTTATCCAGACTGGGGCTGGGATTTGGGGACATTTGATCTCCCTCCAATGATGGAAAATTTAGACATGCAAATTCTGCATTATGGAAGGAATATCCTACCATGAAGCTCATGCTGTTGATCCCTGTGGGACCTATGGACCAACCTTCCAATTATGATTGGAAAAGACTTCTGACATCATTGAGTCCAACTGTTAACACAGTACCATGACATTCACCACTAAACCAAGTTCCCAGGTACCAGATCCACACCTCTTTTGAACACTTCAGGGATGGAGATTCCACCACTTCCCTGGGCATCCTGTTCCAATGCCTCACAACCCTTTCAGTACAGAAATTTTTCCTAATATGCAATGTAAACGTCCCTGGTACAACTCCAGTTGGAGGCGGTTTCCTCTTGTCCCATTGCTTGTTTCTTGTTGTCCCCTATGTCCCTGGGAGCAGAGCCTGATCCCCACCTGGCTACACCCTCCTGTCAGGGAGTTGTAGAGAGTGGCAAGGTCTCCTGAGTCTTCTTTTCTCCAGGCTAAACACCCCAGAACCCTCAGCTGCTCCTCATCAGACTTGTGTTCCAGACCTTTCTCCAGCTCTGTTCCCTTCTCTGGACACACTCCAGCCCCTCAATGTCTTTCATGTAGTGAGGGGCCCAAAACTGAACACAGGATCTGAGGTGTGGCCTCACCAGTGCCCAGCACAGGGGGACAATCACTGCCTGGATGCCTTGTACAAGAAACATTCAGCTCTGTGGCTTTGCCATTCTGGGTGTGTGGGAAGGTGGTGAGGCAAGCATCACTGCTGAACTGATCAAACCCTCTTTCAGGAAGGAATTTCATGGGAATTGTGAGGACTCCTCATCCCCACTGCAGTTATATTCATCACTGCCTGACAGTGCTGCTCTGTAGGGCTTTTCCCCAGTGCCCTGTGCATCCATCCAGACAGCTCATTTTGGACAGCCACAGAATCACAGAATTTCTAGGTTGGAAGAGACCTTTAAGATCATCGAGTCCAACCCATGTTCTAACACCTCAACTAGATCATGGCACCAAGTGCCACATCCAGTCTTTTTTTAAACACATCGAAGGATGGTGACTCCACCACCTCCCTGGGCAGATGATTCCAGTATTTGACCACTCTTTCTGTGAAAGACTTCCTCCTTAATTCTAGCCTGTATCTCCCTTGGCGCAGCTTGAGACTGTGTGCTCTTGTTCTGTCTGTTGTTGCCCAGAGGAAGAGACCGACCCCCAGCTCACCACAGCCACCCTTCAGGAAGTTGTAGAGAGTGATAAGGTCGCCTCTGAGTCTCCTTTTCTCCAGGCTGAACAACCCCAGCTCCCTCAGTCGTTCTTCATACGGCTTGTGCTCCTAGCCCCTCACCAGCCTCATTGCTCTCCTCTGGACACGCTCAAGCATCTCAACGTCCCTCCTAAACTGAGGGGCCCAGAACTCCAGGTGCGGCCTCACCAGTGCCGAGTACAGGGGCAGAATGACCTCCCTGCTCCTGCTGGCCACACTATTCCTGATACTGGCCAGGAGCCATTGGCCTTCTTGGCCACCTGGGCACACTGCTGGCTCATGTTCAGCCAACTGTCAACCCGCACCCCCGGGTCCCTTTCCACCTGGGCACTGTCCAGCCACACTGTCCCCAGCCTGTAATGTTGCAGGGGTTATTGTGACCAAAGTGCAGGACTCAGCACTTGGATTTATTGAACTTCATCCCATTAGATTGTGCCCATCCATCCAACCCTTCCAAGTCTCTCTGCAGAGCGCTCCGTCCCTCTAACAGATCGACACACGCTCCCAGCTTAGTGTCATCTGCAAATTTGCTAATGAAAGACTCTAAGCCCTCATCCATGTCATCCATAAAAATATTAAACAGAACTGGCCCCAGCAGAGAGCCCTGAGGGACACCACTGGTGACTGTCCCCAGCTGGATGCAGCACCATTCACCACCACTCTCTGGGCCCGGCCGTGCAGCCAGTTCCTAACCCAGCACAGAGTGCTCCTGTCCAAGCCACAGGCTGCCAGCTTGTCTAGGAGTGGGCTGTGGGAGACAGTGTCAAAGCAGGCAAGAGCCCTGCTCTCGCAGCTTCCAGACCTTCACCTTCCCCAGTGCTCTGTGCATCCACCCAGAGAGCTCATTTTGGACAGCCATAGACAGCAGGCAAGAGCCCTGCTCTCGCAGCTTCCAGACCTTCACCTTCCCCAGTGCTCTGTGCATCCATCCAGAGAGCTCATTTTGGACAGCCATAGACAGCAGGCAAGAGCCCTGCTCTCACAGCTTCCAGACCTTCACCTTCCACACAGCTGATCCGTGTCAGCCACTTGCTACCCTTGCTGGCAGCACCCATGTACCTGTCAAAGCAGTTATAGTCAGAGCACAGGGCCTTAGCAGCTCCTAACTGGAAGGCTGTGTGGAAAAAGAGATGAAAGCTTATTTTCAGTGTCACTCCAAGTAATCAACAGCCTGAAGATTTGGATACAAAATAGGCATATATGACTTAATTCTACCTTTGTGTCTTGCACCTTTTTTATGGAATTATTGTTTAATTGCTCATGTTAAACCCGTCCAACAATACCATTTTGTGTTACCAACACTTAGTGTCATATCTTCAAAGTGCTTTACAAGCAAGTTATGAAATGTGTAATTTGAGTGAAAACAAGCACCTTGGGCTGGGACTGTGCTGTGTTTGACACAGCCTGGCATGCCTGCAGTGCTGGGTATGCTGGGATGAGGAGCACTGTGATTCATGGCAAGGAGAAGCCAGTGAGAAGAACATGGAGAGATAATGTGGGATGGTGTTCTCCAAGGCATAAAAGATCAAGGATGCCTGAGACTTTTTCTGGTGAGTTTCACAGCACGTGCAAGAGCCTCAAGTGATCAACAGGGGACTTGAAATAACTCTTCAAGTATTGCAGCTTGGTTTTGATACTGCATCTTCTTCTCACTTTCCTCTAGCACAAGAAAACTGGCAGTCAAAAGTCATAAATCAGTCAGAAATGTTTGTTTCACTTTGAGGATATGCATTACAGTAGCCATAACACAGGAATTAGGAAAGCACAGCATAGCCTGAAGGCCTTTGCCTTCAGCTGTGTCCATGGAGCACCAGATAGCTGTGTCACTATACAAACAGTAATTAATCCTCAGTAAAACAAGTAAAAAAAGTACACAAAGAACTATCATGGGTTGATTTGTTGCCAGGATGGCATGAATTGGACCAGGTGTTTGCCAAGGCATGGCAGTCAAGTAGTAGCCAGCTTTTTGTTGCTTCTGTAAGTTGGTGCTGCTCAGGCTCCAGCTGAAATGACACTGAAAGGTGCAGGATTCAATTTTCCCTGGAAAAGAAAAATTTCCTTGCTGAAAATCAGGGCTCCAAGTCTCTTGCAGAATTTCTTTAGCCAGATCTGTGGGTATAAAGAGAAGCTTGAGTAAGTAGGTACATTTGGTTTTGTAGCCTTCAAATATAGGACCTCACTCGCTTCCCTCTTTCAAGGTGGTTGATGTTTTACCAGCACAGATTGAGGAGAAGCCCAACGTATTGACACTGGCAGGAAGTGGCTTTTGGAAAGTTACATTTCCTTTAAATAGCTGTCTGACCTCTGGATGTGTAAAGCACAGCTTAATCCCAATATTTCTATCATCTTCTCACTTTGTGAAGTCTACAGTCAAAAGATATCCAGTATCAAATAGAACAAATCTAAGGAATTCCTTCCTTTTCCTCCTCCACAAACCCTCCTCTGAGTTCTAAAAAAAGACCCCCAACTTATGTTTACATAACTGGCCTGCATCTGCCTTCCAGAGTTCTGGCTGGGCATGGCCAGATGATGGGGTCCCTAAACTTGAGGAAAGTCTGAATCTGGAAGAGAGGGGTAGATGGGTCATACCTGGGGTCTGTAACTGAGGGAGGGCTTGGGGAGGGCTGCGGAGGCTGTGCAGAAACTGGACAGGTCTCCAATGATCTTCTAAATTTGATTTAGGGGTGCTGCACATTTGTGACCAAGTATTTTGTATTTTTGTCTATCACCTGTAACCCTAAACGTTCCCAGACCAGAAAACGCTTCCTACAACACACAGGCTTTCTTACTTCCAGCACAAGTCCTTACTCTGAAGCACATGGACACAGAGCGCCTGTGGCCCTGCCCGGCTGCTCACGAGGGGCGGGATGAACAGCGCCGTCCCGGTAAGCGCCGGCAGGGAAAACACCGGCAAACCCCGCACGCCGAAGCCAAGGCGGGTGAGGACGGGCGGGCGCGGGGAGCCGGGGCTGTCCCGCGGGCGGGGGGCGCTCCCGGCGGGGGAGGCGGGGCCGGGCCGGGCCGGGCCGGGCTGCGGGGGCCGCGGCCGCGCCGCCCTCCGGCCCGCGGGCGGGGAGCGCGCTCGTTCGCTGGCAGCGGCCGGGGCGGGGAGCGGCCGGTCCGTCCTTCCTCCTCCTCCTCCTCCTCCTCCTCCCTCCCGCCCTCGGCACCGCCACCCGCGCCCGCCGCCGATGCCGGGACTGCGCCCGCGGTGAGTCTGCCCCGCCGGGACCCGCCCGCGGGAAGTTGCGGCGCGGCCCCGGCTGCGTCTTTGTGCGGGAGCGGCGGCGCTGCCCGCCCGCTCCGGCCCCGGCCCCCATGCCCCGGCCCGCCGGTGCCGCCGCCCCGCTCCGCTGCCCGCGCCCTCCGCCGCGCCGGTACCTGCCGCTCTTTGTTCCCCGCCGCCGCCGCCGCCTTTGTTCCCTCGGTGCCGGCTGCACCTTCGGCACCGCCCGCGCCCCCCGCGGGACATCGCTGCGCGGGGGGGGCGCGGATGGAGAGACCGCGCTCCCGGAGCGCGTACCCCCATCCCAGCGCCGCGAAAGCCGGGGAAAAGGGGAAAGCACCGCGGCGGGGCAGCGGCGGGAGTTCGCCGGGCTGCGCGGGGGAGCGCGGCGGGCTCGGCCGGCGGCGGGAGCGGGCTCGGAGCGAGCTTGGAGCAGGCTTGGAGCGAGCTCCCGCCCCCGCGGTCCTGCCCTGCCCTCCCCGAGCGGGGGCCGCGCTGCCGGAGGAGCTCCGGCCGGAGCCGGCTTGTCCCGGGGCCGGCGTGTCCCGCGGCGGGGGAGCGCGCAGGGGTGCGGGCAGGTGACCGCCGCTTCCCCGGGGAGCCGGGGGTACCGCTGGGATCGTCGGTATCTCTTGTGTTGTGTGCTTGGGAACTGATGGTGCAAACTTAACTCAGGCAAAGTTCTCGGGAAAAGGGAGCGATTGCTCTTCTGGGAGGGCGGCAGGAGGCAGCGGCATCCTCCCTGCGCTTGTTTTAGTGCCGGTGCTGCTGCCCCGGTGAAGCGCTGCCCGCTGAGGAATTGAGCGCTCTGTGCTTCCCGCTGCACATGGGCTCCTTTCTCTTTCCCGCCTCGCTGCCAGCCTCCCTCCTGCCTTCCCTCCCTTCTTCCCGTCTTTCCAGGGCTCCTGGCAGCCGCCTGCTGCCTCTTGGAGCAGTTTTTACGGTTCTATGTTATTCCAGCCCATGGGATGCCGCACGTGGGGACTCCCTGTCTGTAACTTGGGGCTGACTTAGTGTCAGGTGTTCTGTGTGTCTTTGTGGATTTAAGGGAAGGCTCCTTGTCCTCCTTTCACCTCCAGAACTGAATCTGGGCTCAGTCCTATCCCTGTCGCTCCAAAACGGAATCATTCTTCTTCTCTATTTCTCTTGCGAGCTGCTGGAGGCATCAGGAAGTAGAGCAGGTGCACCCTCCTCAAGTTACTGGCAATCTACAGAGAGAAAACTTGGAGCAAGTTTTAGAGTTTCTCGCAGCCTTTGTCATGTCTGGGACTGTGTGCTCCTCATGCCTCTGCTTTCCTCTCTCCCCGTGTTCTGCCTGTCCTCTCCCCTTCTTTCTGTCCTTCCTGAGTTTTCCTCCCTGTCAGCTCACAGGGTGAGCTGCCCTTGCAGGACAGACAGACAGACAAAGACGTAAGTGCCACGTGCAGCGTCCTGGCTCGTTATTGTGACTGTTGGCCAAGCGAGCAGAGCCGTAGCTTGGCGGGCACTTGTGTTTACATCTCTGTGTGAAATGCAATTCCTGCAGAAGCAACACGCGGCTGCTGGTGCCTGGTGAGCTGTGTCATGGTCTTCAGCCGCTTCTGGGGTGGCTCCACAGCTCTGAGAAAGGAGCAGGGTGGCAGCTGCTAACTCTGCTCACAATAACCGAGTCTGCACACTCAGCCACCTCTCGCTGAAATCAGGGCAGCCTAAATAATTGATTTCCGAGGCAGAAGGCAGCGTGTCACAGCAGGAGAGGATGGGGTGGTGTGAAGTGAGCAGGAGGTGGTAGGGGAGAGGAAGCCCTGGCATCTGCAGCTGGTGGCAGTGGGGATGAGTTGGAGAGAGAGGGATGGGTGGTGACACTGGAATTTGGAGGTGAAACACCAGCAGTGACCACAATAACTTGTCACCATGTACTGATGTGTGCAGTGGCAATGTTTGGGCCCCCCTCGTGTGAAATGCTGTACAAACACCTATTCAGAAGTGTATAAATTAATGTTTGTTCTTCCCTTCCCCCTAATGAATTGTAATGAATGATAATTACTTTTTAACCTGAATTTTCTATAAAAACATGTATTAAATTTCCTTTATTTAAACAAATCCTTACAAATACCCTCAGGAAACTCTATGTTAAGTGCTGCTGATATCATACAGTGCTAAGATTTGAGCATGGTGGTTTTAGAGGGGTGAAGGAACTGTACTTAATTGCTCCTTGGGGGTTCCTTCCAACTCAGGATGTTACATGATTCTGGATATTCTAAGGAGGGAGCTAATCTTTCTCCTATTAAATCTGACTAAAAGTTCAGTAAAGTAACTGAGAATTTTGTTGGTGTCAGTAGCACTTGACCAGTCCTGTAGTGTGCCAGCTATTTTTTATTTATTTGTCAGGCAGAGATTTTAAGCAGAGACACAATGAAGTAATTCAAGGAGCGGCATGCATTGCTGGCTAATGATCTAATAGCTTGAAAATGCTTTATCTCCCTAGCTGCTAATTTTAAGTTTTATGTTGAAAGTAAGAAAAAAAACCCCAACCAGTTACTGTTTGTTTCTTTGCAGTTTTTATCTGTGTGTTTTATGTTACTCCTTGTGATATATTTTGGGAAAGATTGCTTGCATGCTTTGGGAGAAGATTGCATTGTTTTAGGGGAGAAACAGGCCACAATTTAGCCCATTTATTGAGTTAATCATGCACATTATAAAACCCCTTTACTAGTAATTATTCCATAAACAGTGAGTTCGGCTCTGCTCCGTTTCCTCAACATCTGAATATAGAAAGGAACTAAAGAAAAAGTCCCAAAGCCAGCTTGGGAGATCAGGTATAAAGAGCCTCATTCATTTGGGTTTATCTGTAGTACAGGGATATGCCCTTACTCCATGAATCATCTCCTGACATCTGTTTGCAGCGCCGTTTTCTTAGCAACTGCAGCTCTGGTTTAGATTTGGGCTCTCAATGGCCGGGTTTGTGCCGAAAGATGCGAAGAGACAATCCAAGCTCTTCCTGGTGAAGCTGTGCCTTTCAGCCCATTCAGCCAATTTATTTTCTTCCCTGAAGCACAATAAATACCGGGTTTAAAAGTCTACCAGCTGAGACGCTTTTTCTGTGTCGGTGCAGAGATGCTTATCTGTTGCTTACCACAACTGAAGTGTTTCCCCAGCAGGATCTGGCAGCGTGGGAGAAGATGGCCATGGGCTGTTGAAGGGATGAGCTGTGTGTGCACCACGCTTGCTCTACCTTTCCTGCAGGTTTTTTTGAGCTGTTGTGGTACTTCTACATGTGGGAGAGGATGTGGTCTTGAAGGAATGCTCCCAGTGATGGCAAGGACCCACTCCTAGCAACGTGCCTGTTTGAACAAGTAGCTGGATTAGGCAGTGGGATTATACACAATGTGGAGTGTGGAGCACTGGATGAGTAATACTTTGGGATGGATCCATAAGCTGTGATTAAAAGGAAGGTGACATTTCATACACCTCTCACCTAATCTTTCCTTGCTTGAATTTCATCCCTGGACTGTTTGGGTGGGGGACTCCTGTAACTGAGGCAGAGGTGGCCACATAGAGACTGGCAGAGCAGGTTGAGCTGATTTTGCTATTTTTGCTCTCTAAAGGAGGAATCAAGACCTGACTTGGGTCAGAGGGAGTTTTGTACTTCAGCTGGATGAATTGGTCAGGAATGTAAATGTATGGGAGTAGAAGTGGTATATCCATGTTAAGGGACAGGCAATGTGCACCCCACTCTCTTTGTGCCAACATGCAGTTCCTGCAGGAGGAGCAGGAGTTTACACCTGTGGTAGAACATATAGCTGCTGGACTATGAATCATGAAATACAGCTTATGTTATCCCACAGGACATGAATTTGACTGCCTTACACTTCCTCGACTGACTTGCATCCTGCAGAGCATGAAGGGTGCCAGTAGCAAGCAGTCACTGTGAAGGATGAATGTATTTTGGCTAGGGATAATGCTGGGAGGGGAGAGACCCCTCTTGTTTGGAGCATTTTCTTTGCAAAAGGACTGCAGACTAAACACTGCTGCTGAATGCTGGCCAGCTTCCTGCCACCTTCATGGATCACACACAGCTCCTGGTGTTGGTGAGGGTACAAAGACAACCTCTGTAGATCACCTGAGTGACAGTACTCACAGCAGGAGATGGAACAATCTCCTCCTGTGGAGATGCAGAGGGACCAGGAGAGGGACAGAAGAGGGAGTGGGGCTAAAACTACTGTTTAGCCCAGCTTGTGTGCACAGCAGAAAGCTGTGTGAGGGAAAGAGCTGGTGTAGAACAGGCTGTTATCTCCCCACAGGAGGGGAAATGGGATGGGGCATTGACTCCAGGCATAACTTTGGTCTCGTAGGGAGGCATGTTTGCTTTCTAACCTTCCTGCAGCCTGC
Source organism: Emberiza elegans (assembly GCA_024865655.1). Taxonomy (NCBI): domain Eukaryota; kingdom Metazoa; phylum Chordata; class Aves; order Passeriformes; family Fringillidae; genus Emberiza; species Emberiza elegans. Next base: position 33,186,194 of record JALJVW010000139.1, read on the forward strand.
TGATAACTCCCTGCACAATGCAGCTGCACAGATTGGCTCGAGAGGTTTTTAAGGAACTGCTGACCCTGGTACAAGCAATACTGTTTGTGACCAGGGATGAGGAAGAAGAGAAAAGAATGGCATTAGTTATCTGAGAGTTAAGACTTAGGCTGCAAGTTCTATCAAAGGAAATGGCAATTAAGATGGAAAACAAAGCACTTGTAATTACTTTTGTGGAAGTGCAGGGAGGAAGCAGAAATGTGGGGTTTGCAGGAAAAAGTTATGGTTTCTGATTCTTCTGGGTTATTGGTTTGCCAGGAGAAAGACCAGGAGTTGGTGAATGGTGGAACAAAAGGTTTAAGCAGAGAGGAAGGAATACACTGGGTACCCCTTTGGTCTGTGACACACAGCTTGAACGTCCATCCATGAAGTGGTTGTAGAGACACCTGAGAAACTCTGTTCAATTTCCATTAGAGAACTCTGTGTTGCTTGGGCTTGTGTTGTTAATACCCACCAAAATGATGCAGGGAAAGGAACCAAAGCTGACTCACAAGAAGCATGTCCAGCTTCTTGGAGGCTCTTGAATCGTGAGCAATGTGCAGCTCTGCTTGCAGGGATATTTGGTGAAATAAGCAAGTTCAGTAACTGAATGAAATTCTTCTAGCAAAGCCGGACCCAAGGGTGAAGGTGGTTGTGTATCATCTAGTTGCAAGGTGTTTCTGGGGGAGGGAGGCACAGAGCACTTGGAGGGTAACCCAAGGGGGTGCTGCTTTGTTTCCTTCCTTTCCCCCATCTTAAAAGGCCACAGTTCATCTTGCCAAACTCTATAACATAGCTATCTGCACTAAAGACAGTTTTCCAGACTCCTTTCATAGTCACTGGAGAGGAGCACACGCTTTTGAGCCATGATTCATCCACACTGGGTTGGACATCTAAAAATACACTGGACAAACTGCCCTAAAAGTGCCTGTTCCTCTCCATTGTTTCTGCTGAGCTCAAACAAAGAGCACTTACAGAGGTACTGCTCCTGTGGCTGCTTAGTGTCAGGAGAGCTGAATCTCAGCCAAAGTGTCTCATGTCCCAGCAGAGCATCTAGGAGGGCTCTGAGTGTCCTCATTTCCACCAGACTCAGTGTTGGTTGTGCAGTGTAAGGCATTTGGCTGTACCTGAGACTGGGGAGCAGGCAGCAACATCCAGTTTAAATCCACCCTTCACCCCTGGTCAGTCCCTGGACTCAGACAAGCTTCGGGCTGGACCTGACAATCTGCTCTAAGTAAGAGGCCGAAGGGGATTTGCAGAGCGGCGTTTCCAAGGTCGCACATCAGGTTAGTGGCAGAGGTAACAAAGCAGTGAGGACACTGTGGGCTCCCAGAGGTGTGCTCCTTCCCCTGCCCAAACCCCTTGCAATCTGCTGCACTCCCGGGGGTGAGGCTGGCGCTGGCTCTCAGTGGGGTAGGTACTCACTTCATTTGGCTGGAAACCTTCTGCAAAATTGCATAGGCTCATCTTCCTTTCCCTGTCCTTTCTCTTGCAAAAATCCATAGTTCAGGCACAATGCTGAAGTATTGTGCACCCATGAGACTGCTGAAGGTGACTGTGTGTGTGTTCTCAGTCACAAGCACCTGAACCTTGGGGTAAATGTGCAACAGTTCAGTCTTGTCGTGGCCCAGGACAGGAGGTGTGGCTGTTCCCTGGTGGTTGGGTGATGTGTGGAAACTCTTTAAACAGACACATCCACAGCATGTGATAGATAGATCTAAACACAAACCTCAGGGAGCCAGACCCTGGTCACCTCTGAGGTGTTGCCATCATTGTGTTACTTAGCAGTCTGGAAAAGAAATCACCAGCTCCTGTAGCAAAAGCCTATCTGAGCTGGTAAACCAGGTAGGCTAAGGGTAAAATTCCTCCTGTGTGGAGAACTAGTTCACAATAGAAAGACTTCTGTTGCTAAATGAGCTAAATGTCGAGGGAGAGACTTTGCTGAAGAAATTTGCTTGTGTAGCAGATATGAAGCACAGGCAGGTACTGAGTGTTAAATGGATCCTGTGCATGTCTGATTCTAGACAAATACCAGACTATTCTATCTATCCTGATACCTGAGAAAGAATATGATAGCCATGAAATAGAAAGAATGTGTTGTCTGAGCCAGAATTTGATTCCTAAAGTTCTTCTTAGGGGGTCTGTGGGTGAACTCCAGGAGGTGAAACAGATTGCAATTTGACCCCAGAGAGAACAACTGGGGAGAGGAGGGAAAGAGCAAACTATTAAATAAGAGTTGGGAGAAAAGCCAGTCTCCAAAAATAAACTTTGAAGATCAATTCCAGGTATTTCCTGGCATTGTCATCCTGTTTCTTCAACTGCTCAGCCTGTAACAAGTGGTTTCACAGTTAAGGCTGACAGGTTTAGGGTTGTTTGGTAGGCTTAAAAAAAAAAAAAAAAAAAGAAAAGGAGTGTATGATAAACAGTTTGCAGTGTTGTTTCTTATGCAAAACTGGGTGGAATGCTAATGACGAAATACCCCTGGGATGGAGAAAGCAGAGCTTGTTATTGTAAGAGGGAATCAAGAGCAGGACTGGCTTTGTTTTGGAGAAGTGAAAAGTCCAGATTTTCTTCCCAATTACATGTCCAGGTTGCCTCAGGAGTTCCTCAGGGGGTGGAAGTGGGTATCTGTGCAGTTCAGTGTGAGCAAACAGTGCTCCTGCAGAGCAGTTGTGCCATCCTGGTGCTGTAGGTAGCCTTGGAATGCCTTTACAGATAATGTAGGTGAGTGAAGGCATCACCTTTGCAAAGCTCAGAGGTGACTCTGAACGTGTTTCTTCTTGCAAAAGTTGTGCGAGAAGCCAGTCCAGGAGTTCACTGTACTGAAAGCCCATGTGAGAATTGTGAGGAAATTGAAGCATATCCTGTTCCGAGGGCTTGTGTTGGTGATCACACGCCATCTCCCTGCTGGGGTTTCATTCTGGACTGCCAGAGGTGTGTCCCTAAAAACTGTCCAGAGACACAGACACGCCTCGGTGGGCTGGAGCTGGCTGGGGCTGGGGCTGGCTCATGTCTTACCTCGCCGGCTTGGCCCGGGACAGGATGGAGCAGCAGCTCTGCTTACACAACACGGCCTCTGCTGCTTGACTGGGCTTGTCTGTAAGGAACTTTGGTGTCAGTAATGCTGCTCCCTGTCAGCCAGAAAGATGCACGGGGCTCACGGGCATCTCTCCTGGTTTGTCTGCGTTGTCAGAAATCCTGATTCTCAAAGAAAACAGCCTGGACATCCATCCATGGTTCAGACTTGGATGGGAGGACTCTTGTCACTCTTGAGTGTGCAGAAGTGGAATGCGTGATATAAGTAAGGCATTCTTTATTCTGGGCTGCTTCTAATTTGGAGTACTTGGCTTTGCAATTGCACCTGTATTTTATTTTTTCATTTTGTATGGCAAGAAGAGTTTGTTCTAGCAGTTTACTGTGCAACACCAAGTTCTTTCCCTTGGATTGTCTATGAGCACTTTGGCAGTTTAGAGTTCTCTGGCATCAGCACTGGCAGGAGTAACAGTGTTTGGCCCGGTGGTCACTGCACACCAAAAGTTATTCTACAAGATTGAAACAGTGCTATAAATCAGAGATGTATGTTTGTGGGTTTCTTTTCTTTCTCCTAAAGCAGCTAATTCCTTAAAAGTGAAGACAAAGATATTTTATTTGTCATAAATGGTAAAGGAAAGTGCTTTTCTTAGTGGAGGAGGTCCTGCACAGTCAGTGTGGGAGATGCCACTGTCGAGGGGCCCCTTTTGTATGTGCAGAACCAGCCCAGGCATGTGAGCGTGCAGACTGTGCTTGTAGAAAGGCTGCTCTGCCCACAGACCTTGAAGTACATGGGACAGAAGGCATAAAACAAACAAACAAACAAGACTCTGAACTAGCACTTTGAAGGGAATTTTCAGCTGGAAGAATTATAGGGAGATGAAAAACTCATTCTTTGGAGAGGCAGCCCGTCCAAGTCAGAGGAGAGGTGTGCTGGGGAAGCATAGTAGCTTGCATTGCTGCAGCCTTGATTGGACATGCTTGAGAGAGAAGCTGATGAATTCACAGCTGCCAGGCTAGGACCTATCATTTAAATTGTAATTTGCCCTTCAAATTTGGCAAGCTTCATTTTCCATTTGCTTGACAAATCTCTCTTTTGTGTTTTTCTTCTGCCTGCGTAAAACAGTGAACACTGTTGGAGAGAGCTACTCGCAGTAGATTCCTTTTCTCTGCTATATTTAGCAGTCACAACAAGTTTTTGATCCTTGCAAGAATACTGCCAAAAAGTAGATGGGTTTAGCTTGAGACATGCCCCCTTTGTCTTTAGGCTCCCAAATCCACGGTGCAGTTCACTTTCCTCCCCTTTCCCGGCTCTGTTGTGCAGACGTTGCTCTGCTGCTTCCAGGGATTCTGCTCAGCCAGAACAAGTCCCTGCTTTAGTGGAAACTCCCGTGCTCAGATTGCCGCTATCCCTAGTGGCTTTCTCTTTTCCTAAGTTCCTAAAAGAGCAGGTTACTGCTCTTCAGGAAGGTCTTTCTGAACAATGTTACAACTTAATTTAGAAACTCCAGGCCTTTTATTGCTTAGGAGAGCTTCGCTCAACAGAATGATGTGTTTCTTAACCATCTGACTGTTTCCTTTACTTGGGGAAAAGGGGAATTGGGAAGGCAGTGGGAAGGAAACATTTGTATTCCTTCAAAGGCAGAATGTTACTAGGAGCCTGTTTCTCATGAATATCCTGCCATTAATGCCAAGCAGGTGTAGTTGTTATATATTGCTATTTTAAATGCCTTTACCATGTAAAGTGGTTCCAGCGTGCCTGTGAGTCTGTATTAAAACACTTTCAGTTGCAATTCAAGGGAGCGAAATAAGAGTAACAACTTACTGCAATGCTTCTTGCTTGGTTAGCATGGGCGGTACAGTCCGGCTCGTTCCTATCAGGCGTGAGAGCTGTAACTCTCTGCGATTGCGGGCCATTCCCGCCCCCTTCCCGTCCCTTCCCTACTGTACGGCCGGAGCCGGGCCAGGAAGCCGAGGAGGGGCTGTGGGAGCGGAGCTGTGCGCCGGGAGCTGCCCGGCCCAAGGTCAGAGGCCTGTCTGGGCCCCGCGGCGCTGCCCGCCCGCGCTGCGCCCTTTCCCCTTCCCTCAGGAGGCCGGGCACGGCGTGGCTGCTCCGTGGCTGCAGCCTGAGCCCAGCTAGCCGGGGCAAGCGGCCAGTGGGGCTGTCTGTGGTGGGAGAGGCTTGTAGGAGGGAAATGGCAGGATTGTTGTCTTGCTGCCTCTGTGAGCTGACAGCGATTGTTGTCTTGCTGCCTGTGTTCCCAGTTAGCCCAGCTCCCAGTTAGCCCAGCGTAGGAGGAGGTGGCATTTGTGTGCTGGATGCAGTTCCCAGGTACAGCACAGACCTGGAGCCAGCCCGTGGTTTTGTGTTGTTTTTGTGATAATCCTTCCCCACAGCCCCGTTATCTACGGGAAGCGGCCTTGGAGCTGCTCTGCCTGGCTGGGGAGTGCAAGACCAACCCCTGCTCCGGAAAAGCTTTTCCAGTCTGGGCTCACAGCAACAGATGAATGGCTTTTTGGACATAATTGGAGGCTTCTGGGCATTGCACAGGTTGTTTTGGGCGGGGTGTGCTCATGGCTTTGTGTTTTGGAGACCTTGACGTTGGTGGAAACATGAATTCACCATGGTGTTTTTGGCCTCCTGCAGAGCAGTGGACCCTGGGCTGATCAAGGTGTATGGCATCAGCCTCCTGAGCCTCCAGGCATTCAACACTCCTCTTTTTTTACCTAAACAGCTGTGATTTAAAAGTCCTGAGCAGTTCTTGTGTTCATTGACAATATGGAAAATCTTGGAAACCAGTTGAAAACTGAATTGTTTCTGCAGTTTTAGTCGGTGTGCTTTGGCACTGCCTTCCCACTTGGGAACTGATAAATGTGAGATAGGCTCTTTTTCTGAGGGCAGGTAATTGCATCGTGCTGCTCTGTGGGTCAACCTTTGTGACTGTGTGATCAAGGCTTAGCTCTGTTAATAAAAGCATTTCTCTGTGTGTGTTAACATCAACATGGAGTTAGTGCAGTTTTCAAACTGTGTAATTGTACCAGGATGACTGATATATTACCACCCCCCAAAAAGAGAAAAGGTCAAGAAAGACACTTAGCTAACAGTGTTTTAAAATTGATTAACACAATGAGAAGATCCATTGTGCTTCTGTAACAGGAACTGTTACTGATGCGTAAATCAAAGACAAACTAGCAACGTTTGCTGGCCTTAAAAATGGTGTGGCTTTTGTATACTCATGTGCTTCTCCTGGCTGGTTTTCAAAAACTATAAATAGATCACTGGGAAGTCCCTGTATAAGAAAAATGTACTGCTGCTGCTTGTCATAAATAAACTTGTAAGAGTTGCCTTGGTCTTGCAGCTCTTCTTCTTTGGAGGAGTCCTTGCTTGTCCACTTGGTTCCAGAGCATCAGGTCACATGAGACAAGATAATTTCTATGTCAGTGGGGTGCAGCTTCATGTCCAGCTCTGAATCCCCTCAAGATCTTATGTTCTCCAGGCTTGGTGTCTTGCAGATCTAATGCTCTCTTGGCTTGGTTCTACCTGAGCAGAGTTGTTCGGTCTTTTCCGAACTTTTGTCTTTTGGATTCCTTCATCTCCAGCTACTAGGATAGCATAGGAGTACCCAAGGTCAGGCTTATTTCAACTTTATCCCATGCAATGCAGAGTCTCTCTGATGCCACATGCACTAATACCACTTATTAAAAGACTGGCTGATACCCATCTGATGCTCTTGGGTGTTATATAGGATCAGGAGGCTATAGCCTCTTTTCTGTATCACCTTCAAAGGGATGGAAACCTAATGGAAGCCCTTTTCTTCCTCCAGGGAAGCACAGAGAATATGTCATTATTGCATATTGGATCATGACAAATAATTGTTTTTCTGCCAGACATAGGGAAGTTGTCAGTTCCTCAAGGGAGGAAGTCAAGGCAGATGTGTCAATGATACTGTCCTGATTTTTGCCATCCTGAGGAGTCTGGCTTTGAAGGGAGGGGGATCAGCATGTTTTCTGTGTGATCACATTCCAGGTGGGAGTGTGATACAATCTGAGATGGCCAGAAGAACCATGTTGGCAAGCACTTTAAAAGTGGAAGGGATGAACTTCAGTTTGGAGTAGGATCTTTAAAAAAAATAAGGATTTAAACAAAAAATAAAAATGTTTAAACAGACAAAGGTGATAGAAAAATGGTGAAACCTTGAGGAAGTCTTGAAAGCAGGACCATCAAACTGAAGTGCTGGGTGAACTTCTCAGGCTTAACAGAGTTGTGAGTACATCAGAAGTGATGGGAAAAGAAAATATTATAAAAGAGTGAAAACCAAACCAACTTGATGAGGGGCTTCCTGTGATAATTATTTAGGTCATGGGGTCATGGTTTGGATGCCAACAATTTGCCTTCAGGGAGGCTCTGTCAAAGTTACAGGAAGATAGCTTACCAAAAAAATCTGGCTCAGTAGCACTTTGCAAGGCTCAAGACTCACACCTTCGAATGTTGCTTCTTCTTTCTGAATCTAAAATAAACAGAGATCTTTGTTAATAGCCAAAAAGGAAAGGGTCCTCAGTTGGTCAGCATTGTGGAGTTCTACTTCCTTTGGATTGGTTCACCAAAGATAAAAATCTGCAGTTTCTGTTCATGATGTTGGCTTGGCTCAGTGCATGAGTAATAATAATCTGTTGCTAGGAACAGACTTCAGTTTACATGGAGAGGCCTCTGTGGAGGGCAGGTCTTGGAGTCCCTGAGTGGATCATAAATAATCAGTGGCACTTCAAAGGAGGAAAAGTAAAAACAAGCGGTTGGAGATGCCATGAAAAGATGTCTGCAATTCCTATTGCAACACCAGTGGAAAGCATGTAGCCAACATAATTGGGAAAGTATGGGGCATGGATTTCCAAAGGCAAAACCAGTGAAGCAGGGATTTACTAACAGTGGGTTATAATATTCACATCCCTCTAGCTGGGCTTGTTTGCAAGGTATATGCTGCTTTCAGCTTTAGGGAGTGCAAAACAGAGCTAATTTCATGGCGTATGATTTTTCAAGACTGGCTCCTGGGGAGGGCCTTGAGGGTACATCTGTGCAGGGACATGCACAGGTTAGCTGTGAACTTGGAGGCTGAAAAGATTCTTACCTGGGACAGTGTGGAAAATACTGATTTGCCTTGCTTCCTAAGTACTGTGCACAGCTGCTTTGTAGAGGTAGCTTTAAATTAATTGATGAATTACCCATTTCCTGGTTTTAGCTGTAGTTACAGGCATTGTTTTTTGAGGAAGGCAGTGGTTTAACTGCTGGGTTTTCCATGCCATGGAATGTTACCATCTGCGGTACTTGGAACAGCTGAAAGCCAAGGTTTGCAAACCACCCTGATCTGAACTAATGTTAAGGCTGTGAAATCCTTTCTAATGAATCCTCTAAATCCATCTGAAACTTTTTTCACCCTTTCTTCTGAGACAAGAATGTCCTTATAAAGACCCTGCTTAAGAAGAGCATCTCTTAGGTCTCATTAAGACTTAAGCCTCACTGGAGACAAGGTATTTAAATCAGTGTTGTCTATTCTTATGATAATAGAATGCAAAGCCTGGGTATGATTATTTTCAAGTTAGTTCCTTGAGATTTGCAGTCTGCTACTTGCTCTTAGGTTTTCTCTTATCAGTGTGCCTATGTGTGTATGTTAATGCCCAGGATTTTCTGCAATCTGCTGGCTAATACCAGCTGAATTTGGTAGAGGAAGGGAAATTACCCTAGAATTGGTGTGGTACAACTGTGCTAATGTAATTTCCACCAATATTTTTAGGTGCCTGTTGTGGAAATAGCTGGAGAAGCAGGGGAAGAAGGGTTTGAGTCTTAGGAGTGCCCTCATCACAGGGAAAGCTTTTGTTGATGGTTTAACCATTTGAGCTGTAAATTGAGCCAAGGTGGCCAAGAATTTGCCCCATGGAGAGCACCATGGAAAGCTTTCTTCTCCAGGAGGACATTGCTAATGGCACCTTTCTCGTGTGACTTACGCTAAGTTGGAGAAAAGATGAGCTTGCACAACAGCTCTGGTGCAATTCACAGAAATTAATCCACAGGAAATTAATTCATTGGAAATAAGATCCCAGTGTGCCTGGAACTGCCTCTTTGACTCGGTGATACTTCACAGGCTATCCCAAGGTGAAAGCAGTTAATGCTTTCCTACATTAATGCTGGGTTCTCCAGACAGAGGGAAGGACAAGGTTATTCTCTTCACCTTTGTTTTTATTCCCCAGTGACAAAGTGTAGTTTGAAAGCATTTGATTTATTTTTCAGCACTGTGGGTATATATTTCCTAGTCATCCAGCATTTCTTGGAGGGGAAGGGATTGGTTTACCTCTGCAGTTCATTGAGTTGTTGTGAAACAAAATAACTGACTTAAATATAAAGTCGAAAAGATGTTCCTTCCTACTGCCGATGACAACCATTGCTGGTTGGTGGTCTTAGACTCTTCAGAGCTTGATTGTTTTAGACTCTTCAGAGGCTGTAATGATATAGTTACAGTTGACAATGCTGTATTTGAATGAAATTTGGGGCAGAGAGGTGGTCAAAGCAGGCATATTGTCCCTGTATAATCCCTTCTCAGACAATCTGTACCTTGTACCTTTTAAAGAAGACTAATCCTTGCAGGTGTGTCCTCCAGGACTTTGTGTCTCCCCTTCAAAGCAGCTGTGGAGTCTTCTCTTGGGGCAGGGCAAAATGCATCTGCTGTGTTGGGTGGTGAATTGAGGGTTTGAGGGACATGAAAGCTTTACCATAAATTTACCTGGTATTAGCTGTGTGTCTTCATAACCTGCACTGTGGATTCGTTGAGTGGATGTCTGTGTTTAAAGAAAACAGTTTAAAATTTCCCATCCATTTGGGAGGGAGGCCATAAATTGACTTTAAAAGAATATAAGAACATATGCTTTTCTTTACTTATGATCATGTGCTGTAATTGAAGTAAATTAATTCATAAATTAAGTAACAATTAAAGTTTATTCTTGCTTTAGACCTTAATACTTGCTCTTTGAAATCTTGGAAGTTTTATTAGCTTTAACTACTTTACTGGTTAGAGATCTGAACTGAGATTGGGGTCCCATCACATGAAGTGCAGTGAAGCACATAAAAAGAGACAGTCTGTGCTGTGTTATTGCTGTAGCTGGCAAGGGTTGGGCACAGAGGAAGAACAGTCACAGAAAGGTTAAAAATATACTTTGTGTTGTTTGTGAAATGTCCATCAGAGTTGTCCATGCTCTTGCATACTTTCCTGTTATTATAATGGAATTTTAATCCCAAATCCTGCTCCTTTTCTCTGGACTGTGGTCCCAGTGACTCTAGCATCATGCAAGTTAGTTGAACACAAATTGGCTCTGCCCATGTCATTGTCTCAAATGTGGGTGCTTTGAAATGGAACAGATATGTAAGTTTCCACTGTTGGGGAGTTTGTTTACATACTTCCCACTTGGGCCATTTGTCATCATCTTCAAGGTGGTGATCAAAAAGCCAAATTCAAGACTTAGTCATACCCAAAAAATATTAAGGCCACCTGACATTTGGTGTTTTCAGACTTTGAGTTTTTATTGCTTCATTTTGAGAGAAAAAAAGAAGGGAGTTTCCCAGGAGAGATTGCCTTGCCTTGGGCATAGCTGTGAGCACTGGATTCTTGCTCAGCCATTGCCCATCCTCAGTTCCTGTTAAGAGCCCAGTATTTATTATAGAATTCCAGGTTGGAAGGGACCTCAAGGACCATCTTGTCCAATATTTTGTGCCAAAAGCATGGTCCAGACAAGATGGCACAGCATCCTGTCCTGTCAAATCATAACAGTGCCAATGTTGTGGGATCCACCACTTCCCTGGGGAGATTAATCCCAAGAATGATTGTTCTATGAAAAATTTTCCTCTTGTGTTTAATCAAAATCTCCCCAGCAGTAACTTGTACCCACTACCCCTTGTGTTTTCCATGTGACTCCTTGTAAAAAGGGAGTTTCATTCCTCTCTGTGGGCACCCTTGAAATACTGGAACATGGTAATAAGGTCTCTCCTTAGCCTTCTTTTCTCAAGGCTCAGCAAACCCAGTTTTCTCAGCCATTTCCCCACACAGGCCTCCCAGTCATCTTTGTGCTCTTCTCTCTCCAGCCTGTCCACATAATATTCTGTACAGCGTGGTCCCAAACTGCACCCAGTATTCCAAGTGTCCTGGCAAGTGCTGAGCAGAGTGGGACAGTGACTTCTCTATCTCTGCTGGTGATGCCCTTGTTTGTTCTGCCCAGCATTTTGTTGGCTTTCTTGGCTAATTTAGATACCTTATGATTTCCATCATAACCTCAAGGCTTGGCTTGTTTATATCACCATGTTCTTGTGCCAGACAAAGATCAAATCAGTCCTTTTCCTCCTATTTTTGTTTGCTAAGCAAGCCAAACTCCTGTAAAATATGGGATTTTTTGGTGATCCAGATAGGTCTGGCCTTTACCTGCCCCAGGTAGAGCTCCCCTTGCTCAGATCTGGTGCCTTGAGTTGCAGTTGTGAGCTGTTGGTGACTTGCAGAAGTGCTGCATGGTCACTGCAGCAGCTGGAATCAGTGCTTCAGCCATATCAGCTAATATCTGTTTCTGTAGAAATCCAGACACTTTTTTTGTTGCCTTTTTTCTCTCTGTCTCGCCTTTGCTTGTCATCAGTAAAGTGATGTCCCATGGCAGGGGGTTTGGACTGATGGTCCCTTCCAGCCCAAAGTGTGCTGTGATTCTAAATGTGGGCAATAACCCCTGGTCTCACCTAGGTGCTGTAAATGTGAATTGATTGATGTTTGTGAAGTGTTCAGATGCCAGGATGGTGAGTGCCATAGAAAATCTTGTGAGTGACTCAATAATCCTGTCATCAGAGCAGCTCTTGGATAAAGCACAAGGACACGCATTGTTCGGGGTGAGGAAAGTAAAATATTGAAGAGCTCCTTGTGGAATGCATGTTCTCCTTTCTGCTCAGTGAAGGAGACTGAGAGTGAGGAAAAATAGTATAGAGTGGAGTAAACAAAGGCTGCCTCATGATTCATATGCACAAGGGAATGGATGTAGGAATTTCTCTGGCATTCCTTAATGTTGTATTTCCTGACTCATCTATTCACACCCTTTATTTTGACATATACTTGGTGGATGAGTTATTAATATATGGTGTGGAAATCCTAGTGCTTCTGGTGAAAAGGTTACAGTTGTGTAGGATAACAAAGCTTGTTTAAGATTAAGCCCTTAATTAAATTTCAGCTTAATTACTTTTGTAATTTGTTTAACTTCTGGGTTCTTGGTAAAAATAAGTCTCTATCTTAAGCATCCAGTTCTTCCTACAGTGGCAAATTGAACAGTACTGCAGAATGAGGATCTCTTGTAGTTTTTTAAGGAATATAGAGCATACTGTTTTCTAAAATTGCATAGATATGGGGAGATATCCAGAGAGAGGAAAATGGAGGGGTTGGAAAAAGAAACTCCTTCATGGGGGTTGAGGAGTAACAAAGGCACCAGACAGAGACAGCAGTTGTGTTGATTCTCTTATGCTGTTTTTTCATTTCATCTCAATCTTTGCAGATTCTGCCTGGATTGTTTCCATTCTGTAACAATTATCCAGGCAGGAAGGGAGGACTGAAAGGTACAAGGATTAAAAACCTGATGTTTGGCAGCTACCAATCTGCAGAAGGCATTGTGAGCTTTTGTCACCTTGGCTTTCTCAAAGAAAGCAATGGTCTTAGAATTTTCCTAATCCTGGTGCTTTTATTTTCATGGCAAGACCCACTGGGGTCCTGGTTTGTTGTGGAGTGCTGCTGGGCACTGTTAGAAAAGAGTCAAAGGGCCAAAGCTGGTGTTCCTGCAGTGGGAACAGTCACTTTATTCTGTATAAACTGAGGGAACAGCTCACTAAGGGAAGACATCCCAAAACAAAATGTGTATCTTGGTGCCACATAATCATTGAACATCATCAATTTTTATGTAAAACTGTACTGATTTTCTTCTTTTTTTAATTATAATTTCAGTTTGGAAATTGATTGAAGAATCACCATAGAATTCAATATGGCATCACAGCAGTCATCTGCATCAACAGAGGAGCAGGCTTCCTCTGAAATAGATGATCTCCATCTAACGCTGCAAGGTAAGTCACTGAAGTTTTCTGTGCCTTTTTAATTTAGATTTTTGTCAAAAATCTGTGGCTGTGTGTACAAGTTGAAGGGAATTCTGAGAAACCTGATTAAACTGAGGTTATGGTGAGTGTAGTTAGTTCATGTCTGTGCTTCTTTGCAGATGTTTCTGTGTTTCAGGAGAGAGGCTTCAGCAGGGAAATGCCGGATAAGCTCTTATAGTACTTCCTTGTGATATTTTCACATCAATTGCCTTTTTTGGTACTGATGTGCTCACTGGTTATTATGCTTTGTTACTCAAAATACATGTTGCTGTAAACTGTTTGGAAAGGAACCACCAGCATGAAAACAAGCCAGTTTCATTAGTTTCCTTGTTTTCAGCTTGCTGACACTTAGGTGGTTGCATTGAGCTGTCTTAATGAAGCTATTGACTACACTACTATTTTATTTTATTTTATTTGCTTTTCTGTTCTTAACTACTATATCCCCTGCAAATGGGAATAATTTTTGTGGCTTCTAAACAAACTTCCTATGGGTCAAATCTTTGGTTTTTACTTGTCACATGTTATAACTTGTTAAGGAAGCACTCAGTGGTGATTTTTTAATTATTTTAGTTTAATGGCATCTACCGGGACAGCTAAATGATGATGAGTGCATTTAACCTGGCCTCTCAGAACTTTTGGCTTTTCCTTAGTCACATGTTGAATTTCTTTCTATAAGAATTTTCTGTGAAGGTTGGCTTTGCTGTGAGCATATTCATGGAGGGTAGTCCAGGCAGCAGGACCAGCCCTGCTGAGAAGCTTGGTTTTGATGTGTTTAGAGCCTGGTCCATCCTAGAACGGATGGACTAACTCCTGTTTCCACAGAGCTATTTCCTTTTAACTCCCTTGCAATGAAATTTCCATGATGCTTGGTGGAGAGCAAATATGTTGAAAACAGATGGTGCAAAAGAATATTCTGCCAAGTCCCTTGTGTGATCCATATTTGCACTAATGCTGTCGTTGAAGCCATGTGTTTTGACGAGTGAGTGTTAATAGCGGTCCAAAGCCAAGTGTCTTTAATGGTGAATTTTCTTCCATTTTGCTTCAGTATTGCATTTTCAGGAGAACAAGCAAAAACTTGTTCTCAGACAGGAGCTAGTCTGACTTTTGCACCAAGCACAGCTTGTCAGACACACATTTGTTGTGCCAGTCAAACTCAGCCTTGGGTAGAAAGGCTGAGATGGCTGTTGTTGTGAAACAGATTTGGAAAACACTCTCCAGCTTGAAGGCAGATTTGAAGTTACATGCCATTTTTGGGGCAGGGATTTACTTTCAAATTTTTTATTTTTTTTTCCTGAAAAGCCAGGTTGGTGTTTGTGTTGAAAAACAATTGGTCAATATGTCATTGAAGGAGCCCTGCTTAATAAAACTGAAATGACTGTATTCCTTTGCTGTAATAAATGGAGCTCTTAGATTATGCTGAAACGAACACACTGCAAATCTTGTGCCCAGGCTGTCTGTGCCAGGCTGTTGTAAAGCATCCAGAGGTATCCCTTAGAAGTGACATGAGCAATTTTTTGTAATGATTGAAGACACAACAAATGGCACTGACACATTTTGTGTATGGAGCTGTGGCGCTGCAGCGTCTGCTCAGGGTCAGACAAGCAAATGGCAATACAGCTGTGAGGAAGCACCAAAGACATGCTCCCTGACATGACATATAGGGACCATTAGCAGCTCTGCTCACAGATCTCTGGTAGCAAAGGTCACATAAGAAGAATAGGGTCACTCAAGCAAACAGGTTTTTCCATTAATAGGAATCTCAAGATGAGATTTGTGAAGCAGCCAGTGATATTGACTGTTTTAAATCAATGAGAGAAATTTAAGATTCAAGGGGTGGTTGCTTATAACTATCAGAAAAGCAGCTTACATTTTGTGTGACTGCAGATGGATGTAAAACTTGCTATGATCTCCTTTTTCAAATTCCTGGGATATAGCTTCAAACAATATGTCCAGCATTGTAATGCACAGCATAAGAGGAGACGTGCATAAAGGAAAAAGCACGAGTGAGATCTAGTCTGGATATAGTCTAGATATATTTTAATCTACTTTTTAATTCTTTGTGATCCAACCTTCCATTATTCCTGAAAGGCATCCCATGGGGATAGAGCACTTGTCTTGTCTGGTTAATTAGGGCAAGATCAACTTAATGTGTCAGTTGGTTTGGTTGTATAACTCTGTGAAGTTTATGCCTAAAAAATGTAACAAAATCATCAGCTTTATTTTTTTTCCTTCCCTACCGTGTGTAGGGACATTATTTTAGGTATGTTTGACTGTTATTTAAGTTGCAGTCTTCTGTGAGGACAGCACTTTTGGGAAGAAAAAGAAGCAAAAGAGAGGGCAAGAACAACAATGTCATTTAAGTAATTAGTGGAGGGTTTAGTACTTATTAGTTCTAATTATTATAGAATTCCTATTAATTTATGGCTAGTTGGTTAATAGTGTAAAAGCTTGTTTTAGTGGGTTTTTAGGCAGAAGAGTGTTCAAGGGTGAACATTCACTTTCCTTAATAGTGTTTGGCCTGGAACTTGCCATGAAGAAATTCACTGGAAAATAGGTAATAATGTAACTTAGTTCTCAGTACATCTTTCTTGTCAGTTAATTACTTTAAGGAGACTTAATGAAGCTTGAAAAAAATGAAGAAAATAGGTGAAGAAATGAAAGCAGTATGGTTTCTAATGCCCCTTCTCCAGGCATTTTCAAATGGTAAAGATTCAAAAGGCTAAAGTAAAAAGCTGCAAGAACATAAACCCTTATATATGGATCTTTTCAGATTTATGTTTTGCTCTTTAACCTTTACCAGTACTCAAGCTGATATCCAGATGAGAGTAATAGTTACCCCTTCCCTCCCTGCCAAGAAAATGGAAATTACTATGAAAATGCATGATGTCAGGAATTGGCAGGCTTCTTTTATTATCTTTTTTTCCTCTTCCCTCTGTCCCAGATGTTATAATACAATTTAATCAGATTAAGGTCAGCATTATCTGGGCCCTTTCCTTCAGCACCTCTCTGCTTCTTCGCAGTTTTCTGATGCAGCACAACTTGACAGCAGCTGCAGAATTGCTTTGTTGCAGTCCTTGCATAGCCATGTAAAATTACAGGTGCAAAGCCTGGAGCTGGACCTATTACTGCTGTATCCAATGGGGCAATACTGGAGGGAAGGGTTTCTCCTGCCAGGCAATCTGCAAACATTTTGGTGGGCAGAGGATGCTTGACAGGGAGATACTTCATTGCACCATGGGCCATGTTTGAAACCCGAAGTCACTTTTGGTGTGGGTTGGAGCAGGCAGGAGCTCAGGGCTTGCCTGGCAATGAGCATGGGAGGGATAAAGCAGGGTCCCTGTCCTGTGTCTCCTCCTCCTGTGTTTCCCTCCCATCCCTGCATCACAGGCTGGCCCCAGGGAGGGGTCCAGCCTGCTGCTCATCCTTCTGTGAGTTGGAGAGGCACAGTCAACATCCAGAATTGCCTTTGGCTGCTTGAGATGAGGAGGCATGTCAGCTGCTTGGTAAGAGAAGGGTTTCCAGCAGAGCTCTGGGAGCTGTTGGAGATGGAGCCAAGCTCTGCTGCTGAGCAGGAGTGCAGGATTGCACGGCTGCTCGGGGATGGGGGCTGCAGCAGGAACTCTGCAGGGTTTGTGCGCTATGGAGCCCGGTTATTTCTTGCTTCTGGTATATAAATCTCTACCTGTGGGCAGATTCAACCTCAATTTTTTGTCCCATGCACAAATCCTTCCCCTGTCTTCCCTGGGATAGCAAACAGACCCTTGTGTCTGGCGCTTCCCACCACGCCTGTCCAGAACTATGTTTTCCCTTTTCTTTTCATGCTTGCTGAGCTAATTCAATCACAAGAGTGTGTTTTAGGTCTTGGAGTTTGGGACATGTACTTATTCTTTCACTGTTTAGTTAACTGCAGGATTCCTAATTTTTGGCTCCTCTTATTAATGTGTGTTACTGTTTATATTACTGTAACCCCAAGCATGATAATATAGGAATGTGGTTGCTACAGCTGAAGAGAGTTTTTGAAGAGGACTGTTTTTGAAGAGAGTTTAGTGATAAGAAATGAAAGATACTTTTTTCATGCAGTTATGTCTACTCCTTCATGAATGATTTCTCTTCAAGTGAAATTGAAAATGTGTACAAATGGGTTTTGTTGTGCAGATTGTAGTAGATTTTACTCATCTCTGAGTAAAGGGGTATTTCTTTTTGAGACTCTCTTAATTCATCCAGAGGTAAGGTAAATTAATAGTTCCTACCCAGCTTTTTTTTTGTTTTAACTGTGTATCTCATCTGATGAGGCTACTAGCTTATTGAAGCTACACTTTTGAATTCTTTACCAGAATTATTTTTAAAAATCTGTTAAATGTTTATTACAATTTTACAACAGTGACTTTTACAAAAAGCTCCCATAGGGGCTGCACAGAAATTTATTCCCAGTTTATGCAGCCTGGGTGAGGACTGCTCTGCAGTTCCTGTAACTGCACAGCTTCGTGGCATGTGACAGGGCTGATGGCACTGGAGAGGCAACTGACACATGACACTGCCTTGAAAAAATTCAGTCATGGGTATTTTTGTCTGCTTCACACGCCTAACATAAAAAATAGATTGTATACTTGCATAAAAGTGTTCTCTGCTAGGTAAATTGCAGTTTGTTAAATGCATTGTCTGGTATGTAACTGGTTAAAAACTGGAATTAAAATGCCAAAGGAGTTGATGACTCCTGAGGCACCTGTGAGATCACTACAGTCAGATCCCTGTTTCACTGTTCACTTTCTTTAAAATGTTAGAAAAGCCACTTGAACGTTTATCTATAAAAGTACGTTGATATGTAGATGATGTGACTTGGTACCTCTTGAGAATTTAATCTCCACCTGCTTATGCCCCTGAGTACTAAACCTCACTTTGTGGTGGCTGTGAAGACTGTGGTGATTCAGAGCATCCTGACAATGAGAAATAGCCAAAGGGTTTGAGACGGCCAGGAGGGCAAAGCTTGATGTGAACACACTTCCCGAGTTAGCAGCACTTGTGGTAAACTGGACAATTGGCTTTCAAAAGGAAAAGGAGATTGAAAGGAGTAATGCAGAAAGTTTCCACTTGCTTCACTGATGTGGTAGTAGTGATTTAGTTCATATTTATGTAATATTTGGATTTGAAAAGACCCATTCCTCTTGCAGAGGCATTTTCCTCATCTTCATTGGGTTTTGGGTAAACTTCTCAGTCTTGACAAAGAATTCTGTGTTTGGTTTTAATTGCTTAACACCATGTTGCTGAACATAAATGCTGGAAATAACCCTTTTCCTTGCTTTCCTGTCTGCAGAACATGAAACTGTTGCTGGGTGGAAGGGAAGGGACTTTACAAAGGGCTTGGGGGTTAATTGCTCACTCTCTCCCTGGATTTGCAAGTACTTATTTGTTCTTCTGATGGTTCCAATCATTTAAAGAATGTTCTTGCTTGGTGTATTAGTTCATACCAGCAGTGCTGTCTTAAAGGAGCTCTCCTGGTTATCCCTGCTTCCCATCCTTTGGTTCATTCTGCTGCTCTGTCAGGGACTGTGGGAATGGTTATTTTGAATGAAACTGAAATAAAGAAGGTGCTGTGGCTGTCGGTGGGCATTGGGGCTGGAGTTAGCCCAGCACAACCTCTGTCCCTGCACACATGGTGGATACCCTGTGTTGTGAGCAGCAGCTCCCCTGATCTGTTCCTGATGAGCTCCCTGCACGCTGCTGCAGACATAGCCTCAGCTGACCTCAGTGCTGAAAGGAAGATATAAAAATATCATACACAAGAGGTAATTCCTCCTGGTGAAACAGATGAGAAGATAACAGACAGGTTTGTGCTCA
Organism: Emberiza elegans; assembly: GCA_024865655.1. NCBI lineage: Eukaryota > Metazoa > Chordata > Aves > Passeriformes > Fringillidae > Emberiza > Emberiza elegans. Next base: position 33,205,224 of record JALJVW010000139.1, read on the forward strand.
TTAAAGTGATTGCTTACATTTTATTTTTTTTTAAAGAAGAAGCCATACAGTTGTAAATTGTTCACTGGGAGTGATACACAAGTTGTTGGATAGAAGAAATCCTCTTTGCTGTTTGGTGACAGTGTTTGATGTCTGTGGATGGACAGGCTACATCTGTTTTGCCATGATTTGCTTCCCCCAGCTCCCTGCTGAAGGAGGAGATGGTGCTTTCCTTGAAGCTGCCATTTCCCCCCCCAGGAAGGGAGGCATGAAAGGCAGAAGGGGAGAGTAGACTAATTTTAAGTCTTGTTTTTTCTGCATCACAGTTTAAGAAAGGCTGAGAGTAAAACAGTGGCTGGCAGTGCTGCTGCTCTCCTTTTCCCTCCTGGGAGAGTTCAGCACTCACATGGTCCCTGCAGTGTCCCTGTGCTCCTAATGATCAGCCTGGTTTGTAGCACTTGTTGGTAGCTCATTACTGAATAAAACAGCCATTGTCCAGCAGCGTGTATTGATTTTTGGCTATCCTACGTGACACATTGCTTGTATGTGTTATTCCTCCCTAAAGAGCTGTTAACACAGGGTGAAATGTGATAGATTTGGGGTATTTTCAGATTGCCAGGTTCTTATTCTGTTCTCTCAGATACACTTTTTAGCTTAGTGAATTTTGACCCAAAGTAAAGAGGATGATCAGGGTTTGGGGGTTTTTATAGCTTTTTTATTCTAGGTCAGTGACATTTTGAAAACTGGGGCAAGAGAAAACCAAGGTCAGTTAGAGTCCTACAAAAAGGCCTAACAAAGAATCCATTCACCCTCATAAAAATAAAAATCTGTATTAATTAACCACATGGTAGAGATAAGAATTGGAGAGCTTGATTAAATCATTAGCGCCTCTGAGCAGCAGCAGCATTGGAGGGGGAGCTGGGAGGGAAAACACACTCGGCCTGAAAATTGCAATACAGCTGCCTGCCACGCTGCCAGGAGCACATCTGTACTGAGTGTGTGTGGCGTGGAAACCCTGACTGCTGCACTACAAGCTGGGGAATAATGGCAAGCATGGAGTTCTGTTATTAATTTGGGAGAAGATTCTATTATTATTATTTGTTTGGGTAGGAAAAAAAAAAGGCACATTGCAGCAGAGGCAGCAGCTGCTTGGAAGGCAGCCCAGTGGGTTGTGTTAGGTAGCTTGTGCAGGGTTTAAGGTGTTCTTACATGTGGAATAACCACCTTGTACTTGCACCAGGTGACACATTTGCCTGAGAGTTGCCCATGTGAATCAACACTTGCAGTATCCGGCCCCTATTGCATAATGAAGCATTTTGATAGGCACATCAACCAAAACAAGGCCAAATGTCTCATCTTAACCATTTGAACCAACCTCAAATGCAAGTTCTTCAAACCAGCAGCAGCAGTGTGTGTTTGACAAGAGCTGCAGCTGCAGGAGTCACTGGCGTCAGGCAGAGCAGTCAATATTTGCTCTCTGTCCCTTTTCAGATGCTAGCAATGCCAGCCTTGCCTGCCTGATAAAATTGAGCACAGCGACTCAATAATTGCTGCTTGGGTAATTGGAATGGCTCCCACGTGGTGTTCAGCTGAAGGGTGTGGTTGGCTCCTGTGCTAACATGAAGCCAGTATCTCCATGCTATTTTTGTCCTCCCTGTGAGCATTGCAGCGTTGTTTGGTCTGTGTGCCGTGTGCGCTTAATTTTCTGTTTTCCGAACAAAACCCAATATTGTCGTGTCATTTTTGTGGGTTAAGATTGCCTTTATCTAACCCTTTAAGGGCAATCTTGGTGAGGCTTAGAAAGAATCCTAAAACAATCCAGCCAGCAGGGGATACCGCCTGCTTCGTGCTCCGACAGGACGGTGGTGTTGCAGATTAGTGGAGGGCTGGTGAAAGATGCCTTCAGTACAGCATGCAAAGCAGTGCTCCACGCAGGTAATGTGAATGTTTTTGTTGCTGCTCACCCGCCCAGTGAGGCAGAAAACAGCCTGTGGGGTGAGGAGCAGGAGCCTGGGTTGTCCTCGAGTGAATTCCTGTGTTTCTTGAGCTGATGAAGCTTCACAGAAACTCCTTTGGTCTGTCTTGGATCATGAAAACACCCCGCGACTGCGGTTTGTGGTTACAAATTTTCAGAGTTTAGTAAAGTGTGGGACATTTTCCTGTGAGTGGCATTTTCATTTTCATGGGCAGAACAGTCAACTTTTTTTTTTTTCCCCCAAGGGCATGGTATTTTTGGTCTCCTTCATCCTGCCCAGCCTACCAAAACATACATATCTATTGCTGAGAAGTCTTGCACATTCCTTACAATGTCAAGCTTGCCTTCAGTTAATCTTTTGAGCAAGAACACACTTTCAGAGGCAGAAGAGATGGTCTGTTCCCACCCTGTCTCCCAGATTTGTTTCTCCATGCATGCTTTTTCTGGGAAGGCAGCCCCAATGCTTGCAGTCAAGGCCACTATGGAAAAGGAGGATAAAAAGGAGTTTGTGTTCAGGCTGGCTCTCACAAGCCTTTGGGATGGCTGCTGGTGGCAGATGTGAGTCCATCTCAGGGGCCAGCGCCTCTGTTTGTCACCTGAGACTTGTGTTCAGCCCGTAGGGATGAGTGGGTTTTGTGGTGTGTATTGGAAATGCAGTGGTGTTTTGGGAGGGAGCATGGGCTGGCAAGTCAGGTAATGCACTGCCCCTGATGGCCCTGGGGAGCTGCTCCGGTCCAGCTCTGCTGCTCACCCTCTGCCTCACCTTCTGGGGGAACTGGACTTGCCTCCAACTCTGCTGCCCACAGGCAAGTCTGAGAAGCTGTTCAAATACTCTGGTTTTTGAAACAAGGGCTTAACCAGCTCCCTGTCCATGCAGAGCTGCTGGTTGCTGGCTGCTCTCTGTGTGACACCCCCAGGGCCCTGGGTGCAGAGCTGCACCTCTTTGTCACTGGGTCATGCTTTGAGTCCCATGTCACTGTTTTCTGCTGCAGCACAAGTTCAAGCACTTTCTTCTTCCTCTTGCCTGTATTAGCATCCTGTGTGCTCCTTTTTGGCTGTGGTACTTTGTGAAGGCTGACCTAGAACAGAGGCTAGACAGAGTTAAAGAATAAAGTGGGGATTTATTAAAAGGGCTCAATGGATCCACGTTGGGCAGCACAAGAGCCCAGCCAGGGCTACAGCCAAGATGAACCAAAATGGTCACAGAATGGACAACCAGTCACAGGGTCTCTCACTTTTATAAGTTCTGCTCCATTTGCATATTGGAGTTAATTGTCCAGTTATAGCTTTAGCTTATGAAGTCACATCCTTTTTTTTTTTTTTTCTCTTCAGTCCATGTTGTTTGTGCTCCTGGGCCTGAGATTTGGATCATTTTTCCTTGGTCCCCAGCTAGAGAAGGAATTGTTTTGTCTCCCTACTCTGTGAACAGAGCTTACCATCCCTTAGTATAAAGCTCAGAACCGCACACTAAAGCAGTACAGAATCTGAAAAATATAAAAGCTAAAGCCTGAGGCATCAGCTGGATTAATAATTTGTACACCCCAGAGAGGGCCCAGCAGTGGAAAGGTTGCAGGTAGAGGCTGTATTTCCCCATGACAGCCTCCTAACTCTCTCCAGCCCTTCAGTTAGCAAAGATTTCTCGTGGTGAGGCTTCACCTACAGATGTGCTTTTATCACCTAACTCCAGCCTGCATCCAACTTTATGCATGGCTTTTCCCAAATTCCAGGATCTATCTTATGCTGATGATCGCCCCGAGTCCTTGAAGAAATATTTAGGAATGGACAGAGCTATTGCAGGCATATTTCTCTGTAGAATTCTGCTTTCACATCGCTGTTTGTATTTGCTGATCTTCTCAGAAAACCTTCATTAGTTTTGTATTTGCTGATCTTCTGAGAAAACCTTCATTAGTTATTCTCTGCATCCTGTAGGTTATGCTTGATGTTTGTAGTGGTCTTTGCAATACCAACTCAGCAAGCAAGAAAGTATCAGCTATGAAACAAGAGTTGAGGAAAACTGATATTAAATAGTAACTTAATATCTGGAAGAACAGACCTTGGGTTTGAGGTGTATACTATGTGTCTTTTTGGGAAAGAGGAATAAAACCTGATCATTTTTTCCATTAACTTTAGTTTCTCTTTTGTTTTTATTTTCCAGTCCAGCGAGAGTTTACACAGAAGAAAACCTTCACTAGTTGGATAAATTCAATATTGGCAAAGGTAAATGGGGGTTCTTTAGCCAAGCCATTTAGATATGCTGGTTTGAGATTAAATTTTTTAGGAACAAACAAAATTACTACAAGTTTTTTTAGGCACTGGATGGGAAAAGTAGCCCCAAGAAGCATTTGTTTAGTAAATGCAGCAGCACTGTATTGGGGCACATCCAAGGACATTTCTATGAGGTGGTTTGTGTGTGGATGTCACTCTCCTTACTCATGTGGTAAAACTTGTGGTGGATTGAGGCACATGTCTGAGGGTTTTATGAGTTTCTGAGTTTACAGTTGGTTTTACTGGGATTAGGTAAGTGTTATTCTATTATGCAATCCAAGAACATGAGTTTAATGAGATGACCTGAGTGACTGGTAAGTATTAAGACAAACCACATAGTAGTGGAAGTGCTCTTTAAGCTCTCAGAAAACAGCTCCTGCAGCATCTGCTGGGGCTCTGACTTGCTCAGGTAGAAACAAAATATAATTTTGTTTTGGTCCCTCCTTGAGCAGAAGCTGCTGAGCTCTTGGTAGGTTTGTGTTGTGTGGATGAAAAGAGGTTTAGTTATGCAGCTCTATACTCAAATTTGTACTTCATATTGAGTAAGATCTCAAAATAGGAATTAACTGCTTAGTTTAGCATTCCCTTTCTCAAATTTTTTTCTTTTGCCCCAGACCTCTTTGAAAAATGTGAGTGCTTAAAATGAGCCTAAAATTACCCTTATAAAGCAGAGGCAGGACAAGGAGGAGGGAATAACACACAAACTTAGTAATGGGTTAGAAGAAGCAGAATGTGGCTGTTTAGATGCAGGATTTTTATTGCAGCTTAAAGAAAAAAAAGGAAAGGATGGTAAACATTATTTAACAGCAGAGTAATTTGTGATGTTCTGTAGTGTGTTGAATTCAAAATGACAGAAGACTGAAATTTATCTTGCAGCATACCCCTCCTTATGTTGTCTCAGACCTGTATACAGACATACAGCAGGGACATTTGCTTCTGGATCTGTTGGAAGTGCTTTCAGGTCAACATCTGGTAAGACAGAGTAATAAAAATATTACCTCAATCCTTTGTCAAGCCCAGCAAAGATTTCTGGATATGCTTAAGTGCAACCATATGAATCATCCCTCTGGGGTCATAGAGTTAGTTTCAAGTAACTTATTTTTATACTATTGACTCTGAAACATGCTGAAGTAAGTTGATCCAAAGTAATTTATGAATTTTTGCTAGACTTCCCTTTTCAAAATATAGAATAAAATTAATTTTTGCAGTTGAAGATATAAGCTGGTTTTTTTTTGCTTTGCAGCCACGGGAAAAAGGATTTAATACCTTCCAGTGTAGAAGTAATATAGAAAATGCTTTGACATTTTTAAAGAGCAGATCAGTGAGTATTAACTTCAAAATTCACAACTAAAGCCAGTTTAGCTAGTGGAACATTTTCTTTGTTAACAATGATCCCTTTTTTCCCCTCCTTAGCTGAAGCTCATAAATATTCATGTAGCTGACATTATTGAAGGAAAACCTTCCATTGTGCTTGGCCTAATCTGGACCATTATATTTCATTTTCATGTAAGTATTTCAGCGATATAGAGAGTTTTAGTAGAGGGGAAAAGCACAAAAATGTGTTGACTTACGTGATTGCTAAATAAGATGAATTAGTACTGAACAAAAGATTATTTTCTGACATGTGGAAGTGGCATCTCAAGGAGGAAATGCATCAGTGCAGGGCTGGCAGTGATAAACAGTACCTAGCTGCACATGGTAGGAAGGAAAGATACTGAGATTTTTTTTTTAAGTAACCAGTTAAAAAATGGACTAAGCTTTGTTTGTCTATGGTCTGTAATGATTAAGCTCCAAAAAGAGAAGATAGTGTGAAGTGGCTCATCCATCTCTCAAGAGGCAGCCACACTCCTCAGTGCTGACTTTGCTCACAATCTACAATTCTTGTATTATTTTTTTTCAGTCGTAGTGCATGAAATAACACAAAGGCTGTCAAAGTCATGTTTCTTATACAATAAGAGTATTCACCTTGCATGGCATGAGGTTATGGGCAGGTGTGAAAGCCCAGGGCCTTGATTTAATCATGGTGTAGGGCTGCAGAGGGTGCTGGAGCCAAGCTGGCTTCTAGGGAGAACCCTAGAAATAATGTAGGTGCACTGACTGGTGACTGGGGCTCAGGAGAGCACTAAGAAACAATGTTTTTAGCAGTATTTAGCCCATATTTTTTGTGGTGGAGGTGCTTTGATGCCAAAGAGTCTTTTGCTGCTCATGGCCTGTGCAATTACCTTTTAACCTAAACCAGGCTTCTCTAACTAAACAGAGATCTCTGAGGTCTGTCAGGTAGGTTTTCCTGCACTCTGAGTGAGCAGGCAAATTGAGTATGCCTGATATTTGTCATTGCTGACAGCAGGAACCACAATGCCGTGGGCTGCTGTCACTGGTTAGAGTAGAAATTGACTGAGAAGGTCCCTTGATGTCATTGCTGGTACCCACAGCATAACACACAAGTATTTGGGTGAATATATCCTGCCAAAAAATTGCCTAAAGATGGGAATTCAGCATGAAATGGTTCAGATTGTGAAGATTAAAAAGCCTGGTTTGAGTTTGGGGGGCAGGGAAGCTGCTATTACAGCTGTGGTTGGGTCCTGTCTAATTCTCTGGTGTTCTGCCATTGATGCCTTGGGAATCTCTCACTGAAGCCTCATGCAGTCTCCCATCTTCTCTGACAGATTGAAGAACTGGCCAGGACACTTGCCTGTACCTTCAATCAGCCTTCACCTGATCATCCAGGTGCTGCTGACTCCTCTCCAAAGGCAAACAGATCAGCTAAAAAAAGTGCTAAAATTAAGGAACGGTGGAAGATGTCTGCTACAAAGGCTCTTTTGTTGTGGGCAAAAGAACAGTGTTCACTGTAAGTTCCATCCAAAACTTATAATTAACATGCTACACTTTGTATTACTCCTTTCCTCTAAATGTGGTGATTTTCCCCCTGTTGTTTAAGATTATTTAGTGGCAGCTTAGCAGAAAATCCTTTAACTTTCACTTTTGGTTACCAGTACTTTCAGCATTGGTCAGGCCCCAGATGTTTTGACATGAGCCCTTTATATATAATAGAGTGAAGCTCATTTTACTAATTAAACACAACAGTGTAATCTGAGTTGTTTGGCTTTTCCTTTTTAGGGGCTCCTGTGTGATAAGTCTAGTGAAATGTTTCCATGATTTACTTGTTTTAATACTCATGTTTGGCTCTGATTCACATAGTCTCAAGGTTTTTAAAATATTTTTTAATGGAAAATGTAGGATTTCTATGATCCCACAACTTATGCTTTTCTGTCAAAACACTGCATGATCCCAAAGGAGGATGCTAATCCTGGTGGTCCTAGTCCCTAATTCTAAAAAGATGTTGCCTTTGCTTGATGTACAGATAGCACTGCTGCTTTCAGGGGGAATGTTCACAGCACACAGTCCAGAGCAGATACAGATATTTACATTTTCTTCAAGGGCTGCTGCTTCACTCCAGGATCTTCCAAATGTGCTTTACAGTAATGTCAGCTCTCTCTCCTCAGCTCTTTGGGTTGTTTTATTTTCTAATAAAACCCTGCTAATGTTCCATGTTATTAGTGGGAGATAAAGGCCTTCATCAGCACATCAGACACTCTCTGCCAGTAGAGTGGCACTGAGGTTTGCCTTCTAGCTGTCTTTTATCAGAAGATTAATTGGCACATCAAAACCAGCTCTTTATCCATGTAATCTTCCTCTTCCTTTTGCCTCTTTTCCAGCAATATTGCTGTCTAGTTTGCAGTCTCATTTCTGAACTGGCATTATGTTGAAGTATTTTGTTACCAGTGATTCCTGTCGTTTTTGGGAAAGAAACAAATCTTGTAAGACTTGGCCCATTGTTTTGTGACTGAATTTGATTGCCTTAAACCCCACATCTTTTCTATGTGTAACATACCCATAACATACAGGCTGTTTTTGGAAAGTTGTCCCAGAATTCATTGTGGCCTGCATGGCTGGGCACCTCACAGCACTGTTCAGACTGTGAACATTAATAAAAGATGATTCAAGGACACTAAGTTAATTAAGGGAAAAATAAATACTTTTTCCTGCACTAATACATCACTTTTAAGATTTGGATTTTCTAAAATTCCAGTTCTTGGTGTCCTTACAGACAAATACATGTTCTGCAGTGCTTTTCTTGTTGCTTTTCCACCCCATAGAAGGCATAGATGTTGAACACAAAGGTGATATTTAGAGAGGATTTGGATCAGCAAGGCTTTATCTTCAGAATGCAGTAGAAGACAAAAAGAAATAGTCATCTTGTAAAAAGAAGTAATTGTTGTGATTGCTAATACTGGCTGTGTTGTTGTCTGCCTTATGCAGAAGTTCAGCGACAAGGTGCTTTTGCATTTGGTTCATACTCCATTTTACTGAATTTATACTCTATTTCTAAATTGGTACTTAAATCCTGTTTCTTCAGATATCCTAACATTTTGTTTCCACTCATTTCTGGGATAGGCATGGCTCTGTCAGTGTCACTGATTTCAAGTCCAGCTGGCGAAGTGGACTGGCTTTTTTAGCCATCATCCAAACCTTGAGGCCGGGTCTGGTTGATCTGGAGAAGGCAAAAACCAGAAGCAATAAAGAAAACCTGAAAGAGGCTTTCAGAATTGCAGAACTGGAGCTGAATATCCCACGGCTTCTGGAGCCTGAAGGTGAATGATCAGCTTTTTAAAAACCTTTGTTATTAGGAGTGAGATTAATATGACCTATAAGACTATGCTTAAGTTTGAAATGGAACATTGATGTTTGCTGTAATGCTCAAACCTGAGGTTCTTTATTTTATAACATCAACTGTACTTAGGGAGTGTAGGATTTTTGAATTGGCAGCAATTGCAGGAGCAATATGCAGAAGAAAGGATATGAAACTTTCCTGTTCATGGGAGAAACTTTTTCATTACTTAATCATGTTCTATTAAAATATTCCCAAGGAAAAAAAAATGTTCATGGCATATTAATTTCTGTCAGTGGCATGTTAAGTGAGCTGTTGCAAAATAAACATGTTTATGGTAATGTGTTTTAATAACTGCAGCATAGTGTGTAATTATGTGATCAGGCCTAGAAGGCTGCATAATTATGTAAATGCTGTATTGGCTCTCGTAGATGTTGACACTGTGAATCCAGATGAAAAATCAATCATGACTTACGTGGCTCAGTTTTTGCAATACTCCAAGAATTTGCCTGAGTCTGAAGAAGACATGCAGGTATGTTGTGTGGGTTATCACTGAGGCATTTTCAAATGAATGTGCTTTCTTTGCCCAGTTTATATCTGAGTCAGCAGCACATAGTAGATCTCTGATTCTGCTACTCACAGGACTGAATTGGTTTGAACCTTCTGATGCTCCTGTGTGGTAGAAAAAACTCCATGTTACAGATTTTTGGTTGGTCATACAGGTGGAATAGCTGTCCAGGTTGTTTTGTTTTCATTTAACTATTGCAGAGGACATTTTCAAGCTTGGTTGTCTTCATGTGTGCTCTGAAGTCTGTGTGAACATTGGAGGAGAGGCAGACAGATGTGCAGATCCACAGAACAACCAGCTTTAAATTTAGTGGCTGACATGTGAAGTGGACAGAAGTTGCCTCTGACAGATAACACTGAACAGAAACCCACATTTTGTATTCTCTATATTTTCTTATGAGAGTTTAATTGGTTATTCACATGCTGATAATCTCCTTTCAGTAGAACTGCAGTCAGGTCTTTTTTTGATGTCTTCATATATTCAGGTGCCAGGTTTAAAACTTTGTCCCTGCAGTGTGTAATAGTGCCTGACTCAAAACTCATCAGGGTCCTCAGGAATTATTATTTGTTTTTCAGTAACTTTGAATGGATTTTATCACATGCTTAATGAGTGTTGTTTTATGGCACAATGTAAATTAAAAACAATGCTTGCAAAATGGAAAAATGAAATTTTCTGCTCTAATTACCAGGAGAAAGTAAGAGAGGCCATGGGCTGGTTGGCTGCACAGGAGGAGAAGTTAGCAAAACTGCTGGTGGAAACAGAGAATGAAACATACTACCAGAAGTACAAAGTAAGTTGCATTTCATGTTCTGTGAAAAGAATCTGTTTCTGTGAATGTTTTTAATATTTTTCATCTTCATTGCCTGAACTGTTAAATAAGCTTTTAAAGAAAACTTGGAAATCTAATGATGTAATTGTTAAATCCCTCATATGATTGAATGAAAGGCAGGTTAAAATTCTCTCTGTTATGAAAAAGAGATATGCTATTTCATTTTTGAGCAAAGGTTTTGGAAAGAGTAAAGTAGTGTCTTAATTGACGTAGTTGAAGACTTGGACAAGATTCAAGCACGTAGGCCCTTCACAGAGTTACTTTTGCTATTTCTGTGCTAATTACAACAGTAGGTTTTACCCAGCTAATGTTGTAGAGGAGTAGTTGAATTGCTGGCTCTAGGTTGTGCTGCAGCAAAATTTCCTTTGGCTTATATTGTAGGCAGAGTTTGTAATAAAGTGGCCCATGGGGAACTGTGAGAGGAGGAATTTTCCCTTTCTCTTGCTGGGAGGGCAGAGCTGTGTTCTCACTGCACTGACATTATGTTAAATACAGACTTATGGAATGGCACCTATAATTTCAGACCCAAATATTGCCTGGAGGCAAGAATGCCTCTTGCTGTCTTGCCTTTGCATGCATCACACCCTTTGAAGTTAATGGAACTCACAGCAGTGTGTTCAAAGGCAGGACTTGGCTCTGTGAGCTCCCATCTGACGTTTTCTGTGAATTACTCTTCTGTTTTATCTCTAGGAAATGATGTCATTTATGGAAACATTTAACCAAGAGAAAATCCCCTTTCTGCCTGTGTTGTCATCAAAAAGGGGTGAAGCTGAGCTGAGTGAAGGCCAGCAGCAGATGAGGGAAGAGTGGGACAAAGTGATCTCTCAGGTCAGAGGCATTTCTCTCTCACTCACCCATTATCAGCATGAGCATGTGGGATGGATGAAGAAGCCTAAGTTTACCTCAGGAATTCACATTGGGAAAAGTGGAGGGATGATGCTTTATTTGGGATGATAAAAGAGGTTTGACCCTGAGCCTGAAGTCCAGATGGTCTGAGTGGCATTCAGTGCCCAAGAGGAGGCAGAAGATGACTTTTTGTGTGTTACCCTTCTGCCTCCTGAGCATCAAGACTGAAACATCCCTGGAAAATGCATCTGGTTATCTTGGAGCACTCTTCTGATCAAAGTTTTTGGCCCATTTATGCTTAAAAGGTTATTTTACAGGTATGGCTCAGAGCACAGACACTGATCTAGTGGGGCCTGGTTGGTCAGTGCTTTGCAGTGAAGTTGGCTGTGTTGGCTTAAATTGGGATGTGTAGGGCCATGCTGGGAATTGCTGTTTTTGGAAGAGATGTTCCCCTGCCAGCCCCATGACAGACAGAAAGCTGTTCATCTCTATTTCCCCCCTAGTTCACTATAAATTTTCCTGTTTCTGGGCCTTGGGATGGTCACCAGCAAAGGACAGGAATGCCTAATTCTTTATAGTGTTCCAGAGGTTATGGGCTGGGAGCAAACCTGGGTTTGAGGTAAACGGGGCTGATTTCAGCTGACTTCACTGGAAACTCTTTTTATTTTGACAGACGTGAGGGAGTGGGTTCCTGGGATGTCTCGAGCACCAGCTTATGCAGCTTATATCAGCATCTTGGAGATGGGGAAGAAAATAATAGCGAGAGATTTAATCCACTTGTTTTCCTTTTAAAGATTAATGAGTGGAAAGCAAAGCTGGACCAGATGTTGCCCTCCCCTCTGGATAGCATTGAGGCTTGGCTCCAGGAGGTGGAACGTCTGCAGGCAGAAGATTTGCCTGATTTACAGGACCCATTCAAAGCAATGTCTGTCTTTAGAGAAATAATTGTAATATTTAAGGTATGCTGATCACAAAGGAAATTCTGCTTCAGTTTGACCTGGCAAAGCACTTGTTATGGAATTGCTGTTTGACATTTTGGGAAGTGGTGTGCATATGTTTGTCTTCTGAAGATGAAAAGCTCTTCTGAACATACCTTTGAAGAATTATGAGTTTAATTAAATAACTGCATGGGTCTATAAGGCAGGTTTCAGACTTCACTGGGGGGAGATTAAATTTGAGTACTGCCTCAATGAGTAAATTGTGCTATTCTTTTTTATGTGGTTCCTGCAACTTGTTTGTTAAGTAATAACACAGGATAATTGCATCTTTATCTTTAAATCTATACTTAATGCATACCTATTCAGAAAAGCACTTGAGCTTAAGGTTGCATTCCAGGGAGTTCAAGAAGTTTGTGTGTTTAAAAGTTAAATAGTTCAAGAAGTTTGTGTGTTTAAAGTTAAATATTTGCTGAATCACTCTGTAGTTCCATTCAAGGCAAGGATATTTTGATACCTTTGTACCATGCAAGTTATTTATTCTGATCTTCAAATATTTGCATAGATAATAGCTTAAACATCCTTTTGAATTTGAAAGTTCTGAAAGAGTATATGTGTTGATGCCTGGCTGGTGATCATAATGCCATACTTGTGTTTTTTATAAACAAATTTGCTGGTTTTATGACATTGTCCTTAAAAGAGAATTTGAAAGAATGAGCAGTGGAAGTTCTTGCGAGTGGCTTAATATCACCACTCTGTTGTACTGTTTTTAGTCAGTTCCTGGTAGGAGAGATGGATATTTAACTGGTAACAGCTTTGTCAGTCTTTACCATTTGATCAAAGATTTTTGTTGAGCAACCTAGGTACTTAAAGCATTTTTAAGAATAAGATAGAGACTGATGTAATTTCTTAAGGCATTTACTTTTTCCCATTAAACATATAGATAAAATAATGTCATTTCTTCAGAAGAATAAACACATTAATGCTTAATTTCTGCCAAATCCTCTTTTCTTGATGGGAAGACATCCTACTGAATTTTTTTCCCCTTTTAGTATGTTGTGTGTAGGGATCATATTGGCAAGGTGATACCTTTATAATGCAAATTTTTCTTAAGATCTAGGAAATTATCCACCAGTGCTCATAACTGTCTGACTGATACAGTGTTAAGATTACAAAATCCAGTGTTGAAAAATCTATGAACTATTTTTGTGATTAAAGGCTGTTTCAGGATTTAGCCATTTCCATTAACATGCTTTGTGACAAATTTTATAACATAGAAATGAACTTGTAGCCTTTTTTTTTTAATATGCTGCTGAGAAATAGACTTCTCTTCTGTGCAACAAATGTTATGTTTTATTTTCAGGTAGGGAATTTGGTGCTGAGACACATGTCTGTAAAATATTCCCCAGTCATGGGACACTGGCCATTGAATGGTTAATTTGATACCTTGTCAGCTTGGTGTTAGACACGGATTTATTGAGCAGTCAAATGAACTATGGAGCAGGTGACATAATAGATGTATTCAACAGGTTTTGCTGTCAGCCTTTGCTAAGGGATAGCAAAGAACAGCTTAGTACCCTGAAGCTGTTAGAATGATGTTTTTTTCTCCTAAAGATGATAGTGAAAGTGCAGAAAAAACTGATAGCAGGAGTAGTGTAAGGTCTGTGATCCTTATATTTAAGTAGATGCACAGTGATAAGAGAAATCAGGTAGTATTGCACTAAAAGGTGCACTTTAAAAGGTGATTAGGTAAATACTTTCATTGCTCTTTAATGAGTAAAGACACTGGGAGATTGTCTTGTGCTGACTAGTTCTTAATAGCTCCTTCCCTAACAGCAGGTGAGCTGCAGATTCCCAGATGAAATACTCTAGATCAAAATTAATGGCGTACTGTGTCTTGTTCTCCCCAGGGCTTGATGGATTGTTTTGATTCTCACTTGGACACCCTTCAGTCATTTAAGAATGAAGATGAGGAGAATATGCCACTAGTCTTGCCTGAAAAATTAGAGGAAATGAAAAGAAGGTTGTGATGCTCAAATTCCTTTTACTTCATGTTGTATTCTAGCTCTGCTATTGACTGGCTCTGCTGTTCTGAACAAACCACAGAATTTATCCATGCTTTGCAAAGAAGAGCATTTTCAACCTAAACACAGGCTGGCTGTCAAGTGGAGCAGGCAGGGATCTCTCATTGGTCCAATGAATGTTTAATTGTGTGTACAGAGAAGAGCTCATTAACAGGACCTTTTCAGATGCCCTTTGCTAGTGGGGATATGAAACAACCACTTGGGATAGGAAACTTGAATATTTTCAATGTAAAAATTTCCCTGGTGGCAGGGATTCTCTAAACTTCTATTTCCACCATTAAAAATCACTGTAATCTATAGCTTGTACTACCCCAAATATCTGTTGGAGGATATTTAAAAAAATGACCAGTGAATCTGTATCCATAACCTGAGATGCTTTGACATACAAAGCAGGTGGCAGATGTCCCTTTTTTGGGCATTTAAGGTTTTTCATACATTGAGCAGACAACATTGACTGTTCAATTGTTGATGCTTTAAAAAAAATGAACTGTTGCTATCTTAGAACTTAATACCTGTCTTTAAAGAAAAATGTTTACATATATGTAATTTTGATTTTTAGGATAAAATACTGATACATTAATGCCTTTTGTATTCAATAGTTTTGAATAAACTTTTGGAACTATTTTCTGTTTGCAGATTTAGCAACATTTGTTCTACAAACCCCAGCACTTTTCTTGAATACCACTATGGACTGTGCTCAGCCATTGCTAATGAGGTGAAGTTAAAGCTAAATATCTGGGATGTGAAATATGGGGCAAAAGAGTCTGTGGAATCACTGCTGGAAAGTTGGAATGTAAGTTTCAGATATATGTATCACTCCCTGATGGTAATTCTTTCCCAGCTCTCTTTGATTCAGTCCTGTGTCATCTGAAGATGTTATAGCTGGTAGAAGCATGGTGGACTGGTGAAATTTCAGATTTATTCAAAAAAGGGCTGGTAGACTTCCCTAGAAACTTTCCTGGCCCCCCTAAAGTCTTCCATTTTGCTATGAATGAGATTTCTTTCTTCAGTTTGGAGAAGTAATGGAAACCATGACTGTGATTTTTCTCTCTGCCTGTTTTTATTCTTTATTGTGAAGATTTCTTTCTTTCTAGATTATTTATAGAGCCATTTGTAGCAGCCCTTCCCTAGCTCCAATCCACAGAACCCTCTCTGGGGTAGTTCAGTAGTTGCTTTCTTCAAAAGCAGCCATTATTCACACTGCTGCCTCTTCCTTTTCCCAGCTTCTTTACCTCCTTATGCTTTGTGGTGAATATGAATGGTCTTGTTCTGTTACACTTTATGCTTAGCTCAGTTTCTGCACTCGAGTTATGAAACTGATGTAGGCTTTTAGGAGGGATGGATTGCCCAACCCCAAATACTGACAAGGGATACTGCATCAAGAGTAGAGGCAGAGGTGAAGGGTGCTGATGCCTCCGGTTTTTCCCCATCTCGAGTTAATGGGATTCCTTGTGAATTCCATCTTAGTGGGCTTTCTCAGAGGATTCTCAGACTGGCAAATCCACAGTTAAACTAGTGGGAATTTCACCAGCCTCAGTACTGTGGAAGGAGGCAACAATAGGTTGTATAAAATAGCAGTTTCCTGAGCAGTGTCCGCCTCACCCTGTGGTGAGATGGTTGTGCAGAGTTAATCTGTGCTGAGTTTGTTGGTTCAGTTGGTTTCATAAATACTTACTATCATGTTGTTTCTACTGTTGTGGCTCATGGTCTTCCTCAAGCTGATAGAATGCAGAATTTTGCCAGGGAGTTTAGGGCTTGTTTAGAGTTTAGGGCCCATGCTTGTCACAGTCACAAGGGAGGTTGTTTTGTATCCTGCTGGGTACAAAACATTTGTAGGAGGGGGGAGTGCTGGAGTGAGGTCAGCTCAGAGAGGGGCTGAGGATCAACCCTCACTCCTGCACACACACAATCTCCTCCTCTGCTCCCATTTCTTCCTTTTTCACCCTCTCCATCCCCAGTTTGCTTGATCTGTCAGAAATGAGGCACTTTCTGTGCATGCAGGGAAGCCCACCTTCTTCTTTCATCACTTTTTTGGCTTATGTGACTAAATTCTGCTTGACTTGTTCTAGATGCCATTTCTCAGTGTTGCCCTGGGGCTGTAACTTTTTGAAGCAAGCAGTCCTGACTCATGCAGGGCTGTGGCTCAGACAGTGGCATTCAGGTATTCATAGTTCTATTTATTTACTCTCTGCACAAGCAGAGTAAAAGAACAAGTTTGTTTCAGACTAAAGGGTGCAGCTGAGTTGCTGGGTGGGCTTTGCTCAATTTACATTTAAACTGTAGGTTGTAGGCTCATATTGAAAAAAAAAGTGTCCCAAGCTGTATTTCTTACCCAGTTTTGTGTTGTTCAGTGTTACCCATATCAATTACTTTTTACTTTGAGCAGAATTTCGTTGAAGAAAAGAAGCTTGAAACACAACTAGACACTGCTACTCACATTTGTGAAGACTTGAAAAACATAAGTGGTCCTGACCTGGGTAAGTTCATACACATAAGTTGATATAAAGATCTCTATATTGAAGTAAAGTGCTGCCACCAGTTTTAATTCCATCTACTGTTCCATATAAGCAGTGTTTCTGTATAATTAACCTCTCTGTTCCCAAATGTATAACAATAATCCCTATTCCATGTCCTAGCTGGAGATCCTCAAGAAATCAGCAAACTTTTGAAGACAGTGGAGTCAAAGATTTCTACATGTAAAGAGTATATTTCCAATGTAAACACCACCCTACAGAAAGTCCTGTCCTCCTGGAGTAATTACACAGAAAACATCCACTTACTAAAGACATGGCTGGAAGAAAACAGAAATGAGGATCCAAAAGAGGTACATGGTTGGATTTCTTTTTGTTTGACAGAGATACTTCAAAGCCTCCTGGAAGAAAAACATTGAATCTCACAGTGGTTGCTGTTGTTGTTTTTCTGCTTTTCATTTTGGAAATAAATGTTTGACAGTGTTCTGCTTAAAATTATTTCAATGCCTCTGTCTAGATTCCTGCTGAGGTACTGGCAAAGAGGAATTCGATTCATGGTTCCTTAAATGAAGCTGGAAATCATCTCATTGAAGTCAGCAAAGAGCAAGTTGGATCAAATATTGCCAAAGAGCTGAAGAAACTGAACAGGAGATGGGCAAAGTTCATCAAGAGGACACACTTTGTGAGTTACAAGTTACTATTACTTTTTGCCATGCAGCCTTTAAAGTCATCTTTCCTAGATTTACCAGCTTGCTGATCAGAGATTGATCAATCTTTCAGTCAACTCAAGGTTGCCAGTTTTAAAGCTGGAGGAACAGAGTGCACAGCAGCACTAAATCTTTGTGGCTCAGTAAAATTCTCATTATAGCAGGATGGAAAATGTTCAGTTTTTAAACTGAAATCTCAAAACCACTTACAAAGGGAAATCTTATTGCAGAATAAAGCTCTTAATTCAGTGCTCGGGGTGGAAATAATCAATTTACCCGTGTTAAATTTTACAGACTCTGTCTTAGCTGGTAGAAAGTAATTATTGCTGCATAGATATTTCTAAGGTTGTGCAACTTTTCACCAGCACACTTGACAGGTTTTTAGGCTGCTGTAAATCCCCATACAACCTGCCTAATGTTATACATATTACAGTCCCTAGAGTGCTTTCACAAGAATGACATTTTCACTCTGCCTGGGAATATTAGAACTCTTAATTTTCTGAGTTGAGCCTTTCATTGACATTTATTAAAGCTACTGCTGGGACAGTAAACGGTGGCAAAAATTACTGCTACATTTTTGTAGAAGGTGAGCTAGTGAGAATGCAATAAAATCAAAGGAAGCAATCAAAGGGTGAGGGTAATCCAGAGTTTGCTAGAAAAACCTTTAATAAGAGATGCTTCAAGGAAATATATTGAGGAATCAGATAAGTGAGGTACAAGAAGTCTGTCTAAGATCTTAAAGACTTCCTGAGTTATTTTTGTGGCATTGCTTTGGACATTATGGCTATGATATATATTATATTTATTTTTTAATACAAAATGCAAGACCAAATGCTTAAGCTCTGGCCTGTGACTGCCAGTACCATTAATGTCAGAACACTTCCTGATTTTGATTTGACCAACACCAGCTGCTGTTCTTGGACAATTCCCTGCTGTGGGCTGGGGGATGCTGCAGCCCAGGAGTTTTCTCCATAGTAGTGTGGCTGCTTATAGGGGAGGGGACAAGGGGACAGATTGTGCTGTCCCACCTGCCCTCAGGGCTGAGGAACTGAGCTTCACTTGGTTTATTTATCAATATGTTTGGCATTTATTTCTCCTTTGATCCCTGTTGAGTGCTAAAGCTGGGAAGTGACCCAAGTGGTGACTGTGTTGGAGGAGGGCAGTGGGGAGATGATGGGAATGAACATCTTACCTTGCTCTTCATTGCCAGCTTGGAGAGGAGAGCACAAATGCTGCTGAAGAGACCACAGAGCTTCCAGGGAGCCTGGAGAAAATTGAAGAGCTCCTTGGAGGGGTGGACAGCTGGGCAGCAGAGATGGGATGTGTGCTTAGCAAGATCAGTCATGAGGAGCCTCTGGAACCTGAGATGGAGGAACACTTGCAGGTGAAAATGCTGCTTAAAGTACTTGTTCCTCAGATTCTCATCTTGCAGCACAGATTTGTGGCTGGGGTAAAATGAGGCATCATCAGTGAAGCAGAACAGTGCTTGTGCCTTGTTATTTCTCAGGATCACTCCCAGATGAGCTGTGAGTGAATTTTCCACCCTTAGTGTGTCCAGCTGACCAGCAGGTGCCAATGAAATGCTGTTGGTGCCACTGATCAGCAGCTTGTTCTTGAGTGATATTAATTACTCCTGTCCAGCAGAGCACTTGGAGCAGACCAGAGCTCTGCAAGTTGCCAATTTGAGTAGTTGCCCTGGTCACACAGGACTTTTATCATCTACTCTCCAGAGTAGGGAGGAGGTTTGGGACACCTTGGCTGTATTCAAGGCTTACCCATCAAAAATTGGGATACTTGAAGTATTTTCAGCAGCACGTGGGGTTATTTGGGAATCTCATCTTATAGGTAGTTGTTAGAAATATCCTCAAAGAGCACAAATTAACTTCTAACAATAAATTCCACTGGTCACTGTGTTTTCCTTCATCTCTCTGCCTGGGATTACCCCCAGCTCCCAGCAGATGGCAGGTGAAAATCTGTGTATATAACTCAACAGCTTCAATACAAAGTCTGATTTATTTTCTTCACATGCTAGTGAAGGTGAGACAGAATTAAGATGCCAAGATTTGCACTGAAGAAGTTGAAGCACTGTCTTATGTTGCCTTTACTGCCTCTGCAACAGGGCCTGTATAAACTGATGGAGTGAAGGTGATCACCAACTCCTTTGTGTAACTGCTGTAAATAAATAGAAATACTCTTTATTTCATTTAATCTATATGCAGTAACTGTGCACCAGAATCAGTGCTAGTTTCTCTTGCTTTGTGCCCACTTGCAGACAGCTTAGCTGTTGCATATAGGTAATGCCTTACAAAAGAAAAGCCTTGTAAAACTAAAGTTTAAGCCTTGCTACTCCAGCTAAGCTAGAGTAACTAGCTTGTAAGTTCCCATGTGAAAAAGTCATGAAAATAAGAATCAGTTAACACAACAATCTATTCTAGTAAGAGAACTGTTTGCATCTACAAAAACAAAGTCTATCCCATGAGAATCCATGAAGAAAATATGTGAACTAACAAAAAATAGAGAAGTTTAATAAACATGCACCCTAGCCATTTACCAACCAATAAACCAACCAAGTATCGGTGTATTGTTAACCAATTGATTGAACACAGTGCCTTCTGATATTCTTATGAAAATATGAATTATGCAACAAAAATTCAGCTTTTCTTCAGGAAGAATCCAAAGCCCTGGCTTTTTTTGCTGCAACATTTACCTGACAGATTTGGGAGCGTGAGAGATGAAAAGAATCTGTTGATCTTCTTGTAATCATGGGCATATGTTTATAAAACAAGCCTCATTTTGCAGTGTGACTCTAGTTTGTTATAAAAACATGAAATAACAAAGGACACCCTGAAATACAGCCTCCAAACATGTGGCTGGCATTGTATCTCCATGTCTGGGGCCAGGAGAGATAAGGTCACTTGTTACCTGCAGTACAATAGGTCAAGATCCAGAATAAAGCTCTGATTATGATTAGGAGAATGCTAATTGACAACTTTAGGCAGGAGAAATGTGTTGAATATTCATAGATAGAAACAGCTCTAATAAGGACTTTTCATGATAAATATTCAAACATGGCACACTACTCCTGCATGCAGAGCACCCAGCTACTTTCCTGCCTTGCAGTGCTGAATACTACGAGGAAATCTGAGCCTTGGTGTGTGCTCACTTGGGATGACTTCATGATCAGCTGCTGCATATCCAAATGTGTGGTTTCATTTGGGGAGCTGCTTGGATGAGAGAGCATGTTTTAAAAACACATCTGATTGGCTCTGTGGCAAAGACACAGGAGGTGTTGCACTGACAGAAAGAAATTGCTTCAGCAAACAGAATCCCCTGTGGATGGCAGCAAATTTCTTTCTCTCCACACAGAGATTTTACAGTGCAGTACACTGACCATCACTGGAATGTCAGGCTTTCCTTTACCAAGGATCAACCATCCATGATCAAAGCTGGCTTTTTCACTCAGTTTGTTTAAACAAAAAGGCAAATAAACACTTGTAAAGGCTTCTAATGCTTTTTGTTCAAACCAGAGTTTGGCTGCAAGAGGATCCTCGTGCCAAGACCAAGTTGTGGCCGCAGAAGAGATGCTGCAGTCCCTGAGGCAGAATGTTTCAAGTGAGGTGTTGCAGCAGCATTCTCACACCACTGGGCTGGAGGCACGAATTAAAGAAGCCAGAGACAAAGTAGAGGTACTTGTTTATAAACACACAGATATCTCTAATTTTACCCTTGCAGAGTATGGAAAACTCTTTGTCAGTCATGTGAAATAGAAAAGATTCTGTACTATTGGAATCAGTCTCCCAGACTCTTGTCAGGGCAAAATCTAGAACATTTCCAAGATCGGTATCTCAACTTGAAAAACTTGAGTGATGTTATGAAGCAATAACTTTGTCTAATTACTAATTACTGACACTCAGGTGTGTTCTGAAAAGTCTCTTTCTTCCAAGGCTGTCATGGGTGACCTGAACAGCATCTTGTCCAAATCTGAGAAAAGACCCTCAGAGAAAGAGGCTTTGCTCAATTTTGAAGAATCCCAGAAAGAACTGGAGGCCTCCATTTCAAAGGCTGTGCAACTTGTCAGTCAAAAATTAAGTCCTGAAGAATGTATTTCGAGATATGAGGTGGGTTTGTGTTTTGAGCCAGCTGAATTTGAGTATTTCTGAGGGCTATGTGGTCTCTAAAAGTCTAAAGTAAGAAAAATACTGACCTTTTTGTTTTTTGGTAGCTATTAATGCTTTGCTCAGTTTTCTGATTTAGCACTTTATTAACTTGGCAGACAACTTGAATGAAGAAACATAAATCTGTTTGGCAGTTTATTCAGTGCCCTGTCCTAAATTATTCCATCAGAACTCATAATTTTCAGAACTACAGCTTTTGGGTTTTTTTTTTGTGGGTTTTTTTGTGGGTTTTTTGTTGTTGTTGTTTTTGTTTTTGTTTTTCTTTTTCTTTTTTTGACTGGTCAATAATTAAGCTTTCCATCAAGAATGACATGCCTGAATCTTGGGCAGGTTATTATAAACACTAAATCTCCTCTTTTCCCCAGAGGGTAGTTGGCAAATCAAATGTCCTGTCTCAAAACGTGGATCTCTTAAAGGGATGTTAGAGATGGAGGTGCCCAAAATCTGTGTTGCCTGGTCTGGCAGAGAGGGCTGGGTGCCCATGTGCCAGGAGGGGCACAGAGCTCATTCCAGGCCATCCTGGAGGTGCCATGGTGCTGATGGAGACCTTTCACCCTTTCACTGCCCACACCCATGGCACACAGCCTTGTGTGTTCCCTAGGGAAGAGGCAGAGTTCAGGGACCTTCATCTTTTGTCTTTGGTACCAAATTTTCCCCTGAAAGCTGTTACAAGAACAGCAGCTGCTTTTCTCCATAAAGCATCCACTGATTCTGCAAGCTTTTGCAGATAAACAGGGATGGAGAATGCCCTTGTACCCACCCACAGCAGAAGCACACACCCCATATGTGTGATGTCTACATTGATTTATTCACATATTTACCTGCTACCAATGTCATTTTGTTAGTTAAATAAGTTACATTCAGTTCTGTTTGGTTTTCATTATGATGTCTGGGTTTTGTTTTGTTGGGGTTTTTTTTAGGAAGCTTTTAATGCTCTGGACAATAAAGTTCTTGACAAGTTTTTGAAAGCAGCTGAACTGCTGAAAAATATTTCATCTGACCACGAGAAGCTGTTGGTGGAAGATGATGTTCGTAGGAGATGGGAGGTGAGATAATGCAGGAATGAGAATCCACTGTCTGGTCTCATTAGGCCTGGCATCTTTGAAAGCCAATTTTTTCTTGTCACAGTGTGTTCTGGTGTTTTTACTTGCTGTGTAACACTGTCTCTCCATCTCATGGGAACAAAGTGCTTTGTATTTTGCAGGCAGCTCGTCAGGAAATTGTCTCCTATGTCCAGCTCATCGTAGAAAGGGAAAAAAAGAAATTTAATGCAACTTTAAAAAAAATCAATAAGCAGTTAGGCAAGGAGAAGAAACTGCTAAGTACAGATAAAACCAAAGGGCTCATCAAGGAGCATGAGGTACCTGACACATTCCTTTTCTGTCTCTATTTGTGAATGCTTTGCTGTCCTTCTTCCTCCTTTTTGGGCTCATTATTTGTGGAGCAGGGCCCTTGTGCTCTGTGTTATGTAAACACAGAGCAAAGAGGCCACCAAAATTATTTCTTTACCTTTTTTGACTGGAGATATTAGTGTTCTTGCAGACTTTTAGAATTAACCCTTTGTTAAGTACGTGGTATCCTTTTTCCATTTTTTCTCCCACATTTTTAGTGTATCTTGAATTCACCCTAGGAACTATAATCATTGACAAGGAATATTTTAAAAATATTCTACTTTTTCTGTAGTCAGTAGGACATTTCTAGCTGATGTCAGGGTGAAGACGACTTGGGACCAAAATTAAAAATTGTAGAACATAATGAATTTCTAAATCAAGCAAGAGCCAGTGTAGTCCTGTGAATATAGTTGGTAACATGTTGCCAGAAATCCTAATTTACTCTCTGGCTCTATTTTAGAAAGAACCAAGAAAAAATAAGTGTGTGTTCCTTGGTTTGACAACTTAGACTTTTAAGAGCACTCAACCAAGATAATGGAAGTATAAAAAATATATGAGAATAATTTCTTATCCTGGTGTTTTAACATGGGCTTATTATATTGATTTCTCTTTGTTTAGGCCTTTTTTTCACACGAAGGCAGCATGAAGGAACTTAACAAGTGTTTGGAAGACCTTAAAACATTGGCAAGACTCTCAGAAGAAACTGTCCCAGGGATACAGACACTCACTGCAGACTGTGAAAAAAGACTAGAAAAGGTTCAGCAAATGGTGGCAGACACTTACACAGCACTGCTGGGTCGTGTTGGAAAAGGACAGCCCCCTCAGAAAGGGTGGGTGGCTGAGCCACGGGGTGTTGTAGCTTTATAGAAATCATTTTTACACATAAATTTTGGGATACTCTAATGTGTTTTGGTAGTACATTACTGTGGCCAGCTGTGCATTTAAACACTTAAAGTATTAAGTTTCATAAACTGGCAAGTACAATGTTTGACACAGCTGCACTGTTTTAAACCTTGAGCTAGGATATTTTTTTCCCCTTTGTATTTAATATTTTGTTCTTGTAGGAACTCCATTGTGGCTTCTGAGAATGGAGAAGAGTCTGGTTCTTCTCAAGAAATTGACAGCCTTATGGTACAGGAGGTAAGAAGTCCAGACTTACTGATGGAAAACAGTGCTCTGTCCAAGGGAGGTCATTGCCAGGAGGAAAAAGTGTTTATTTCTCTTACTGTTTTTATTGTGATAAGACCTTGGCCTCTGGTCAGAAATCCAAACCCCACTGTGCTTGTGAATGTAGACTAAGTAAATAATAAAAATTAACATGCAAGCAGCAGTGCTGGGCATCCTGAGAAGATGTGAGCCTCCAGCCTGGAATTATATTTTTCAAAAAAGTCATTTTCAGGTGGAAAGGTTATGTGGGAAGCTGTGGTCAAGTGAAAATCCCTCACAGTGTCCCAGTAATATGAAAAATTTTCAGAGGACAGAGAGAGTCCTAGTGAAGAGTTGGAGGCCTTTGTCTGTGTCTGTGAAAAGAATGAATGAGCTGGCTACAAGTATTCCAATATTTGCTCTTTGGGCTCGTGATTGAGTTCAAACACATCTTGAATTCATGAATGGCCTCTCTCATCTCCTCTGGGACTCATCAAGCAATCCCTTCCTTCAGGAGCTCATAGATGATTCTTAGGCTTTGCTGTGTATTACACAGGATATTGTGGAGGTCACTGTCACCATTTTTATTTTTACTCAGACCTCAAGACCTGCTGCAGATGCAGTTTTGGAACCAGATGTGAAGCACCACAATGGAGAGAGCTGTGCAGACGGGTTTGAGGAAGATGGTGATTTGGCCATACCAGCTTTGTTAGAGAGGTAATTTTTAGAGGAGAAAATGCATGGTTGTTAAGGTAGGATGCTGTGCTAGACAAATTAGCTCACAAATTCATTGAATGTACCAAACATAAGGTGCACTTTTGCTATGCAGAACCCTGTTCTTTTTTCTGCTGCAGTTTACTGAATATTGATCTGTAATTTTTAGGGAAGCACTACAGTAACTAAATGCTTCGAGCGTTAGGATTTCGTAGCAAGAACATTTTTAGCTATGAAGGTTTTACTCATTTTCTTGGGCTAGGAAAGTCTGCATCTGCCTTACTAATAACTTCAAATATTGTCAAATAAAGAAATGTGTCAAATTTTTTAGAGAACTGACACTTTTACTTTTGTAAAACTGAATTTAGAGAATGCAGGCTGGCATTTAGATTTGAAGATTAGCCATATGAGCAATCTGTTTAATATGTTGCTCAGTTATGCATTATTCATTCATTTTGGACTTAAATAAAATATGTACTTGCAATAGAGTGTGCTTATTTTTTTATGGCACTCTGTTGATCAGTGAGTCCCATACCCTGAGATCTTCCATTTAATTAAAAGTAATATTCTCTCTGAAAATGTTTGCATCTTTCCTTAGCTTTAATACACAGAGAAGTAACCTGGAGGAACTTCTACGTCACAGCAGAGATAAAGTAGCATCTGACTTTACTGATGAAATAAAAGACACTTCATCCCTTAAGTTTAAGCTGTTTGAACTGGAGGCAAGTATTCATCTTTTGAAAATATACCTGGTGCCTAAATTGTTATTTTCTTATGTAGAGCACTCACTTCTCTGATACATATATCATATATTGCCAAGGGAAAAGCAGCATCCTTGCAACCATATGTGTTGGAAGAAGAGAAATCAAGGATTTAGGATTCAACAGAACTGCATTGCTGCCTAGCACCGGAGTTTTGCAGGTGCTGTTGAAAGAAAAGAAGTAATTGGTGGCTCTGGGTTTGTTGTCTGCAGGCTGAAATAGTTATAATGGGAAAAAAACTGCAGAAAGGAGCTTTTTGTTTGTCAGCAGAGATGGCCAGGGCTGCAGGAGTCATCAGAGTTGAACCACCAAGTGATGTTTGTGCAGAATGGAGCCGTTCCAGGACACATAAAACTTGGTTAGGTTTGTGAGATCCTTAAGGCAACAGCAAAAGGCACAGAGTTGCTGTTGAAAAGTTTATTACTGCAATTTTTCATGGCCTTTCTTGAAAGGACTACAAAGCCTTATCAAAAATCTCAGAACTTGGTTCAGTTCTACATTTGTTTTTCTTCTGAACATAGCTAGGTGGAGATATTTTCATTCTTGTAGGAAGAATGCCTGGCTGGTTGTTTATTGACCCTTTTATAAAATGTAGCCAAGGCATATATCTGACATAGAAATTGTCACTGTAAAATGTTACTGGAGATTTGCATGCAGCTAAAAGCTGGGTCTTGAAGGGGGAAAAAAGGCAGTAGATCAGTAGATACTCTTACTTTCAGATGATGTTTTCACTGTTTTTGTAGAGACTCTTGTGATTTGTTTTGTGAAATGTCCACTGAGAAATACAGGATCATATTAATGCATTAGAACTGCTTGTCTTCTAGGGAATGATAGACATGGAATTCACGTCTGGTTGGAAAGAATTGGAGAAGATCTCATCTGCCTTAGAAAATCTTGTGTCTGATGTGCAGCAGGCTGCTCTCTCTGAGGCAAGAAACAGGCTACAAAGCGAGTGGAAAGAACTTCAGGATATTATAAGTATCAGGTATAAAATAACACTTTATGGCATTAGCTAAGGAATTATAACTAATTGTGTATGTTGTGAAGGGAATAATGTGTGTTGCAGAAAATAGCTGCACATTTTTAACCTTTTCTTCATTGCAAAAAATCAAGCTGTTCTTAATTTTTCTTTATTCAAATACACATGGAAGATAGTGTGAGTCTTCCCAAGAAGATTAGAGACAGATCTTTGTGACATAACTGTGCAAAATTCCCATTTATTGCTGTTATTTCCTTTCGTCTTTTGGTTAAATTCACAGTGATTCACATGGCTTTTCTCATTAATCAGATAAAAGCTCATCTAACCTTGGGAGGGGGAGGATTAGATCTGTTAGCCAGTTACATTATTTTTGTGGCTTTTTGTGCTTAAGAATATTGAGTGTCTTTTCTTGCTTGCTTTCCCAGTTCATGTTTTGTTACCTTTCTTGCAGAGCAAGTTCTTTAAGGGCTGCTGTGGAAATTGTTTTGGAAACAGAAGATCATTCCATCTCTGTCTGTCAATTAGTAGATGAATGGCTGAAGAAAAAGTACATCCACCAGTTTAGTCTGATGGACTGGGACCTTCCTGAGAGTGAACTGAAGGTAAGGGAAGATACAGAGACCACACCCTAGCAAGGATACGTTTTAATATCTAGGAAGCAGAGAACTTCATGGGATTTTCACTCAGGAGGTTAGGGCTGCTGACAAGACTTCCCAAACCTTCTAAAATCTCTAATGGCATTTTAGTCCCAGTGTTTCAAACATTGTTGGTCCTGTAGAGCAAGCCAGGGACCCTCAGTAGGTTCTGCTGTGAAAGCCATTGTTGTGAACATTTCATTGTAGGTTAGGATCTTTTTTTGATGCAGATTTGTGGTGTTCCCACTTGGCCTTATATCATTTTGTGGAGTCATGCACGTAATGCACTGTTAATTTATGAGCTCAGCCAAGCTACCTTGTGTCACATCTGCTGCAGTATCTGAGCACAGCTCAGGATGGCTTTGGAAGCTCAGTGTGGGTGCAGTAATTGTTCATCTGCTATCAATATCTGATGCCCAGGCCCTGGTCCACTGGGCAGGGTGAATTCTGTTTTATTCTTGGCTTGCCCTCTGGGCTGAGCACACTGACAGCTACACAGAACTGAAAGTTTGCATTTGTCTGCCCTTGGCTCTCCAGTGAAGTAGGGTTTAGGTCTCTCAAGCTGTAGGGCAGACAGCATGTGTGCTCTGTCTGACCAGTTTTGGTTGCAGGGGCCCAGAATTTTTGCCCAGCTCTCTGCACATCTGGGCTTTCACAGCCCTGACCTGCTGCCCTTTGAGGGCTGCAACCTGACAGCCTGCAGGCTGCACCAGCAGATTTTTTAATGCATGGAAGTCTGCTCCAAAAGTATAGCATAAAGAACTGAAAGATGGCAGAGTGATAAATATCTCTGTGGCTGCCTGTGCTCTGGCTGATGTCCTGCTGTGAGAGCCTGCTGCTTTCAGTCCCAGGACTATCATCATCTTTCTCTCCTTCTTGTCTGATTGCAGGAAGGAGTCTTGAGATTTCTGTAGCGCTGATCAAATTTCCTGTGTGTGGAATACCATTTTATTTGATTATTTTGTTCTTTTTCCTTCCCTCCACTGACATCCAGAACAGGTTTTCTATCTTACCTACCCTGTTTAGTATACTTTTTTACTGCTATTATAATTTGTTTTTCAGTCATAGGTTCAGCTTGAATGCAGGATAAATGTTTTCCTTCACTAGCTAACACTTTTGGTCATTCTCTAAATTTCAGGCACTGCAGAGACTCATATTAGGACAGATTGAACAGTGCCAACAATTGGAACACCTGGACAGTTCAGCAGGAGATGAAGTTAATCCATTAGACCTGCAAGCTGCAAGAAAAGTTATAATTACCTGTCAAAAGCAGCTTGAAGAAATGCGCCATAAAATGCAGATCCGTGAGGCTGTCCTTAAAGATCTGGAAACTTTTATGGCCTCCCTGAAGAAGATCCAGTCTTCCATCACATCTCTCCCAGCTCCCCCAGATCAACCTGAAATGCAGGGAAAAGCTTTGAGGGAGGCTGCACAGGAAGTTTCTCATCTGGCAGAAGAGGCCAAAAGTCTGGATGAGCGCCTCAAGAGTGTTAATATCTGTCTGGAAGATGCTGATCGTGGGAGGAAGACTTGGTGTGAAAAACTTGTTGGGGCTTTATCTAAAAAGCTAAATGCCATTTATGATCCCTCAAATGAGCAGGTGCCTGCAGAAGAAAAAGACTTACACAAGACTTTTTCCAAAAAAAACAGTGAACTCCTTAAAACTATTCAGGATCTACAGGACAGAATCAACAAAATAGGCTTGAAGGATCCAACAATTCCAGCTATTCAAAAAAGGTGAATTATTTTTTAAAGCTCTTTTAATTTCATAATTTCAGTGGAGTCAGCCTGGGTCCCCTCTGCAGGAGAACCCTGAAATTTGAAGTATCTGTAGACAGTAGCTGTGAGTTTGTTTTATTTGCTCCATCACAGCCTAAAAAAGGAAGCCTTCTCCATTTTTTTTCTTTCAAACTCCTATCTATCTATCTATCTATCTATCTATCTATCTATCTATCTATCTATCTATCTATCTATCTATCTATCTATCTATCTATCTGTCTATCTATCTGTCTATCTATCTGTCTATCTATCTGTCTATCTATCTGTCTATCTATCTGTCTATCTATCTGTCTGTCTATCTATTTGTCTATCTATTTGTCTATCTATTTATCTATCTATCTATCTATCTATTTGAAGCAGCATTGAGGAAGAAAATATAGGAGATGGGTTATTGTGATCTTAGTTCTCAGTAAGAAAACTGTCAGACAGTGAGATGGGTCCCCTTGCTGGGCACTGATGCACCTGATCTGAAACTCTGCCATGTAAGATGGACAGACTGCACTTGCCTTTTAATACAAATTAATTTCGCTGTGTTCATACAGACCCAGCTGCCCTTCAGAGTTTGGATTATTTTCTCACAGTGTTGAGGTCAGCATAACTCATCTGAGGGCCTGTGTCAGATTACATGAATTGAAGACCAAATCAGACTTTTTATGATGTCATTTAATGCAGTATGTGGAGCTCAGGATGAATTTCTAGGGAACTTAATAATTACATTGTGAACCAAATCAAAGGCTTACTTTAATATAAGGCTGTATTTCATTTTTTTTTCTAATAAAGGATAAAATCATTAACAGAATTGGAAAAGGAATTGGATCGTGCTGCTGCTGAAATGAAATCTATGCAAGAAATTGCTAATAAGCTCCCACAGATCAATGAGGAGAAAGCAGAGGAAGCAAATGAGCAGTGCAGAGTTACAGAGAGGTTATGGGAGGATACAAAGCTCTTGCTTGCTGAATGGTAAGGAGGAAAATTGCATTTTAAAGTAATATTGTTCAAGTAGGAAGTTTTTCTTATGAAATCAAACAGAAAAAAAGCCCTAGACTATACCTTAAAGGTACAGTGGAGACATAAACTATCATTAAGCCAGGAATTGCACATGGAAGTTTGCAGCCAAAGCTCATCAACTTTGCATATTTTAAAAGCATCACAGTCCCATCATTTAGCAGGTATGCAGTGATGTGTTGGACTTAATTGGCATCGAGGAGAAAACCTGGCTGCTGCAGGGAATGCTGTGTCTTCTGTATTTGCTGTGAATTTCCTGCCAGCACACTGAAAAGGAAAAGACAAACTGAAACAAATGGAAAAGGACAGCTAGGAAAACAGTCTCTTATGCAGCAAAGTAAAGGGAGCTTGGTTTGATAACTCTGTGACAGAGGGGACTGGGAGAGGCTGTGGTGGATTGCCCAGGGTATCTGTGCTTCAAATATGTTTTTTAAGATACCCAGAGGCTTTGCATGGACTGGCACAGTTCTGGTTTGCACAGGTGGGAGTAACATGTATGAAAACACTGAAGGATGGGCTGATGTCCACCATCCAAGCTGCTGTGAGCTCTGATGCATGTGATATTTCAGTTTACTGTGGCTGAGCTCACCTCTCAGGTGGAGAGGATCATATGAACACAGCTGCTCATCACAGCTAAATGTGCATCAGAGGCATTTGATGGTGAGGGGCATTTCTGATTCCAGAAACTGTCTGGATACCACACAGGTATCACACATAATTGCAGGATTTAAGACTGGTGCAGTTCATCACTCCTTATCTCTCATCCAAACCTGGTTGTCAAGCTTCCCACATGTGTGAATATAGGAGAAGGGAGCAGACAGGAGGTTGAGGATGCAGGTTTATGTTTAGGCCATAAATAATGCATCTTTTTTAATAGCCAGGAGCAGTGTGCAAGGGTTCTGGAGCTCCTGAAGCAGTATCAAAGCTGCAAATCGAGTCTGACCAGCATCATCCAGAAACAGGAGATTGTGCTTTCCCAGCAAACTTCTTACATGGGGAAGGAGAATTTGAACAGACTGATAGCAAAGGTGAGTAACAAGAATTTAGTGGAAAGGAAAGAAAAGCCTTTCCTGGGAGCATTCAGATGCAGGGTTGCCCTTGTACCCTCAGCCTTCAGGGCAGATGTTAAGGTCTTGCTTTCACTTTGGTTTCCAAAATACCTTTAGGGACTCCATTTTTTTTTTTAAGTAGATTTAAGGCTGTTTTTTTGTAGTGAATCAAAGTCATGATAATGGAGAGGGATTACAAAAACTAAACCAAACCCCATGGAAGAGCTCGGATCTAGTATGAAGCTGAGATTAAGTCCTGTCCTTTTGCTTCAAGCTGTCTGTGACAGCAGTTACACATTTGCAGTAGCTTTTAAATTACTTGATGAGCTGCTCATACTGAATGAGCAGCAAATGCTGGACACCTCTTCATTTAAAGTTTTCCACCTTTTCTGTCAGAAATGTGACAGCCAGCTGCTTGGCTAAGTGAATACAGCTACTGGAATAGTTGTCCATGGTTAACAGATTAGTAGTGAACAGCAGCATGGCCATCATGACCATTTTACTGCACGGGTTTCACATATCCTGCATTATGTAACTGGTTGTTCAGATCCTCTTTTTAGGCTTTCTGATGAGGCATCACCCTTAGCATCCAGGAGTGTTTGCTCTCAGGCAGTGCCTGGGCTGCTTAGATTTAAGAAGGAATGTAAGTGGTGTTTTCCTGAGGCAATGGGATGGTGTCTGCTTGTGCCAGCCCCCTTTAGCTGAGACAGGCTCTCTTCTTGGTCCCTCCAGTGAGACTTGGGGCACTTTGCATCACCTGGGCTCCTGCTGTAAGGGGGGCATTGCCTGCATATCCCAGGCCCTGCTTTATGGAGATCCCTCTCTGGGAACAACCCTCCCTCCTCACCCTGAGCTCTGCAATTCCCACTCCCAGAGCTCTGGTCTGAAATTGCTGTGGCACAGTCCAGGCATGTCCTTGAGTGCTGATGATTTGTTATATAGAGTGATACAAAATAATAGCAGGGAAAGTCCTCTTCTTTGTTCTGGTTTGTGAGAGCAGCTCTGCCAGCCCTCCCCTGAGCTTAGTGCCTGGTGGGGTTGATATGGGAAGATGTAATTTCCCAGGATGTCTGTGGGAAATAAGGAGAGAGCTGTTAATATCCAAGTGCCTAGCACTAGGGGTCAGTGTTTCTTTTCCAGGAAGCTTCCATGTTGTTTGTAAACACTGACATTCCAATGAAACGCAAAGAAGCAGCTTGGTGTTTAAATAGAAAGTAGGAGAAAGAGACGTTTCACTTTCTGGCTGTGACGTATTTGACAGGGTTTGTGTTTAAATCAGATTTAAGCTTTTTCTGTAAATAGTTCAAAACCTGGGGTTCAGGATGCAGTTGTAATAGTATCTCAGATTATTATCCCACTCTGCATTGTTTATCTCTGTAATCAAGTTCTGTGTGTGGATGTACAGTCCCCTTGGATCTGTCACTCAGGACTTTAAAAGCAAACTGTGGTTTTGTCTCTCTTAGAAATAAATTATCCATATTCCCACTCAGCTGTTCTGCAGCCAATAACAGAATCATATAGATTTCTCACAGGGAAATATTCCTGTCAACATGGCAGGGATAAAACAACACAGAATGCATTCCTAGTCTCATCATATTGTATAAAATAGAATATTTTATGTAATGCTGTTGTTTCTCTGAGCAAAAAGAAAAAAAAAGCCAGCAAATCAGTTTAAAAATATTTTGCTGAATAAACAATCATAAGCAAATATGCTCACAAATATCCATGTGGTTTTTTTCACAGATTGAAGAGGCAAAAGAGGAATTTAATGATCACTCTGAAGATGTAGACAAAATAAATCAGATCTGCAAAAACCTGCAATTCCAGCTGAATAAAATGAGAAGCTTTGAGGAGCCTCCATTCGAGAATGAGGCTAACATTATTGTGGACAGATGGCTGGATGTATGTAAAAAGTAAATTATCAGGGTGGTCTTATCTGTTATGCATTATAGTAATTGATTCTGATGTGGGTGTAATATTTCAAATAAATTAAGTGCAATATGGCAGGGATTCTTAAGAGATAAATCCAAGTGTTTACCAGAGCAAAGCTTGCAGAGTATCTATGGATGTAATGTTTCTGATCTGTCAGGTAATTTATATTGTCTCTACTCCTTGGCAGTAAATAATTCTAGAAAATTGAGAAAAGGAAATATTTGTGTTTTCTGCATGAATCTGTAAGCTTCCATAACAACTTCTATTGATTTAGACTTTGGAGACAAATCTGGAAAATTATAGTGCTGGTGCTTTAGGTGGGAAATGTTTGCCACTGTCGATCTAAGCAGTGCATCAATACTGAGATTAAATGGTATTTACAGGGAGTAGATAAACATTAATGAGCAAGGCTCCTTCCTAAACCTGCCTTAAAACTGGCAAGCTGCTGTTGTGATTGGTATGTTTGGTGACATGTGTGGCAGGGATTTAAGTATCTTCTCCATGACCAGTTCACTGTGAAGACACAAGATTTTTTCCCCCCCATTTTCCGCTCTTGTTTTTGTGGGTGGTTTCATCTCACTCTGATTTTCTTGTGCTGCTTTTGCTTTTGGAATATAACTGAACAATTTTTGAAATCTGTGTGTGTTTTCTGCCTATCAATCTAATGGTAGATCAATGAAAAGACCGAAAATTACTGTGATAATCTGGGGAGAGCTCAGGCTTTGTGGGACAAGCTCCTGAACTTATCTGGCACAATTGAAGCTTGGGCAGATGCAGAGCTCAAGAATGCAGAAGACCATTGCCTGACTGAGGAGGACCTCACCCAGTTGAAGGTAATTTAAATGGCAATTTTTTACCTTTCATTTATACTATACTGATACGGGCTTTGGGCTATAAACATGCTTGTTGCATAGATAAACCAGGAGAGGAAGTTGTAACATTTGCAGCTGTGTCTGCATGGGTGCTTGCACTAAGGATATTGCCTTTATTTGGGGATACAGGTCTTGGAAAACTAATGCACTGATAGTGTATATGTGTAGTAAATGGTTTTCAATCAATGCAACACTGCAAATGCTGTACAGAGATGGAGCAAAGAGAAGGCCTGTGATGCTGAAGCCTGGAGTGCAGCAATGCACAGAGAAAGAAAAAGTGTGTATAGGCTAATGATTGGTTTTCCAGGTAGAAGTGGCCTGTCAGTGAAGAGATTCTGGGACAGCTGGGCAAAGCACAGCTCAAGGAGAGGTCTCAGAGGTGGTTTATTTTCCTCCTGTCCTGATGTGTTCCTCATGGTAACTTTTTGCAGCCTCAGCAGAGAGTGGCTGCAGAGCATCTCCAGGGGCTGCACACGGGCAGGCAGCAGTGTCACAGACATCTTTTGTGAAAAATCCTTTCTTAGGATTTCTTTCTTCTGAGAGCTGCAGTATCAGCCACAAATGTAAACAATGGTTATCTGCTGCTGTGGAATGCAACACATGCATCTGTGATTGGCCTTCTGTGGATGTTCAGATCTATTGACCAGTCATGGCAGAGCTGGCTCTCGCTCTCTGTCGGGGCCAGCTGCTTTGTTATCATTCTTTCTATTCTGTTCTTAGCTAGCCTTCTGAGAACTTCTTCCTCTATCTCTTTGTAGTATAGTCTTAATGTAAAATATATATAATATAATAAATCAAGCCTTCTAATCATGGAGTCAACCTTCTCGTCTTCTCTTCATCCTCAAAACCCTTGCTTCCCCAAGCAACAACACAGCAGCAGAGCCTGGGCTGCCTGTGCCCCTTTGGCACAGATTATAATGTTAATTCTTGGTGTCAGGGTGCAGCTGGGTGTAAAAACACATGTACTAGGTCTGTGCCATTGAAAGCTTCATGTATGGGGGTGAATATTTGAATTTCTAACTTCAGGGCCAAAATGGACCAGCTGTGCTGCTTCATTGCGGTCATAACCAGTGTCTACTAAGCAAAAATAATTTCCTGCTTGAAATTGAGTGATTGAGACATAAATACATAAATATATCTCGTATCCTCTTGTTTGAAAATTTGCAGGCAGTTTTTCCTCAGTGTTTACAAGCTACAAATGGCCTGGTTTTTATTATGGTTGTTTGCAGCTTTCCTCCTACTGTTAGCACTGCTCATTTGTTTTAGTTTGCAGAGAAGTGAAAAGCCAAGGTGCTCTTTGCATATGGATCTTCACCAGGAAACAGTGGCATATCCACTGTGCAGCAGTGGATATTTTGTCACATCATTGTTGTCTCTACCATTGTATTGTCAGAATTTTCCTGGAGTAGTTTAGGTCCCTGGAGGCTCCAGTAAAAATGCACCAGCTGGAAAATGCATCTTTAGGGCCATTTTGTTACCTGGAAACTGCTCAAGTCCAGCATGATGTGACTGTGCCCCCAATGTGACTCTTCTCCTCCTTAGGAAGGGCTGTGCTGGAGGCGGCTACACTAAGGTTATTCTGCTGCTTCCTTGTGAGAGATAATTCTCAAAAGAGGAGGGAGAAGAGGGCAAGAGACACAGAAACCATATTCCCCTGAGCAGTTATTATAAAGCAGAATAGAAGGAGAGAAAGCTGAACCCAGTGCGTTTGAATTTTTGTAAAACGATTCCAAGTGCAGAGGGCATCATGTTCATTTATCACTTTATTATTATTCCTTTTATTGATCCTGAAGCATCTCTGCATTGATATTAATTCCAGAAAGACCCCCAACTGTTGCAATGTGTATCACACATTAGACAGGGTTGAAACCCAGGGTCCTTTGTGAGCACTGGTGCATGTTTTTTCAGGAAGCCTGTCACAAAAGAGCAGAGCAGTGGATTATTGGACTGTGTATTTAAGGATAATTTCAGTATATATAAAAAATGTGAGAGAAGTTCTGCTTTCCCCTGTAACCTGAATGCAAATGCAAACTCTTTTAAGGGCTGTAGCACATGAATGGGTTTTGATGATTGCTTTTACAGAGACTACAAAAGGAAGGCTTATCATCAGGGAGCTTGGAATATCGATTTGGGAATATGAGACAATGTCATTATCCTGTTCATAAGTTGAAGCTGGCATTTTACCTTCACATCACTGACTTATTCCAAAATACATTCAAATGAGTGGAGGTCTTTTCATATGCAAAGGATTTACATTTAAAAACTGCTTACAGCCTGTGTTGCATTTTATCACTTCCATACTAAAGCACGTGCCATCAGGATGCCAATTCTTGACTTGAAATCTATAGCATCTGAAAATATCCCTTTTAGTAGAAGCAGCAAGACATAAATGCAAAATTAAAATTATTTTCCTGCAAATTTACTTGAAGCAAAATAATTAAGATTCTTAAATATATGCTAAATTTGCATTATCAGCTTCTTTGCCTGAAAAACAGGGTGTTTATAACTTGAATACAAAATTGCTTAATTGCAAAAATAAAAATCAGGAAAATGAACAAATGGTGACACCTCTATATACCAGAATGCATAATCAGAATATTTTAATAGAATTTTCTAACATAAACATAGAGCATTAATTTGGAGGGAAGCACAGTTATCAATGTGTTTTTTTCCACCTTTAGGCATGCTTACGGGCCCAAGAGCAGAAACTCCAGAAATTCGACAACACAGTGGCTGAGATAGAAGAACTTCTGAACAGTAATGAACCTCCATTGGAGCTACAGGTACAGAGGAGCTTTTACAGTTGATAAACAAGCCCTGCTTCCAGTACTGCCTTTGCCACAATCAGTTATTGGTTTTACTTATATCTGCTCAAGGAGAGTTGGAGGCATTTTGTTGCCAGTGGGCAGTAGTATTTCATTTGTTGTATCTCTCAGCCTGCTAAAGGTTGGTAGAACCGAACCTGTCACTTTAAACACAAAGGTCTTTTTCACTTCTGTGCTTTTTTAGGCCTTTGACCCTGCCCAAAGAGGCTGATATCAGTGATATCTGGTGTTTAGCTGGTGGTTGACACCAGGGCACAATGGACCTCATCACCCCTTTGGGGATCCCAGGAACTCAGCTTTACTGACTGTCCATTTTAAACTCTACCTTTGTCTGGACAATGTAGCTTGGTAATGTGGAGTTTCTTACACAGAGTGATGTTTTCCTTTGGGGTATCACAAGGAAATCTTCATCTTTCTGTGTTAACTTCAGACAGCAAAGAATAAATTCTTGTTTAAGACCGTGTTAGCTTCCCTTGCTCCTGGAGCAGTTTTGTAATCACCCTCTCACAGTGTCTGTCAGAAGCACCTTGAGCTTGACCCTGTTTAGCTATTTCTGTGTTTATCCTCAGCAGGCAGTGAACTCGGAGGAGTTTCACTGGGTAAAGTCATCTAAGGAGCTTAGGGAAGGACTCAGCAACCTTGTGCTGTGCGTGCTGTGCTCCTCGAGAGCACCCTGAGTCCCTGCGCTGGGGTTCCCACATGATCCCACCCAGCTGCTACCTCATGCAAGTCAAGAATGAGGTTCAGGACCTGTTGCTCCTTAGTGAATAGTCTCAAGCCAGAGCTCCCAGCCTCTCTGCTGGCCTTTTTTTGGGTTATTGTGGGGAATTTCCCCCAGTGGAATCACTCTAGGGGTGTGTGTTACATAGAGAGCTGCAACCCTGTTTCATGGCAGCTGAAGCTCAGAGTAGGCTCTGGAGAGATTGATAAATAAAATAGAACAGCACCAGTAAAACTACTAATGAAGATGAGCTGAGATCACTCCTCCTCAGAAAAGCAATACTTAAATGTTTTTCAATTTCTGGAGTGGGAGGGAAATTAATCAAAACAAACTGTAATTGAAACATCTGGACTTCAGACCACTTAATTTCTTTTTATGTCTATCACAGATTTTTGTAATGTTCTGAGAAATCAATCCAGTATAATTGCTGTATGTTTATTTCCAATTTTAAGGTCATCAGATCATCTGTTGTGCAGAAAATGGAGCTAATAAAAGAGCTCTTGTCAGCCAAGCGAGGGACCAGCGAACTCACTGTGAATACAGCAGAGCTGAAAGGAGACCTTGATCTGGCCAAGACACAGATTGGAATGACTGAATCACTCCTCAAAGCTTTATCTCCTTCAGACACCTTAGAGATCTTTACTAAACTAGAGGTAGCATGCCACAGATTGTGTATATTTTATACATTTGTTCATAATTTCTCTCTTGGTCAAGTGTTCATAAGTGTTCATCCTGTGAAAATTGTAGACTGCTGGAATAATTCAAGTGAGGAGCCTGGCTTGAATATTTCCTTAAGCTGCCAGAAACATGAAAGAAAAGCCTCTTTTTCCTGGAATTATCAGATATATTTAACCCTTGCAGTTGTTGGAAATGGTTAATCATAGGCACAACAGCAGTATTGGTACCCAGGATGTGTTCAGGCAGTAGTGCCTGTTTGGATTGTCTGTTCTCCAAGACTGGGTAATACACAGAGGATGCCTTTGTGCCACCTCAGCCTGGCTGCAAGGGGAGCTCCCAGTAGACAATTTCAGCCTAATATTTGCTGAAACTCGAGCTTGGAGGCTTAGGCTGGCAAGATTTAAACCTCCTGTGGAGCAGTGAGTGGATTATGTGCATTGTGGGTGTCAGACCTTTAGTGTTTGGGGCAGTGAAATCACAGCCATGGAGGAAAGACAGTTTTTAATTCATTCTCTAGCTCCCTCGAAGTTACCTTTCAGCCCACAGGGTCTTGACAGACAGAATGAGGAATTTAGGGGGTGGAATAATGCCTATGGCAGCTGAGGCATTATAGTTTGTAGGTATTATGTGCTCTGGAACATACAATGGCACTATTCATGTATCTCTTCTGTGGGGTTATTTGTGCATACAGGTGTACACACATTGCTCAAGGAGAGTTTAGTGCTTATACCTACCTACTGATGGCCTTGCTAATGCCAACATTTAAGAAATTTAAGAAATTACTTTGACACATAGGAAGTACTAAACCCTTTTGCAAAACTCTAGTTTGTACTAAAGCAGCTCTATACAGTGAACTTCTGGTGGGCCTTCAAAGCTTACTTCTTAAAACTTCTTCTGCTTTGTTGTTTGGTTTTTTTTTAACCTTAGGAGATACACCAGAAAATTCTGCAACAAGAGCACCTTGTGGCATTACTCCAGGAAGAGACAGATTGTCCTGATGTGGATGAATTAAATAAGCAGCTTAAATGTGTCACTGATTTATTCAATAGCAAGAAACATGTGCTTCAAGATCACTTTATGGGTGTTTTGGATCGTGAGTGAACACATTTCAATTATTTACCTTTATCACAATGACTTAAAGGTTGTGCAGTTAATTGGTTAGGTGTCTGAAACTGCTTTGATATCCCCAGACTGCCTCAGGGTTCTGAGCAAGATAAAGATTTGCAGAAAAGTGGATTTTGATCCCAGAAAGCCACTCAGTCTGAATCCAAGTATTTGGTGCCTTATTTTTACATTTAAAAAATAGATAAAAGAAGTGTAAAGCATAATTCAGGAAAAAATGTCAGACTATTTAATTTAAAAATACATAAATCCAAAGTTGTAATTTTTTGTAGTTGTTTTTTATCTAAAATAGTTACAAGAATAAAAAGTGTTATTACTCTTTGCTTTAAGCAGACAGAGGATTGTGCAGGTGGGAAATTTGGCCCAAAGATAGTCTCACGTCTTCAAATGTTTTTTAAATAGTATTAATCTGTGTGGAAATTAGAAATGTTTCCACTAGGCTATTCCAGGTCTTGTTTACCCAAACTGCTGTGTGCGTTAGCTAATGTTAGCTAAGAAAAATAAGAGCTGCAGCATTTTCAGTCACATGTTCTGTAGTAAAAAGCAACCTTTGACAGTAGCACTGATAAATGTAATTGTAAATTGTCTGAAATCTTCATGTTAAACAGGATTTTCTTTTACAGAATGCAATTAATGAAAAAAAGTGAAATGTACCTTTTTTTTCAGGTCAGTGCAAGAATTTTAATGACTGGTTCAGCAGCACTCAGCTGTCTCTGAAGGACTGCTTTGAGCCCTCAGAAACAAAAGCCATACTGGAAGAAAGACTACAGAGGCTAAAGGTAAAGTATTAAAATATTGTAATTTCTAAAGCTGATTGTTCTTGCAGTGTTGCTCTTTTCACCTACGAGGCTGTTCTTGGGACTGAATTCTCCTGCAGTGGTTTTATAACTGGAGCCTGGAATAACATCTCATGTAACTTAAAGTATTAGGAAAATAAGGGCAGTGAAAATAAAACTTAATTGAAATGAAGTGTCAGTGTTTAGGTTCAGACAACTTGGGCCATTGAGAGGCAGGACAGAAGTTGATGAAAATCAGTGGACCTTGACCAAGTACTTCAGTGTGCAAGGCTGCAGAAAATCAAATATGTAGAGAGTAGCATGAAGTTCTGACCCCCAGTGGACTCAAATGTGAAAAAATTTGCATTTAATTTGTTGTAGCAAGATTTTCTCTCCAAATCAGAATGAACAGAAAACAGATGGAAAAGCCACAACATCTGCAAGAAGCAATCACAGTTAAGCAGCAGAAGGAGATAGAGTGATGTCAGTGCTAGATTTGGATGCTGCTTGCCTGTTTCTGTGTGTACCAGTACCGTAGAGAAAACGAGTCATCAGTTCCACTTTCTCCTTATTTTACAAACAGCAGCTTTTCCATTTACATGTGCAATAGTCAGCAAACTGGGAATTAACATAAATTCTTTTTCAGGAACTGAAATTGCTGGGAAAAAAATCCTGGTGGAGATAACAGGAGCTGAAAAGCTCTTGTAACATAAATATCTATTACACTGTAGCAAATCTGACAAATGGATCTTGTGTTTGTGTTCTTCTTCAGCATTTCCTGACATCTGAAGGCAGAGATAGAGACATCCAAGAGGTTAAAGCTTTACTGAACAAAGTGAAGCCTTACTTGCCCAAAGCCAGCATTAACCACCTCAACAGTCGTGTGAGGGATCAGGAGGCAGAGCTGCACAGGTTGATCTCCAAATGTCAGAAAAGGGAACAGGAGCTTGGTGCCTCTCTCCAGCAGCTCAGCAGGTAGGGAGCTAATCTTGTGTCTGACATTTTAATCACAAGTGGTATCAGATGATTCATTATT
This sequence comes from Emberiza elegans, assembly GCA_024865655.1. Classification (NCBI taxonomy): domain Eukaryota; kingdom Metazoa; phylum Chordata; class Aves; order Passeriformes; family Fringillidae; genus Emberiza; species Emberiza elegans. The sequence goes on from JALJVW010000139.1 coordinate 33,246,148, forward strand.
AAACAGCCATAGGGAATGGCAAGCAACCCTTCCTTTTACAAGAGATGGTATTTTAATCAAATGTTTTGTTGTATGCTCCGTGTGGGTTGTTTTTTCAATTTCATAGCAGACCTGTATGGAAACTGGGCAATTTCATTGTCATGAACAGAGATAGTTAAAATCAGGCTTATGTTTAAAATTTTGCTTGATCAGACGTACTTATGTTATTTTTAATAACATATTTTATGTTATTTTTATTTTATTTTTAATAACATATTTCTGTTATTTTTTTCAGCTAAACACTGCTGCCAGGAGGTTTTAGCCATATGATGCCTCTTATTTTGACCTGAGTCTCTATTTTACCTCTTTTAGCCTTGAAGAAAGCAGCATGGCCTTGAAAGAATGGCTCTCTGCTCAGGAGGAAAAAGTGAAAGAGATCAATAAAGATGATGCAGAACTAGAAGATATCTATAAAACACTATTAATGCAGAGGTATTGGGTTTTTTGGTCTCTTTCTAAGAACTGTCTTCTAAAGGAGATTGTTCCATGTTGTTACAACAAATAGGCGTTGATTAATTTATTATTTTTATTTTTCAGGAAACCATTTGACTCCCTGGCTCAGCTGTCAAATTCCTTGGGGGAGGCTGGGCTGACAGAATATGAAACCCTTTCAGAAGCCAGTAGCCTTATCAGCAGGTACCATGCACTGATAACACGTGTCAGTGAAATGGCAGGGGATGCTGAGAGACTTCCAGTGGAAGGACAGAATTTTGAAGACCTTGCCCAGGATGTTTCTTGCTGGATCAAAAAGCTTGAGGAGGCTCTTAATAAAATGAGTTCACAAGGAAGTGAGTTGCCATCAGATGAAAGGATTAATCAGATAAAGGTATTGTGTTAAATATATTCCTTTTCACCTTCCATCTCAAGCTAATGCTTGATAAGTCAGTACCTCCTGAAAGATACTGCCACTGCTCATGGCCTGTTGTTTTGTCATTTGAGCATTTTGTTTATTTGTCAGCACAATATGAGTCTTCTTTGTAGAGAATAATTAATAAGTCAGCTTAATTGTCCCAGACTTTGAAAATCAGATTATCTATCTGTTTATGTGTTGGCTATGTATATTAGAAGAAGACTTGAACAGCAGTGTGAAAAGTATGAAAAAAAATAATGGTAATACCTTTTATTTTGTAACCAAAAATAATTGTATATGCACTGCTTCTGCTTCTTGTTTAATACAGGAAATCACAAGTCTCAGAGATGAAGGTGAGGCCAAAATACAGAGCATGGTGGCTCTAGGAGACACTGTATTGAGAAATGAGAAAAATAAGAAGCCAGAGGTTCAGCAGACTATTTCTGAGCTCCAGAAAAAGTGGGAAAACCTCTGTCAGCTGGCCGCTGAATATAGCAGGTAATGTGGAATTTGCCAAGAGGCGTTGGAGATCACTTATTCCTATATTGATTTCTTTCTCTTCTTCCTGCATTCATTCAATTTAGTTTCTGTTCTTTGGGGGCAGAACGAGGTACCCACAGAATCACTTGTATTTCTCCAGAGTTGTGGAGGGGCAGGTCACAGTTTGATCTGAATGGTCAGGTGGGAAATAGCCAGAGATACTTTCTGGTTGTGGCCATGAATAGCCAGAGAATGTTCTGTGTCCTCTTGTTATTACTGAGCTCTCCGTAGAACCAGCACAAGGGGTGCTCAGGAAGATTGGGCATTGGCTATGTTGGGTCCAGCACAACAGAATGCAGAGCTGTTCACACTGTTAAAGACAGGAGAGGAGATGCTCTACATGCTTGAAGAGATGCTCAGGACCTTGCAGGATCAGGCTTGTGAACAGCAGATGCACCACAGGAGCAGCAGCAGCGAGGAGCTGGAATGGGGAACTTGATGCAAGAGCACTTCATGTATGCGAGGCTGTGCTTTGTTTATTTGCCAAAAAATATGAATCTTGAGGGGCAGAACCCAAAACAATGAAGCTTTGCTTTTGTCCTCAATTATCCTGCTGTACTTTACAGAATTATATCCAGACTGTTTATTTGGATTTGTTTGTGTGGGATCATATTTTCCAATGTTGGCATTTAAGTTCCATCTGGAAGATATCTGAGCTCCATCACTAAGTGTGAACATACAAATGTTACTTCTGTCTCATTTCATACTTCCTGTGGACAAATGCAACCTGTTCACCTGCAGCAGATCAGCATGCATGCTTATAAAGCACACAAAGAGAATTCCAATGTAAAGGTCAGGCAAGTAATCACAGGATTGTACTCTCATACCCCATATTGTATGTGCTGGTTTTGTTTGTATCTCTAAAACACTCCCCCACCCAACTAAGTCTGATGTGTTTCTTCTACAGAACATTCCCTTTCAGGAGACTGTTATGGGAAATCAAGGAAAGCAGATTCATAACCATATTGTAGTTTTTTAAACAGAATTTCTGCAGTGAAAAACAGAAGAATACAGAGCATGAGCATCTCATCTCAGATGCTAAAAACTGTGGGTTTATAGGTTAAGGTTTAAGAGGGTTAATCATTTGTCCTACATTTAAGTTCAGTTCATCTGCAATAACTTCAGTGTTTTTCATCACCTTGAAAATTCCAGTCTGATCAGTAATTTAAGATCTGGGAAAAAAAGTATTCAGTACACTCAAGTTCGTTCTAATGGTTGACTTGTTCACACTTTGACATTTTCTAGGTAATCAATACGTTTGTTTTTTAACACTATTAAAAACAGCATTTTTTTCTTAGCCCTCAAGAGCAACTTCAGTGCAACAGGGAGCAATATGAGCAAAGCAAAGAAGATCTGAAACGGGCTCTAATGGAACTGGAGAAACAGCAACAGGAAGATTTTTGCCCTTCAGCCTGGTTTGGAGGAGAAGCAAGCTCAGCTGGCAAACTATGCTGACCTCCTGCAGAAAACAGAAGCCTTGACTTCCCAATTTGGCAAATTGAAAAGCCAGGAGAATCTGCAGGGCCACACTGTTGATCCCTGCTTCACAGAGGCAGAATGGTCAGAATTAAAGCACCAACATGAAAATCTGCTCAGCCAGCTCCAGGTTGGGACCTCACTCTCCTTTCCTGTTGGTTGCAGTTCTCTCTGTTCAGCTGTGGTGTCATTCAGGTGGGAAGGTTATGGGTAAAGCTGGGAGTGGAGGAAGTTCCTCTGAAAAAGGGCAGGGAACATGTCCCTCTCCCCCTCTCTGAGGGATAAATACTGAAACAAATGAGACCCAAGTAACTGTGAAGAACATTTTGGACCTCTATAAAACAGATTTGGATAGCTATAAAACGAAGCATTTACTCTTACATTCTTCAAGCCACAATAGCTTTTCTTCCTTTTGGAAGGAAGAATTTGGAAAGCATCTGAAAGATTCTTTTCCAGCATCTTGCTTGTTCTTGGTTTCACCCAAGGTAGTGCAAATTGCGTTTGTATCCTGTGTAGCATTCTGTCACTAATGTTAAGAGAAAACATCCTTTTTAAAAGTACATTTCTATGAAATGCCAACCATTCTGCTTCCTGCTATTCATTAAAATGTTGTTCATGATGGAGTCCATGATGTGCTGTGAAGAAAGCAAGATGGATTTGTATTTAACCTATGGTTAGCCAGATATTTTATGGGATACAAGCAAGTTTGTTGTGCTGGTGAGGTCCTGGAAAAGCTGTAACAGTCTGTGGATGATTTTTTGAGATAATGTGGGCTAATCCTAAAAACTCCTTGTTTCTAGACCATCATGCAGACATTGGAAAGCCCTGTTCAAGAGCACCAGCAGGTTCAGGATGTGACAACAGACCTGAGCACTGAGCTGAAAACTGTCTCTGAGAAGCTTGCTGAGTGTGATGGTTCAGCAATGGAAGAACCATCAGCTGAGCAAAATCAGTTGAAATCACAGGTACGTTGCAGGTTCTGCATTATGGAGCCCATCACATCTGTGAAAGAGAACTACTCATGGTATCAAACTAAAAAGCTATAAAACCTTTCTAAAATAAAAAGTATGTAATGTTCCTTTAATGAGATAATTGTAGGAATCAAACCACTTTTCATGAACTGGGGCGACCTTTACAATTGGCTGAACTGAGGGTTCATGAGGAATTGTCCTAGCTCAAGCACACAGGATTCTTCAGTGTGGATGGTTAGGATTTTTGGTTTTTCCTCTTGGGGCTTAATGAGAAAAGAGATTATTAAATTTAGTATAGGTAAGTGTCTTTAATTTACTCAAACCACTTTTCATGAACTGGGGCGACCTTTACAATTGGCTGAACTGAGGGTTCATGAGGAATTGTCCTAGCTCAAGCACACAGGATTCTTCAGTGTGGTTGGTTAGGATTTTTGGTTTTTTCCTCTTGGGGCATAATGAGGAAAGAGATTATTAAATTTGGTATAGGTAAGTGTCTTTAATTTAGCCAGGGTGAAAAATTAAAAAAAAAAAAATCAGTGAGCCAAGTTCATTTTTAAGAAGTGTCCTTCATGCATAAGTAGACATTTTTCTGCTCTTTGGCAGAGTGGAAGTCAGTGTTGTAGCTGTGAGCATAGAGAACTGCTGTAAATCATAGCTCAGATATGGATCACTGTAATTCCCTGTCCTTCAGAACTTGCTATACTTCTAAGAAGGAAAAAGGGAGAGGAGATGAGGGGGGAATTACCTGTTCAGAACTTGGATCATCATGTACTACCCTGTGTGCTGTGGGATTATTTTATTGCCATACTGCTTTTAGCTTCAGGTGTTCTCTATGCACAAAAATGGCTGATGATATTATTGGTTGGTAATTGACTTTCTGCAGCAAATAGGTCTGCATGTACCTTTCAACACAGTTTGTTGTTCAAAACAAGTATTTATGATTTTAGAGGTTGACTTTGATCTTAACATTAGGTTTATTGAGTAAAGATACTTTTCAAATAAAATGTTTTCTTCGTGTTCAAAGGAACAACAGGGGCCTCTTAGCCGATGTGAAGACACGGCAAAGAAAAGTTTGGTTTTGGCAGAAAGTGTTAAACAAAACATCTCTTCACAAGAACAGTTTATTGAGGATGAGATGGAAACACTTCAGAGTGAACACAAAGGAAGATTGGAAGAAAGACTTGAAAATGTCAAGGAAAAGAAGGAAAACATTTCCAGTGAAGCCCTTGAGCCCTTTCATGAGTTTGGTAATGAAATCCAAAAGGAAGATAAGGCAGATACAATGCTGAAGAGAGAGAGACAGATCACTTCTGATACTCAGATCTCTGCAGAGGAGACCCCCACAGCAGTAGAGCTGAAGGAGCCTTTGGAAATGAGTGATGTGAGTTTTATTTGTTGACAGTAACAACAATGGAAAGCTGGCTAAAGAGACATCTCAAACATTTTCTGTGTATTGCATCCTTAATTTCACTGAAGTTAAGCCTCCTGTAAATACAAGTGTATAAATCAAAGAAATGGAAGGAACTCTCATAACTTTTTATAGCCAGTCTGTAACAAGCCAATAACATATTTAAAGCAGCAATTTACTTTTTAAATACAATTTCATTTAAATTCGTGTCACTTTCTCTTGCCACTTAATAGAGCAGGTATCCTCAGACAGGACACGGAGAGAAGTTGTAGAGATGGGAAAATTACAGATGAACCTCTCTGCCTAAGAGCTTTGAGAGCTTCTCTTAAACTAGAGAGACTTGTTTAGAACTGCAGCACAGTGTTTGTCCTGTTTGTTTTCAGACAGAATAATTTTTACCACTCAGAGATTCAGTGTTAAAATACAATGTTTATGGTAAAACAAGCAGATTTTCTTTTCTATCACTTCTCTTAGGGTCAAGATGTAAATGGAAATATGTCTGAGAAAGAGAGGCAGAATGCTCCAGTTCTGGAGGAAAGCAGTGTGGTGTCAGACAGCCCATTACAGAATATCCATCACAGCAAGGACAGATTGGAGCAGGCTGTTCAGGTACCTGACAAATGTGTTTTAATATAAGTCTGTGTATATGTGTGTCTGTGTTCATTAGAAATTCATATGTAATCCCTTCAAATTTCTTGGCTTATGGAGGCAAGTTTTCCTTATCTGATGAAAGGAATCATAGATTGTATTTTCTCCAAATCATCCCCTCAGCCTTGCTCATGTGAAGAGTGCAAGAGATCAAAGTGCTGTCTCTGCAAACCCCCAGGGTTTGGACCCACTTTGCCCATGATGCAAAATCTACTTGTGATTTCATGAAATCCATCACAGAATGGTTTGGGTTGGAAAAGGTGCTAAAGTTCATCTAGTTCCAACACCCTACCATGGGCAGGGGCACCTTCCACTAGACCAGGTTGCTCAAAGCCCCATCCAGTTTGGCTTAGAACACTCCCAGGAATGAGGAATTAAAGAGGTTTCATCACTGCAGGTGATGAGAAGTCACTAACCTGGAACTCTGATTTTTATGGTACCTCAGGACATTGGCACTGTAAATGGTAAAAGTGTGAATGTAAAGGTGTGCAAAGCTAAAGGAATGGTTTGGAGTACTCCTTCATTGACCTGACCATGGAGAGATGACCATCAAAATATCACAGTGGGGAACTGTCCATACTGGGATTTCTGGGGAAGGTGCAAGCTCAGTAGTTACCAAATGTGTCTAATCAGAAACTTCTAGAACTGTATTAAAAATCATGTGAGCAGTTGCTCCTGTTTACCCTCTTCTGAAACTATATCAGAGTGGGTAAGATCCCACTCTGGAATGGCAAACTGCTCTAAGCAGGAGCTTCCAGCTCTCTGGGTTTAGGTTAGCTCAGCATTTTCCTTCATTCATTAAGCTAAACTGAAGATAGAGTAGACAGATTGTGGAGTGGGAAGTTTCTTTGCAAATTTTGTACTGTGACTTTTGCTGGTTGTAAACATTTTGCATTTTTCAAATCAGGAGGAGGCTGACAAGGAGAACCCAAATATGGACAGAGCTGACAGGTTCCAAGAAGATGTTCTGGACAGTGCAGATCTTGGTGGTGAGGCAGAACTGGAAAGACATCAGGATGGTGTTGGCATTGAAGGTGATGAATCTAGGAAAAAAACCCATCCAGCACAGGTAAGTGGACATGAGATTACACCAAAGGACTTGAATTTGAGGGTGGTTGTATCCAGTTCAGTTGCTGTGGGGATGATACTACTAAGAAATGAGTGAGAAAAGCCTCGAGTTTACACTGAGCTACTTCAGTCTGATGTGATACTTAGTATGGGATAATTCAGTTCTTTCCTGTACATTCAAAATTAGTGTAAAGGGAGGTTTTTTTCTTTAGTGATTGGCTGAGGATCATTCCAAAGGATATTGCATTTCAAGTCACCTGGATGTATTGTGAAATCTGGTGACCATTTTGCTTGAATATTGTTGTTGTTCTTGACTTGCTTTCCAGATTTCTTATTTACATATTTATTTTGCATGTGTGAGGCTGCATTTGAGATGCTGTGCTCTGTGTCATGCACCCTGGTACAGTGGGAATTTTGACACCCAGGGCACTGTTCAGGAGCTGGAGCCAGAATGAGTGGGAAGAGGCCAAGTTCCTGTTGGAGATGAAAAGGCTGACAGGGGTGTTGTTGCTGTCATCCCCTCCCTGAAACAGGAGGTGTTATAGAGCCAGACTCTTCTCAGAATTTCAGTTTTAGCAAACTCTGTGGGATTCTGAAACCTCCATCCAGCAAATCTCCAGGTTACCCATAGGACTATCCTGCCTGGGTGTCTAACCAGACACTCTCTATCTACAGTACAAGTCCTCAGGAAAAAGCTAAACCTTTAAAAAATGGATTCAAGACTGTGTCCAGGAGCACATAATTTAAGGTCCCTGCTTAAATAATGAAATATGAACAGTGTAGGTCAGAACACTTGCAATTTATTCTAAAAATTTATAACAAAATTACAGCACTGCTTCTTATAAGTGGTTTCCTTTGCAATAACCTTGCTCACAGTAAATTATGAGGTGTAATTATGGTTTTCCTCATCTACCTATAATTATGGGCTTCATAACTTTCTCATCTCAAGCACTGTAATTACTACTCAGCAGGTTTGATTAGAGCTTTTTGATTACTGGTTGCTTTTGTTTTTCTTACACCAAAAGGAGGAACCTAGTGATGTTGAGAATCAATCATACAGAGAAGATGAGGGGCAGGTTCAAGAGAAGCTGTGCCAGAAGGGTCAAGTCCTGGAATCTGCAGCAGCTGAGAAAGATGGTCTGGGATTGAATCCCCCAGCTCCTGCACATGAGGTAACCCACAGCCTGTTATTTCAAGTGAAATGTGCCAGTTGTTCAATTTTTGTTTCCACCTGGCCCTCTGCTGAAGTTGTTTTAAAAGAAGAGACAATTACATCAAAATCAATTGCATAAAGATCTTATTTATGTCCATGACAGTTTTGAACTTCATCCAAAATGCTTGCCACATCATAATTTTCTGTGGCTCTGTTCAAAGGAGAGTTCACCTTAGTTTTTAGGGCCATCATAATCAGTTTTTATGATATTTAGAGTTTCTCTTCAAACTGTTAAGCAGCAGAAATTTCATTCATGTTATTACAGTCAGCTATGATAGCTTTGCCTTTATGAATAAGGCAGATCAGAGAACTGAAATCCAAGGGCGATCCAGCATAAGAAAGTCAGTGAAATAAAGTAGAGGAAGGAGAAGGGACTTAAGTTGAATTAATGACACATTACATACATACTGAATGACTTTTCTAAGTCTACTCTTCTTTAAGAGTAAAGGAGTTACATCACAAGTGCCCTGTGACTGTTGGACGCCACATTCTTAATTTGAAAGGGCTAAATCTAATCTTCCTAGTGAATCTGGAGGCAGGTCCACAGCTGGCCTGTCCATGGGCAGATCTTACCTGGGACTTGCAGATCTGCAAAATCTCCCAAGGGTCTTGGGACTTTGAAAAAGTCCCTGCTGACTGGAAGCTGGCAGTGTTATTTCTATTTACAAGAAGGGTGTGAGGGAAGATCCAGTAAATTACAGACTGTTAGACTAACCTCAGTTCCTGGGAAAATTATGGAGGTCATGCTGGGTACTACTGAAAAGCATTTAAGGAACAATGCAATCATAATAGAATTATTTAGGTAGAAAAAGACTTCAAAGACCATCAAGTCCAACCATTAACCCAGCATCAAGCTCACCACTAAACCATATCCCCAGGTGCCACAGTCTTTTAAATCCCTCCAGGAATGGAGACCCACCACTGCCCTGGGCAGCCTGTTCCAGTGCCTGACCACCCTTTCAGTGAAGGAATCTTTCCTAAAATCCAGTCTAAACCTCCATTGGCACGGCTTGAGGCCATTTCTTCCTCTCCTGTCACTTGTTACCTGGGAGCAGAGACCAACCCCACTTGGCTACACCCTCCTGTCAGGGAGTTGTAAAGAGTGATAAGGTCTCCTCTGAGCCTCCTCTTCTCCAGGCTAAACAACCCCAGACTTGTGCTCCAGACCCTTCCCCAGCTCCATTGCCCTTCTCTGGACACACTCCAGCACCTCCAGGTCTTTCATGCAGTGAGGGGTCTGAAACTGGACACAGAATTTGAGGTGCAGCCTCCCCTGTCTGTATCCATGGAGGCAGTGTGCAATGAGAACATCACATAAACAAGCAAAAGAAGTACACAGCAAGGTTTTTCTAAAAGTCAGGACACTTCTTTGTGTCTTTTGATGTGTTGATATTTCAATCTGGTGAAGTGGATTTCCTCCTTTCTGTGTGATAGCTTAGCTGAGTTTTAATGCTTACTTCAGTTCTATGGCACTCCAAAGTCTCTTGAGATTAAATCTTATGTCTGAATTGATACAACTGTTATGGTTATGTACACAGAGAAATTGAAAAGTTCTCCAACTGACTACTTCATGAGTGGCCTCTTCAGTTTTGACTGAAAATAACCAAGAGTTCAAATGAAGAGAACTATTCTTCTCTGAGAATGTGTACTATGTGCTGTATCTTTCCCACACTTAAAAGCAGATATATTTTGCATAGCTCATGACCCATGAAGGGACAGATGACAGTGACAGCTTACAGTGATAACTGGCTGTTTCTAGTAAAACAGTGTCCAAAGTAGCAGTGCATGAAGTTTATCAGACAAGAATCTTTTTACAGTTGCTGATTTTAGATGTTAGTACCATGGAGAAGCCCACACTGCAGTAATATCTGTGTATTTGTATGCATTCACTCATATAAATTTTATACATGGAACAGATCATCAGATAGAGACTGATACTGGGAGAACGGAAATGCAGAAAGATTTTTAAGGGATCATCATGTGATCCAGCTAGCCTGTGACCTTTCATTTCTGATGCTGTCTGCAATAGCTGAAGGTGGTGTTAAACCTGGCCCCAGCCCAAGTGACTTGTCCTTCTGTCGTGGGAATCACAGGCAGTGCCAGGGACTCCCTCTGGAGCCTCCTAATCCCTCCCCACCCGGATTGAGACATGACTCCCTACTGCTCTCATCTTACTTGAGACAGTGGCAGCCGTGGCTTTGTGTCACAGCCAGGCTGCTTCATGCATGAGCTGCCTTGAGAAGAAGAGCTGAAGAGGTGTCCTGGTGAAGGACACAGCAGGGTTGTCAGGGCAGGTGCTGAGCAGAAGGAATGTGGGTGTGAGGAGAGGATAAAGTTCCATGAATATGTAAGGAAGAGAGGGAGAAGACACAACAGGCCTGTGAATTTATCAGGAGCAGAGGTGGGTGCAGGGAGGAAGTTGTTTGAAGGTGAGGATGCCAGAGTTTCAGTAGAAATGATGGGCAGATATTTCAAAGCCACCTGAGCAGTGCTGACAGGAGGGGGTGACTGCAGGGGTGGGGGACAGTAATGGAGTTTCCAGTTTCTGGTCCTGATTGATCCACAGAGGCTGTGGGGGAAACCACAGCAGGATTTAACAACCCCAGCATGGCTTAAACACATGAAGCAAAGTGCTGCAGTCAGAAAACTTGCTGGTTTAGACCCTTCAGAAATAAGAATCTTGTTTTGTGTTGTAGGACACAGGTGCAGAAGTGGTTGTCCAGAAGGAACTATTTCCCAGAGTGCAAGTAAACAATGAATATTTTGAAGAGGAACAAAAGGTCAATGAGCTGAAAAATGAAGTGGCTGAACTGGATATGGTGCTTATAAATGAACAACTAAAAGAGCTGGAGGTATGGAAACTGCAAAGCCATTCCTCATTTTTAATGTAGTGATACACTTGCAGAATTGTGATTCACTTGGCAAACCAAAGCTGTTATCCACAGCCTTATCTGAGTTTTAACTGCACAATTAGTCAGTTTGTCTGCAGACACCATGCCTTGATGCATGTCCATGTAAATCCCACAGTTTGTACTGCTCTTCCGGAGTGCAGTGATACACCTAGGATTGCTTCCATGATGTGCTCCTTTGCTTGTGGATGAGCAGGAATATGTTTGTAGGTGAAGCAGTATTTAGCTGTATTTTGTGTTGAAAGCTGAGAGTCTTTAAGATCATCCTTTAATCCCTTCTCTCTCTGTGGTGGGCTTGATTGTAGAATTTAAAAACTGAGCTGGAAACGTGGAAAGCAAAGTCTCTGTGCCATGGTGAAGAAGCAATTCCCAATGGAACAGGATCAAACAGAGCAGAGCTGCAAAGCACAGAGCCCTGCTGGGACAGGCTGCTCCAGGAACTGGAAGCTGTTAAGGCAGTGAAGCAACAACAGTGCTGTTTAATTAATGAATACCAGAAAAATCTTTCTGCTGCACAGTCCTCCATGAAAAATTTGTCAACAGAAAAAGATAACATAAAAATGTAAGTGCAGTGGAGGGGTTTGGTTAAGAGGTTGCACAACAAATATGGTTCTACACTGAATTTCATGACATGCTTCATTAATTCTCAGACAAGAGTATGGGGTTATATCCACTTCAAGAGAAGTCTTAGAGGTTTATAAGTTTGTGAACAGAGTTAAGCAGAAGAATTTCTGGTGGCTCTCTGCTACCCTTAAACAACATCTTCTCTCTTTATTCTTTAGGCAAAACAAAGAAGTAGTTGCTGGGCTAAAAACCTATAAAAAATCCATCTTAAAATTTTTTTAAATGTGGCAGATGTGAAACACTAATTTTTCTTTAGGGACTCGTTAATTCTAGTTTTTTATTGTAAATGAAACATCTCTTTATTCTGAAAACTAACCTTACTTGATAGGAAAAATTCCATGGCAGGAAGTAAAGCCTACGTTACCAATTCATAGGTAACCAATGCACAAAAAATATTTACTGTGTTTTGTGAATACGTTTTCAAAACACAGACCTAGTTTGTCATGGTAATGTGCCACATTAATTTGAAAACATTTAAAACTTATGAAATTGTTAATTTACAGAAAAGAGATTTAAAAAAACATAATAAAAATCCATCTGCTAAATGTATTTTAGGTGGGCATTTTAAAATACTCCTGGAAATAGAAGATAAGTAGATTCATTTGGAAGAGTTTACCTTGCATGAATGGAAATTTCTCAGTTTTTTTATAACCAAGTTTTATCTTCATTGTCAACCAGAAATTATTATAAAATGATGTTAATTCACTTAGAGATGATGTTACACTGTTGCTGATTTTTAAAGTGAGGGCTACATTCTATATTAGTAGACACTGCAATTTTAGAGAATATACAGTAGAACATATCTTTTTTGCACAAATATCTATGAATAGTGAATGCTCTACAGATAAGCAAGAAATAATGATATTGCTAGGGTGGTTAGGGAACTCCTAAGAGAACATTGAGAGATATGTGTGATTAAGTGAATAAAGTTAGTGAATTGTGCTCTAAACAGTGAAATTTGTTTTTAAAAAGTCTCTGTATAAGGAGAATTCATTCTTTTTAAATACTACTCATGTTTTTGCCAGGGGTCCTATGAACAACACAGTTCTTCTGGAGAAAATTAAGGCATGCATAGAGTCCTTACGGAAAGAAAGAGATGTCTTAAACCAGCTCCAAAGTCAGCAAGAAGTTTTATCTCAGCATTTGACATGCATGGATAAAGTGTTGACAGAGAGCCAAATGAGGCAGCTGGAGCACTGGTGGCAGCACATGGAGCAAGCAGTGCAAAAGAAGCATGATCAGGTTGTGGCAGAAATTGATGAATTTAACCTGCTCATGAACAAAGCACGGGATATTCAGAGGCTGATACAGGAACAGTATTTGCAAGCAGAGTCACATTCCTCAGCTGCAGGAAAAGCCAAAGACCTTCTCATTTGGACCACAGAGCTACAGGACATTAAACATGGTCTTTCTCTATTAAAAAGGAGGATTGAGCTGCAAATGAAAAGAATTTGGAGTGATCAAGAGAAGGTGGCTTTGGAGAACTCTATACAGGATTTGCAGAGCAAACTGGAAGCGCTATCAGCACAACAAACTCCTCAAGAGGATATTCAGACCACTGGTCCTGCTCTCATGAAGCATGAAATGATGAAGAGGCTGAAAGAAAATATTTCCTGGGTCAAAGACTCACTGTCCCACCTTGATCAGAAAGCAGCACTTTTCCCCAGTGATGTCAAATCACAGATCAGAAATTGTCAGCTTATGAACACAGACATCCTGAACAGAGAACCTGTGATTGTATCCCTGGATTATGGGCTCCAACACATCCTTCCCAGCTTGGAGCCAGAGGAGGTCTCTGATATGACCTTCCTTTTACAAACATTGAAGAATTCATACAAGGCTCTTGTTTTAAAATCTGCTCAAAGATTGCAGCACTTGGAGCTGCAGCTGGAGGAAAGGCAAAGACTCACTGCAGAAATAGACAAAGTTCACTCTCAGCTTTGCAAAGCTGAGCTGATGGCCAGACCTGACCCAAACCAAAACAGCAGCTGCTCAGAGCTGGTGAGCCAACAAGCCATTCTAAAGGAGATGCTAAAGGACATACAGGAAATAGAAGAGCTTATCTCATCCCACTGTAAAGAGAGTCAGGTCACAGCTGGGCAGCTGAGCCTGTCGGAACAACTCTTCTTGATTGATCAGTTAAGGAGTCTGAAGAATAGAGCAAGGAAGACACAGAGGCAAATTCAAAGTAAACTTCATGAAGTAGAACAAAAGGCAGCTGTCTCCAGAGAGTTTGCTGAAGGAATTGCTTCATTGCAGCAGGATCTTCATGACCTGCACGATGGTGAAATGAACCTGAAAGATGATGATTTAGTAGGTGCCAAGCAGGGACTGAAGGACAAATGCAAAGCACTGAAAGAAAAAGTGTTAGCTTTTCAGTCAAGTTTGTCACAAGTAATGAAGTACAAGGAAATATTTGAATGTGTAGGTCTGAAATGGGACTCATTGCAGCTGGATGAATTGCAAACTAAATTTTCTAAAATTAAAAATAAAATTAAAGAGAAAATAATACACTTGGAAAATATTGTTAGGGAATGGGATAAGATTCAAGGATTGCTAGATGAAATCCAGACTGTGACATCCACTGTAAGAAAAGAAGCTAATATCCTAAATGATAGCTCCAGCTCTTCTCCTGCTGAGAATGTCATATCTGCTCAGATTCTATTGCAGGCAGTTCAACAAATCTTGTACTTAACCCAGAAGGCAGCAAATCAAATAAACAAAAATGAGGTCTTTGATACATCATTCAAAGAATCTAAGAGGAAAGAAATAAAGAGCCTGGAGAAAAACGTTGAAGAATTAAAGCAGTTTCTTCAAAACTTGGTCTCTGGGCTGCAGAGCGTAAACAAGGAAGGTAGCCAGGATGAAGTAGAAAATATATTCCACATCGTAAGGCATATTCAATTAGAACTCCAGCAGCCACTTGTGATAGACATAAATACAATGCAGGATGAAAAGCTGCGATGGGAAGCAATTCAGAATATGATGGAAGGGAAGTTTTCTGCACTTAAATGTATAATGGAAAAAGAGAGGGAAAAACAAGAAGAGAAATCTCCTGCTGCTGCTATAGAGTTAGAGACACTGCAAGGCTGTGAAGCACAACTGAAGGCAGACATTGCTGCCCGTGTTGTAAGTATATTTAATGAAAGTGAAGCATTGACATATGCCTTTCCCCAAGAATTAGATTAGGTGTCTGTGACTGTGGCATTTTTATTTTCATGACTCACATCCTCATTTATTCTAACACCTGAATTGGCCTGTGATCATCTCCACATTGGTGGATAGGATGGGCATAATGACAGAAACTAAAGATACAAAGAAAGTTGTGTTCTCTTTGATTATAATCAATCAGTGGGGATTAGCACAAGAAAAGAATGGTAAAGAGGAGGAAGGGAAAGGCTGTGTTGAAATATTCAGCTGAAGAGAGACTGAGTGCAGTCATCTTGTGAGGCAGCATTTTCAATAGTGAGAATGATAAAAAGTCCGAGCACCTTGTTTCTACTCTAAAGAGAAGCTTTAGCAGTTGGGAGTGACCAAGAGCAGGTCACATTAAAGCACAGGTCAAGCCAATGTGATCAGGAATGGTGAACATAATTCCTGTTCTGAGGGCAATAAACACATGGGTTACAGCACTGCTCTGTGACTACACAAGTAGCAAATGCGTTTGCCACATGTCCTCCCTCACCTCCTCAGGCCAGTGCTGGGAGAGTTGGTCTCAAAGACAGCCAAGTGTAAAATTTTAAAACCACGTGGTGATCCAGAGGAGCACAGCAACATTATTTTATTGTTCCTTTCTCTTTTTAATGCTTTCAGAATGCTCTGGAGGAGGCATGCAGGGCTGGTGAGCTTTACACCGAGGCCCTTCAGAAGGCTGCCAGGTTCCTGGAGGACTGTGAAGCTCCAGCCCAGGCTGCTGCAGCAGAGCTCTGTGGCTCAGTGGAGATCTGTCAGACTCCACACTGGAAAGAGGAAGAGTTCAACTCTGCAAAGGCTGACTTAGAAAACCTGCACTCCAAGCTGAAAAACCTAGTGAAGCCAGAAGACCAAGTATGTCTAGAAAATGCTGTAAGAGAGCTGGTGGAAAGGAGTTTGGTGTTAAGGAAGAAGGCTCAAAGAAAGGAAGCTGATGAGCAGAGGTGGGTTTAAGAGATCTCCATAGATCTTGTTCCTTATTGTGAGAAACTTGACCAAAAATAAGTCCATTGTTGTTTCTGCTCTGATAGAAATTCAGGTGGTCAGAAATTCCAGCAGGAAGAAGGGTGGGCATTCCTGTTGTTCTCAGGTGTGGTTGTTAAGGGAGGAAAATTGCCAGACAAAAGCCATATTGCTACCAATTTACAGTGCAGTCACTTCTTGTGTATTCCAAAATGTGGGGCTTGAGTAGGAGTCATAGAGTGCCAGAATCAAAAAAAAAGCACATTTCTAGTCTGTAGTGCAGTGTTGGTGGAGGTCAGAATAGTTTTCTGAGGGTCCCTAATTCATGTCTTCCACAGGCTGTTCTGATAGCTTGGGAAGGTAAAAGCCAAACAAGTCACAGGCTGTAGTTTCCTTCCTTCAGGTACAGAAGAAATCTGGAGGGCCTTCAGATACATGCATAGAAAAAGTTTGGGAGAGAGAGTAAAGGATTTTTAAACTGCTTGATCATCTTCCAGTGATCAATACCTCAGGTATCAAACCTGAAGTGTTTGCCAAATGCTGATTGACTATAACTTGGAAATGGTCAGGACTAGTAGTTCAAAAGGTTTTTTTAAAACTTTTTATTCTCTTGGGCATTGTGGTTGGAGAGAGGAACAACAACAACAACAAATTTTAATTGATCCATTCATTGTTTCATTCATGCAGGTATTTTGAAAAACACAAAAGCTACACAGAAACCAAAGATAAAGTGTGTGATAATCTTAAGAAACTGGAAAAGATGCTTAGACAGTCTTTGTCTAAGATTCCAATGTCTTATAAAGAAGCTTTGGAGCATTTGGAAGAAAGCAAGGTAAGAAAGGCTCTGAAGAAGTTGAAAAGCTCATGCAAAGCTAATGCAGCTATGCATACCATGTGACATCATAGTAGAGAGAAGTGGAATTCTTTATCCTGTATTTATGTATATATAAAACCACAGAATATATTAATGTAGTAATCTATTTATAATCTTGTTAAAAGACCAGGTATAATAGATCATGTGAAATGAGTCTATCTTACTGCTCTAGAAATGAGACATTTTATTTACTTCATCTTTCTCCACAATCTTGGCCAACAGAACTCCCTCATTATGGCCATATTTTACCAGCTCAGTGCAGTGATTGCCATTTTCCTAGAGGTTCCTGATCATGTTACTGAATACTTCATTAGTACTCCTGACTGTAGCATTTTTATTTATTGATGTGTTTGTTTTTCCTGTAAGGTTTTAGTCTCCAGCATTGACTCTGCTGAAGAGGATCTGGTGAAGCTGAGGCAGATCTCTGGAGAGATGATGAGGTTATGCAGAGGAAGTGACAGAGCCCTGGGCAGGATTGTTACAGTGCTGTGGGAAAACTGGCTGGGTTTGCTTGAGGCAGCCAAAGGGCTGGAAATTACCTGTGAAGAACTAAAGCAGGAATGGAAATTCATCAATGAAGAGGTGAGTTGTTCAACATCTGTTAGTTTGGGGGGGAGTGCAGATGGGACTGTGAGAACAATGGCCTGTAAAGGGCTGAGATCAGGGCAGGACATCATTTCCCACCCTTTCTTGAACCCAAAGTCAGAAAAGGGGGATATTTATTCAGTCCTCTGAACCTAGAGCAGCTCTGCACAGGGTTACATGCTTTGTTAAAGCAAACTTAGAGGTTTTGTCACTCTTCAAAGGTTCATGTTCTGAATGTGTAATTCCCAGGAGTTAGTCACCTGTGTGAGTAAATGAACAATGTAACTTCAGGTGGTGGAACAAAAAAGCACTTTATCTCATGCTCTGCCATGGTGTTTACCTAGCTGGAACGAGAAACAATCATTCTGGATAAGCTCCAGGAGGAACAACCAGAAAGCCTTAAAGAGAAGGAAAAGGCCACCAGAGAGGAGCTGGTGGAGTTACTCGATTTTGTGAACTCCTTTGAAGAAAACATCAACCAGCAACAGCTCCTCTTACTTTTGCTTCTTCACCGGATAAGAAACATCCTGAATGCCCCTGAAAATGCTGAGGGGGAAGCTGCCCTCCCTGCCTTGGCTGAGATAAAGGCAATGCAGGAGCGCTGTAAAAAGTAAGTGGTGTGAAATTTCTGTTGAAGGTATGAGATAAGCGCGGGATTTTACTGGATAGCAAAGAATATATGAAAGCTGTAATGCAGTTAAAATGACAATAAATGCTCTCCTGGGTCAGACCAATGCTCCATCTCACCCTTCTGCTGTCTCCAGTATTGGAGAATATTATTTAAGGAGAAAACCTGAGCCTGGCCATATCCTTTGTGGGCTGCAATTTGTTTTCAAATGCAGTAGGAATCAAGGAACAATAGTCAGTTTTAGACGTTCCAAGTGCTTGTGAATTTTAAGATTTTCGCTTTTAGGAAAATCAGACCTTGTGCTTTTTGCAACAATATAGCTTTCATCTGAGTGCCACTGTCTAAAATTCTCCACAAATGTTTTTTTACAAATCTGATTATTGTATTCACCCTTCTCTGGGTTTGCTTTTGTGAACAACATCTGCTCTCCAGCATCTTCAGACTGAGAACCTGGCCTCTGCTATTTAAATATGCCTGCTCTCTGATTTGGTTTACCAGATAGAACTATCTGAGGACTCACTTTAAAGCAACTGAGATAAAGTGACATAGAACTCATAGATTTAATAGCAGAAAAAACCCCTAAATTACAGACAAGTGTGGTTCTGGATATGTACCTACATAATACCTGTATTAAGCATATTGTTTGCTCCTACCTAGAGTCTAAAACAATGTATTCTTTCTGGTTATCTTGCATAGGTTGTACAAAAAAGCTCAAGACCATAAAGATTCTGTGAAAGCTGAGATTCAAGAGAGGAACAAGGTCATTGAAGAAATAAGTGCTGTGACAAATGCATTACAGAATGCTGCATCTGTGTTACTGCAGGATGCTGATGGAAAGGCAGAACAGCTGGAGGTTGGTAACAGCTCTAAACCCACGAGCCAGCATTGCTGTGGTGGGACCTTGGATTTGTCTAAAAGGACTGGTTTTCTATTTAAAATTATTTAGAATTAGAATTTAAAGTTGTGTCTGTTTTTTTACTGAGTTCTTTGTGTCCAGAAGGAAATTTTCCTACTGCAGGTGTTTTATGCTTGCTCTTTTCCCTCACATCCAAACTTTGCACCTCACCCAAAAGTGAGTTAAGACCTTGTTCCTGTTTCTGACAGCGGTAGAACAAGCAAATGCCAGCAGCAGTCCCATCAAATGATCTCTTTTTAGCAGTATGTCACAGCAGGCCTGTTCCTTTTGAGAAGACTGAGCTGAAAGGATTGAAGAATTCATTAATTTTAAATAGTCCAAACACCCATGAGCCAAAATCTGCAGGGCAATTTCATCCCGTACTTCCAAAGAAAATCTGGTTCCTATGAAATTTGTAGCATTAGTCAGGACTCCACTGCACCTATTGTGGAAATAGAATTCGTTCCACCTAGAGTGGAAATATCTATTTCATTGTCATTTGAGATGACAAACCTGATTTAGCTTGGCAAAAGTTTTAAATTCACCCACACAGATGAAAAGGGAGAAATGTAATTGTCTCTTCCCTTAGGAAAAACATTGGGCCAGTTTTGATAGGTATCTGCTTTCCAGCTAAATAATCTGTGAAATGTGAACGTGCAGTAATACACAGAAACCAGTTTGCAGGGACATGCTTTGTTTTGGAGACAAGAGTTGTAACTGATTCTTTCCAGTTCAGGTCAGGGAATCTGTGAACTCCCATAAATACTGGCACAATCTTAACTGGGCCATTTGACATCAGCAGCTTTCTCCCTGAGACAATGAGGCACACAGCTGTTTCATGGTTTTGAGGGTTTGGGTTTTTTTAATATCAGAGCCAGTTGTTGTGGGATGACAGGAAATTAATCAATCTCAGTGACAGATTTCTTCTGTCTGTTGCATTTGTATGAAGAAAAAGATTCCCAAGTGAAGACTATGAATTAGTGGATTACCATTACTCCTGACTGAAAAAGTAAAGGCAGTTAATTTTAGTGTCTTTCATTGCCTGGTAGGAGGTTTGGAAAATTTTTCCCAATAACTTGAGTTAACATTTGAGTTTCTCAAACAGCTGAGCACGAGGGAAAAGAACCATAAAGCCAGCAAGCAGAACATTCCAACTTGAAACTCTAGAAAACCTTCCAAACAAATGAATTTCTTCATTCTTCCTGCAGGAGGACTTTGCTTGGATTTTATTTCTAGGCCACAGGCTGTAGACAGTTGTTCAAGTTTCTTTTATCTCATTCTCTGTGCAGAACTGGAAACTACTGTTTTGAGAGGAGCCTGCTGTGCTGCTCTGCGTAATTGCCTGAAAGCAGACACTTCAGCCTGAAACCTGTTGCTTTTTGTGGCCTTTGTGTTGTTTATAATAATGAAGGGATGGACGTTGGCTATTAAACTCTTTCAAAGGGAAAAATGCACTTTTGGCAAAAGGGAGAGCACAAAGGTTAACATTTAGTCATAGGAGCTCTTCAGATGGTTCCTTTGCTGTGGCTGTCAATGAACATCAGTGCGTCACTTCCCCAGCATGGAGCAGTATCAGGTTTAATTAATTCTTACAGATTGAAAAGCATCATTTGATTAAATGAGTCACTATTGCTTAGAGTTTATCTGCTTGCAGAGGTAATCAAATCAGGTTTGATATCACAAACCCAATTTTTCCAAACCATAATCACGGTAGGAAATATAAAACGCATTACATATGTGTGTGTATACACATATATATGTACATATACACACATGCACTCAGTAAAAACTGGGTAAAACTGCTGAAGTTACTCTTAATTTTGTAGGAGCTTCAGAATGTGATTGGCAGAGAGAGAGAAGCTCTGGAGGATATCATGGAGAAACTTCGGATCAAGTATTCTGAAATGTACACAATAGTTCCTGCAGAGATTGAAACACAGCTGGAGGACTGCAAGAAAGTATTGCACGACCTAGAAGAGAAGGTAACTGTTGATGTGGTTTTCATATTCATCTATTTGCAATGTATAAATCATTCCTCATGCCTAGGTCTCTTTTTAGAATACTCTTATGGTAAGCAACATCAATAAACATTTTTATTTTTTTATTAAAAATGGACATGGCAGAATCTTTTGCAATAATTTTTAATATTATATGGATGCTGTCTTCTTTCCAATCTGATTCTTAAACTGGGAACTAGCAATCAAAGTTGGTTGCAAAGTTTGCATAGCTTAAATGAGAAAATATTTTCAGAACTAGGTTAAAAAAGGACTTTGAAACAGGATTTTTTTAAAATGTAATTTGCACGCATGGTAGGGTATCATGACATGGTTCTTTTTGGCACCTCTGAGAATATGGTTGCCTTCCTTTAAAATCAGGGAATTCAAATAATTGAATCCCATTGCATCAGGCTTTTGCAATATATTTTATCTACAAAGGATATAAGCAGTTAGCTGAAAGCAAAATTAAACAAAATTGGAGTAATACTCTCAGTTTGAGGTCAAATTTTTAGCCTGATACAATTACCATCATTGTTACTTACTCATTGGTGTTATTTTAAAAATGAAAAAAAAACCCTTTCAGTTCTCATATTTCAGAAATAATAATGTTCAGTCCTAATTTTTAAGGTTAAATCTCAGTAAATTTGATACAATTTGAAAGTTTAATAAAACAGTTTTGAAATCCAGTTACTTTTTAGTGTCTATCAAATTACTCATTTTATCTTAGGTAAAATATTAAACAGCATATTGACTAAAGCTTATGAGTTCTAATTTGGTTAACTTTATGGTTTCTGTTTCAAAATGAGGCTAGTCTTTTGAGAACCAACAACTGGGAGGAGAAAAGGAAAGCAAAACAGTGTTTATGCTTTGGGGTTTTTTTGTTGTTAACCTTTTATATCTTGGTAAATAAAACAGTAATCCCAAAGCACACATTACCTGTTGAAGTGAATGAACTGGTCCTGGAAGCTAGGTAACATTTGCTTTTCACATTTAGGTATTGTAAATCATAATAAACTACCTTGGAATTTTTCAAAATGCATTTAGGAAACAAAAAAAATCACGGTGGAACAGGAGGTCAGTTCAGTAACATATTAGGAGATACCAGCATGTGTTAAATTGAGTTGTCATGTTTTGATGCCATTCTGTTTACTTCTAAATCTGCAAACCAAAAAATGAAAATAAATTGTCCATTTGATGCCATGAATACTAAATTTTATCCCAGTGAGAAGTATTGAAATTAAAACTCTGCTTTGCTGATAACCAGAGCATTGACAGATGCAGTGTTTTTATCCTGAAGAAATAGATGAAGTCAGAGCTTGATCAGTTTACTCATTTCCAGCTGTGTCACATTGCTCACACATGATTCTCTCTTGTTTTGGAAGCTGGCACTACAATTACAGACAATTTTCCATGTTTGGTATATTCCAGGATAGTGGATGATGGTCAAGTGTTCAGTGATTACAGCCTGAATTCCTTTTGCCAAGGAGTCTTAGGCACTAAGTGCAGACTGACTTCACAGGTTTTGTGGTATAAGCAGGAATATTTCAGAGGAGCCTTCTAGTTCCTTCTGTATATATTTATTTTGATTAATTAGATTTTACCATTACAACATGTGGGTAATTTTTAGAGAGGTTGTGTCGGAATCTATAAATGATCTTAATAAAATTAAGAAATGAGTAAATAATGTATTAACTAAAATGGTTTAGTTCCTCATCTCACAAGAAGGATAAAGTATTTCAGTACTAGAAGCTTCAAACTAAAATAACTATTAAATTAAAAATCTTTGGCATCAATGCAGCATGAAACTGTTCAGTGTGCATTTCCCCATAAATCCAAGGGCTGCAGCACACAAAGAATTTACCACAATTTAATGATTTCCTGGTGCTTGGCTGACCCTGGCAGCTAGCAGGGTTTAGTGAGAAAATGTCACTTTTGGGCAAGATGAAGGACTTTTCTCACTCCCTGCACTTCATCCAGTCCCTAGTAACCTGGTAGCTTATGCTGTGCTGCTCAGTCCTGTGCTCAGGCAATTACTCAACTTCAGCTTTGAGAGTTTTTCTCTTTCCACAGAAAATCAGGCCCTCCAGTGCACCAATTTTTCATTTCTGTGGAGTCCTGCAGAGTGAAATTAAGTTCCTCGGACCTTTCTATTTTGGTGGTAAATCTCCAAGTTTATATTGAGAATTTGGCTGTGCATTGATGCACTTGGATATTCCCTTATTTGCTACATGGAAGTCACAGCTGTCAGCTGAGACATAAAGGTGTCATTCTGGCTTTCTTACAGCATAAATCCAAATGTGACCCTTCCCCCATGCAGCATGAGCAGCCTCTGTCAGAGATGAGAGCAGGGTGAAGCAAAGCACCCAGGGAGCTGCAGTGCCTCAGTGCTTTTTCCTCAGGGATTGCTTTACTGAGCCAGGCATTTTTTAATGAGAACAAATTAGTGAACAACGTGTAGATGTTGAACCTGCTCATGTTAATGCTTCTCCCTGCAAACGTAGCTCCATTCCAGTGTTTTTAACTGACTTGTCAAGAGAAACAAAAAGAATTGGAATATTTTTGGTAAGGTGGTGCACAGAAACAAGCAGATCTTTGTAATCTCCCCCATTGTTTTCTCTTTGTTCTGTCAGGTTGGCTCTGAAATCTTGCAGAACTCTCCTCAGTATGTGCTGAAAAGAAAAGCAGAAACTATTAACAATGGCCTTCAAGCTATTGAAAAGATGTTACAACAGAAGAGTGAAAACATTGTAAAAGCCAAAGAAGTTCAGAAGGTAATCTTGCCAAAAAAATAATCTGTGGGTGTTAAAAGATTTTTGATTGTTTTTACAGAGCCTAGTTTAGCATAAAGTGGTCTTCCATTCATTTTATTCTGTAAAAGGAGAAGTACAAGCAAGCATTAACTGGTGAATATTTATCAATTCTTTCTCACAGGAAAATCCATGCTTTTTTCAACTGTGAATCACACCAGTAGATGCAAAGTGTTCTCTTTCCATCATGTCAGTTCTGAAACCTTTGCAAGTCATGTCCCACACACAGAACAAACAATGCTGCTGTTGTCTTTGTGTCTGACATTCCATTTCATTTCCCTTCTCTCCACGTGCAGCAAATCTGGGATATGCTGGACCTGTGGCATTACAAGCTCAATGAGCTGGATGCAGAGGTGCAGGACATAGTGGAGCAGAATTCCTGCCATGCCCAGGAGCTGATGGACATCCTGGTGGCCCCCCTGCAGCAGTACCAGCAGGTCTCCCAGCGTGCTGAGCGCAGAACTGCCATTCTCAACAAGGTACCTGCAAAGGGAACAGCTTTTTGAAATCCAGTCCTATCAAAAAACAGAGTGAAGGCTTTGCATGGAGCATCATCAGAGGCTGTCAAATGAGTAGAGTCACCAGCCTGCTGTGACAGGGCTGATTGTAGCTGAGGTTTCTGGAGTGGCTAGCCCAAAGGACTGGCTCAAGCCATGGCTGAGGGGTTTGTATGGGGAATTCTTGCCCCCCTGGGTGGGTGTTGAGGTGGTTCTCTCACTCTGCTAATAGGTCTATTGAAGTGCAGTTGCCATATAAATTGTAACAATGCCCCCATAAAATGTAAACATTAAAGCACCAAAATTACTTTGGTGAGAGGGGATAGCCTGAAATCATGAAACTGTTTCAGAAATTACTTTGGTGAGAGGGGATAGCCTGAAATCATGAAACTGTTTCAGAAAAATGGTTTTTATTTCCCCATGCTAATTTAACTGACCATGATGCAAATGCTTCCTATTTTCTTTCAGTCTTGTTCATAGATGCATTTATCTTATACAATGAAGCAATTGATGCGTGACTTTCTGTAAAATTCTGTCATTTCCTAGGCCACCAACAAGATGGAAGAATATGAGGAGCACTTGGAGAATGTGAAAGATTGGATAGAAAGCACCAACAGTTTGCTAAGAGCTGATGCTCAGCACGACTCTGCAAAAAGCTTACACAAGCATACTGATGAGCTCCAGGTAAGAGTTGATGCAGATAAATGCTCCTGTTGGCACTTGTTGCTCTGTACAGATGCAGTTTTTCATTCTTAATTGTTATTGACACAAGTAATGTACCATTTTCAGTAACTCTTTTAAGTGAAAAATAGTTATAGTTGAGACTCATGAAATACAGATTTTTTTTTTGTGCTGGACACACCTATCTTGTGCAAGTGCTGAACTGTTGTACAACTTCCAGAAATGTTTGATTGTCTTCTGTAACCCTGTTGAGTGGCTAGGGTCAGTTTTTACTGCCTGCTTATATAGGATTCTTTTTATATTGTATGTGAGCTAAAAAAAGGCAGAGTGCTGTTTTTTTATTGCTGACTGTGTGTTTGATGGTAACTTTGAAGTGAGTTGTGGTTTGGAAGGCTGTGCTCACCGTTTCTTGAAGGTAATTCTGATTGGTTATTTCAAAAGTTGAATGTTTGTAATGTTACAGGGAAGAACAGGGCCAGTGCCAAAACCAATTCTGGCAATTTTGTACTTAAAATTCGAGTTTCCTGTGCATCACTCCTTGGCTTAGACCAAGTGAGAAAGCTGGTGTTCTAAACACAGATTTTTGTAGTAAGACTAGTAAGAATTCTTGACAGGAAGTAGCTGCCCATTCTGGGCTGATATGTTATAAAAGCATGTAGCCACAATGGGGAGAATGTGATTTCCAAAAGCCATGAATGTTTTTTGTGGCAAAAGCTTATTGTCTCCTGTGCTTGTGAAATGGAATGTTTTGTTTGTCCTGGACTGTGAAACCCAGTGGGTTTGGAAATGCACCCTGGGCTTGCATTAGAGTGGAAATTGCATTCAGTCCTTTCCTTCACACACCACCCAGATAAATGGATCATTTCTTGCAGGCCTCACTGTTCTTCATGACAGGGTTCACTGCAGTTCATCCAGTTCATTGCAGGGAAAGAGACTTCACATCACACACAACTGGCCTGGTGCTTTCTGCAGCATTTTGTTCCTTCTAATCCTTGCCTCTATAACCACTATTCAGCAGTGATGTATCAAACTTAACTCCTGTTTTGTCTCCAGATGGCTTTGGAAGACTCAGAGCAAAAGCAAAATCTTCTTCATGGTATCTGCATGGAGCTGGAGGAGCTGTCACCAGTCTTTGAAACGGACAGTGTAATGCAACAGCTGCATGAAATAGATGTTCAAGTAGCAGCTTTACAGCATGAGATTGCAGAGGTTCTTCCACAAATCCTGCATGTGGCTGATGTAAGTCTGGGTGACCCATAAGTGCCTTTTATCAGAGCTTCATCATATGTTAGGAAATGCAGATTATATCACCTGCATGGAAAACAGGGTGTAGTGCTGGTTGTTGTAGGTGTGCCAAGCAAGGAAATTAATTTTTTGTAAACAAACCATCAGAAGGCATTTGGTAACTAATTAAGCTGTAAAGTTCAGGATTAGCACAGGAGGTAGGAGGAAAGGCTGGGATGGGAGCCTGGGTTGGTTCAGCCCAGAGAAGCTTGGGGGTGAGAGATGATATTGCTGCTGTTTGCTGCTACACAATGGGAGATGACAGACAGGATTGGGCCAGGCTCTTCTTGGGGTGTTCAGTAACAGACCCCAAGTGTAATAAAGGAAATTACATCTACGTAGTCGGAAGAATTTTCATTTTTTTTCTTGCTGTGAAATTGATTAAACACTAGATCAGGGGCTCCAAGCAGGAGTAATATTCCCACCTCAAGAGATACCAAATCTCAACAGGATGAGACCCCAAGTGCCCTGGTTTGACCTTTCAAGGTCTCTTCCAGCCTAATCTACTCTGTGACTGTCTCTGTGAGAGTTCACAAACAGCTGTCTGTGGGTTCCTTTTCCATCTGACATAAGTCTTTTCCTACTGGAAGCTGCACCAGGATAATTATAGCTCTTTCCTATTCTGATAACTATCACCATTGGAAAAATGTCTTCTCACTACTGGTAATTTCTAATGTGAGTTTATAAGGATATTTCAGTTCTATGTTCAGGGTTTAAAACCAGACCAGATGATCTTGATGATCTTGAATACTTAATTCCTTTAGAAGTTATGACTAAAAGTAATTTATAACAACTAGCCTTTTGATTGATAGCATCCATTAACAGCCTGCATATGCTGCACTCATTTTTCAGTATTTCTTTTAAAATTTAAGTGAAAGACAGAAGTGCAAGTTGGCTTTGGTGTTTGGGCTATCTACAAATATTCTCTTTGTTCCCAAAATCTAGGAGCTGGATGCCATTGAATCTCATGTGAAAGTGTTTGAGAAGGATGTTGCAGAAATGAAGACAATCCTGTCATCAAAAGATCTGTTAGAATTTTCTCCTAAAGACCAACTTAAACATGGACAGGTCTGTGAAAACTCCTATCTAGGCTTTTTTTCCTGATCAATGTAAACCCTGAGGTGAGACTGTTGAGAGACCTCTTCAAGAAGAACAGACATGGTTTGAACACAAAACACTTGAAATTAAAGCACTGTTGAGAGTATGTGCACAGAGAACTCGAGTGTGTAACTGAAGCACATGTCAGGCATGGCTGCCACATTTGAGGATCCCCATTTTTTGGGAAGTTTATGGCTTGATTTTCAAGAGACACTTGCTGCACACTGCTCCACTTGGCACCAAATGGAAATCTGAAGTTAGAAAATTAGGCTTTGCTTTTCCAAAAATGGAGGCAAAATTTAGCAGATGATTCTTTTAATTCACACCAGTCCACACTGTTATTTGCCTAAAATACAAAAAGTATGGGTTCAGTTTCAGGTGAGAAATAAAAATGTCATCATACCTCTCATAGCAGTGTAACTCTCATAGCAAAGCTGTGCAGCTTGGTTACCCAGAGAACAATTTTGTAATAACTACATTACATGTAATATTTCTTCTGGAAAACGATGTTCACCTACTTCCTTACTGTAAAGCAAAGCCTGGATAGTACAAACAGTTCCTGATACAGTCTGCTTATGAATGAGAGAATAAGCATCTCTATTTCCACTGGGGCATTTTAAAATAAAATCTACTTGAGAAGGAGTTTAACAAAAGTGTTAGTAATTAAAAGTTCTGTAGGTGGTTTGTATTTATATTATTTTTTTCTTCTGGAGTTCCCTGCTGAATGAGGTCCCAGTAGGATTTCATATTTCTTAAGGAGAACCAAGAAGTTTTGAGCTGCTAGTGCCATTCTGTCTTCCATAAATTGATCACAGAGTTTTGCATAAAACATGTATTGTGCTATGAAACTGCACATTTCTGTTCATCCCAGACTGATCAAGGTGGTTGTAAACTGTGCATTCACTCCAAGTATTGTGATAGGAAATGCTGTCCTTGACAGCAAAGCCATCTTCAGGGATTTCTGCTGACTTCTGTCTTGATTCATTATCTCACCTCTGTTGATAAGACTGCTTTTAGGACCATCATAAAATGACTGGTTGGCTGGACAAAAGACAAAAACCAGAATTTGCCTAGAGAGACATCAAAGAATTTTCACCACTTTAACTGTCTTCGCTGCCAGTTATGTTCTGCTTTGAAATGAGATGCTTAGTAAATAGCAAGTGATCTAAATGTGAGCCTTTTTTGTCACTGTGCAAACTTTGTATATTCAGAAAAATCAGAATTGTAAATATAAGTTATATCTTTGTCTTGCTTGAGACAACCTCAGTGTGGATTTTCACTTATTTGTTCCAAGAACAAGAATCATAGAATCACAGAATATTCTGAGTTGTGAGGGACTCACAAGGATCACAGAGTCCAGCTCTTAAATGAATGGCCCATATGGGGATTAAATTTTCTTCCTTCTTAAAAAGGAAACTCACTAAAGAGAGCTTTTGCTCATTATTAGTGCAGTATAAATTTATGGTGTCGATTTTTCTAACTGCATATCACATCCATCATCTCTGCTCTATCCTGACAGGTTATACTCGAGCATGTTGGTCCCATGCAGAAAACTATTGTTCATATACAGTCCTATGAAGATGCTCTTCAGCTGCCAGGGCTGAAAATGCAGCCTTTCTCAGTCTTCCAAAGAGCAAGACAACTCTTGAGAGAACTGAAGAAATTAGAAAAAATTACTAAGGAACAAAATGAGCTACTGGAGGTATTGTTTTTTTTTTTCCTATGATCACCTGTACCACCTTTTTTAAAAATAATTTTGATCTTTGTTAAACACTATTCCTTTTGCAGCCATATAGTTACACCTACTGTGACTTCTATGTAATGGTTTGGGGATATTTTTTGTTCTTTTTTCTTAATTAATTTGATCCTGCAACAAAGCACACTGAATAGTCTTGACATAGTTTCAGATTTCCAATTCAGTCACAGCTGACAACATACTGTAGAAGGAAGGAAGGCTCAGGTGTTGCACTGGTGGTTGAAGTCCAGTGTTAGATGCAGGAACTCCCCAACTCCTGAAACTCACCTGGACCATGGAAATTCTGGTTGACAGCCATTAGACAGCAATTGCTAACATCAGAAGGTCTTCTATGAATCCAAATCAGGGAGCCGGGAAATTGGTCATGCCCTACAGCTGTATTGTGGTAAATTCACTGTTTTGAGGCAGGCCAGCTTGTGTTGGGGTCTTGGAGATGCTGCTGGCCAGGCCAGGTTTGGACACAGGTTTGCCCAGGCTGGAGGAAATCTGGAGTTCTGTAGCGCAGGTTCCCATGGCAGCAAGGAATTAAAGTTCTGGTGTGACCCACCCATTTCTTGGCAGGATGCTGACAGCACCTAGAAAAATGTTACATTATCTTTGCTGATTTGGTTTTCCTAAGCTATGAGGGAAAAGCAAAATGCTTTAAAACATCTAACTGGGCATTTCAGAGGCCAGGCAGACAAGTGGCAGCTAAAACGGGAATGTCCGGTTTTGATTTTCATTTTGAGAAATTAAGAGCAGAACACAAAGAGAAAAACTCAAACATGTCACAAGACTAGTGAGTTCTTGGAGTCAGAAAAAAGCAGTGACTGTATTAGAGCTGTATAATCCCTACAGTCTCTTTTTTAAAAGTCCATACAATTTCTTATGTCCAAAAAATGGATGTGGTAAAATGTACATTTTTCAGA
Source organism: Emberiza elegans (assembly GCA_024865655.1). NCBI lineage: Eukaryota > Metazoa > Chordata > Aves > Passeriformes > Fringillidae > Emberiza > Emberiza elegans. The sequence continues at coordinate 33,276,059 of JALJVW010000139.1, forward strand.
GCTACCAGATCAAATAATGGAGAATTTTCAAAACACTTTAAAAGCATCAGAAACAGGGTGCTTTCCATTTATCAATTGTTGTAATGACACTTGTAACTGATTTTTGTGCAATATTAGGTCAAATTTTAGATTTTTCTCCTTTTTGTAAAGCTGTGACCTTTTTTTGCTCAGCATTTGCCTTTATCTTGTAGAAACCCAGCAATCTGTAGCTGAGTGAAATTTCTTTGTGAGAAAACAGATTGGAAAAATTGCAATTCTTGGCAGCTAGTGTATCAAACTGTGCAAAAGAGATTTTCCAGTGCAGTTGAATGGGTTGAAAGCAGCAGTCCCACAATACAAATGCAGCACCAGTTAAGGTGTAACAAAGGATAAAGCCATTAAACCATGGCATTTTGAGTGCTGCATTAAAAAGGTGGTGAGAATCCTGCTAGAGAGGAAAGCAAATGGAGCCAAGCTTCCTGTACAAATATATACATTTTTTCCCCCCTGGGGATTAGTCTTTGGATGAGTTTGCCCATATTTTGCTATGGATGAGGCAATGCAATATTGCACCAGTAACTTTTGTATAATTAAGTTGCATTGTAACATCTGAAACAGTAAGTCAGAAACAAAGCTTGTCATAGATTCTGAGAATGCTTTGGGGCAGGAGTTCAAGTGACTTAGTTCTCTGTTGAATGTTGCCCTCTGTTTATTTTTTTATTATGGCCTGTTAAGTTCCACACCTAAATAACGTCATCAGGAAGAAGATTTGGAAGCCACGTCTGCTTCTACTGGTTTCCAGTGCAAGAAAGTGGTGTTATTTGCATATCTGATGATTTACTGGTCTCATTTTCAGTAAGCTATTCCAAAACAAATACTCTGTGGGTAGTTGGGCCTTTTCCATGGGTAGGTCTTCTGGAGTTACCACGATATGAAATGTAAAGAGCAACTGTCAACCAGGAAATAACTCAAAAGAAAGGCAGAACTTGTAGGAAGAAATCCAGCCTCACATATATGGCATAATTTGTTGTATTGGATAAAGGACAGAATCAGATTTTCTTTTCCCTGAGTAGAAGGCAGAAACTAATTAATTATCTTCAGGTAAGTGACTATATTCACATATTGGTCCATGACAGAAGACATTGGAGTCTATATACAAAATATTCAGACTCTTTAGTTAGTCTAGGAAATTTGAGGTAGGACTCAATTTATTACTAAACAGTCCTATTCATATCAAATTGAAAGAGTGAGTAAGAGAATCTTCCTTTTAGGAGGTCTTCTTTTACTTTCTCATTAAAGCTGAGCAGAAGACCTATTCCTTTTTCTTTCCTCTCTGATTCTTTGCCTGTGGCACTAAAATTATAGGCCACAAATATCTTCCCCTTCAAATTGGTTTTCTTTTTTCTAAGTGAGGAAAATAGTTTCTTCTCACTTTTAACACCTTTAAAATAATAATGGTTATTTAGAACCTTATTAACCTGCATTTTGTTGAGGGGGAGTGCTGCTATGAAGAAGTGACTGAAGAAATGGCACTGTTGCTGTTGGTAGCAGGAGAGACTCTTTGCTCTGTGAACACTTTGCAGTGAGGTCTTTGACCTGTTGGGTCACTCAGGTGCTGCTGGCAGCACAGGAGGATCAAGCCTGTTGACTTCATTGTTTCTTTATTACCTTTTGCAGGCACCTGAGGAACAGCCCTTTGTTGTTCTTTGGTTGTCAGCCTCTGGGTGCAGAAACACAGAGCCACCAAGTGCTGGGCATATTTAGTGTTTTCACAAGATACTCTGACTTGTAGATGTGGCAATTTCCTAATGACCTGAGACATCATGACAGGCTGTGGCTGACAAATATGAGTGTGTGGGGAGATTGCCCATTTCTGCATGGACAGCAGAGCCTGGGGGGCAATGAGATTTTGCTGTCACTGTCAAATGACTAAAAGTGAATTTGGCTGTTTATTACATATAATATGTTTCCCTATAAGCCAAGTAAGCAGAAGTTGTTCACTTGTTGGAAATGCTTATCATTTTTATTGGAAGAATTCAAATAGTCAGGCAGTGTGGTTGGGTTATCCTCTGAGCTGCAGTGTTTGCCTGGTGCACAGCCCAGTTCATTTTGAGCAGTTTCATTTTTGATTTTGCAGAACTAACTGGCAGTAAAGACTTGAGCACCAGTAAAAACCAGTCAGGCTTTCTACTTGATATGAAACCCTTTAATTTGTCTCTTTTTCACAACCTTTTCTAAGTTGTAATGGATGTGATGAAATCTGCTCCATTTCCATTCAATAGCCAAATTCATAGTTCTGCTCTGGAGCTCCTAGGTGGAATACTCCACCATACTTCACCTTGTGGGTAGAGCAGCTTGTTTGTCTTTAGCAAGTGAATAATAAACTTGGTGAGGGATGGGGTTGTGCAAAGTTAGCAGAGCAAATACAGATTCTAGTACACAGAACTGCAGGTACAAAGGAGGCTTCAGTACTCGTCAGTTCAACTGTGCTTCCTTACTGACTTGTTTGTTTATGTACTCCTGATTTCAAAATTATTTATGGAAATTGCTATTTCACAGGAAACTGTAAAGAAAACAGAAGAATGTGAGCAAGAAATTGAAAAGTTGAAACAACTCCTTAAGAACAATTTGGGTGAAATATCCCATGAAGATCAACCAGAAGCTCAGAAAACTCCCTGTCCAGAGGTGGGTTTCATTCTTTTCATTCCTTATCCTTCCTAACAGTAATCATGATGATGCAGAGCACTGAGAAATAGGGATGTGCTTCCCTTCTCCACCACAGTCAAGCAGGCAATTGAATGCCATAGTGTCACCATGCAATGAATTGCAATTACTATTACTTTGCAAATTGGTATATCTTTCATAGTATACTCCTTACCTGATTTTGGTGTGTCATTTGTGCCTGTATCAAGTTGGAAGAAAAACTGGGTGCTGTTTTGATGAAACAATATGCAGCACTGAGGCCTTACCTGTGCTTAGCCTCTGCTAATTTTCCTGAGGTGGCAGCTTGGGATAGTGCCTAAGGAGAGAACCAAGTCCCTTTCTGATGACTGGTCATGCAGTGCTACTTTTGGGGATTCTGGTTAGGGTTAGATTCATTAGACTTCTTCCTTTGTCCTCACTGGCCCAGTGTGTTTTCATCACTGGTAAACATGTGTTGCTTTTCTCTCTACAGTCAGCTGTTTCTGTAATAGATGAATTGATGTTTTTAATGCAAAAATAAGATGTGTTTTAAGGATAGCTCTGCAGAAATCAGGAAATTACTAATTAAATGTAATAACTATTTATAAAGTGCCTCTGAAATGCTCAGATTTTTCCAGTCAGTCACAGTAAAGTTAATATACTTAGATTGTACTTGCCTAATAACTATAATCACTCACTAGGCTCCTAAGTACATAGCTGCTCTGCTGTCAGCTGGTTGGATGTTGGAGGCTTGATGTAGTGCTCAGCATGACTCATTTCCTGATTCTTCCTTGTTTTTGTCTCTGAGTATAGGATTTTATGTTTAATAGTTCTTGTTTCATCAGAAAACTTGGCACATACAGCATTGCATGAATAGAAGTGGGCAGTGGAATCGCCCATCTTACTGGAGGATTCCAGAAAAAGAAGTGATTTTAAGAGTTGGTTTCTGAGGAGGTTATGGCTAATTAAGTTTGCAAAAGAGTAGCTGGCAAATCTATGCTGGCAAGTCTCCTGCAGTGAAATAAATAGATATACTGTTCCTAGTGGACATTCATAAAATCATGCCAAATTTTCGTGGATGTCTGTTACTTCATTTCAGTGACATTTTCTTTCCTTTACCTTTGGAAGATTTTATCTTGTGGTTTTGAGTGTACAAAAGGAAGAAAGGATTGTCAGAGCAGAGTTCCCATGTCCTTTGAAAATTTGCTGGAGTTCTTCCCTCCACCTTTGCTGTCATGCTGCCACCCCAGAGCTATTAACAGAAGCTGTAGTGGAGACAGGAGCAGCAGTCTCACTGCTTTCATCTGCCACAGATTATTACCTGCATCACATCACTAATGACAGAGCATGGTGTGGAGCCAGTGCTGTTCTCACTTCAAGCCTGGCATCAAAGCTTGCTGTGATCAACTAAGCCCAGTGTGCAAAGGGATATTTAGCCAGGTTTCACTCTTCTGAGCAGGTAACAATGCTTCAAAGAGCTTTAGCACTTTCAGTAATGGAGGGAGTAGGGCAATTCATTCCATGTCCTGTCTTACTCTGTTATTTGCCGGGATTTCTTGGTTCACCTGGAGGCTGGGTGGTGAGGAAGGCCCTGGAGAAAACTCTAGGGCAGAACACTGTCTGGAGGAGTAGTGATGGCCAGGAAGGAGAGCAAGACAGATTTATTTTCCCCTCTGTTAGTGCAGTTACTCGGGTTATTATTTAGTCTCTGCAGAATGTTAAATATTTTCCTTAAGCTTTGTTGGGCTCCATTTATTTCTCCCAGTATCACATTCAAAGACGTGGGATAATTTTGGGCCTAGCCACATCCCCAATACCCACCAAACGGTTTCTTTCCTTTGGGCCATCTTCAGCAAAGACTGAGCCCTGAGCTACCCTCATTTGCTGGCTTTGCCCTCCTCAGGGCATTCCCAAGTGTTCAGGCTGCCAGGGAAGGTGCTTGGAAGTAACATCACTCTGTGACACACAGAGCAATGTAACCCATCTGCATTCCCTTGGTCCTGGAGGAAGCTGCTGTTCTCATGGATATGCAGGACCTAGTTAGAATTTGTTCCAGCCTGCCACATTTCCTTCCACACTGCCAACTTCTGCTTCACAAGTGGCAAGGGCTGTCCTGAGCTGGATCTGCTGCTGTTGGTTTGCATGTACCTGGACATCTCCTGCAGTGACAATGGGGAACTGTCCCAAAGCCCAGAAAAAGGAAAAGGGGGAAATAGCCCCAGTACCAGTAAGATGCATCCCTGGTGTCATCTGTTACATTGCTGTTTGGGTAAATGAGAAAAATGGATGCTTACTGATGTTGTTGCACCTTAGGGAGAAATGGAAGCTGTAAAAGAAGAAATCATAAAGCTGTGCCAAAGAAAGGAAGATTTCCTTACCAGGATGAAGAATTCCATGTCTGAGCTTCACCAGTGCCTACAGCAAGAAGTGCCTGAAGCAGCAGATGAACCTCCAGCCTCTGTATTGGCCCAGAGTGACCTGATTGGGAGTGATGTTTCTCCTCAGCAGGTAAGTGATCACTCACCTGAGGGCCAAAGAGGGGAGGTAAACAACCCTTCCTGCTCCTGGAGGAGTGGCATGTGAGAGGGGAGCACCCCTGTGAATCAATATTGTCTCTCCTCCCCTTTGTGTTCAGAAGGACTGAGTGTGAAGAGAAGGTAGGAGAGGTGAGCCTCTGGTTATTTCTTAGCATTTTTCACTTTCAACATGAAGTTTGCATCAATCATCAGCAAAGTGCTCCATGTGTAGTTTTGTTGATAACCTGTTGTTCTGAGATTTTCAATAAATTATTTTCATGGGGCAAAATGAAATTTGTCCCTTTTGTAGCTGTGCTGTTGAAACCTGACAGCATCAAATCCCAATTTTCAGAGGTGCTTAGAACCTGCAGCTTTCAGTCACTTCAATGTAGGTTGCCAGATGTTCAGTGCTTCTCCAAAAGTGGATCTCAAGTGGTAAATTTGTTTTGGTTTACAGGCAGAAGTGAAGAGGCTTTTGCTGTTCCTGTCGTGATTAATTGGGTTGTCTCTCTGTGTGTGTTTTTGTAGTTGAAAAAAAGAGGAGTGATATCTCTTCTACCTTCCTTAGATGAAGAATCAGAAGACTGTTCTTTACACAGCAAGGTGAGTCCAGTGTATTTTATATATGTATATATATATATATATATACACACACACAGCTGTTTATGTAAGATAGAAGATTTTGGTAAAGCAGAAATTATGAAAAAGTGAAAATCTGGAATATTTCAGAACAATTTAAATTATCTGTTATCACTCCAGGATACAAAGTAATTGCACTTAAGCCAGTGGACCAATATGCCAGTGCCAGTATTACACAGCACCTTGTTCCGTGAGGTGTGGTCCTGCTTTTGGTGGGATTGCCTATTTACTAATGCCCTCTTTATGGAAGTGTTAAAGGCAAAATATGGCCTTAAATACCAGTGTTTCCATGTGGAGGTGGATTTCAGAAAGAATTAGCCTCTGAAATGCCAAAACATGGACATTAGACTATTGGGAGGGAAGCTTGGACAGAAGAGATTTCTGGTACATTGGGGGACACTGCCCTACTGATTGCTCTGAATCTGAGGGGTCTGAATGTCCAGGTGAGCTGCAGAGGGGCAAAGCTAATTGCTTTTGGAAAAAAAAACTCCATGGCAAGACAGAGCAAAGAAGTCCAAACAGCCTGGAGAGCTTGTGCCTCACTATTGATCCAAGCACTTCAGTTTCAGGGTTTCTCACTCTGCACCTTCACTGGTGCAATTTTCTTTACATGTAGGACTTCTTAGGGGACAGGATAGGAGAAAGATAGTGTCTTGTTGGTTTGGTGGTTGGTTGGTTTGGGGATTTTTTCCTGGTTTTTTTAATATTGTAAAAAATGAGAATATTCTCTAGAGAACATAATCAGTGTCATCCAACTGCCACTCATCTTGCAGCAGAACTATAGAGCAAGAAGAGAGGTGGGATTTGGGAAACAAAAATATGGAATGATAAACAAGGCAGAAACAGAGCAAAGGGTTATGAGAAGTTTGCAGTGCTTTACATTGCCTGGAGGAATATCTGAGCTTCCTGGTCAGAAGCTAAAGCTGAGCTGTTACTGCTTTCAAAGGGAAGTGCAGCCACAGAGAAAGATGCAAGATTTTGGCCTTCAGAAGGGGATTATGAAAGGCTCAAGGAAGACAGTGCAACCTCCTGGTCTTCTGGTACCTTGTCAGATGGCATTGTTCAGGTAATGCACTCGGGTTTCTCTCTGTGGAGGTGGGAACTCACCTTTGTGGAAAAGAGCTACACAAGTCTGAAGTATTGTTGAAGCCTGCACTGCAAGAAAAGTGTAGGAATGCAGGACAAGTTGGCCATATTCATATCTTCCATCTCACTCTAAATCTTGCCATTTAGAATCTCTTTTTCTGTTGTACATACTGGTTGGACTCAGTGACCTTAAGGGTACTTTCCAATCTAAATAATTCAATGATTCTAATTCCTTTGAGCTTCACAAAACCCCCAAGGGCAGAAATGCACATTTAGTACCAGCAACTCGTTCCACTGATTCCTGAAAAGGCTCTAAAAATGTGGGGGTTATTTGTGGAAGAGGTTCTCTTTGTACATGAGAAAATCAGTGTCTGGAACACCCAACCAGGTACAGTTTTGGTGCCATTCTGTTCTGCTCTTCATGGTGCCTCAGTAATGTTGTGACAGCTGCAGTTATTTGTTTCTGTACATCAGTACCACAGGCATAACAAAACTCTCTGTGAAGACCACACTAGGTTGAGGGGCTGCTGCTCTTTCAGACTTCTCTAGCACAACAAAGCAGTGGAACATAGAATCAGAAAGTCATTTAGGTTGGAAAAGACCTTTAAGATCAAGTCCAACCATAAAGCAAACACTGCCAGGTCCACCACTAAACCATGTCTCAAAGTGCCACATCTCCACTACTGCACATCTGTATGGAAGATAGGAAATATTTCCACTATTGCTTCTCTCTCTCCAGGATGAGGATGTTTTAACTGAATCACACAGCAAACACGATGAAGAAACATCTCTGCAAACTTTGGAGGGCCCTGAAGGTCCTGGCACAGGCGATGGCAGTCTGGCTATGGTGAGTTTGCAGGCCTGACCAAGGTGACCTCCTGAGTGAGTTGTGTGCCTCTCTAGTGGGCAGAGGCCCTTGTCCATTGTAGTTTTGCTGCTGGAGTTTGCTGCAGTATGATATGGTGGGATACCTGCAACCCTTTGTGGGCCTCTTCCTATTGGTGCTTTGGGTGATAAATTTTCAATTGCCCCTTGAAAGTGCAATTTTCTAGGGGAAAAAATGGAGCATTTTTAGCAAGGAAGCTGCTGTCATTCATACAGGCAGGAATAGAGGAGTTTGAGTGATGTAAGCATACATCAGCCATGGAATTTTTAAATGGCAGCTACAGGAGGAATTGAGGAGCTTGACATGTGTTGCTGCATTGTGGAAGACATGCAAAGGCTCAGAGAAGAGTGGGCAGCAGGTTAAATACAAAAGAGTGTCTGCAGACATGAGTTCTCCAGGAAGGCCAGGAGCAGCAGTCTGGTGGCAGAGCAGCTTCAGCTTTTGGGATCACAGAGTCCTGGAGTTGTGAAGTTGGAAGAGACCTCCAGGATCACGGAGTCCAACTATTAACCCAGCACCACCGTGCTCAGCACTAAACCATATCTCTGAGTCCCACATTTTTTGAACACTTCCAGGGATGGAGATTCAAGATTCCACCACTTTCCTGGGCAGCCTGTTCCAATGCCTGACAACCCTTTCAGTGAAGATTTTTTTTTCCAATATCCTGTGCCAGGGGGATTGGAGCTAGGTGACCATTAAAGGCTCCTGCCTAGGCAAACTGTTCTGTCATTCTGTGATGACACTGATAGTTGGAACAATGCATTTTGGCTCTCTTTTTCCCCTGCCAAATCTCATTTTAATATGAAGCTTGTGCACTAGCACTGGCCATCTTAGTTGCCTGAATATTTGCTCTGGAGCAAGGGGAGCATTCTGTTCTTGTAGTGTTGCTTCATTTACTTACTGAGTACCAATATTTGCATATGTGGAGGCATATACAGACCTATGCAGCCTTCCAAGTCACTGCTCTTTATCTCCAAGTACTTTGGCCTTTTGTTATGGACATGTGCAATGCAATATTGCTTCTTCAAGGAGTGTGTTTAAGAAGAATTGCACAAGACGTCCTTAAAAATACACCATTTTTAATTGTATGATCTAGAGCCCAAGTAAAGCATATTTAATTGCTGGAACTGAACACACACAAGTAGCTTGTAAGCGTTGTCCAAGAGCTTGTTTTGCAGCTTCCAACTGCATTGCTTTTGTGTGTAACTCCCACAGAAAAACATCTCTCCTCAGGGGAGAACAGGTTAATGGTGAGTCATCACTCTCTGTGTGCTCAGGTATAGCTGCTGTGCTCAGGTAGATCCCTGCAGATGCAAATTGCAGCCTGGAAACCTGTTACACCAGATCTTGGATCACCTGCCTGTTGAGTTTCCCTTCTTTCCTTCTTGGTTTGTGGTTCCCCCCCCCCCCCATCCCGCAAGGCTGGGAGCACGGCGACGGAGTTGTTTTGGGGTTTGTTGTTTCCACACTCTGTGAGTGTGGAAGTTAATCATCTCTCAGTGCTAAGGGGAGGGGAGGGAGATTACAAAACCAGGTGGCTCACCAGGCTGCTTTGATGTGCTTTTCTCCAGAGCCAGCAGCCGCCTCCAGTGCCCAACGCCGCGCTGGGCTCGCAGTCAGCGCTGGATGGAGCGAGGCCTGAGCCAGAATCCATCCTCCTGGTGTGCCAGGCCCAGGTGGCAGAGCTGGAGCAATGGCTAGCCAAAACTAAAATGTCCCTGGGCTCAGCCCCTCAGACCCCCCAAAGGCAGCAGATGGTGGAGCCACAGCTTGCTGATTGCCAGGTAAGGAGGTGACACTGCTGCTGCCATCCCCTCCCCTGGGCTGTGTCTGCAGGACAGCTCTGCCTGCTCCCCTCTCCTGCTTCAGCAGCTCCCTCGCCCTCTGCACAGAGCAGGTGACTGCTTGGCTTCAGCTTTGCCAGGGTTTGGCTAAAATACCTGGTTTTAGACTTGGGATCTGTATGCATCCAGGGGATTTAGGTAGAATTCTGGAGTGTATGTAAAGCTTTGGTTTGATTTGGATTATTTCCAAAATCATGGCTGAGTATAGTTTGAATTCTCTGTTAAAAGGAAATATTTAGTTGGTCCTGATCATAATAAATCAGCTAGAAACAAAAGAGTCTTTTTTTCTTTTGACATTTTCACTTTCTGCTTGTCAGAATGATTTAAAAGACTGGTCTAAGAAACCTTCCATGCTGCTAAGTTCTACTTTTTCAGTTTTTTCCATAAACTACCTGCACAGAAAAATAGTGGCTTTCCCCTGCCCTCAGTGAGCAGTGGTGATATTTGTACCTGCTGCTGTGCACCCAGGGCAGCCTCTTGCCCCCATGGCAGCAGAACAAAAGGAGTGGGTGGTACCTGTTGGTGAAAATGGGAGGAGGAAAACAGGATTGGCACCAGGGGCTGGGTGGGGGGGAGCCCTGGCATGCAGCATGTGCAGATTAAAACAGGGCTGAGGCTCCCTGTGGTGCCAGTCTGGTGTGTGCCAGCTGGCTTCAGGCATTGAGTCTACCTAGAGCAACAAATTTTACTCACAATACCAAAATATCCCCATTTTAAATTACTGGGAGACATCACCAGCTGTTTTGTTGTTGTTTTGGGTGGTTGTTTTTAATTGGAGTGCCTCTGGGTTTAGGCTGTGATTCAGCCAAGTGCTCAGGTGCTGAACTCTGTGGGAATTAGGATCCTGAGTGCTCCTAGGCAGCTGGCTGTGTCTGGATCCCATTCAGGGTTCCTGTCAGTGTAGGCTTCACCAGGGCAGCTCCAGCTGGTGAAAACAAGCAGGCTGAATTCCTGTCAGCTTCAAACAATCTGGCTCAATATTAGGACATGAGCTTGGGCAGGGAAAGAAGGTTCTCTAGTCAAGATCTACACAGAAAAATACACCCAGAATGGAAGAGAAACAGTCTCTAGATAAGAGTGTACTATGTAAAGCAATTAATTTATTGCAGTTGATTACTCTGCAGTTGAGTCATGGTACCTTTCTCCCCGCTCACCTTAAGAATGTGAGTTTAAAGTATGCAGGGATGCACTTTGCTTCACAGCAGCTTGGATCAAAAATCAGATCCCAGCAGTTTACAACGGCCTGGCTGTCACATGGAAACATTCCTATGTGTTGGTAGTTCAGCATCATTCCTCCCAAAGAGTGGGTGAGCTGTGTGTGCATTGCCTCTTTCTTCCCTACTGAGGTGTGTTGTCTTCTTGGTTGCATTCAAATGGAGTCTGTCATTTCTGCTCTCCTCTTTTATTACTTGATACCTGAGCTAAGATAACCTCCTGCAGATGCTCTTGTTTGAAACAGTTTTAAGACTAACTCTGTATAAAATGAAAGGATAAAAAGACTACACTGGAGAAAATCTAGGGGGATTGCAGCTATTTCTCTTTTTCCCTGCATGTTTCTCTTCTATTCAGACAGGGGAGGTGTGAGCATAGACTTCAGAATGTTGTCAGAAAAGGAGGGTTGCACTTCTGAGAATGAGTAATTATCTGTTGTCCCTTCTAGGTGAGGTTATCAGAGATTGAACAAAAGGTCCTTTCTTTACTGGAAGATTGTGGAGATAGTGCAGACTACCAACAAAAGACAGAGGCTCTTTCCTTGAAGCTGAAGGAGGTGAAGCGCAATTTGGAAAATGTCCAGATGATGCTTCAAGACAAGCACAGTGAAGAGCAGGTAAAGCATGTGAATGTTGTGCAGGGCAAGAGTTGAGTGTCCTGGTGCTTTATTGGTCTGTGGTTGCAGAAGAACAGAGCTCACCATGTGAAGCAAGGAAGGGAGAAATGTCAGAGTTGCCATTATTCTACTTTACAGTGCTGTATAATTACTTGTAGTTTACAAGTAGTGGATTTTTAATGAGTCTCTGAACAGCATCTTGTCTGCTCTAAGTGCTCAGTGGCATAGGTCAGCATTCTGCTAAGAGCACAGGAAAAGGACTTAGGGTTTTGTTTGGTTTTAAATGCCTCAAAAAGTCCATGATGTTTATCTGTGACAGTGTCAAAGCAGAGAGACCTTTTAGTAATTTTCTCTTTTGAAGAATGCTTAAATGCAGTGATTCTGTCAGCTCTCCTGCACCACAGCTGCACAGTCTTTGCTGGGTTTCCCAGTGGGTGAGATGATAACTCCTGGCTTGAGAGCTCATTCTCTCTGTTGTGTGAGGGATCAGAGAAGCCCACCTGATGTGTTTGCTTAAGAGCAGCCACAGTCCCTTTGGTGTGAATTAGCACTGGTAAAGGCTTGTGTTGAAAGACTCTGTGAACACAGACAGATTGAAAATCCAGGCATGTGACCAAATCTATAAGCATAAATTGCACATGACTGTATTTTGGTCAAACAAATTGAAGGGAGGGTTGGTATCACCTAATCTGCTAGCAGGAAAAGCAAAGAAAGCAAAGTAACTGTTGGGGGGGGACACATGTGAGGACCTTGGCAGAAGGTTAGAATGGTTAGGATGCTTAAACTTTCAGTAAATTCATCTGGACAAAAATCTTTGCAAAAGCAGCAGTTGTGTTTCATGTGCTGCTGATTCTGTGTGTGACAAGTTCAAGGCAGCTTTTGTCCTTTCCCCAGGCTGCACCTGTGGGGTTCTGCTCTCTTGTCAAGTCCAGAAGCCTTCCCACAATGGATGTCTCTCTACAGGTTCCCAGCAGGGAGAGGATGGACCCAGAGCCCCTGGAGATCCTGCACTCTGATGGTTTCAGCACATCCCAGCTGCCCCTTGCCCAGCAGCCGTGGCACAATGGGCTCCAGCAGCCCCAGGTAATGAATTCTCCTCCAGGCCAGGCTGCTCCACATCCCTGGGGGCTGGGGGAAGCTGCTCTTACACCTGCTGCACTTCTCCCTGTGGGATCAACTCTGTCAAGGGTCGGTTTCAGCTGCCCATCTCCTCCAGGATTTGGGGAGTTTGTCAGGATGGAGAAAGGCCTCACCCCCAAAATCCCTTGTCCAAAGGTTTTAATAATATTATAAAGCTAGGAGATTGGAGGGATGGGTGATACCATCTGAATCACTGTGAAACAAGGCAGGAGTCCTAGCTTTAAAACACTGATATGTATGAAATCTGAGTCTATACTGATACTGTTTTGATGAAGGTAAGTTTAAAACTAAAGTTCTGTGAACATATTCCCATGGGCTACCTCACTATGACTTTTAAGGTTGTTGTTAACACAATGTAAGAATCTTGTAATGTTCTGTAATTTGCTCTGCAAATTACTTCTATTTTGATAACCGTAAATTAACTTTTGCCTTTTTCATGCTATTGGAAAAGAACTGGAGAAATGGTCCAGCTTGAGCTGCTAGAATTGCTCACTTTTCACTCAACACTCTCCTTTTAACTAATGGAACTCAAACTCATATTTTAGCAAATCCCCTTTTTCCCCTTGCCTGTTTCTTTATGTAAGGATTGCAGTCAGTGGTGTTTAAATTTCTGTATGTAATTTGTTTCTGGTTGGATTTGGGTTTTAAAACTTTAGCTCAGGTAGAAATATATTCCATAAAAATGCATGTTTGCAGAAAATGGTTTGTTCTGTAGATTCATGTTCATACATAAACTGCATTTTATTCTGACAGATGTTATCTTTTTTCTTTGCTAAATGTTTCACATAAAATATGATTGAAAAAGCCCAATCATCACTTCAGATTATTACAGTTCACATAACTGTTCATGCTATTCTCTGTGCACAGGACCTGAAATTAAAAGCAACTGAGCAGAAAAACCTCATTGACTTTATTGAGTCGTGTGTGGAAAAAATGCAGCCGCAGCTTGAGGACAGCATGACTCCAAAATCAGAATCCAGGTACAGGATAACACAATCAGTTACCAGAGTCAGTGATGTAAAACTGCCTAAACTTGCTGAAGTGGCACCCCTGGTTCTGTTCTTTGGTTCTGTGTGCCTTTAGAAGAAAAATGGCAGAAGCCTGAGGCTTCAATAGTCCAGATAAATGGAGGCTCAATTATGTGACAGCCTCTGTGATACTGGGCTGACTCCAGAGTTTAGGATCTTGCTAGCAGACAGGACTGACACCTGGCATGAGCTAAATCAGGCCTATCTGTGGGCAGGTTGGGTCCCTCTGTTCACAGCCACGGCTGTGCAAATGCACAGGCACACCCAGCCAGTGTAAAGGCAGCAGCTTTGAGAAAGGGGACATTGGGATCAGGCACCTTCCAGCACAGAACCAGCATTTCCTACAGGACTGTGCTTCCCAGGTAGTCATTTCAGAGGTGGAGGCTTCCAGCAGGCCTCTGGCATATTTCATGCAGAGGGGAAAGTCCAGGTTTATCAAAGCTTGGATTAATAATCATACATGCACTTGGCTTCACTTTGCTTTTGAGGCACGAGCAAGAGAAACTAATCTTATACAAGAAAGCTAGTTTTACTCTGCTTCAGTAATTGTCATGCTAACAATGTTTTCTCAATACAGAAATGGAGAATCTGACTCAAAGAGCAAGCAGGCTGATGCCACCTTAGCTCCAAAGGATCAAATGGGTAATAAATGGCAATATTTGCAACAGGAACTTTCATCAAAGATGAAATCTCCTCTCTGCCAGCTTGTGGAACCTCAGGTTTGTTTAACTTCTATAAAACACTCTTATAGTGTAGATAGCAATTAGTGTATCTTTCTTTCTCATAGTAGCATGGCTCTCCATCAGATAACTGAAATATGTGCAAGGGTTCTCCAGAGGAGATTGTTACTGCACAGTGTTTTCATAATTGTCTTTTAATTTTACTTTGAGGTAAATCATGTCTCTGAAGTAGTGACTGCTGAGCACAGTGTGGGAGCACTTAGGTGAATCCCTGTGGTTAATTTTCAGAGTAGATGTTATCTGCTTACTTCTTCCAAGAGCACTGAGGTAGTTATCCAGCAAGCTCACAGCTGGTTCCCGTGGATGTGGGTGAAATCTCAGTTCCCACAAGTGAGAACATTTTGGTCAAAGCAAATCTCTGGCTTAAATTTTGTTCTGCCATTCACCATTGTGTTCTCTCATTCTCACACATCAAAAAACAGAGTTTGAGCTGTGTGTTCTGAACAGACTGCTTGGATAAAACTATAATTCCTGTTACTAACAATTTTGTTCATACTAAATTAGAATTATTAGATTTTCTGTCCTCTGGAATTGCTGCAGTACATGGAAGAATATCAGACAGGTAAAAGGATGAATGTCAGCTCTTCTTCAGGCAAGACTTACCCTGCAGTGGACAGTAGGGTTTCCCTAACCAAAACTTCAGCTGTAGCCCATAAAGCTGGGAATCAGAGGCTCAAGTTTTAGTCAAGCTCCCATCAAGGCACAGCCTGCCCAACTTCTGCCAGTGAAAAGGGAACCCTGCTGTCCAGGTGCTTTGTATCAGTGCCTTGAATCTTTTAATGCTTTTTGACAGGAGTGTTATTGTGTTGCCCATAGCCTGTCTTCATTTGAGCTGTTCTTCTAATTGCAATGTTCCTTTTCCCAAATGTTAGATCACAACAAAGATGAATGTGCTGCCTCGAGGCACATTCTCAGGTGCAGGAACCCCAACTGTGGAAGAGCTGAAAACTTACACTGTCCAGCTGGGAGACCTGAGCCAGGAAGCAAATGTGGTGCATGCACAGGTAAAAATGGCATGTCCTAAGCATTGCAAAAACCCCCGGGGATTCTAGACACAGGACACTGTTTGGATATTGAGAAACAGCCAGTAATCCTATTATTGCAAATGGCATTCACTGTGGTGAGCTTTTATGTTGTGTATGGGCTGTAATGTAGAAATAGGTTGAGGATTTTGAAAGGAAACGTTCCAAGTTCTCCACTATGATACTTCTACCTAAGTCCAAAAGTTTGTTAGTGTGGGTAAAAATCCTCAAACTGTATAAAGCAAGGAGCCTGTGAATGATTTCAGTAAATCTGGAGGATGGGAGCTGACAAGACAAACTTCTTGTGCTCATGCCTGAGATTAGAGACCTGTAAGAGCACAGCCACTGTCCAGTACATAAAGGGTCATTGTCTCAGCTTTGGCCTTGACAGCTCTGAATGTTACATGCACGTATCCAAGTCTATCCCTCAGTATTTCATTAATTCCATTTTAGTGTTAGCTGAGAAGACCTCTAACCTTATTTAAGTGAATGAATCTTAGCCATACCTTGGGTGAAAGTACTGAAAACTGGCTTGCATTTACCCAGGATAATGTGGCAGAGGAAGTCTCTTCCAATTTGGACAGAAAGTTGTTTGAGCTGCTTCTGGCAATCAGCCGGTGTTTGAACAACATGGAGGAGATGCTGAACACCTCCGTGCTCTCCACTGAAGAGGCAGCTGTGCAGCAGGCTCTCTATGAGGTAACTGCCCCAAATCCTTCAGGGAAGGAGAAACCCCAGTGGATTTCTGTTACAGCAGAATATAGCTGGTCTGGTATTTCCTCTCTGTTCTGCTGGCTTTATTCAGGAATAATGCTGCCAAACTATTTTGTATTGCACAGATTTGGGCCTGTTCCTTTTAATAATTATAAACTCGAGTCCTGCTGCCTCTTATAGGCAAGAGTCCTTGCACAGACCATTTTCACTCATTTTGTTTTTCTTTCAACCCTTTAGACTCTGTCTGTGGAGCTGCAAAAACTTCATGCTGATCTGAGTGATAAAAAGGATGATCTTCTGAAGTCCATCAGCTGCGCTGGTGGGAGCACAGATGTGTTCTGCGAGTGCTTTAACAACCTGCAGGCACGGCTGGAACAAACTCAAGCTGCCACTGCTTCAAGGAGCAGCTCCATGAAAGCTGGGCTGGATCATAATAGCAATTACCTGGTACTCCACTGCCAAATGCACATCTTGTTTCACAGCATCTGTTAGGCTTGTCAGTGTTAATGCATTTGGGTTACAGATGAGCAACCTCTAATGGGTTTTCTTTTTCTTTCTTTTTTTCTTTTTTCTTTTTTCTTTTTTCTTTTTTTCTTTTTTCTTTTCTTTTTTTTTCCTTTTTCTCTACTTAAAACACTTGTCTTGGCCTCTCAAGAAGCAGATTAATTTTGCTGGTTACAGTGCTGTTTGCAATGCTGACTGCCACAGAGGCCTGGATCACAGTAGAAAATTTGCATGCAGAAAGTGTGGAAGTAACCTGGGATCCCACGCAGGCTGAGCTGCAGGCTAAAGCAGTTTCTGTGTGTAGGGACTAGGCCAAGGGTGGTTTCATATATTCTTTCAGCTGCTCTGTCCTCAGGAGAGGCAGGCTTCCTCCCTTGTGGTGCCATGTCTGACATTGGGCTATTTTTAGCAATGTGTTGGAGGTTGATTTAACCCCACTGCATTTACTGTTCCTTTAGATTTTGTGCCACAAAAGCAGAAGCCATAGTTGCACAAATTCTCCTTCTTTTGTTCTTTGTTGGAAAAGCAGATCAAGAGAAGGTTTTCTTTAGATTCTTGTGATGTGCTAAATATAAAACTATTGCTGGAAAATATTCAGATCAGGTCTTTAGTCTGAACTAAGGAAGGAAGAGTCTGGTCTTTGAAATACAATTTGCAAGTGTCCAGCAAAACTCGAGTGTGCTCATCATCTGCAAGTCATCCTGGCCCTTTACTGATGAATAATAAAGCAGCCCTTTTGAGGAACACTGGGATGTTGTCTCCAAACAACTACAGAACTGGTCTTGCAATGTTTATGTATGCAGAATCCATAGAGCTCTATCAGTCCCCAGTAATGGGCTCATTTTCCCATTTTCAGAAGAGAATAATTTGATTCTCTTAGCAGTTTCCCAGATTTTTGCAGTCACAGAGGATCATTGTGACAGAGAATTCTGTTTCTTATATACTACACAGACTCAGAATTTCCCCTGTCCAATCACTGCTTTAAGCCCATAATGTATATGCTTTATTTTGGTGGGGTTTTTTTGTTTGTTTGTTTGTTTAAGAGAAAAAAAAGCGCATTTGTTTTAAGAGGTAATAATTATGTTTGCTCTGTAATTTTGTCTGGTCATTACTATACTCCTGTTAATGTGATATATTTCTGATGTTTGTTTCTTTTGCAGAATCAAACCAGGCTACTCTACGATCAGTTAACTGAGAAAAAAGCTGCTCTGCAACAATGCTTGAATGAACTACGTGGACATAATGTTTCTGAACAGCTCCAGGTAATTTTATTTGAAGGAAATGAGAGGTTTTACAGCATTAGCTATTATTTCCAGCCTTCTGCAATTTGTGAAGTTTCATAATTTCTAAAGTTTGAGTCTAACTTAGGTTTTTAAAATGGGAAAAGGAGAGAATTCAGTATTTGCCAGATTCACCACCACCCCTTTTCCTTTTTTTTTTTTAACTACACCCCAATCCATAGTCATACCTAATTCCATACATTTTAGTGGTTGGAGTGGAGGAACCAGTCTCTCCTCAACCTCCTAGAGCAAATACCCTCCTTGCTATGGCAGGGAAGAAAAAAAGCTACACATGTTCTACTTTTTCTTATGCCTAACTACCTTTTCTTTGTGGGAATAGGACTCTGGTATTTCCATCTCCTCCTGCAGCATTTATGAGCACTTTATCATATGGAATTTGACCAGTTAAGCTATTTTCTTTGATCTTTATTGGGATTGGCAGAAAATTAAAAATTAACAGACTGCATGTCCTCCCCAAAATGGTCATTGGCCATTTACCTTCTTATTACCAAAGCAGGGAAGGTGTTCTGAAGCATTCTTTGTACAGGCTCAAAACCTTGCTTAGAGGCATAATTTTCAGCCAGACTGGGAGCTGTGTTCCCTGCTGAATTCCCTAGCAAGGACCGACTATATTCTGTTAGGTAACCACTCCTGGAAAAGGAATGCCAGAAGTACATAGCTTTCCTTCCTTCAGAGGGATCCTGTCTCAATCCCTGAGTGTTTCTGATTCATAAGAAAAAACCTCTTTTCTGAGTCCATGATTCCTTTTAATGGCTGCTCTTGAATTAGTAAATGGAAAGGCATGTTGAAGGTTGTCCTGAGACACAAGACCTGAATTCCCTTCCTGGCTGGGCTGTGTGAACACAGTAAGTTATGCCATGTTTTGTCCATTTAGTTTATAAACTCATTGGATTTTCTGAAGGGCTAGCACAGGAGAGATCCAGCCACTGGATTCACTGCACCACCAGTGATAATGGGAAGTTAATTGGAATGGAACTCTTCCTAACAGTTAATTTTGTCCTTCATCCAGAAAATTGGTGACTGTGCTGTGGAGCTGCAAAACTTTGAAAACCAAGTAGCAAAATTGAGAGGCCATGGAGAAAGATTGCAGTTACCTATCACCTTAATCCAGGAAGCTTATAAATTAGAGGTAAGAGCACAGTACAGTTCCCATGCACTCAGCAAGGTTTGATTCTTCTAAGCAATGCATTTGCAGCATCAAAAGGCTGATGGTTATTTTGTATTCTCTGGGTTTGCGGGATTCATTTCTGTCCTTCATGGATCACTGCACAGTGTTTGTGTTTGTAGGATGTTCTGGATGACATGTGGGGGATTCTGAAAGCAAAGTATGTGGAGCTGAACTCCCCTGCCATCAGTGAAAGCCAGTATGAGGACTTGCTTCGTGGGTTTGCAGAGCTGGTAGCTATTGGGAGGGAGAAGATGGCACAAGATCCAAAGCACCTAACAAAGAGCAGAGCAGCTCTGCAGTCTCACCTGAAAAATCACAAGGTATGAGGTGTTGTTCACAGCACTGCTCAGGTCAGCATAGCAAGGAGCACTGTTTGCTGGGACTGGTTTCTCTCCAGTGTAGTGGAGGAGAATGACTGGCTCATAGCAAAGGGGAGGGACTGGTGTATGTGCAGAAAAAACAAAGGTAAGTTTTTCAGTAGACCAGAACAGTACCAGTTTTAGTGATAAATTGCTATTTCTGCTTACCTCAGAACACATAGCTGTGTAAGGAAAACACATTTTTCTTATAGTTACCCAAAGGATTATTGTGTCCTGCCTACTACTTAGGCCTTAGAGCTCCTGCTGTGGGAGTGTGATCTCTCTTAGAGAGCAAGCTGTAACTTGGGTTTTTTTTCCAGGATTTTTTCCACAACCTCAGGACACGTATGGCTTACATGGAAGCATTTTCCAAGAGAGTGAGTCCTTCTGTTCTGCAAAAGAGAGAGGAATTCTGGAGAGAGCTGGTGAATGAAGTCAAATTGCTGGAGCAGAAGGCCTGCCAGTATGGTATACACTTAGAGAGCCTGCTAAAGGTAATAAATCAAAAGACAGCCAAGAGTAAAACCTGGAGGGAAGGAGAAAAGTTGCATCTGGGTCAGCTCTTGTCCTACCAGTGATTCTTTGGCTAGTAGCTGTCCTTTCCTGATTCCACTGGACAGCAACAGTCTGTTTATTACTTATTCTGTGTGTGCCAGTAAACCAACCTTCTTCTTGAAAATCTCTGGAAGTGGACATTTCAATACATCACGCTTTATGACTTCTTACTATAATTTCTGAATGTCTGGACTGACAGAAGAGCCCTTTAAGGCAAAAAAGTACTAGCACCACTTTAAACTAAAACTTTAAAAATTTAACCAATAATCTCAGAATGTCCCTAGAGAATAAAAAATTGTATACACCACTTTAAAGTAAGAATCCTTAAAGATTTTGAAGAGTGCATAATTAATTCATCTGTGGTGAAATCATGTCTCACTTTGGTATTTACATATTATTCACTTATTTTTGTGTTATGTTTCATTAAAGCAAGAGCTGCTGATGTTTTAGAGGGCATTAAGGCCTGAGTCTGGTATATTAAAAAGCAAATGGATGTGTGCTGTGTTAACAATTCAATGTATTTTTTAGGATTGGGTGGTATTTGATGAGGAATGCCTGGTTTTCAATAAGGAGTTAGAAGCACTTGCCTCTGTGTTGCCTTCTGTCAGTTTGGTTGAAGAAACTGAAGAAAGATTAATGGAAAGGATTGCACTTCTAGAGGTATTTATGTGTTTGCCACTGGTTTTCTTTATGCATCAGTAGAACTGGCAAAAAAAATTTAATTAGTATATGAGGAGATGATTTGCAGGGCACTGCCTCATCTCCTCAGCTGTGTGTGGATGCAAGCTCAAAACTGACTTCTAAAAGTAGCAGAAGATTGGGCTGCTAATTTCAGTCAGGGGCTCCAAGTCCATTTTAGTGGGAGTAATGGCTATAGCTACTTTATAACTCAGTCTTTAAAGGAAAGTATTTGGGGTAAGATGGATGTTGTGCAGGCTCCATGGATCCCAAGGACAGCAAGAGCCTTGGAGTGAACACTGTGCCCCTTCTCTGTAATACAGAAATTGTTTGCATGCCACAGTGTAAAACCTGTGGAAAAGGACAATCAACCTAGTGCTTTCAAATATCTGAAAATACCAAATATTTGAACTCTTGCTGTAACACTGGTAGCAGCTGCATCTCGGATGACAGAGCTACATCTTTATTTACAATCTCAGCTCCAGCTGGAAATATTTTATCCATATTTTAAGCACATTTAAATATAAGGATATAAAAGCAGCATTTATGGTTGTTTTATAAAATTAAGAAGAAAGGTTTTAAGTAACCTCAGTGATGTATTTTCACAGAGGGCTCTGCATTCCTCTCAGGTGTGACCTTTCTCAGTATTCAGAGGACACACAATGTTAGAATTTTTTAATTAATAAGTGTTCAATAAAAGCAAATTAATGAGTGTTCAGTAAATGATTACTGAGTTTAATAAAGGAAAAAAGTGCTATAATGATTTAATTTAGTTGACTAGCTGACTGCAGGAAAGATATCACTGGACATTCCCAGGAAAATCTCTGCTACAGTAAAGCCTTTGTAATAAATCAACTGTGGATGTTTAGTCATAGTGGCCCTCTGGTGCTTTTGATTCCTGTAGCACTGAGACAAGAAACATGTAAAATTTGCACAGCCAGTGATGTGAAGTTGCCTGGTTTTCCTTGGCTTTTTGAGTTCTTCACTAGCTTTTCACTCTTAAGTCTTTATTTGTCTTTAAAGACTTCAGAAACAAAGCCATAAAGCTTTAGAAGATGTTTGGTGCAGGGTGAAACTGTGGAGCTTCACAGTTTCAAAAAGAAAGCAGAATAAAAGGAAACAAAGAGGAAACAAACAAACCCACAAAAACCTGTGTCCCTTTTGCATGTAATGAATTTCAGGTTCCCGTTATTTGGAAAATAAAATACATTACAGAGGAAATGATTAAGAAGTTTGAACAAGTGATATGTGTTCTTCTAGTTGTGTTTTCTGTCTTTAAAATGTTCCTGTTTTGCAAACTTCCCATATTCTGACAGAAAATCAAAAGCAGTGTTGATGCAAAGCATGCCAGGCTGTACCAGATGGTGAAGGAAGGGAAGAAATTGCTGACTGCTGTGAACTGTCCAGAAATAAGAAGCCAGATTGGGAAGCTGGAAGAGCAGTGGCTGTCTTTAACCAAAAAAGTTGGCCAGGAGCTACACCGACTTCAAACACTTCTGAAACTCCTGGTCAGGTGGGTCCAATGCATAAAAACAGTTTGAAGGATCAGCTAGACATTAGTTTGTGATTTTTTTTAATGGATGACAGCTGAAGTTGTGCTTCTGCAGGGTCATGCAGCAGCAGTGGTGCCAGAATAGCATGTGTCTTCTCACAGAGAAGACAATTTGGAGGGTGAGAAATGTATCCCAGCCTCAGCTAGAAATGTGTTTCTGTGTTTTGTTTCTCCTATAGCTACAACAGAGACTCAGAGGAATTGGTGAAATGGTTGGACTCTGCTCAGCAGAGAATGAATTTTTGGAAGGAGCAGTCTCTCAATGTGTCACAGGATCTTGCCACCATCAGGGACAACATCAGCAGTTTGTTTGTAAGTCATTTCTGCTGTCGGGTTTAGATAAGACATTGTGAATTCTGGTGAAAATGACCCTTTTGAGAGGTATTTTTTTGTTTGCCATGCCCTTGAGCCACCCTCATAACACAGCACTGAAGGGCTGTGTGCCCCAAAGCCCCTCAACAGCTGACCCCGGAGTGTGGGCTCAGGGTACAGGAGTGAAGGTGGTCGGCCAAAGTCAGGAAAGAGGAACATGCTGAATTACATTTCCTGTCTTTGCCTGCTCCCCTTGGATGGCTAGCCAGGAGGTTCAGCCCCAGTGTGAGGCCAGACAGAAGCAACAGTGCACAGGGGGAAGGAAAAGGCTCATGAAGGTTGACTGGTAGATGTGAGCTGGCCAGAGGTCTGAGGACTGGGGTTGCTCCCTGGACCTCTGTGTGAGGTGGGAATCAGGATATTCCCAGTCTCTGTGGGAGCAAAAGGTGGCATTCAACACTGTATATCAAGGTGGGCAAAAAAATGGTTTATTTGCCAGAACTTGTGTAGATTTTCTGATCTTTGCCATCTTGATAAGATCTGTTTGTTGAGGCATTTCATCCTGTGAAAATATAGCTTGTCTTCATTTTAATAGATAAATAATATTTATCCTCTCTTAAATTTCTTCTGTGCACCTCAGACATTTTCTAAGGAAGTTGATGAAAAATCTTCCCTGAAGTCATCAGTGGTGAGCACTGCCAGCCAGCTCCTCCACGTGAAGCAAGCTGATACTGCAGCACTTAGGTCATCCTTGGCAAAATTTGAGCAAAAATGGGGAGAACTGATTACACAGCTCCCAGCCATCCAAGAAAAGCTTCACCAGGTGAGTGAGAAACTCTGCTGCCATCTCTCAGTTCAAGCTAAATAATTATGTTAAAATGCTGCTGCTGGAATTCAGTTGACTTTTTCTGAATTAGCTGTGCCATGCTTTCAGAATAAGCCAAATATTGTACTGCAGTTTAATATTACTTTGTTCTTCCTGGGCTATTTTAAATATATTTATTATCTTTATGATTTTGCATGGAAGTCTGTTACTTAAAATTAGAAAGAATTACTCAAAATTAGAATTTTATTTCAGATTCATGAATTCTAGAACTGAAGTCATTTGCCTCACTGGAGCACAGGGCTCACTTTCAAGTTCATGCCCCAATAATGCGATTACAGTGCCTGAGCCTTTCTAAAAATAGAAATGCCATTTCCCTTGGTATTTCTAACAAGTAGAGTGTAGAGGATTCATGATATGCTTTACCTCAGCTTCAGATGGAAAAGCTTTCATCACGGGAAGCTATTGCTGAACTAATGGCCTGGCTGGACCATGTGGAACAGCAGCAGGAACGTGAGGAGCCAATAAATTCACAAGGCAGTGCTGCCCAGGTGAAGACCCTCCTTCAGAAGTACAAGGTAAATGGGAAACTGAGAGTCCAGGCCTGCTGTGAAAAGGATGGAAGCAGCCTACAGGCACTGTCATACCCTTCCCCTTGTTCTCAAGAGGGTTCCTCAGTCTGAAATGTGCCGTAGCATCCTCCTATATACAATCTTATGCTTCCATGACACACAAACCACTGCCTGTTCTGCAATACAGCTACTGCCTGCTGGGCTGTAATCTCCTTTTCTCATGCTGTCCCATCTGTCTCATCTGTTCTTTCTCTTGCATTTAGATGGTAAAATGTGATGAGCAGGAAAGCTTTCCTTCCTTAGGGGGACAGACTCTGTGTTTGTGCTGTGTTCTAGTCTGTCTTTTTAACAAGGAATACCCTAATGGAGCTCCATAACCTGAATCCATTTAACTAGAGAACAGAGGGTTTGAATATTATGGGTCATCAAAAGAAATAACCTGCTAGGAAAGAGGGACAAGATGAACATCCCTGCAGGGAGAGAGAGGCTGCAGCAGACTCTTGGCACTTCAGATGTCAGAGCAGGAGTGGCAGAGGCAGATTGCTCCAGCCACAGGGAAGATCCAAGCTGTGTACTCCAGGGATACCAGGGAGCCCAGCCTCAGGGCATGAATCCCCACAGAGCCCTGCTCTGCCCCTGCTTAGGGCCCAGACAGGCTGACAGTTCTCAGTCTGCAGCTGCAGCCACTTTGGTGCTGCATGTAAGACAAGTGCCAATGCAAACATTTCTTTCCAGGTGCCTTGGTACAGCACATATATAACATTTTGGTCTGTATCAGTTGGATTTGGCAGTTGGGACATGTAGGTGAGGTGCTGTTCTTAACACTTTGGATATTTAGAGGTGGGTTTGTAGGTGTCTTGCACTTGTCAGCAAGGTGGGGTTGTGTGTGCTGAGAAGAAAGCTGGGATGACGGTCACAAATTCCTAGAGGGAAGCAGCTGTGGCTACTGTGGTATTCCCTGGTGACTTTTCTGGGCACTACTGGATAAATATGGAGCCCTTTCCTACTGTCTTCTAATACCCTCTGAAATAAGAAGATATTCCTTTATGTTTTCACTTTGCATGTAGTTTCTCACTTCTCTCTCTGCACAAGAGATGCTGATGCTGGAGGACAATTTTTCTTCCCAGATATTCTGATATTCTATTCTGATACCAGATGTTTTGTTTAAAAGAGTAGAAGCTCATGCTTCATTTTCCTGTGAGTTGCAGGAGTGTGGGAAAGCCTTGGTCTTGGCCTCATCTGGGCCTATGGCAGTGTGATGGTTTTGTCCAGTGGATTAAGTACAAGGTCTGGTACCCCTGGGTTTTATTCCCTGCTCCATCTCTAGCCTGTTTTTACCTTGAACTGCCCACGTAATGATAGAGATTTTCTGCAGAAATTTCAGTGGATGGAAACAGCTACACAAATACAGAATCGTAAAATTTGAGAATAATTCCTACAGACAAGTCTCTTTCAGAAGAATATTTTAGGTCATGATTCAAACAAAGCCATCAATGCCCCATTGCCACACCTTGAAGCATCATTGGAACCGTTCCGATTAAAACCACAGAACTGATTGGTTTATGTTTTTGTTCTTTCTCTTTTTTCCCCTGCAGGAATACATGATGGAAATGAACTTTAAGCAGTGGATGGTAGATTTTGTTAACCAGTCCCTGCTGCAGATGAGCACCTGTGACGTGGAGAGCAAGCGCTACGAAAGGACAGAGTTTGCTGAGTGCCTGGGTGAGATGAACCTGCGGTGGCACCGCCTGCAGGCAGCCCTCAACAGAAAGGTTGGATTGAGTTCCCATGGCTTTCTCTCTTACAGCTCTGGTTTTGCCTGTGCCACTGCTCTGTATTAGGGATATATCAAGCTACCAGCAGTTTTCCTGTTGTAGCAGTTGGATTTGTGCAAACAGTGATTATTTAGTAAGTAGTGTTGACAGCCACATTCAGATGGGGACATATGAACCCCCTGGACAAGGCTCAGTTCCCAGCCCTGCTCCAGCCCTCCTGGGTCACTGGAAATGGGTTCCTCTGTCAGTGTCCTCCTCCTGCAGTAAATATGCTTTCCCAATGCAGTGCTTTGAAGGTCAGCAGCTGATAGAGTCAGTCTACATGCAGAATTTTCCTATCAGCACATACTCTTGTTTCTCTGGAGAAAATCAGTTTCAGGCAATGCCTCAGAATTATTCTGTTCTAGTGAGGCTAGAAATAATCCATGCATCCAGAATTAGATGCTGCTGTTTATGTGCCCCAATACCCAGAAAAGCTGGTGTGACTCACGATATGGAAAAGACATGGGGGAGCTTAGAATCCCAAAATGCAGCCATGAGGCTGCTGGAATGAATCCCTCTACCAACACATTTCTCTTTCATCTCTGTGTCTCAATTTATTCAGCTTTGGGAGAAGCTGGCCATTGTGAATTCAGATACAAAGACTTCTGGTCAGATAGAAAATTACCAATGTTTTTTAGTTCAGAAAGTCTTCCAGAAACATTTTAAGTGGAAATTTAATTTCCTGTACAATTGAAAATTCCCATGATGAAATTGCAGTTTTCTTGGGGAAAAGGTTATCTTCTCTACTATTTTCATGAAATTCAGTTCTAGGATTTAATGGATCTTCAGGGCCAAGATTGAAGATAGGAAACTTGAGGTCCCTTTCTTATTAGTAGCCTTGTTGTTAGGTTTTAGTGAGAATGAGATTTTTCAAACTCCATATGAATGTGTCTACATAGCCCAGGGTCTCCCAACTTGTCAGGGCTCCCAGCTCCAGAACACACACTGCCTTGTTTTTTCCAAAGGAAAAGGTCAGATCCTAAAGAGTCTGCAAAACATTTTAGGTTTTTCTTTTGAAGTATTTTCTCTAAAGAGTATTTTCAGTATGGATTTTGTAATGTTTGATTTTGTCATGGAAGGCAAAGCCCTGTTTCTGCCCGCTTGTAGGTTTAAGTAAGTTAAAACATTTCTGTAACTTTCAGATACAAGACCTGGAACATATTTTGGAGGATATTACTGAGAATGAGAACAAAGCCCAGACTCTACACCACTGGCTGGAAGCTCAGAGTGATCGACTGAGATCCCTACAAACCCCAGCAAGTCTGATCTCTGCACAGAACACCTTAGATGATTGCAAGGTAAGCATGACATGAGTGGTGTTACTGTAAAAACCCTATTAATCACACTTTGCTGAATCCAGACTAAGGAACTGCACAGATTTTAACAGAAAGAAATGTAAAGGAACCTGCCATTTCCCAGAAGACTTCTCCAGTGTCATTTTAATTAAAGCATGTTGCATTCAGGTGATAGAGAGACAGAACCACTTTTAATGTGAGTGGTTTTTTACACCAATTGAAGATGCATCTGCTGTTGCTTCATGGTATTTGGAGTGTTGTGCAGCAATATTGTATTCTGAGATACTTCCAATAGAAGTAGTTCTCAGTTCAGCACAGCCATGGCAGAAATTACCAATTCCATTAGTTTGAAGAGCTCTGTGATGGAAGTGTCATGGAAACTACTCAGTCCCATTTGGACAAATAGCAACCCTCTCTACTTCTGCCCTAGACTGTAGTGTAGTCTCTGCAGCAGCCTCAAGGATCTGGGTGTCCTTTGTTATGTTTTTCTAGGCATCAGATCCTTCAAAATTAATACAGGTGGCAGCCAGCTAATAACTGGTTCCTGTTACTCTGACAGTCTGCTGTTTTCATTCAGTATGGTGTTTCCTCTCTATTTTTTAACATGGAATATTTGTTCTTTCATTGCCATGGTTACATCTCTCTTGTAGTAGGCTGCTTTTATTGTCTGGAGTGCTCTGTTACACACTGAGTTACTTGCATCTCTGAAATGTGTGGAGGGGTCAGAATGGAAGAAATGCACAAGGGTAGCTCGGTCTAAACACTCACCTGCTCCAAGCAACACACAGTGCTAGGATACAGGTGGCTAAAATGTTTCATTAAAATTCATTTGGTCAATAAAAATGAGGTCCAAATTTAAAAATGTTTTGGAGATGATCAGTGAGAGGTGGAAAAAGGTCATGGCTTT
Source organism: Emberiza elegans (assembly GCA_024865655.1). Taxonomy (NCBI): domain Eukaryota; kingdom Metazoa; phylum Chordata; class Aves; order Passeriformes; family Fringillidae; genus Emberiza; species Emberiza elegans. The sequence goes on from JALJVW010000139.1 coordinate 33,304,006, forward strand.
AAGTGTAGCATTATAGGAAAATGTTGTGGCCCATTGTGGGTAGGGATTGTTCCTCACACTGTAAAGAGCTCCCTGCTGAGCTTTCCCCAGCATGTCAAGACTTATAATCTTGCTGGTTGTGCTGGAGATTGTTCTCAGTTGATTTCAGTGGAATTTCTTCCAAGGAGGTCCCTCTGAGTAAAGGGACAAACTGAAAATAACTTTCCAGAAGTTGTTAGGATGTCAGGGACTTGTGCATTGGTAAACCAGTTCCTGTCTTACCTTTGCATGACTGAAGAATTGCACAAATTGATTTTAAAGTAGGAATGTTTACCTAAGCTCCTCACACTGAAGTTTTTTTTATGATTTCATTAAAAGATCTTGCTTATCTTCTTTTTTCCATTATTAGGAGCTAGAAAATCAACTCACGGCTAAATCCAAAACCCTTGATGAGCTCAAACAGATTTTGGCTTCAAATGGTAGTGCAGAACAAACCCCAGAAGCTCAGTCTCTGAGGATAGCTGAGCTGTGTGAAATGAAGGACAGCATTGTAAACCAGGTAAAAGCCTTGCTTATGCTCAGATTTCCTGCACTGCATGTTCTGACCACCAATGTCACTCATCATCTTCATGGGATGGCAGGAGCTGGTACAAAAAAGATGCAAAGTATTCCTTACTCTTTACCTTCCTAAGAATTCCATTTTAAGTTTTTACTGTAAGGTAAATTAATGTATTTCAAAAGTTGACAGAGAAAAACTAGTCTGATCTTGAAGCAGTTTGGGTACAAGGGGAGGAGGAACAGATCCCCAACTGCAGCTTAAGAAAATAAAGAAAGAGCTCTGCTGTTTTCCTTGATCTCCTTCTCTTTCATACCCTGTTCTTTCACTCTTGTAGTGCAACTGGTGGAAGCTGCCTACTCTGGCCCTGTTCTCACTGCAGCTTTTCCACCTCCCAGTTGCTCTTTCATCCACACACCACGGTGGCTTTTGCCATCCTCAAGTCCTGTGCAGTTTCCAGTTGCTTCAAGGAGAGTCTGGCAGATTGGTTTCCCATGCAAACTGACTCCCCAGCAGTTTGTATTTATAGTCATAATATCTTTGTAATTGGAGCTGATCTTTTTTTTTAATGTGGATGTAATTCATAGGTGCAGGAGAGATAATAATGAACACATTTAAAAATTTGAATCTGTGATAATAAATAGCCACATACTGTAGAGAATTATACATGATGGAGTGGTTGTGTTTCTAGTTAAGATTGCTTTACACTTTTTATTACAGAGTCCTTGCCTTTTTTCCTCAGAACTTTTGTGAAACCTGAACCCTTTTGCTTGAACTCTTCCACAGGAGATGTCGATCCAGTATTGATCTGCTGCTTCTTGGTTTAGGTTTCAGCAGAAAGGATGTGACTGTTTTTTACCAAGAAAGCAGGAACATTTATGTTTATGTACATGATGAAAGTTTTTCCTTCTGATGTATAGCTGGGGGTAGAAATTGGCAGGATTGACAGCCTGGTGCTTTTTCTCTTACAGTCACCGTGGGTCATGTTAATTTTAGGGATTTTGTGACTAAAGTACTGAAGTTGCAAACTGCAGGATATTCTTGGGGCTGAGCTGTCTGGGTGTGCAGTGAAACAGCGAGTGCAGGTTCCTTCCCACGGGTGACTGCTCACATCAGAGCCAGGCAGAGATTTCTAATACAGGGCTAAGGAGATGGAATACCTTGATTAAATTGTCCGTGGGTTGAGCTCAAGCCTGTGAGTCTGTGGCCCTGAGACATTTCCCGGGAACGATGCCTTTCCATCTTCCTTGTGTGGGCAGTAATTAGCTACAGGCTACAAAAAGCAATTAGAGATTCCTCCCACCTGTACCATGATTCAAAAGAGAATAGGGATGATTAATCCACCAGCCTGTATGTGCCTGAAACTTGGGTACTAGGATAAAATTACCTATGCAGTGTATTTAGGGTGAACTATAGCGTGGACATTTTTTCATCTTCCACTTTGTGCCTGCATAGTCAGAACCAAAATCTGGCATCCGGCTTTTGTCAGGGCTCATGGAGAGGTGGTTGTTTGTCTGCCTGGTTTTTATGCTTTTCTCCAAGCATGACTGAAAATAAGTATTAAACTAGGTGAATGTTTTATCTAACCCAGGACATGCCTTGTGTACTTCCCTGAAACAGAAGGATAAACATGATTGAAGGAGGATTGTGGTTTTGTGTTTGCAGTGTTTAGGAGCCTGTGGCAAATGGAAGCCATGCCTGCCCCTTGTAGATTAGACAACTGTAATAATGAAAGAGACAGAAAATAAAGGGGATATCCATCATTAATGAAAGGGACAGAAAATAAAGGGAATATCAGTCATTTAATTTTGTATGAAAATCCTGAACTTGCTAGCCTGGGGTCCAGGTGGGCCTGCATTATTAGAGCACAATGGCATAAGAGGGATGACAGCTCTCAGAGTATTGCAGTGGCTTCCTCCATGCAAACCAATTTCTGTTCAAATTGTCCTTGAAAGGAAACTTGATCTCAGGATCAAGCTATCTGCTTCCTAAGAAGATTAAGGCTTTCAACTTCCTCACGCTTCAGGTTGATTTTGGCAGGAAGAAATAAGCAGTTCATCATTTCAGTACTTCCTTGGGTGTTCTGGCAGAATAGTGCCACCTTGACCTGCAGTGAAATTTTGATTTACAGCGAATTCTTATACTTCATCTAGATATTGTTTACTGTTTTTTTTTAAGCCTGCATAATTCCTTACCAAGTAGTAAAATACTCCAACTTGGCAAATTCTTGTGGATTATCATGGATTGAGCATTGAATTTAGATTTGTAAGTCAATTTAAAGGTGATTTATGTGTCAGGACTACTCAAGAAATATTAACAAAAATGGTTTATCTGCAGGTTGCACAGCTAAAGGCCTCAATGGAGTCAATACTGGAGCAGTGGAGAGCATATGATGAAATTTATGCAGAAGTCAGCTTGATGACAACAAGATATTTGTACTGCATAGACCAGTGCAAACCTTCTGAGGAAGAAGCTTCATTGGAAGCTTTGAAAAAACAAGTCAAAACTCTCCAGGTAAAGTTGTCTTATTTCTGTACTTTCTTCTTTCCCTTTAGGCAAACAAACTCCATTGAAAAATAAGACCCAAAAAATTATCTGAGCAACTTTTTCTTTATTATAAAGACACTGAAGTTAGTGCAATATTGCTATTTTTTTATCTCCAGAGACACTTAGACTTCTTATTTTATGCAGTGCATAAGTTCAACTGAGTGCAGTTTAGGTAGAAGGTACAAGAAAAAAGCCCACCAAGTCCTTGTGCTCCCTTGCACCTTGTATTGATGCTGAGCCTGGCATTTCTGCTTGCTCCAGCACCAGTGCAACTATTCTGTCACCCTCAAGAGAGCTGGACTCTCCTGCACAGCCTCTGAATGAGTCAGAATGCCAGACATAAATGCTCTGGATCCTCCTGCTGCTCTGCTTGGCTGTCCAAGTGGAGCATCTGGATTAGGCTGTTAGGTTGGCCCTAGGTCTGGCATTTCACAGCTCTGGCTAAAATCCCCTTTCCTGGCTCTCAATGAGTGTTGAAAGGCTGTGCAAGCACTCCCTCTTTTCCTGTAAATAAGGCCTGAATTGGGGTTTTATGGAGTTGTATCAGAAGTGGTGCAGGACAGACTGAGGCTGTGAGTTCTGGGTATGGGACTCTTGGCAGTAAACCCTGCACAAGTGCTTTCCACCCTCACCTGGGCTCATGTTGTAAATAAAAGGAACTGGGCACCTTCTCACCTCCTTCCTTCAACCATCCTGTTTACTTTTAACCTGGAGCAGTTCACAGATATGCTGTAATGGCCTATATCAGGAGGAGAGGGACCTTGCAGCTGAGGGCAGGAGATACCAAGCCAACTTTACTGCCAGAAGAAACAGTGGGTTAAAATAAAAGCAGTTTTGGTTTCTAGCAAATTCATTTATTCAGTTCAGAGGTGTGGGTTTGCTAAATGAGCTTTTTCTTTAACAGCCAATAAATTATCTCAGTTTAAAACAGGTCTCCTGAATTTTTTTTTTCCTATTTCACCTCTCTTAGCTTCCTGATTTTTAGGAATTGGTGTTACATTTTCTGCAAACATTTTAATCTGTGCTGCAGAAGTATGGCATTGTTGCTGCCCTATCTCTACTAATCTATAGGGGAAGTTACACGTAGGTCATTTATCCCCCACAATTAATTGCAATAATCCATTCTGCAGGCTCTTCAAGATGAATCAGAGAGCAGTGAAGAAAGTTGGGCCAAGCTCCAGGCTGCTGCCAGTAACCTGAAGAAGAGCTGTTCCCCCTCCTTTGCAGAGATTATTGACCAGAAGTGCATGGAGGCACACACTAGGTAAGCCTACAAAATCAGACCCCAGTTATTAGTATTTAACAAACCCAAGTTTTTGAGGCAGGATTCAAACATCTGCCAGATTTTCAAATCTGTACTAATGCATCTCACCTGTCTAAGGGCATCTGTGTGAGGAGTAGAGTCACAGAATCATGGAATGGATTTAGTTGGAAGGGACCTTAAAGATCATCTATTTCAATCCCCCTGCCACAAAAAGGGACACCTTCCACCAGACCAGGTTTCTCCAAACCCATCCATCCTTGAACACTTCCAGGGGTGGGGAACTTCTTGTACCTTTTACCTGCATGCTTCTGATGTGATGGGTCCTGTGGCTTTCAGGAACATGGGTGTGGATGCAAAGCAACTCCCTCAGGAATCCTATACCAAATCACATTCTGCAGGAGGACCTACTGGGAAAACACTTTTAATCTTTTGATACTTTTGATATTTTGGCAGGTGGAACTCAGTAAATGAAGACATCACAGACCAGCTGCGGGCAGCACAGGCAGCTCTGCAGCTCTGGGAGCCCTTTGAGGCTTTGTGCTCTGAGACAGCAGCCAAGTTAGAGCAGTACAGCCAGCAGTGTGCTCAGCTCTTGGATGCTCACGTGCCTGAGGAGAACTCCATAGAAACCCTGGAGCAGAGGATACAGGAGATGAAGGTACATGAAGGAGTTTTTGCTGCTGGGTACAAACCAAGATTTTTGAGAAACAAGGCAAAAGAATACCAACAATCCAGTCAGTGGATAAGATAAAATCTGTGGGTTTCTTCCATGAACAGGCACCTTTGTATTTCCTTTAAGCACTATGACCAGAGACCAAACCAGAGCTAGTGTATGGTGAGAAAAGAGCAGAATGGAGTCATATTCCATCTATGCCACTTCCTGCTCTACACAAAAGATCAGGCCTGTGTTGGAAGGAATCACCGAAAGAAAAATTATTTACTTTATGGGGAGGAGGAAAAAATATCTACAAGAACAATAGCTGAGAGAAAAAAGAGCAATTTTCCCGAGCACATCATCATCCTGAACTCTTCCACAGCCCCTTCAAATTGTTTTTAATTGGATTTGATGCTGTGTTTTGGTCTGGTGTGATGAGTTCACAGATTCCTGAGCTCATTAGATTACCCTAAATGCTTTTGACTTTAGGCAAATGAGATCTCATGCTGAAACCACACAGCACATTGGACTCTATCAGGCAGCAAAGCTGTCATTAGGTTCTGACATTTTTTGTTTCTTCAGACTGTGATAAAGAAATATAATAATCCTTATGTCAGGACAGAGCAGTGATTCATTGTGCTTTATGAATCTCTAGCCATGAGTTGGTAGAAGTGCAGAGTATTCCATTTTGCATGTGGCCTTAAATAAGAAACTTTACATTACAGGGAAAAGAACTCATGTATCTTTCTTTGTCAGAAAAAACTGACAGCAGCAAAGCCTAGACCAAAATATTTTTATTTTTTTCTGATCTACTAATGTCTGTGACAGAAATTCATCAATATGTCAGCAAAAAGGAATTGCATTTTCTGGAAATTTTTGGGAAGAGTGTTACACCTACTAAGCAAGGCATGGCCACCTGAATGCCATTACCACTGTAGATCCTGTCCTGTGTGTGTGGAATTTATTTTTTTTAAGTGGTGAGTTAAAAGAATGGGGATCAATGAAATGGCATATGAGTTATGTGTATTTGAATATACATGTGCACAACAAAATTTTATTTTAATCCCTCCAATCTTTTCCTCTCTATATAATAGGAAAAATTATGGGTTTATGGATTTTTGCCAATACAAAAAATAAAAAATGCATTCTTATATAGAGAAGAAGAAATTAAAATGGGTTCTTTTTTAAATGGCTGGAGTGGTATTTTATAACATGATCCTTTCAACAAAGGGATCAGGAAGAAAGGACCATTTTGCTTTTTAGGGAAATGTGTGTGTTCTTTGCTGTTCATCAGAAGACTTTGCTCATTATTCTCAGAAAAGACAATACATAGTGGCAAATTTCAGGGGGTTTCATGGCTAAAAGTAAATTTTACTTGTCAAAAAAAAAAAAAAAATCAAGCACATTGAATGAGTCTAAAATTACCCCCTTTGTTCTTGTACTGCCTTTAGAGTATAATTTTATTGCATCTTTCTCAGTAAAGAGGAACAAATAGAACCAAACCCATAGTCCTCAGTCACTGAGGGATCCAAAGTACTGGTATGGCTGTAACTAAATAGCATTCCTCATCTGCAGCATGGGCCAGTTCCTCCATCTTCTAGTGTACACACATCTTGTACAGAGGGCTATCCCAATTTCCCTCCCTGATTTCCTCTGGAGCAGCAGTACCCACTGCCTGAAGTCACTGGTGTTCCATTGAACTTTGAACTGTGCTTTTTCCAGCACTGCACTCAAAGGATGCAATTCCCATTATCCTCCAAGTAAAAGACTGACGCTTTCACCACAGCTGAGCTTGGCTCCCAGATGGGCTCAACAAAAAGAGTTTAGTTACAGCAACAAAAGATGCCAAATGAAAGTGGCACATGAATGATGAGCTGATTCATTTACTGACTTTTTTTTTTCCCTTTCCCCTTCTCCCATCAGAATTTACAGCATGGCCTTCAAAACCTCGCAGGATGCCGAGCCCAGATTTATTTGCAGGCTGACAGGATAAAACAGCAGGCTGGGACAGCTGCTGAGGCCATTCTGATGGAGAAGCTGCAGCCATTCCAGAGAGCAACCTATTTGGAAAAGATGTTGCAGAGGAAGTTGGATGAACTTCAGGTATTTTTTTCTTTTAATATTAATTTACCAGCATGGCTGTTAGTGTGGGGTAACTTCTTCACTAGAGTCCTGTGTGAGCCACATTCCTCATTAGAGCACTATAGTTCTTGAATTGAAATTTCAGTTCATTAAAACTCATCAGGATGATAAACTATATAAAGAAATAATACATGAAGCCAGAGGGACAGGTGAAGGATTTCACCCTTGCCTGCTTGTGTTGCTCTAACAGCCTCTGTCACTGGGCCTATCCCCAGGACCCTCAGATGATTAAAGATTAGGAAATTTTTAATTTTTTTTGAACATTGAAGTAAGCTGTGAACTTTCTCAGCTCTGGCTTGGAAAAAAAATCATGGGCTTCAGTTTTACTTGGGAAGAATTCTTGTAGTGAACCTAAAACTAAACAGAGAACTGTGACCATTTGATGTAATTCTGAGGACCAGATTCACATTCCTGTTCAGGCCAAGTGGGGAGAGGCTTGGATCCAGGAGCTCTGCTCATAGTGGAGGATTGACTTCTTCTTCACAGGTATTCCTGAGAAAGCTTCAAGCAAATGTACTTCTGGACATTTACTGATGTAGAATTAATCTGGTCCTATGGAAAAAGTCTGGTTTCAATAAACTGTTCTGTTTTAAAGTAAACCCAAATTCATCAAGACATTTGAAGCCAGCTCTATTTATGACTCCATCTACCAGTTAATGGCTGGAAGCCAGAAATCTTTGTGAAGATAACAGGTTTCTCATATTCCCTGTGAACTTCTCACTGCATGAAAAACTGCATTTCTGGGTGGTTATTTTCTCTGGTTTAACCCTGTGGTATTACCACAGCAATCTCTCTCCATACACCAGTTTTTGCCATTCATCCCTTAAAAAACTGTTGTTGTGTAAGTGCTCTCAGAGATGGGGAGTTTAATTCTGGAAAGAAAGAAAAACTTTTCCCAGTGCTGTTCTGCTAAAGGAAAGTTGAATTCCAGCCCTACTGATTTTTCCACAGAGCTCATGTAAGCTGCACAGCTTTGGTTGTGCAGGCTTTGTGTGTACCTCAAAGGAAGCTCATTTTCACAAGTTTCCCCCCTCTGATAAGCTGAGTTTTGACTTTCTAATTTCACAATAAGTTAAATAGCACAAAGGTACAAAAGGTATCACAGAAACCCCTATTCCTTTCACATAGTTACAGCTGTCTCAGATTTTGGAGATTCTGTTTCTTGGTCTCTGCTTTAGGTTAAATTTTCCCTTTGTCCAGTTGAAAAATGAAAAAAAGCTCAATAGAGAGTTGTAAATACATTAGAATTTAGGTTTAATAACTGTTTGTTTTTCTAAAAATATTGCTTATTGCCCCTTTTTGTCTACTGAATAAGTGTAATAAATATTAACTAATGTAAATTTCCAATATTCGACACAGTTCAATCTTTTACAACTGGAGGATTTCAACAACTGCCTGGAAACACTGGAGGGTCGTGTCAAGAATTGCACAGACACCTTTGATGGTCTCTGTCTAGAGGAAGGAGACAACTCAGAATTGGTCATGGTATGTTTGCATTCCCAAATACAAAAAGATACTACTCAGCTCTTGTGCACTTCAAAATGCTCTTTGTGTCCCAAATGCCACAGTTGCAGCACTTCCATCAGAGTAACTATAATTCAGCCAAAACACAAAAACTTTCTAAAGTTTAGAAACCTTAGATCTGCATTTCAGTCCAAATGCCTGCATGGAAGGGAGGAAAATCACCAGATTTGGGGTTGTTGTGAGATCTTTTCCCCCAGCTTTGCCCTGGAGCTGCCCTGTTTCCCTCAATGTAGGGTATGAAGTAAATGTGGAGGTACCAGGTCCTGAGTATCTGTTCAGTACTGTTGGAAAAGTGAGCTCTGTGTAAAAGAGTTATTGATTTTTATTCCCCTGTATTTTTTGAAGTTAACACAGAAATGTTGGGTGTTTTCAAGTTGTGGAGAATAATACTTTTTTGACATGAAAGAAAGGCAGTACTTTTCTTCAATATTTTTTTCCTTACTTCCAGAATCAGACACTGGAGCTTGCTGCACTTTCTCCTAGCATAGAGAGTTTGAATGAAGCAAGCATAAAGCTGCCACTCAGTGACTTCACCCTGAAGAAAATGCAGAGCCTGACTCGGCAGTGGAGTCAGAAAACAGCAGCTGCTTTGGAATATTGCAGGTCTGAAATGCAAACAAAAAAACATCACTAGTAACAATTCCCTTTTCGGTGATTGAAATGAAAACCAAGTTAAAGCATAGAACATCTTGCAATCTGTTCTCAGCTTTCTCAGGGGCTTGCCAGGTGGAATTCTGCCTTTGCAGTTTACTTGATTTTTCAGTGGCTATTTGTATTCCAAGTCACTTGAAGCAAAAACCTGGATGTTTGCAGGGGAAGAAGGGAGAAAAATGCCAAGTGAAACGCCCATATGTTAATTTTAAAACTAATTAAAAACATATTTTAAATAAATACTAAAATAAAAAATAAAAGTACAATAATTTTATTAACCACCACATTAGAGCACCTGTAAACATACCCAGAAAAAACATGCACCCACAGAAGTTTCTGGTTATTCATTTTTGTTTTACAGTATGCTTGAGGGAACCCAAAACGATGAGAAGAAATTCTTCCAGAAATGTGAAAAGTGGATGAAATTCCTAGAAAAAATGAAAGAAGCCTTAAAAACAGATATTCCAGGACGGTTTGAAAAACTGCAAGAGCAACAGAGAGTATATGAGGTAAAGCTAACTCTAAAAATGGAAGCATCATTTTGAATGATGAAGGCAGGGGGAAATCACTAGAAAATTCTGTGCCTATTGAAATTAGATCTGGGCAGGATTTTACAGAGCATTTCACTCTTGAAGTGCCTATTAAGGTTAAAAACTCTGAAACATGAAATTCCTTTTCTAAAGGGACAGATCCCCTTTTCAAGAATCAGACCTTTAGGAGTGAATCTTCAAGTGCTGTGTCATGGAAGTCCTAAATTTCTCCAGCCCTGAGGTGCACTTGTCTGCCTGTCCCAGAACACTGGAACCTGTGGCAACTAACTGGAGAGTTTGCTGGAGACCTAGCAGCAATCTTAGCAGTTTCTGGAAGAAATGCATTTAAAATAGTGTTTTCACAGCATATTTCTGGTTTGACCAGTTGTGAGATTTTAGTGAAAATCTTTTTTCTCTGGCATTTTTCCAGACAGTTGCTATTTGCTACAGCGAAACGGTCAAAAAAACTTTAGGTTTCAGATCTGAATTATCCAGCTCATGGTGGGGTCCACTATCATATATGTGCAAATTCCTCCTGCTACCCAAAAACTGTGGACTCTTAGGGTGCATTTGACAGTAGCAATTGAAAGTAATAGAGTTTTCAGCTTTTACAATTAAATAAATGCTGTCACTATAGAGGAGCAGAAGCAGCTTTCATAGCAAAGGTTGTTCACTGCATAGTTAAAACTTATTCTCTTGGTATTTTCAGATGCTGCAGACTGAGATTTCCATAAATCAGCAAACATTTAATTCTATCATAGAAAAAGTTCTACTCTCCTTGGAATCTGGAGAAGCAGAGAAAAGGTACTTTAATTTGGTTTTCTCCTTAAGATCTTGGTTATTTAGTGAATACACTATCTTCCTTGGAATTGGTATTGAATCTTCGCTCTTATGAAGACATAAATCCAAATTCTTAGCTGGGTTCACTCTTTGAATGATCACCTGTCACATTTTGCAAAAGCATGAGAAGGAGCAGTGAGAAAGAAACACAGGTGCTCTGGCCAGAGTGCATTTGGGATAGTACCAGGCTGTGCTGAAAACAACAATAATTGCTCCTGAAGAGGAGTCGTTTGTTCTGTGCCTGTGGTTGAGAAGCTGCCAGCCCACAGAGCATAATGAGGATGCTGCATATGAAGGATACTCTTCCCCTTCCTGGACCTCTCTGCTTTCTCAGAGTGCAGAGGTGTGGACTGTCCACATTGCTCCTGGCACACATGGCAGGCATTGAGTCACTGGCCATGAAACCCTAAACCTGTTTTTTATCAGTATGATCTTACACCTTTCTCTTAATCAACGTATCGTGAGAAACAGCAGGTAGTGTTTGTGAGCAGGGGTTCAGCTGCCTCAGGTGTTTGGGGTGAACACATTTCCTTCCCTGTCAGATCTTGCTGCTTCCAGAGACTTGGCAGGACAGTGTGTGTGCTCCTCCCAGACATGCCAGTATGGAATCCATAGCTTGGCTTAAAACTGCCAGGGAAGGTAGGGCTACACTAAGCTGAGCTGCTGGATTTTTGTGTTTGGAACTACCCACACGAAGGCAGGGGTTTGTGTGAGAGTAAATCAGGGACAATGGCCTCCTGCAGAGAAGCAGAATTGATAGATGGGGTTGCCTTAACCAACCAGCCAGATCTGCTGGATCATCTGACCATGTTGAAGAAGAGGACAAAATAACTGCTTAAATGGGTTCAATAACTACACAATTTTCCATTGTGCAGATCAATTTTGCAGCGTAATCAGCGACCTTGTCTCACTTGGATTGACCTTTTTGTTCTCCAGAGAAGTGTTTAGTGCATATTGTGTCTGATTGCTGTATTATGTATGTTGCTATACCACAATTGCAAGATTGACTTGCCTTACCCTCTTTTGTATCATGTAAAAGGTTGTTTGGATTGCTTAAAAGATGGAACACAGAGAGCAGGGCTGAGCTTAGGGCTGCAAAGAGCTTCCTTGGATTGCTGGGTATTATAATTGAAAAACAACTTTGCAAATGGAGCTCCATCACAATTACTGTAATATGCAGCCTTGAGATCAAAATAAATTAACACTCAGCCCTTGTAATTTTCAGGACAGAGTTTATTTCCAAGCTGACACTGCTGAAGGAGCAGTGGCAGAATGTTATCCGGATGGTTCAGCAGAGGAAAAGGACATCGATGGACTCGTGAGCCAGTGGCAGCTCTTCAGGAGTTCCCTGCAGAGCCTCAGCAGATTCCTTGATGACACAGACAGCTTCCTTGCAGCTGTGAAGAGCCAGGACTGTTACAGCCTTTACCAGCTTAGAAATGTAATTCATGATTTCAAGGTACCATGTTTATTTCTCATAAATCTAAAATATGTGGGCTTTTTCCCTCAGACTGAAACAACTTGTCCAGTCAGGTAAAAAGCTTTAAAATCACACACTTTCTTGGGGGAAGAAATGATTGATGATACTTTTTCCTTAAAGCTGAGCACAGATAAGAAAGCAGAGACATTGCAAAGGCTCATTGTGCTCAGAAACCTCTTGATCAGCATGACCATTTAGTAGCCTTGCATGCTTTAAAAATCTTATGGATATGAAAATGGCAATTCAGGGTGCCAGATGAGACAGACACACTAGTCAGCAGGTGAGCTCTAGGTCTGTGTGCATCTTACTGACATGACTGCTAAATTCAGGACTTTTATTTTGCCTGAAGAAAGGTAGTTATGTGGCAAAACAGGCCATATAGATCCTGTGTGTTCAGGGATGGGCAGGAGAGGCCAGAAACAAAGAAAAAGCAAGGGAATCTCTTCACTCCAAGATACTCAAACCTTGTGAGCAGTTCTTCAGAACAGTGAGTTCTGCATTTTATATGCAGTGGAAAAAAGTATTTTCCTTTGTTAATTTTGGACATTTTGGTTTTGCATTTAACTGTGGACCTCTTTGTTTTATAGGAAGGTAGAAATAAGCAGTGAACTTGATGGTTGCATAAGACAATCTAAAACCTTTTAAAATCATACTGTTGAATGCTATTTGCACAGTCCAAGATTTATATTGTGTCCCCACACACCTAGTGTTGATGGATTAACACATTACCAGTATTCCATTTGGTGCTTGCCCTTTTTATTTCATCTGTCTTTCCACCTGCTGTGTAAAGGTGATTTTCAGTAGATTTTACAACTTAGTGCTCATGCTTTTTTTCTTAGTGAGAAAAGCCAGAAAGTCTTCTCCCTCCTACTACAAATTGCCCTTTTTCTCCTGCTGCTGTTTTACATAAAGAAACTCTGATTATACCTCCTTGTGTTAGGGATCAATTTGTTGTGGGCAAATTATTATTGATGGCTTACTTCACTTGGAGTGCATCATGATTAACAGGGCTTTTATCTCTGAAAAAATGAGCCTAAGATGTTGATGTTAGAGGTGGTCACAGAACTTAGATTTTTTGTTCTGAGTAACTCACACAACTGAATTTCCATCTTTTTTTGACTGCTACACTTTTGGTCTGGCACTGGGGAAAGCTTTTGTAGAGTTTTATAAATCAAAATATCAGAGAAAACGTGATTTTTCTGAAATCAAAGAAGCACACAGGAGATCGATTGATTCCTCTTTCACAACTGTGAACAAAGCTGTACCTTGTGAGTCATCTTCCCAAGTGAAATACTGAGAAAGCACTTCTGGAACTTTCTAAGAACAGCTTGGAAAGTTAACTTTTTTTCCTTTTCAAGAGTAAGGCAGTGATCCTTCAGAGGTGGCAAGCCATGTACACCTTGGTCATCGACACTGGGGAGAAGCTGCGCGCTGTCTCCGATCCCAACACCAGCGCTGCCCTCCAGGAGGAGCTCAGCCAGTTACAGCAGCGCTGGGGGAAAACCCAGGCCCTGCTGGAGAAGAAGAAGATGCAGTTCAGTGGCACCCTACAGGTAGGTGGTGCCCTCCCCACCTGCTGCTCTGGCCTTGGGTCTCAGGAGCTTCCCTATCCCACCATCTCCAGGCTGAGCTGCTGCTCGCTGCAGGGGCACTCTGAGGGAAATGCTGTCATGTGTCATCAGGGCTTGGGGAATGCTAAAACTGTGGTCCCCTGATTCTCCAAAGGAAATTGAGTTGAATTCCATTTGTTGCTACATGGATGTTTCTGCTCTGATTGTTCTCAAGCTCTCCATGGCCTGGAGCTCACTCCTGCTTTGGGATGTGAAGCTAAAATTTAGCTTAGAGTCAACATGATTTGTTCCTCCTCATGTTGTTGAACATTGACTTCTAAATAGAAGGGCCAGTCATATTTATTTTCTTACAGCAATGAATTTGCTTTCATGGCTAGGTAGGACATTAGGTGTGTCTTAAAATTGAATACTGTCACTGATACAGTCCAAAAACCATGCTTAAAGCCTCTTTGTTTTGTTCAACCCAAGTGAGGAGAAATGCTCTCTAAGGCAAGGCTTAAATAAGAGAGGCTTGAAGTTCTGTAAATCCAAGCACAAAAATCTTGTGGGTGGCACTATGTATCAAAAAAGAAAATTCAAAAAACCAGAGCACAAGATGGATTATTTCAGTGTGTTGAAGATGCTATTTTGTAACATATCCATGGGGTTCATATATTTTGATAAAATATTCTCACCTTTTATATTTCTTTGGGTCTCCCTGAGCAGACTTGTGACCGCTTTGAAAAGCAAACCAAGGAACTGGAAAGCAGACTGCAAGAGCTAAAGGAGAGAGTAAAAGATGTACTCCCTGTTGAACACGACGAGCTCCACAAAGCCAAGGAACATATTAAGGTATGAACAGTTGTATTGTATTTAAATTGATGTAGTCTTTGCACAACACCTCATCCCTGTAAAATCAGTTTTCCCTCTTACCTGCTCTTCAGTGACACTGAACTCTCCTTTACACCATCCTGATTGCTGCCCATCTCCAAAGTCCAGGTGATCAAGAAGATTGAGTAGCAGTAGTGTTTTTGGAATTTCTTTTCCTGCTTTTGCTCCCTTTACAGTCTGAATTTATAAAATAAGTGGTTTCTCAAACAAAAGAGAAAAAGCTCCCTTCTCTCAGCTCAATTAGCTGTTATCCCATGACTGAATCTCCCTTTTTGTTTCCCAATCCATTTTGCACATGGAGCTCCTCAGGCAAGAGACCTTGTAATTCTGCAAAGCACCATACATACCTGCAGGAACTGGGAATAATTAAAGAGAATGAAAATTAAGAGTAAGGGAGTGGCAAAATTCCTTGCAGCCCATAGTGCACCATGGAAATTAAATGGCAAGAAAAGCATTTTGAAGGAATAGGAGACATTTTGTCTGGAGTGGTCAGTCTTTCATCATCCTTGTATGAAGTGAATTGTTGACCTATGTAGTGGGAACAAATAAGCTTATTAACAAGCCAAGGCTTTGAACTCATTATCAGCTGTCTGAAATCTTCTTTATGAGTGCTGGCTGCCTTTCCCACGGCAGCAGCGTTGCTGTAGCCCTGACTTATCTGTGAGATAGAAGCACACAGCTTCTGCCTCTTATCCCAGCAAGAGAAATTCAGCTGCAGAGGCAGCAGGGTCAGACAGTGCCAGTGCAAGTGCTGCTCGTAGGTGTTGTAGTACAATAAAGGACTAAAATGGCATGGCATGCTCTTCCTGCTTTGCATTTCTATCTGGAATAAAGTTATTTTTCTTTCAGCCCTGGACCTTACATGAGGCTAGCAAAGCCCCATGAAATTCCATAGTTAGCTCTGTAATTGCTCTGGATTTGCCCCTTGTTAGAAAACATAAATGCAAGTGTGCACATCTATAGGAGTACTGTGATCTCAGGTAAGTTTTAGAGTCAGGTTTATTTGGTGTTTTCCTCTAGCTGAAGCTGGGTCCAAGACCTGTGAAAATCCTCACAGGGTTTAGACCCAGCACACTTCTGACACTAAGACTCACAGTTTTTTTCCCCTTCCAAATGAGATGAACTGGATTGTTTCTAAGAGTTTTTTTTGTTGGATGAGCCAGTGACCCTTCCCAGCAGCTTTTTTGCAAATGGGACCTATGACCTTGTGTGTGTAGACTGTCATATTCCCCAGCTGCACGCAGTGGTACCTCTGCCTTTTAGGTGACAATTTTAACAGTGTTAAGGAAAATGGTTAACTTAGAATAAAGAGAAAGGGGAGTTGAGGGAGCAAAGCAGAAAAGAGAGCCCGTTTTTTGTGAACAAGCAATTTAAAAGCTCCACATTCGTCACAAATCTGAGGAAGTGCCTATGACATCATTCATTAGAGAAAGCAACTGATTTAATCTTTTTGTGTGTTTAGAAAAATAACCTGAAACTGGAGCAAATGCAGGTGGAAAGCAACTTGTCCAAAGCAATTATAACAGGAATAAAGGAAACCCTGAAGGAGCAGGCATGTGCTGGCCTGGGTGTGAGAGCCCAGATGCTGTCCTGGAGCATGGGTTGCTGCCAGGCCCAGGCTGTCCCAGCACTTTGGGATGCGTGGATGGTACTGGTGGGTCAGTGGGGCACTGCCATGGGCTCCAGTGGCTTCCAGTGGGGTTCCAGTGATCTCCTGGGGATCCTGGCCAGCTCAGCCCCAGCACAGGCGGCTGCACATTCCCTGCTCTCCTCCCCCACAGGCCAGGCAGGGGATTAGCCAGCAGGTTTGGAAAGCCGAGGAGCTTAGTGCCAAGGCTTGTGCGGGTGCGTTTCCATGCAGGAGCTGGAGCAGTCGCTGGCAGACTGGGCCCACGACATGAAGGAGCTGCAGGCCATGAAGGCGGAGCTGGCACACCTCATCCTCACCGAGGACATGATGGTGCTCAAGGAGCAAGTGGAGCATTTGCACAGGCAGTGGGAAGAGCTCTGCTTGCGGGTGAGTGTTCACCTCCTCCAGGCTGGTATCCCTGGGGCTGGCAGGGAAGGGGGAGCAGGGCAGGACTGGGCTTTCTGCTGGGGCAGGACTGGGCTTTCTGCTGGGGCAGGACTGGGCTTTCTGCTGGGGCAGGACTGGGGTTTCTGCTGGGGCAGGACTGGGGTTTCTGCTGGGGCAGGACTGGGGTTTCTCCTGGGGCAGGACTGGGGCTTCTCCTGGGGCAGGACTGGGGTTTCTCCTGGGCTCGGCCCCTCTGGCACTTCGGGGTGGGAATGGGGCTGCTCCCCCACAGCCGGCCCGGGGTGGAGTTCACCCTTTGTGTCCTGGACAACAAAATCCTGCCCAGGGTTTTGTTGCAAACCCTTTGTAAGAAGTGACTGTGTAACCCTGTATAAGTGTCTGACTGCACAGAGCCAGATGCAGCTGTTTGCGGGAATAGGTGCCTTTGTTCCGGGCTGCCAAAGGCAGGGAGGGATAAGCACAGGAATTGCCCGAGGGCATGGAGCAGGGAAAGGAAGAGGGAAGTTGAAACAAAATGCCAGCAGAAAGGAAACTTAAATGTGTTTAAATACTAACTCCTTGGGTTTGAACATATTGAGAACTGACTTGTCTTCTTCGTAGCAGGAAAAAGCTGTGAAACATTTGCATTCTTTGTGGCTTGTTGCTGTATTGCACTTAATTTAGTGTTGTGTAAAATTGCTGGGGAACACTTACAGCAAAGTCACATGGACTCGATTCATTAGGTTATTATGCAGTTTGAATGTGTGTTTACTTTGCCCTGTTAACAGGATTGGAAGAGGTAAAATACTTCAGGGTCTTAAGTTGCTCTGGGGGGGGCTCTACACACGAGCAAGCCAAACTCTTGCATCCCTTTACTTGACAAGTAAATAGCTTTTATTTTAAAGTTTGTGAAGAAGTATTGAAGCCAGTTAGTATTTTGTTTCTAACCTTTCCACAGGCAAAGGTCAAGCAATCTTAGTGGGGATGTTGCCAGAGTAATGAACAGCTGTGCTTATTTCACAAACTGTGTTGTGATGAAATAGTTATTTGGTTTGATTGGAAAATTTAATTTTTTTTGCATTGCAATGAGAAAGAAGAATTTAATTTCTTAAACTGGACAACTGTTCTACAACCAGTGTTTTCTCTGTATTTTTTCTGAACTCTGAAAATAATTCCAGAGACATCCTCTCCCCTTCTGAGAAATATAAGCCATTATTTTTTAAATTAAAATGCCTGAACCATTTTCCTAATGGAAATCTGTAGTTAAGCCTATAAATGAGAGAACTTTGTTGTTTTTCATTTTTTTGGTGAGCTACTGAAGCCTGCTGTCCCCACTGTGTTGAATAGCCCTGAAAATTAAAATTTTTTATATGTGCTCCACTACAGTCTATCCAAGTAGTAATTTCCTGTCGTAATTTAAGATCAGATTTTATTCAAAATTTCCATTTTAATTTCCTGAGGGAGCAATGTTGAGTTCAGTCTGTCTTGGAGGCAGGAAAGAGGTGACAGTAATATAACTGTGTTAGGCACACAAAATCTGTAGTGGGAGGAATCTCTTGAGTGCTGTAGTGGAGGGAGATTCTGAATGTTTGCACAGCCCTAATGAGCCTCAGGAGAGCCCACAGTGATGCTCAGTGCTGGACACAGGCTGGGAGAGCAGACTTTATCAGCTCTGCTGTTGGCATGACTGCTTCATTTTGGATAACAAAGTAGAGTCAAGATGCATTGTGTGGAGCAAAGTGTGGAGAATAAATGCAGGGAGGTGAAAGAGCTGCAGCTGTCACAGCCCTGGGGCAGCCAGATGCCTGTGCTCAACTGGGCAGGGGCAGACAGGCAGAGGGAGCAGATGCACTCAAGGGATTAGCATTTACAGAGCTGCCCTTGCAAGGTGCATGTAGGTCACAGATTTAACCATTCAGCCCAGCCAGCATCTCTGGGAATGTTATTTTAGCCTCCCTTTGGAATGCACACGATGCTCACACGGTGGGTGCAAAATGGGGGTGGTACCAGGGCAGCTGGGCAGAGGAGAAAGGGCTCAAAGCAATGGCTTGAAGGGTTCATGTTCCTAGAAGCTTGTCTGGAATTTTTTGGGTTGTTTTTTACTCTCAGCCTGTATTGCTTAGCCAGCTAAAAGATGCTTCTTGCTCTTAAAATCCTGCCTTGCCCTGTTCTGAGCAGACAAGCATGGAGTCAGAATCACATCAGCATTTAGAGCTTGTTTTGCTGACAAGCAGAGTCTGTTCTTCCACTGACCAAGTAAACTCATCTCCATACATGGGAGATGCTGCAAGTGCTCAGGAAGGATGAAGGGTTCACCCTCCAAACCTCTGAGGCTGAGGGTACATGGGAGCATCCCAGAACAGAGACATTCTTAGAAACTTTCTGAGGTCCCTGACATCTCCAGGCTTTTTCCTATGGAGAACTTGGGAGACTGTTTCCCTGTGTCCCAAGACAGTGCTTTCATCCTCATCTCTTTGCTTAGATTGTCATGAAGAATTCAGAAATCCCTTTCAGCTCTCCATCCCCTCCTGGAAAACAAGTCAGAATTTAAGGGACAAAAGCAATGTGGTAGGAGATGGCTTGGTGCCTTGTGTTTTGATCCTGGTGTTACATGAAGCTGGCCTTGCTTCCACACTACACATTTAAACTTCACTCTGGGGTATATACAAAACAGTGTTAGATATTAGTCTAGAAGAATCAATAATGGACTTTTGAGGAGTCATATGCTGTATAAAGTGCATGTGAGATGTGAAGAGGGAGTGTTTCCTGCCATGGGGAGACATTTAGAGTGGCCATTTACAGCCAAGACAAGCAAAATGTTATGCACAATCTTTATAGACAGAATTTATTGGTGAGAATGAGGGGTTGTTTCTCTTGCTTCAGGAGAGTTTGAACCATTTTTCACTTCCATTGTCCCATATATCCTGGTACAGGAATCCATCAAGGTTAATAAATAAATACATTTAAGAGCCTTAGGCTAGAGACAGGTGCTATTAGCTAGTTAGAAGGGTGACCCTGCTTATTTCTGAGATATTGGAGCAATGATAATAACTCTGCTTTTTCAGGCAGTCTCAGACCTTAATTGCTCTGTCTAGACAATTTGTTTATCCATCCTGGAAAATGTATTTTTGATAGGGAAAAAAAATCCATAGTTTTCAATGAAAAGGATAGATTCTTGATGCTCATTTTTTGGAAGTTCTCCAATTACTGCTGGGCAAATGGAAAGAAAACAGGGAGGCTTTTATAGATATAAAATAACTGCAGTCAGTAGTTGCAAAGTTTCTCTTAGAGTGGCAGAAAAATAAGAACTTACCTAGGTGTTATTTCTCTTGTGTTATATATGTGGCCATACTAAACAGTATGTAGTAATTATGTATTTTATATTCCTTCAGTGTTTAACATTTTCAGGTTTTCATTGAGTAACATTTAAATTATTGTATAAGCACATTATTTATAAAGCTGTCACTCCGTTTCTTTCTTCTGAGGGAGAGAATCTGGTATTTGCAAGTCAACTTTTTGCCCTGCAATCCAAAATAAGATGTAATAACAATCTGCTTGATGGCTTTGGAAAGGAAGATAGGATACTTGATAACTGCTCCTGCAAAATGGAATAAGATCAAATGCAGACTAGAAATTAGAAGGCTCATAATTGCTGGTTTCCTTCCAGAAAAAGCTGTTACTAGAATTTCTTGTGTGTGCTTTTCCACAGGTGTCCCTGAGGAAGCAGGAGATCGAGGACAGGCTCAATGCCTGGATTGTGTTCAACGAGAAGAATAAGGAGCTGTGCTCCTGGCTGGTCCAAATGGAAAGCAAAGTGTTGCAGACTGCAGATGTTAGCATTGAAGACATGATAGACAAACTGCAGAAGGTAGGTAGTAATGCCACTTTTCTTCAGTTGCAGTCAGATAACTCATTACAGAGGCATCATTCCTCATGCATTCCTTGCTTCTTGGAAGTGATACATGATGTAAAACCAGCACAGAGAGGCTTCTGTGAGATGAGCTTTTCTATCATTAGCTCTTCTTGTGTTCAGATTTGGAGCTTAAAGCAGAGCAGAAATGCCACTGGATGCATTTAGCCAGTGTGAGCTGTGGTGGTGGGGTCTGGGCTGTTGGGGTTTTGGGGCACACGTGCACACCCAGCACTGCTCAAATGTCCTGGGAGCAGCTCACTGCTCTCACCACCTCCATCATCCACACAACTGTTCAGCAGAGGGCAAAGAAAAGTTTGAAGGATGGGGTAGGTCTTAGGCCAGACAAACAATAAATTACCACAACCAAAAATAAAGCCTAATTCTGCCCCTGCCCCATTGGTGCTTTCTAATACTTCTGAATTAGCTTGATTTTAAAGAAGACCATTATTGTTCTGCTGTTCTTCTCCATGGCTAAAATGTCTCAGTATCTAATCCCACATCTCCTCTGGATAAGAATGCCAGCAAAATAAAGCCACCCTAAACTCGAATTTCTTTTGAGGTAGCTTCATTGAAAAATTACGTTAAATCAGGAAAACAGCAGATAAAATTAGAACATTCAATTGCTATTTTTAGGAATACTTACTCCTGGCACTTGCAAGTCTTTAAGCTGCTTTTTTTTTCATAGATTGCGAGAGGGCTTCTTCATTGAGGTTTTCTTTTTGTTTTTAGTGAGAGCTCTACGTGCTAATGTAGAAACCTCAGCCAAACCTGACTTTGCATCACACACGTGGGAAAAGAAACACATATTTTTGTTTTGGTATCATTGTTTTGTTTTGCCCTGTAATTAAAGGAA
Organism: Emberiza elegans; assembly: GCA_024865655.1. Taxonomy (NCBI): domain Eukaryota; kingdom Metazoa; phylum Chordata; class Aves; order Passeriformes; family Fringillidae; genus Emberiza; species Emberiza elegans. Next base: position 33,325,398 of record JALJVW010000139.1, read on the forward strand.
TGTTTGTGTATGTTTATCAGGACTGCATGGAAGAAATAAACCTGTTCAGTGAAAATAAGCTTCACTTGAAACAAATGGGTGATCAGCTAATCAAGGCTAGCAACAAGAGCAGAGTTGCAGAAATAGATGATAAACTGAACAAAATCAATGATCGCTGGCAGCACCTCTTTGATGTCATTGGAGCACGGTAAGAAAATTATTTTCAATGTTTTATGTGAGATAAAAGTCAGAGGTTTGTGTCCTTGACCATCAGAAACAGAGTGACATGACTTTCCAGTTAAGCTGGCATTTATTACTGGGAGTCAAGCTGAATGGAATGCTTTTCTTTTATAACTTATTGCTGTATTATGACACCAAATGTCTTAATTTATCCAATGGTAGAGGGCAGGGTGTAAGAATTCATATGAAATAAAATTTTAATGATGGGAACTTTGTAAAGGGAAGAGTCAAAGTGATCTCTCCATTCCATGTGTTGAATTGCAACCTAATTTTAAGGCAGCATGGTAGGGAGTTCATTTGGGCTTTTTAGGAGAGCATTCTGTTATAACACAAGCCTCTCACTCTGTGTCTGAATGCACAGAATTTAGGAGTAGACTCTATTCTGTCTCTGCAGACAGATTTATATGATAATGTTCCTTTTTTACATTCACAAGTGTTTGAAATTCCATTTAATACCAGTGCTATTTCTTTACTCAGCCTCCCCCTAAAAACAACTGAAAGACCGTGAGTTCCTTTTAAATTCAGGATTTTCTGTATGATGGTGAAGTGAAAAATACTGTCAGTTGAAATGAAAACCAAAACCTGCACAGTCTAGGCAACAACCCCCTCTTAATGGATTAAGCATCTTTATTATACTTGACAGAGTTGAGAACATCATGATCATTTCAGTATTAGCCTTTCTGAGACTATCCCATTTCATTATTATCTCTGAGTTTCTGCCACAGCTTGGCAGGAGGATGCTGGGCTGGTCTTGCCTCCTGCTGAGTTTGTTGGTAATCCAGAAATAATAAGGCTAACACCAAACTGGCATTGGTCTCAACTTCTCTCCCAAGGTTTTGTTCTGCTTGTGATCCCCACTCTGGGCTCTCAGCAGCTCTGTTGCTCAGTTAAATTTGGGACAGATCATGCAGGTGTTTGTGCTGTGACAATGTAGTGCTAAGTGTGCTGGGCCTTAATCAGGAATGAGATCTGAATTAATGGTGACACAGGAGCTGTGAATGATTAAGCAGAAGCTGCCTTCTTAAGATCTGACGGTGCAGATAGACTTGCAATGGTTGTCTCAAGGTGTCTGGTTTTGATCTGGTGTAGGAAAGCAAGCTTCACTTTAGTAATACCACCTTTTCTGTTCTCATCTGATAGTAATGTGTCACTTTTAAAGCTTTTTTATGATTGTTTTTTGTTCTGCTGTGTTTTGGTTTTGAATTGTAGCAATTTTAAAATGCAGATTAAAATGCACTGTTTTAAAAATGAGGCAAGCATGGCAGATTTCTGATAATCTTTAGGAAAACATGCTAAAGAACTGATGGGGCATTTAGAGAGAGATCTGGCAACTGTATTTTACTCTGTAACAAGGACTTGTCTACCTGGTGTGTCTTAAATATTTACCTTCAGGCAAGTGTGTAGTGGTGCTTTGAGGTACATTATTGTGGATTTGTCTAGAGCATCAACAAGGCTCCCAGGATTTGGTATCTAAGTGGATATTGCAGCTACTGGGGAATTGGTGTGATGCTTTATGAGTGCTCCTGTGTTCTTAATTCCAAAATGCCTGTAATATGCCAGCTTCTACTTGTGATATTCACCAACTTGGTGCTCAGGACCAGGGTAATGAACTGGAAGGACCTGGCAAAATGTGATTTTAAGCAGCTCCCTTGGTGGCCCGAGATTATCAGGCAGCCCAGTGGGCTCTGCTGGTCTCCTCTCAGTTAATACTAAGAGAAATTCAGCATATGGCAGTGTTTTGCAGCACCTCTCCTCCCTCACCTAATCCACCTTGCTGGGCCAGGCTCTCAGCTGCTCAGTCATGAGTAACCACCAGGCCAGACACAGCAGACTCTTGAGTGCATTCCTAAGAGTTTATTTTGCCCTGCTCTAACCTTCCAGCTTTCTGCTTTGAGTTTGCTGCTATGGTGCTGGCTTGCCACTGAGATTTGATGTCTGAAGGAATTAAATTAGACGTCAGTTGACTGAAGTGTCCACCTTGCTGAGGTGTGCTTTGGGGCACTCAAGATGAGGTTCCTGCCATGTTTTTGAGTAGCCTCTCTCAAGCTCAGGTGATGGTGGGGGCAGCAGCTCAATCCATCAGCAGTGTGACACAAGTTTGGCATCTTTGAGGGACAGCAGAGAGGAGCAAAGAGCCTTGGGCTGGAGGTGAGGTGAGCTGTGAGTGTGGGTTGTGATGCTCTGTGCTGACAGACTGTCTCCTTCCTTCTCAGTTTGCTTTTGCAGAAACTGTTAAAAAATTGTATTCAGGATATGTTGAAAGAATACATGTAAAGGAGAATGGCAGAATTTTGTTGTCCCTGCTGGATTAAGCCATCATAGTCCAGAGATCCTCTCACAGAGTGTGGGGGCTGGAGGGAATGGCACAGGGGCTGTGCACCCACTGTAGCCCTGCAAATGAGACTGGAGCACTGCACAAGTGCTGCCACATCTGCAGACCTGTGCAAAGCCCTTTTTATTGGGCACTGCTTCATTGCTTGGGGAAAATAAGAGGAATGGAGGAGATGCCTCTGGGAAGGAGTGCCAGAGGGCTTGGAGGGTGTGAGGATAGAGGAATGCTCCTGGAGAGAAGTGACAAATTTTGACTGTGATGCAGAGAAAACCTTGTCTTTCTCCTGAAAAAAAAAGTTGCTTGTAGGAACTTATTTTCACAACACATCCATGAAATGAGGAGGTGGTTTTGCTCCTGTCTTTTCAGATTAGTAGCTGTGGCAAGTAAAATTGAAGTGAAAATTTTCTGAGGTTTCGGGTGCCAAATCTGTGACCACTTGAAGCTCTGTTTTTGACAACTCCAACAATTTCTGTTAAACACAGAATGAGCTGCTACCTTTATTTGTACTTGCACCTGGCTCCCAGTGGCCCACCCACTATCACAGGGGCAAGGACCAAATTTCAGTATGTCTTCATGGCAGGCCAAGATTTGGGAAGGAGGTGAACTAGAGAGCCAGGCACTGAGTAGGAGGAGAAAATGTATATTGAATAGCTGTGTGTTCAAAGCCAATTCTTTTTTGGTCATTGTAGTTGGACACTTTTTGATCCTGTGTTTCAAAGGAAAAATAAGCTGTATCCACAAAGGAATCTAATTGAAATATATTGCCAGCTTCAGTTCTGTGGTTGCTGATGTCCCCATGGCTCTCCCTGCGACCTGTGTAGGATTTTATTTTCTCTGCAGTGCAGTGTATGTATAACCTGGTTTGGTTACTGGTATGTAACCAAACCAGCCTGGAAGCCAATCAACACAGAGAATTCCTCCTGATAGCTTATTTCACCTTTTTAAACCAATAAACGTCCTGGGACAGATGGGCAAATTAGGTGAGCTCCCCATTTAGTCCTTGAAGTGATTCTCTTAGTTCATGGTGACAAGCTCAGATTTGCCATATGGCTGCACTTGCAGGACTTAACACTTTCATTATCTGCCTGTGCTCAGCCTGTGTGGTGACAAAAGCTTTGCCTCGTGCGTTGCACCAAGCCACCGTCTGGCTGCAAACTTGGAAGAGTCTCAAAATGTTAATTTTCATGGGATAAAGTAACCATCAAGGCATTAGCATGCCAGGAAAGGAGAACAAATGAATTCTGTTCAGCTCAGAAGATACTCTTACCACGGGGGGGTTTGTGCTGACTTTGTTGAGGGATGGGGAATAGAAATACACTAACGGGCAGAAGGGAGTGTTGTGCTGACTGTAAAGATGGACACAGGGAATCTCTTGGTTTTGTTACTGAAGCAGTAGGAGGAGGAGTGCACAGGCTGCCTGAGGGTGGTAGACAACCAAAAACCCATGGAGTGGGATTTACATCCTCAGTGTGCTCTGGAACAGCACACCAGGGCCAAGCACCAACAGGCAAGGACTAGCAAGGAACTGTGTTGTGCATGGCCGTGTTCCCTTTCCTGGGCCATCCAGCACTGATTATAACTCCTCACTTTGCTTCCCAGCCTGGTGAAAAGGAAATGTTTTCCTTCTGCATTGCTGTTTGCTTAGTGCCTGCACTCAGGCTGGAGGAGCACCCCCATGTCCCTGGAGGGTGTCTGCACTGCCTGGGGCTCTGCAAAGCTTTGGATGCTGCTTGAGCCTTCATTAAAGCCACCAGCTTCATCAGGGGCTGCCTCCAGGAGGTTTGGGTCTGCAGACCAGTTTCTGCAGTAGCTGATGTTGCATTTCTGTACCTCTGGGCATCCTGCAGCTCTTGCCACTTGTTGCCAAGCTGTGAAAAGGGGATGCCATTTCTCAGCTGCTCTGGCTACAGGCACGCTGATGTGTTTTCTTACTTGGTGGGTCTAGTCTGTGTTCTCAGCCCCGTGGAGAAAAGCAAAGTTTTTGTTTGTGTATGTAGCAGGAATGGGTTTCAAATGACTGTGACCTTTAAAGCAAGCATGATAATTCAGGGAAGCAAGCAAGGTCAAATGTGCCTTCTCATTCTTTTAAATACAACTATCCTTGGCAGCTGCGTCTTAACTTTACCCTGTGTTTGCAAGCTGCCAGCATCATTGCATCGTCCAGAAATCTTAAACTGCCACACTCAAGTCAGCCCTTACCTTCCTTAATAGAACTTGGAAGCTGAAGGTGTTTTCAGCTCATTTCCTGCATACCCTGGGGGGACTGAAATTCCAAAACAGACTGAAACTTCTCAGGTTGCAAAAAAACAGGGAAGGAGTTGAAGCTTTCCAGTGACATCACCTTGTGCTGTGCTGGGGGTCCAAGGAGGCTTTATGGGGAGTGCAGGGACCTGCCAATTCCCTCTCCTCCCTTGCACCCTCACTGTGCCTGGGTTGCCCCAAAAGTTGCTCCAGCACCAGCAGGCCCCAGATTATGGATTTGGGGAGCAAGTGAGTTCACAGCACACCCTTCAGCTGGTATCTATTTATTTTCCACCACACTGGTTACCCTTTGGCAGGGCAGACAATCAGGCACCGTGTGTTGGTGTGCTGTCATACCCTGTGGCAGCCCACAATCAGGGTGGCTGCACTCTGGGTTCAAAGGTCTTTTTAAATTGCTGCAGATCAATATTGAATGGCAAGGGAAGCCAAATATGCTGCAGGGAGGCCTCCCCAGGTAAACAAGACAGCCATGTCCAGCAGAATTGTGCTGGTTTGTGGCAGTACCACTGTAAAATCTCATTCTTGGGTTTGGTTTTTTTGGTATACAAAAATGTGGATGGTTGAAGTATCACAAAGTGCTTGCTTTCTTTCCATGTTCTCTTTGTCCTTTGAGGATTACACTTCTCTGCAGTGTAAAAGCTGTGACAGAATTCATTATTGTCTCAGGCGTGATGGTTGGGCTTATTTTGGTTATGCAATGTGTGCAGGGAGCAGGGGGAGCTGGCAGTGCAAGGGGAGTCCTTGTCTTCTGCACACCATGTTCACTCCCAGTGTCTGCCTGCAAAGCTGGGGGTAATTTCCCCATTTACTCAGGTCAACCATTTCAAAGAGTGGTTTTGAACCACTCTGGACAATAAACTGTGAAGGTGACTGGGCATGATTTACCTATGCAAATGTCCTGAGCCCTCTCACAGTGTGCTGTGTCCTCACAGGCACTGTGTGTTCTGCCATGTGAGCCATCAGCAAGTCAGTACAGGTCTGTGGAAAATTACCTGAAAACTGAAAAACTTTTGATTTCAAAATCATTCTTTGCATTTTTGGTGAGATTATCACAACTTTTTTTTTTTTCTGATCTTGGCTGGGTGGGGAGTGACTTGTAACCCAAGGTTCTCTGACTTCCGCCTTTTTTTTTCCCACCCCGTGATCTCTGGCAGTCATAACACACAGAAATCATGACAGTGTGTTTTTCCACAAACGAATGATATCATAAATTAAGATTAGGGGTTATTTTGCCCTCTGGCATAACAGGCTATTTGCAGTGGAGGCCTTCTGCCTGGTCTGGAAGGTTAAAGGGAGGACAGGTTAGTGTGTGGGAGATTTAATTCGTACTTAAAATACCTGGGCTGTAATGGTAAAGGCGAGAAAGCAGAACGCAGGGGAAGTAAGGATACATCTTTGTGCGTGGTGCCTGTGCGTGGATGTACGTGTGCTCGTTTTTTTGGGTTCGCTTCAGACTGACTCTGCTGCAAATCATCCGGGTCTGAGGCTCCAATAATCCCTCTTTTCTCCCAAGAAATGAGCACCGCATCCACCTTTCCCGGTGCCGGAGGCTCCAACCCACAACCTTTTTAGTCGCCAGCCAGGCGTGCGCTTCCTCCCGTGCTAACAATTCTCTCGTGTCAGAATAAAGCTCTGGTGGTTTTGTTCTGAGGAGGGATGCGGCCGTTCGCCAGGTAAAATCCCAATGCAAAACGAAAGGGTTAAAATAGGGGGGAGAGAGAAGGAGAGAGAGAGAGAGAGAGAGAGAGCTCCGGTGTCTCCCCAGCTCGGGGTCGGGGAGGAGGAGGACGGGCGAGCCTCCCCCCCACAGCCGGGATGCTAAAGCGGCGAATAAATAGGGCATCTGTGGAGGAGGGGTTTCCTCTGCCATGCCTGCCTGGTCGCACAGACGGTTTCCCCCTTGCAGCTTGGGATTCGCAGGCTGAGGAATGGTTTTCCCGTGCGAACCGTAAGTGCCGTGTGGGAGCTGGGTGCCTGGTGGGTGGGGGGAGCGCTGGATGCGCTGCAGCTCCCCTGGGGCCAGCGGGGGAGCGAGTGGGAAGTGCGGCACGGTAGCAGCAGGAATTGTGCTCACGGGCCCCTGGCTTGCGATCAGCTGCGCTTGGGGCTGGCACCCGAGGCGGCCGAGAGCCTCGACAAGAACCTTCGGGGGAGAACAGGAAGCTTTTCTCCCCCAAAGCCTCCTGCGCTTCTCCGTGCCCGCACACAGCCCGGGGCACGGGATGGCTGGCACGGACCGGGAATGGCCTCGCCTTCCATGGAAAGGCCTCAGGTTTGCCTTTGGCATCACCTCTCCAGAGCGCGGCTTTTGTCCCTCACACGGTTGTTCCCCCGGCGAGTCACTGAACAAAGGTTCCTGCGCTGTGCATCTCACTCGCTCCGCGCTGGTAAACAATCCTGTCAGCTGGCAGGGCCATTTCAGCCCCTCCTCCTCCTCCAAGAGACATGCACGGAGTCGCTTTTTCTGGTGACATTTGCCTTTGTGAAGGAGAGTTTGGCATAGATGTTAGGATGTTGTTGGTTCTTCCAGACATTAAAATTTGAATGCTGCTATTTACCTTTGTTTGAGCTTCCCCCCTACCTTTTCCTGCAGCATTTTGACAGCTAAAGCAATGCATTAGGACATGCATTTTGTAATTCTTTTTGTTTGCGTGAATACATTTCAATCAACCTGGAAGCTCCTCCTACTGCTAGGTAATTCCCTGAGTAGTTACTACAAATACACTGTGTGTTTCTGGGGCTGTGCAATGATTCAGCCTGAAACAGTTTAATGCTTTTCTCTTGTAACCCAATACTGGCAACTTCATTGTGGCTATTAAGACCCAAATCCAATCTCGAGTCAAGTCAGTTAGGTCCTTCTGTTCACTTCTGCAGCCAGCTTGTAGTTATAATCTCCTACCTTTGTTGTTTTTCTGCCACTTCTATTGTGGTGTAAAGATTAAAATATTTCAAAACTGGCTTTGTTTGGCTTATTCCAGGCAACTTAAGCATGTGTCTGAGTGCTAATCAGGGTGGATTTTTTAACTTGGCCCATTGCAAAAGACAAGGCAAATCTGAATTTGTCGGGTTTTTTTAGATTAGTGGTGACATTTTTATTGTATTTTTTTGTATTGTTACCTTTTTTTTTTCTTTCTGGAGGCATGTTGAATTGTGGCAGGTGAGTTCTCAGTGAAAAGTGAACAATGGATAAGTAGGAGTTTTTCCTGTAAACAGGAAGTTTTTCCTGTTTGACCAATCTCAATTAACTTGAGATTCACACTTCATAGAGAAAGAATTCAATCAACAGTGGTGGCACCTTCCACCCTCTGGAAGAAACTGGTTTTCTGTTCTGCCCTTGAACTTTTAGTGCTGTTAATTCACTGTGTGTTGGGTGATTGATACCTGGATCTGGCAGGAAGCTTTTGCCCCCAGGCTTGGAGGCTGGCACTGTGCACTCCCACCCAGCTTCCAGAAGGGCTGTGTTTCCCCAGAAATGGTCAGGATACATCTCAAAAGAGTTCATGGTTTCTTTCATGCAAAGATCGGGTGATTTGTAAGACTATTTTCAGGGTGCAGATATGCATCTGAGAATGGTGGTTGCAAATGAAGACTTTTGTTGATGTAATTAATCTGTCTGTTTCACTCTTTTCTTTGAGCTCTAGCTGGGGGAAATGGCAGTTGCCTGTGACTTCTGTGCAAGCTGAGGATGCTCACGTTTTTCATCAGTTTACCTCTTTTTTCAGTTTAGAACCCTGCCCTTTTCCTTGGGCTCTGTGTGCTGACAGCAGCAGATCAGCCTACATGAATGTCTGGGCACAGCTGCCTTCCCATTTGTGCCCTGCACTGGTGTGCACTTCTCTTAGGTTTTTGTTCTTCTTTGGCTGCTTAGCTCAAGTTTGAGATGAATGGCTTAGAGCATTAAGGGTGTTTAAATGACTGGCAAATGCCAAATTCTATCGAGAATAAATAACAGATTAAATGACTTAATTACCATGGTGCTTCTAATGGCAATTGCTAGAAAGTAAATACAAGCTCTCAGTTCCACAATGATGCTGTCTTTGAGACTGTTGCTTCAGGTAACACTAGAAGATAAAGATCCTCATGATGACATTCATAACTTGAAAATCAGAGTGATTTCTAAGCCAAAATAATATTGGAGTGGTGGTGCCAAAAACCACACTTGGATTCTAAAATTGTTGCTTTTAAAATGTATCGAATGTACTTTCAGTCATAAATATATTTATTTATAGTCTAATATCCTTTGGTTTTGCTTTGGACTTCCTTGGCTGTGTTCATCTATCCACTATGCAGACTGAAGAAAGATCTTTAGCACCCTGTGAATTTTTCTGTAATGCAGCTTAGGGATGGGAAGCAGGTGGATAGAGGCAGAGAAAGGAGGCAGAGATGATCTGAGCAGTGCAGTAAGCTGTGGTCTCAGCAGGTCAGCTGTGCCATCAGATGGTCCCTACATGTGCCTGTCTCCAGAGCAGCTGTGGGAAGCATCATAGGATATGCAGGAGGTGAATTGCCACAGAATACAGTCAGGGACAGGGCAGAGATCAAGCCTTGCTTTCCTCCTGACTGGCCTGAAGTCATGCAGAGTTAATAATGCTACAGTGTAGATGTTTAGCTCGGACTCCTCCGTTCTGTGCTCAGCACAGAGACTGTATTGTCCATCTCTCCAGGGAAAAGGGTTCCTGAGTCACCTGCCTCTGGAGGGCCACATGCCTTGAGAGTCACTGGCCCTGCTGAGCATCGTAACCAGCCAAAATAACTGATGGGAACAGGGCAGAGGAAGAATTACTTCTCCTGAGTAAAATAACTGCCAGCACCTGAGAACACAAGAAAATGGTGCAATGACACGTTCATTGAATACCACTTAATATAAGCAAAATCAAAAGCAGCAAGATTTATACAGCAGCTGTTTGCTTGGGAGCATACAGGCCTGAACTTGGAACCAGAGTTCTGAAAAAAAGCTTGTTAAGAAAAGCAAGAGCAGCTAAATGCTTTTGTCATCCCCTGGTTTCCTCTCTGTCAGCTGCAGCAGTGGAAGACAGAGTCTGTGTAAAGGGGCAGAGGCAGGTGCTTTGTACCAGAGTCAGCAGCTTTGTAGGTGCAAGGCAGGAATAAGGTGGACCATGGACTTGGGCCAGATCCTTCAGGCTGACTTGCAGGCTTACATCAGTCAGACAAGACTAATTTTACTTTTGGAGAGTGCAGAGTTGCTAAATACTTGCCAGGAGCTTCAGTGTAGAACTGTGTTCTTCTTGCCCTCCTTGTAAAACAACTGAAAGTACTGCCTGGTGCTTCTGGGACAAGAGGCAGGGGAAACTTTCCATGCTGCTAATCCATATGAGACCCTAAATTTTCTGGCCTTACTCTTGTAAACATTAGGACTGAAATCCAGCAGGATCATTCTCATATCTCCTCCATAAGTGCTTTACTTTAAATCAAGGGTCTGGCTGACGTGTGTATCCTCTTTGGTTACCTTAAGGTTGCTAATAAGATCACAGGGTGGCATATTCATTATGGATTAGGTGTCCTGCATATCTTCTCTCATTGTATCATCAGGCAGTTGCAAAAGCCATTCATTACAGACAGTTTGGACCATTCTCCTTTAAAACTTGCCAGGATAGTTTGGCAGCAGGCAGGACAGTGGGCCAGGAAGCTGTCCAGGTGCCCTGTGTGGGCACTTCTGCCTTGGAGCAATCTGTCCCTGCCTGCATTACATGAGATCACATCCCTCAGCCTTCCCCAGTCCCAGCTTGCACAAGACCTGTGCTGCCAAGTACATCAGGCTCAACTCAGACCCCTCAAACAGTCCCCTGCATTTGGGGACATGCAGTGAACCTCTTGTACAAGCTGTCCTTGCAGTCCCACTGCTGGTTTTGTTTATCTGGTGACATTTCCCATCCTCTGTGGCAAATGAATGGGAAATGTTTCAGCCTTTTCACAATACAGACATAACTTTTTGTGCTGCACTTGACTTAAATAATTCAGGCTTATCTTGATAGTTGTTGGACTTTGCAGTAGCTGAAGGTTTAATTTGTAAGTTTGCATTTTTGAAATCACATGCAAGGTTCAAAAATTGATCCTAAAGCACAAGAATATGACTAGAGATCAGGAGACCAGCACAGGGAAGCAATGCTAGCTAAGAAATGGGCTCTCCCTGGGACATGGGTGGAATGATTTCATCTGACTTCAGAGTCTGCAGTGTTGATATTTATAGTACTGCAGGGTAGACTATTGCAGTTCATGGGGAGAAATATGTGCTTTTTGGTACAGTTCATCTCATCTTGTGATCTGGATGTTTAAGACAAGTCTGATTCAAGTAATGATTTTTTTTTCTCCATTATCTACCAATGTCTAGATGACAAGCTCTGAAATAAGTCTGAAGAGATAAGTGTCACTCTGGTGTTGCCTTTCTAGTAATTTTTGCTGGCAATTGCAGTAAATGAGAATTTCAAGAAAAATTTGAGACCAGTGAGGTAGTTCACCAGATATTCCTCCAGCACATGGAGACAAATTTGCCAAAATACAAAAGCATACTGTGTGGGTAATTTGAGGGGCTGATAGGAGGGTTTGATATGGGAATATGCTGCTAAGGCTGGAAGTAAAAAAAGTTTGTCTGCAGTTTGAGAGCTGTGCTACAAACAGCTGTAAGAAAAGCAAATTATCTCAATAATTCATTTGCTTGTCCACTGCACAAGTCTCCCTGGCCATTTGATATTCTCCCCCATCAGGATTGGTTTTTTTTAATTTTTCACCTGTCAGGAGAGTCTGGCATATCTCTGCATGTTTATGTGATGTTTAGAAGAGCTTTAGTGTTGTGGTGCTACAAGTTCTATAGTAGCTGCTGTTCAGGCCTTCTCCTCTCCTGTCGGCATCCAGAGGATGCTGAGGCCCTGGCACAGGTTGCCTGGAGAAGCTGTGCATGTCCCATCCCTGGAAGTGTTCAGGGCTGGGTTGGATGGGACTTGGAGCAGCCTGGAATAGTGGAATGTGTCCCTGCTCATGGCAGGTTGGAGAAAAAGGATCTTTCAGGCCCTTCCAACCCAAACCATTCTGTGATTCTGTGATTTTGCCAGGGTGTTGGACTGGTGGTTTGTATTCTGCCTCTCTTGGCAGTGGTACCTTTTTGATTAGTGTGAGCCTGTTGGTTGCTGAAGATGATGCTGAGCAAAATTCACAGCAGGAAAATCAAACCATAGATACCCATTTTAGTTTAAGTGGCAAATTATGGTACAAATTTCCACTTAGATGAATGTCCAGTGCTCCCTAGCAGATAAAAAATTCCCCTTGCTTATAGAGTTCCATTAAAGCCTAAACCAAGTCCTGCTTTCAGCTGTAGAGCAGGGTCCTGCTGAGCCAGTTTAGGTAGGTTTTGACTAAAACACAGCTCTGATTTACAGGCAGCAGCTTGATGCGACATGGCTTCATAAAGCCATGCCTGTCATCAGCTCCTGCCAACATCTTTTCCACTGATTGACCATCTTTGTAACAAAATGTTCTTCCTGGTTTACTTAGGGTGAAGAAACTGAAGGAAACATTTGCTTTTATACAACTATTGGACAAAAACATGAGTAACCTTCGCACCTGGTTGGCCCGGATTGAGTCTGAGCTTTCCAAGCCTGTTGTTTATGACATCTGTGATGACCAAGAAATCCAGAAGAGACTGGCAGAACAGCAGGTGGGAAATAGCAGCAGCCAGAGTAAATGAGCTAAGATGCTGCTGATTGGTCCTGGTATAAAATCACCTGTTTCTTTTCTTTAGTGAGCCCTTCTGACTGTTCGCTTTGCATGGCGTGTTCCTGCCAAGATGCGTTACTTGGAAAATTTTTATTTGCTTGCAGTTATTTCAGTATTGTGTTGAAATACCCCCACATCTCTCTGCCCCCCTTCACTCAAGGAAAACATGCAAAATACAAACAGAAGCCAATTTGCTCAGTTCAGTACAGCAGACTTCCTGAGGACTGGGCAGGGCACAGACAGTGGGCAGAGTACATGAGGATGACTTCGACTGACAAGGCGTGAATGCTGCTCTCTGCAAAGAGATGGGATTTGATGTGTTTCCCTCACTGGCTCCAGTTCTTGTCCCTTCCTTGCAGACAGCAGAGCAAGCTTGGCAGAGCAGCATGCTTGAGCTTTGGAAGGTGGATTTGTGCAGACACACCTTTGGCTGAGGTTTGATCAGAGGCAGGCTCTGAAGATCCCTCAGGGCTGGGGGAGCTGGTGCGTGAATCCTGCTGAGACAACAAGTGTGAACCAACCCTGCACTGCTGGGTGTTTGTGGGCATTTATCCAAGGCAGTGGCTTACCAGGGGATCTTAGGAGAGGAGTTGGATAGTCCTAGAGTAAATTCCTCTAGCCAGCAGCCAGGCAAGGAAAAGCACAGACTTGCAGGTGGAGTCATCCTTTGCTCAGGGCTGTGCTGTAAGTCTGGCCAGGTTCTAAGTGCTTGGCTGTCATCTGGCCATTGTGTTAAACAGCAAAACTTGCCCAAAAACTAAAGATCAAGAATATGTCTGTCAGGTTTGGAAGCTTTATGGCATCTGCCTTTAGGAACACTTATTGGTATCCTTCCCATCCTTTCCATCTTTTCTCTCTGGCTTCTGCTTTTGTGTCTAAGGATCCCTGAGTGACCCAGACCTGGGGACTCTGTTCTCTGCTGGTTGGTGTGGCTGTCCTTGTACTCATGTCCCAAATGTCACAGGAAGGGCCAGCTCCTCTGTGACAGGATTGGAGGTGGCTCCCACTGATGGCACTGCAGGAGCTGGTCAAACACCAGGAGCCTTGGCCCAGCACCTCTCATGGTTTCATCTGCACTGTGAATGGTCATGTAAACAACAAAGAAATATTTTCTTCTCATTCAAGCCTTTTGCATTCTCAAAGACCGTGATAAATTGCCAGGCAGAGCAGAGCATGGAGCACAAAGGAATTGTGTCCAAACTAATTTATTTTTATTATGAGCATTCAAGCTTTAGCTGGCTATAAGAGCCATCATTTGCTGCTCAGAGCTACTAACTGCTTAATTTTTTGGCTGCTGTTTTATAGATACAGACCTCTAGGCACCTCTAGACCCTGTCTACAGTAGCTTTTTAGCAGGCTGAGTATGAGAAGACTATTATGACTAAAAAGACCACAGTAAAAAGAAAACTACTTTTGTTCTGCATTAGTGAAACATTTGTCTCAATGAAGAATAAAAAGATCTTTCCTGGTTTTACCTGAACAATTATTTCAGCAAGAGCAATGGTGAGAAATATGCCCTACAGGCTTCTTTTATTTGACATCTATGACTGGAAAAGCTTTACCTGTGCAGTCTTGAATAATGAAATTTAAAAGTCTTGTGTATGCACAGAGGTGTTTTATGGCATGTTTGTTCAATTAAAGGATGACGATTATAACATGAATAATATTAATTTTAAGATTGCAAAGATGTTTCACTAATACAAAAATCTAGCAGTGTGTAGTCTGTTAAAGCTCTCTGGGCAGTGCTATGCAGAGTTGAGGGAATGGTACCTCTCGGGCTCCATGTATGTTCCTCATCCTCTCCCTTAGTTTGTTATCCTTTCTCATTTAATGCAGTCAGGTCATTTGGAAAACAGCAAGGATTCTGTCTAGGCTATTCCATGAACCCAGGCATGGCTTGAAGTAATGAGATAGTGTCAGCAACATTACCATTAGAATTAATTAAATTAAATTACAAGTTAGAATTAATTTTAATCTGTGATCAGAATTCTCATTTTCACTAATACACCTGTAAATCCAGTGAAATTTAATGAATTCAGAAGACACTCTCCAGGTACCAGTAGTGAGACAGAGCCTGCTCCCAGCTGTGGAGCCTGTGTTGAAAAGATACTGATGCATCTTGCTCAGTAAATAGCTGTGGATCCTTAGTAACCTGTAAAAAATTCTGTTGGGTCTCCTTCTGGTAGTCTCATCCATGTAAAGAATTTCACTTAAACATTTCTTAAAGCTGTTCATTCCTACAAATCCCAGAAGCATATTTTGACCATTTATGGCTCAGCCTTTGATTCAGGTACCCATGTAGAGAACCACTGAGAACTGCCACTGAATGATTCTCAACTCCTTGCAGCTTGTTGACTTCTAGGAAAAATCTTCCTTCTACTCAGCTTGTATTTACTACAAGCTGTGTCTGTTTTGGAGGGGTTTGTTTGTTTTACTTTGTTTGGGTTTTTTTTTTTTTTTTTGAAGTCTAGAGCAAAACCAATTCTGCTTCATCTGTTGACTGAAATCAGTAAATACCATTTAATGGGAAGGCCAGTTCATTTTTGTCAGGAAAATACTCATTTGTGTTTGTTGCTCTAGTGTTATTCAAGCAAAAGTCTCTGTATCCTGCATTAGAAAAAACAGAAATGGGTTGAAAAGTGGCGTTGTAGTGGCTATTGTCATTTTATTAAAGTTGGTAGCATAGTACAGATCTACCTTTTCAATAAGAAATGTTTAGAAAAGGCTTTTTTTTTCTGTCTTTCAATTACACTGACTTTATTTGTAGTGATGGGTACAGGATGAAAGGCCAGACTATCTTGGAGGGAGGTGCAGGTTCTGGAAGAGAAACCTGTAGTGTAGATTAGACAAAAGGTCTTTGCCAGACCCTGTCAAACAGTCTGTCAGAAGAGAAGCCCTACAAGAGGGATTAAGAAAAGCAGTGTACCACCAGGTATTTGTGTCCTGTGTTTGTGTTTCATGCTGCAGCCAATAAATGCAAGTACTGCTCTAGGAGTTCTCTGATGAGCCTTTCAGTGTAGTAACCTGATATGAGACAGTCATCTTGTGCTGTCAAAATTAATAAGAATTTATTTATGGTATAGATAAGATTTGGAGTTTGAATGCACATTAAAATTGTCCAGACTGTTAATGAGAAGATTGAGTTTAGACTGAGACACCAAAGGTGGACAACCCTTTTTTTACATGTTGGCTCTCTCCTGACCTGTATCATCTGCACAGCTCATCCTGCAAGGCTTTTTAAAGCTAAATCAGCTTTTCCTGACATAGGATTTGCTCTTTCCCCATCCTCTGCAGCATTTTGAAAGGGCATGGGTGGGATATAGCCATGCATGTTTCCTCCCAGTGACACTGTGTGTTTCCTCGCACTGACACTGTATGTTTCCTCCCAGTGACACTCTATGTTTCTTCCCACTGACACTGTTCTTTTGCATGGCAGGACCTGCAGAGAGACATAGAGCAGCACACGGCGGGCGTGGAGTCCGTGTTTAACATCTGTGAAGTCCTGCTGCACGACTCAGATGCGTGTGCTAATGAGACAGAGTGTGACTCCATCCAGCAAACCACCAGGAGCTTGGACAGACGGTGGAGAAACATCTGTGCCATGTCCATGGAAAGGAGAATGAAGTACGTCTCCTATTCTTACCCTACAGAAACCTGTGGCAGCATTTTGAGGAAACGCTGTAGCTTTTGCCACGAGCTGAGTTTTGAGGAGGAAAAAAGAATCCAGAGTTGATAGTTAGCTTGTGATAAAACCTTTCTGTTTTTGCTCTCTCAGAATCGAGGAAACCTGGCGTCTGTGGCAGAGGTTTTTGGATGACTATTCTCGCTTTGAAGATTGGCTGAAAGCATCTGAAAATATAGCAGCTAGGCCTAATTCTTCAGAGGTCTTGTACACACATGCAAAAGAGGAGCTGAAGAAATTTGAGGTGAATTTTTAAACTGCCTTTTTTATGCTCAGCATCAGGCTGCTGAATACTTACTGTCTGTGCAATATGCCTTAGTCTCTGGAAAACACTGGTTTGGCATTGGTAGTATAGAGAAGATAAATAATTTGCTGAGTGTGCAGCTGCTAGATGTCTGTTTGTTTCCAGAATTTTTTTTAATGTGTAGAATACAATACTCTGAATAGACACTTAAGAGTTTAAAGCCTTGCTTTTTATAGGCAAGAGACTTTTGTAGTGTGATATTTATTCTTTTCTTTCTTCTCCTAGTGAGCTAAGTTTGAGCAGATGGTTTAAAATACGGGTCTATAAAATCTGGATTTAG
The DNA here is from genome assembly GCA_024865655.1 of Emberiza elegans. Classification (NCBI taxonomy): domain Eukaryota; kingdom Metazoa; phylum Chordata; class Aves; order Passeriformes; family Fringillidae; genus Emberiza; species Emberiza elegans. The sequence continues at coordinate 33,342,205 of JALJVW010000139.1, forward strand.
TTTTGCAGTTGGACGGTCTGTTTTTAAGGGGGCAGGCACCATCTCTCCTGATGGGTAATATCCACATCCTGAGTGTTACCAGGCAGTGAGCTCCGGCTTTGCCTTGCAGGCGTTCCAGCGGCAGATCCACGAGCGGCTGACGCAGCTGGAGCTGATCAATAAGCAGTACCGGCGCCTGGCGCGCGAGAACCGCACCGACTCGGCCAGCAAGCTCAAACAGATGGTGCACGAGGGCAACCAGCGCTGGGATAACCTCCAGAAACGAGTGGCTTCCATTCTCAGGAGGCTCAAGGTAGTGCCACAGTGGGGTGAGGGAGTGAGGAGCACTCGCAGGGTGCCGGTTTTCAGCTTCTTTTTTCTGCTTCTGTCAAGGTCAGGATTGAAGCACTAGAGACATTGTTTCATGTTCAGACTTAAGATGTTTATTATTTCTTATTTGTATTACAAGTGATGAGTTTTGCAGCGTTCTACTAACAAGCTACAAAATGGCTAACTATTTTTCCTTATAAGGTGTTTCAAGGCTAAACTATCTAATTAAGAAATGACACTTAAATTATTTTTACTTTTAACTCAATAACTAATCACTCAAAGTCCACAATGTAGACTTTTCTGTCTTATCAGAAAATACTACCCAAACTCATGAAGAAGAAGGACTAGCCTCCACTCTAAAACTTCTATCTTGGTCTCTATATATAACTATATTCTAAAACTTTAAACCCGAAGTTTTCTACTTAGTACTTTTCTAATCAAACTACACACCTGTAATCCCAGTGCTATTAATCAGTTTTGGAAGCCTCCATGGCCTCAGGTCAAATGTAGTATTCTCTTGTGGGTCTGTGCCTTTCAGCATAGAACGTTTAAAATTCTCAGCATCCAAGGTTCTGCAGGAATTACCCATGAGCAAAGCCTACATCAGAGCAACTCTCTCTGTCCTGAGCTACTGGCATAGCAGGGGAGCTCTGGAAGGGTCACTGAGTACATGGCATAAACCTCTCCTTGGTAGATTGGTTTTTGGTAGCTGAAGAAAAGCTCAAAGTAAGAAGGAGTGCAAATTTTGAGAGGTCAATTGCAATACTCACTGCTCCTATCACACTTTGCTCTTACCCACTTGTAATGGGTGGATGTGTTCATGCACTTGCACCTTTTCCATAGATAAGAGAGAGACAAAAGGGCCCCGAGTGCAGATATGGTTTGGAGTTTCCAACTCAGCTCTACTTCGTGCCAAGTTGTGATTCACCAACAAGGCATTAAAGATGGAGATATGATAGAAAGCAGCTCCTGCTGTGCTGCCTGCCTGATGAGGAAAGTTGTTGGAGTGTATTCCAAAGAAGTATCCTGCTCATCAATTAAACTGACTCTGGGCAGACACTCTGTGCTGTGCCTTGGGGGAAACTTGTCGCTGCCAGATTTTTAAATATAGGAGTGCTGTAAGCAACTGACAGGGAAAACTGTTAGCTCCCAAAGTCAGTGGATGAGGCAGTGAGAGCAGTGATGGGGTTTGATCTGTGCAGCTACGAATTGTTGTATTTGGGATGTTACATGATCCCCTTTCTGAAAAGTAAATCCACCCATGAGAACAGGCAAGCTGCATGTCTGTTAGCAGCTTCTGTGGGACATGCCATGCCAAACAGTGCATGCCATTAATTACCCTGGCATGGTCATACATGATCCAGCCTCTCCATTGTAAAATAAGTAAAAACTGATTTTAATCTCATAGTTTTAATTACTTTCATTGGAGATGAGGGTTGCTTCCTTTTTTATCTCTGTTTTAAGTTTAGAACAAATTAGGTGTTAAGCCTCAGTCCAAGTAACTGTTGCTGGTGTAATGATGTGGGAGAAGGAATGTGTGGAATCAATAATGTAATTTTATAGAAGCATCTTGAACTGCTAAAAGTTTACTCCCTCTTTTGTACAAAGAGTGTGCTAGGGCACTGTTCTAGCATCCCTGCAGGGAGGGGACAGGTTTTATACATGGCATGCTGCTGTTTGTGTCCTGTTGGCCTTTAAGGTGAACAGGAGTTTTGAAATAAAACACTGATTTCAGAGAGCTCCTGTGACCTGTCTCTTTTAGTAGCTGAAGTCATGTAACACTGGCTCCTCTTTTCCATCCAGCACTTCACCAATCGGAGAGATGAGTTTGAGGGGACAAGGGAAAGCATCCTTGTCTGGCTCACAGAAATGGACCTACAGCTGACAAACGTGGAACACTTCTCAAAAAGTAACTTTGATGACAAAATGCGCCAGTTAAATGTACGTATCCTTCTGAAGCAGTTTTTACTAAGCCCAGTGATCCTCTGGGGCTGCCCTTGCCCGACAGAATCATCCGTTTTCTTTAACTTCACAGTAGCCACCACATCTCTATAGGACTGTATTTGTTTAAAGACAGCAGTAAATTTTAAAGACATATCGCTGGCTGGGGGTGTATGTACAAATCACAAATGGGATGGGACTGCTGTGGAACGTGCCTTGAGCTGTTTTATTTTCCAGCATCACTCATTACATGGTTATGACAATGGGAAGATGCCATCAGCTCACATCCCAGGCAGCAGACCAAGAACTTAATGTTACAACTTACTTTATAAGTTTTTTGACCAATCACACAAAGCAAAAGCATATTAATGGTAGTTCCATTCAACCACTATAAGGACACGTACCTCTGGTTAAAACAATGCTTGCTCATTTAGAATACAATCCCTGCTTGTAAGCCTTAAAACACAATGCACAGAGCTCCATTATTAAGCTTCAAACTTCCTAATATCTTGCTAGATAAACTTTTCTGTAGCTTAGGGAGTTATTCTAGACAAGCGTTAATACACACACCATTGTTCTATTTGTCCTTGCTTTTCTACTTTTTAAATAATTTTTCTGCTGACCTATCTCATGGCTACTGCTTAGCTCTATTCACAGTTCTGCTGTCTCTGAGGCCTGCCTTTTGCAGCTTTCCCAAAACCCTCTGATTTTGTGGATTCCCACAAAGACATATTGTCTGAATTGAGATTAATCTCTGCATTATTTAATTCAGATTCAGTGTTCAGGCTCAGTTCTGTCCTGCCATTTTCTCCTGACAGTGTGTGTCAGTGACAGTGGTGTCTGGCCTAGAAAGCAGCAGATGCTGCTTAACTGCAAGAGCTAAATTCCTAAATTCAGGAATTATTTTTTGGTGCAAATATTTTTTGAATTGGCATTATTGTACAATCTCTCCTCAGAGCTCATGTTTGTAGCTGGGAATTTCAACAGAAATTAGACACCAGCAATGTGCAGTGATTCTAAGGAATATACTAGTTCTTTCTTACATTATATGCTCATTTTTCCTGTCTCCCTGCACTGTTACTGATTTGGGATGTTGATTTACTATTGTGTAGGCTGGAGACCCAAGCAACCAAATAAACTTCTTGGGTACTGAGAAAAAGATTGTGTGTACCAACAGAAGAATAATCTCTGATTAGCTGAACTCTTGTGTCAGGACACTGCGCCCATAGTGATGTACACATGGGTGGAAAATGTCACTTCATTTAGAACTGTAATTCTGCTCATGAAACGAACCTTTGAACCTCTTGAGTAAAAAGATATTTGCCAAATTAAATTAGACAACAATGTCAATTGTTGCTTGTCTTTCACTGCAATGAGCTAGAAAACAGGGAGAAAGCTTGGGCTAGAAAGAGCCAATGGAGAAGTAATTATTTTTCTTGTATGTTCCAAATAGGGTTTCCAACAGGAAATAACATTAAACACCAATAAAATTGATCAGCTAATTGTTTTTGGGGAGCAGTTGATTCAGAAGAGCGAGCCTATGGATGCCATCCTGATTGAGGATGAATTGGAAGAGCTTCATCGATACTGTCAGGAGGTGTTTGGGCGAGTTGCCCGGTTCCATCAAAGACTGACTTCAAGGGATCCTGTAAGAAGCAATAGTTGTTTCAATGCTTTGACAAGATTTTGGTGTTTGAGTTGCAATGCTTATTTTACTTTTTGAATTGCAATTGCTTACTCCTAGCAGCTTGACTGAGTGGTTTGATCTCCAGTGGCTCAGGAGCTCTGCAGTAGATGTGCCAACCTTGCTAAATCTTTGTTGCCAATCCTTTCATGCCTCTCCATCTGCAGAATCTGGATAATAGCATGGAGGTTATTCCTAAGGTTCAGAACTATATAGCTGTGGCTTGAAGGCTTCAGAACCTTTTGGTGTTTTTAATATCACTTTGTTTTCCTTACCTTCAATAATGTGCTTAGAATATCTCTATGTATTTGTTTGTCTACTCCATCTGTCCATGTTGTTGTGAGAGCCCTGAATGGGGAACAGCATGCACTTTGCTTTTCTCTGGGAACTTACAGATAATTCTCAGTTTGCTTGGCCTCAAAAAGAAAGAACATCTGTTAGAAAGCTGGGTAAAGGAAGGAACATGAACAAGTAGCTGTTCACTCCTGCCTGAGCATCATTTCCTGACTGACCTTTTTAACTCTATTTGGAAGTGGGTACTCCTTCTGCAAACTGGACAGATGCTGTGGTGGTGGTTGAGTGCCTTGAAAGGGGAGAGGTAGCTGCTGATGTGAGAATTGGTTTTGGCAAAAGAGGAAGAAGGCAGAAATTATGTTTCCCTTTAATTTTAGGCACATGGTTTCTGCAGCTGACCACAAAACTGTCTTCAGTAGTACTGTGTGGTTCAATCATTATCTCATTAAGATCTCTTTTAAATCTTATTAATATGCAATAATTACTTACTTGTAGGGATTGGATGATGAAAAAGACAACTCTGAAAATGAGACAGATCAAGAAGACTCCAGAGAAATCCAGAATGATCCCTGGCATAAGAAAGCCATCACTGAGGGGCCCTCATCTACACAGTCCCTTTGCCACCTCATGCCCCCGACTCAGGGCCATGAGAGATCAGGCTGTGAGACCCCTGTCAGCGTCGACTCCATCCCACTTGAGTGGGATCACACAGGTGATGTGGGAGGTTCTTCCTCTCATGAAGATGATGAAGAAGCAACATATTACAGTGCTCTGTCAGGTGAGAACCAATGTCCAGCACTTTGGTTTGACATGGACAGCTGGAGGATGTCTCTGTGTGGGAAGGGAGGGGGATTGAAGTCTTGCTCCCACATTGTTGGTTGGTTTTCAAGTACCATTTATAGGTGTGAGCATGTTCATCTCTTATATGAAGGAAATGGTGCTGTCTAAACCAAGCTTTTGTTTTTAGAAACATCAGAAGGTTTTAGAAGCCTTAGTGTTTAAGAATGTTTGAAAATGGTACCAACCACTTTGTTCTTTGTCTTTGCTGTCCTTCATTGTTTCAGTTGTTTTTCATAGTTGGAAGATACTGAATAGTGAGGAAAATGACATTATTCTTTTTTCAGATGTAGAAATCACTGAAAACCCTGAGGCATATCTTAAAATGACCACAAAAACTTTGAAAGCATCTTCTGGTAGGCACCTGCTAATGCATGTGTCTGAACATGGCAATCTCCCTGTGCTGCACGCTATATTCCTCAACCTCTCTCATACGTAATGTCTGACTTCCTGCCTTGTGTGGACACCATGTCTCATCCTGTCATGGTGTTCTTACGCTGCAGTATCCACATAGACATTAAAAGCAGTCGAGAACACACCATTTAGATTTTGCCTGGTAAATGCCAAGGTGGTTAACATGCATTTCGTTGTACTGATCCAAAGTCTTTTGGTTCTTTCTCGGTGGTTTGCTCTGGGTAGTATCAATTTTTGGTTGTTTCTAATTTTGGTTGCATATCTACTGAAGGCAATAGCTCCAACTCTGCAAGTATTTTTTTGTGGTTTGTGCATGACAGAACTGTGTGTGTCCTGTCTGTTAAATCCAGAACAAACATTCTCCAATCCAGGACATGTCTAACTTGTTCCCTCTGACATGTTGCAGATGTGTGATAGTTGTTGTTGGGATGCAGACTTTACAAAACCATGGTGCAGCCTTGCCTTTTGGTTTTTTTTTTTTTTGAATACTCTAACCTGTATTCAAGCATTTTCCAGAAGAAAACAGAATGTCCCATAACTGCATGGCTCTCATCTCATTACCTTTGAAACACTGTTGATGTTTTGCAAATGTGCATGCTTTGCAAGGAAAGCTGCAAAACTGTCATTTTTATGCCATAACTTGATGCCATTTTATTCAAAGCGCTTTCTAACTTAATACAAAGCAACAGCTTCCTTGTGGAGGTGGGATCTTGCACTCATGGTGTGTGGTTTTGGTTTTATTTGTTTCAGGAAAGTCTGTTTCCGAAGCTCATCCTTGGCATTCTCCAGGTAGCCCAGTCTGCAGGAAACACAGATATAACCAGTCAGAGATGGTTGGAAATGTGTTGTCTGGACCAGAGACAAGTACTCCCTATAAACCAGACTATGTGAGTTGGAGGCTCTGTGGGCACTGAACCTGAACTACAGAGTCTGTCTGTTGTTCTGTGTAACTCCACCCTCTTCCCTTCTCCAGCATCAAGGGAAAGAATAGTTGAGGTGGGGAATTTTCACTTCATGCCAACTTAGGCATTATTTCTGGTGGCTCAGGTTGGACTCCTGGTCAGTCAGGGTCTGGAGGAACTTCCTTCCACTATTGTCATAGGACAAGTCTAGGAGAATTTAACCCCCACAAAGGACAGGGTATGAATCTCTTGATAATTACTGCCATATTTCCCTTTCCTAAGTAAATTTGAAGAGTCTTAATATGCAACACACCATTTAATCTTCTTCTAGGCACTGAAAATGGCTTATTGTCCATTGGTGCCTCAGCCTTGGTGGCTGTTTGGCAGCCATGGCTTCACCAGCAGCTGCCAGGCTCAGTGGCTCTGGACCCACTGTCAACATTCTTCCAGGCAGGGTGGTACTGGTATCAGGCTGCTTTTGTCATCATTAATCCAGTCTCAGAGCCTTAGCGTCAATATTACCAAGACCCACAGTCCAACAAAGAACACCAGCAATTGTACATTGTCTGGAACTCTAGTGCAAAAGCAATTAATTTGCCATGTCCACTCTTGCAGTCATTGGCATCACCATGGTGTGTGTTTGTTTGCTCGAAAGGCACAGAGAGCCAGTGTAAACTGGTAGCAAAGCTGCAGAAGCCCAGTGCTAAATCTGATGTGCAAGAGCTCAGCAGCAGCCCAGCCACCCCAGAGTAGCACAGATTAGGCTGGACCTTTGACATCCTGTTAACCTGCAGGGCTCACCCACCAAAATGTCATTCCAGGTAAAGCAGCTCAGCTCTGCAAGCAGCAGCAGCAGCAAGGAGAAAATTCCATCTGCCAACATGAGTGATGAGGAGCCCCAAGATGACCAAGAACCTGTGAATCTAGCAGCAACAGAGAAGCAGCCAGGTACAGAGCATTAGGAGTGGCTGTGGGGCTGTGGTGTTTGTCCTGTGACTCTGGGAAGACAAAGCAGATGTGGCACAAAGGCAGCATCTTTGGGAACTAGAAAAAAAAAAACAAACATATTTTGCCAAATTTCCAAGCCACTAAGCCACTGAGCTCCCTTCTCATCTGGTTCTGTCCAGCCCATGTATGCTGTTCAAAGCTTTCACATTTTCTGCCAGAATTGAGATTTTTCTTTCATGACATACTTCTATCTCTTTGCTGCTTGTAGTAAATGGGAACAATTTCACTTTTGTCTGATACTGAACACTTCAGGGGCTTCTAATCAGATTTCAAACCAAAGGTTCTATCTAAAACAAGATTGCTATGTGGAGTTACTGGTACTCTATATAACAAGATGCTACAGCTCCCATTTACAGAAATGTTTGTTCAAAGCTGGTAATGCATTCTGTTCTTCAGTATCTTTACAGTGGTCCTTTCATGCAAACAGACCAGCAGGCTGGTTCTCTTGACATTTTAGGACCTCATTCTTGGTTTCAGGTGCTTGAGATTGTAACAGCACATTGTACTGCAGTCACAAAAGCAAATCATGTGATGAAAAGAAGGCTGCAGCTACATGCACCAGCTCACTTACTTTGTTTCTCTGGTCTCACAAATAGTCCAGGGTTGTGTCCCATACGTGGGATGAGTGGGAATAACCTGAGAATGGTTTAGATATGCTTTCAGAAAGTGTCACTGATCACACAGGTGGCATCTCCATGTCCTTTAGCACTGAATTGATGAAAGAATCATTAAGAGTCATTAGAATGGTTATTGTTGCAAGAGACCTTAAAGTTATCTTGGTCCAACCCCCCTCCCATGAGCAGGGGCACCTTCCAGCAGACCAGCTTGCTCAGAGCCCCATCCAACCTGGCCTTGAATGCTCCCAGGGATGGGGCAGCTTCTCTGGGCAACCTGAGCCAGTGCCTCACCACCCACACAGTAGGGAATTTCTTCCTAAGCTTTAATCTAAACCTGCCCTCCATCAGTTTAAAGCCATTGTCCCTTGTCCTATCACTCCATGTCCTTGTCAAAAGTCCCTCTCCAGCTCTCTTGGAGCCCCTATAGGCACTGGAGGGGGCTCTAAGGTCTCCCTGGAGCCTTCTATTCTCCAGGCTGAACAGCCTCAAATCTCTCAGCCTGTCTTTACAGGAGAGCTGCTCCAGCCCTTTCATCATCATTGTGGCTTCCTCTGGGCTCTCTCCAGCAGCTCCACATAGACATAAACCACAAACCCAGATCCTAACTGCTGGATCGTATTTGTCCCATGCTGAATTTTGGTGTCCACCAAATCACAGCTGAGCTCATTGAATTCTGTCTCCTTAGTTTTGGTCTGTTCTTCCAAGTGAATTAAAACATCTCCAAACGATATCATTAAGGTTCTTTGTAGCATTGCTATGTGGGTAACTTGACCAGCAATATGAAATTTAGACACTGCAGAATCTCAAGAAAAGGTTGAATGACAGTAATACATTACAGCAGTTAATTCATCTCAAGTAGCATGGAGAATAATTTTGTTGCAAAACTTCTTGCAAGAGAATATTCATCTGTTCATCTCTTCATCTGTTTTATACACTCCTTCCTTTACTGAAGATTTAAATGTTTGAGTTTTTTTTCCTTTGATTTGCAGGCATTATTGATAGGTGGGAGCTCATCCAAGCTCAAGACCTCAGAAATAAACTTAGGATGAAACAGAAACTGCAGCAGTGGCAGCAGCTGGACTCAGACCTCAGTGACATCTCTGCTTGGCTTGATAAAACTGAGCAAGAGCTGGAAGAGCTGCAAAAAATGAAGCTTCCAACCAGCATGCAGGCATTGGAACAAAAGGTCAAGAAATTGAAAGTAAGTTATGGCTTGCTGAGAAGAGGGATTTCAAGATGCTGATGTTTTTTAATCAGTGCTCTCCTGGGATCAGTTGGCAGCATGGATGCCAATAGCAATTCTTGTGCCACAGGGGACCTGAACTGCTCTCAGCTAAGAGGGCTAAAGAGGGTCTTAGGCAAGGTGCTTCTGTCTTCATATACAGAGATCAGCAGGCAGAAGTAAAAACCTCTCCACTTCCCTCTTTCTGTTTTCTTGCACAGTGATATGGATATCTTTTCCTTGTGCCATTCCCTCTATACAAACCAGAAACAGACTGAAAATTAGCCAGGTCTACAGGCTGCAAAGTCTAGGCTGCCATTTTCAAATTGAATTAAGGTTGGGATGTAATTCCAGCAGGAGACTGACAAAGATCTGCTCTAAAGCTGTGGTTTCTGCAACATGAGCCAGCAGGTTACCTGGGCACATGTAAGTGCTGGGGCCATGGGACTCAGGCAATGAAATGCCTCAGGTTCAAGTCTGAGAGAGCAAGTGTTCCTAAAATCTGTGAAAGTGCAGAATCCCTGTGTGCTCACCCCTCACCAGCTGCCCCATGCAGAGTCACCCTGAGGCTACTGGTCAGTCTGGTGTCACCCTTGGGGTGATGCTCACAAACAGGAGACTGCAGGACAGAGGAGGGATTTCTTAGGCATGCTGAGAGTATGTTTAAGCCTGCATGTCCTGGAGTAGTTATTAGGCCAGGGACAATGACTCTGCACTCCAGTAAGATCAGCTCTGACTCCTTCAGCCAGTCTGGAACAGGCACCAAGCCCCAGGAAAGTTTGATGGTGCCTCCAAAGTGGAGGGAGGTGTTTCCCTTCAGCCTGGAGTTGGGTGTCTGACCTCCTCAAGGAGCAGAGCTTCACTTCTTCTCTCTTCTGCATCTGCTTAAGAGGAGTCCAGCTGGCTGTAAATCCCATTTTCAGACAGTTTGGCTTTAGAGGGGTGTTAAAAGAAGCTAGTGTGTTCTAAGAAGTGAATTTCATAAGGTGTCAGGACATCCCAAGTGCCTGGGATAAGGATAAAGCCAGTCTGCCTGCAGAGTGGCTTACTGGTGTTCAGAAGTCTGTTTGCTTTGTCTGATATTGAAAGAAACTTTATTGCTTGGAGGAGAGGGGGACAGGATCCTTTGATGATTGAAAAAAAGTAATTTAGACCAGCAGTTTTCTACAAGTGGAACTCAGATCTTGAGATTGACACTCTTGGTTAAAAAGGCTGCTGAGAAAAGCAATCTGAGCTTTGTGGCTTGTGGGATTCATCCTGCAGCTCCAACTTCCCTACTGCAAGAGCAGCTTGGGAAAGATGAGTACCCTTGATTCAAACTGTAAACTGGAGGGTACAAGGAAGGTATTGTTTGGATTTTTAAAAAAAAAAAAAACTTCAGAAATACAGGGTCAGTTTTAACATAGAGGTGGTTAGATGATATGACCATGACTGCAAATTCCATATTATTCCCCCTGTAATTCTAAGGGAGAGGAGGAAAGCAGGCAGTACTGCCTTCTAGGGGGACCTTGAGAAGTCAGAGAAATGGGTTGACAGAAACTCAGACCAGAGAGAAGAAAAATATTTTCTCACAATGGGGTGGTCTGATGTAGGAAATGGTAAAGGTAAGAAGATTTTCAGAAAACTGGGAAAAGCAGGCCTTAGAAACAGAGCAGAGAAAACTCAGAGCTGGATGCAGCTGCAAAGTCAGAAAGTAGAAAAGGTTGTAATAACTTTTTATAAGAGAAGCAAGCATTGTGTGAAGATGTGTACGTGTACTTTTAGTAATTGGATAGAGCAACTGTCTGTAAGCTTTAACAATACACTATTAACTAAAAAGTTCTTAAATGTTCTGAAGCAAAGAGGTCTTTGGCTGCTGCTGGCTGTACATGAGCTTTGCCATCTCTCTGTTGTCTCAACCATGTAATGAGGCTGATGCTGCAAATAAAAGCTCAGGAAATGTACCCCAACAGTCCCATCCTGTTTGTGGAAAAAACAAACCTCCAAACACAGTCTGGTGTGGGACCAGGGGCCCAGAGAGGGTGGGGAATCTCCATCCTGTGAAATACTGAAAATTTAAATGGATGAGGCCCTGAGCATACTCCTTGGTGTTTGAAGTTGGTCCTATGTGGAACAGGAGAATGGAGTACAGACCTCCAGATGTCCCTGTCAGCATTATTCTAGGATTCTGGGTGGCAAAACCTTTATCAATTAGGAGAAAATACCATGTGATGATCAATGGGAGTATTTATCCAAATGTCAGGGACACAGCTCAGAGGAATTGAAAGGCAGATGTGGATTAAGCATAATGCCTGTGACTTACGGAGAAGCACAAGCCCAGTCACACTTATTTTCTTCAAAGTGCAGGTTTTGGCTTTAAAAAAACCCAAACATAAACCTGCCTCAATATGTTTCTTAGCAGTATTGAGAAGCCACCAAACATCCTTCCCCGACACTTGTGATACTTTTGAGTGTGTGGTTTTATTGTAAATAAACATGGTTTTCATCATTCATGAAAACTTCTAATCTTCTTTTTCTGCCAGGACATGCTTAAAGCATTTGACAGCTACAAAGCAGTGTTGCTTTCTGCTAACCTGAGCAGCAAAGAGTTCCAGAAGGCAGACAGCACAGAGTTCAAGGAGCTGCAGAACAGGCTTCGGAAGGTCAACTTGCACTGGGAGAAGGCAAATCGTGCACTGGACAGCTGGAGGAAGGGTTTGCAGCAAGCCTTGCTGCACTGCCAGGTACATCCCACATGCCAGCTTGCAAGGGAAAACTCTTTGGGATTCTGTTGAGGAGAGGGCAGAGGGGTAATTCCTGCCCATCAGTGGAATGGTCACTCACAATTCAAGGCACTTTGTTTCTTGATAAAGTTGCCTCTGATGGATTGAAAAGGTTTGGTAAAATGTCTTTGAAGTGGATAAAGCCCTTTACTACATAGGTGGAATACTTTAACAAAGTTTCTGTACCCTCACTAATTGTGAATTTATTTGTAGGTGAAGGCACTACAAAGGTGTTTTTCCTCTTATGGGCCAATCTTTTTGTTTCTCTAGGATTTCCAGGACCAGAGCCAAAAGCTAATCCTGTGGTTAGCAAGTGCTGAAAGCCGGAGGAATGAGGCCCAAATCACAGATCCCAATGCTGATCTCAATACAATGCTGGAATGCCAGAAGGAGCTGATGGTGAGTGTAGTCTTAACTGCAGCACCTCACTCTCAGCACACACTGAAGAGCAGGATGTTTGTCTCACAGTGTCTGCAGCCTGTCCTCAGACCTGCTGTACTCAGGCATGTGGGTGGTTTTTGAAATGGACTGAGATATTGCATCTACAAGGCACTTGTCCATAATTACTCACCATAATAAAGTTGCTTATGAGCAGTCTTTATGCTGGAGCATAAAAGCATTTTGAAATTTCCAATTTCGAAAATTTAATGTCTTCTCTATATGAATTACCTGCTGCCAGAACTATTTTTAAATGTTATTTCAAACAGGTACAACCAGTCTCTTCAAGAGAACTTCATTTCCTGTGTATCTGTAATAACCATTCCTGTGCCTTGCTGGTTCTCAGGCAGGTTGTGTTGTTCTGTAAAGCCTTCAGAGTTCCTCCTTTTGGGAGAACATCCATAGAGTTGAGGGTAACAGTCTGTTGTGCTGTTTTTTGTTTATTCTCAGCAACTGGAGAAAGAGCTGCTGGAGCAACAGCTGGGTGTGAACTCCCTCCAAGAGCTCACTGCTTACCTGCTGCTGAAATCAGATGGTGATTACATTGAAGAGGAGGAGAAGGTCCATGTAATTGGAACAAAACTGAAACAGCTGATTGAACAAGTCTCTCAAGACTTAAAAACAATACAAGGGAACCTGGTGAGTTGGAATTTAAATACTTGTTTGTGGATCTTCCTTACTGGAAAGAAATAGTATATTATGAGTGAAGGTATTTATAAAAAAATTGACTTAAAGCTTAAGTGCCTCCATCTTGATAAGCTGAAAAAAGAACAGTTCTGGCTGTAGGAACAACTTCAGCACCCCAAGGCTAGTACAGTATTATAACAGAGGGGTTGTGCTTCCTCTGTCCTTGACAGGCTTAAAGAGCAGAGAACAGAGAGCTCTGAGTAGGGCTTTTGGCAGGAGGTTGGACTAGATGAACTTCCTGAAGTCCCTTCCAACCTGAATTTGTGTGATCCAAACCAGGTATCAGGCTAGGAGTGTGTAATGAACACGTAGGAGTTGAAGGTTTTAGCAATGGGTTGCTCATCCTGAGGACCTGTCAGAGATATTTCCAAGTTAATTCCTGTATGCACCCATTCCATTGCAATTCCTTCATGCTGGGCACTGTAAATTTCTTTATTCTGGGGGACAGTTTATTCTCATGTGAAGGGGCAGTGGGCTGTGCACCTACAGAGGCAGTGAAAGGTGGTGTTATCTTTCAGGATACCAAAACATTCCTGCTAGTTCCAGATGACTTGGACTCAGGAGTCTATAATCCAGAAGAAGAGAACTCCAGCCCTTCTGTGAAGAAGGCAAGTATTTGTTTTTCCAATATTTTGCTATCAGCATGTAGTGTATTTTGCATGCTTAGTGTGGAAGTTCCTCAAGTATAATCATTTTACCCTTTAGGTCCATGTACCTTATTACAGTATTTACAGTCAGACCTTAAAGTCTACAGCTGTCTTTTCAGAGAAATTCCTTGTAGTTTCTGAAACCTGGATACTAAAAGCTATTTCTCTTAACAGATGGCCCTCAGGAGAACAGCTGATGGCAGGAATGGCAGCAGCACAAGGTAATATTTTTTATATGCCTGATCTCTTGAAAAATAGTGAATATGGCAGAGATGAGGTGTGTGCCAGCAGAAACCTGGGCAGCTGTTCCTTGTGGGTTGATACATGGGTGGAGGTGATTTCTGCCTACCTGTAGAGTCCCCTCTACCTACCAGCTCTGGGCTGTTCCTTAGGGAATGGTTTCCTTTAGCACTCCTGCTCCAGGACCTCTGCAGTGATGTGCAACCCTGGCTTGAGAAAATATTGTTTCTGACAAGTGGGGGATATTTTAGGTTTAAATCCTCCTTTAATTCCACCAGCATGCCTGGAAAAAGAATCTTCCCCCTGAGAGCCACTTGATACAAACAGATCATGAACGACTAAGGGAGAACTTAACCCCAGTCCACTGGGGCCTGTTCAAAGGGTAGATCTCAGTAAGCCAGGGCAGAGAAGAACCTCATCAGTGTGAATTATGTGCTTCAACACCTATTTGGAATGGTGTGTTTGCCTCCTGGGAAAAGTTAACTTAAAGTTTGTTTGTAAAGTAAAAGTTAAGTTTGTTTCCTGAAATTAGGGTAAAAACAACTTGTTTAACTCAAACCCTGAAGTGCCTGTTGTTCTGTGTTTCTCCTTTGCAGGAGCGAAAGCCATTCAGAACCTGTGCAGGCAACCCCTCGGTCTCCCTCTTTCTTCTACCGAGTACTGAGAGCAGCTTTACCTCTGCAGTTGTTTTTCCTGCTGCTTTTGCTGCTGGCTTGCATGATCCCCTCCTCTGAGGAAGACTACAGCTGCACCCAGGCCAACAACTTTGCCCGCTCCTTCTACCCCATGCTGCGCTACACCAACGGGCCCCCCCCGACCTAGGACAGCCTGCACTCTCACAAAACTCTTGGGTGGTGCTTTTTTCTCCCATGCTGCTCTAGCATCAATCAAGCAGTGAGTTTCACATCTCAAAATGTATATCTTGACAGAATTTCAGCATTTTTGTACGGGAAACAAAACTTTTTCTATAGATTTTTTTTTAAACTGTAAGCAAACACACTTTATACTTTGATGCAATAGATACACTATTTTATAGGGGCAGTGCTCTTAGGTTTGCAAGGTGTTTGGATACTGAGTTCTTAGATGCAGAAATGACACCACAGTAATGTTAAACATAGCAGTCTGTCTTGGGTGAGCATGACAAACAAGCAGGTGAAGAGGGACTTCATTTAATATGATTTCTGCACACACACACACTTCACGTTACTTGTATCTTTTGGTACTGTAGTCACTTGGTGGAAGAAAAAAAAATTGCATATTTTTGAATCTTTGTTGTTGTATTTTATTAATCTAACACTTTCAGTATCATGATGCACATTTGTTTTGTTTGACATAAAGTGTTCTAGTAGTTAGGACTGCTGTGTTGTCTTTTTATACCACCTTTGAAATAAGAAATTGCTGCATTGCATGGAAATGGTTTATAATGCACATATTTTCTAGATGAACATGATTATGTAGACTATCCCTGATGTATACAAATAGTGCAATGACTTTTTTAATGAAAGTTTTTTTTTTTTCAGTTTTTAACCTGCTGAATAGTGTACAGTACCTTGGGAGAGAATTGTGCATTTTTATAAGCTTTGTTTTTAAAATGAAACTGGCGTGTGGGCAGTGGCTGGAGAAACACTGTGTACAGTCAGCATTGCCACTGCCCCTCTGTTGTACAGTTTGAGTACTGTCATTAAAATTTTGCCAATGTCTGCAGGACTGTGGGTGTGTCTAGTGGTGGGGGACCAGCTTTGTGTTCCAGCAGTGCTGCCCCTTCCACTCCTGGAAGAGTCAATTTCTTTGCCTGCTAAAGGAGTGGTGCTGGAAGAAGCACAACCACTCCCTTGCCTGCCAGAGCAGGAGATCACAAATCCAGCAGTGGGACCTGTGTTCCATGGCACAGATCCTTCCCTTTGGAACTGCTTTCCTGGAGGAAGAACACAAAGCTGAACCAATTCATGCTTAGTTCAGCATTTCAAACTAGTAATATTTCCCACTCTGGAACTGACTTTCTATAGTGGGAGTGCTGGAGTGGGGAGTTGCATGGGGGGGAGAGCTCAGTGCAGTAGTAAGGGCTTTGGTCAAAAGCTTTTTGTGTGTGGCAGTGGAAGTGACTCAGGAATTAGCCACTTTCTGCAGTGCTTACCCACAAAAAACAAGGTCTGATTAGCTGTGAGAGTACTCCCATCCTTTATACACTTGTCACCACTGGTAATTGCTGATTTCCCCCTGGCAGGGGGCTTTACAAAGCAAACTGCTTTGTCCTCATGTTCAGAGAATGGCCAAACCAGCAGCTTTTTCCCAGCCATGGTGGCAAACCCACTGTGGTTTATTTCCAGGACATTAAACTAAACTCATAAGGCTGTGTTGAGGAGCCAGACTTGTGCTCCAGCACCAACAGCTCTCACACTGGGGCTGTACCCAGAGATGGATCCCCCTCACCCCTCGCTGCACACAGCCACACACACTGTCCTCTCTCCCTCTGCAATCATTATTTGATATTTTCAAAGCAATTACTTTAGGATGGAGCTCATTTAAGTTTCTTTCTCTGTAGAAGTGAGCCAACTCCAACCATTATTTCATTGCCAGGTTGTCACAAATGCCCATGCAGACCTTTCTGCCAAGAAGTAATAGGCAGTTGCTGACGTGATATTCAGTTCTTCTTCCATTAAAGAACCTATGCAGGGGAAAAAATTGAACAATGTTAAAAGGTCTAAGGAAAATTTCATAGCCTACAATTTCCTTTCATTATGAACAGTTATATCAAATTGTTGAGCTGATGTAATACATAAAAAGAGGAGCTTTCAAGAAATTATCTCAAAATGTCACTAAAAAACAATGTCTGGGAAATAGTTTAAATCTTTTTTCTTCCACACCTATTTTAAATAGTTTTATTTCCAATTGATTATAATCACTGCACTGTAGGCTGACACTGAAGTCTGCTTTAAACAAGTCATTTTATATCCCCAACAATTTCTTTGTGTCATCATCTCTTTTAGGACTGGGTTGTTGGTGTCCAGGGAAGGATAAAAAATATTTTAAAGAGAGAACAGATGCAGTAGTGAGAGCAATCCATTATGGTTGTGCACATGCATTGAGAAATCGAACCAAGCCAAAACTAGTTTTGAATTGAAATCTTATTTTTTGGCAGTGAGATGAGGCCTTGGTTTGTTTTCAGCTATACCCACCCTGCTCCAGCACAGTCAGCGGCAATGAGAAGGCTCCATGGAGACTTTGGAGCAACTCCTGGTACCTAAAGGGGCCCTACTAGAGAGCTGCAGGTGGGCTTCTTGCAGGGGGATGGAGTGGTAGGACAAAGGGTGGTGGCTCTAAACTGACAAAGGACAGCTTTAGAGTAGGTGTTGGGAAGAAATTCAGTGCTGTGAGGGTGGTGAGGTGCTGGGATAAGTTGTGCAGAGAAGCTGGGGCTGCTCCACCCCTGGAAGTGTTCAAGGCCAGGTTGGATGGGGCTTGTGGTGCCCTGGAATGGGGGAAGGTGTCCCTCAGTCACTGAGCACACACATTAGGTGCTCATGAGAACGGGCTGAGCTCAGCTGCAGGAGAGAAATGAACAAAAGGCAACATATTTACATTGCATGATGCCTGTTTAGTCAGCTGCACCAATCCACAACAATGAAACACAGCAACAGACAAATGCCATCCGTTCACAGAGCTAAAGACAGCTGGGGGAAGGGGAGGGGCTGGGGGGTTGTGGGGTTGTTTTCACATTACCATAACACACATCAAGTGCTTTAAAAGGCACCACTTTCAGTCAGGAACCTGTTTCCATTACAAACTCGCAGAGTGAAATGTTGAAACTAAAATGACAGGACTGAGAACAAAACCTTTTGTGGAAAACAGGCATAGGAGGTGTGGAGTAAGCACTGGTAATGGCTGTGCCAGCTCCTCTGTGACACTCTGATGAGTGAAGAAGGTTTTGTCTGTTGAGGCAGTAGCAGCAGATGTTGGCATTTTATAGCAAAGCAGTCTCTTTTTTGTGCACTTAAATCAAAATTGCTAACACTCAGCAATACATGAGGAGGATAGGTGACCCTTAAATGTAAAGATGGAGTTAAATAATACACAGATCATAAATAAAACTAAGCCTTAGCTATGAAAGTGCCATTTAACACATCACACTTCACTTCAGTAGTAAAATACTGTGAAAAATTAATGTAAATAATGCTTATGTTCCACATTGTAGCACTTGCTTTTCATGCTCCCATTTGCAGCAATCTCTTCAGGATTGGTTTGGGCCCTGGGTCAGCACAACAGATCACATCTTCCCTGCTTTGCTGACCATTATCTCACAGCACCTAAGTAATACAAACCATTTTTTCTGAGATGGATGGTGATGATAGCAAAGGTGTTTCCATGGCTTCTCGGTCTGACTTTAGGGAAGTGTGAAAAGATGGCCTGGGCTAAGCTTAGAGGAAGCTGAGAAGTTTTGTTTGCATCCCAACAGTACAGAAGTTGGAGGGTAAAATGCAGTTGGCTACTCCCTGGCTGAACATGGTTGGATTGGTCAAAACCATTCCACAGTGAGTCCCCACACCCACAATCTGCAGCCAGAACCTCCTAAGGAGGAGTGGAATGGAGGGTGGGATGGACTGGACACACCTGGCCAGGCTCTGTAGAAATCCTTGCAAGGAGGGGAGAGTTGGAGCAGCTTCCAGTGCCTGAAGGGGCTCCAACAGAGCTGCAGAGGGAGTTCTGACAAGGGCACGGAGTGACAGGACACTGTGAGGGTGTTGAGACACTGAAACAGTCGCCCAAAGAAGTTTGGATGCTCCTTTCCTGGAAATCTTCAAGGCCAGGTTGGATGGAGCTCTGAGCTGCCAGGTCTGGTGGAAGGTGTCCCTGCCCATGCCAGGGGAGATGGTCCCTTCCAACCCAAACCATTCCATGATTTTTTGATAAAAGTCCAAACAAGACAAAAATTCTTACCTCAGAAGAGGAAGATTGCTGGTGACAGCTCAAACAGGATCAACAGGCAACTTTCTGGGTCTCACTGCATTTTTAGGCTCTGCTAAACCACTGTTAAACCACTGTAATGATGCAAATACAACAAATGTCTTTCATATCCCCAGCTCATCAAGAGTAAAATTAAAAATTCCAGCACTTAAAACACTGAAAGGATGCTCTCCTTTCACCATGATGATCCCTGTATAGATCTATCATTTAGTCAGCAAGGAATTAACATAATATAACTATGGAAATATTCATATTTATTTAAAAAAAAGATCTTCAAGTGTTTAGCTTGCTATTTTATAGGAACACTTACCCTGTTGGGCACTATCTCAAGTGAGAACGTTTCAACACATCTACATATCCTTCCCCCACACTCTCCTCTCTGACTGGAAACATTACAGCACTAAAAATGGGTAATTTGAAGGAAGACAGAGGTGTGGAAAAGGTCTCATATTCCGGAGACAAAGCATTTCACCTGTCTGAAACCATTTCTTTTTTAAAAAAGGAAGAAAAACAGCCAAGATTGTTTTACCATCTGGTTCCAGTTCCAGACTTGAGAGGGGAAGCTCAGCATGTTTTCCTCATGTGTGCTGTTAAAAAGTTTGACCTTCCTTCCTGTTTTCTTTTTTTTGTTTTTAAACTCATGACAATTGTCCCTCTTGCCTGAGCCAGGTTTGCTCTCTCTGTGAACATCCCAGAACTGCAGCACCATCTCTCCAAGCAGCAGCACCCCTGCCATGTCCCAGCAGAAGCTGAGTCACAGCCAAGCAGTGAAGGAAAGCAGTGAAACAGCCCCTCCTCATCCCCCCTGAGACTGGAACAGCCCCAGTACCCCAGTGGAAGCACAGTGGGACAGCTCTGCTCCAGGCTGGCAGGGACAGGGATGTCCACACCAGGAATGCAGCACCCGAGGCAGCCTGGGGGATCCAGACCCCTCACACACCAAACATCGCTCTCAAAAGAGCCAGGGACCCTCCTTCAGTCACTGCCACACACCTCCCTGTGCTGCTGCAGATGAGCATCTTCTCCTCACCCCAGCAGGAACACAGCTACATTAATCCAGACTCCACAGCTGATGACTTTCACCCGTTTTAAAACATCGTTAGTAACTTTTAATAAAATCATGTTCAACAAGACAAAAAGTTAAAATCACACCATTTTCCTATTTGCACTGTACTAATAGCAACATATATGAACACCACCACACAGCACAAAACTGCAGCACATCCCTTTTACAGAGTCAATCCGCAGCAAGTTTCCATCTAGAAGATAATTTCATGATTTATACCCAGTCTTTCCCATTTTCTCTTCAAAAGGTTTGTTTCAAGACTGTTCACAAATTTAGCACTTTTAAAGCAAAACAAACAAATCACTTAAACATTTCTTTGAAAAACTGTATTAAACCAAAAGATTGCACAGGATAAGGAAAATCAGAGAAAGAGCAACACAACAGGCGATGAGGCCAGAACACAATCAAGCCCAAGAAATACTGAGACAGGTTTGTTTCACAGCAAAACATCTCTCAAAATGAAAGTACCAATAAATTCCAGACTGTACTCACATTTTTTTCCTTTTTTTCATTGTAAATATTACACATCTTTAGAAGGACACAGCTATATTACAGTTTATTAAAAACAATAAAAAGGCAGAGAGTAAAAATTTAGATCAGCAGCAGCATCTGGAATAGTTAGTACAAGATCAAAACCGACAATAGATGTGTAACTCACTGAAAACCTCCTATAAAAAATACTGTCCTTGGCTTTAAAAAACCCCCAAGATTAATGGTTTGACTAATATTCAAAATATGCAAATGGCATACTAATCAAAGGCCCTAATGCAAAAGACTTAGGGGCTCAAAATAGACTTTTGGTGTGATCCCAATTCATTTCACCATAATGCCCAGAACATGCATGTGCTACATTTAAATGTAGAGACAGTTACCAGAATGAATGATGCCACCCTGCTGATCTCTGAGGTCATCAGCCAGGCCATTTTATCAGTTTTGTTTTTTTTTTTTACTCAGTGCAGCTTAAACACATGCAGAAATCAGCACAAAAAGGAAGTTTAAACCACTACATCTTCAGTGTAATTCAAACAAGTCATCACACTTGCAAAGCAAAGCAGTGCTTTACATTATCCCCATCTTTACACTGTCTTTACGTTTACCATTATCCCCATCTTCACGTTATCTTTACATTTACCATTATCCCCATCCTCGCTCTTTGAGGGCTCCTATAAAGATATGAAGACCACAGCACAAGGTGCCATGCATGCTGAGAGCAAGCAAGCAGCAAACCTCAGGGCAGCAGACAAAAACAGATCCCCATCCACGTTCCCATCCAGTGCCTCACCCCCTGCAAGAGGTTTTGGGTGGGCAGGACGTAATTCCACACTCCAATCAAAGGGGTGGGAAGATTATTTTTTTTCCTAGCTGGTTTCACAAGGCCTGATCAGCAGATCATATACAAATACAAACAGTTAATATTCACAGAGCAACTTCTCGTACCTAATTATTAGAATAGATTTAACATCATTAATAAATATATAAAACAACAGGATAAACTCACAGACAAAACACATCTCAAAGGTCAGCATTGACTGAGATATTCAGACGATTTGGTCATTGCTTAAAGCACTGAAGAATTATAAGCAGATATCAATGTGAGTGTTAAGAACAGGCTCACAAAATACAAACTTAAGATCAATTTAAACTTTCTGCAAAGGCTCTGAACTGACCCTAGAAGCTATTTCAAATGACCTTCAAATGAAGGCTCTTGCAGCCATTGCATATTTGAGAATAAGCTCCTGTACGCTGTCTGTATCTCGGCACTTTACCTACATCAGCTGCAGAGCAGCCATTCCCCAGGGACCAGCACACAGAGGTAAACATCTGTCTCAAATGATGCTGTCCTACATTTCACACCATCCCGTGCTGAAAGAGGACATTGTTCAGTCAGTTCTTAAAAGTCTTGCTCTGGGAGACAGAGACCAACGTGCTCTCTGCAGGCTTCTCAAACCTGTCCCTTCACCTCTCCCTCTCAGTTCTGCCTCTGGGAAGGAGAGGCAGCAGTCCCCTGTCCCACAGCGCTGTTCTGAGGCTTGATTTCATAAGGTGCTTTTGCAGAGTCTCAGAAAAGGCACTACAGCAGTGCAGCTGTTGCAATGTCAGACACACAGACAGAGGTGAGCGCCCGCAGCCTCTCCCGAGACACTGATGTGCAAATCCAGAAGGGATGAGAACCCACGCCAGGTCACACCTCTGCAGCCCCATCACAGCAGCTCTGTTTTCCCCATAGCTCTGAAAAAGCCTCACATTTCCAGGCCTTGCACAATTACTGGGGTGCCCCATTCCTCAGGCTGTCTCCAGGCTCCATTTGCTCCAGGGGGCCAAACTCGGGGTGTGTGGCCAGGGACTTCCTCTGCCCTCGGAGGGTGTGAGCATTCAGCATCTCCAGCAGCAGGTCATACACTGGCACCACGTTTTTGCACTTCATGCTCAGGAGATGCTCCATTCCCTTGTTACTGTGCAGGAGAACAGAAAATAACTCAGCAGTCTGGTTCCAACAGTGCAGAGAAGAAAAACACACCCGTGGTTTCAAGAGACTCCCTTTTCTTAATTTGGATTTAAGAGGATTTAGCTGCTGTGGTCCCTGAGATCATTTACCACTACCACCAGTCACAACATCCCAATACTTTAAGACTGAATGTTCTACTATTTAGAGAAGCAGGTTTTGTTTTACAGCACACAAACCCTTTCAGGAAATAATTCAGATGTACTCACCCTATTGAAATGAAAGGAAAACCTTTTGGATGCTGTAAAGGCCCCACACTGAAGCTTTATGCAAAAGGGGGATTTACTACATGCAGTTTACTAAAGACTACCTACCTCTCCTACCTGAGCTGGAAGCCCTAATGACCCAGCTAATTTCAAGCACTTTGTTTACTCTCTGCATGTCCAGGGAGAGAATCTTGCAGTGGCTGCAGACTTTAAAATAATCTCTCTGTTATGCAGTAACATACAATGACACCTTGCTAGCTTGAACACTCAGGGCTGTATCATGGTTTGGACTTAAAATGTCTATGGCCATTGCAGCCACACACATTTATACTCCAGATGCACTCAGGGGCTTGGGGTTGATATCTAAGGGTGCTTGCTCAACACCAAATCTACCCCAGCGGAACTTGCAGCACACAGCTGAGCTGGTGACTTGGGCTGGGAGCTTCTGCTACAATTCAGGAGTTATAAGTTAATGGACAAGAAGGAATTGCAGCCCTTCTCCCACACCCAGCTCTCAATTATTCCAGAACAAAGTCTAATTGACTGACCAGCACCAAGCAACCTGAAGGAGACAGCTAAACAAGAAGCCTCCAGACTTCGGCTGAGGGACACACAGCATAAAGGATCTTGGCTTAATGAGAAAATATAAAAATTTCAGAAAGATTTGTGGTGTCTTTTCACAGAATGCCAGAACAGCTTCTGCAAAGCTGTGGAGCCACATCACAGAGCACAATCCAGGGGACGGCAGAGATCAGAGCCATGAGACAGGTTCAGCTCTGGCTGGGGCTGGAGCTTTTGCAAGGGCAGCTCTCAAACTCACCCCCAGTCCACAAACTGACTGTCTGCCAGCACCATCATCTCCCTGCTGCTGCCCTTTGCTCTCCCAGGAAGTTTATTGCAAAGGTGGCCATGCCCTTTTCAGTGTCCCTACAGATGTGCCCAGCTCTGCTTTGTGCGCTCCAGCCTGGTCCCAGGACATCTTCCCTGGACACACAGTCCAAAGTCAAGCCATGAGACAGCTTAGTCAACAGCTGGCCTCTGGGTAATAATTTAAAATGACAAACAGATTGAAAATCAAAACTTCTCTTTGTAGGATCCTCATTTCAGTTTGCTGTACCACAGCAGAGATGGATCTCTCAAGGAGGTCCAGGAACTGGGGACACTTCCCATGGGAAAAACAGGAGCATGACATTGCTGTAGCGTGAGTCACTTGGTAAAAACTCTGTGGCTCCATGTAAAAGACAACAAATCTGGTATGGGAAAAACTTGGTCTCCAAAATCCACTTTGCTCTACCAAAGCCCACACTGCAGATCAGTTTTGGAAGAGATTTTCATTTTGAATGGAAGAGTTTTGATGGCTGCATGAAAGGCTCAATTTGTGTTATTGTTAAACATTTCAGGCAGACACACAATGAATAATTTGATGTAACAAGGTTAAGACAGCATTTTCATATCATCACATCCTTGAGCGCCAGCGAGCACTTGAGTTTGCTGCCTGTTTTGTTGTGCTGGGAAGGAAAGCCTGACAGTGGCAGAGGTGCAGAGCAGCACCAGGATTCCCTCAGGAGTGCTCTGGAGTTCCAGCCACCTCTTTTTTTGCTGTAATGAACAAGCAGCAGCACAACACAAGTGTTACACACGCTCTGCAAACCGTACCTGGCGTGCCTGACGTGGGAGAGGAGCATCAGCAGATTGGCCAGGCGAGTGGTCTGCTGCTGGGAGGGGATGCCACTCTTGGCAATAACCCACACCAAAGCCTCTGTGACCACGTTGAGCAGGTGGTGCAGCTTCTTGTTGCTCTCAGGTTCCTCTGCTGACAAGGGGAACATGCCTAACCAGAGAAGAGGAAGAAATATTTGCTGCTGGTGAGGAAGGAAAAAAGCTGTGACTGTAGATTTTTTAAATAAGTAATATTTCAACAAAATCAGAGAAGAAACATGCCCTGACACCCCCCTCAAGACTGTACAAATGATGCCCTATATGCCACATCAAGCTTGAATTTGATGGCCCCATCATTTGCAAAGTGAGAAGTTCTTCCAAATCCTCCTTGGACTTGTTGCACATAGAGCCTCCAGTCAGGTCATGAAGTGCTCTCCATTCTCCAGGGCTTTTTCCCCTGTACCTTGTTTTTTGTATTATTATAAAATATAATATTATGCTTGTTCTAATCCCTTCTTGTTGAAAAAAACCCTTTTTCCCTGAGTATATAATAGGGAGGAAGGAGAACATGTCAGTGACACTGCTCAGAGTGACCCAGCTGGTCATGGTCTCCCTACAGATCACTAAGGGTGTCACAATAACAGCAAAGGTCTGCAGTGAGAAACCTTGAAAGTCAGCAAAACCAAACCAAACCAAAAAAACCCCAAAAACCAAAAAGAAAAAAAAAATCCAAACAAGACAACAACAACAAAAGCCCACAAAAATAAAATTTGAAAAAAAAGAAAGAAGGAAAAAGAAGAGGTTTGGGGGCATGGACAAGGAAAAAAAGAAATCATCACTAAGAAGGTCTGGAAACACAAAATAACATTACTGATAAAGCAGAAGAGACCTGGGACAAGGGAAAGAAAAAATCTCAACAGTCCCTCCAGAGATACCTATGGAAGGACAGAGCACCAGAACACCCTGAAAATTAGGGGCAAATTGTTAATTTTGTCAAGAAAGGAGAGTAGAAGAAGAGAATGGACAGATCCTTTGAGACATGAACTTTAAAGAAAATATGGGTGATGAATGTGGAGTTTGGTTGGGGTTTTTTGGCTGTTTTTTTTTTTTTTTTTTGGTGGGTATTTTAGAAAATACAGAAAAAGAACAGCTTTTGCTGTCTGTTGAAATAGTGGTACCCACAGAATCACAGAACCATCTAGGCTGGAAAAACCTTTAAGGCCAAGTCCAACCTTTGACCCAGCCATCACTAAACCACATCCCCAAGGGCCACATTTTAAATCCCTCCAGGGATGGTGACTCCACAACTTGCCTGGGCAGCCTGTTCCAATTCACCCATCTGGTGAAGAAATTGTTCCTAATATCCAACCTAAACCACTCCTGGTGCAGCTTGAAGCCATTTCCTCTCACCATCATCATCATCATCGTCATCATGGCTTTCCAACCACTGTTCCCCCAGCCTGTGTCACTGCAGGAGGATTTTGTGGCCAAAGTGCAGAACCCAGCACTTGGTCCTGTTGAACCTCATGCTGTGGGTCCTGACCCATCAATCCAGCCTGCCCAGATCCCTCTGCAGAGCCTTCCTACCCTCCAGCAGATCAACACTCCAACTCAAACAAGTGGGCAGACAAGTGGGATTGCAGCTGGACTGTTCCCCTTCAGCACTAGACTAAGAATTATGCAGCAGCTTCTTGCTGAAAGCACTAGATGTAAATAGCTTAGCTGCTATTTTGTTGTGGGATTTTGCTTTTTGTCAATATTGACTATGAAATGTTCTGGGGAAAAAAATAATTTTTACTGCAGGCTACCCTAAACTAGCAAAACCACACCTAGTGTGAGAGGCTGCAAAGCAAAGCTCCCGTCCTGAAACTCATCCTGCAGAACTGCTGAGTACTTCCAACCATTTCTAACCAACTCATCACCATTAAATAGAAGCATTTAAGCCCCATTAATCATCACTCAGGTGAGTAACTAGTATTACTAGAATTAAGAATTAAGGACAGGTTTGTAAGACTGTACAGCAATCTCACACATCACCAGGATCCAAAGAGAGAAGCAAAATTTCCCATCCTAAAGGAATCCACAGCCTGAGCCATGAGCCCCACCTTGTGAGAAGCTATCAGAATTTGGGGTCTTTCATGCAGAACAGGACATGGCCCCTAAATACAGCGAATTATCCAGCTTAGAAGTTTCCTGAGCAAAAATCTTTACATTTTATCAGAGACAAATCCCTTCCTATTTTCTCCCAACAGTTTTTTTATCATTTGACATTTTTGGGTTTTTTGAGGCTGATTTCCCAGCCCCCCTCAGAATGAAAGGTGCAGTTTGGTGAGTACAGAGCCAAGCACATACTCACTGGAATTGAGGAGGATCATTGCCTTCACACACAGATACTCCTTGTGCTGCAGCTTCAGCTCTCGGAACCTCGAGGTCATGGCCAGGAGCATATCAAAGATCTCCAAAATTCCTTCTACACATTTCCCCTCATCCCTATGGAAACACATTCAGCATGTTACCAAAAAAGTAGAATTAAGGAACTGACTCAGACAGATGAAAGTCAAAGCATGAAGGAGGCTGCAAAAGGCCCATCTTATCTCATCTTTGGGAGAATTTAACAGGGTCTGCCATGAAATCTGAATTGAAAATTACACTGGTGTGAAAGGTCAGCATTTCCAAGAAACTGATTTTCTCATTAAAGTGCAAGTAGGACTGGCCATAAGTGTGATCATATTTCTGTATCCTCTCAGCCTGTATAACTCTGGATAACCAGTCTGAAATCCTGTAGTGCAGGGCACAATACCACCTTGAACAATTTGCCAGATTTGTTTCATAAGGAGTCACCCACAACCAATAACATCATGTTTGTACCTAATGGAGGCCTCAGGACTTGGTAAAAAAGGAAGAGTTACTAAAATAAGTTGCTTGGAATAACAAGACGTTTTTAAAGAATAAAACAACTCTTGTCCCTATCTCCTGGCACTTTTTTTCTGGGAAGGTATTGAAAGGTATTTGGGGTTTTGGTGGTTTTGTGGTTTGGATACTTTTATATCTGCAAGTGTTTACAGAATGCAACTTTCCCCATCTTGGACCTGAGACATGGTCTTATTTTCAGATCTGAAAAACACCCCAAACAAGAAATTCCTATTTTTTTTTAACTCAGCAGTGGCAAATCTCAAGCTACTGAAGTTGCTGTTCCAGGTTTTTTGTTAGTTTTGTTTTACATGTACTGGACTAAAAAAGTGATTAAGCTCCACAACAACAGTATTCAAAGGGACGCTTCTTATCCTCTTTCTAACAGGAGATTTTTTTTCTCTGTTGCATTTTTAAGATGAGACAGATTTAAGCACAGCAGTGCAGGAGAATAAAAGAAATTTACTGGATCCCAAGAGAGAGGTGCTGAGCCCTCAGGCTGGAGGCAGGAACATGCAGATAACACCACCTAGGGCAGCAGGTTCTGCCTGCAAAAAGTATTTTTTATTGCCCAGTTTCCTGTGTTCCTCATAGCAAAGAAGAATATTAAGCTTTAGAGAAGGACAGGCACAGGACAGAGGTTTCAGAGAAATATTGTCTGCAAAAAGGCTCCAGGGAGACCTCAGAGCCCCTTCCAGTGCCCAAAAGGGCTCCAAGAGAGCTGGAGAGGGGCTATGGACAAGGGCCTGGAGGGACAGGACAAGGGGGAATGGCTTCAAATGGAAAGAGAGCAGGTTTAGATTAGAGATTAGTAAGAATTTCTCGGCTGTGAGGGTTCTGAGGCCCTGGCACAGGCTGCCCAGAGAAGCTGCGGCTGCCCCATCCCTGGGAAGGTTCAGGTTGGATGGGGCTCTGAGCAAGCTGGCCTGGTGGAAGCTATCCCTGTCCATGGCAGGGGGTGGAATGAGATGATGATTAAGGGAATTAGATTATTATTAAGGTCCCTTCCAACCCAAACCATTCTGGGATTTTAAGTTCAACTAAGATAAACCAATCAAGTTACAGACCAGGTTCATATAAGGATGCCCTGAATAAAATTACAGCATGCCCAGACACTTGTAAGCTCCCACTCTGCCATGCCCAGAGGAAATGAAGAAATGCATCAAATATTCTTACTCTATTCAGCACATATTAACTCTTGAGCAATTAAATGTATTGTACATTTTCATCAATTTCTGGTCATTACACTGAACAGTGCAGCATGTCCTTGCATTGAATTTTATATGAGCAAATAGTATTTATTTCCTCTGTTTTATAGTTTTTTTAATAAGCCAATTTTACCTATCTGTATCTACAATGATAATTATTGATTGCAAGTGACAGAACTGGTGCAAATCTGAATTTTCCCAGGTTGAAAAGATATTTTAAAACTACCTAAGAGAGCGGATTGTTTCCCTAACTTTTTACCAATGTGAAGCACAGGTCAAATCCTTCTAAGGTTCTGTAAAAACATCCCTACTAATCCATGTTCTTCCTTCCTGGTACATGATGCCATGGAGAAATAATCTTTAAACTTGAAAACATCCTGCTGCAGCTTGAAAAAATATTCTTAGTATGCAACAGCAAGCCAGGGGTCTTTAAATCCCTCTCAGCTAGTGCTCCAGTGTTCACTACTACAGTTAACTATAAAGTCTGCTGTAGTGGCAGGAACAAAACAGGCAGGAAACCTATTTAAAATAATTAAAATACTGCCTGAAACTGTATCTTCTTTTTAATGAGGGATGTAGGGACAAATGGACAATGTAGTGCTTTGTGTTGCTGTATCAACAGTTTCAGCATCTGGAGACCTGGAACAAAGGGAACAAAACCAGCAAAAGATGGGAAAAATGAGAGAAGAAAAATGTGAAGAGAACTTCACACTCAGTGCTACAGGAGTTCAGGAGTTTGCAAGTTCAACAATAAAGCTCAAAGCTTAGGATTCCTTAAGCCCTGTAAGGATGCGGAACCTTAGGACATGATTGTTACAAGAACAAGTAAATGACATTGTTAGATGAAATATTAATAACACCTGCCATGTTTAATCCTCGTCCCCACCTTCAACCACCCTAATTTGAAGTGTTCTCAATAAATTGATTCCTCTTACCTGTCTAATACAAGGTCTGGTGCAAAAATCAGTTTCCCAGGATGGTCGATGGATCTCCACATCAAACCAATCATTAGAACTTCCATCCAGCAGCTCTCCAAGAGCCTTACTTGGTCATAGAGGCTGAGATCAATGAAGCCTAAAGTGATGCAAATAACATAAAATAACTTGTTAAATGTTTTCATAAAGAAAAATGAGTATATGAGAAACAAAAAAAGCCAGAAAGAACTATGGGTTGTGAAGGTAAGGGAGCACTGACATCCAAAGTGGCAGGCTGCCACTTCAAATAGGAACCAAAATACTTGCAATTATCACCATCTACAAAATATTTGGAATAAAGCAGGGTGGTGTTTTAGTGCAACTAGTCCCATACAGCTGGTGAAACTCAAATGACTGCAGAGTCACCTCTCTATGTTCTTGTCCTAAAAGAGGAGAGATGTTAGAAGGTCCTGGCACAGGTTGCACAGAAAAGCTGTGGCTGCCCCATCCCTGGGAGTGTTCAGGGCCAGGCTGGATGGGGCTCTGAGCAGCCTGGAATAGGGGGAAGTGCCCTGAACATGTCAGGGGGTTGGGAGGAGGTGATCTTTGAGGTCCCTTCCAACCCCACTCATTCCCCCATCACAATGATTCCATGATTAATTTCTCTCCAGAACTTCTAGCAAGGCCTCAGATAACACTGCAGCACAGCCAGAAGGCACAGACAGTCACCACCCACCTTTTCTCTTCCCCTGCAAAAAAAAAAAAGACTGGGGAAAAAATAATGCCTACAAGTCAAAAGAAAGAAATAGGAGAAATAAAATTCACACACTCCAAACCAAAAGATCAGAAGTGTAAATTATCAAAACATGGGTGGGAAAACAGATGTTCAGTCAAGGAGGAAAACACAGATATGAGGAAGAGCTGCTCAGTGATCAAAAACAAGATCAGGCCACAGTTTTCAAAGCTGAGTTTCTTCAGCTTGGGCCCTTGGCAAAGGTGCTCCATGTTCAGATGAGCTGCCATCTCTGACGCTGCTTGGTGACAATTCCAGGCACAGCCCAGCCATGGCAGACTGGTTTCCTGAAGTTCTTCCCGGTAGTCTGAGGTGTTAAAACACACCCAGGACATTTGGGCTGCCAAAGAATCTCTCTGTCAGTAATTTATACAAATGCTTCATGCATTTTAATCTTATGACACGACTCAGCTGGAGGACAGTCAGTGACAGCCAGGGGCTGACATGAACTGGGCAAAGCTCACTTTTATCATCACTGAATGTGCTGCTTTTCAAAGCTGGGGCAGCCTTGCCTCTGGTTTTATAGGAAGGATAAACAGGAGCCCGGGAGTGGTACCTTCCCTCCTGGGTTCCACCGTCACAGAATTTACTACAGAACACACAGCCAACAACAGATTATCTGCCACACACACTCATCATTTAAAACTGCTTTTAGGAAAATATTCACGCAAGTGTGAAACAGTACAAAAACTGACAGTGCCAGTTTCCTGGGAAACAACAGCCCAAAGACATCTCAGAGTATATTTAAATAAACATTTACACTGTCATGTACTGCTTTCTCCAGCACAAACAAGGAATTATCAGATTTAAAAACTCTCTCAGTTGAGTGATGTCAGACCAAGTCCCAGGGTTCAAGCTCCAGGTTCTTGAAGATCCAGATTCATCACGGATGTCATCTGCTAAATTCACATTATCAGTGGCAGCAGCAGGAGCTATGGCCATAGAGCACAGCTGTTAGAAGGACTCTAATTCTCTTTTTCCTAACAATCTCATGCTCCAAAGGTGCAGGATGGCAAACAGCCACCACAGCTTTCACTGCAGCCTCAGGAGCCCCATTTAATTTCCTCCAGACTAGGTTAACCTAATAATTTTTCTCTGGTTGTATTATACATCCTTTAGATCGTGGGCTCTATTTCTTATAATTTAATTATATATTGCTAAGACAGAGAAGAAAAAACTTGTGCTGGATGTGTAAAACCTAGGAAAAGACACACTGCTCTGGTCAGCAACACACTGGGCTGCATAATGAATCCAAATTGTGACAACATCTTATTGATTTGCAATACAGGTTCAGCAATGAACCATGTAAACTCTTTCAGACTAGGTCAGCAAAGCAAAAGGCAATTACAGAAGCTGTGTTTTGCTGCCTGACAACTTAGAATTAAAATACTTAGAATTCAGAAGGAAAAAAATCCAGATGTCAGCTTCTATTTGACCGAGCAACAAAAAAATATACTCCATTAGGCTGAAATTCCAGAACAAAAATAGAGCTACTGAGTAAAAATCATAACAAAAGGCTGTCATTAAATATTAAACATGAAAAAACACAAAATACCAACATGCTTTTTCTCCTATTTATGCAAAAAGTTACTGTTAATACAATAAGGATTTTTTTTCACCTCCAGTGAGTGTCAAAATAATATCCAATAATAACTTGGAGATGAAAATGGACTTCTAACCTGAGTACACAAAAGCAAATATTCAGCTTTTCAGAAAGTAAAATCACTGTTCATTGGGCCTTTAGTCAAGAGCTCTCGATTTTTTCCTAAGACATTACCTCTAGGAACGAGGCAGGGATCGGCATGATTACCTACAGGAAAGAGTTTCTGAACAATAAAATTCCATGTCCTGAGCTTTAGCCATCACAGCTTTTTAATGAAAAACACAAAATCAGTCCACATTGAAGTTACTGGTCCAACTGCCATGTGTGATACAGCAGTGCCACTTATAACTGGCTGCATATTAAACATCCCATCTATTTTTGGCATTGCTCTAAAATGGCATTTGTTTCTGTTCTCTGTAACAGGAATTATTAGAAAAAACAAACAGAGACAACAAAGTGTCAGCATTCCCAATAACTGTTTTGAAGGTGTTTGATTGCTTCAATGGGTCTTCTTCATATAGTTCTCTTACTGCCAAGAAATAGTTTTTATTTCTATTTATTATTATTTTATTTTCTATTTTGTTTTATTTATTTAGTTAGTTTATTTTCATATGTTGAAAATAAACTAAAAGTGACCTGTGCCAAAACTGAGATTGGTTTGGAAACTGATCTTGTAAAAAATAAAAAGAATTAACCTTAACTGGCTGAAGGTTTGGGTTTGTGGGTTTGTTTAAAAAAACAAAAATAAGTCTCAGAGTAAAAAAATAGACATTAATAATAATCAGAAAATGGAAAAGGTCAGGTTGGGGTTTTTTTCCCACTAAAATATTGATTAAAATTAGGTCATTTTCTATTACTGGCTTTTCTTCACAATTCACTTCCTACCAGATAAACAAACTAACTGGAGTCCTTTGTTTTAATCACATTTTTATGATGAGACAAGAAATTATAACAATAGATACCATTTAACCCCTTATGGTTACTTACTTCACAGTTATTTTTGGAGTTTCTTAAGCCACAAAAAATAAGTCTAAAGGATTTGGGCTCTCAGTTTTTAAACATCCCACACTGACAGCAGAACTACCATCACTTTGCAGACGTCCAGCGTGGTTTGAGATGCTCTGGGGTGCAAACATCTCCTCCCCAGCAGCTGGCCTGGAACCTGCACACCCAAAACCATCACACCTGGACCCCCCGGCACTGTCTGAGGCTGCTCTGCCCTGGGAGATGTGCTCAGCAGCTGGAGCTGGTGAGCATCAGCCACTCCCCCTAGACCTGAAAGAGGACGTGCTTCCCTGACAGTGAAATTCCTAATTTAGGGATTAAATGGGATATTCGACAAATTCCTAATTTAAGGATTAAATGAGATGTTCTCCCCCAAGTTTGCTTCCTGCACTGTGCACAGACTGTGTTTCTGGAGGGAAGGGTTCCTGTCACGTTTTCCATGAGTGTTCTCCACCAGCAGCAGCTCTTTACAGTGCACACCACGGCAAGGGCAGGGCACACACCAGCACAGCCTGGATCCTTCAGCACAAAATCCAGGAGAGGATCCATGGAGAGCTGGCCCCAGCAGTGCACTCTGTCTGAAGCCCAGGATCAAGCCCCATACTGCTATGAGTCCACCAATATTCCATGCTTTCAGCTCACTTTTAGTTTTTATTCTGCCTGCTTTAGTCATGGGTACTTCATGTAGAAGGAACTGCAAATGCTCACCATTTCTGGTCTGTGAGAAGCTAAATGGTTCATTGCCATGATGCCATGGAGACATTTGAGACACTCCAGGCACTGACACACTGAGGTAGTTCTACTGCAGTGCATGTTCTGGGTATTGCCAACAACCAAAAGAACTGATTTTTGTTTTGAAGGAGTGCACATGATAAATCTGAAATCAATACTGAGCTCCACTGATGTTTTTCTGTAGCAGCTCTGTCAAATTAATCTATTGCAGACACCCAGGACCTGGACACCCTTCAGTTCTCACCAACTACTAGAAACCTTCTATCAGGACTCAAGGAAAGAATTTGGTGTTAAATGAACCCTCTAAATCAGCTTAATCAGGTATTTATAGCTGAGGTAGAAATTACCTACAACACCACCTCTGTTTGTAGCAAAATGAACAAGTATTTGAGTATGAACAGACAGCAAGTTATGGGTTATATTGTATCTAAATTAAAAGACATCCAGGTTAATTACTGAGAGCAATAAACTCTCCATTACTTAGCAGGATAGAAAACTTTACTTCTATACTGTGAAAAAGTGAAAAATGTGTATTTTATGATTGGCTTTCTGCAAACATTAAAATGAATATTATATGTGCTATGTTAGAAAGTTTTGCTGTATTAATTTTCTTAAGTAGTGTGTTAAATACAGTTTTAGGTTATAACATAAGGTTAAAATAGAAACTGTGCTATATAGGATACTTTTTTCCTAAAAAAGGACTTGCACTGAGGTAGCAGCCATAGGACATCTGAATCTTTCAGAGAAAGAGAATTGATTGCTCCCTTATCAGAAGAAACAAACTTCTTCCTGCCTCGCTCAGCCATGAAGATGCTGTTAGGATTCAGAGGAAGAAGCTGACACTGCCCAGACAGAATCCTGTGTGTGAATGGAATTTATGCATCATGTATGAGGTATATGAATATGCAGTGGGGCTGTTGCTTTTAAGGGTTAATCCTCTGTTAACGTGTGCCCTTTTTCAGGCTTATTTTGTCCAGAAAAGGTACCCGGACCCTTCTGTAACTCTTTGTTCTTACTGTCTCATATTGCCCTAAATCCTAATTGTCCAAATTTTTATTACCCTAATTATATTACTACTTTTATAAAAGTTTTATTACTATTAAACTTTTAATTTTAAAATTCTAAAAACAAATGACTGGCGTTTTTCACATATACCATGCACTTACTGTGCTGCTCTGTCACATCAGAGCAGAGAAGGACACATTGCTGGGTAAAACCATTGACCAGAAAAAACCAAAACCATTGACCAAAACCAAACCCAACCATTGACCAAAACCAAACCCAACCATTGACCAAAACCAAACCCAACCATTGACCAAGAACAAACCCAACCGTTGACCAAGAACAAACCCAACCATTGACCAAAACCAAACCCAACCATTGACCAAAACAAACAAAACCATTGACCAAAACAAACCCGAATCCCTCACCAGGAATCTTCTTGGCCCACCCAATCATGTGCACCAGCTCTTTGTCCGCCAGCTTGGTCAGGGACATCATCATGGAGGCCTCGGTGAAGGGTTTGCTGGGCCGGCTGACCAGCACGTGGGGCGGCTCTGCCTCCAGCAGGGTCAGCACAAACTGCTCGGGGCTGAGGGCGCTCAGCAGGATCTCCTTCACCCTCGTGGCCGCCTCGTTGTATCTCCTGGCCCTGCCCAGGCAGTGCGCGCGCTCCTCGGCGCTGCGGTGGCTCCGCAGGATCCGGTACCCGCAGCGTTCTCTCCTGGAGCCTGCCACGAGAACCACACGGTTGCATTGGAGAGTTTCTCCCCACAGAATTTTCATCCCTTGTGTAAACCCAAAAGTCTCCAGTTTCTGTGGTTGAGATGACCCCTGAGGTGTTAGAAAGTCTCTTTTTTCCCAGCTCCGCGACTGAGGAAGTCGAGATTCGTCGGTTCTGCTTTTCAGGGCTGTTCGTTTTTTCTTATCTATCACAATCTTTTCTGACCTGCTGATGTCTGTCCAGCAGGTCAGGTTGTGGCACAACACTTGCCCTGGGGGTGGTGTTAACTTTTTAAACTAAGAACTATGTGTATTTTATTTACAATAATCTTCCAATACCTATCACCTATGTTAGACAGTCTGTCTCTACTCTAAACCAATTAAAAAGTGTCACCATCCCAGCAGCAGATGGAGGACAAGAAGAAGGAGAAGAAGGATGGGACAGGCCCAGATTCCTTCATCTTGCCTCTTGAACCCCCATTCTAAATCCCCAAAATTCTACTTTTTCACCCTGTGACAAATTAACTATCATTCTACTCAAACTCTTGTGGCTTGTAACTCTTCACACAAAGTTGGTAATTTTTTCCATGGACTAAAATCAAAGGCACAGGTGCTTCTGACTCTGTGCCAAGGTCTCTGAGCTACTTGCCAGGGTCTCAAATCACCCAGTGCAGCCAGAGGAATGTCCTGGATCCCGACACAAGTGTTTGGGGAGAAGGAGGAAAACCCTTTAATACTGGCTGTTGTGATATTGAACAATAAGTTTGTAGGACATTCAGCATGGACTTAACATTGTCCCCCCACTGACTTCAGTTGAGGGGTTTTGTTTATTCTGCTAAACAAAAATAAAGTTTAAAAATGTTTGGTTTTGAACCTCAGCTAGCTCAGTTTAAAAGTCCAGATGGAAAACTCCCATTGATGTCAAGAAGTTATAAATCAGATCTTTAAAGGCAAATAAAGATAGCTGACGGTAAACTTTGCTTCATATATAATCTGGAGGAATAAAAAACTTAAAAGTCTGGGCCAGGTTACAGATTAAAGGTCTCAGGAACAAGCACAGCTGGGCCTCAGCGTTAGCTGGATGGTCAGCCAGGGATTGACAAGATTCAACCCATTTTCTCCCCATGCCCCAAAAGGCAGCAGGAGTTTCTCCAAAGGGAATTCAGATATCTACAGCTAAGAGCAAACAGACTGTGTGGAGTTGTGTCTGCAGAAGGCTATTTCTGTTGCAAAGAGCAGTCCTTTACATTCCCAGATTTAATTAGTTGTTCATTCTGACAATCTAAACATTGTCCAATTCTTGGTCAATGTTATTAGTAGCATCACAGTAGTAGCTATGTTTTGCATAGCTTCCAAGGAAAGAGTCAAAAAGCTTCTCCAAAACCACAATATTCATTAATAATATAAAATACTCAGCTGTAGTTCTACTTCATCTAGCAAAGAAGCCCAAACATTAGCCAAATTAAAAACAAGGGCAGTGGGAAAAAATAATTTCAGATACAGTTGACAAGGCTTGCTAAATAAGATGCTGGGTGAATGCAGACTCAGGCTCATGTGGCAGAGGAGCCTCAGGTGGAGATGGCTTTTCAGGTCACAGTCCTGTCACATCTTCAGCAGCTGTCAAACAACATCTGGGTCAGTCTGTGGGAGGGGTGAGTGCAAAAGCCACTCAGGAACAACCTGACGGAATAAGAACCAACTGAGTGTTCCAGGACTTTTAGGATGAGGACCTTTCAGTTGTCCATGGCTCTCACTCTCTCACTTGCTCTCTGTTCAGTAAACCATGGTGGATGCAGGGGAAAGTTAAAGAAGTTCTCATTAAAGAAGTTCTCATTATTGGAGAACACGCTTTCCCTGGAAATCCAAGAGATTGGAGAAGCCCAACAGGCAAAGTTGGTTTGATGAACAGACCTGAGGCACAGAGCCATCCAAATGGAATAGGCCATTTGGAGCTGGTCCAGCCTCAGGCCTGCACCATTTGGAGAAACAATGCTTTTGCAGCTTTGAAAGGGATGTGGGTAGGATGAAATGGGCTGAGTGCAGACAGGAAATTTGCACAAATAATGGATTGAAGGAAATAAATAATTTGTAAAACCAAATGTTTAGCCAAATGACAACTAGCTAGAAGTTGCCAGACCAGATGAACAGCAGCTAAGGGAAGATAACATACCAGCAGAGACAGAGCACGAGACATTATCTTATGTAGACTGGAATGAGACTTGATGAAAATACCCAAAAAAAGGTTCCCTGCAAAACTACAGAAGTAACAAAGCAATTTCTTCCACCATCAGTCTGGGCAAATCCTTCCTGAGGAGAGTCAAAAGCCACCAAGGCACGGACTATTTTCTACAAAGACACCTGGATAATGCAGTGAACTCTGTGCTAAGCCTCATTTCTTGACTAATGCACAAAGATCAAGAGGAAAATCCTGAAGTGGTTTGTAAG
This sequence comes from Emberiza elegans, assembly GCA_024865655.1. Classification (NCBI taxonomy): domain Eukaryota; kingdom Metazoa; phylum Chordata; class Aves; order Passeriformes; family Fringillidae; genus Emberiza; species Emberiza elegans. The sequence continues at coordinate 33,379,935 of JALJVW010000139.1, forward strand.
CTTCCAAAAAATACTAGACTGTTCTGAAATCAGGTAATACACAGAAAGTATGTATCTTCCATCAGGGAAGACAAAAAGTAAAGGCTGAGAGGGCAGTAGGCAACTGGAATGAGAGTACAGCTGGAGACAGATGAGGAGATGCCCGGGTACCAGGTGCTCTGCCTACAGAGATGCAAGGCTCTGGTCTCCACAGCATGGGAGAGACCATAACCACAAAGCAAGAAAGCACACTCACTGTTTTCACCATTCAGAAACCTGAAGCACATTTCCCAGGGGCACCTTGAAATACAGAACAGGAAAAATGGCAAAGGGAATAAAAGCCATGGGCAGAATAGAGTAAATATTTGCTTGGGCTATGCAAAAATACCAAATGCTCTGTGACGTGTTATCTGAGTCGTCCTTTCCAATTCACTGTTGTAAAGATCTTTAAATAACATTTATCTAATATATTTATATTATATAAATATAAGCTTATAAAATATACAGGAAAATATAAACACACAGATAATTGAGCAGATACTTTAATGAATATCAAAGAAATAAAATTTAAAAGCAATTTTAAAAGAACTTCAGCATTCTGTTCTAATTGACAAAATCTTGAACGATTTCCATCTGCACAGCTGCACTCAGTGCTCCATCTAAAGATAATTCAATCAGGTTATGATTTTGAGAGTATTAAAGGTCTCACAACTTGTGGAGGGTTCTTACTGGGAACTAGCAGACCCCTTTAAATTACTTTAGGTTATTTAATTGAATTGAGTTGTTATATAACCAATTCATATTATATAATATATGCTCCATTTAAAACATTTACCAAATTTCTATAATAACATTACCAGTGCAGAAAGTCAGACTAGGAGTATGACATCTCTGCATAAAAAACTTGCTACTAAAGAAAAATATAACTGATGACAAAAACAAGGTGGGAAAAAACCCAACCAAAGCAGATTCTGAGTTTTTTGTGGTGGTTTTTATTCACCATATATTGCCAAGGTAGAAGTAGGCTGAATGACCAAGCAGCATGCATAAAAAGTACTTAGAAGAGATACCATTAATGAATACTTTCTAATTTTTTCTGCTTTCATTTAAAGTAAAAGAAAGCTACATTTAAACTTTCTAGTCACCAGTCTTTCCAATTAAAACAACAGCTTTCAACAACATAAAGGAGCTTCTTTTCTTTCTCTTCAAATCCAAAGTTTAGGCAGGACCAAGATAGTCTACTTTATATATATATATATAGGCATACAAAAGACATGTATAACTGTTTATAAAACTATATGTTCTAAATAATTACTGACCAGCCTAATGCTTTAAGTACAGAGATGTGGATCAATGTGTGTAAAGGCAGAGAAATAAAATACAGCTTCCCAGATTAGGGGCTATTTTGGCTTTACTACAAACTCCATTCTTAAAATCTAATATTAATTTCTATAAAGGTAATTCAGGCAATTGCAGAAGTGCAAAATTATCAAATCCCTCATCCTTCCTACCGCACTCTCCTTATTTAGAGCTATTTTGTGCAAGAAAATTGCTGTATTCAGCTGAGAATGCTGGACCAAGGGCAAGACCTTGAGCTGCAGCACCACAGACCATGAGTAAATGACCCCAAGATACAAGAAGAGGCACACTGAAAAAAGGTCATTAAAATGAGCCTGTTGTTCACTCAGCCGCAGCAGGTATTACTGGCAGTGAAACACGCCATTTTTCAAGCTTTGCAAATTCTCTGAAAACCACAAATGCTGTCTGATATGGTAGGCAGTTACATGGCATGTTGCCCTTCATACTGATTTTGGTCCCTGGCAATGGCTCATACAACTAACCAGTCCTGTAGCAACTGCAGATTCTACCACTGGATATTTTATAGTCAGTTTTTGAAAGAATCTGAGTGTAAACCTGCTCCAGTACACACTGGCAAATCATGAGCACTCCAGTCACCTTTCAAAGCAAATGCAAATGTTCTGGTGAGTACATACTCCAGAGCAGCCTCTCAAATTGAATTGTCAAGAGCAGAGCCACTGACAAAGGAGCTGCTGTCTGCCTGTGTGCACATGAGAATGTGAGCAGAAATCCTAGTGATTGCTATAAAAGCTGAAATTCAATTAATACATCTGATGTCCAGAGAATGCCTTGAAACATTTTGTCCCCACTTATTTTCTGTGTGAAAAGTACTTTAGAGTATTTCAGCTGCACACAGCAGCCACACACAGGAGAAAGGGCCAAATCCTGGAGCAGCCCACAGAGAAATGTGTTTTCCTTCCTGCAAACTTGTTAAATGATTCAAGAGCAGCATCTCTCCACCACCTGAGCGTGGCCTCTCAGCCTTCCCACTCAGGGCTGAAAGGAGCCTTACCTTTGGAACAATTTCAACATGCTGAGAACAGACACATGGGGAAAAAGATACAGGAGCAGTGCAGAGGAGGGAAATAAAAGTCAGGGAAACTGAAAACTCCTTGTGAAAGGTCTATTTGAAACTCAGGAAGCAAACCAAAAGCAAAGCAGGGCATATCTGCTCCAAGAGTGAAAAGTGATGAAGCAACGCCCCTCTTCTTCAGTGCCTTTGACAAACAGTCCAAGTCCATTTCAGCTCCCCAGGTAAATGCCAGAAGGTTCCAAGGGAAGATCAGTTTTATCCTGGTCTGTTTTATTCAAGTTTTCTGGGCAGAGTTTACTGCAGTTTTTCTGTTTTCTTTGTTCCTAATGATAGTGCAATTTTTTTGCTAATTATTTTTCTACCACTGTTAGGAGTCCTACTGCCAAACTTTAGCAGCAGCTTCCTTGTTTGGAACAGCAGGGAACATAGATTTCCTGCAGAGGAATTGGCAGATGCAATGTCTACAACCCATGTGCATTGGCAATGATATATGAATATTTTCATATGATATAGGAATATTTTCTATATTTCATAAGAGAATCTAGTATCACCTCAATACAAGGCACCCCCAAGCTGGCCTCTACCAAAACACCTGCGGCTTGCTGGGCTGACTTCTTAACATTTCTGAAGGTGATGACATCCAAGAGAATTTCAGACCAAGAAGTTTTAAAGCAACACTTTTCTGCCTTCTCCTACTGCATGGAAGATGGCCTGTGCTGCTTAATCAGATTTAGGCACACAACCTTGTTTTAAACAAGTTCCTAAGTGTGTGTTTTCTCTCAAGTTGTCTATTGATAAGATGCAAAGCAAGGATTTAAAGGTATGATGGGAATGTTGCCGAGATTTTATGAAGAGCTCTCAAACTATAAAGTGGCAATTGAACTTCTTTTATCACTTCTGCTGGACACAAGCCTCCACTGAGCAAAAATGCACTCCCAAACTATTCCATCCCACCCAGGGCTTTAGCAGATGTGAACCAATCCTTTCTCTAAGTGACCTCAGAAAGGAGCAGAGATGCAGAAAAGCCTTCATTAAAAACAAAGTGTTCTCTTTTATGGCTTTCTACAATAAAAAGTTTTTATTAAAGCACAGTTCTTGTGAGAAAATGTCTGAGAGATTATCACTCTGGTTTGTAGGAAATGGCATTTACATCTCATGCAAGAAATACTGCCTTGAAATCTGTCTGCTTTAAATGTCTGTCACCATGTGTCCATACACCAGCATTACTCACAGCTGCCACTTAACTCATCAGGTGACTCAGAGTGTTCTGAGTAATTTTTATGTTCTTTTTTTCTGAAAATAAATTGTTCAGATTCTCAAATTAAATTCTCGAGAGTTTCAAGCTTTAGTGCTACTATTTAAAAAATGAATTATTTAAAAATACAGGGGGTTTTTTTTCAGTTATAGCTTCAATCTGTCTTTTTGGTTTTTTTCCATCATGTGACAAGATTCAAGGGAACACAGGCTAGGACACAAGTGCATACTATAATTTATTACTTGTAATACCACAGTGCCTATGAGGTCTAATCACACACCAGGACTTTCTGGACAGCTAGAATAAAAGGATTAATTTAAGGGAAGCATTGTGGATGTCTAGCTAGAATATCATTATAGAATCAATCTTTACCAAACCTTTCCAACTCCAGAACTGGGGCTTTCTAGAAACCTCCCTTGGAAAAACTTTGAGAAAAATTCTGTGTCATAACAATGACCAAAAGACAGTGGCACCATTCAGGAAGATTTTGAAAGGAATCTTATTTGCAGGCATAAGGCTTTCCTTGCTGGAGGTGAGACCAAACACCAATAAAGTTGAGATGGACCATCACTGCAGGAAAAGACAGGAGCTTCACATAGAAAGAAGCATCTGACTTGAGCAGAAGAAACTAAATGTACTTGAGGAGTACAAAAATAATTCAAGGAACAGTTGAGATTTCAGTTCTGCTCTGGGAGTTGTCAGCTAGAAATGAACGTGGTGACTGCAGTCACAACAGATCATGGAGTGATTATGAACTGCCAGCAGGATGTTACCTTGGAAAAGGCAAATAGGATCCTGGGGTGTGAGCAGAGGAAAGCTCCTGCAGCAACAGAAATGTGCCAGTGCTACTGCAGTGAGGAGAGTCCCTGGAATGCTGTCCATGATTCCGGGCATCCAAGTGCAAATTGGGTTCTCTCTGCCTGGAGCAGGTGGAGGGAAAATCTGATGACTTCCAGATTCATCTACTTTTCTATTTTGCAAGAGGAGAAGTTTTCTTGCTTTATTTAGCCAACTAAAACACAGGTCGTGAGGGGATATGATGCAGTCCTTAAACAAAATCAGGCTGTTAACAACAAAGAGAAGAGGAGCCTCTATGCTAAAAGACAATGTTGTCGCAAGAAAAAATGGACATTAATTGTTCAGCAATAAATGCAGGCTGAAATTCTAAACAATGTTCCTAGTGAAAGAAGTAATATTTTGCAAACAGTCTGCAGATCAAAGCTGTGGGAGGATGAAAATGGTGTCTAGTTTTGAAACAGAAATAGGTGTCTGCATCAAATGGGATGAAACAAGATGCACACCTGCAAATCATGGAGAGCCAAGCACAGGGACTTTCTCCTGTGCACTCCAGTGTTCTTATGGGTTACTTTCCCAGCCTGTTTCTATCACAGAAATTGGGGAATCTATAAGAAACACAAACCTTGACTGTAAACATACATTAGATTGAAACATTTCTCAAATAATTTTCTTCTTAAAAGTAACCTTGAAACTATCATTTGTAAATGATAAACTGCATTGAAGTCACATTGCTGTAAGTACGAGATAGGGATAAAAGAAAAGGCTGGATAATTCTGAGTGGTGCAGTGACAAACAGTGGTGGTTCTCTATTTCTTTTGGTGAAAGAGCGGTGGGGCATCATCTGAAGATAACTTGCCCAAAAAAAGGAGCTGCCCTCCCAATGCCTTTCCCTCACTGTCCCACCAAAGCCCCCCACAAAAGCCTGGCAACCAGAGAGCTGGTTCCTCCCAGGATGGATGGCCAAGCTGCTGAGGAATGCCGTAGATGCTAAGCCTTTATAGGGTTAAAAAGAAGGACAATGGAAAATCTGTCATTCTGTTAAAGCCCCCAACCAGTGATTTATGGAAGCTGAGAGCTGACAGCAGCAGTTCCTACTCTCCTGCTGAGGCACCCACACTTGCCACCATCAGAGGCGGGATGCTGTGTTAATTAACTACTGCTCTGATGTGACACTGCTGCTCCTGCAGTGCATCCAAGCAGCAGAGCACAGCACAGGCTCCTCTACCTCACATCAGCAGAGGCTGCCTCTGGAAGGTTCTGGCAGCAGCAGCCCTTGATTTCCCATTCAGCAAGCCATGGAAGTAGCTCGCCTCCCCTAAGCTCTGCAGAGGTTATATGGTTTTCACTCTTAACTCACACCTTCCCACAGGTTTGAAAATTACAAAGTCTTCTTCCGCTTTAAGAATCAGTCAATTCCCTATAAAACCTTGCTTTAGTTGTTGTACCTTCCTGGGATTCCAAGGGAAACAGGGTAGAGAACTGGCTGAAGGGAAGAAAAAGCCAAAACCAGCCAAACCCCAGCTAAGAACAGAGCCATGCCCAACTCACCACATTTCATCATCCCCACTTCGTAGCACTTCCGCAGCCGGCACGCCTGGCAGCTCTTGCGCCGGTTTTTGTCTATCGTGCACTGGTTGGTGGCTGGGCAGATGTAATCATTGTGTCCTGCAGCAGGGCAAGGAGGGAAAATTTAGCATCTCCAACCATCTTGGTCATTTCCCAAATCGGGGATGTTCTCAACTTTAAACAACTCAGCTTTTTTGTGTGCACACATCTAAGCTCCATTAATTTAACTGATGCAAAAATGAGTATTTGTCCTATATTTTAAACATCAGCCTGTGGCCCCAAAATTAACCAGACAGCATTACTCAGCTTTATAGTGGTGACTGTCAGATAACCAAGCACCTTCTAAAACCAACTCATTTTTTGAAAATTAAATATACACTCTTGTGGAAATTTGCTCCCGACCTCCAATTTCGTACTGTATATTGGGAGTCTATAGCTGGCAGATACCTGTCACAGATACATTTTATGAAAAATCCTTTTGCTAGGATCTTTTCTCCTGAGAAGCTGAGAAGCTTCAGCTTTCCCCATGTTTTGCTGCTTTGGAATGTGATTTGGAGAATTGTTTACCCAGCATGTGAAATTGTTTTTACTTGATGACCAATGACAGCCACCTGTGTCGAGGCTGTGAGCAGTCACAAGATTTTATCATCATTTCATTCCTTTTCTATTCCTTGCTAGCCTTCTGATGAAATTCTTTCCTCTATTCTTTTAGTATAGTTCTAATATATCATTTTCTTTTAATATAATATATATAATAAAATAATAAATCAGTCTTCTGAAACAATGAGTCAAGATTCTCATCTCTTCCCTTGTCCTGGGACCCCTGCAAGCCCCACCACAGATACCAGATTTTATTTTTTTTTCCTCAGCAGACTTGAAAAGAGCAGATTCAGTCCTGCAAAGATTTAAGTAAACTACAGCTCTATTTACTGAACTCTGACATTGTGAGTTCCAGGAATGAAGAAGCCTTTGGAGGATTGACCCTGGACCAAAGTTAACCAAAAAAAAAAAAAAAAAAAAAAGGCCAAGATAAAAAGCAGACTGGTAGGAAATAATGCATCCTGTAACTACAAAAAAAAAGGCACAAGATGAGTGTGTAAGTTTTAGATATTCTGGACAAGTGTTTATCTTACTTTCATCAGTTTTCACTGCAGCCTCTTTTGTTCTCCTCTTTTTGTTTCCCATATCACCTCATTCCCACACAAACCCCTTTAGGTTACTGCAGTTCATTAATCAATAATCTGGTCCAAAGGTTTATTACTGTAAACTGGACTTGGGTACACTCCTGGTGTAAATAGTTGAATAATCTCCTGCTAAATAGTGGAACTATCTCTTGCAGCAATTACCAAAGGATGCAAAAAATATTCACTCATTTACTTTTCTTAATATCTTTTCTCCCAGGCTGCTTTTTAAATTGGTTTGGTTTGGTTTTCTTTCCCCCAGCCAAGAAGAAGATCAGACAAAAACACAGTAGAGTGATTTTTTTTTTTACTTGGTGAAAACCCAAGAGTTCATGTCCCCAAGAGTAATTATTTAACTGAACCATTGTGACTATTGCCATGCAAAATCAGAATTATTTTAACCTTGAATTTTTGAATGGACAATTTTAAAAAGAAGAGCTCACGTTACAGTTTGTCCCATTTCTTACTGGCAGATACAACTGAAAAACAAATTACTGTTTATCAGTCTTCACACAACATGAAGGGAGAGGAGGAAGAAACTCTCTGTTGCACACAGGACACTAAAGTGTTTTAAAACTCCTGTGGCCTTGGGAAAATTTAACTTGCAGGCAGATGTTCAGTGACGTGGGACAGACTACACTACAAACTCAGACAAGCCAAGGAGACCACACACAGTTGCTCAGTCACACTTCTAATTTTAATTTCATTAATAAGGCCAACATTTTGCTCTATGGCTGGCCCAGAAGTCTTTTATTTTAATACACAAAATCCTGCATAACAACAGTTGCAACTGAGTGCTCGATAAGTGTTTTATGCCAAGAACTGGCTTTATTTTATGTGCCTTTTTTTATTCTTTCATTTGAATTACAAGCACCATTACCTGACAGGGTACACTGAGGTTTACAAAAGACCACAGTGGGTAACTTGCTGGTGGCCCAAGTACATGTGAACAAAACAGAGCAGGGAAAGCATTGACTTGACAAAAAACACCTTGAGATCAAATTCAGTCCATTTGTGACAATTGGACACAAAGGTCTCTTCAATTATTTCAGAAATCCACAGTACTTGCACCAGCTTGCAGAAATTGCTATTCATCTGTGCAGGATCTGCACAATGATTTGAAAAGGCAAAAACAAGTTCTGAATTAAATTTGATTCTCTTAGTGGCACCATCTCTGCCATACTGAGCAAAAACAAAATACCTGAAGATTCCTGAAAAGGCTCTGCAGGCAGAACTGGGAGAGGAACATTAAAGATCAAACAGCAGCAGGATTTTCTGCATTGGTATCCACATGTAGCAGCCAATGTCAATAGAAATGATTTTCCACCAAATGACCCGAGATGAGGGCAAAGATCAGGATAACTAGGCCAAGGTTAAAGAAACTAAGTGCCCAAATCTGCAGTACAGTGCCTGTGTGACTTCCACTGGCTGTGACAGCAAATGTGGAGCCCCACAGTTACTCCACACTGCAGCCATGCAGCAAACTTGAACTAAATACCAAATATTTAAGAATTTAAACATGCAAGTGGAAGTCTTAGATAGAGAGGCCCAGCAGGGTAAGAGATACTGCAGTGCAGGCTCTGAGGGGTGGAGGGCTGAGCATTAATCATAATCAGGTTAGTAATACCTGATGTATGCTACACATATTTTTCCATCCTCCACAGTGTGTAGATACTGTACACTGTGACTCAACAGCTCCAGGCAATAGACTCTTGTCAAGAAGAGCTCCCAGCAAGCAAAGTCTCCAGATAATTGCCTACTCTTTCTGTGCCTTTGGCGACTAATTCTCAATTACTACAACTAAGCTGGGCCACCAGCTCCCATCAGATCCACAGGTCTGCAGTGCCATCCCAGTGCTGCAGGGCCTCACTGTGCTATGCTTTCCACCTCTTCTCTAAAGAAACCAATTCCTCACTCCGTAACATTTCCAGATCTTGATAACATCAGAGCCAAGAGATAAAACAACCAAATCATGTGTTGCTCTATTTTCAGCATGGAGCACCAGACACCAGGGTTTCAGAGCAGCTCATTACTAGGTCAACTGCTGCAGCCCCTGGTCACATGAGACAATTTATTTAAGCAAATGATCAAAACCTGTTTGTCCTACCTTGAATGCTTCTTTTAAAAAATGCTTTGCAGCCTTCACAGGACCAGACCCCATAGTGGTATCCTGAAGCATAGTCACTGCAGACTGCACAGAAGTGGGCATCCTTTTTTGAGCCAGGATTATTTGCAATTGGGCTTGTACAGTCATTGCCATTCGTTTTCCTTTTTAATGTTTCTCTGATAGAAGAGAAAAACATCTGTTATAAAAGAGGAAAAATTTAAACTCCACTGCAAAGAGTTTCATAATTTTTCATTGTCTTCTATTCTCTCTCTATAGAGTCTCTGTGTTCCTGAACACAGGATAGTGTGAAACACTGCTAAGCCATTTCTGACAAGATAAAGCCTTTAAAGCATGTAGTCTGATCCCAGGGATGACACACTGGAAGGATTTAGGCATAAACCTGGACTGCTGCTGAATCAATCACATGAACCCTGGGAAAAATCATACGGAATGCTGATGGGTCTTGAAGAATTATTGGAAATATGCAAGTCCAGGAATTTGTGAACCAAGTGGATTTTGCCTCTTGAGAGTTCCACATGGAAAAGGAGAACTCAGACAGCTCAGACTGACATTATAAATGCTACAATGAACAGAGCTGCAGTTGCTTTGTCCTGTTAGTAAGGCAAAATTACAACACACATGCATTCCCAAGTGCTTCATCCTTTACATGAGGCTTAACCCATTCAATGGCATTCTGGAGACAAATAACTGAGGTGTGAATCTCAGCCTACAAGATCTGCTCATGATGTTTTCTGTTCAAAGTGACAGCCCACATTGATCACCCTAACGCTAAACAAAAAGAAGTCTGAATACAAGAAGAATGAAGAATCACAATTAATAAAATACTTCCATATGTCAAAAAAAATTGTTGCTCTCTATAAACTAGTAAGATATAGATATCTCTGAAGTGTTGCAAATAACTTCAACATACAGGAACTATTCTTCATGAAGAGATTAAAACTAAAACAGGAAAAAAACCATGAAAAACCAGCCAATTCCTGACACCAAGATCCTGTAAACAAACAAACAAGGAAAGGAGCTTAGATTATCAGCAATGTTTGGTTTAGGTATAGGAAGTAAATCTATTGTATCCTTTTTATCTGGACCTCATTTTCTTGGTGGGTCAATGCAATTTCTAGACAGAGAAAATAATGTCATGTGCAAACCCTGAGCAGTTCAGAGTTATGAGAAAAAGAATGGTGTATAGTCTACTTATAGGTATAAATTTAAACATAGAGGCAGAACTTAGGAACTCTAAAATTTTCCTCATCCAACCTTCCAGAAGGATTAGGGAGGAGAAGAAAAATCATTTGGGATAAGACAGCAGGTAACATGGTTTGTGACTTCTACAGAACAGGGGCAAGTTTAAACAGAATAGCAAAAACATGCTGAAAATGCTGTCAAAGAGGCTTTAACTAATATATTAAAAGTAAACTTCGTGCTGGTTTCATGACAGGAGGTAAGGACAAACACACCCACATGCCAACTGAAAATCATCAAGTTCATAAGTTTTTGAGGAGAACGTGCTCTAATTTCCTAGTAAAAAATTTAGAAAGGAGGAAAAGGTGCTTCTCAGAGCAAATTTCAAAACAGAAAAATTAAGATATTTGTTGTACGATTAAGTTACAGAGAGATTTTTTTAAAATGTTAATTCATTCATCCACAGCAGGGCAGAGGAGTGTTTAAGTATTTAACAAGCTGGGTCTTTGATTACACACACACCTCGTTAATGGGCTGGTGAATCACTGAGTTATTTCCCTCTCTGCCATGCTGGGAACACCAGTGAGACGGAGCTCTCCCCAAGAGTAAAGGGGCTGTACCACACATGCCTAAAATGCTGCTAATGAAAGGAGGGAAGAGCATTCCTATTCCTTCCTACTCCCCTGTATTTGGAAGCAAACGCCAAAAAAGATTTGGCGTTTTAGATTAGTAAAAGAGGTATATTTTTAAGCTTTACTTGTGAAATATTATCCAATTGTGAGGGTCAGAAGAGGCTCAAAATCCTCTGGAGAGCCTCTCTGTGACTGATTGATATGCTGTGGAGATCAATGTTATTGCCCTTGGCAAAACACTGAAGTTATGGATGAAAATAAAGAAAAAACAACACCACAACACCTGGGTGAGGATTGTCGGTTTTTACCTCCCAGTCATGAAAATTGTATTTAAAAAGCACTTTTTCTTTCCTTGCTTAAAAGTTTAAAAACAGCCACCCTGCAGACCAGCAAGCTGCAATGTTTCCTCAGACTCCTGGCAAGCAGCTGGCACACAGCAGAACCATCTGGAACAAATTCCTGCTGCGGGCCAAGCCGCACCAGAGCCACTCATCTGCTCTGGCTGCAGCCTCGCACCAGGAGGCCCAAACCCCATCAGTTTGTCTGTCTGTGAGGGCTGCAAACAGTCAGGGCTTCCAGGTCAACATCCCATACCCTGCTGCTCCAGCAGCGTTCCCACACACAGGGCAATGCAGAGAGGGCAGCCCCATATGCGGGGAGGGACCACACCCCAGCTGCCGTGGGACTGGGGCACCCCAGGATGCTCAGCAGAGGAATGAGCTGCCAGGTCCTGCAGGTGAGCTGGAGGTGGTTGCATGGATGCCCACCATGCTCCTGCACCAAAGGATGCAGGAAAACAGGGGATGCACCCTGGTGGCCACAGAGGAACCGCATGGTGAAAGATTTATCGCTTTACACCTCCCAGTACTCCTCTCTATTTTATGATGGTGGGTTCTATGTAGAAATACTACCTTTCTAAAAAGGAATTAGGACTTCACTTAAAGTAATAGAAATCACTGATTTTCTCCTGGTCATCCTTTTACTCTGAGCAGTCTGGTCTAGGGGAAGGTGTCCCTGTCCATGGCAGAGGGGCTGGAACTAGATGGTCTTTAGGACACCTTTCAATTCAAACCATTCTGTTAAGAAGAGGTTATACTCCAGAATTTCTTGATTCTCTTTAAGTTAGGTCATCATCAGCTGCATGAGCTTACATATCCATACAAATAGTCCTTATTTATCTATACAAATAGCTGATGACTAATGGGACTCCAATGGGACAGGTTCAGCTTCCTTTCTGTCTGTTCTAGAGAGGGCACTGCAGAGCATCAGACAGGGTGCTCCTGATCCTGGGTTATTCCAGCTGCTGTCCCAACATCTGGACAGCTTCAAACCATACCCTTCTCCTGTCAAAGTTTTGGAACCTTGAGCAAAGTGGAAAGAGTTTGGATGTTACTGCTGTTCACATCAAAGCTGCTTGGGGAATTCTGTGTGAAAGTGCTACCCAAAGAGTCTTTCCCAATCCACACACCTACACTGAGAGCATATTTGCACTCCATAAAGCCCACCCATTGCAGAAGGAGTGTGGGTAGCCTCAAAAATAGCACAAATCCTTTTATTAACCATTGACTAAAACTGTTCCCAGGACACACTATTTTCATACTGCAAATGACTGCTGAAGTTGAATAAGGAGGCAATGAATAAACACCCAGCTGCTGAAGCAGGAACAGCACCTGCAGCCCCTGAGCTTTTATCCATCCAACAGGTGTGTGCCCAAGAATGGAGCAGTTTCATCAGCTGATGATCCAGACCCTGGTTAGGGTTTATAATGGGAGTAAATCTGCAGAACAAGAATGTGGTTTTGCAACCAGAGTTTCTTGTCAGCTGAAAATTTATCCTGTGACTCTGCTCTTCAAAAAAAAACTTCACAAAGTCAGTTGGGAACAGCAGCAAGAAAAAAAGTCAGGCTTTTCCAGCAGCAGCTGCCTTTTAACATCATGCATGCTGCTGTGTGACTGCTCACACTAAAGCCAAAAAGCAAAGAAAAACATTTCCCCTGAATTTCAGGTTAACAAAAAGCCTTCACATCTATTAGAAGCAGTAAAAAAAACAATCTGGGTAAAAAATGAATTCAAACAATACTGTATGAAAAGGCAAAAAGAATTAACATTTACCTCTTTCACTCAAAGGACTTAATCTGCCAGAGCAAAATTAATTTTGTTGCCCAAAATAGTATCTAGCAGTCTTGAACTTCTGTTTATGCCATGTAAACTGTTCCCACCCTGAAGGTATTTGTCATGCTCTGTGTTGGTGTGTAGTACTCTAAGGAGGTGTTGGGGGAAAAAATCTTATTTCAGAAGTCACACTAAAAACAAACAAACAAAAAAACCCAACACACACAACTAAATAAACAGACACACAAACAACACACACAACTAAATAAACACACACACAAACAAACAACACACAAACAAACAACACACACACACCCCTGACTGATTGGGCGTCTAGCGCAGGTTTTTTGGCATCGTTTTGTTTTTCAGAGGGCGCAACGCTTTAATTCAAAAGTGAAAAGCGAAGCCTTGAGCTAGGGAAGCTGTAAGCAATTCTGAGCCCAGTTTGAAAGCAGCAAGCAGCACTGACCTGCTGGCGGGCAGCACGGGCTCCATCGGGCGCGCCTCGCACCACAGGCTCTTGGGCTGCTCTGCGTACAGCAGCGAGGGCTGGCAGTGCAGGGCCAGAGGGGACAGATGGCCAGGAGCCGGCCACAGAGCGCTGGGGCTCGAGGTCTGCCTGGCTGCCACGCCCTCGGGGTCCCCAAAATTGCTGGCAATGTTGTAATTGACCATAGCAGGGCTGCAGAACGCCATGGTGGAATATTCGTGCCTGTTCTCCATGAAGGATGAGGGAATGTAGACTGGACTGTGCTCTGCTGTCAGCGTGGACTGATTGCAGCTGTAAGGAACTGGAGAGACGACACCAGCAGGTGAATTTTTAATTTCTGTTTTATTGCATCCAATATCCTGAAGTGGCAGCAACTGAGAAAAGTCCTTGTGAGATGATGTGCACAGGGACATTTTGAAGCCAGATTGAAGACAGCTGTTTAAATATTCATCCTAAGACAATAAAGAATTAAAAAAAAAATTAGAAAAAAAGCTCTGCATTAGGTCTTTTCTATAAAAGAGAAAAGGAACCAGTAAACCAGAAAACATAAAAACGTCTCGTTAAAACAGATTGCATACCAAATGCACTTAAATAGTCAATGTACCAATTTACTGCCTTTAAGTTAAAGGAAGCTTTCTAGAATATCCTTAAAAACAAAGGCTAAAACACACATTGAGTTTGGACTCCCTTAAAAAAAAATAATAATAATAATTTTAAGAACAAAACCATTTGAGGCCTGCCTGAAACAAAGATAAAGGTGACAACTTGGATCTTACCAGGAGTTACAAACAGGGTAAATCTGCTCTCTATCAGAGATAAAATTACCCCAAGGTCCACAGCTATGGAGGAGAAATCAATTCTCTTCATAACAGCTCACCATCTCCTGCTGTTAACTGCACCCCAGCCTTCAGCCTTGTGCTTCAGGGTGCTTCCCTTTTCCATCACAAACATGTCACAGCAGGCATTGTGAAAGCAGACAGACTCACAGGCACATCCCCTACCCCCTCCAAATCCAGAACTCCACTGCACATCCCTCTGCACAGAGGAGGAACACAGGGAGGGGATGTCAGCAAGGTGCAACTTCATCGCTGAGAGGTCCCTGGGCACAGCAGCTCTGAACAGAGCCATTAGAAAAGCAGAAATCATAAAATGCAGATATTTCCAAAGCTGACAACAAAGCTTGAGTGATTTCATGAGGTCCAAAAGTTTTATAATTCCCTGCAACTCTCCACCCCCATCCCAACTACCCCTGTCCTTTCTCCCATCTCGCTCAGCTATCAAAACAAAGACCTTAAATTGCCCACAGTAAATACTCTTTCCCAGATTCAGGCATACGCAAATTATTTAAGAGAGAAAATAATTTTGAAAAGAAAAAAAAAAATCCACCAAAATTATCCTCCTGAGATAGACCGCTGTCCTAGAAGCATTATTTTACTGTAGCATTAAAAACATTTTTTCCTTTATTCTTCACTAAGAGTTTCATCTGCAATTCATTCCAGCTCTGAAGACAGACCTAGTTTGCAATTCAAAACAATTCTGTATCCAAAAGAGCAAGTTTCAGCCCCAGAAGTGATATTGCAATGTGCTTTTACATCTGGCAATCAGATCCTAACACGAGAAACCACAGGATAACTAAACATTCACTCACAGCTTTGCTATTCCACAAGTGGCCAAGGTATAGATGCTGAATGTTCTTACCTTTTTCTGCCTCACATGACCATAAAGAAGATGAGGAAGATTCAAGCATGGGTTTGTGGAAGTACCAGCAGCCTCCCTGTGCCCAAAGCTCTCAGGCCAATGGCATTTCTAGTGTGTCACCTTGGGGCATTGATACTTTTTGCTCCTCTAGGGTGAGGATTGAGAGTAGAAGCATTAACAGAAAATGTAAGAAATCATATTTTTGACTAAAATGGATTTTTGAGAGTCTTTCCTTCCTCCTCACTCTGCACTCTGGCAGTGAAACTGAAGATATGTGTAGCAATAACCAGAAACTCATTTAAATCAGCTCAGGCACTTTAGACCCAGCTGCTGTTTTTTTTCCTTTGTGGGAAACAGGAAAATGAGATATCTCAGCAGCTGTTTGTGTCCAGCAGTGCTTGGACTGGACCTCCAGAGCAGCCCAAGCAGGGGATTCTGACCTCACCCCTCACACAACCCACACACTTCACCTGCCCCCAGCAGATGCTTCACAGCCTCCGCCAGGAAAAACCAGGCATTGTGCAAACCTCACTGCAAAAAAGCCACTGATAAACCCAAAGGTGCTTTCACTGATAAACCCAAAGGTGCTTTCACTCCCAGGTTACGGGGTGGGTACTTTTTTAGAAGGAAATGATGGAACAAAAAAATTTAGGAGTATTTTCAGGGGTTACTATGGGTGAGCCCAATGAGCACACTGGATTCCACACAAATTCAAAGATTCAGTGTGAGCAAAGCTGAATTCCCCTTGCAGTCTCAGAGGCTGCAGGTATTCAGGATGAGCATGGACACTCTGCCAGAGGATCTGGCACGTCCAACAAAAGCTGTCTGTGCTTACTTTGTGCCTCTGCCTCCTTTGGAAGGACACACAGCACAGGGAACCCCAAAGCCTTTGGAGGGAAGGGCCTGAGCAGCATCACAGCAACATCTCTGTTCCAGTCAGCCAGAGACATTGTGCTGTGCCAGCTTCTGCTGCAGGCAAACTGGTTGTGTGGTTTCCCTCAGCATTCAGCAAATAAATGCCTGCACACTGTGGAAGCAGAGAGAACACAGAGCTGCTACTACGGAATTTTATGACCAGAAATCAGCTGAGATTTGAGTCATGTTTTTCTGCAGAGGAAATCCACTAATGAGCGTGTGCTTAGCAGAAGGAGATATTGTCTCCAAAGGGCAACACACAGCATTTAGAAACATCCACAGAGGTTACCAGAAGCAAGAGTGAAGCTTGTTTTAGGGGAAGAGCTCACATAAGCATAAGAAGTCAGCACAGCCTTCCTGAAAAACACTCTGCTCATAATTTACAAGAGAAGGAGACTCTGGGGTCCAGCAGGTTAAAGAAAACTGTACTCATGGTCTTCAGCAGGCTGTAATGTAGTGAAAAATATCAGTATTGACCTGAGATTATTAACTTGGGTAGCAGAAACAGTCTAGCCACAGTAGACTATGGATCTGCATGAGATGACATTGATCACATTTCTTTACACCCAGAGAATTTAAAATGGGAAGCCCAGAGCCTCACAAATAAAGTGAGACTGCTGAAATTATTCATTATTGCTCAGAAGGTCCTAAAAGTTGGCTGCTGAACTGTGAAGTTGTGTGTCTTAAAGAAGAACTGAAGAATAAGGGAAACATATCTCAAGATCTGAGACTCAAGAAAAACTCCACAAACACCTCAGAAGGAAGCACAACCACATTTAATGCAAGGATTACAATAAGTAGTGCAATAGACTAATAAATTTGTTCCATCCTGGTATAATGTCCTCATATTTTAAACACTACTCATTAAAGAGAAATGAACCACTTCCTAAAGTGAACTCCTGTCCCAACACGCCCCCTTCCTCTGCAAAAAGATTTTAAAAGCAAGATTCAATGATAAAATACATTATTTAGATGCCGTCTGTCAGCTCTGCACTAGATCTGTACCAGACACAGAAACAAAACAGGTGTCTATTATTTTTATATTCCAGTCTCCTGGGAGCCTGCAAATGTTTCTATCCACTGAAGTCAGTTTAGCTCAGCGAGATAATCAACAACTGAAATGCCATTTATTAAGTAAACAGCAGCCATTCTGGCCAGTTCCTCAAGTAACACTTACCATCCACAAATCTAAGACACTACAGGCAGGATTCCCTTCTGACATAAAGCAGCGTCATCAGCTCCAGCACCCTGAGGATGACACCACTATCCATGAGGATGTAGGGAAATAATGAATGCCATTAATGTTCTCCACCAAAAAAAAAAAATTAAGTTTCTTGTCTTTGAACAACTCTTCAACAACAGAATGTATCTTGAGTCACCATGCAAGACTTGCCAGATGAGGCACAAGGACTGGTTTAGATGTCATAGTCAAACAGACACATGGGTAAATAATTAAGCCATCTGACGTAGCTCAACAAACTCAAAAGCCTCTCACTGCACATTACCTATACCAAGTACCTCTTTAAAAGCCTTGTGGGAAAAAAACTAATTAATTATTTTCCAGTTTTATGTTTTGTTGGTTGTTTGGTTTGGTTTTTTTTCGTTTTGGAAAGGGGAAAAATAGGTAGAGAAGGCAGGGTGCCTGCTTGGGAACATAGTACAATAGCTTTTCCTAGAAAAGTACAACACTTCAAAAAGCAAGGGAGTGATGGATGTTCTCAGGCACCCTTCCATCAACATACACTGCAAACTGCTTAGCATTTTATACATATTTTGAGTAAAGATTTTTTGCAATAGAGAATCAAGATGACCTTTTTCTCTCTGCTCGGCTTCGACTAAAGTGCAATCATTGTGCCTTTGGGTTTAATAGAGGTGATTCAGCAAGCGTGCATTCCACCACCCCACAGCCAAAGATCCTCAGTCATCTCACAGAACATTCTATTAATATTCTCTTCAGTTACATTTTACACAACTCCCTGCAGCAATAAACTGAATCATCTTCTGGAAAAGTGATTACTAAAGGAAAGTCATTCCTGATGCGGATGATACTTGTGCTTCGGGTTTTGTGACAAATTTATTACTCATTAAACACAGCAGTGCCAGATATTGCCAACAGAAGGCAGGCAAGTAAACAAGTTTATTATTACCTGAGAAGGACTGGATGCAACAAGTAGGGGAGAGATTGGGAAGCAAAATGCAAAATGCAGCTACCTATCAAACTTCAGATATTGTACTCATTCCTCCAAAATTAATAACCTGTCCTCAATAGCCTCAAGACCTACTCTAAATAGAATAGTGCAGCTAAAAACACACAGGGAAAAATACTTTGAATCAAGCAAAATGAGCACTCTTTAGCCTGTGTTAGCCTTTAAGTTTACTCAGAGCACTGACAACTCCTAGATTATTCTAAACATTCATAAATGCATTTCAGAGCTCAATGGATACGACATGGGGGCACCAAAGGAGCGGGATTTGTTCCACTAGAGGAATGCACAGCTCCAGTCTTCCACCCCCTGGAGTGGATTTGCAAAGACAAGGAGTCCAGGCTCTGTTCACAGCAAGTGCACAGGTCAGGAGATCACAGCCACATATCAGTGCAAGGGAAATCCCAGTAAAACATGGGGAAAATTCTCCACAATGAGAATTCAGTAGGAACAGGGTACCCAGAAAGGCTGGGAAATCCCGATATTTGGAAAGATTAAAAAATACTCACTTTGAGCAAGATGATTGATTAGTTGCTCTCTAGATTTCCCTTCCCACCTCCCCATTATTGAAAAACATTTTCAGATCCCAGTTCAAACCAGAATTAAGGTTGACTTTACTAGGTTTTAGCCTTTAAATTTGTGGATCATTAATATGTTACTAGATCTGAGAGTGGATTTAAGTTTTCTATTATTTGCATCTCTTAAGTATGTTTCACAGTCTTAGGGTTTCAGACACCAGAAATGAAAAGCCACTGTCCTGCTAGGGAATACAAATGCAAAATGAGACGCTTCAGCTCCTTTACACTCCATGTAATTATTTCAATTATTTTGACTTTTTGGTCAGAAAGAATATTTGCATTTCAGCATGAAAATTTTAGTGTGTTCCATTAGAAAAGAAACATCTATTTAAATTATTACACAAGGTATAATTACAAGGATCTAGCTGAGGATTTTGTTATAATGCTTCAATCTGCATCAGTATCATGGCAGAAGCCAGTACAAAGAATAGCACCTTTTTCCAGTAAGAACTTCATTATTAAAAAAAAAGCATTTCTGAAGAGATGCTTTTTCAAGAAAGGGCAGGGAAGAGCAGCATGGGAATTTAGATTTTCACGGATCTGGGATGTCCATCTGCATCCAACAACTCTGAAGGACACTTGGGTCTCTCAGCACATACCGATTAGAGAAGCTAATTCTAAAAAAATTATTCTTGTTTTGATTGCCACACCATAGCTCTGTCCCAACAGCATGGAATACACCTGTTCCTTGGATCCAGGAGGAATTAATTCCTTCAATCAACACTTCCCTCTTAATGACAGTGTCCTAGAACAAATGTACATGTGTCTGCCTCCACTCCATTTCTTTCTGGTCATTTGCAAAATGTGTATTCATAGAATTATAACTGAATCTATGAATGGTTTGGGTTGGACAGGACCTTGAAGATCACCTAATTTCAAGCCCCCCTGCCATGGGCAGGGACACATTCCATGAGACTGCTCAGAACTCAATCCAACCCGGCTTTGAACCCTCCCAGGGATGGGGCATCCACAGTTTCTCTGGGAAACCTGTGCCAGTGGCTCACCACCCTCACAGCAAAGAATTTCTTCCTAATATCCAATCTAAACCTCCTCTCTTTCAGTTTGAAGCCATTCTGTCTTGTTCTATCACTACACATCCTGGTAAAAAGTCCCTCTTCAGCTCTCCTGGAGCCCCTTTAGGCACGGGAAGGACCAGAGCTTTCTCTTCTCTAGTCTGAACAACCCCAGCTCTCTCAGCCTGTGCTATGAGATGTGCTCCAGCCCTCTGATGAACTTCATGGCCTCCTCTGGACGCACTGAATCTTATTTCCTTTGTCTTTCTTACGCTGAGGGTCCCAGAGACGGATGCACACTCCAGGTGGGCTTCCACAAGGGCAGAGCAGAGACTGCACCACAGAGCTTGGTGCCATCAGCAAACTCAGTGGTCAACACCTACATCCCACTGCCCACATCACATCAAAGGTGTTCCACCACCCTGGTCTGCCGAGGAGCAGAGTGCCATGCTCAACCCTCTGCCCTCAACAAGAGAAAAAGCACATGGATAAAATGCCTCATTTTGCCCAGCAGAACTTTTACACAGCTTGGAGGGTTTCTGAATAGCTGTCTCTGTTATTGGCAGGGTATAGACATGAGCTGGCACAGGGGCTCAGATTTTTTGAGTCCAGTCAAGTTCCTTCTATTTACTCTTACAACAAATCAACAGCTCTTGTATTGTAAATAAATTGGGGACTGAAAATTCCACCTCGTTTATTCCCTTTTCCCACAGCAGTTTGCCCACTGAGGTCTGTGAGGATATACAGCAGCATGAAGAGAGCAGAGCCCACAGCAATGCACTCATGCCAGGCAGAAATTTGAGAGGAAGGAGATGGTGGCTAAAAAAGTCAATATGTGAAGAAAAACAAGTAAATCGGGCAATAGGGATAGAGCAGGAATTGAAAATTCCTACACTCTCAGGGGAGATACTATCTCATTGTTGATGAAAGCAAAGAGGAGACTTTCCCTGGTAGCAGCTGTTCTTCAGTAGGCATAAAGACCAGTGAAAAGATTAAAAGTCCTTTTGCCAATGCACAAAAGAGCAAAGTCCTTACTGCCCCTTAAAACCTGACCCCTGGCAATCTATAGGCAACAAGTCTGACCTTGGGCTGACAAGGGGGACACATCCCCAAATTATGGGAACTCATCTATTTCTGCAGTTCTTGCTCTACCACCCTGGCACATCTGACCTGCCAGAGCTCCAAAAGCCAGGGTGGGAGGTTCGGTTTGGCATGGATGTCAGAAATGCAGGATTCATTGCTCCTGGCTAGGCAGACATTGGCTTTCCCTTGAGTGTGCCGTGCCTCAGGCTCCTCAAATAACCTCCTGCTTTGTGAGGCTCAGGAGCAGTGGTGATAACCAGAGCAGTCTTTGGCAAAAGAAAAACCTCCCTTACAGAAATGTTGTCAGAGAATAATTTTTTCAGATCTCAGTGACCTAAAGAGTGAAGAAAAAGCAGTGGAATTTTTTCCTGTCAGACCAATTTGCAATGTCTTATTCTGCTTTCTCCTCCTCCAAATAAAATGGTGTTATTTATCTTGATTTTTTTTCCAGACAGCCTCTTTACAATGCAAATTATTCATGCTATAGGATTAATTGAGGTAGCCAAAGAGTACATAAAGAGTGTAAAACTTTTGTCTTTTTAGTCATAAAACTTGAATAAGCAATCTTTTCTAGCATGGTATAGAAATGAAATCCATGTCTGAATATGTACAAAATGCAGAACTCCTCTGGCTGCTTATCTGGTTTTAGCTATAGTAAACTGATTTTCTTACTGGAATTTCTGTAAAGGACTATTCCAATTGTATTAATTTTGTTGTGCATTTTTACATTACCAGCAAATTCAAGATTAAATATCTTTGCCTCTGCAATTTTATTCTAACTTCTTTAAAATAAAGTTTTTTCAATGCAGTTTTTTGATACCTGATTTTTGATGACTTAAAATACTTAAAAGCACCTCATAAATGAGTCATCATGCCTTTACTTTTTCTCCACCATCACTAAATCACTGAAAGAGCACAGAAACCATGGCATTGCTTATTCCTGCCTTTCAAGCTGTGAAACATTCTTATAAAGCTGCATGAAATCCCAGGTCTGATATGTTTAGCACCATCCACAGGTAACAAAAGTTTGTGCATATGTTTTAGTCCCTCAAACAAAGCAAGCTGTTCTAGATTTGTCTCATCATTAACCTAGACACGAAAACCTGCCTTTTATTGTGAGTAAAATCCTGTCTCGGCTGAGTCAGTTGGAATTCTGTTGATGATTCTCACAGATGGACATTTGTCTAACATACTAATTAAGACAAAATTGTAATGCCCTCCTAGTCTTATTAAAATTAAATCTGAGAAATTATTCTGGAATTTCTGCCTGCTGAGCTTAGGTCCTGTCTCTCAAGGAATGGACCAGCAAACTCTGTTATGTGAATATTTCTTGCTGCTAGCAAAAGCATGCAGATAGCTGAAGAGGAGCACAGTGGATATAAAATCTGGTCAGCCCCCTGGATCACCACCCCTTATCACTGTAAGCTTTTTGCTACTTTTACCTTTAAGCCAATATTCAAGAACCAG
Organism: Emberiza elegans; assembly: GCA_024865655.1. NCBI lineage: Eukaryota > Metazoa > Chordata > Aves > Passeriformes > Fringillidae > Emberiza > Emberiza elegans. The sequence continues at coordinate 33,402,604 of JALJVW010000139.1, forward strand.
AACTAAAACTATTTAAAGACATCATATACTAACTGGATTTATAGTTGTTTTAATGAATATATTTTAACCCATTCTTGATCAGAACACCATTACAGACACTCACATTAGCTGACTTCCTGAAGGCAATTCTGCAGTTGCAACATTCTAAGAGCACCTCTAAAACTATAAGCATTTTCTTCCTGTGATTTTTAAAGTTTTTCAGGTTATCAGCCAAAAAATTCTCAAGGATATAACATAGTGGAAACACACAAACTTTCTCCAGCAATACTTGGAGCTCCATTTACTGGTTCTCATTTACAGCACTGATGAGATGAACTGCAAAAAGCATCAGATTTGCTCCAACCCTTCAGGTCCAAAATTTTTATTGTTATTTCTCATTTCAAAGCCTGGGGAAGCTGAGCTGTTCACTCACGCACAGAGTTACCAGCCTGACAGGGAAGATGCTACAGCTGCCTTCCACTGATTCTGTGTTACAGTCACTGTGTCTGCAAAATGCAAGATACATCTTATTCTAAAAGGCACAGGGAAGTTCAGAAAGGAAAGCAAAAAGGAGGGCAGCCACAGAGAAGTGCTTGAACTTTGCTCACAAACAGAAAGAAGAATTTTAATAAAGTTCTCAAACAACAAATGAAAGTTTTCAAGCTTCAAATCAGAAGTACAACATGTATTTGTTGCTTCAGTAAAAGCACCAGTCTTAGAACTCCCCCTCCTGTGGGGACAACAGATGGGCAAGGAATTTCAAGGATATGGATGAGGAAACACATTGCTGGTAACACCGAGCACATCAGAAGCAAATGGTAAATTACTTTATGTTCAAAAGCAGTTTCTCATGCCACCCATAATCATATCAAAACTTTCTCTACACACAAATTGTAATTGTGCATCATTCTCTGTGTGACAAGGCTGAACCCTTTCCCAAAAAGAAATAGCACATTTACCAACCACTCCAAGGTATAAACTGCACTATTGGCTGTTTATCCCATCCTCTCTCCAGGCTGTAATTTATTTTCTCTAATAAAACCTTGGTTATAAAGCATCCAGGATTAAAGACCAGATCATTCTTGCCATTGCTAGCCAAAAGTCTTTTACGAGCATTCAGGCAAAGGTTCTGATGGGTTTCATGAAGATTTACACATGTCCAATCTTTAGTTATTGTTAAATAAACCTTTTAGCAGTGCCAAAAGCAAACTTAAAAAACAGGCTTGGATCTCATTGTCTAATGAGGAAGATCCTTCTTAAAGCTGAAGATCTTAATAAAAGAGTGTAAGTCTATACCACTGACTTCAATGGGAAAACTACTTCAGAACTGTCAAAACAAAACCAGAGACATTTATCAGTGAGAGACTTGGAATTTCAGAAGCCAAGTCAGGAGAGCTCTAGTAATCCCAATTTGGTTTGGAACAGGTTATACCAATTGCTATGATGCTTGGAAGAGGCATTTACCTTTTATCAGTATATTTATCTGTGGAATTTCCCAAAAACCTTAAAACACCATGTATGTTCCAAAATACTCTTCTGCCCTCAGTGCAGCAATGCTATTCTAATAAAATTCTTAAGCCAAAGACTTAAAATACAGCAAAGTTGCATCATTTTCCCTGTGTCCACAAATATTTAAAACCCCAAGCCCATTGGAAGATCACTTAATCTGCATAAACTGATAGACTTTAAGAACAAATTTACACTGGAACCAAAATTAATATTCTCAATAATTTAACCTCATTTCTCTCACAGAGGCTATTGTTCATAAACCCAAAGATTATCAATTGCAGACCTTTGGCAACATTTACAACAATAAATATTTCATTCAATATAGCACGTACCTGAATGACACTGGATAGGGTTTCTGTTCTTTATAAATGCTCTGACAGCATTACATGTCAGCAAGATTTTCTCATGGCAATTCTGGATTTGTTTTCCTTCTTTCCTTTATCTCTGATTCTAAAAGCAGCTGTGCCCACCACCACTTAGTCATCAGATCTCAAATATGAATCTTTCCAAAGCAATGTGGTGCCTGCTCATCAGTGCAAGGTTACAGGGATACTATCAGTGTTTCCTTTCCCTCTGAAGGCAAGACCTAAACAGAAGTTCCTCCTCCTCCTTTCTGACATAACAAGCCTCTGAATTTGTCGTTCACTGCAGTTAAGGCTCTTACATGATGGAATCATTTTATAAGCCAAGCATTCTCATATGTAGCACAGAAATCTGAAGGTTAATTAACCAGCATTTTCTGGCATCAAACACGGAGGTTTTTAAAAGGCTAAATCAAACTTTTTATATCTTTGTCACAGGAAAACCTGAAACATAATTAACATTTGCTCTGAAGCAGAAATGTACTCATCTTAGACATTTTGGGCAGCATAATAAATAAACTCCTTTGGCATTGTTTTTTAAATACCAAATGCACAAACACAGACAAGGGGGGGTATTTTTCTTCAATGTAACCACATTCATTTTCAAGAAAAGCAAATTAACTGGAACCCATTTGGGATAATAGCTTTGTTTTACTGCATGTAAAACAAAGCTTTTTATGCTTTAAAAAAAGCTTATGTATGCTTTAACCCCAGCCTGCAACTAAGCACCACACAGCCACTCACACACTTCCCCTCAGTGAGATGGGGGAGAGAATTGGAAGAGTAAAGTGAGAAAACTTCGTGGGTTGAAATAAAAACAGTTGAATAGGTAAGGCAAAAGTCTCCCACATGAGCAAGGCAAAACAGGGGATTCATTCATCACTTCCCATGGGCAGGCAGGAAAGAAGGGCTACATCACGTCCAACAGTGACTGGAGAACACAAATGCCATCATCCCAAATGTCCCCCTCGCTTCCTTCTTCTTCCCCCAGTTTTGTGCGCTGAGCACGACACCCTGCGGTCTGGAACACTCCTTTGGTCAGCTGAGGCTGTGCTGGCTGTGTCCCTCCCAGCTGCCTGTGCAGCCCCAGTGTCCTCACTGGGGTGTTGAGAAGCTTGAACTCTGTGTAAACACTGAGCAGGGATAATAAAATCATCCCTCTGTTATCAACACTGTTTCCAGCACAAATCCAGAGCACAGCCCCATACTAGCTACTATGAAGGAAATTAACTCCACCCCAGCCCAAACCAGCACAATCTCCACTTCTTATCCCAAACCATTTACATCATGCTCAGGTTCTAGACATCATCACTACCCTCCATCCTCATTCTCACTGTTTGATACATTTCACAGATAACATTCCCTTAGTCTGTGGACCACCCATGTGAAATGTCTGTAAAATGTCCATAAAAGACCACAAGCATCCCCAAAATGCCCAACAGGTACGTTCAGCCCATGATTTTGTGCTCCAGCTGGTATGGTGCTCACTCAGGACACAAGAGGTGCTGCGTTGTGGGGAGCATCAGCCACCAAAGGCAGCTCAGGCTGGGTGTCTGCTGCAGCTGTAGGGATTGTCCTCCCTGCTCCTGGTGGCTCCTGCTGGAGCAGCTCCCATAACATACAACCCAAGTCATGGATTACAACAATTGAAAGGTATTTCCACTACCATCTCCACTCCTGATCCCTTTAGTGAGGTTTTATGGTTTAACTCTGCTCCCTTCCTTCCTGCTCCAGCTTGCACTTATCCACAAGCTGCAATCCCTTAGGGTTGGACCTGCTCCAGCACACCCCATGCACAGCCACTGATGCTTCCAGATCTGCCTTCTCCAGCACAAATTCAAAGCATAGCCCATGCCAGCTGCCATGAACAAAAATAGCTCTACCCTAGCCAAAACCAGCATACTGAGTTAGCATTTACCAAAAAATCACACAAAACCAAACCAAACATAAAACCAAAACAACAGAAAAACTCATAAAATTTGAACACAGCCAGCAAGGTCCATTTCTCAGTTACACATTGCAATGTCTTCCAAAATCCTTGATTAATTGCTAAGCATTAATTTAATTTACTCAAGAGAAATTAATAAATTTGCTTATAAATTATCTTGGATAAAGCCATATACCAAGCTTATAAATTTGCTTGGATAAAGCTTCATGTTATTCATCCTTGCATTTTGGACACCAAAACACCTTCAAGCCTACACAACTTTCCAAAACTACTTGTTAGAATTAGGAGCTGAAACAGCTCTGCCTCCTTTGCTATCAACATCTCTGCAAGCACAGCCAGAACCAGACCAAGGTAATATCACTGTCACTCAGTCAGCCTTTCCTATAATTACTTTTTGTTAATGCAATTTTTCTCAGTATCAAATTTGTCTCTACCTTGTTTCTCTGTGCTTTCCTTGAGCCTCCTTGTCTCCTCACATTACTCTCTTGCTGGTCCAAACACTGCTGCTTTTAATTTGAATTTCCTTTTGTTTTAAAAGATAAAGCCTTTTGCAAGCTGGGGGAGGATTTAAATGCCAGTGCTTTTTGATGATTAGTTCTTGTATGGAGTGTGACTCGTGTCTGTGTAATCCTATTTATGTCTGTTTAAGGACCAGGTCATGTTCCCAGCCACCCTCAGGGCCAATGGGACAGATAATAAAGGTTTTCTGCTAAACACTATAGAAGTGCACCTTAGTTTTTTTGCACATGAAAGGGCTGCATTCTCCTCACATTCTGCTGTATCCCCTCAACAATCTGTGGACCAGACCCTGGTCCTGTGAGTCTTTTACTCCAAATTCCTGGGAACCAAATAAGCGTTGGGAGCAGCATGAAGGGGTTACCTGTGGATTGTATCCTTCCTCTCCATTCAGATCCCCACTTTGTTAGGAGCCACAGCTGTTTTGGGTAATATGAGCAAAACCCTTCAATGAAGGAAAATTCAGATTATTTTAGAGATTTTATGTATTAGATAACCAAATAGAATGAAGAGTATCTAGGTAAACAATCAGGACCAGGCTGGCTGCGGACAAAGAAAAATAAGTCACGTTCCCTTCTCTCTCTTTTATATATAGATATATAGGGTAAACTAATATTTTCTACAACAAGATAAAATGAAGGCCTTTAATTAATGTATTTTCTACCTACAGATTTTGGGGGGAGTTGTCAAGATGGGAGTGTCAAGATAGGAGTTTCCACACATAAAAAGGAATGATTAGACCCCAAGCTGCAGCAGTTTGTAAGTGAAGCAGCATCTGCCTAGCAGACATGGGGAGCAGCTACAAGGAGCCTTGAGGCAGTACACAAGGAAAAAATAATCCAAATCAGATGTAGTTCAGGATGTTACGCTCCCCTGTGTGTCCAAGTACATGAAGGAAAACACATTAGTGCCAATAGATTCAAAAAGCAGTTCCTTTAGACAAAGGTGGTGTGGAGAATAAAATGGGTAAATTCATCTACTCGACAATGCAGGCCCATCCTGGATGACTGTCCTGTCCCTGACAGAATAATTCACTTACATCATTATCACCATAAATTACTGAAGGCAGAGCAGCTCCTGGGACCACAGGACAGGCTGTGCCCATCCCATGGAGTGCATTGTCCACAGAATCCCAGAAAAGCACTGAGTTTTCTCCCCAGCACTCCCTCTATATTTAGCACCAGGTCTCACAGTCACGACTTGGCTGTCCAGCAAATTCACACTAGGTAAGCAATTTGAAGAGTGGCTTAACTTGAGGATTCACTTAACAAAGAACATTTTTACCACCTCTAACAAGTTTTAGAGGTGTTATAGTAAAAGGATCGCTCTGAGGGAGGAGTGAAGAAGCAGGGCCAGAGCAGAACTGCAGAAAGAATCTTCCTGGACCCTGTTCATCGGGGATTTTATGTGTTAGATAACCAAATGGAATGAAGAGTATCTAGGTAAACAATCAGGACCAGGCTGGCTGTGGACAAAGAAAAATAAGTCTGTTCTTTTCTCTCTCTTTTATATATATATAGTGTAAACTAATATTTTCTACAAGATAAAATGAAGGCCTTTAATTAATGTATTTTCTACCTACAGATTTTGGGGGGAGTTGTCAAGATGGGAGTGTCAAGATAGGAGTTTCCACACATTAAAAAGGAATGATTAGACCCCAAGCTGCAGCAGTTTGTAAGTGAAGCAGCATCTGCCTAGCAGACATGGGGAGCAGCTACAAGGAGCCTTGAGGCAATACACAAGGAAAAAATAATCCAAATCAGATGTAGTTCAGGATGTTACGCTCCCCTGTGTGTCCAAGTACATGAAGGAAAACACATTAGTGCCAATAGATTCAAAAAGCAGTTCCTTTAGACAAAGGTGGTGTGGAGAATAAAATGGGTAAATTCATCTACTCGACAATGCAGGCCCATCCTGGATGACTGTCCTGTCCCTGACAGAATAATTTACTTACATCATTATCACCTGAAATTACTGAAGGCAGAGCAGCTCCTGGGACCACAGGACAGGCTGTGCCCATCCCATGGAGTGCATTGTCCACAGAATCCCAGGAAAGCACTGAGTTTTCTCCCCAGCACTCCCTCTATATTTAGCACCAGGTCTCACAGTCACGACTTGGCTGTCCAGCAAATTCACACTAGGTAAGCAATTTGAAGAGTGGCTTAACTTGAGGATTCACTTAACAAAGAACATTTTTACCACCTCTAACAAGTTTTAGAGGTGTTATAGTAAAAGGATCGCTCTGAGGGAGGAGTGAAGAAGCAGGGCCAGAGCAGAACTGCAGAAAGAATCTTCCTGGACCCTGTTCATCACTGGTTACAGGTTCTTATGCACCTCATTACATTGCTGTGGTGTTGTCCTTAAGGACACTTGCTGATAGCTGTAAAATAACTCCACATTTTCTCACATGTCCATAAAATGATGTAGATTTAAGGAAAATAAGGATGTGATATTTGCAGAAATAAATAGCACAATTATGCCTAAAAGAATTTGAAGGAAACTACCCAGCCCTGTGTTGTTTTGTGCAAAGCCACATTCTCCTCATTTGCTGTGAGTACGCAGACCTTGCTTTGCTATCACAGCCTCTACCACAGTACCACACTAAAGATTTAAATTCTTTCATATTAAATTATTGTAATATTCATTAGGATTGAAGATTGCTGCAGTATTTCATTCTCTTCTCAATTAGTTGTAGTCTTGGCAAGAGATAACTAAAGAGCTGAAAGTCACTGGCTGAGAATGTGGAACTTGTGTTCCTTGATTCGGTGTGACTTTCTCTTCCTCCAATTTACCTCATTAAATACACATTCAACATAGGTTATTTTGAATTCAAGCTGATTTTTAATTGTAGAAAACCTGGCTTTCCAGAGGAAACTCAACATGGATCTGAAACATCTATATAAATCACACGTGAAAAACCCAGCAGTCTCCATATCACACACTCAGTATGTAGACACATTAGTCCTGAAGTAGCAATTAAATGAAGACATTATAATAAACAAATACTGCTTTTCTTCTGAGTTCTCAGCTTACTGGCAGGTGTTCTGAAGGAGGCAACTCTGCTTCCCCAAAATCAAAATCAAATCTTGTTTCTCCAGGCTTTCTGCTTCCAGAGAAATTTCAGCATAGGGATTACAGAAACTAAGCCCTTTTAAACAAACATTTCAAACATAAGCTCTTTCTTGCCAATACACAACCATGATTAGGTCATGGGGAAGGAATTTTTTTCTTGATGTCCAGGAAATTATTATTCATTTCCGTCTCCTCCTTTTCACCTACCTTATATGCCCTCTAGGGCTCCATCCTGCTACTTTATCCCTAAAGGAATTCCTCCCCATACTAAGGACTAGTGACAATGGATTCATTTCCCATGTACCCTACAGTTAACACTAGTCAAAAGTATTTTTTGAGAATACTTTTAGTTATTCCTCTTCATTTAATCTGGTTAAACTTAACCTACTAGACAAGTTTAGGAAAAAACCCCAAAAACATACATTGTAGAGTAGGAGTACTTGGAGAAGGCTGCTCTTTCCATAAAGCCACAAAAATCAGCAGAGAGAATTAACAACCTTACAGACAGCTGATACAAAATGTGAACCATGCAATGCCAGAAGATAACAGCTAATGTCATACACCCGTTTATGAGATCTGCTCCACCTAAACTTGCAAATTATTTCTTTCTGCCCCCTCTGTTTGCAATGAGCTTACCACAAAGTAGGCAATGGGAGGGGGCAGAATAACTGGGCAAGACAAGGCCTGCTGGTTTAAAGTAGTCTCTAATGAAGTGGCTTTGGTGTGGGGCTGAAATGTAATTGGTCACACCCACTGCCCTTCAATAGTTCTTTAACAGACACCCAGAACAGATGTTCTGAATTCAGTCTTTCTTACAAGAGAACAAATATACTCAAGTAAGCTGAAATACATTTTCTGTCCACAGCAGATAACCCAAATCTAACGAGCAAAGCAAAGTTCAAATACAGAAGATGATGCCAGTGGAACAAGAGAAGAGAGTTACAAAGGCACCTGAAGTGGCTGAGAGGTTCTTAAAGTTTTTACAGCAATTGAAGCAACTGAACTTCATTTTTTGATCTTTGCAGGTACTTAAGAACAGCTTGCCACCTCAAAGATCACAGTGGTGAAACTGCTGTTTCTCTTTTCAGTGTCACCACAAAGAGGTAGATAAAGAACCTGGTAGGTCTAACCACATATCTTTTTAATGTACAGTTTTCTAAATCAGATCTCATTTTGCAGCAAGTTTAGTTCAATTTCCCCTGAAAATCAATGTCCTCAATGGCAGCAGCTACTGGCAGAGGTTGGCTTGGACATCTCCTCCTGTCTGACAGTTTGCTGCCATCACCAGCAGCAGTGTCTCCTCTTGCCTTCTCAGGACCACATGGTCCTTCCCTGTCCCTCATACTGGCTCTGGAGCTCCCCTGATCCAGGAGAAGCCACTCCAGCTTGGGAACTTCACGTGGAAGCTATCCCAGCAAAGGGAGAGGGAGGGAGGGGGAGAGGAGTGGGTTTTCTCCAGAATCATTAGGGATTTAGGCAAAGTCTTCGATGCAAATAGGCTTTAAATGCAAGAGAACATTACAGAAAATATGCTGTCAATGTATTAGCAGAAAACATGTCACCTATTACTTTGCTAAAGGAAACAGAAGATACACAGCGCCTAAATAAAGATGGTCCTGGATGAGCTGAGTTCCAATCTACCATGGTTTTAATCTGAGTGCTCAATAAACCATTTTTTGGTGAGTGTTCATGGTCTAGCTCTGTCCTAAGCCCATGCTTCTATACTGTGTGGGGTCTGCAGCCATCTCTCTGGCTGTTTATTTGCAGAATACACATAAATCACTTGTTCTCTGATCAGGGAAATAATCATGTGGAAGTTCATTTTATTCTTCCAGAAACATTTTTTAGAAAAATGCTCCAAGCAATTTTGGTTCTTCTCTCAAGTTCATACTAGAAGCACTCCTCTTTTTAGTTGACTCTTCCTTGGTTATTTTGATCACACACCCACTCACCCACAAGGAGATCAACAGTTCCAGATTTTACTGGCATTCAGAGTGGTCTCTGAAGGAGCTTCCCATGTTCCAATTACTGTTAAACAGAGGGGCTCACCAAGTTGTTCCCACTTTCTGCTAGAATGGAAAGAGACTGGCACACCCATCAGCTTAAAGAGATTTTTAACAAGGAGAATGTAGAAAGCAAGAAGCAACAATGGCTGGCTTTCAAAGGGCAGCTTCCATCTGAGAGTCCAATAATGCAGAGTGCACTTGAAAGGATTGGGGTCTGGACACATATAATCAACACCTAAAAATGAGAGAAACCTGACATTTTAACCTTAATCTCTTTCTGACACTTTCCTCATGAACAAGATGAAGAGCAAAGCTCTGAGGGATCCTCACATGAGACAAGGAGGCAGGAAGAAAGTTGGGAAAGGATATTCACAGAATCCACAGGATTGTGAATACTGAACACAGCAGAATCTGCAGTCACTCACTTCTGCTGCACCAGTCACAAATGTAATAAAAAAGGTGTCAGAAACTAGAAATGGTGGGTGCAGTTGAATGCAAACAGCATTCCTACTTATCTCTCTCTATTTTATCTTAAATAGCCAAAAAATAATGAACATTAGAGACATCTCACTAATTGATTTCCTATTTTGTGAAGAGATGTAGTAATAGTGATGGTAGGCATTAGGAAGGAATGGAATAGGGCTCTCAAGAGAGGCCCATGGCTGAACAAATTTTACACATAAAATAATGACTCTGTTCAATTAGTCTATACAGATGAAATCTTTGTAACATGCAAACTAAAACCATCTGGCTAATACACCTTTTTTGAGAGATTTAGAGGGGAAAAATCCCCAGAAGTGTGCATGTACAAAGACACAGTCACAAGAAAGAAGATAAAATACATGCAGTCTAGGGCTAGTGGGGAAATTGCCGAGCAGACAACACCAGAGCCTGAAGACATCAGAAATGGATTAGGGGAGAAACAAGGATGAAAGGCACAGATTTTCTTTTTGGTGATTCTGTGCATGAACCAGAAAATAAAACTTTCTGTTTTCCCAACTCACTGTGAGGTGTGATGGGGCCTTGTTCTACTGGGGATGGCTGAACACCTGCCAGACTATGGAAAGCAGTGAATTAACTCCTTGTTTAGCTCTGCTTGTGGGGATGTCTCTTGCTTTCCCTATCAAACTCTCTTTATCTGAACCCACAGGTTTGCTCACCATTACTTTTCTGATTCTCTCCCCATGCCCCCAGCTGGGAGGAAGAAAGAGTGAGCGAGGGGGGGATGTTCTGGCTGAAGTTAAACCTCAGCTCTTCTGAAATTCAGCAGGTGCAGGAGCTGGGAGATCTCTCTTTGTCACTGCTGCTGTTCCTGTGCACTTGTCACAAATCCAAACAGGACCCACACCAGGGCTAAGGGGCCTCAGGGACACTCTTGCAAGCCAAGGTGGCAGATCTTCCCTACAAACGCTTTGAAAGGTACCAGCCTGTCTTTGGCAGACGCCCCTCAAGACTGATGACTCTTGTATGAGTACCAGAGAGAAATGATGAATACTCCTGGTTAATCCACTCTCCTTCAAACCCTAAACTCTATTTTTTTTGAGTGTGCTCAGCACTGAAAGCAGAGCCTGCAATTCTGAAGCAGACAGATTTCTATACAATTTCTTTGCTCAAATTATTCCTGCCAGTGTCTTCTGCACTCTTGGAAGAAGGGGAAAGAGCCAGCACAATGCAGGATCCTTTTGTGTAATTTGCATAGTTAGTTTCTAGTTGATATTTAAACTATTTCTTGCACATGTACTGTATATTCTGCATCACTGACCAGCAAATTGCATTCAGCATCTAATTTGTTAAATGGTTTCCACTATCAGGAGAATGTTCCCACTATAATAGTGATATTTTAACCTGTCAAAGAAATGATTAGACTAAAACCTCTTAGTAAATAACATGAACTACCCAATAACATCAAAAATTGAAGATGTACAAAGGCTATCCAATTACGTGGGAAACTTCTAAATTTTCAGGTAACAGAACTCATTTTCTGCTTGAATGAGTAATCAAGGAAATATAATTTTCTTTTATATTGATCATGGTATAAGGCATAGCCTAAGGACAGGAGCATAAAATGGTCTATTACATTTTCTTTATTAGTGTTGGAAAAATCATTTTCAAAACTATTTCAGTGATTCTTTTCTGGGAATGTAACCTCCTTTCTATATATTTTTATGACCTGCCTCTAAATTCCTAGTAATATGAAGCTGTTACTGGTGGAAGGGCATGGTCTTTCTGAGAAGTCGTGTTCTTGCTGAAGTCATGGAATTCTTGCCATTAAACTCACCAGGGCCAGGATCACTACCTTCATATGAGATTAAAATGAAGAAAAAACAGCATTCAAAATCCAGAATCATCCCAAGACTCCATTGACTAAGCTTTTCTTGCATTCTGTGCCAAAATTAACCAAAGAAGAGCAAAGACAAACAGCACAATCAGGTCCCCAGAACCTGAACGTCCTGAAGCCAGTTACTTGAGCTGACCAAAACACCTGAGGTTTTGATTGGAAGGCTGCTTGCAGACAGATTCTGTGCTTCAGGGAAACAAAACCCAGCCCAGGGGTGCCAGAGGGCTGCCAAGAGCAGCCCCAGCACTGCCAACCATCTTCTCCCTTGGCTGCCAAGATGCCCTTGTGTCACAGGGTAAGGACCTCCAGAGCACTTTCATGCCACGCTCCACTCTCATTAGGGAAACAGCCTTGGTTAAACATATTTTCCAGAACTGGGATGTACTACTAACATATATAACCTGAAGTATATCAACTTAAGGCAGTCCAAAGGCAGCAAAAGTAATTTTCCCTACAAGTGACAATACATGGCTCTGTGGGAATAGACTGTTTTACCGTAACATAGCATCCAGTAGGGCTGGACTTGCCTACCACTCCTTCAGTTACTTTTTTGGGAAGAAAAAATACCTGAGTTAGACCCACATGTAGTAAACCTCATTATCTCCTGACTGTCCATTGTACTCATTTTGATTTTTATTTCCTTCCAATTTCCCATACTGTGAAAAGTAGATTAAACTATTTATACAACCATTAATGGGAAAACTACACTGTAAATATTTTCCATGTAATGGAAATGAGATGTTAATCTATATACAAGTTTCTAAACTGTGAGCCTTTCCTTGCTACTTTATAGGTGATCCTAAAATATTCCACATAGTTTGTAGTCCCCAGGTTTCTCTCTTGGGAAACAACTTTGCATCTCTTACAATCATCATTGTCCACCTGAACCTGAAGATGCCACCATCTTAACAGCAAGGCTGCTGGAAGCATAAAATTAAACATACATCTATATGTATTTTTTACTTGCTTCTAGATATATTTAAACACATAGTTCTGCAGAACACAACACAAGAAATCCACCTTGGAGCTTTTACATATGAGAGCTACTCTGTGTATTGCAAATAAGAGCAGAGCCATGCATAGAATATGGGCTCCTATTTTCATCACTTGAAACTAGTGCCCAAAAGCATCACAACTCTGATTTTATTGAATGTATTTCCTAGTTGTTCTGATGCTAAAGAACCCAATGGTTACAAGTTGTAATTAATTCTTCAAGTAACTCCAACTCTATATTACTCTATGCATCTAATGTTTGCATCTGATACCAACAATCATTGCTATTAAGGCACATTTCTTCATAACCTGTTCTGTGATGCCACCATGCTCAAGTAGTGAACCACTGAACATGATTTCTTTCCCACCAATAATAATAGCAGTGGTATTAAACATTGAGACTGTTACTAAAAATAATTTTTAATAAAAGATCAAAATTGTTTTTTAATTAAACCTCTAAAATCGTTCTTTGTTCTTTTTTTTTTTAAACTCTCAGTAAACCAACTCCTGGTTTGTTTTTTAAAGGAACAATACAGTTCTTGTGACCTCTCTTCCAAACAGTTCCTTTGTTCAGTTCCTGCAATGTATTCTATCTCTTTCTGTGGCAAAATTCATTCTTTCAGGTTGCTGAAGCAGTCTCTTAAAACTCCTGGGTTACCATCACTGAACAGAGAGCCAGCTTGCATTAACTAGAGGACCAAAACCTGTTAATAAGGTTTTAAAGAGTGTCTTAAGAGACCATAATGATTCACTGTAATAGCAATACAGAGGAAAAAGGACCAGCCTCTTTTTCCCTGGGTCTTGCTATTTCTTCAAGTGCTCTTTTGGCCAAGTGCAGCTCATCAGTGACTGCTTCCAACATATGATTTCTTCATCTTTTCGATTTCACAGCTGATGTGGAGCCTTGATCTGTTTTCAAACTGACCACCTTTCTAGATACTTCTTTTTCTCTAGCCCTCTAGAATCCTTCCAAAACACCTAGGGTTCAGTTGCTGGGAATCTTTTTTTCTGCAAATCAAAATCCAGAATCATCCCAAGACTCCATTGACTAAGCTTTTCTTGCATTCTGTGCCAAAATTAACCAAAGAAGAGCAAAGACAAACAGCACACTCAGGTCCCCAGAACCTGAACGTCCTGAAGCCAGTTACTTGAGCTGACCAAAACACCTGAGGTTTTGATTGGAAGGCTGCTAGCAGACAGATTCTGTGCTTCAGGGAAACGAAACCCAGCCCAGGGGTGCCAGAGGGCTGCCAAGAGCAGCCCCAGCACTGCCAACCATCTTCTCCCTTGGCTGCCAAGATGCCCTTGTGTAAGGACCTCCAGAGCACTTTCATGCCACGCTCCACTCTCATTAGGGAAACAGCCTTGGTTAAACATATTTTCCAGAACTGGGGTGTACTACTAACATATATAACCTGAAGTATATCAACTTAAGGCAGTCCAAAGGCAGCAAAAGTAATTTTCCCTACAAGTGACAATACATGGCTCTGTGGGAATAGACTGTTTTACCTTAACATAGCATCCAGTAGGGCTGGACTTGCCTACCACTTCTTCAGTTACATTTTTGGGAAGAAAAAATACGTGAGTTAGACCCACATGTAAGAAACCTCATTATCTCCTGACTGTCCATTGTACTCATTTTGATTTTTATTTCCTTCCAATTTCCCATACTGTGAAAAGTAGATTAAACTATTTATACAACCATTAACGGGAAAACTACACTGTAAATATTTTCCATGTAATGGAAATGAGATGTTAATCTATATACAAGTTTCTAAACTGTGAGCCTTTCCTTGCTGCTTTATAGGTGATCCTAAAATATTCCACATAGTTTGTAATCCCCAGGTTTCTCTCTTGGGAAACAACATTGCATCTCTTACAATCATCATTGTCCACCTGAACCTGAAGATGCCACCATCTTAACAGAAAGGCTGCTGGAAACATAAAATTAAATATACATATATATGTACTTTTTACTTGCTTCTGGATATATTTAAACATATAGTTCTGCAGAACACAACACAAGAAATCCACCTGGGAGCTTTTACATATGAGAGCTACTCTGTGTATTGCAAATAAGAGCAGAGCCATGCATAGAATATGGGCTCCTATTTTCATCACTTGAAACTAGTGCCCAAAAGCATCACAACTCTGATTTTATTGAATGTATTTCCTAGTTGTTCTGATGCTAAAGAACCCAGTGGTTACAAGTTGTAATTAATTCTTCAAGTAACTCCAACTCTGTATTACTCTATGCATCTAATGTTTGCATCTGATACCAGCAATGCATTGCTATTAAGGCACATTTTCTTCATAACCTGTTCTGTGATGCCACCATGCTGTAGTGAACCACTGAACATGATTTCTTTCCCACCAATAATAATAGCAGTGGTATGAAAGCAGTGAGACTGTTACTAAAATAATTTTTAATAAAAAGATCAAAATTGTTTTTAATTAAACCTCTAAAATCGTTCTTTGTTCTTTTTTTTTTTAAACTCTCAGTAAACCAACTCCTGGTTGCTTTTTAAAGGAACAATACAGTTCTTGTGACTCCTCTCTTCCAAACAGTTCCTTTGTTCAGTTCCTGCAATGTATTCTATCTCTTTTTTGGCAAAATTCATTCTTTCAGGTTGCTGAAGCAGTCTCTTAAAAACTCCTTAAGTTACCATCACTCGAACAGAGAGCCAGCTTGCATTAACTAGAGGACCAAAAACCTGTTTAATAAGGTTTTAAAGAGTGTCTTAAGAGACCATAATGATTCACTGTAATAGCAATACAGAGGGAAAAAAGGACCTGGCTCTTTTTTTCCCTCGTCTTGCTATTTCTTCAAGTGCTCTTTTGGCCAAGTGCAGCTCATCAGTGACTGCTTCCAACATATGATTTCTTCATCTTTTTCTATTTCATAGCCTGTGGAGCCTTGATCTGTTTTCAAACTGACCACCTTTCTAGATACTTCTTTTTCTCTAGCCCTCTAGAATCCTTCCAAAACACCTAGGGTTCTGCTGGGAATCTTTTTTTCTGCAAAATACATTTCATAAATAAAGGAAATAAATCAGAAATTGCATTCAAACATTCTAATTGTGAACAAGGAGCTAAGTTCCCCAAGCTAGTGGTTTTGTCAGACAAATCTGTGGTGTAATTAATCAAATAAGACGTTTATTGTGGAAAGAATGGGATGGGGCAAATCTGCAAATGATTATCTAAATTTTGTGAAATATGTAGGTGCTGGAAGAAATAGCTCTGCCTACTGATTTGCTTGAAGCATCTGTAGTCAAATAGCTTGTTCCAGCTACTACAAATTACAAATTTGGGGTTAAAATGTTAAAACTGCATCAGCTGCTAACTTTTGTGCACTGGTCTAACTTGGGTAACATTGTGCTCAGCCATCTGACTTGAAAAGAACTGTAAAAAATTGCCTTGATGCCACTGTGCTAGCAATCTGCAGCAATATGCTCTACCTGGTCAGTAAAATAGGATTGCTGTACTCACTGTTCAGATTGGAAATTGAGGCTGTTGACACCATCCTTTCACTGAGCTGTTCCTGAAGTTTCTCAGCACCATGGAGAGTTTTGAGGTTCTGAGAAACCTTCAGCATTGAAACAAGCTTGTTTGCCTCTCTCAGGCTGATTACATTTCCTCCGGTATTTGTTTATATGCTGTTCTGCACCCTTATTTCCTTTCCCCCAAAGGAAACCTTCCCCAGATTACAAGAATTCATTTTACAGAGCATGTCCCCTGAAAAGCTTGAATTCCTCCTGTTTACAGGCCCTAAAGCAAAGACTGATGAGCAGATTTGAATGCAAGGGAAGGGTGGCACGGTTACTCCTCAACACACCTATATTATTATTCCAAAGTGCTTTCCTGAATGTATGAATTGGCTGTTTCAGCAACAGTTAATGACTTACATGGTGTTTGGGAAGTAAACATCAGTGGGATTGTTTCTGAGTACTAAAAATGTCCTAGTGCTCCATCAGTCTCTGAGTGACAAAAGCAGTCTGTGCCCTTGTAAAGCAGTAAGAAGTCCCAAGTCCCCCTTGATGAGGCTCACCAGGAAAATATTGCCAGAGACCTGTGTGACACCCATGTGTGCTGTGCTCCTTCCCTACTCTCAAATGAAACTATCAAAGATGGGTATTTTTTTCAAATCTACTCACCAGATTTTTCATCGGAAGTTTACTTCAAGAAAACTTGCATTAATATATGGAACATATTTATTGTCCCTTTGGGACGCAGGGTTTTGAGGATGAAGAAGAGACGAGAATCTTGACTCCATAATTAGAAGACTTGATTTATTATATTATATATATATTACATTAAGACTATACTAGAAAGAGATAGAAGGAAGAAGTTTTCAGAAGGCTAGCTAAGAATAGAATAGAAAGAATGATAACAAAGGAGCTGGCTCCGACAGAGAGCGAGAGCCAGCTCTGTCATGACTGGTCAAGAAATCCAAACACCCATAGAAGGCCAATCACAGATGCACCTGTTGCATTCCACAGCAGCAGATAACAATTGTTTACATCTTGTCTCTGAGGCCTCTCGGTTTCTCAGAAGGGAAAAATCCTAAAGGAAGGATTTTTCACAAAAGATGTCTGCAACATCTCACCCTTTTAATTAATTAAATTAAAAAGAAAAGTGTTTGTAATTTTCTCTGCTGGGCCCGTGCAGAGGAAAGCACAAACACCTGAGAGGCTATCTTTTGCCAATCCAAATATCAATCAAGTGCTGGTGTGAAATGAACAGGGAATCTCTTCACCTGTATAACATAAGATTCTATCAAATCACTACAACAATCTTATAATATAAGAAAATGCAAAAAGCAATGCAAAGAAATTCAAGTCCAAACAGCTGAGTTTCAGGAAAAGTCAATGGACTGAAGATGTTCTTCTTTGCCATCTCTGGAAGTCCCTTTTGTTCCTGAGACAGGCTTGCAGACTCCTGAAACAACAAACTGCTGAAGGAAAATCTATCAATAGTTATCAAACAGATGCAAATAATTTTTAGAAGATTTCTAGAAAGTCTTGCCACAGCCCTTTATTGAACAACTTGGGCTGAAGCTAATTTTTTGGCTCTTCAATGCTTTTGAGCTGCTGCCAGCTTTTCACTCTTTTTTATTTAATTCAAATTTTTTTTTAATTTAATTTATATTTTGTTTGTTTGTTTGTTTTGTCAGCAAGAGCAGCAGCAAAGCAAAAGGGGCCAAAGAGAGAGGCCCTGGGGGGCCCTGGCCCATGTGGAAGGATCAGGAACCCCAGACCTGGCCCACAAAACGGTGGCCCAGGCCCAGAAGGGGGAAACAGAACCCCCAAATCCAGCAGGAGGCCGGGCGGTGGCCCTGGCCGGAGGAACCAAACGAGACAGCCCAGGCCCAGCCCACCAGGTGGGCCCTGCTTTCCCACAGCCTGGCACCACACTGCCAAGGGAATGGCAGAATGGGTGGCCAAAGGTTTCCTGTCCCCAAAATCACTGCGGCTTGCCAGCAGTGGGGGAACAGAAGCTGTGTCAGGAATTCCCATCTCCAATCTAGGGATGTTTGTCCCCCACAGCAGATAAGGGATGATCGCTGTTGGCTGTGCCCTCTGCAATGCAAACGGTGGTGCTCCCATCTGCCTCCCGGTATCACCCCCAACCCCTCCGGGCTGAGGACCAAAGGCAGAACTTTCGGGACCCACCTGCCCCCCGCCGCCGGGGCGTGCGAGGGGCAGCAGAGAGACGCGCACCTCCCAAGGGGAAACCCCTGATCGAACAGCCCCCAAGCCCGCAAGAACTCCAATCTTAAAAACAGGCAGCCGGGCTGCTCCCACAGCCAGCTGGCGGGCCATGCCCCCCCCACAAAAGGAGAGGCTGATGCCCTCTTCCCCTGTCCCAGCTCCGCCCGCAGGGGCAGCCACGGGACAGCCCGAAGAACTCGGGGGGGAAGTCTCGCTGGAGGCAGGGGGTGATGGTGATGCTGCCGCTGCCGGGGCCGGCTCGGCGTCGGTGTCAGCAGCGCCCTGAACCAGGGCGGGCTCAGCGGGAGGCGGCACGGAGTCGCCAACATCGTCTGCCCCTGGCTCTGGGGTCGGCCGTGGAAGCGCAGGCGGAGAAGCCGGCGGGATCGGCACGGGCGGCGGAGGAGGCGGCGGTGGATGGTTGTTGCCTAGCGACATCGGCACAGTCGCAGGAAGCAATGCTTCTGGGCTCTCCGGCACGGGCGGGACGTCCCGGGCAAGCGGCGGCGGGGCGGGTCCGGGAGGCGGCCCCGCGGGCCCCGCAGGCGGGGTCTCAGGGGCCGGTGCCGCCCCCCTCTCTGAGCGGGGCAGGGCCCAGGAGACCGGCCGGAGCGGTGCCGGCAGGGCTGCTGGAGGCGTCTCCCCATCCCCCGGAGAGGAACGGGGGGAGGAAAGAAACGGCATCTGAGCATGCTCCGAAGACGCAGAAAAAAAACTTTTTCGGCTCGGGACGAAACTTCGCCCCCCCCACTGCGGTTTGGGGGGCTGAGAAGCAGGCAATCGTCCCCCTCCAAAGGGTCGTCTCCCGGAGGGAACCGGGGGGAACGGAGCATTCCCCCTGCAGCGAGCAATCCAGGGAAAAACAGCTGCTCTCCGTTTCAAAACTTGAAAAAGCAGCCTGAAAGCTGGGTAGACCTTAGGGAGTCCAAACCCACGCTCAAAACAGAATTGGAAAATGGAGTCCATGCACTCCCATACGAACAGGTCGAGAGCATAGAGCACATTAGTAAAAAATCCAAAGAGCTTTGCCCATTGGAAAAACTCATAGAAATCTGTCTCCATCAGGAGAATTTCATCCTCTTGACCCCATTTTTGCCAGAGGGCAATAAGTTTCTCCTCTGAAGGGGAGAAATGAACCTCATCCCCCAAGGGAGAAGTCCTCCACATAAGCAGCCACAAATTACGACGGGCCACATTTTCAGGAGGGGAAAAACCCACAGTACCTTTACACAGTGTCCAACACTCTCTGGCCATCTGCATGGTCCTGGTAGGCTTTCCAGACATCATCCTGGAGGCTTTTCAGAAGGTTCTCTTTGTGGTCAGCCTTGCTGTGAACTCTGTCCAGATCAGGATCTTCAGTTCTTCAGCTCCGGGCTAGAAACCACTTCTGTGGTCGCTCGTGAAGCAACCATCAATGCCACATACCCGGGATTTACCCAAATGTAGCAAATGCTCCTCTGGGGATCTCACCAAGTGAGAAATGTCCTCCTCAGTTGAAGGTCCAATTGTTCATTTTTCAGTCGGGGTCACCAGTTATTGTCCCTTTGGGACGCAGGGTTTTGAGGATGAAGAGGAGATGAGAATCTTGACTCCATAATTAGAAGACTTGATTTATTATATTATATATATATTACATTAAGACTATACTAGAAAGAGATAGAAGGAAGAAGTTTTCAGAAGGCTAGCTAAGAATAGAATAGAAAGAATGATAACAAAGGAGCTGGCTCCGACAGAGAGCGAGAGCCAGCTCTGTCATGACTGGTCAAGAAATCCAAACACCCATAGAAGGCCAATCACAGATGCACCTGTTGCATTCCACAGCAGCAGATAACAATTGTTTACATCTTGTCTCTGAGGCCTCTCGGTTTCTCAGAAGGGAAAAATCCTAAAGGAAGGATTTTTCACAAAAGATGTCTGCAACACATATTGTTGCCTTTACTAGTACTTTGTGGCCCAATATTGTATCTGAAATACTTGCAGACTAAATTTACAGATTTCTGTGCCCTGTAAGAAGAGTTTGCTATTGGAATAAATCACACAAGACTCTATTTCCTTCATGGTGGAAAAAGCTCATTCTTCAATCACACAACTTATGTTTATACAGTTTTACAGACCTCATGTGTGACTCCAATTGGTTAGCAGTTTTCTTGCCAATTACTTTATTGGTTAGTGAAATAAGTATTTTTCTTGTCCATCAAATCTCTCTACTCTTAAATTCTTTACATATTTTCTCCACTGGTTCTCATGGGATACATTTCATGTTTATGCACGTGTTAGTTGTTTTTCACCCAGGAACAGATTGTTATGTTAAGGAGCTGATCACAACAGGATTGCTTTCACATGGGAACTTGCAAAGTGCTAGCTTGACAAGGCCAGACACTTATAATTATATAAGTATAATCATGTATATGTATATGTATATGTGTGTATATATATATATGTATATGTATATAAAATTAGAGCAGGCCTGATTTTGTGAAGCCTTTCTTTTATAATTTTTCTACCTTACTGAAACAGTTTGCAGTGGAAAGGGGAATACATATTTGTATTTTTAATGTTAATTAATGAGTATTCATCTCACTGGATTATGTTTCTGCTCATTCAGCTATTGCATGGCATCCCACAGAATCACAGCAACTGAGACAAGACTGCGACCTTCTGATACCAGAATTCATCATCCTAAGATAGGAGGAGTCAATCACACTGAATTTTGCATGTGAAGTTGAAAATTTACGCTGACTTTCCCTGTGGGTTAGATGTGCAAGGAGTAGTGGCAGGCACAGTCTGGTCTGGTTCATTAAGATGTTCCATTTTTTAAAAAAACACCAGAAGAACCCAGAGCACTGATAAACTCAATTTCCTTACCTTCAGCATCCACCATTCTTCTGCATTGTGTTGTGCAGAAGTCATAACACAAAACAGCATAATTTTTCCATTGTTGTAGCCAAGGTTGCTAAGAAATCAGCTATCTTTTGAAATCTGTTTAGAATCTACCTTTTTTTTTTTTTTTTTAGAATTTACATTTTAGAAATCTGTTTGGACTCCCCTTGCCTTTAAGGCACTTTATCTCAGATCCAATGTACAAAGACACAGATGGTGTCTTCTATATCTATAAGAAATGTCCTCACAGCTCTAATCGCAAAGCAGCACACAAGAAACAGAAATACCTCAATTCCATTTGATTATTCAGTTAAATTGAGGTAAGAGCTGTACCTAGGCATAAAGAATATAATTGGATGTTTCTTTATACTCTGTACAGCAGCAAAACAACCAGAGAAGATGGATCCTGCCAGAAGAATTTTGAAATCAACAGAAGTACCATGTATATTTATTTCTCGTCTTCTCTCAGACCATGTGTAACATCTTAGAAGAAATGGATATATGCGATTGGAGGAAGCATTAGAAAAATTAATAGGCAAGAGAAATTAGAAGAGTCATGAATAATAATTAAAAGAAGCACTAAGGAAAAGAACATAATGAAAGGAAAGAGTAACTTCCTGAGTTATTTGCTCACTGGGCTCTTCTTCTGCCTTGTTAAAATCTGTCACTTCTCCCTGGAAGTGTTGAGGGTTTTTAAACCCCTAGGAAATCTGAGAGCTGCCAGAGCCTTAAGAGCTGGTCCCTTTCTGCTTTATCCCCGGTGTCACTGCCTCATCAAGGCTAAATAAAGTTTAAATTAGTCAGCAGGGTGTCAGGCTGCTACTGCCAGAATTAGACAGTGCCTTTAACATTGCCCACTACTCTTTCTTTTCAGTCTTGTTCTCTCATTTCAGTCTTGTCCTTGTATGCAAATTTCTTCTTCAAGCTTTCTTTTTCCAACATTTCAAATTTTTGAAGTACATCTGTGTCTTTACAAGTTGTTCTCAGAGCCCTGTGGTAGGGATGTCACTGCTATCATAGGTACCAGGTTAGTGATGGATTTTTTAAGGAAAAATTAAATAATGTAGGTCATCTGGTCCAACTCCACTGCTTAAAGCAGTTACATTAGGTTCCTCAGCACAGTCAAATTCTGAGTATCTCCAAAAAAGTTCCAGAACCCCTCTGAGATACTTGTAACAGTGCTGGTTGGGTCTCGTGATAAATTTTTCTCTTTATATCTTATTGGAGTTTGTCTTGCTGCAATTTTTCCCACTGCTTCTCATCCTTGTCTTTGTTCACATGGATGGAGAGTCTGGCTGTGCTTTCTAGTGGGTGTTCATAGATGCATTTGAATTGAAGAGATCATTCCTTTCTCCAGGCTGAACAAATTCCTGCCCAGCTGGCTTTTTCCCATGCACCAAGACCAGGTAGGATGGGGATCTGTCTGAGCAGCCTGGTCTAGTGGAATGTGTCCCTGGCCATCACTGGAGTTAGATGATCTTTAAGGTCCCTTCCACCACACTCATTCCAGGATTCTGTGATCATTTGCTCCACCATCTTTTTTTCATGTTTTTTACTCATCTTTTTTCATCTCTTTTAATCACCTTGGTGACCATTTGCTGGGATGAGTGTAGGGTGACCACAGGGCTGCAGCAATTCTTCAGTTCACTCTGGTACTGGATGCTGGTTCCTTCTTGTCTTCCCTCTTTCAGGCTGTTCACCTCTAGGAGCCCTTACAGACTATGTTCCTTGGAAACAAATCCATGCAGGAAATGCCATCCTGGAAGCTTTTTGCCACCACTGATAATATTTCACCAGGGTCGTGCAGAGGATGCTCTGCAGAAGGGTCAGTCCATGTGTGCCTGCATCCAGCTTTGCTCACAAAACTGGGCAGCTCAGTGACTGAGGGATTGTGACACTTGCCAGCTAACTAATAATTCCTCACCTGAGACTGCATTTCAAGAGGCACTTTGGTGGCCATTCACTTCCTGAGGCTCATTAGCAGCAAAGTAAGAATGTTGCCTTGCAAAAACACTGGATAAGAGCTGTGCTTTGCCTTTATTAATCTGCATTTACACGGGCTAGAGAATATCCAAAGCACTCTTGTATTGCTCCAGAAGTCAAGGAGTTCAGGAATAGTGGACTGCTGCAGCGAGGAAAATCAATTATCCATTATTTCATTTATTCTGCCTCAAAAAAGTCACCACTTTAACAAATTGTTTGCCTGTACTATACATCCAAAATAGCTTTATTAAGTACAAGTTCCAGGGGTATGCAGCTGTGACAGCCTGGTGCTTCACACAGCCCTCACCACCAAGAAGCTCCAACCTCTCTGATGCCACAGCCAGCTGGTTTCCAGTAGCTCTGTATGAGCCTGTCATGTGCAGTACACACAAACCCCAAGGAAAATAAAACTTTTCACAGTGTTTCCAACAGGCTATCCAATATTTAACACTACAGGCAGTATCTTCCTGGTTACCAGCAACTTACATTGTGCATTCTGAAGATAATTATTTTTAATTAAGGGACAGCAGACCTTATGTTTACTCATGTAGGAGTGCATTTTATTCTCAAATTTCACAGAAAAGTGGCCATGAGTTGTTTTTAATATAGAACTTTTGAGAACAACAGCAAATGCAATCAATTAAATGGCAAAAATAATTTAAATGTCTTTTCTCTAGCATGGTTTCATCAGAATTATATTACACAATTACTCATCTGTTTGTTTTATAATACAGTGCGGAAGAGGAGACAAAGAACTCCAAATAATCATTGAGAAAAATGTTATTTAAGTACTTTGAGGAAAAATATAATTAGTTAAGGCATCTTTCCATACTCTGATAGAACTAAAATAAAATCAGTGACATTTCACCAACTGTGAACATCATTATTCTAGACTCACAAAATATTTTTAAAGAGACATTCTTAATTTAAGGCAAAGTGATTCCATTACATGTTAATGTCTATCCCTTCCCTAAAGTAAAGAATACGTAATTTGAGAGCAAACAGTATCTGAACTGACTTAATGATTGTATTCTATAAAGTACTTTTAGTCCAAAAACTACAAGGAAAGGGAATAAAGTTTTTTTGAGGACACTATAGGAAAGCAACAGAATGGGGTAAAAACTGTGGTGGGAAGGGAAGGAAAGGAAATTTCCTGACTTCTAGGAAGAAACAAGAAGACTGAATGGTTTTCTATGAAAGGAACTAATTTATTGTAATATTTTTGTCAGGGGTTTTCAGGAAAAATTAATCTATCTTACCTTTTCTTCATAATCTGTGAAATTTCACTATAGATGAATTTAGCCTGTTGTTACTCTGGGTCATTAAAAAAACTAGCAGGACAGACATTTGGAGACTAAGCATTTATCAACAGAATCATGCATCATGCAGGATATATTGCTTTCAGATTTATCAGAAAGGCTGAAGAGCAGCAGGGATGTCTGCCATACCTGTGTAAAGTCATTATGTTCAATCTGAATCTCATTTGTGGAGAAAAAGCAAATAACAGAACTGTTATAGCAGGTTTAAAGGAAGCCTGAAAAGCAAGAAAGCTTCACTGAAGTAAATGTCTCATATTCTACTCAAGTCCTGCCTTCAGTTTTTCTCAAAAGCACAGGGCTATGAAACTGTTTAAATCTGCCCACTGCTCATATTTAAACAGCTGGAAGTTCATTCTTCCAAAGTTCAGGGTCCTGACTCTGCTCCTCACCAGGCCCATGTTCCTCAGGATCACAAACCCCCTGGGCACAGTCACTACAGCCCAGTCTGCTCCACTGTTAATTCCGGATGAGCTTTTTTGTTCATGTGTCACCAGGTCCAGTAGCACTTCTCCTCTGGCAGTACCTGGACCAAGAAGTGGTCCCTGACACACTCTGGGGATCGCTCACAGCCAGCTGTGCTCCCTTCCTGCAGACAACCCAGAGGATTGAAACCCCCAGCAGGGTGAGAGCTGGGGACCGAGATGCTGCTGGAGCTGAAACAAGAGAGCCAGCAGGGCCCACAGCTCAGACCCCTGGAGCAGGCCCGAGCATGAGGTGCCCTCTCTTGGTCTGGTCTTTGATTTGTGCCCACAAGCTCTCAGCCTGCTCCTGCCTGTCCTCCTCTTCACAATCAATCCATTCCTTAACACAGAGCACAGCACACACACATCCTGCCCAGCCTAGCTCTGTAAATACACCTCTTTACAGGTATTTCCCTGTTGCTTCCCAAAATGTTGGTGTTTCCTGGCTCCTCTCTGACATTTGGGAGTACATCCCCTTTCCCTGTCAAATCTAATTTAAAGGTCTGCTTCTAGGTCCAGCCACAAGGCTGTAGCCAAGTGAGGGGTTGGTCTCTTCTCCCAGGTAACAAGTGATAGGACAAGGAAACAGCCTCATGTTGCACCAGGAGAGGTTTAAGCTGGATACAAGGAAAAATTTCTTCCCCAGGATGGTTATCAAGCACTGAAGAACAGGCTGTCCAGGGAAGTGATGGAGTCACTATTCCTAGAGGAATTTAAAAGACATGTGGCACTTGGGGACATGGTATAGTGGTGGATCTTTTACACTACACCAGGGAGACAACTGGCATATTTTTTCATTTACAGCTGTGGGCAGTTTGCTCACTTTGTGCAGAGCCCTAAGACCTCACTGCTCAGGAGGGTTTGCACTTGGTGTGATGATGCCCTGGACCTGCTGAACAGGGTGGGACAAAGGCTGGGGCTTCCAGCTGGGTGATGTCACTCTGATGGCTGTGACACCACTGGAGACAGCTCACAATGGGAGCTGTCAGCAGGGCCACCATCATCTTGTCAGCCAGGATATGAGGCTCTGGTGGTTGTGACATCATTCAGGACAGGCCACAATGGGACCTATCACCCGGGGTATCCACAGGCAGCCTCAGCCCCACTGCAGCTGGACTTGGACGAACGGCAAGTTGTCATGCAGGGGAAAGGCTCAGCTGGACGGGGGACCAGGGTGACCCCCAGGGTGTTTCTAACCCAGAGAGAGAGCTGAGTGCCCAGAGAGACTCTGAGGATGAGCTGGGTGCCCTCAGCTCCCTACTCCCTCCCACCTGAGGAGCCTCCCTTTCCTCTCACCTCCTTCAGGCCATGTCCTTGATGACAACGTTGTTTCTGCTTCTGCTGGCTGTCCAGCCTGTCCTGAAGGAGGATAACTCAAAAGACGTGGCCATAACCAGAAAGATGCTGGAGCGTGAGGTGCATCTGCGTCAGGAGATGATTCGCCTCATCCAGGAGATTGAGGAGAACACACAGGAAAACACCCTCTTTTCCACATTGAGCTGGCAGTGTCTGTTTTGGACAGCTCTAGCAGCCCTGGTCCTGGTCACTGTGGTCCTCTGGCCAGACAGGACAGGGATGCTTCATGAGCCTCCTCAGTTATTCGTAGCCCACTGTTCTGGTGTCCCACAAGATGTCTCCACATTTGAAATCAAGCTGATAATTGGTGAGCAAAATGTTTCCACTGGAAGCAAGAAAGTGTTGTCAAAGGCCTCTAGTCTATGATCCTTTGAATTATTTGTGCACCTTCACAAGGTTAAACAGATCTGAGCAGAGCCAGAAAGCACAAGTTTCTTTGTGGTGGCAGTGGTAATCTCCCAACAGACTCCTCTCTTTGGAATAATATAACCCTGTAGATTCCTCTCTTTTTACAAGTGTCATCAGAGTGTCAAATCTATCCAGCCAGTCCAGCCTCCCCATCTCTGCTATGTGCATCTAGATATTTGCACTTTTCCAGGAATATCGTTATGTGAGAAACAACACTTGTTGTGAAACCCAGGGGTGGGTACTTGGGCACACAGAAGTATCAGCACTGCAGACTGTGAGCAGTGCAGATCTGGGACTTTTTGCTGGCTTTTGGAACACACTGCTCTGCAGGCATGGCATTGCCATTTCCAGCAAAGCCAGAATGATTTCACAGGGATCACTGTGGAGACCTGTGGGGCTGCAGCTCCTGTTTACAGTGATGCTTTTGGGCAGCAGGAAATGAACTGCAGAAGGTGGCATCAAGGATGGAGCCATGCCGGACACCAGGCTGCTGTCACACTGGCTCAGGTCAGGATGTGCCCAGTGAGGTTTCCACTCATCACCTCACGATGGTGCCTCGAGGGAGCTGCCCCCAGCCCTCAGAAGGTGCTGTCACACTCAAGAGTGTGGGGGTTTGCTTTTCTCTTACCTCCTCTTTTTCCTCAGGCCCTCAGGAGATGCAGGACAACGCCTCAAGACGATGAAAGGAAAGGGTTTGGACTGCTATGTAAATAAAGAGCTACCTATTGGGAACCTGAAGAAAGGGTTTTCATTAAGAAATCTTCATGAAGAAATGTTCATTAAGAAATTTTCACTAAGGGGGAGTGCTGCTGTAATGAGAAGGTATCTTAAAAGACAACCCAAGTAGTGCAGGGTATAACAAATATCTGCAACAGCAAACACCAAGAAACCTAGGAAAAAAAATCCCAGGCTGTGTTACTCCATCCCTTTAACTGCTGTAACCTTGCTGCTGGAGAAGGATCAGATCCCTTTTTCACCCCAGAATACACATCTCAATTGAGATTTTTTTTGTTGTTTTGAGACAGAATGCACACTGTGGGTACCGGGCTGTTTGTGACAGCAGCAAACTCAAGTGTTGGTAACAGCCTTTCCAAAGAGACCAGGCCCACTTCCCTGCTCAGATTTAATGTGGAGTTTCGTCCAGCATCTCCAGCTCCATAGCCCTGGCACAGATGTGGGAACAGCCCATGAAGGGGTGCTGTGACCCAGGAGGGGATGCTGCCGCCCATGAAGGGATGCTGTGGACCACAAAGGGATGCTGCTGCTCGTGAAGGGATGCTGTGGACCACAAAGGGATGCTGCTGCTCGTGAGGGGATGCTGTGAACCACAAAGGGATGCTGCTGCTCGTGAAGGGTTGCTGCCTGCTCCTGGCAGCAAGTTGCCATGGCTACAAGGTGAGGTGCTTTGGGGGAAAAAAGGAAAAGATGAACTCTGGCAGGCCTGCCAGTTTGCAGCCTGCCCTGGGAGTCACAGTGATGCCTTGTGTGGACAGGACAAGGGTAGGAGAAGCTCTAACCTCTCAAAAAGCCACTGCCCACGCCAGGGCTTCCAGCTTGGTTGTCAGATGCAAATTTAGAAGAAGAAAAAATTATTAGTTCAAACATAATTAGTTCATTTTCTCATTCCTCACATACACTCCTTAGCCTTTCAAGCTTAATTAAAAAGGGGCAGAAAGATTATGCTGGCAAGGGGAGCTCAGCATTCCCCTCACAGCAAACACCAGATTTTGTGCTACAAACAGGAGAAAACAGCCTGCGTGTCATGAGACTGCAAAGTGTCTGCTCCTTCCTTATGCTGGGTGTCCAAACCTTGTGCTGCTGATCTTGAGTGAGACATATTCAAGACTTTTATGCTTTATTGGGTTTTTTTGTGGTTATTTTTGTTTGTTTGAGTTTTTTTTGTTTGGTTGTTTGGTTTGGTTTGGTTTGTGGATTTGGTTTTTTGGGGTAATTTTTTGGTTTCATTGTTGGTGGTTGTTTTGGGTGGTTTTTTTAAATATTACATTTTAGAATATTTTGAGTACTGTGAAAACTGCTCCAGGGGAGTGGAATACTACAAAAATTTTCTTCACTTGAAAGAGTGATTAAGCACTGAAACAGTCTCTCCAGGGAAATGGCTGAGTCACCATCCTTAGAAGTATTCAAAGAACGAGTAGAGATGGCACTTCCCAAAATGGTTTAATGGGCATAATGGTATTTGGCTTAAGGCTGGCCTTGATGATCTTGGAGGCCTTTTCCAACCTTAAGGATTCTCTGATTTTATGACTGGCTTGGGCTTACATGAGTTGACAGCTCAGCTGGCAATCTCCTGGCTTGTTTGCTTCTAAAAATCCTTTGGCCATGCCTTCACTGCAGGACAAGGTACTCCTGCTCCCTAGAATTCCTTCCTGGGGGCAGGTTCTGGGAATGGCCAGCTTTTCTCACTACTAAGATAAAGAATGATGGAGAAAATCTGATTTTTTAGAAAAAGGTATATGGTTCTGTATGCCCTATTTTTCAAACTCATGTAACTGCAGCACTTCAAATCCTATTGGAAATTATTTATACTGTAAAATTGCAGAAAAGTTATGTACACAGAGTTCAAATGGAATATTTAAAGTCTGTGTTTGAGGACTTACTATGAATCCTAAGGGAAATGGTAATTTAAATTGGACAGAGCCATCTTGCAGATTTCTGGAATATTAATTGCCACTGAATTAATGTATCTTTTTTCTTGAAATTTTTTTAGGTAGTCTATAATATGATCAGAATTTTAAGTTCGGGGTTTCTTTTTTTTTTTTCCTCTTTATGTGGAATTTTGTGGAATTAAAATTTGGGAAATATTTTATGTGTCTCTGTAAAAATACTACTGTTGCATTCAGTATTTTGCATGGTCAGGACAGCCTCATGTCTGTCAACAGGACCAAACTACATCAAGGCATTGCTTCTCAGGCTGTGAAGGTGGTCATGATCAACTAACACCAGCTACCAGCTTCACTCAGAAAAACAGCAATTATTTTCTCCTGCCTATTGAATACTGCACGTTACTTGTGTCTTCTAAGAGAAAGATTGTGACTTTGTGCATTTTTGCTCAATCTTTTTATGACTCCTAAATACACTGGTATTCCCACAATGCAATTTTCATAAATGTTCTCTGTTTTCTTGCAAATTGTACATCTCCAAAGAGAATAGAACCCCTTTTACATTTCACAATATTTTGATTTTTTTGTTTGTTTGTTTTATTTTGTTTTATTTGAGAAAATCAGAATAGTTTGCTCCTGTCTGTGGCAAGGCTGATACCTGTTCTTTGTGCTCCTTCCTGAAGGGTTGGTTTCAGGGCCTGCATCATCCAGTACCCCAATAACTTTTTAACCAGGAAGTATTTGGGCACTAAAGCTCAACAACAGTAGAAAGTGATCTACTTTTAAATTTGAGAAGAGCAAGTACTTTGCCCTTGATAAGTACTTCCTTGAACATCAACTGATAGGAGTCCAAGGTATCATAAATTAATGCTATTTTTTTCACAAGGAAAAAAGGGCATCACGCTTTCCTTTTATTGCTAAATAACATGGTTCTTCACAATGAGGTAGCCAACTGATAGCAATCAGGAGAGATCAGTAAGAAGAATTTGCTACCATTTTATTGTATCACTTGTTCAATGAAGCCAGCTGCTGCTGCTTGTTCACTTTATTTCTCAAGATAAAGTCACTTTAGCTTCTCTACTAACTTTAAATTTAATTTCCTGAATAATCAATGCATTTTAAAGAGTGCAGTGCTGGTCTTCCCCAGCCAATGTTCCTTCAAGGTATTGTGAATCACAGAGCTAGAAAAGGCAGATGTGCAGGGAAAGTGACACATTTTGCTGTCCTACTTATGACTCAA
Organism: Emberiza elegans; assembly: GCA_024865655.1. NCBI lineage: Eukaryota > Metazoa > Chordata > Aves > Passeriformes > Fringillidae > Emberiza > Emberiza elegans. The sequence continues at coordinate 33,433,306 of JALJVW010000139.1, forward strand.
GTCAGGGAATAAAAGTAATGAACAGGATATAATGCAATATGGGAACACCATTGTCACTTAAGAGCAAACTCCTTTCATTATTTACGAAAAGCTTTAATGTACTTGTGGATATAAAAAGTGAGTGGCAAGCCAACAAAGGAGTTATTTTGTACCTCTGAGATGCCATTGATTGCTCTGACCTAGAGCAGCTGGTGAGAATGTATTTTCTAGGAACATTTCACCAGAATGGAAATTACTGTACAGGAACATGTCAGCTGCAGTGAGGAATCCATGCACATAATGCTTCAAAAGGTTTTCCTAGAACCTTTTATTTCAGCACCAAAAAATGTGCATTGTGGATGCCCTACCAGCATTGTCATTTTTTCAGCTAGAGTTCACCTCAGGCAGGAAGTGAGACATATTGCTTCAGATTTATAGAGGAGATACTACTGGTTTCTTGGAGGAGCTGTTGACTCTCATCACACCTACTGAGGTCTTGGTCCCAGACACAGCATGACTGCAGATGCACTGCAGGTACAGGAAGATTTGGAATGCTAACCCACAGCTAAATCCACTTGTGCACTCTTAGGAAGCACTTGTCTCAGCTGGCACTAATAGCTGAGAGGTGATGAGGAGCATGTCTGCACATTTCCATTCAGCTCTTCCTGCCCACGGGTGTGTTTACTGAGCATCACTGCAAAGCTGGAGCATGAGGCTTTAACTTCACCTGTGGCTTTACCCAAATGTCACTCACAGCTGGATATCATAACTCACCTCAACAGCCAAGCCTCCAGACTTCAAAACCCCACAGGAGGGAACATGTGCTCAGTCCTTGTCACCCTGAAGGATCATTATTTCAGCTGAAAGTCAATTGCTTCCAGTGACAGAAATGAGCTCCACATCTGCTGGAGTTTCTGAGCTGGGCACAAAAGTTCCCTCATTATCTACTAAATGAGAGCTGGGTCTGACCAGAGACAACAACAAAAGCATGTCCCCTCTGGAAAGAGTTGTTTAATGGACAGAAGTTTCTTTCCTTTGGCAGTACAGAAGAGCACAGCCATAAAAACTACCACAGCAAGTCACTGCAATGCTTCCCCTTGTAATCTCTTGCAAAAAAGAGGGACTTGAATACCCTCACCTTTATTAGCAGAAATCCCAGCAGATCCTCTTGTCATTAACGTCATGTAAGAGGATAACCCCTGCCTCTGGCTTCTCAGACTCTTCTTAGGCTGTGCTGCTCTTCTTTTCCTCCCTCTACAGGAATATCAAGAATAAAATATGAATGAGCATTCTTCAGAACAAAATTGGCTGAAATGGTATCTAGGGATAAGCAAATATCAAGAAAGAAAAAATTGCACATCTCTTGGATATTTATTGGCTTCTCAGGGTTAAGAAAGCTGATTTAAGTTGGGAAAACTTTCCAAGGAATAATTACTTATGTTTATAATGAGCTGCAGCATAGCCTGTGTGTGAGGGCTAGAATATCTTTGCAACTTAGATCTTCTCAAAGATAATAAATACTCTTATATATTGGACATAAGACTATACATGACAGTCCATAGTAGTAGTAGTTATTTTTTAATTAAAATATTTGAAAATGCAAGTTAAGATATTGCTTTGGTTAGTGTTGAGAGTTTAACATTGTTCAAATTTCATCTCCTTAGAGGAAACAGTAAATTAAACTGTTCACAAATTGTTCTCGCAGTCACTTCTATTAGTCAGAGGCAATCCCTTGATAATTTGGTAGCATAACAGTTCTTAAATGCACATGATACCACTCAGTATCAAATTATGAGGTATCCATACTCTGAAAATATTTGAAAGAGTATTCTTGTATACCTCCTGTGCTGCTTTCCATGGTGTAGCCTGGATCTACTGAGTACCATGCTGTCATGTTTTCTCTTCAAATGTCCTGCTCTTAGAGGTTGCCAACATTATTTGTGTTGATGTACCACTCCAGGGGTAGGGAAGGGGGCAAGAGAGGCTGTGATCAGGTAGAGAGTCAAGAAGGGCAGGATTCCAGTGCCCCCAGTCCAACCTTATGGTGCAGCTTGAAATGCAGCATGAAGTCCCCAGGAAGGGTCCCAGACTTCTACTGAAAGAGTGTGTCTTGGTTTGAAAAGCCAGGTGTCTGCTAAGGAAGGCAGGAGCCTCCCCTGAAATGGAAAATGAAAACCCCCTCTCTCCAAATTGTCCTAATTCTGAAATTAAGGGGCTCTCAGGCAAAGATATGGGAGCAGGAATAACACTTCTTTACTAGGGAAGAAAATAAGGAACTAAAATAAACAATTCAGTAGTACAAAACAACACTGCCAGAGTCAGAATAGGACCTGACACCCTGTGGGTCAGGGTGGTGGCAGCAGTGCCATTCAATGGTGGCTGCAGCCCTCCTGCAGCGACAGGTGTGGTTCTGTTGGAGCAGTGATCCTGTAGAAGGGTGGAGTTTTCCAAATGAAGATCCAGTGGTGGTGTAATGTTCCTGGTCTTCCTCTGGGAATGCAGTGGGAAAGGTAGGCTGTGGTGTTGCAAATCTCAGATTATATCCAGGTAGGAATTCCTGGCTGCTCCCCTGGGCAGAGCATCTCCCAGTGGGATGATGGAATTTTATCAGTGACACTCAGTGGCCCATGAACAGCAGATGTCCCCCTGAAGGGAGGACTGGTTGTGTAAGAGATAAGAAAAACTGCCCAATTAACAGAAGATAACTGCCCCACCTCTGACAGATAGGAATAGAACACACCCCCATTTCCAACCTAAGACAGATCTCTGACCTACCATCATCTGCTCTGAAACACCACTGAAACCTGCCTAGTGGCACTGTGACACTGTCTAAAAGAATAAAAATGTCACTGATTATGATTATTACTCATGGCATTTAAGACACAAACCACAGGAAAAGCTTGGATGATCCACATCTTGTCACTCCAGGGGCAACCATACTCCAAATCCCATTATTGTGCACCTCCCTCAGCCACTCCCTGCAGCCCCAAAACATCTGCTCTGGGGCTGAGTGAGGCCTGAGCTCTGTCCCATCTCCTGGTTGAGACACATCATGGGTGGGCTGGATCCAGACAGGTTCTGATGGTTCCCCTTCATTTGGAGTACCACATGTCACCACTTGGGGCAACTGAATTGTTAGTAACCGTAATAGCAATAAAAATGATCAATAGAAGGTCAGGAATACTTTGTTACTGCAAGGAATTGCATCAATTACAAGCTGTGAAATCTCTCCCTGCAAAAGCAGCATGCACATGAGTCACTTGCAACCTCAAGGCTTTGGTCCTTTTTTCCTCGAGGGTTTTTCCCTTAGGGAAAAAAGAAGTTGCCAATTAACTCAATCCTGTTAAATGTGACATGGAGCAACTTATTGAAGAATGAGCTTAGGAAAAAAGATGGGACAATTAAATACCTGGAACCAGATACAGGAAAAAAGGGGTTTATACCTTCACTCAAAAACTAAACTCAATTTACTGATTCCCAGAAGTAGTCATAGCAAGGAAAGATCACTCCATACAGGAACCCTTCCTCACACTTTTTCTTGGACATCAGTTATTGATCAACATTAAAAACAAGACATTTTTCTCAGTAGACCTTTATTCTAAATGATGCATTGAGTCATAGGTGTTATGGCTCATATACACTTTCTGGATGAAGGAATTGTCTATATTTCTTAGGAGAGAGAGAGAATTTGTGGAAGAAGAAGAAAGCTGTCATGCTCAGTTCAGGACTGCTCAGATCTGATACTTTTCAAAAATTCAGAAATTTTGCACAAATGGCCCACAGCTCCATCTTACCTGGAAGACATCTAAACAACAATTTCCACAGAAGTACCACACTCCATTGTGCTGGGGGTGGTCCTTTCCAGATTTTACAGTATTGCCCAACTAAGTAGGAATTCATGCCTAAGTTTTCCACTGCAAAACACTTGTGGTCCAAGAAAATATTTAGGCAAATCACATAGAAAAATAAGACTGCTCATTGTAATAAGCTCCAAGTAAATATGTGATTCAGCAATGTACAAAAAGATGTTTTGCCAGCACATATTGAAATTGATTCTAATGCAATACCATTAAGGAAAGGATGTGATAAAATGCAAGTAAGTATCTATCAGGCAGTTTTAGAGGCACAGAAAAATACAATAATATTGTTCCATTAAATGTTTATTTTCCAAGCCTCAAGTTATGAGCTGCTTGAGAGGCGCAGTTTTTCCAGGCAAAATGCACTTCTTATTGATAATTTTAGTTTTAAATTGAAAATTACCTTTAATTTTTTAAAGAATAACAATGATATTAGCTGTAGGGAGTTCCTGTAAGTGTGTTAAGTGATTTTAACACACCATGAAACCTTCCTCTTCCCCTGACAACACTCTGCTGAATGGTCCCAAATCCTGTACATGAAATCTCCAGTTTCCTATGCCAGTGCAACCAACAAGAACTCCAAGGATGCCATTTCTAGCTGCTGCTCCTGTTGTCATGGAAACAGGTGTCAGAAGTAGGTACTTTTAAACTAATCTCAGTTTCACGTAAAAAAAAATGAGAAACTGTGATTGTGTTTGAGTGTCCCCCCTCTTCTGTTTTTTTTTTTTTAATATGATCTTTGATAGATGTTTTCCCTCCACTGATTATTTGCTACTCTTTTGGTGCACTCATTGGAGTGAGAGCTAATGAGTTCCAATCCACGCTTGTGTGAGGTGCTTGGTGCAGTCTCCAGGTAACAAATTACAAGTCCTTACCATATCTTTATATAATTGATGTAGTATGAATCTGCTAGTGCTACTGCAATTGTTTTGAAATTCAAATCTATTTTAGCACATTACTGAACACAAAATCCAAACAGTCACTCCTAATTATTTCCTTGCTGTTTTTCTGATGAAGTGAGACCAGTGTCATACCATAATAGACTGGCTTTCCTCACTTGCTGAGTATCCAAAAGCCATTTCTGTTTGGATCAGGTCTGGGTCCCACCAGCCTCAGCCAGTCTGGTAATATCCACTGGCCAGTGGAAAGAAGAGCAGCTGCAGATGACCCATTATTTTTTTGGCCCAAAAGGCAATACTGCTCCAGTTTCAAAAACAAATGTTCTTCTCTGTGGGATCTTTTTCAATAAGCTGATCTAGCAGAGGAGACAAACAACTAGCAAGTAAGAAAAACAGTGAAATTCTGATTTCTGTGATGACATACAAGTTTAATCTGGGAGATTGTGGGTGTGAATTTGTCTATCTAATCTTTATGTAGCTACATACCTGTGAAGAGCGTGATTAGATTGCAGAAAACCTAAAATCATAAGGTGAAATGAAGCATCTGATTTACTAAGTGGGCAGGTGCAATCCATACAACAGGAGCAAGTAATCATGGCTTAGTATCAGAAATAAGAGGTATGAAACAGGAAATGCAGGATATCTAAAACAGGGAGGACACAAGCAACCTAAATTTTCATAGGTAAAATTCTTATTTGCGAGAAGAACTAACCAGGTTTTCATGTGGACACCATTGTCCCCTGCCTGCTACCTGCCCAATCACACAGTTCCACCTGACAAAATATGAGAACTGTGAAACTCACAGGAAAATGTCAGAGACCTCCTAGATGTGATGAAGATAGCTAAACAAGAAACCACCATATCCTTTTGATCACAGGCTCTAGAAATGTCTTCCACAGATAAAAACTTTTGGTGGGACCTTTAATTGAGCAGCACCTTCCTTAAACAACCTGGACAGTCAAAGGAGAGAAGGGCTACTGGGCTGAGGTACAATAATATAAAAGATAACAAGAACTGTGCAAGCTCACAACAAATTATCTGCCACACCAAGAGGTAAACTGCTTAAAATCCTGCTCAAACTTCTCTAGATGCTGCAGGAAGTGTGCAGTTAGCTCTATAAAAGAACTAAGTCCTACTCCTTCAACGAGCATAAGAGTTTGTTTCTCATGAATTGTGCTCTTTAGGTGAAAAGCAAATGAGAAGTATTAAGCAAGTTACCACTTGGGTGGAAATGAGGAAACAATTTCTGGCATTCAGGCTGCTGCTGGAGAAAGCCTGCAATGCAGATTGCAGTGCTTTAAAAGGCCAATGACAAAAATCCAGAAGAGCCATGATTAATTCTCATTTTTCACTATCATGACTTAAACTAATCTTACAGAAGACTCAAATGATGATTTTTCCTGCTCCCCCCCCCCCCATTTCACCAAGTCTCTGAAGGATCTGTAATCCACAATGCCGCATATCACTATTTATGTTATAGATCTCCCTCTGCAGGCAGTGTGCTTTCAGCTGCCAGCCAGGCTGTTCATTACACGCTGTGCTGGGGACCCTGCCCCCGTGCCAGCTCGGAGGGAAGGGGAGGCTGAGGCCCTGCACCACACCTGAAAATCCTGACCAGCCCCTGCCCAAGCTGAGTTGTACTTAAACGTGTCCCCAGTCCAGTCTCAGGCCCAGTGTCCTGGGCTGGCCATGGAGCTGTGCCATAGGTGGATGGACCCCAAAAATGCACATTTTAGCTTGTCCCCAGCCTGTCTTTGTCCCTGTGTCCTGGATGGACTTTGGACCCATCTACCAGCCCTGTCTATAACCCTGACTCCATTTGCTCCAGATCCGAGTTTGTTCCCTGGATTTGGTTCATTACTTGCCTGGTCTGGGACTGTTGATGAACTCTGTTATCATCATCCATCTCTGTCCACCACATTCAGACAGGACATGAAAACATTCTTCTTACAAAGAGAGGCTGAGAGAGCTGGAATTGTCCAGCCTGGAGAAGAGAAGGGTCCAGGGTCAACTTAGAGCACATTCCAGTACCTAAAGGGGGTAATAAAAATAAGGAAGAGTGACCTTTTACACAGGCAGATAGTGATAGGATAAGGGGCAATGGTTTTAAACTAAAAAAGAAGAGATTTAGATTAGATACTAGGAAAGAATTCTTTACTCAGAGGATGGTGAAACACAGGAACAGATTGCCCAGAGAAACTGTGGATGTCTTATCCCTGGATTCAAAGATTGGATGGGGCTTTGAACAACCTGGTCTAGAGAAAGGTGTCCCTGCTCATGGCAGGGGGTTTGGAACAAGATTGTCTTTAAGGTCCCTTCCAACCCAAACCATTCCATGATTCTAAGTTCAGCCATCAATAAGGACACTCACCAGGCTGGAATCACCCTCTGCTCCTGGCTCACCTTCCCTCATGGAGCAACCAGCCCTTTCTACTCCCTGACAGTTATTTTGCAGTCCCCAAAAATTTATGCAATTTTTAACTTTCCTTCTGCCTTTATTCAGTCCATAGGAAAACAGAAAAGAATTAATTAAATTATACTCTTTTGTTTCCCTTGTTAAGAACAACGGGGCAATATATATAAGATCATTTTATAACAGGACCTTGATAAAGTATGTACCCTGTTTTTCAGACTTAGCACAAACCAAGGAGTCATAGGGACTGAACTAACTCCTAGACAGAAGAGCTGGGGCTGAAACCTAAAAGATGAGAAAGACAAAAAGAAATCCTTTGTCTTCAGCCAGACAGGCAGGAGCTCCATAGCACACAGACACAGGCGATTATCTCACCAGCTGTAGAGGCTTTAGCTGCCTGCACAAAAAAAGCTCTTTATTAGCAAATGAGATAAATACACTTAGGTTTTGCAAATAAAGCCGTAGGACCAGACTAATGCTGGGAGCAGCCTTACACCATCCTTTCCTATTCAGTGACTGCAGCTGATGCAGGGCAAGTTTCTCTTCTCTGTTACCAGAGCTCCCCTTTGTGTCAGACATCTGAGTAACAGCTTTAGCTGTTTTACTGAACATCTACCTCGGGTCCAGTCTCTCAGGTTCTGGCATGCAAGGGCCATGTGGTCACTAAACCCAGTGGAGCATATGTATTACATATTGGAGTGTAAATGCAGTACTGAAACACTCTGATGGACAAGCATGTAACCTATTTTATTCTTACAGCTATAGGAGGGGTTCTGAGGAGAAAACCAAAGCACCTGGCAAGAAAAAACCAAAGGTCACCTGGCAAGAAAACCACTCTATTGTCAATTCTCAGTCTAAAGATCTCACACCAGTTATTGAGAAACTGGTTTGCTTTTTGACATTTTCAATTTTACCAGATTAATTACACAAACAGTTTTGCTACTAGGGCAAATGGCAAAATAAACAGTTAGATCCACAAAGTTTTTGTTCAAGTTAATGGAAATTATAAATATGCATAATGCAGGCTTGAGTGGCAGGTTGTGCTTAATTCACAGGCTGTTGAATTCAGTCTAACATGTTTTCCTATTTTTTTTTTCTTTTGAATGGTGTAGAGGACTCTCCAAATAAGCCATAGGATATCTGGACTCTTCCAAGAGAGACTCCTGACAATATCACCACTTGCAAGTCATGGCAATGCTAAAATATTTCTTGAAGAGCAATGGTTTGCAAGGAAGAGACTGATACAGGAGAACTCACACTGCTTTCTATAAATAACTGGCTCCCTCCAAGTAGAATTGGGAGCATGGAAAGGCCTTGGGCAAAATGCTGTCTGGCCCAGCCAGTTCCACTCCTGAAGCTCAGGGGAGCATGTGCTTCACTGGGAATACTGCCACTGTCTGAATGTGTTCAGCAAGTGCTGTCGCTGCACTTGTCATGAGAGGGTGGGGAAAGGTTCAGTTCATATCCATCACTCCCTCAGAACTGGAAAAGAAGCACTGCCTTTTACCAAGAGAGTCCTTCAGGATTGTTTAAACACAGCTGTTGGTGTTTTGTGTAAAAGCACTGAGAGAGTGAGCTTAAAATGTCCTTTCTGATCTGTGCAGATTTTCAGCTTGTGCTGACCTTCACCATTACCAAATGCAGTATCTGCCATACCTGTGCAGTCAGAGACATATTCAGAAAATCTAAAACCACATTTGAAGTGAGCTTTCAGCTGGCCTCTCAGACTTTCAGAGGGCTCAGCCCACAGGGAATAACCTATGGACACAGCTTACATGTAACCCCATCTAGACCTCACACAGTAAAATTCAAGTTCTTTGTAAAATTTATATTTCTCCAGGAAAGAAATACTGATTCCTGCTCTTGCTGTGTGATGAGCATTTACTTTGAACTTGTGGTATAACCAAACTGTTTCTCACTATTTAAGAAAAGATGACTAATCCTTCAGAGATCTTTAACAAGAATAGAAATTCTGTGTGCATGTAAAAGTTAAAAAAATCCTAAGCAACTTACGTTCCTCCAAGTTTTATTTGCCTTGGCGGGCAGCTACTGTTACTGTTTGTTTTTTTTCCCAGTGGGTCAAGCACCCACATTGTGACGTTGGTATCATTGTACCACAGATGTTGCATCACCTGTGATAACAGAAGTCACTGACAGTCACAGGACAAATGGCAAGGTTCCACCCACTTCAGTGGTCTGGGATGTCACAGTGTGTTCCATCACAGCACCACAGCAGGAACAGCACTGTCCTAGGATCCTGCCATAGCAGAGTGACACCCAAAACCAAACAAGGGACTTTTTAGCCTGTTATCTTGGTCAAGTCTTGAATGGTTGGCCCAAGAATAGGGTTTGGTGTGGGTACTCTTTGCATCACTCAACTCTATTTGTTCATTTCTCAACCTGCTACAAGGAAGTATTTGATATCTGCTAATTCTGGAGAATGGGACATAATTTTTTGACTTCAGCATTGTCATGAGCACTGTTTGCTCTCTGTATCTTCAGGAAAATCCCTATTCCTCCCATCAGAAACATTAGGTCTCACTGGGCACTTAATGTGGGTATACAAAGTCTCCAGTAAACTCTAGATTAAAAAGTAATCAGGCTGACTTGAATTTTAGCCTCTTTCCTTCATGAGAGCAACCGTGCTGTAACAAACAAACAAAAGAAAACAAAAGAAAACAAAATAACATTCTGCACTTCTTAAAATACAGTGCTGAAAAAGTATGAAGTTTTACAAAGAGCAACTGATAGGAGGTTATGTTGTCCTTTTCATGTACTAATTAACTTCTCCTTCTCCTCTGTAAAGCTGACTCAGAAAGGCTTTATTGATGGGCAAAACTCTGGGTTTATAAAATAAATTCTGTTTCCTGACCAGTCAAAGCATACATTCAAGTTGTACCAAGAAGAAAAGCTTTGTAGGATGTTGCCCTGTGGTGGGACTACCCCCTATTCTGGTTTGGCTCAGAGCTTCCTAGTATGAGCCGGGCTGAGGAGGGAGAGGTGCAAGTGCTAGAGATGGCCGGAGCAGAGAGCACAGTCCAGCATTAGGTTCAAGGAAGCAATAGCTGAGACAGAAGGGGAAAAGCAGCAACAATAAAGGGATGTGAATTGGACTCTGGAATAGGATGCCCACAGAATTTATGAGCTCTGCATCCTTGGCCATCTTCAAAGTTCTGGGCAGACTGATCTTGCTGGCCCTGCTTGAGTGGAGCAAGTTTGACCAGCAGTTCTCAAGAGGTCCCTTCCATCCTCATCTGGCACTACAGCAGAGAGGTCAGCTGGATCCAGAGGTCAGGACTGAAAAGGAGAAAGACATTGCCAAAGCTTGATAAAATAAGGCCAGGAACCATTTTTATAAAGATACTATGACATGAATGTCTCGTATGTTCCAAAATGGGGAATAGATAATTTCTGAAGGGACCACTCATACAATCAAATTCCTAATGTGTAGCAGCCAACTCCACATAATAAGTGCTAAAAGCTCCAGAGTTCAACTCCATTCTTTTAGCATAAGAAGTGCTAAAAGTTCCTGTCTTCCTTAGAAAGTAACAGGGAGGCATGGACACTTGAAATATGCCCACATCTAATTTCTTCACACATGAAGACACCTCCCTTCAGACTCTTCCAACTGTGTAGCTATAGGGAGCACTGTAGAAACACAACACTGGCTCATGTTCATATATGTGCCCTTCCAGCCCAGAGTATTCTGACTGATTAAGAACATGCAGTAGGCACCTGCAAGAACTGACCCCATAAAAACCTGGAAAGAACTCCTGCTAACAAGGCTTCCAACACCTTAAATTTTAGATTAAACAAAGCACAGTGCCAAAGCTGGCAGATGCTAGAGAAGGTTGTCCTCACATGTTCCATTAACCCAGAGGACTGCAGTGATCAGCACAAGAGACCATGGGCTGGGAAGTTTGGAATGGACCTGCTGTATTAGGTCTGAATGGCCTGGTTTTGGTAGCAAGGTGGCTGTACAGGGGTGGCTGTCCAGCAATCCCTGGCAGCTCCAAGCTGGATGTGCTGCTGGCCAAGGCTGGGCCAGTTAGGAATGGTGATACCACCTCTGTGATAACATATATAAGAAGAAGAAATAAGTTCTTGTGCAGATGTAGCTGCAGCCAGAGAAGAGCAGGGTGAGAATATGTGATGGGAATAACTCTGCAGACACCAAGGTCAGTGGAGAAGGAGGGGCATGAGCTGCTCCAGGCACCAGAGCTGGGATTCCCCTGCAGCCTGTGCAGACCATGGTGAGGCAGCTGTGCCCCTGCAGCCCATGGAAGAGCACAGGGATGCAGAGATCCACCTGTAGTCCCTGGAGGAAATCCAAACCAGAGCAAGGGGATGTCTGAGAGGAGGCTGTGACCCTGTGGGAGCCCGCAGACCTATGGAGAGAGGAGCTCCATAGTGGAATAGGTGTCCTGGCAGGACTTGTGACTCTGTGGGGGACACATGCTGGAGCAGCCCATCCTTGAAGGACTGACTACATGGAAGAGAGACCCATGCTGGAGCAGTCTGGAGAGAAGTGTGGCCCATGGGATGATCTCCCATTGGAGATGTTCATGGAGAACTATCTCCTGTGAGAAGGACCCCATGCTTCAGCAGGGGAAGGACTCCTCTCCCTGAGCAGTGACAGAAACAACGTGTGATGTACTGACCATAGCCCCCCATTCCCATCTGTCTGCACCACTGGTGGGGAGGAGTTAGAGCTGGGAAGGAAAAAAAAGATGGGGGGAAGGTGTCTTTAAGGTTTTACACAACATCTCGTTATCCTACTCTGATTTTGTCAGCAATAAATTTAATTAATGTTTCTATTTGGAGTCCAGTTTGCTCATGACAGTATTTGGTGAGTGATCTCTCTCTGTCCTTATCTCAACTCATGAACCTTCATTATTATATTTTTTCTCCCCTGTCCAGGTGTGGAGGGGAGTGAGACAAGATTTGGTGGTGTCTGGCACCCAGACAGGGCCACCCACTACACCTGTGTGATGCTGTTCACTCACTCTAAGCCAGTCTGTTCAGCTTTAAGCCCAAATTCACTAGTCAAGCTGCCTGGTTTCCAGTCCAAGCTCAGAAGCACATGTCTATGCCATGGTGATATCTGGGGCAGTTAGAAAGAAAGCCTGAGCTCATCCAGATGCTCAGCACAGGCTCTGCCACATGTATCCTGCAGTGCAGTTTGGCAGGACACCAGCAGCCCACCAGACTCCTCCATTCCCAACCTCCCAGGGCTTTCAAGAGATGCCATTTAGCCAATGGCAAGTGGACAAATTGGCCAATTCTCCTTCACAGAATCTGTCTGCCAGTCCTATGCTGCTCTGGCAGGCACAAGGGACACCAGCAACATCCCAGGTGGCACAGCTCCTCTTGGAAGGATTATTCATTCTCTTCTCCTGGCTTCTAGGCCATAAAGAGGAACCACAGGCCAAGCAGACTTCTCTCTGCTGAGCTCACTACATTTCCATTCCACTGCAAGTCTACAGGCTTTGAATCTTCCTGCGGCCCAGGCAGCACCAGCCACTGTCTCTGTCTCAGAACAGTTTGGAGCACAGGCTCATCACGTTTTTATCTGCAAAACATTGGGGCTCCAGAGCAAAATTACTACATATACAAGCATCTGCACCAGGGTGCTCAGGCTACAGATGTCAAAATCCAAAGTTTCAAAACAACAGAGAGGAACAGAAAGGTCCTTTTTGTGCTTCTTGCCAGCTATGGCTGACATAGGACAAACATTACCACTGCCTTGCTGGATTATGTAAAGGTCTTGGAGACATGAGGAAAGGATGGACCATTTCATGGCACAGACTTTCTAATGAGATCTCCAGCTGGTTTATGAATCAGGAAGCTCAGAGAGAGCTCACAGTAGCAGACATGAGCAAGCCTTGCTGTTCTTTTGAGAAATATTTCTCTCAGAGATGTGCAGGGCAGGCACTAGATCTCTGCAAATTTGTGAGATTAAGTCACTGGAATCACTGCTTTTCTTCCCTGATGCAGCTGAGCACAAGGGAAGGGACGGACACACTCCACAGCTTCAGGGCAAACATTAGCAATGTGTCTCTGGACAATGTGCCTCCCAGGCTCTGCCCCATTTATTAATGGAGCAGTTCTTGGTACAACTACCAGACAAGTCACTCAGCTCTTAAGCAAAAGAAGGGAGTCCTCTGTAGCTACACACTGTTAATTAAAATTTTTAGCCAAAAGAATTAGGAGGAGGTGGAAATGTCAAGGTAGTTAATCACAGCTCCATTGCTTCAGTTTGCATTCTGCTTTAGGCAATCAATATTCCCTTCTTTCTCAGCTACCTTATCTGAAATATGTGGTAATACATGACTCACAGGCAGGTTGGGACAGTGAATTAGGCTTTTGTTTATTGCATGGAGTGCCCCAGCATGCTGCAGTAGTATTAGGAATGGTTACTATGTGAGAGAGGGAACTACTTAAAAAATGATCTCTTTGATCTGAATTCTCTTCTACCATCAAAGAGTTGAGATAATCTTGGGCCCACATTTATCAAGCACTCTGGCACTGTTCTCAGTGGAATCAAGTGTGACACAAAATTCTTCAAACTGTTACCAAGACCTCATGCAGGATCCCTAGGAGGTCAATGGGAACTGTTAGATTTCTGTGTGAAGGTAAGATGATGTAGCTAAAGGAAGCTAGCTGGAAGAACGAGAAAAACAGCCAATGGAAAATTCACTCAACTACGTACAACTTTGTCTCATTGGTGTAGTAACACAAGCGGACATTCAGAGATAATTTGAACTGTTATTGCTGTCTTTAGAGTAACAGATAAACAATGGTCAATACAAAACCCCTACATGATAGGCAAGGGATCAGCAAGCTGGAGACAGGGGTCAGGAAAGCATTTGAGAGGTCTCTTTGTTACTGCAACTCTCTCAGAGCAGAGAGAACTCTCTTACACTGAGGCTTCAGCCTATCCCAAAGTAACTGTTCTTATCCCTATCCTAACACAACCAGCTTTACCTCCATGCCAGAAATACCTATGATGAAAGTACCCTTCACAGGTTTTACAAAAAAACCCAGTTTGTTGGAGTGTTATCTGTGCTTGGAAGTGAGTCAGTTAATTTGTCTGCCTTTGTACTGAAATGGACAAAGAGCACTCCAAGTATCTGTTCTGTTGGTTCAGCCATCAGACCAGGAACCACGAGGAATCCAGAGAGGAAACACCACCCCAAGCCAGGAGAGCAACTTCCATAGTGACTGTCCAACAGCTGGCTGTGTCACCACCTCCTTATTTCAGTGATGGAACACATGATAAGGCTACACAGAATAGGAGACACCTACACTTGGGGAACACTCTATGATGGAACAAATCATAGCTCAGGCCATCTACTGTTTCATTAACACAGCTTAGCTGTAAGGGCTATTCCAAAGAGCATACACTGAGATCAATCTCCAGCTTTACAGCCAAAGTTCAGTCATGCTCTGATCAAAGGGAGAGTGGACCAATAGCATGTGATTAAATGTGTCACTGTTACCCCATGACAAAGTTGTGTCCCTCACCATGGTAGATAAAGGGACATTCTTGGGTAATGTCATTCATTGTTCAGTGGGGCATCTTTAAGCAGAAAAAAATTCCCATAAACATTTGAATATCAAAGTCTAATACTGGTTTTCTGGTGGGCTCCTGCAAACAGGTTTTCTCAAAATCCCTTTTCTTACCAAGGTTTATAAAATTAATCTAACTTGTCTGTTCCTCCCCCTTACTGGAGACAATGTCCTATCCTAGCCATCCCACCTAATGGGTAAAGCAAAGCTTAAAGTTCTTCCTCACTTTGATGGTTTGGGATCAATTTCTTATGACAAATCACAGGTTCTGGGGCCCTGTGTCACCAGAGGCACAGCTGTTAGCTCACCAGTAACATTGAAAGTCTTTCTGGCATGTATTTTGCAGCCCTCAGGGCTTTTTTAAAGAGCAAGCTTCATAACTTTTGACATGTTGGGTAAGAGGGGGTGGATGCAAAGGTAAACAGTCACACTGTGGGAATTGCCAAATCAAACCCAGGGATCCTGGCAGGGAGGTGAGGGAGGGAGAAGGACCATGCTGGAGCAACATTCAGAGCAGAGAGAACTCTTACACTGAGGCTTCAGCCTATCCCAAAGTAACTGTTATCCCTATCCTAACAACCATTAAGTAGTAAGCCTGCTTTGATACTGAATGCATAAAACATTGATTTTGCTGTCCACTTTGTAAACATTTTCACAATGTTTGTCTCCTTTGCACTGTGTTTCTCTGAGAGTTCCTATACGTGAATAGGAACTTTAACTTTTTACTGCATTTCAGGGCTGGTTGTGACTCTGAGCTGGGCAGAAAGGTCTGTTCAGCCATTTCTCATCACATAATCCCTTTTCTGTTTCTTTCCTCCTCCTTTTCAGCATTTTCATCTCAGGATGAAAATTAAGAATAAATGTTATAGAACATGTTTTTACTTAGAGACATGATGTGCATAACTTCTGAGGAAAAATCCCAGCTTGACTGCCACATCAGACAAGTTAGAAATACAAAAGGACTTCCTGCTCTGACAAAAGAAGGTTAGTCTGATTTTCTGGCATAAGTATATTTAGAATTCATGAGTCTGTCCCTTCCTGAAAATTAGAATCTGGATCAAAACTAAAGAAGTGATAGAAGAAGTTGTTTGGAAGTATTCTTAGTTCCTCTCCTGCAATAAATTTGGGTAATATTCAAAGTTTTATCTGTCATCATGGCATATGTATTATTCAAAAGCTGGGGCATTAAGAAAAGCAAAAAGGGAGGATTATTGCTCACACACATGTAAATCATGCAAATTAGCAGTTCTGGGTAGGAATCTCCAGCTCCTGATGGCAACAGTGTCTTCGCTCACTCTGCAAGTATGGTCACTTGAATATTTTGAACAAAAAGGCTTTCTTTTTTTTTTTTTCTTTCCGTGCCTGATATTTTTACACTGTAATCCTGGGTGTTAGGTCTATTTTTAACAAAAGTTGTTTTTGTGAGCTTATCCAGTCCTTAGCTGAAGGAGTTCATGTTTTGTGGGGTTTCTTTTCCTTAACACTGGGTCATTTTGCCCTCCAAGAGTTCGTTCAGGCCTCAGATAAAAGCAACAGAAGAAACAACCAAGGCACAGAATTTTAAGCAGCCTAGAAAAATCACTCCTCTTGACCAATTACATAATCTAAGTTTAGAGTGTATAATACTGCAAGTGCCTTTGCTGCATTCCAGGAAATACAGGGAATACATAATAAAGGGGGAAAAGAAGTTTCTTACAGCTTTTTGTATTTATTTCTATAGTTTTTCTTATTTAACATATAAAACCTTCAAACTATAATGTTTTCTCTCGTTTCCAAGTTCCTCCTAAAGAGAAATTTCTGACATTTTATCCTACAAGTACAACATGCTGTTAACTTAAGGTAATTTAATCACCCAAGGTGGCAATCTCTACCCTCAACAAAAAAAAGCAGAAAAAAAGCAGAAAAGATGTCACTTTTTAGTGTATTAAAGAAAACACAAAGGTAATTTATCCTCAGTTGAGTTTTGAACTATGTATGGTTTATATTTCCCTCCTAGAATGCCAAAGAAACAACCTTAAAGCCTCTGACCTTCTGAACCAGAAGGGCTTGTGTATTTCTATCCTCACAGCTCTGTGCCCTAGGTGGAAGGTGCAATACCTGCATTTCTCTCATCTCAAAATCCGAGAGCTCCCCAAATCCCTTTGTGAGCTGATTACATTATGAAGTAGCAGGATTGAAAGTTTTCTCAGCAAACTCTTTGGAACAGATACTTTGTTTCTCCAAACCTAAGCACTCTATGTAAAGCAAAAGCCTATGTGAAAGCACTTCACCCAGGCCTCTTAAGCCTCAAATTCTCAGCAGGAACACGGCTGTTCTAGCATTCAGTCCTGATTCTCAAGCTTGATGATTTGCAGTGAGATTATCCCATTTCTTTGCTGTACTGCCAACATGTGGCAGATGTTTCTAGGTCCCAAAACAGAAAGAGCACAGATTTACTGGAGGCACAGGAATGTGCTACTACTCCTCAACAACAGTCTAACACTGCGAGGTCAGAGCAGCAGCAATCCCCATCTGCCAGTTCTCTGCCCCAAAACTCTTTATCACCAGTTTCTTGAGTCATGGACCTGTTCTCTTAGTGTGTGCTAGACATTAGCAGGGAACACTGATGAGTTCCTTAACAGTTCTCTGGGTCACAGCATTATCTTGCCTGGGAAAGTCTGTCTCAGTGATACTCAACTGCTTTTTCCATCCCCAGCTCTGGCTGGACGCTAATCACTCATTTGCCAGATGTGTGAGAAAACCACCGACAACCAGCTCTCTAAGAAAGGTCCTAAAACGTGTGCACTGGTCTGCAGAGTAAGGAAAAGCATTGGTTATACAAATAACAGTACATGTGGACAACTGCAGGGATCTGACGGGAAAATACCACCTTCACCAGTTCTAATGGGATTATTTAGTGCAAATACTTGGAAGCCGCTGTTATGAACCTGTTTCTCACCCTTGAAAACTTTTATGAATTTAGGCCACAATCCCACCCTCCTTTTCATTGCCCTCCTTCTGGTCAGCCACTGGTTTGGCAGCTCTATGTTGGACATGTGTTGAAATCTTGAAAACTAAAATTATTTTTATACAAATGAGGGATGCTTTACAAGGGCATGTAGCAATAGAACAAGGGGGAATGGCTTCAAACCGAAAAGTGGGTAGATTTAGGTATTTGGGAAGAAATCCTTTACTGTGAGGGTGCTGAGGCCCTGGCACAGGGTGGCCAGAGCGGCTGTGGCTGCACCACCCCCGGCAGTGTTCAAGGCAGGGTCTGGGGGAAGGTGCCCCTGGCTGGGGAATTAAACTAGATGATTCTTTAAGTCCCTTCCAACCCAAACCACTCTGTGAATCTGTAATTCTACTCTTAACTTCTACTCTTGGCACGACCTGTTGTAAGAACCACAAGAGCAGAAGAATCACAGATTATTCCTACACCGATGTGGGATTTCCGTATTTATTAGCTGTGCACAGCCCAGCTCAGCTGAAACGTTCTGCTCCCTCCGGGGCCGCCCTTTCCCTGCCGCTCTCTGCGGAGCAGGGCTGGGCACGCCCGGGAGCGCTGCCTCGGAGCCCTTCTGGAGGCCGCTTTGGCGGCCATTTCGCCGCGGAGCTCGGCCCCGCTCCCCGGCGCTGCAGCCGGGCCGCGGACGGGACATGGAGCGGCCCCGGCCCCGCTCCCCCGCGCTGAGGGAGCAGTGGAGGGGCGGGACATGGAGCAGCCCCGGCCCCGGTGCCTGCACTGAGGGAGCAGTGGAGGGGCGGGACATGGAGCAGCCCCGGCCCCGGTGCCTGCACTGAGGGAGCTCGGAGGGGCGGGACGGGGGCAGCGCTTGCGCGGCGGGGCCGGGGTCGGGGCCGCGGGAAGTTCGGGCCACGTGGGGCGGGAGTGAGGCGGCGGCGGGCAGAGCGCGTCCCGCAGAGTGCCCCGGAGCCCCGCCGCGCTCACCTCTGCAGGCCCGCTGCTCGCCCTCCCTCCGGCCCTCGCCATGGCCCCCGCCGAGATCCTCAGCGGCAAGATTGTCTCCGGGTACGTAGCGGGGCTGCCCGCCCGCCCTGCCCGCGGCTCGGCCGGGTTCCCTCGTGCGGAAGGTCCGGGAGCCGCGGGGCTTCTGCCCTTCGGTGTGTCCGGGAGCTGAGGGATGCCCCGCAGCCCCTGCGTGTGCTGGCAGCGGGATGGGGCTGGAGGGGCTTTTACTCTGGCTTTGTGGACGAAGCAGGTTTGGAGACCCCCTAAAGCTTTTTCACTACGTTGCAGCCAAAGCTCGTTTCTTCCTGGCTGTAAACTGGGAGTTACTGGACGAAGTACGGTATTAAAGGTCTCGAGTGGAGAGCAAAGTGCTGTCAGCGCTCCCCAGAAACCAGCGGTGCGTCCTTTGGGGTCCCCAGAGCGCACCTGGTGCTGCTCTGCATGGATGAGATGAGAGCCCAGGCAGGTGTGAAGACACTGCAGCTTCTGTGCCTGCAGGCTGGGCCGGTGATGCTTTATCAGCAGGAGTGGGGAACATGTGCTTTGGGTATGGGCTCTGTTTTCCTACTCTACAATCACTTACTGTTCCTCTTTAAAGAAAAATAAGTTAATTCACATGTTGGGTAACACATAGTTGAATGGTCACAGGTGTCCTGCCAAAGCTATTTAAAAGGTTTGGGAAACCTTGAAAGAAAAAGGGCTCTCGTACTTTTCAGGATTTGCTTAGCTGGCAAGCTCTGGGTATAGGTGAGCCTGCATTGTCCTGGGTATAGGTGAGCCTGCATTGTGTCTTTTAAAAAAATAACCTTTGCTTGTTTTTCCTGCTGCCACTCAACACACACATTTGGTAAGAAAGCCAAATAAATTTCCCTAATCCTGGGAGAAATGCAGTATAGTGGTTCTATTATATCCTGTGGAAATAGGGTTCTGTTAGGTAGGTTCATTGGGTATCTCCTGTGGATATAATCAGGGAATGCAGGCAGAAAGGTTACATTTGAAAAGGTATAAAGTAATCTCAGCAAAACAGTTAGTCTTCCTCTTAGGTATTGCTGTGTATGACACAGCTACATCTAACCAACAGTGGAGCAGTACTGAAAAGTAGGCCTAATGTGCCTTGAATTTGAATATCCATGAGGAAAGGCTGCTTGCATGTTTTTTACCTGGTATTTTTGGAGCCAGTACCACCTGTATTTTGCAGTCTCTCCGTCTTAACATGCTTCATACCACCTGATTCTTTTGGCAGTGTTGGGGCCAGCACACTGTGTAATGCCTGTGCTTGCTGCTGGTGGGACTTCATGATTTGCCTGTTGTAGGTTTCTTTCCTGGCATAGAAAGTCACCCTGAAGTGCAATAGATCCTGGAAAGATGCTAGTTTGGATACAATGATAATTCACTTTAAAACTTCTAGCTTTGTTGGCATGGCATGTTGCATTACTTAATTTTAAAGATAAAGGAGTGAAATTTTTTATTTCTGTTTGCTTTCTGTACTATAGTAGCAGCTATAAAGTACCAGTTCTCAGAGGGCATCAATGATGTGCAAATACCTAGGAAGAGGCATGAGCTTTTAATAGGCACATGCAGGAGAAAGGTTTGATTAACTTCCAGCACATCTCTTAAGGTGTTTGGCTGAAGTCTTCTTCCAGAGTCATCAAATCTTGGACACCACAAAATGGAAAAATAATTGCAGTTGCTCAGCTGTCCTTCAGTTCCTTTATTTGTGCTGTGTTTATGTTCAGTATAGCAAAAGCATCACCTGCTCCCTGTGGGCCTTAGGTAGTTCTGCCTTTTTCTGGTGGAGTTGTTGAAGGAGTCATGAGGAATTGGGCTGTCCAGCCTGGAGACAGCTGTCCCTTTCTTCCTGACCCCTGGAGAGGTGCTGGTCCAAGGGATTCTCACTGTTCAGAGTTCACCTCCAGGCCAAGAGTCTGGCAGCAGCAGCAGTGATAGGCATGTGGTTTTTCTAGGAATTTTCAACTGAACTGCCTGTTGTAGAAAGGGAATGTCCCTGACTTTACATCAGCTGCAAAACGTTTTCAGTTACTGTCTAGTAGGGGGTGGATTTTGTAAATTTACCCTTTAATCAAGAAAAATGTTTATTTGTAAGTTACTCAAATATTGACAAATGAGTTGAAACAAACAAGTAATGTTCATCTATGTAATGCTGGGCTTCTGTGTGTGTTTAAATCAAAGCTCATAAGTATTGTGAACTTTCTCCTCCAGCCACCAAGCCCCCCTTCCTCAAAAGAGATGAAAAAAATACCTAATTCACAATCATGCCAGCTATTTAAACAAAAATCAGGTAGATACTGGCATTCTTATTCTTGTGAAACATGTAAAGGGAATAAGTACTTTGGGAGAGTTTCCTTGCCTCTATAAATAAGGAGAACTTGATGAAGTGATAAAGGTAGTTCACACCTTTGGAAGGCCCAGAAGAGGTACAAAGGAAAATTGACATTTTCAGTGGCTTTGAGTATTACCTGTGAGGATGGAAAATGCGTTTAGGCTGGGCATGGGAAGGAGAACACAGCAGACGTTGTTTTCTCTGTAGGATTTTGGTGTTGATTTTAATGCATCGACATCAAAATGCATCTAGTCTGCTTCTGTTAGTACAAACAAGAAGCTTGCACAGTCTGTGAAATATGTTAAATATTGGATGGGTTCTGCATCAATCTGAGTTGGCTGGTTACCTCAGGATGGCTTTCCTCTACTTCCCTGAGTGGCTGTTTAGTAATTCTGCCTCAGATCTTGCTACAAGTTAAATTTGCCTCATTGGCAAATGAGTTACGAAAGATGAGTTATTGTATAACAGCACAGTAAACAAATGACTGCTGGGAGGAAGAAAAGCAGTGCTTTAAGTGTGCGGGATATGGTGGGTTGAAGGTAATAAAAATACAGTATTCTACACCTTTTATTGCTGCTATTCCCAGAAGAAAAAACAATCTCTGTTACTGTGTCTAAAGAGATAATCAGAGCAAAACATGGTAGTGGCTTTTCTTTACAGTTTATGTGCCCTGCAGTGAGTTCAGGCTTTACCATCTGAAAGAGCCCAGGTTTGGAAAACTCTGGCTTGGCCCAAATTGGTTGGTAGGTGAGGGAGTGGACCAACATTTCTGCTCTGGAAGAGTGGCTGATGAGTTGTGATGGCAGGGAGCACTTAGCACCCCTCGCAGCTCCTAGGGGTGGGCCAGGTAGTGCTTTGGGTTTGGAGTGCTCAATAAAGTGGTGATCAAACTGAATTTACAACTGGAGGTAACAGTGCAGTAAGCAACTCCTTGGCCTTTTCAGTCTGGGCCTTAATTTTTTTTTCCCCAGAGTTCCTATTGTAACCCCAGGTAAATCTTGTCTGAAGTGGAAAAATTCCCTGATTTCTGAGCTGTCTTTTACCAGATCCTACCCATGGTGTTTCAGGCTTGCACTGTGGGTGGGGCTGAGTTAAAGTGAGCTGCCAATGCTATTGGTGGCCCCAAATACAAGCAAGAACCCTTTTGTTCAGTGCTGTGCAGACTCAGTTTAAAAAAATGGGACCCTGCTCTAAAGAGCTCATAAGAGAGGAGAAAACATTGTCTGGTGGACAGCAGGGCCACAGATCTGTGATCTGTGCACATCAGCACCAGCTCACAGGGAAGGCAAAGAGCATCTGGGGACTGTGCCCCCTTTGTGGAATGAGTAAATTCTCAATATTGTTTCTTCAGAAGGCAAACCTTTGCAGATAGGGCCTAGAATATTGTCTGGAGTGCTGGCAGCCACTCAGTCCAAAGGTGGATTGAGTCCTTGCCTATTGTTCTTGTGTTTTCCTCTGATTAAATCACCTGATAGCAGGGTATTATATGTGGTTCCCATTTTGGGATGCAGGCCTGCATGCATGTTGCAGCATGGGAATGTGGTGCCATAACTCACGTTTGGGGCAAACTCTTCCAAGTTTTAAAGACTCAGCTTTGTGTTAAATTCTGTTGTGCTGTTGTCAGTCATCTACATTTGCAAAGTGTCTCAATTGCTGCCTGTCTCTCAGACCCATCTTGGACATGATGAAAAAGCATCTAAAAAATCAGAAATGTCTTTGTGTGTTTATCTGGTCTTGAAGAGAGCTCATACACGTGTTTGTGCTCACACAGCCAATAAGGTGGTTAAAAAACCTTGTGAGTGTGGAAGTGGTAGAAAGTAGCAGGCATTTTTCCTAGGAGACAATGACAGTGTGCCAGGAGCATGCAGAGGTGGAGCATGAGACAAGAGGGTGGGAGACATGTGAACTCATTCCGGCTCTAAATGATGCCTTCCTGCAGCTGGAGCCAGCTGTTGAATTCCCAGCAGTGTTCAGATGGTCTTTCCCAGCTATTTCCTGTCACAGTGCCAATCACTGAGCCAAGCTGTGACTTCCCTGAGGAGAGACTCCTCCTGTGCCTCCTTTGGGTGCAGTGGAATGTTCTGTGACATTCTTCTCTGCAGTCCCCTCACAGCATTTTGAGACAATTATTAATTAAGACAGTTATCCTGACCTTGGACGTGGTGCCATGGTGGTTTAGGGATGGGAAAGTTTGTTTTTGCACATTATGGTGCTGGCCATGGGAGCAGCAGGAGGCGAGCAGTGGCAGTGCTGGTGGCTGTAAGGAGGAATGGCTGCAGGGACAGCAGCTCTGACCAGGGTGGTGCAGGACCTGGGGAGGACCATCAGCCTCGTGCAGCTGTTTGTGCAGGCCTGCAGCAGGAGCATTTCTGCTGCATGTTTATGAAGCCCTTGGGGAATCTGTGATCCAGGCAGTGTAGTCAGACCCTCCCCTTTGGGGACAGGCTTTTTCTGGAGCATCACTGTCTCTGAGGAGGCGTTTGCCAGGTCCTGTGTTTGGTGTTCTTTGCACAGACTCTGGACCCTGATACTCACAGCGGGGACAGAAACACACCTGCTGTCATCTTCAGTGTGGTGCTGTGTGTCCTCACCAGCTGAGCACTGAGTCCATAATCCCCCAGGAGGATGTGAGGTTCTGCTGACATGGGAACCATGTTCTCTTCCATCTCCAGCAGAGCTAAAGGAGTGTGGTTTGTTCTTTGTCTGAATTTCTGGGAAAATCACTTAATATTTTTAAATTCAACTCACTGTTGCAGTCCACAGACAGAAATGCTAACAAGTTCTTTAATCTTTGGAGCTGGCTGTTGCATTGTATGCTTAGAACCATGTGCTGTCCTTAACCTGTGTGGACCCTGGACTTTTGTTTGCTGCATGAATTTATTTGTGGAAGGGCACGTGGGCACAGGAGGGGGCGTAGAGTCAGAGAGAAGGCTTTTGGGGAAGGAGGCACATAGAATTGCAAATTTTCTGTTTGAAGACTTAAAAGAATTTTCATACAGCTAGTAAAAAGTAGTGTTGATTTATCAATATGAACTTTTATCTTTGGGAAGGCCTGAGGTCCACAACAGAATTTTGTAGACTCTATAACTAAATAGCTGCTGGTTTGCAAAGATGATTTTTATGGCTTTTGTAAGTCTGTGGAGAAAATAATGATTTCTTCTTTTTTTCTTGAATTTTCTCTTAAACCTTTGCCCATGTGGTTTTTGTGAGCACTAGAGAGCTGTGGTACCCAACACTAGGTGGCTGTCTAACCAGTGATTTCTCGATTCAAGGCTCCTAAAGAAATCCCCCTGACAGCGCCACGTTTGTGTGTTTGTGCGTGCTGCCTTTCTTCGGGAGCCGGAGGGGAGGTGACCTGGCACCTCAGGACAGGGAATGACAGCGATGCAGTGTGGGAATAGTTGTGGCTGCTGGGGGTGAAAGCACACCACAGCCCTGCTTCACAGAGGAACTTGGGTGGGCTCGTTTCTCTTCAGCTGAGGAGACTGCAATAAAAGTAATACCTAAACCTGGGGCCTTTCTAATGTTTCATGTTTGTTTGCATTTCTTTTTGTTTGCTGGCCACAAACCGGTGCTGCCCTTTCCTTACTGGAGCACCAGAGATCTCAGAAACAGTTCCCTTGGAGAGTTGCCCACAGGCCCCACTTGCAGGCCAAGTGCAGGGGGTTTCTGATGCTCCTTGAGATTGTTGTGTTGTGAGAGGCTGCTCAGGAGCCAGCTCAGGTGCCTCCCTAGGGGCTTACAGCTGGAGTGTAAGGAGAAGCAGTTGGGGATTTTGCTACCCAGCAGATGAATTTTTTTCCTTAAGCACAAAGAATTGCTGGGATAAGGTTTGCTTTGAGACTGTTTTCTGAACTCATCAGCTGGTCCTGGTGTCAAGTGTTCTACTGAGGTGACAGCTGAAGGAAGGCTCAGAACTATGGTTTCTTAAATGAGGCTGAAAACAGTTGCTTCCACTGAGACTTTGAACCACTGGGCCAGATGCAAGCACCTGTAAATACTCTGAGCCCCCCCTCAGGTGCAGCAGAGCTCTGACCGCGTGATTCAGGATGCAGCAGGAGAGATGCATGATTTGGGATGTAGCTGGAGGCTGCGACTCCCTCTGAGATGAGGCTTTAAACAGCCTTAGGGCTGCTTCTAGCTGGGCCAGCTGTACTGTCCCCTGGGATCAGTGCTGCTGGGTTGAGGAGCTGTGTGCTGCTCCCATTTCTCTGTCTTCCTGCCTCTGGCAGGTCTAATTTGGAGCTCACAGTTGCAGGGTAGAGTTGCCTCACTGGCACTTTGTTTTCCTCTATGCAGGAATCACAGCCTCCCAGCTGGCATCAGCTATGTACCCTGTCCCCTGTCCCTGTACCCCTCCCATTCACATTTTTAATGAACTGGCACCCAGCACCTGCTCCAGTCTGGGAAGTCTGGTCCCAGTCGGTCAATAGCAGACCTGGTGATACTGATCTGAGGCTAAATGAGCACAAGGAGACCTGTGTTTTATACAAAAGCCTGTTTGGTGCAGGGTAGATTTGCTGAGTGTGGTGGTAGCACCTTCTCATCTCAGAGAATGGGGATGGGTCACAGGATGGAGTTCACATGGACAGACCTGTCAAGCCTCTCATGTCCTGTGAAGTTTTGCTTAGCTGGCTTTTGCTTCTGAGTATCTCTTACATTTGCAGTGTTGTGCCGCAGGCTCCTTCCAGTGCCATGAGCCCATGGGATGGACAGAACTGGTCAGTTCTTTCAGAATCCTGACTGCCTCTGGTGAGGATCTGGAGCAGTTGGGCCTACACCTTCCCTGGTGAAGGATTATGCCTGTGGGGCCAGAGAGTGGTTGAGAAATTGGAGGGGAGTGCAAGGCTGGGGAGGGGCGATCACAGTGACTTTTGAGCTGTCTGTGGCTAATTTCAGTGCTGGGTACTCGTTATTAAAATGTTCCATGGTAAACTGGGTGTGAGTTCACATCTGAACTGGAACAACTAATCAGTGCTCAGTTTCAAAGCTTGTTTTTTTACAACTGTATCCTTAAACCTGCCTTTACTGAAGAGTTGACCTGTTTACCAGGGTTTGGTGACTTTTCCTCACTCCTGTCCACCTCCCATTCTCCTCCCTGCTTTATCTTTGGGTACCTCCTGCTTGTTTAGTTATTTCCCAGAATTTTACCATTGCAGATTCATAATCCTTTACCAGGACAGCTTGTGTGACAGTGACAGCTGGTGCCTCTGGGATTCAGGTAATTTTAGTACAGCATAGGTGGAAAGAGGATTTCCTTTTGAGAAAGGAGTTTGAAATCCCAAGAGTTTCCATGCCAGATTTTGAACCTTTTTTTTTTACCCTTGTATCCTAAGAGAGCGTGAAGAAGCACAATGTAGACTTCAAAGAAATAAAGTTATTTGAATAAATTTGAATGAACCTGGTTCTAGAGTGTCTCAGTGATTTTTGGACATCAATTTTATTTGGAGATTGATGGGAGCTGTGTACTCAAGGCATAAGTGCATGTTTGCCAGTCTGCCCATCTGTCACTTTTACAACTCCTGACTGTACCACAACAACTCCATCACTGTATGAGAATTCAGCCCTGTGATTAACTTCTGCCTTTTATTTGCCTTTCATTTTTCCTCTTTTCAGACAAGTGAGAGAGAGACTAAAGCAGCAAGTTATTGAGATGACTGAGAAATTTCCAGGCTTCAGACCAGGACTTGCCATTTTACAGGTATTGTTTTCTTTAATGCCAGCTACAGAAAATATGAGTTGCTTTGCAGTGGTAAGAGCTGATGAGCTTCATCAAAGCTGCATTGTAGTTGGTAGCATTTTATTAGGAACAGTGTTCTCTGTGAAATGGTGACACAGTCCTGTTATATCTTTTTGCCAAGTATCAGAGCCCAACAATTTTTTGGGGTTGTTTTATTTCTTTCTTCAGACCCTGTTCTCTGTTGGAGTGTTGTGTTTGTGAAATGGTGAAATCAAGCTGTTTGCCTGTTAAGAGCAAGCAGTGCTTATAGACTCCATTTGAAATCTCTGCACTTGAGTGAGCCCTGAAGTTTGGCAGCTTTCAGAGATGTGTTTGTACCAGAAATCCTCCAAATGGGATGTTTATTAAGTGATCTGGTCTGCTGTTATGTCAAAACATAGAGGAAAAAGAGGGCTGGAGGAGGGGAGGGAACCCATACAAAACTAAAACTGCCTTTGGCCAGGATGACTGTGAGTACAAGGGATGGAATAATATCCTGTTGCTGAATTGGATATCCCTCAGAAGTGAGCAAGTGTTAGAGTCTGCACAGAAAGGCTTGCAGAGGTAAATAGCACTAAAAAGCACATGACAGGTACAGGGGTTTGACCTGTGTTTGGCACCATTTTTTTCCTTTGCAGCTATAAAAAATGAAAACTGTGCTTAGGTCAGAAGGTGAGTAGCAGTAGCAAGTGTCATGCTACAGGAAGGACCTGTGTGTCCACAAAAGATAGAGGGAATGTAAGTGGCTGCTTAGAGCAGTGACTTTTGTCCTTATTAAGGACTTTTGTCCTTATTCAGTATTTTGAGCTCCTGCAGAGCCTTTGGTGCCTGTCTGTGGATTCCAGTGCTAATACCACCATAGCACACAAAGGCCATGCTCCTCTTCGATGCCAGGAACAAATTTGTGCTTGTGGTTTTTTGGGGTTTTTTCTGGTTTTCCTTTCCATTGGCTTTAAGCAGATTGTCTCTACAGAAGCTTTGTCTGCAGATGCTTAGAAGGAAGGAGGGTCTAAAAATTTAGTAGTGCTGTGATGGAAGCTGCTGAATTGTTGACCTCATAAACTGTGTTGAAAAATTGTGTCTTGTGGCACTATTGGATTGTTTTCCTGGTGGGCCTTGTATTCAGTCCTGGATTGTCTCAGAGCCCTTTACAACCTGATTGTTTATTGGCTATCTGACATTTTTGTAAGCTGTCAAACAATCTGGGCTTGGAGTTCATCTCCTAATATTGATATTTGCAGCTGTTTTTCAGTGAAGTCAGGACAATGAGCTGTTTCTTATTTGTAGCACACCATACATTATGTGCTCTGTTCTTGGGAGGCATCTGGTATCCTCTGAGCTCAAAGAATGTCAGTTAATCTTTTTTTTTTTTTTTTTGTCCTGTAGTCAGTAATTTCTTATTCACAAAATGTATGTTTGGTGACATCTCCTGCTTCTCTGCCTTGTATGAAGCAAACCTTTTCCTATATCCAGAAGACTTTACAGGGAGACAGCCCCTTTATCTGTACCTATGAGGAAGAACCAATGTGTTCTGGGTGATCAGGTCACCCCTGCAGCTTGTAGTCTATGTGGGAACCACGGATGGCTCCCAAGCACCAGGGAACAGAATTTCAAGAGCTTGCTTATCAGATTTTCCTTATTTGACCCTCATTTTCTTAAGGTTAGAAGGAATATTACCTTTAACAAAACATACTGGATGATGCAAGTGGTCTCCTGAAATGCAGTTGTACTGTGAGCACTCAGTACTGCCAAAAACTGCAGGCATTTGTTCCACTTGCTGCTTTTTCTTTGTGCACCACTTTGTCCTTGTTTTGGTTTTTGTTTGGCAGGAAAATTCCCAAGGTTCAAAACTGCAGGGGAAGAAATGTCTCCATCAAAGCACACACGTACATAAAATTAAGATTCCCGGATATCAAAGAGGCCCAATGTTTTTGAAAGCCTTAATCAGATAATTGAATGTTATCAGCACCTGCTGATGATGTTAATTAGCTAAGGATTTAACTTTCTCAGATCAGATGGCAGGCAGTATTTTCTGCTTTGGAGACCACTGTGTTTTTAAGGTTTTTCAACAGGTGCAAATAGTTTGTGCAGGAGATCAGACAACTTGTCTTTAACTGCCTTGTTCTTGAAAGAACTTTCCTGTTAGCTCCAGCTGTTTATGTCCTCTATCAGTGTGTTTTACAGGAATTCAGGAATACTTCTGTCTCCTTGATGCAGATCCAAGGAAGCTGAGGGTTAAGCCCATCTCAGCCTGTGTCTGGGTCTCTATTCTGTGCTGTAATTCAACTGTCTTTTCATCCTTAGGTTGGAAATCGAGATGATTCAAACCTCTACATTCACATGAAGCTGAAGGCTGCTGCTGAGGTAATCCTGGACTGTTAGGACTACATTTTACCGTCCCACAGTTGGCAGATCTGAATATGAAAAACCAGATGCAAGTCAATAGTTTTGTCTAAGTTTTTTCCAGTATTGGAGAAAGTAGTGTTGGCCTGAGTTCTCAGTTATAAGAATGTGGTGTAGGTGTGTACCTTGAGAGCCAAGTGGGGTGCTCTGGTCACAGCAGTGTGCCTTGGTGCCACTTTTTGTGTGATCGTCACAGATTAAATTTGTCTCAAGTGCTGTGTCTTTCCTGACCCATGGCCTTTTTCTTATCTTCCCTGCCTGTAGGAAGATAAGAGCAAGGTATCTGCAGTTGCTTTGTGCTTGTCACAGGTAGAACATTACATGCTACAGCAGGGCAGGGACACAGATCAGTGCATTTTTCCCTAGGTGATACCTGGCATTTCTGCTGGTATTTTAAGGCAGTGTGCTGTCAAGCAAAGCTGATGTTGTTCATGTCCAAAGGTGAATAGGACAGTTAAAGGACAGACTCAGTAGGCAAAGCACTAATCTTTGATGGTATTTCTAAATCGTAGAACTTGGAGCCTCAGGAACAGGAGATAGACTTGGGAAATGTGACAGAATGCAGCTGTGATTTAGCTGGATAGAGAGATTTGCCAGATCAATTGGATGTCAATTCAGAAATCAGATAATTTGTTGTTATTCTCATTTGCAGATTGGGATCAGTGCCAATCACATAAAATTGCCAAACACAGCAACAGAAGCTGATGTAAGTAATACAGCCAGTGATGAAAAAATACATAACTTCAATGTTGTGCTGAAGATATCTTTGCCCTGTCATTGTATAAAAAGGACTACTTGCCTATTGCTACTAACTAATGAAAAAGAATTGGAACCTGGTGAGGTGTTTTGTGGTTTTTTTAAAGAAAACTAAAACACTACAATGTAAAATTTAGAGACTTTAGGAGCTTTTTTGGTAAAATAAAGAATGTAATTGGTTTATACTTTTGGGTGGAAAAACTAAATATAAAGTTTGTATATTTTATACAAATACAATACAAATAAGATTGTTTTTTTTCCTTTGCATCAGTCGTATTTCAGTTCATCAACCATTAGATTTTTGGTGTTTGCTGTTGTAGGTGCTCAAGTGCATTGCCTCTTTGAATGCAGACCCAGCTGTTCATGGCTTTATAGTGCAGCTGCCACTTGACTCTGATAATCCCATCAACACAGAAAAAATAACCAATGCTGTTGCACCTGAGAAGGACGTGGATGGGTAAGCTGGCTTCACCCTGGAGAGCATGACAGCTGCTCCAGAAAGAAACCTCTTTTCTTTATTTTCTCTGGGACAGTGAGGCTGGGTATCTTACTTGGCCTTTATTCTTTCAAAATACAGCTTAAGTAGCATCAATGCTGGGAAACTCTCTAGAGGGGACCTTGGAGACTGCTTTATTCCGTGTACGCCAAAGGGATGCATGGAACTTATCAGGCAGACAGGTAAGGAGGATTCCATACATTATCCATGAGTGCAGTAGTCTTCAATAAGTGTAGAAATCACACACATTGTGAGGCTCTGCTTCACAGCTTTTGCTGAGATACCACATTTCATCTCTGCTGCCCTAGATAGTAAAAGAACTAGGTTAAAATGGTCTTCCCTTCCTCCCTCCCAACTGCAATTCCCTACCACACACAACAAAGAAGAGCAGAATTCTGAAGTACCAGAACCAGAGTTAAACTGACCAAGACTCCAGAGCAGCTTGAGTTAGTGTGTACCAGGCTGCACAGTGACCTCTTTTTTTTCTCTCTGCTGGCTCTGTGTGGTGCAGGTGTCCAGGTGGCGGGGAAGAGAGCCGTGGTGATCGGCCGCAGTAAGATCGTGGGGGCTCCCATGCACGACCTGCTGCTCTGGAATAACGCAACAGTCACCACCTGCCATTCCAAGACCTCCACCCTGGCTGAGGAGGTAAGGGCAGGCTGCAGTTATTTGTCCCAGCCACTCTGCTCCATGCTCAGTGTGCTGCTGCTGTGGGTCATTAGGTCTGGGGTGTCTTTCATCTGAATTGGTTTCCTAGTCCTGCTCATTGTGTGCTTGTGTAAATACTTCTGCTGGAATAGGATCTTGATTATTTTGGCACTTAATTAGAGGGCTTTAATTATAAAAATAAAATTATTATTTTTGTTGTCTTCGAGCAAGTGCTGAGAATTTAATCATCCCTTCCTAATTTCCATGTAGGGGTTGGCAAAACAGCATATGTTTTTGTTGTTTTGATTATTTTTTTTACCAAAAAGACCAGGTGGTCTTCTGCTCTAATGGCTGAGAAATGTTAGGCCAATGATTTCTCAGTTGGTTTATTTTTTTCAGTCGATTTTCTATGACAGGGAGTTGGTACCATTTTCCTCTTCAGCAGTGAGAGTGACAGAAATAGTGTTTTGCTGTGCTGCCACCTACTTGGATTTCGTAGAGCCATCAGCACTGCCAGGCTCTGTAGGCAAGTATTAAAGCTGAAAAAGGGAGTAGGAGTGTTTGAATATAACTCACAAAGTAGATCAGAAACACTGCAATGCTTCACGCTGTTAAGTTGCTGTTCAGTAAGACCATCATTAGGTTGGTTAAAAATTGAAGTGCTCATACTTAATGATATCTTAAAAATACTTTATCTCCCTTGAAGATTAAAGAAAAAAAATCCAAGGGATAGCAACTTCCTAAGCAAATGTGAATGAAGCAGTGCAGGAACTGACAACGAGCTTTAGTTGGAGTCTTTAACACCAGCTTCATGACTGGATCTGTCAAATTTACTGAATAAATAGTCCCTGAATGAATATTAGTGCTGAAATACAGTCAGCTTCCCCTGGAGTTGTGTGTTATGCAGTCCTGGACATGAAAAGCACAAGACAGTGCTGTCACCAGTGAAGTGCTGCTTAGTTCTGTGCAGGGGTTGTTCTTGGCTGAACAAGATGAGTTCTTTCTGTCTGATGAGTGCTGGGTATATTTCTAGCACTGAATGTGCAGGGATATTTGAAGGAAGAGAAGAATATTCAGAAGGATTTAATTTTATCTAAATGTAGCCTGTATGATCCACTTGAAAATCATGGAGGAGTTCAGAGGAGGTTGTGAAGTGTTGACTAGCAATAGTTCAGGGTAGGAGTGTGAAAATAGGCCATTATTTCTAGCTGCAGGAATCTGTCCTTGCCAAGGAACTGGCAGCTACCTTTAAATGCTGAGAGTGCCCTTCCATGCCTTCAATGGCAATGGGTGAGCAGTTTCACTGCAGCTCAAGCTGATTTAACTTGCTGCAGAAGCAGCTCTGCATTTTTCCCCTGCCAATGTGATACACAGTTGTTTGTTGTTTTTAAATTTCTTTATAGGTTGGCAAAGCTGACATCCTGGTGGTTGCAGCTGGAAGAGCTGAAATGGTAAAAGGTGAATGGATCAAGCCTGGTGCCATCGTAATAGACTGTGGAATTAACCATGTGCCAGGTGCGTGGGCAATGTAACAAGTGGGGATGTGTTTGTTTGTGTATAAATGCAGTTGCTAAGCTCGTGAGCACTGTTTCCTTGGTGTCTCTGGTCCACATGGACTTCTTTCTCCTGTAAGTCTGTCTTAAATAGTGATGACAACCTCTGACAATGCCAAAGTAAAGTCCTAAAGCAGATCAGTGGCAGTTTGATTCAGCCTTCAACGAGGCTGATGATTAATAGAGGAAAGAGGAGGCCTACGAAATATTGCAACAGAATATCCATTTAATTTGCTCCAGCTACATGGTGAAGTCTTGTCACTGCTGTCACTCTGGAGCTCAGGGCTTTGCTGTCATTACTTCATGCTTGGATCTCTTGAAGCAGTTAGTTCCCTTTGAAGTACAGAAATGACAAGCAGTCTCTTAAAGTAGCTGTGGATTTGTTGAATCACAGCATTAACTTCTTAGGCTTGAATGGTTGTTGTCTTGAAACAAAGCAGATTGTGCAAGAGTACTGGTGACAATGGCTCAGGCATAGAATAAAGTGCTTTAACATAATGGGTTTTAGGGTAGGGTTTCACTTAGCTTCACCTTCCTTATAAAGATGCTACAGACAGTCTGGCAATTTCTGTTTTCATCTCATTTTAAATCCAAATTACAGATATTGAATGATATGGAAAATTAGTCACTCTTACTGTGCTACACCCACAAGGCTTTTAAAAGGTAGTTTTCATAATTAATCAGTCATTTTGTTGCCATTATTTAACAGAATGTAAAGAAATTTCTGTTCAGTGGTCTTGTTACTCAAAGTTGGCATTAGGTTGCTTTTAAAAACATTAGTCCTCTATCTAATTAAAACTAAAAAGTCATCTGCTGTTCTGTTTGTTGCTTGATGGTTTTGTTCCAAACAACCCAAACTTAGGCCATTTGCCAAAACCCACAAGGTCACTGCTGATGTGCGTGAAGCAGAATGGGCTGGAGTCTCCCCAGCTGACATGTTGCAAATAAAACCCCCATTGTGTTTCTGATATATGATGGTATGACCTTTTCCCAGGCTTTATTTGAACGGCATCTCTGAGGACACATCCCTGTTCCTTTGCAATTAGTCTGCCTTGAGCAGTGCACTGACATCTGAGCTTCTTGTGCACCCAGCCCAGTCAGTGTCATGTGGAGTACACTTAATGGCATTGAGATTTGATAATTGAGACTTGATAGAGAGAATATCCATTTAATTTGCTCCAGCTACATGGTGAAGTCTTGTCACTGCTGTCACTCTGGAGCTCAGGGCTTTGCTGTCATTACTTCATGCTTGGATCTCTTGAAGCAGTTAGTTCCTTTGAAGTACAGAAATGACAAGCAGTCTCTTAAAGTAGCTGTGGATTTGTTGAATCACAGCATTAACTTCTTAGGCTTGAATGGTTGTTGTCTTGAAACAAAGCAGATTGTGCAAGAGTACTGGTGACAATGGCTCAGGCATAGAATAAAGTGCTTTAACATAATGGGTTTTAGGGTAGGGTTTCACTTAGCTTCACCTTCCTTATAAAGATGCTACAGACAGTCTGGCAATTTCTGTTTTCATCTCATTTTAAATCCAAATTACAGATATTGAATGATATGGAAAATTAGTCACTCTTACTGTGCTACACCCACAAGGCTTTAAAAGGTAGTTTTCATAATTAATCAGTCATTTTGTTGCCATTATTTGACAGAATGTAAAGAAATTTCTGTTCAGTGGTCTTGTTACTCAAAGTTGGCATTAGGTTGCTTTTAAAAACATTAGTCCTCTATCTAATTAAAACTAAAAAGTCATCTGCTGTTCTGTTTGTTGCTTGATGGTTTTGTTCCAAACAACCCAAACTTAGGCCATTTGCCAAAACCCACAAGGTCACTGCTGATGTGCATGAAGCAGAATGGGCTGGAGTCCCCCCAGCTGACATGTTGCAAATAAAACCCCCATTGTGTTTCTGATATATGATGGTATGACCTTTTCCCAGGCTTTATTTGAACGGCATCTCTGAGGACACATCCCTGTTCCTTTGCAATTAGTCCGCCTTGAGCAGTGCACTGACATCTGAGCTTCTTGTGCACCCAGCCCAGTCAGTGTCACGTGGAGTACGCTTAATGGCATTGAGATTTGATAATTGAGACTTGATAGAGTATCATGGAAACTGTCACATTTTTAAATGATGGGTATTATAGACTCTGGTTTCGTTTTTTTTTTTTTTCCCTGTGGTTTTCTGAAGCTGCTGAGTTTTCCTGACTTTTTTCCCCTCTGATATGTTGAGAAGAAGTTTCAGATGAATCTTTTGGGAAATGAGTACCAGAATTGTGGAAATTGCAGTGCTCCAGAAAGAGCAGCACCCAGCCTTCTGCAGCTAAGTCACTGTGCAGATAGAATATTGCTGCTGGCTGTGGTGGTGCTTTGAATGTGATGGGGTGAGAGCACATGCATCTTACCACAGGTGTAAGTGCACCCAGCTAGGTGCCTCCAAGGTGCAGCTGGAGGACATGGCAATCTCTGCATATGCCTTTGGATTGCTGGTCAGGGTACCCCATCCATGCAGATCCCAAACTGATTTGATACATCAGGACATTTCCTCATGCTGTCCTGCCAAGCTGGAGTTAGGACAAGTTATAGCCATGTAGCGCCATACAAATGCAGCTGTTGTGCTTTTGAATGTGCCTGAATGCTCCAAGGGTGCTGGTTTGGAGGCTGGAAGAGACATTTCTGCTACATCTGGCTCGGTGTACTGCAATTAACAGAATTTCCTTCAGGTAGGCAGAGAGGTAAAAAGAATCTCCTGAAACCTCTACTAGAGCAGGCAAGTGCCTCTTACTTTCCAAACTGGGTTGTATTTGTCTCTCCCCATTGCTGCAGCTGGAGGGCTGGTCCAGCAAGTATCTGGATGCCTTATTCCAGGCCTGTAGAAATTGCTTTGCTACAGAAAGGGAAAGCAGTGCAGGTAGAGAGTATTCCCAGAGGTAGCAGTCCCTGGAATGTCCCTCTCTGAGTCCTGATGGAGGAAGCAACTCTGCTCAAAGTTGCCTCCTATGGGATTTTGCAGCCCTGGCTAACAGGAAGCCATGAGAGTGGAATATGAGAGCAGCTTTTTTGCAACATGGTTATAGTGTCACTGATACTCCCTGTAACTAGTTTGTATTTTTTAAGAGTGGGATGATGAATATTGAAAAGGTGAAATTATGGGGAGAGATGGCAAGTATTG
Source organism: Emberiza elegans (assembly GCA_024865655.1). Classification (NCBI taxonomy): domain Eukaryota; kingdom Metazoa; phylum Chordata; class Aves; order Passeriformes; family Fringillidae; genus Emberiza; species Emberiza elegans. The sequence goes on from JALJVW010000139.1 coordinate 33,469,055, forward strand.
TGTGTGAGCTTTCTCTCAAAAGCATATTTTGCCAGTAATTGAATAGCTCCTAGGCTGTGCTCAGCAGTGCCTGTGTGAGGTGCAGAAGCAGGGACTGGGGGATTGTTTGGCCTCATCTCTGTCTTTGGAACAGATGAGGCAGTTTGGAGTGCCAGCTTGTTTTCCTTGTTCTTGGGCTGAGAGCTTTCCTGGCGAGGATGGCTGATGAGCCTGCTTGGCATCCTTGGAAGAAAATAAAATTACATTATTTACTGTTTGCAGCCTTAATTAAATTGGTCTCTAGGGGGGAAGGCCAGGCTGGTCTGCAGTTCAGGCAGCAAACTGACAGCAGGCTGCAGAAACACTGGTTACCAGCTGTGATGTTGTTCAGGCTTTGAGCTTTAGGGAGAAGCAGTGTTGCTTAAAACACACAGCAAAGCATCCAAGCTGCTAATTGTCAGTAACAATGCAGCTAAAAAATAATGTTGGCTTTTGTTCTCTCTTTGGTTTTAACATAATCTGCTGTTGGGGAGTTTGGTTTCTGATCCACTCCTCCCCCTCACCAGATGTATATGAAAGTTAGTGATTGTGTTCTGTTCAAATACACACTTATTGTATGGAATATAACATTTCAATATAACAACATTAGAATCTATTTTCACACTGGTTAGAAGCTCCCTAGAGTCCTTTATCTGAAGTGAGAATCTGCCATTCCAGGAGCAACTTAAATTTTCTGGTTTTATGTGCTGTAATCAGTGACTTCCTTAGATGACTGTGCTAGCTTGTTAATTAATTTTGTCTCTTCCTCTCTTTATTGGGTGAGTTTAAAGGTCACCACTGGAAAAAAGGACTATGTCTACTTCTGCATTGTCAAGTCATATAGTACAGCAGGATATACCAAAATACATTGCCTGAGAGAAAGATTATCCTGCTGAAGCTTTCTTGAGGCACCTGTGAAGTGTTTTGACAAGACTGATCTCTGTGAACTGCAGTATTTACTAGTCCATCATTAAACTAGGAGTGATAACTGAAAAGCTCAGCACTTTCTGCCTCAGTTTCTGTAAAAGCAGGTGATTTTACTCAATAGTAAGGCCCAGATGCCCTTCAAAATGGAACAGAGCAAGTGTAAACCTGGGGGGTTTGGAACAAGTCAACCATGTTTCATCTCTCACCTCTTCATGACTGTTGGTTTATATCTCATTCAAACTGCCCTGTGGGCAATGAGCAACTGAGAAAAGACTTGCATCCTCCAGGAAAGGGAGATCTGTCTGGCTGAGGATAAATGGTGCTTAATGGGAGGATGTGTTGCATGAGCTGTTGACACTCTGCAAGTGAAGTATGATGATAACAGCTTCATCTTGTGATGTTGTCTTAGCTGTTTTATCTTTTTTTGCAGCTTCCTGGGTACTCAGCTTCTATTTTGTTTGCTCCAGCAGAATTAAAGATTTCAGCTTCAATCAGTGCTGTCTCCTCTGTTGCTGTGCTGAAATGTGATGTGTAACTTACTTTTCTCCTTAAATCCCCAGACAGCACAAAGGCCAGTGGAAAAAGAGTTGTGGGAGATGTGGCATACAATTCAGCAAAGGAAAAGGCTTCCTTCATCACCCCAGTTCCTGGTGGTGTTGGGCCCATGACTGTGGCCATGCTAATGCAGGTACTGAGCAGACTGTGGTCGTCTCTTTTGTGTTTGCTTTGGGGGGTGTTGCTGCTGACCATCAGCACACTGCCAAAGCAGCTGTGCTCCCTTCTTGCTCTTGAAAAATCTAGTTAGGATTTCCAGCTTCTAATCCAGACAATTTGGATTCAGTTAACTGAGGAAGAAGATGGACTTCAAGGAAATGTTAGAACAGAGGTTTCTGGTTGGTCAGTTTTGGGAGGTTTTTTAGGGGTTTTTGAGTGTGGTCGCTCAAAACTGTAAGAAATAGGCCTGTGTTATAATGCTCTGGCTGTAATTCTGAAACCATCCGTAGGGTGATTGGCTGAAAAGGAGAGTAACAGTATAAACCAGCTCCCTCTGTTTCCATGCTTTGCTTAAGAAACACCCTGCTGGCACAGAACACCCCAAAAAATCCAGCACACTGGAAGATCAGTAGAGAGATAGATATGGTGGGATTTTTTTCTTTTTAAGAAATCAGCAAGCAGAATCTAGTTTTGGATTATTAGCAAATGCTTTAATAAAAGCACTTTGGTTTAAACCCATACTGAGACAGATAGGAGGGGCAAACCTTTCTGGTCCCTTTGTTAACCAATGCAGTTCACGCAATGATGATTGCTTTAATGCATTCACTTGCTCTTCTTAGAGCACAGTGGAGAGTGCACAGCGTTTTCTGGAGAAGTTCCAGCCCGGAAAATGGACCATCCAATACAACCAGCTTACCCTAAAGATGCCTGTTCCAAGGTAATGCTTTCAAATTAAAGCATTCTAAGGTCTTCCTGAGGAAGCAGAGCTAAGCTGCAGTGGTGCTGTGATATCTCTTGAAGTCTTCTTGGACTTTCACAGACTTCAGGCCAGCTAGATGATTGCTGATTCAGGAAATAGTGAAAACCTTGTCTTTTGGAAAATTTTCAGTCTGGCATGCCAAAACAGTAGTATCTTCAAATAGGAGTTGCTCAAATCCCCAAGGAGCAGCTGAAAATATGCAAAATACCATATGGGATCATAACACATTGCCTGCAAAAGGCATTCAGGAAAATGGGGAGGTTGAGGAGAGGGCTTGTTGTTTGTTTTGGGTTTGGCCTTTTTTATTTTTAGAAAGGCAGCTCTGAGAATGTGTCTGTTGTAGTGTACCTGATACTTGTGGATTGATTTATTTAACTGGGGTGGGGGGTTAAAGATTGACTTCTAAAATATAGATTAGGTGTTTGTAGTTTATTCCCTACAGAAGCGGGGAATTTGTGGAAGTCTTTGTCTAATAAACTCATCTTGCTCTTTTTCTTTAAGTGATATTGAAATCTCAAAGTCCTGCATGCCCAAGCCCATTGAACAAGTTGCAAAGGAAGTTGGCCTTTTCCCTGATGAGGTGGAGCTCTATGGCCAAACTAAAGCCAAGGTTCAGCTCTCAGTGCTGAAACGCCTGCAGAACCAGCCAGATGGCAAATACGTCGTTGTGACTGGGTAGGTGCCTCTCTGAAGGAGACATCACTGACAAGATGAAAAGAAATTTTATTAGCATGGCTTGTTGTTGAATTGTCTTTTGGTGGGGTGACTTATGGGGTGCTCTGGGTTTTATTAAATCACACTGTGACAATGTGGTAGTTTGGGAAGTAGATGGATCACTTGTGGCAAACAGTAGGGACGTAGCCTAACTTTTCTCTCCAGCAGATAAATTGTTTTGGTCTACAGGTCAGGGTTATGAAGGGTAGACTGGTTCCTAGCCAGACTTCCCCTGGTCTAGCAGTCTGCCTTCAGTAGGAACCAGCAAATTGTTTCAGAGCAAAGATGTCAGCAGTTATGTGATAATTTGCCAATCTCTTTCCAGTTTTGAATTGATGAAGATTAGCTGAAGTATGAGCCAGTTCAGAATTTGAATTCTCATTAACTGCAATCACTGGGTGACTGTTTTATCCCTGGGATTTGATTCTCACCCACTGCAAGAGTGTAATTGTGTCTTTTCTGCTTTGTTGCTGCAGAATAACTCCCACTCCCCTGGGAGAGGGGAAGAGCACCACCACTGTTGGCCTTGTCCAAGCCTTGGGAGCACACCTTCACCAGAATGTCTTTGCCTGTGTTCGGCAGCCTTCTCAAGGGCCAACTTTTGGCATAAAAGGTATGACTGTTCTGTTGCTTGCAATTGGCCTAAATAGACAAAGATGGCATTCAGAAATACTATTCTTCTGCAGTGTAGTTTTACATTATTTCTAGTTACAAGTGCATTTATTTTAAGAAAAAAAGAACTTTGGGTAAGTTCTTCAGTTTTGTCTTCAAGGTACTTTGTTGGGACTTAAACTCAGCTGCTCAGTGGTAGCTGCTCTCTTGGAGCCATTAAGCAAACAGATGAAATAGCACTGGGCTGGAGACACCTGGATTGGTGTGGTCTGACTGTTGTCTCTCTGCAGGTGGAGCTGCAGGTGGTGGCTATTGTCAAGTTGTCCCAATGGAAGAGGTAATTCTTTATACAAAGCCTCGTTGCCCTCACAGCTCACAGATCCTGAAGAGATACTGCAGTCAGATAACTTAGAAAATGTATGAGTTTATGACCTAGTGTAGCACTTAATAGAACTGGGTGCTTGATTTCAGCAAAGCTTGGCTTTTTTTATCAAGCAACTATCCTTGTGTTGTTTCAGAAGTGTGCCTTCATGGTCAGGGAACTTCATAAAGCTAGGAATTCCCAGTTCCTCTCTTCCTTCCCCTTCTCTGCCTTGAATTGCTGTGTACCCTGGAGCAAAGTACATCCTGTGCCTCATTTTCCCAGTGCTGAAATGAAGATAATGGCTTAATGAATTTTGGAAGAATATTGCATAGTTCTGTCGGCAGTGGTGGCCACCGACTCTTTCCGTGAGCTATTTTGGAGTACTTGTGTTTTAGATTGCTAACATGAACTGGGGAAAAGGAATTTGGGAATCAGCAATGCCAAGACCTCAGCCTGTGGGGGGCTGGCACTGGAGCATATTTCTGGTGTGACTTGGCAACAAGTAAAATTCTGTGTTTGGAGGCAGGGAATTAAAAAGCACGTGTAGCATGTGCTCTCGTGTCTCTCTCAGCTCTCAGAGTAATTGCCTGTAGAATTCTGCCTTTGTCTCATGCATTGTAGACTGACACAGGACAATTTCAGGAAGAAAAGTAGAAATGATCAAAAGGGCTGTTTGTTCTAATTGATGCAGCAAGTCCATAAAAGATAAAGATGTTCAGGAGGCAGAATATTGATTTAGTCACGTGCCAAGAGCATGTGTGAAGAATAAATGTGACAGGAAAAATAACCTCCTCCTCTTTAGGAGTGTTAGTAAGACAAGCCAAAATACCTGACTGTGTGCTGCAGTGGAAACAGCCACGCTCTAGGAGCCAAACCGGCTGGAATTACTTTTTTTAAGTATGACCCATGTGGAACAAATACACATAGTTTTGTGAGGGTGGTTTAGTCTGGTAAAATTTAAAGCATCTGGAGTCACTAGTTAAAATAATGGCCTTGATACATAATTTAATAATTCTGCATGCAGTTTTCATCCTATGAAAAAATAGCAAGTGAAAACTTTTGAGTTTATACTGCAGAACAAAGGTAATAATAATTGCTTCTTGTTGCATGTATGCAGAATGAGACAACAATTATTTACTGATTAGGTTTTGTAATCGATGTGTGACTAGCTGCATTTTGTTTTAGCTTTGTGGGTCTTGAGGCCACAGTAACAAGGCTTCAATAAAATGGTGTTGTAAGGTATTCTGTCATATCACCTTTTCTAATATCCCCTTTTCATCTTCTTCCTTTGCTGTTTGGCTACAGATGAAGAGGATTGTTTTAACTACACCTTTTAGTCACCTGCCATAATCATTGGATCATTTTGGTTGGAAAAGACCTTTAAGCAAGTCCAACCATTCCTCCAGCACTACCAAGCCCACCACTAAATTGTATCCCCAAGTGCCTCTGCATGTTTCTGAAATACCTCCAGGGATGGTGACCCCACCACTTCCCTGGGCAGCCTGTTCCTGTGCTTGACAGCCCTTTCCATGAAGAATTTTCCCTCATAGCCAATCTAAATCCTTCACCAGCTTCACAGCTACAGTGCAGCCAGATAACTCATGTAGGCAAACCCACTCAAACTAAGAAAACTACTAGCAGTGTCACTGTGTAGTACGTGGTCTACAAGCTCTGCCTGTGATTCTGTGTTTGGGTGGTTACCTTAAGCAGAGCTCTGTGCAACCACAGAGCTCCACTGCTAGTGCTGCACAAGGTTGTTAGTTCCAGTTTAGCTCAGACTCCCTTGTGGGAGCAGCAGCCACTTCAGCTAATGTATGTGTGAAACCTGCTGTGCAAGTGAGGGGGTCAGTAGGAGGGTGAAGGAGGAGCAATGCAGAACACAGAGTGTGCTGAGTGGGGTCTTTTAAGTGCCAAGGAGCCTGTGAGAGCTGTTCTGGTGGAGGGGAAAAGGAAAAAAAAACAAACAACTTTTTATTTGGGAGCTTTGTTTTAGAAGTTTGTAAAATGACATGAGTGTGGGGGAGGCATTTTTATGTTTTAAAGAAATTCTTTCCTCTCTTCCACATACTGCACTGAGCAATCTCTCCCCCTCCACCCTCACCCACTTTAACATTACTATTAATACTCCTCTTTCCATCTGTCTACGGTGAGTTGGAATAAATGAAAATTGCAGCAGGATGAGGTAACTGATATGTTCCATGTCCTCTAGTTTAACCTTCACCTCACTGGTGACATCCATGCCATCACTGCAGCCAACAACCTGGTTGCTGCCGCTATTGACGCACGCATGTTCCACGAGCTGACTCAGTCTGACCAGGTACAATCCTTCCTTGCCCCTGTGTGTGACCCCAGCCCACTTTGGCCAGGCTGTTTTGGATGTGCCAGCAGTGCTGATGAAATGCTTGTTTCATTTTGCAAGGCTCTCTACAACCGTTTGGTGCCATCTGTCAATGGTGTCAGGAAGTTCTCAGACATTCAGATCCGAAGGCTACAGGTGAGCTCGCTGCTTTCTCCTTGGTTTCTGGTTCTGGTCCATTTACTTATCCTTTAGGTAGGCAGAGCTATGTTTCAGAAACCCCTGTGTTGTCCCTTAAGTCATTCTTCTGGCATTTGTTTTTTGCAAAGTGTGCAGAAGTGTGGTAACCCTTCGTACAGCACAGAAAACAGATGTAGGAAGGAGAGGAATCATTGCTATAACTCTGTCAAATACTCCATGATTAACACAATGGGAAGAAATATAGCTTAGTGTCCTTTATTAGTGGTGCCAGTTCAGTGTCCTTAATGCAGTTTAAGAAAGGACCAGAATCAGTCTCTACCTAACACACAGTTACAGCTAGAGATTAGTGGTTCCCATGTGACAACTGTGTAGATAATGCAGCACACAAAAAAAAAAGCAATTCATAAAATTCAGCAAAAAACGAACATACAGATTTTTCTTTGTCTTACCCAGATGGAGAAAACAAAGGGAAAAAAAACCAAACAAAAAACCCAACCAAACAAACACCAAAAAAACAAAACCAAAAAACCCCCACAGAATTCCCAGTTAGATAAGTAGCCCTGTCATTGAATGGCAGTCCCTGAGCAGCCCACAGCTCCTCTGATCCTCAAAACTTAAGGGCATGTGCAAGTTCACATTGGCTTCTGCAAAAATGAGGATTAGCAGATGAATAGTTTTGCACTGGGCTTGAACCTTGCAGCTAGGAGGACAGACTGAGCCCTGCTGAGCTCCTTCAAGGTACAAGCCTGTTTTGTAGAGTGTTCAGGCTGGATCAGTTGCCCATTTGGAAGTCAGGAGCAATAGTCAGACTACTTGGGAAGGTAAAACTCTGATATATTAATTGGCTATAATGTCTTAAACCATTAGAGAATGTGTGGTTTGCTTCCATTGCTGAGCAAGAAATGATGTCATACTGCTTGGTGTTCCTGATGGACTGCTGAGGGAACTCTACCCTAACCACTCTTCTGGTTATTAAATGTCAAGATGTGAACAGAATGCTAATACTCCAGAAAGATGGTATCTCTGTCATTGTTGTTGTTTATTTCCCTTTCTAAATGATATGCTTGAAGAGGAAAAGAACAGACTTTCTTCTTCCCTGCTGTTCTTCAGAAGAAAAATATGACTTAACTGTCTGGTTAATTAAAAAACCTTGCTCGTTCATAAATCAACTGTATCGTTTCCCTCATGCCTAAGCTTGTGCTTCTATCGGGCTTCTTGAGATAATTCTTCTCTCAATTAAGCAACTTGGCAAACTGCCCATCCTCGCAGTGTGTTCAAGATCAGCTTTCTGGGATGCTGACAGCCTTGTGACTGAATTGTTTAATTCTTCCTTTGTGCTGCTTTAAACCAGCATGCTGAAAGCAGTGGCTTTAAATACGTGTGGCTGTGTGCAGTGACCCCAGGCAAACTAAGGAGAAATGGATGTAAGCATGTGAGGCTAATGACAAGGACAAGGCGTGGAAGGAAGTGCAGAGCTGTCTCCTACTCTTTCTGTAGGTGCCTTGCACAAAGCTTGGTGACAATCTGCCCTAATGAGCTCCGTTGTCTGCCTTGTCCTTTCCAAGCTGGGCAGCAGTAAGCTCTGTCCAGTATATGCTGATATGGATCATCCTATGTTGTTGTGGGATTTGGAAGAAAGGGTCACAAAAATGCAGCCCCTCCTTATTTCTGAATGTGCAGATGCTGCAGCCAAATCCTCAGTGCTGCAGTAAAAGGTTCATTTCTGTGAATATTTTCACTCCACCTCTTATTTGTCTTTTCTTCCCATAGAAACTAGGCATTAACAAAACGGATCCTATGGCTTTGACAAAGGAAGAAGTAAATGCATTTGTGAGACTGGACATTGACCCAGGCACCATAACATGGCAAAGAGGTACTAGAGACATTAAATGAAAGAGAACATGTCAAAAGAGACATTTGCAGTTGCAACTGAAACTGTGTTTCCTGGGAAAGTGGGAAGGAAGGCAGAGCTGGTTCCTCCTTCCCTAAGATTGGTGGGATAGTTGCCTGCAGCTGGGATCCCATATCTGAGGAGTCTAACACAGGGACTTGAATCTGCTCTGAGTTCAAACAGAGTTTGCTAAGGGGTGACAATTTGTGTTTCTGGATTTGTCAGTCACTGAGAGAGTTGAATTTGGCAACTGTAGCCAACAGCCTTTTTACCTTTCTGCTCTATGAATAAGGAGAGGGTTCTGCTCTGGAATTAAACTCAGTTTTAATCTGCCTACTTGCTCTGTCGGGGACTGACAGCTAATGAAGACCAGATTTTTTAAAAGGTTTTTAAAGATAGTTGAAGGTAGAATCATTCTTTGGTCTGGCAGATTTAATATTTTGCTATCAAAAGAATTTTAAAAGTGGACTTTTTTCCTGAGGCAGGCTCCAAGTGTATTGCTTTTTCTTCTTTCTTTTAAAATACAGTTTAAAATGTATTCTCCAGAATTTGCTTCATAACCTGTAATGAGACTAAAGTAGTCTGCCTCATGGGAAATACTTAATAAAACACTTGGAATATTTCAAGCATGTAGAAGGGAAACAGCAAATTTAAACCAGTGTTTCATAGTTTGTGTTTCCAAGGTAATTTGACTTAATGGAGCTATATAAAACAATTCTCACTAAATGATAGTATCTGACCATTTTATCATTTAACTTATAAAGTGTTAATTTTATTTCTTTTTGACTGCAGTAGTTTCCTGGATTCATATTGGTTAATGATGGTGAAAAATCAATTGGAATAATATTATCAGTTCTGCTTTTCAGAGAAGCTTTGGTCTGGTGGTTATGCAGACTCCCTCTGAATTCAGTGCAGGCTCTGGTGTATCTCTGGGTATCTTAATTTCATTGCAGTTTTTGTGTAAGAATCATGTTGAGAAGCACTTGCCATTCTTTAGGAGAGGATGGTTTCTCAAACTGCCATCTTCTCTTCATTGGTGACCTGGCTGATGTTTGTCACAGAGCAAAGATGTGAATTTATGGCTTGGCAATGTGACATCTTACCTCTCTGCATTCCTTGCAGTACTGGATACAAATGACAGATTCCTTAGGAAAATCACTATTGGACAGTCTGCAACAGAGAAAGGCTTCTCACGGACGGTAATTGTTCCCTTTTCTCACATGTCTAAAAAAGTGCTTTGAAAAAGGTGTTCCTGAAGGAAGTTTAGCTGTAGCTCCAGCTATTTTCATTTTTGACCATTATCTTGTTAAATAGAAAGCAGAAATTCTTCTCAACAAAACAGTTAAATTTGGTTCCAGTGCTGTGTTTAGTTTTGTTGTCTCTTCCCTCCTTTCCTGTTGTCTCCTGAATATTGGCTTCCCAAACTGGGATGCCTGTGGCAAAACAGTGGTACAGAAGTGCCCTTTGTAAAGCTGGTCATGACAATGGCTCATCTTCACTACTGCAGATATTTTGGGTCGGGTTTTTCCAGCCAAAACTAGACACAGAATCTGAGCTTGTCTAGATTTATTGTATAATCAATAGAGTAAAAGAGGAGATTGGGCTGTGGTCCCCTTATCCCTTAAGTAACTGTCACATTTATAGTTCAAATGAATTGTGCTCAGAAAAGCCTCTTTCTTTTGACTTCAAATGTCCTTAGGGTCCTTAGCTTCCCTAAGGTGGAAGTGTCTGCATTATGTCAGAATTGAATTTTACCCTACATTTCCTATAGAATCTGGTTTTTCTGCTAGTGAGCTTTTTGTCTTTTACTGTATTATTTAGCAATGATCAGATGAGTTAGTGAGCTCAGTCTTCAAAAATATAATTTGTTAGTGTTACGTGTTCTTACATGAATCACTAATGTTCGTGCCAGGAGAGACACGTAATAGCAACAGAATGAGTAGGTTTTGTTTAATTTTGCAGGAAAAAAATCCAGTTTAAAATGGCCAGTTTAAAATGAAATGAAGTGTTCCGAGAGCAATGCTTTGAATTTCTTGTATATTCTATGTCTGTAATTTTTTTCTTTCTTTTCTTTATTACAATGGTGATGATTTGCCTTGTTTCAAGAATTGAACAGAGGCAAGAATTGCTGGGAGGGAATCTTAATGAGTTCACGTCCTTCATTCATCTCTTGCAGGCTCAGTTTGACATCACAGTGAGCAGTGAAATCATGGCAGTCCTAGCCCTGGCTGATGGGTTGGATGATATGAAAAAGCGATTTGGCAGAATGGTGGTAGCTTCCAGCAAAAAAGGACAACCAGTTACAGCTGATGACCTTGTAAGAGTTATTGCCATTAAATGCTTTTTCCTATTATTTCTCAAAGTCCTTGAATTAAAAAGCAGAGAGACAGTTGTATGAAAAAAAAAGAAATTAACATATAGAAGAGCAAAGATAAAATCCTGCCTCCTGCAGTTAATGAAGGTTATTTTCCTTCAGTGTGGCACCTTCACACCTTATCCAGAGAGGGTGTGTGTGTGACCTGGGCAGGGACAAGGGCCCTGTGGGATGTGCTGTGTGTCAAGTTGCAGCTGGCATTATTGGACTTACAGGGGAAATATGTGGTGGCTTCTACGTAAAAAGCATGTTTATGAATGAGAACTCAAAATGCATCCTGCTGGCCATCCTGTTTCTTAGGCTCCCTGGAGTGAGGAAAACATTGAGCAGGAGCAAAGCATTTGCAAATTCAATTACAGTCAATGAAATACTTTCTGGGAGTCTGTGAATGCTATAAAAGCCAAAGCATTTGCAAAAAGTGTGTTTTCTCTGTAAGGCATCCTTTGATGAAGGACACAAATGTTTAATTTCCCTTCATGAAATGCTGAATGTCATAGTCCTGGTGATGCCTGTTACCAGTGTGTGAAGCAGCCCTAAGCAGCAGTTGCAAGCTGCAGCACTGTTTTGCAGCCATCCCTCCAATAATTGTTAGTTCTTGGCGGGTCTGTGGAGTGTGTCAAATAGCATTTTCCCAAATGGTGCTTCAGCATGGTTTCAGGGCAATGCCCTGTGTCCCAGGCACTCCTTCCTGACCTGTGTTTCCAGCTAGGTGGGACAGGGCATTAAGGCTTACCCAGCTCTTGCTATCTTGCTGCAGGTTTTTTTTCCCTTATGTGCTGGGGGGATGTGGGAGTGTTGTTTATGTGTTTTACTTCCTCCCAGGATAAGGCTAAGAAACAGTAGATTGATGGCCTGACTCTGGCCTTGGAGGAAAAGTGCCTGGCTGGAACAATTTATCTGTAAATCCCTATGTGAGACATTTGTTGGGAATGAGAAAGAGCATGAGCCAAAGTTCTGTAGGCAGCTTTGAGATTTTAATTCCTACACCTAGCATGCTGCCAGTTTAACTTAAGTAACTGAGTTAAACCCTTTTTCTGGGAAACAGGAGTGTTTCTTACTGCCCATCAGCCTTTTAGGCAGATGGTGCTTGGCTTGGGAGTTTCTTCCACTTTTCTGTAGAGTCCAGGTGATAGAAGTCTTTCATCTGAATTTTTTTTAACTTTTAAAAAAATCTAATTATATTTAATTCTGTCTATTTCAATTGCAGAATGGAGGATGGTATCAGACATCCAACAGAGTCTCTTGCCTGTTATGTTTGCACTTGATGGCAACCAGTGGCTCTTGTTGTTAGCACCATGTTACCCACTCCTCATGCAGGCAGAAATGTGACTGCAGAGACCAGGCTGGGTCCTGCTGCTGTGATGCAACCAATGTCATGAGTGTGCTACCAGGAAGTGAAAAAAAAATATGGGAAGGAATGTGGAATCAAAAACTGGCTTCAGGTTTTAGGGATGGGATGTATGGAATTGTGCTGAGTGACACAGGTCTGAAATGTCGCCATGGAAATCTTGCTCTGCAGTTTTCATTATTGTGGAGATGAGTGAAGTTTAAAGCTTTTCCATTAAATGTTAAATAAGCTTTCATGTGGCAAGATTGAAACTAATGAAACAAAGCAGTGAATGTCTTAGAAAGAAATAGTTTTTCATGTCTTTGAGTGCTGCAATTCAGTTGAAATTGAAAGGGAAGAAGAAGAGATTATGGGTCAAGGTTTTCATAACTGCTGTGAACATTTGGTTCAGGACTCATGACAGCAATTTTACTTTTTCAAGTGCTGGGTAACAGCTGGTTTGGTTTCCACTGGACTGTCAGTCACAAAAATGGCCAAACCCACATATTCTCTTCCCAGAGCACATAGGGATGAAATCATAAGCTTTTGTTGCACAGGAAGCAGAATTCAGCAGAGTATGTGGCTGCACCTGGGAGGAAATGTGGGCTCCAGTGTTTGCTTTTCATGTCAGCCTGGTTGTTCTCATCAGCACAGAGGTTCACTTTAGAAGTTATTTCTGCACAAGAGACTTGAGCAGGATGTAGCAGGTTGTTATGACATTTTAAGGCCAGTATGTAGACGAAGTTGCTGAAAAGAAGGAAGAAAAATCCAGGATAAAAGACCTACAAAATCTAAGAACATTGCTTTCTGCTTCTGCGTGGGCTGCAGCAAACCATACTTACTGAGAGGTTACTCCCTTGCTGCTCTTACCTGCTGACCTTGCCATAGCATTGAAACATGAATTAATTGTTCTTTATGCCTTTGCTGCAAAGTCATGGCCCAGCAAGGTCACAACCAAGAGGCTGCTCCCACCAGAAATCACAGCTCCTCTTACAGGAATGTAAAGATCATTTTTCTGCTTTGCCCTAACTAGAGTTAGTTCTATGTTGAGCAACTTCTGGTACCAAAAGCCCTTGAGGACAAAATCAGAGCCTTTACTCTGCATAGGAACCATCTCAAGGTCTTGGTACATCTGGAAACTGATTGTCCTTTTTTCTTTTAGGGAGTAACTGGAGCTCTGGCTGTCTTGATGAAAGATACTGTTAAACCAAACCTCATGCAGACACTAGAGGTGAGCACAGGTTATTTGGTTCTTGGCTCTGAGAAGGCACTTACTGATTTAGTTAATTCATCACAGTCAGCGTGGCTCTGCTCAGCTCGGAGTTGGGAGTTTGCTGTGCTTTTGTGCTCAGGGCTAGGGGAGAGGGCTGGGTTCCTCCTGGGTCTGCCACTGGCATGTGGGATCACCCTGAGCAAATGCACTAAAATTTGCTGTGTCTTTGGTCTGTTGTCTTTAATGTCAAGAAGTGTGTTGGGAATTTAAATGGTGTGGATGAAGGAGAATGACAAAGAGTTGCTGGGATTTAGCCATCCTTTTCCTAAGCGGATTAATACCTCCACTTGTGGAGATTATTATAATCCTGTTTGCCCTGTAGTCCTTATTGCTGATAACAAATGTCTGATCGGAAGGCTTTAAGATCTGTCTTCTAAAAGTGTTTTTCTTTGCTTTCAAATACCACAGTACTTAGCTCCTGACATGCTGCATATTTGCAAAATTGCACTTTCTGATTTCCTCTTTCTCTCTCTCCTGCATCCCCCTTGTTCTAGGGAACACCAGTGTTTGTTCATGCTGGACCTTTTGCCAATATTGCACATGGGAATTCCTCTGTGTTGGCAGACAAAATAGCATTGAAGCTTGTGGGTAAAGACGGTTTTGTTGGTAAGTATGTGGAATGTGGAGTACTTTTGTTTGCTTTTTGTTTTGGAGGGATCTGCCTTTTTTTATCATGACTGTCTTTGGGCTTTTTTTTTTTTTTTTTTGGAAGAAGTTTCAGATTTATATAATCAGAATATGATTTCTGCACCCAGAAACCTTTCACAAACTTCTTTTTATTTCCTACTCTAGTTACAGAAGCAGGATTTGGTGCAGACATAGGCATGGAGAAATTCTTCAACATTAAGTGCCGCTATTCTGGTCTCCGGCCTCATGTAGTGGTGTTGGTTGCTACTGTCCGAGCTCTGAAAATGCATGGGGGAGGACCTGCAGTAAGTACTGGGGAAGGTTTTCAGTGGGTCTGAGGGGCTGTTCCTGTTGTTCTGTTCCAGTCACTTAAAGCCTTTTGTAGCATTTGAGCGGCTTGAAGTTGCCTTGAAATTCAGAGTTGTAAAAGGAATTGATATTTCCCTGTTTGTCAACAGCTTCATTGTAGTATGTTCCAGGTTCATACCTGCTTGTTTTATTGCCCTAGTGAAGTGCCTGCATGCTGGGCCACTTGAGCAGTTCCAGAGTGAGTCATGTGTTTTATCATTCAGTCTTTTTTTTCTTCCTTTTTTTTTTTTCTTAGAAATAAAAAGGATCAGCATGGAGTAGAGTGTTGTGTCTTGATAAGAATCAAGTGAGGATTGCTGTCATATATAAAAGTCTTATGGGATGCCATTTCTTTCCCTTTTTCCACAGGTCACTGCTGGGGTACCTTTGCCAAAGGAATACACAGAAGAGGTAACCTTTAAGCTGTTGTGACAGTGGACCAGCTAACTGTGGTCATGACATGATGGTGTCATGCAGTGCATGCCTGGATTACTAGTGTGTCACTTAGCTGCCTCAGAAAGGCTTCTTCATGCAAGCTGTAATGGTCTTTTTTTTTAAATGACGTTACTTTGGCTCTGCTCTTTCAAACATTTATTGTCCTTCACCTAAGTGTTCAGAGCCTTTTTTTCTCCTTAATTCACACAGTTGTCTATGTGCTCAATTTTTCATAGTAGTATCTACTCTGTTTCCCCAACCCTCTGAATGTGGAGTAATTGCTTAGCTGAAATATTGTCTCTGAAAATATCCAGAGTGCCTCTCTAGTTACTCTCTTCTTAGCAGCAGATTTTGTTTTTATCCCCCCCTCATTTGCAAGCAAGGAAAGTGAACTGAAGTCTCACCTTCCATCCTTATGCCTTGAATGATTGTGTACCCTTTGGATAATTGATCAGGCTCTTTACACTGCTGCAGCTCTTTCACTCATGGAGCTTCTGTATATATTATCCTTTGCATAGGAAGGGATGAAATGTCTGAATTTCCAGGAATAGTCTCTGATGCTGCAAAATGTAAATATATGTAAACTAAAAGCTGTTGCCACAGACTTCAAATGGATTTCATGAAATTCACTGCTGGTGATATTTAATATATAAAGAGAAATGTGTCAGAGAGGAAACTGAGGCTTTTCTGTGGGGAGTTAATGAGAACAGGCATTAACTTTTTAAGCATAACAAAAGGTGATAAAAAATGGTTTCTCTCACCTTGACTTGGGAGCTGAAACCAGTGATCATTAGAAATAGTCACTCATTTTCCTGTCTCCTGTCCAAGAGCTTGCAGTGGTCTGGACTGTTCCAAAAGCAGCACTGGGGATTTGCCTTTGTGGTTTCATTCCCCTTTTGACATTTTTACCATTTAGTGGGTTTGGGAAAAAGGTTTCCCTGCTCCTGGTAAAATATGCTTCTTGCTTGCTACTTCTCCACAGAATCTTCAGCTGGTGGCAAAAGGCTGCAGCAACCTCAACAAGCAAATCCAGAACGCGCGGATGTTTGGTGTCCCGGTGGTCGTGGCTGTCAATGCTTTCAAGTGAGTGAGCTGGGATGGGGGGTGGTGCAGGGTGTAACACTGTGCCCCTTCATGGTCTGTGTTTAACACAAACTCTTGTTCTCAGTGCTGTTGATGTGTTGTTGGCTGCATTTCCATAGAGTCATAAAACCACAGACTGGCCTGGGTTGGAAAGAACCTTAAAGATCATACAGTTCCACTCTCCTGCCATGAATTAGAGATACCTTTCACAAGACAAGGCTGCTCAGAGCCCCATCCAGCCTGGCCTTGAACACTTACAGGAACACTTTGAACACTTGGGCAACCTGTTCCAGTGCCTCAGCACCCTCACAGTAAAGAATTTTTTCCTAGTATCCAATCTAAACCTACTCTGTCAGTTTAAAACCATTCCCCCTTGTTCCTGTCACTATGTGCTCTTGTAAGAAGTTTTTCTCCAGCTCTCTTGTGGGCTCCCATCAGATACTGGAAGGTCACAGTTTTGCATTGTTGGAAAATGCATGAATTGGGCTCTGCATGTTGTATTGCACAGCAAACAACCTCTGTGTGGTCTTTTTATGCAGCAGAAGTACTTTGAGCTGTGGTGTTAAAGCTGAAGCCAGCCAAGGAGGAGGCTGTGGTGGATAACTCTGAGCAGATTTCTGCTAGCTGTGATTTCTTTGGACACATTTTGGATCTTGTCAAGAATGAACATTCATTTACTGTGTGTGCATCCTGGTACAAACATGCAAACTTTCTCCTTGCAGGACAGATACAAAGGCTGAGCTGGCCCTTGTAGTACAACATGCAAAGGAGGCAGGAGCATTTGATGCTGTGGAGTGCACTCACTGGGCAGAGGGAGGGAAAGGAGCCCTGGCCCTGGCCCGAGCTGTTCAGAGAGCATCCCAGGCACCTAACAACTTCAGGTTCCTCTATAATGTGGAGGTAGGAACTTGCACTATTACAGAGATGCTTTGTTTATATCAGTTGGTTTCACTAGCTTAAGATGTTTAGGGCTAAAAGGCTGCCTGAGAAATTGAGAAGAAACGTGGTGTTAGAATTGCAGCATTGATTCCACGACTCTCACAGACCTAGTTAGTCAGTTCTTACTGTTCTGGCTACCCATTGAAATATTGAAACATGTTTTGAAAGCTTTCAGATTACTCTGTATTTTGTTCTGCAGCAAATGGAATTAACCTTATGTCTGTAGAAGTGCACTTGATGACACATGTGGAGGATCTGAAACTGCTGTGATGCTGCAGGGCTTTGTGCCTTGGCCATGCTGACTTGCCTGTCTTTTTTGTTTTTCTAGCTACCTATTGTAGACAAGATCAGGCTCATTGCCCAGCAGGTCTATGGGGCAAGAGACATTGAGCTACTTCCAGAAGCACAGGAGAAAGTTGCCCTGTACACCAAGCAGGTGAGTTTTCCACTCCACCTGGTAGCAGTGGTGCTTTTCATTCAAAATTATCATACTGAACAGGGGTGTTCAAGCTGTGTTTGCAGGGAATCCTCACTCAAATCATATCCTTATCCAGGACTCATTAAATGCTGCTATGGCAGACAAAGAAGAGGATGTGGGAAAGGAGAAATTGACTTTGTCTTCTAATGAAGAAGACAGAACTCACTCATGTGGCCCAGTACCACCCATCTGTGATAGTTTTGGGGAGAAGGGGTAGGAGGATTTAATGATCTTTCCCTACTATACTCTCCAGTCTTTCAGCATTTAGAGAATTAGGGAATTACAACTCATTACGCTGGTTTTAAATAGTCTCTGATTATTTTTCTGTCTTGTTCCATTGAGATCAAGTTCCACTAATCAGTTTTTGATTCCATGTGGTTTTTCTCAGTCACAATTATTTTGGGGAAAGAGTTCTGTGGGTTATACAAGACTTAATGTGGAAAGTTTTTTAAGTTTTGAACCTGCCATCTGGTTGTTTGAATTGAATGTTTTCAGGTTGCTGTGTTGCTTTTGCTCTTCTTAAATGTGAAATTGTTGTCAATTTACCTACTTCTGCATTATTGAAGGTCTTTGAAGAGAAAAGCAATGTGAGGACTGGCAATTCATTGGCTTCAGGGTGCTGTAACCAATTTTCCTTTTGCAGTCCGTTTACTACTGGCATATAGAGCTTCTCACTTTCGTGCTTCTTATATATTCCTTTACAAGTCCATCAAAATCCCAAAGGCATGCAATTGCCACTTCCTCACAACCTGCAATTGTATTGATCACACACTTCTAATTAACTGACTTCATCTGAACAAAACTTTAACTCTGAGCTGTTCAACATTTTGGGAAGAGAGTAGGCTGAAGGGAGTTGGCTGTCAAGGTTGTATATCAGACACTTCCATACCATTAATTTTTTCCTCAGCTGGATGTGCCAAGGGACATGGTGGTTCTTTCTTTAGTACTTAATGGGGGGTGGGGAGGGAATTTGAGAGAGAAGCAATGGGGATGTAGAATGATCAGTGGATCTGACAGGCTGTGGATGAAGCACTTGTTGGGGAATAAAATGTCTGATGTCTGCAGAGAGTGGCACAATAGAGCAATTAGATTTTTGTACTGGAAAAATTACTGGTTTTTCCACTTATGTCATTCATTTTCTTTCTCTTTTCCCAGGGATTCGGAAACCTGCCAATCTGCATGGCTAAAACTCACTTGTCATTGTCTCATGACCCTGAACAAAAAGGAGCACCTACGGGTTTTGTTCTGCCAATCCGGGACATTCGGGCCAGCGTTGGGGCTGGGTTCTTGTATCCCCTGGTGGGAACGGTATGTGGCAGCTGTGGGGTGAGGAAAAAAACTTTGTGTGCATTCCAGGAGTCACTTACTGTTAAGTGTCCTAAATTAGGAGAGTCCTTGTCATTTACAGTTGGTGTTTTAACAGTCCAGTGTATCAGATGCCTTAATAGGGGTTTTTCTCAGGGGGAAGAGGGAGGCTGAAGCAGACCATTTCACATTTGAATAATTAGCAAGCCCCTGCTGTAGTCCTGAGGTCTCACATCTCTTTTCCTCAATTTTGAGAAAAGGGTGAGCTCTGTAGTTTGTGAGTTGTAGGAACAGCAGGCTGGTAGAGGGAGAAATCCTTGCCCCATCTGGTTGCTGTTGTGACTTTCCATTCTTGGTGAAGCACTTTGCAGGTGACCTCTGTGTACTGTGGATCAGGGCACATCAAGGCAACCCCTCCTAAGCTTACAGAGCAGATGTCTCTGGATGACACCCCTCCACAAAGCAAAGCTGAGTTGTGCTATCAATCATTTATCAGGCTCCCCTCCTCTTTGGTTCTCATGGTTTTGCTGACCATCTGTTTGCTGTTCAGCCTGCAACAATTCCAACAACTCATTTCACTGTGCCCTTCAGTTTTTAGTTTCTGTTCTTTGATATGATTGGCATATTGTCAGCTGAGAGGGGAGAGAGTAGCAACAATGGAAACAGGATCCTGGAGCAGCTTTGTTATGAATTGCCTGGCAGAAAGAGGAGCTATCTGCAAAATGAACCCACGTTCGGGTTTGCATCCATAGAAGCAACACTAGGATGAAAGGATCCACTGGAAATCTTACCTGGGGAATCGCTTCTGGGCAAATGTTGAGTAACTAGTTAGATTACCTTAGGGCATGAGGCAGTTGGAGCAAGCAGCTCTTTTTCATATTTATTAGCCCTGAACCTTTTCTGAGGTCTTCATGGCAAACATGGCAACATGTTTGTTGTAATAAAGTTTCAGAAGCATTAGGGCTGCATGACTCAGTTGATGAAGTTTGCTGATTTAAGAGTTGGATCCTCTCTTCCTTCAAATGCTAGCTAGAGCCAAATATTGGCTGCCTTTTTCTTTTAATTCTTTTTTTTTTAAAAAGGTAGTTAAGGTTTCCAGATTATCCAGCATAAATAAGGTAATCACATCCTGATTAAGGTCTGGCTCATCCATGTTCTAAAGACTAATCTGTGTTTTGGGATAGAATGAAAGATAGCATGTCTGTTCCTGTTATAAATGGCATTTTTTGCAAGCCAAGATTTAGTCCAAACAATGATTTATTTTATTATTTATTCCATAAGCATTGGGGAAGGAAAGGGTACACTGCATTAATGAGTAAACAAGAGAGAGATGTTTTCAGACATTAAAACTAACATTTTGGCTCTTTTTCTGATGTCTTCAGTTTCTATGGAGTTGGACTTTTTCCTTTCTGCTCCTGTACCCATTTCCTAATGTTTTCTTGGCTATGTAGCAAATCATGGTGTTAATTCTGCCAGAGTTAACAATAAGTCTTCTGCTTGGGACATGATCACTCTTCTGTGGTGTCTAAAGCCCAGGGAATGGATGTCCTTTCGAGAAACAATCTGGGGCATTTTGAATCAGATCACTATTTTAAACCCATTCAGCAGGGGATGTGTTAGCCTTAGAATAAATTTTAGGCAGCAGCCATTGAACTGTGAGCTGAAAATGCAACAAATATGTAGCTCTATGCAGAAGCTTTTAGGATAAATGTGAGGTGAAATTAATCACTGGTGTGTGCCTATTCTTTTTATCTGAAGTTAATCACAAAGGCACATCATGCTTTATTTTTTTTCTCAGCTTCTGAGGTTTGGAATTTTCCTTTCTGGCTTAAAGTTGAAACTGTTGTACCTCCATGAAATACTCTGAAATTTTTAAGGAAATATAATTTCAAAGGTTATCTAGATTTAAATGAAATAAATCATTGGACTAAGATTGATTTTGTTTCTTTTCTGGTGCTGCTGCTGAATTGAAAACAATTATGTTATTCAGCTTTGTTTTTTTAGATCCTAAATGGCATTTATTTTAAAAGATTCACAAGAGCAACAAATATATGTTTGGTTGGTATTAGTTTTATTTGAAATCTTGCAAGGGGTTTGATTATACCCAGGTGGTCTAAGCTTTTCTTGTAAGTAAATAGTTTGAATTGCCCTGTGTTCTTTTTTGAGTACATGTGGTATTAAAGGGGAGGAGGATAAATGAGAAAAAGTTCATTCCTTCAGCTCTGAAAATAACTGCATGAAGCATTGTAGACACTTGTACAGAAAATTAGTAGCCTGGATGGAAATCATTCTGCACTGCATGGAAATTTGGGGTTTGAGCAGACTGCCTTAAAGTAATAGATAACAGAGTAGCCACTGTGGGCTGCCCTCTGGATAGGAAAGGAGGAAAAATTGACTGTTCATTTCAAAATAGAAAGTGCAAGAAATGGCAAAGTCAGGCACATTTTCAGCACCTCCTACTCTATTGAATGTCACTCTCTGAGCTCCTGCTGTGGCCCTCTGAATCTGGAGGTGGAGATCTGCAAAGCTCCATGATTCTCCAGTGGTACATAAATAAATAGGAAGTTTCTTGCTCTTCGTGGCCAGAGACTGGGAGCTGAGACCAAGAAAACCCCTCTGGGCACTTTGAACCTCTTAACACTTTTGTGAGATGTTCTTGAGAGCAAAATATTTATACAGCTGAGCACAAAGACAAGGAATGGGGTCCTCTCTGTGACCCTCCACTGTCTGGGAAGGCAGTGGCTGTCATAAAAAGCTAATGCAGCCCCAGAATTCATTACAAAGAGGGGACTTCAGTGATTTTTACCTTTGCGTAACCCACGAAACACTTGCAGTGATACAGTACATGTGGGAGTGGTGTTAGCACTTGTAAATGGCTGAGGAAAATGGGCTGGGACTCCAAAAGCTCCCTGACCAGTTTTGAGAACTGCAGAAAAGACCTCACCAACAGAGCTTTGCCTTCTTGCTGCTTAGCTTATTATCAAAAGGAAGATGGGGAGGTAATTTGATTAGCGTGCAAAATACTTGCTCAGGGAGAAAATACCAGGTTGCCAAAGAGATGTTTAATCTAATGGAGACAGGCATAACAATACTGACTGTGAAAGCTGAGGCAGGGTGATGCAGATAGAAAATGAGACCTTTCAAGTTCTCCCTTTTTGTAAAAACACTTAATGACCACTGACACAATGTACCAAACATGGTCACAGACCCTTGTAGAGTCCGTGTTCAGCCTGTGTGTGCTGCTGGGCTAAATGCAGCCTTAGGGGAGGGGAAATGCTGTCAGCTGCAAGGGTAAATCAGGCCAGGTGTAGTTCCTGCCAGCCCTGCATCCCTGGGTACTCAGCAGTGGGACAAGTGCAAAGGACTGGTCTGAGGCAGTGGTGCTGGCAGCTGCTTTGTGAACTTCAGTTCTGCCTCTGAACAGCCCTTCTCCCTTGCTCCAGTAATTATTCCTAATTATTTAACATGTCTAGTTCTAGATTCTCAAAGAATTGTAATCAACTGAGACTTTACAGCTGGCAAAGTTGTATTAAAATTTGTATCTTCACTTTAGTACTCAAAACTTCAGAAGTAATTGTCTCATCACAGCAAAGTCCATGAACACTCCTCCAACAGTGAACTGGTCAGCTGCATAGCCAAGTATTTTGCCAAATCTTGGGCTCAGTTACTTGTAGCTGCAGAAACCAAACTTAATCCTCATTATAAAAAGCAAAAACTTCATATCTGTCTATTGAGCCAGGAATTTCTGGTTCTCATGGGGTGCTTCAAAACAGTCCATGATCATCATTCTCTGGTCTGTTGGTGTTCAGGGAGCTATTGCCATCCAAGTCTTGGTCTTGTGCCCAAAAATGCTGCCACTGCCACTTTAACATTCTGTCTCTTGTTGTCCAGATGAGCACTATGCCAGGACTTCCTACAAGACCCTGTTTTTATGATATAGACCTGGACCCAGTGTCAGGAGAAGTAAATGGGCTCTTCTGAAAGGAATGATTAAGGTTGGTGCCTTCTTGAAAGCCTTCAATATTTGGGCTTTGTTTTTCCAAAGATCTTGAGATAATGGAGTTAAGCCAATCCTATATTATGCCATATGTTTCCAAATGACATTTTATTATAATTCAGCCTGAAAGTTGCCTGCAGTACTATATAATAGTAATTAAATTTTATTTTTGTTTTTAGCTCCCAGAAGAACACCTGATGAGTCATGTAAATGGAACTGTGCTCTGATCTTCTTTTTAAAGTCAGAATAAGATATCTGTGAGAATATAGTGCAAGAAGTGACTGGAAGGAGGAGTACTGAAGAATCAACCAGTAACTTTTAATCTGTAATAATTTTTAAACTACTGCCTTCCAAGCTAGTTGACACTGAGCATATAAAGCAAACTTCCTCTACAGACCTCCCTCTTCATGATTGTAGCTGAAGCAGAATACAGAAGCTTGGCTTTAATGACCTCTTTTGATTCAGTGACATGATTTTAATAATTAAAAATCCTAAAGCTGGAGCTGTTTTAAACAGTCTTGGGACTTTAATTGTCTTAACCATCAGGGTTTTGCAGCATATAGTATCCTTAGAAGTCTTGCTGGCTGCAGTTTCCCCTTTGTGGAATCCTCTGTTCCTCTTCTTGCACCATGGGAGAGCCTGCTGTGCCCTGGCACTGCTCCAGTGTCATTTCAGAGGAGCAGGGAGGATCCCCCTTCGCTCCCCAGAGCTCTCCACAAGTGCTTCCCCTGCCTTCTGCTGGGAGTTTCTCCTGCAGGCACCTGAGCCACATCAGATGGCCCAAGCCCAGCTGTGACTGCTGTGTTCTTCTGTCCATGGAATGAAAGCTCTGCATAGCAGATCTGGAAGGACTGGCCCATATCTGTGGCTTCTACCAGATGTGTCCTTTGAAGCATTTCCTGCTCAGCCATAAGTGCAGTTCCACCATGGACAGGCCTTGTTTCACATGGTACCTTTTTGATCAATAGAGACAACGTGAATAGGGATCAAGTGATTTGTAGCAAGTTTTGTCAGCAGGCCAAAAATCATTTTGTAACATGAATATAGCATTGCTGCCAATTTTTAACTAATACAAATAAACTGGCAAATACTTCAAGTGCTTTTTGGGTTTTAATGTATGCACTGAGATTACTGAATTAGGATTTATTTCTGCGATTAACTACACACAACAGCAATCATTGTATTGACAAGTAGGAGTGATTATTGCAGTAATAAGTAGCCTGCAATGCACCAGGGTGTGTGTGTTTTAATCTGGTTTCCTTCCATCCTAGATGATGTATGTTGTCTGTAGAAAATAAACTACCTGAATTATTCTGTGAATGTGAGATACTTGCATCTGACTGCAGAATATCTGAATTAACAGTCGTGAGGCCCATCTGCTTGTATCAGAACTGAATCTAAAAACATTCCAAATTTGGTTAGAACTGGGAGGATCAGGATGTAGGTGTGCACCAACGTAGGAGAGCATTTGTAGTACACAGATACTGTGTGTGAATATATATATATGGATATGGAGAGAAAGATCTCTATCTCTTCAATTATTCAGGAGGGGAGAATAATTACATAAAAGTTACCTGGTTGTGACACAAGCAGACAGAACACTTAAAATGGTTATGAGAGCATTTAAGATGCATTCACAGCCTCCTAAAATGTTCCTTTTGATGTAATCCAGCCAAGGATTTCCTGGCAGCCAGGAGAGCAGGCTCAGTCCCCTTTCAGGGGGTCAGGATGGGCTCCCCCACTGCTGCCAGCCCCCCAGCCTGGCTGAGGGTACCTGCAGCTCCTGGGCCCAGCCTTCCCTGGAGCAGGGTGCCAGAGCGGATGCTGCCAAGTCTGCTGTCAGTTCCTGCATTTAATCTTCCCTGCTACACTGCTTTCCTGCAAGTGCTCTGTGTTCCACCTTCATTTTATGCTTATGAAAGATGGGATAAGTGCAAATTTATGCTAAGATTAGCCTCCTTTTAGTTTAGCATGAGATCATAGCCATGTGCTTGAGAGAGATGGTTCAAGAGGTTGCTAGTCCCCCTCCTGCAGTGAGGCACAGCGCCGGATCAGGCACGAGCTTTTGAAGGATTTGCTGCACAACAACAAAGCACAGGGGCCAAAAAAACAGCCCCAAGCATCTCCAGAGATCAATGGGGAATGTTTTCTACCCTGCACTTCCAACCTCTCTCTTCTCTTGCAGGATGGATACATAAATAAGTTATTATTTTAATACTCTCCTTTGCAGCTAAGGGTGCCAACTAGGTCTTGTCCTATCAAATAGGACACAGAGGACACTTAATTTCTCCTAGCTAAGTACTCGGTGGTTCTCTTCTCCTCCTGTTGCTTAGAGAAAAAACTAATTATGTACAAATTTCTTCTCTGTGGGCTATTTGTGGGCCTGGTCCTTAGCTGGTGTTACAGGCATCCGTCCCTGTGCTGTGCTGTTGTGAGAGCACTGCATCACATCCTGTAAGAAATAACACAGATTTATGGTTTTAGGTAGTGCTGGGGACAAGAAAGAGGAGATGTTGCTTGGTTGACTTGTGTGTCACCAGCACCGCACAAAGAAAACAGGATCCAGCTGGGCCAGGATCTCCAGTCCAGCTTACCCAACTTCTGCCCTGATCCTTTGCCTGCCTTTTATTTCCCTTTCTCCACAGCCACTGGTGCTGCCATCTGCCCCTGGAGAGTCAGGAATAATTGGATTCCATGCAAAGTGCTCCCAAGGGGATTCATGGCAGCTTGCCTCCATCACACCACCACATTCCCCAGCCTCACATTACCATCCTCATTGTCTGCTTCCCTCCCTCCTGCCTCCAACTGCAAGGAGGGAAAAGCTCCTTGCATTGAAGGGCCTCGCTTGGCTTTAATAAAGCAGTGGATCATAATTAGAACCCACCACCCACCTCAGGAGAGAAGCTGTTTCCAAATGAAGTTTATTATCCTGAGTGAATGCAAGCAAACACATCTCAGAGGGGAGCTTTTAAAAAGGCAATTCCTCGTGATGCTCTATGCACTTTTTCAGCCCTCCTGGCTGGCGTTTCAGCCCAACTAATCCATTTTGTACCTTTTTTCCCATGAAGAAGCTGAGGAGGGGGGAGGCCATGTGTGTTTTTCTAAGCCTGGCCTACACTGGAAGCCACTTGCAAGTTCAGAGTGCTGCTTTGCTCAGTTTCTCGTGTGCAAACACGCTGTGAAGCAGTTAATGTCTGTAAAGCCTTTGTGGGCGTCAGCTCCCCGTGGAGATGAATGGGGACGTTCGGGCATCTCAACTGCAGTTTCCTGTAGTTCATCAGCTGCACTGGGAAGTCCTTTTTCTGGAGGCTCTCCCATCAATCATCACAGCTGGAGACGTGATTTTTTAAAGTCAGATCTCAGCTGCTTTGGAGAGAAGAAAAAAGGCTCCGATGAAAGAGGTGCTTTCTCTGGTGTTTTGGACATGGATTAGTTTGAAGCCAAGAGCTGGCTGTCCTTAACTCCACCTCCAAAGGTGTAGCTCCTGCAGCACCTCCAACAGTGAGTGCTGAAAGCTGTGAAGGTTTTAGGTGGGACACAAAAAACAGCTGCCAGGAGCAGGACCCCCTCCCTTCCCACCAAGCCAGGAACCCCCCAGCGGTCCCTCCTCCCCGCGGGGTGTGCTCCGGGCTCCCTTGCCGCTGGGATCCAAACTACAAACCGCAGCTCGATTACTGGGAGGACCTTCACCCCGAGCTGAAGTTGGTGGTTTTCGGGTCTGCAGCTGCAGTGCACAGCCTGGGAGGGGACGGGAGGTTCCTCTGCCAGCGGGAGAGGGATCCTGCCCCGCCAGGAGAGCGGTGCCGTCCCGCCCCAGGGCGGCATGCTGCCCCGCCAGGGGAAGGGATGCTGAGCGGGGAGCGGGGGGCGGCGCTTCCCCACCGGAGGCAGGAGGCGGCGAGCAGGTGCCGGCCGGGGCGGGGGGCGGGCCGGGGGCCGGCGGGGGGCGGGGGGCTGCGGGAGCGCCCTCCCCGCCGGCCTGGGGGGCGCGGCTGCGGCGGAGGCGGCGGCGGCGGCAGCGCAGCCGCGCGGAGCGGAGCGGGGCCGGGCCGGGCCGGGCTGCAGGTGAGGGGCGGGGGGGGGCGCGGGGCCGGGCGCGGCTCCGCCTCGGGGGGACCCGCGGGGGCGGCGGCAGCAGCAGGGGTCCCGGGGCCGCCTCGGCGGTCGCTGCCCTGGGAGCCCCGCGTGGCCTCGGAGGGGTCCGGCCGTGGGGGGACCCGGCGGGGCAGCGGCGCTGCCGGGCGGGTCCTGCTGCGCCCCCGCGAACGCCCCCAAAACTTCCCGGGCGCGGGGGCGGCGGAGCCGGGATGCGGGATGCGCTCGGGGCAGCGGCTGCTGCGCTCGCACGGCTCTGACAGCTCCGCTCGGTTCCCCCTTAAAATAGCCTCATTAAAATCGTCATAATTTTTTAAAAACCCAGATGTGCTGCGGGGGAAGCGTGCCGCGGAACCCCCTTTTAATCACCCTACTCCTGAAAAGCCGAGCACGAAATGCCGTGTAAAGCCCTGCCCGGAGCCCCCGAGCCTGTCCTGCAGAAGTTGGTCTGTTTGTGGTAACACCTTTTTGCATCGTTCTATCCAAATGGTTCTGATGATATTTCGAGGCAGAGCTTTTTTCCGGTTTTTTCTTTTTTTTTTTTTTTTGCTAAGGTTGACACACATCTTACAACATCAAGTCTTTGATGAGCACACACGGTGTTAATTGAGGTTGCCATGGGAGGCTTGCACGTAGTATAAATAAGCTCCCTTCTTGCCATGTGATTTCGCTTTTGTATTCCTCAAGCCTCCTTTTTGTATTCTCTGTTTTTGCATATTGTCATATGGTGCATTAAAGATAAAAATATCTGCTGTCTCAGGGTGTAATTTCCCTAGCTGGAACTATAAGTGCATATGGAGCAGTGGGGAAAGGATTTAGCAAACCGTAGGAGAAGGAAATATGTGTGTGCCTGTGTAATAAGTATTCGCCATAATATGGGCAGTTATATAAAAAAGTCCTTTTTTACCACATAAAATAGCAAAATAGTACTTTCTGTGATGGAACATCACTGGGTTGACATCTTGTGGCCTTATTTTGCCTTTGGGTATTGATGCTAATTAGTGAAAAAAACGTGCCATAGTGCATCCAGCCCTGGTCTGCCTCCCAAAATGAAATGTTTAGGGAGAAAAAACTTTTTAGTACTTTTTAAAAATTTCTCTACGGGTCTTATCACTCATTTATTGTGTTCCAGATAAAGAGATGAAAGCCTCGGTCATGCTTTGCAGCAAATTTCATGTAACACGCGAGGGGAACTGAAGCAGAAACCAAAGCCAAGGCAAAGCAGCATCTGACCTTGTCACTGGGGGGCAGAAAACAGCCGCTGCTTCCACTGGTGCTTCCATCAAGCTCCCTGGGCAATGTGGAATTGCAGAGAGCTCACAAAGTGCAAGTTCCTTCCAGGTCCGTGGGGTGAATAAAAATTGTTAATTCTTGGCTTGATTTGTCATCCTTTGGGGGAAAAAAAAAAAGGTATGTCAGACTGGCCATTATACAGTTAGACCAAGCACAACTGGAAGTGGGTTGCTCCAGAGATGAGAGTGACTGAGGCCAGCAAAGCCAAGGAGAAGCCTGTTCAGCTGCACATCTCCCCGGGATTCCTTGGAGAGGTGATAAAGTGAGTAATAAGGCAAAGTGGGAGTTATAAAGTGGATGCGACAGCTCCAGCAGAACTCCTTCTCACTGCCACATAGGCTCGTTACAAAGCAACAAACATTACTTGGAAATCTGTTTGGGGAAAAAAATGCACTTTGAGCATCTCTGCAGTTCTTGTGTCTGAAGCATTGATCAGGAAAATCGGCAGCACAACGCCAACAAAGGAGAAGAGAATATGGTGAAGGCAGCTAAGGAAATTGAAATGGAGAACCCAAGAGAGGCAGAGACTCCCAGCACAGGGGCCACATGTTCCCCACCAGAGGAACAAGCAAAAAAACCCTCCATGCTGTGTTTTAAGAAGCGGAAGAAGTCCTGTAAGAAGGGGCTGGCTGTGAAGGATGCGTGCGAAGGAGCCTCAGAGGAGAAAAGCCAGTGTGTCACCACTGAGCAAGAGGAGGCCAAAGCTTCCAATGCATCACGATCCTCCAAAGGAACCTGGGCAGCCATCAAAAACCTTGCCAGGCCTCAGAGAAGGCAGAAGTCCTCCTCACGGAAGAAGGTGCCCTCTGATTCCCAAGTGCAGCTGGAGGTGGATGCTGAGGAGAGCTGTGCACAAGAGCTCCCAAAGAAACGGGCGAGCTCTGGGGTGAAGATGCCCTGTGTGAGGTTCTCCAGAGGTAAGAAAAAACCCAGCCCCTCAGAAGCAGTGGAGGAGTCAGAGGGCAGTGTTCAAGCAAATGAAGTGATGGGTGTTGTGAATAAGGCTATTGAAGAGCCAGAGGATTTGGCTCCGACGGACAAATCTGAATCCCTCAGCCCAGTCTCTGCACAGGAGGAGCAGGATACGGTGAAGCAGGAGCAGCACAGAATGAAGAAGGACCAGGATACAATAAAAAAGGACCAGGATTCAGTGAAAGAGGACGACCATGCAGCAAAGGAAAGTGGCACCTCTGTTGGGAAGAGTGAGCCCTTGACAGAGCCCACACGGGATGCAGAACATTCGGAGTGCACTGTTCAGCTGGAGATAACCAGTTCAGAGACATTTGATGAAACAGCCCAGGACAAACTGCAGGAAGAGAGTCTGCCCCCAACCACCGACCATGAGGAGGACAGGGCAGTTGCTCCCAAAGCACCTGCTTCTACAGATCAACCTGACAATGCCCCTGAAATCACAGAGTGCCAGGAAATCCCCAATATCTGCAAAGAGGTCCCTGAAAGGGATGAATTGGAAAAGAACATAAATCTTTCTAAGGAGTGCAAAGCCGATGAGACTGTAACTGATTTCAGTGAGTTGGCATCCAGAGGTGATGCAGTGAGTGTGCAGGAGGCAGCAAGTGTGAAGGATGCAGTGAGTGTGAAGGATGCAGTGAGTGTGCAGGAGGCAGCAGGTGTGAAGGATGCAGTGAGTGTGAAGGATGCAGTGAGTGTGAAGGATGCAGTGAGTGTGAAGGAGGCAGTGAGTGTGAAGGATGCAGTGAGTGTGCAGGAGGCAGTGAGTGTGAAGGATGCCACGAGTGTGCAGGAGGCAGCAAATGTTCAGGATGCAGTGAGTGTGAAGGATGCAGTGAGTGTGCAAGAGGCAGCAAATGTGCAGGATGTAGTGAGTGTGAAGGATGCAGTGAGTGTGCAGGAGGCAGCAAGTGTGCAGGATGCAGTGAGTGTGAAGGATGCAGTGAGTGTGAAGGATGCCACAAGTGTGCAGGAGGCAGAGAGTGTGAAGGATGCAGTGAGTGTGCAGGAGGCAGCGAGTGTGAAGGATGCCACAAGTGTGCAGGAGGCAGAGAGTGTGAAGGATGCAGTGAATGTTCAGGATGCAGCAAGCATGAAGGATACAGCGATTGTGCAGGATGCAGCAAGTGTGAAGGATACAGAGAGTGCACAGGAGGCAGCAAGTGTGGAGGAAGTGGTGAGTGTGCAGGAGGCAGAGAGTGTGAGGGATGCAGAGAGTGTGCAAGATACAGCAAGCCTGCAGGATGCCACAAGTGTGGAGGATGCAGCAAGTGTGCAGGAGACAGCAAGTGCCCAGGATGTAGCAAGCGTGAAGGATGCAGCAAGTGTGGAGGATGCAGCAGGTGTGCAAGAGGCAGTGAGTGTTGAGGATGCAGTAGGTGTGCAAGAGGCAGCAAGTGTCGAGGATGCAGCAGGTGTGCAAGAGGCAGCGAGTGTGGAGCATGCAGCAGGTGTGCAAGAGGCAGCGAGTGTGGAGGATGCAGCAGGTGTGCAGGAGGCAGCGAGTGTGCAGAATGCGGCAGGTGTGCAGGAGGCAGCAAGTGTGCAGGAATGCTCCAGCCATCAGATACTAGAAGCAAATGCAGGCGCTGGTGTCAGCATCGTCATCACCATCACTGAAGCTGAGGACTCTGACAACACCGACTCTGACCAGGCCTATGAGCCGTCCCCAGTTTTGCACCAAAAAAAGCAAAAAGGGAATAAAAAATCTAACAGGAACGCTGATGTTGGTCAAAAAGAGGGCCCTGAGGCTGGTGGCAGTCCCCAGGCAGAGGAGAAAGGTCTGGGTGACCAGGGGCACAGAGCTGGGGAGCAGTACGAGCTGCTCCTCATAGAAACCGCCTCCTCCCTCGTGAAGGCGGCCATTCAGTCATCCATAGAACAGCTGGTCAACGAAATGGCCCTGGAACAGAATAAGCACAACAGCTTTCTGTGATGGCAGCCTTGCCCCAGAGAGAAAGGGCAGAGGGAGTGATTTCAAGCTCCGTTTGGCCTGCAGGGTGTGTGGAGAACTGGGAGAGCTCCCGGGGCCGCGGTGTAGTTCATTCTGCATGCCCGTTCAGTTGTGTCCATGTGAAACGGATCCCGGGACGTGGGCAGGCCCTGCTGAGGGCAGCGTGTCCCCTGGGCCTTCAGACAGCACCACTGGCCACAGCTGTGGAAACATTAAGGTGTTACAGTGACTGTATTTTCACTTATTGGCACATTTCTGTCACGGCCACATTTCTGCTGTCCCCCATGCCCTGTTTCCCCGCTGTCCACGCTGTAGATCTGTGCATACCATGTGTTGGAAGAAAGGCCCTGAGGGGCAGTGAGTGCCCAACCTGCTGCTGGGCTGGATTCGGGGCATGCTGAAACAGCTGGAGCCTTGCTGGGCCTTTCTTGCAGATGAGGAAGAGCAAAGTGTCTGCAATATTAACAAGAAAACATCAATGCCAGGCTGTGCTTTGTGCTGTGAACCGGCCCTCACTAGGCCCGGGCGCCAGGAGCCGCGGTCAGTGCTGTGGCATGAAGCCGGCGGGTTGCAGCGAGCTCTCTCCTTCCTTCCCTCGGCCTCTGCCCCCGTCAGGAGCAGCCTGTGCCTCTCCAGACACGCTAAAGCTCAGCATCAGCCTCGCCTTGCTAACCCCGGACAGCGCCTCGTCTGCTGGGGGAGCCTTTCTCGCACCATTGAACTCGACGGGCAAAATTCCCTGCGGGATCACGGGCTTGGCTGGGCAGGAGCAGCCCTGCCGCCGGCAGCCCCTCTCCCCCCTCGCCTTCCTCCGTCCCCATCCCGGTGTCGTGCTGAAGCTCTCCTCGGATGTAGCATATTTTTTTATCCATGGCATGCGATATAAATAGCAGTGAGCTGCATGCGTGTTAGCAGTCAGCAGAGTTTGGGAAGCTGCAATGTGCTGCCGGCACAAGCTGGGATTGCTTTGATTTGGTCTGAGTGCCGCTGGCATCCCCGGCTGCTGGCGGAGCCTGTCCCACACCGCTCCCCCCTCAAAGCCTTCCCGCCTTCATCCAGCCCAGGCATCCCTTGGGAATCGTGCACTGTGCCCAGCTCGCTGCCACCAGGCTCTGGCACGCCATGGAGCTCGCTCTGAAACATGCAGGGAAATGCTGGAGCAATCTTACAAAGTCCTCAGGGAAAAAAATCCTGACATGAGGACATGGCTGGAAAATGCCTGGACAAGCCTACTGCTGTCAAACCCCAGAACTGCCCTGCCCAGGGGTTTGCACTGTGTGTGTGTGCGAGCATCACCTCCAGCTACCAGCACCCCAGGAGAAAGGGGCCTTTTAATAATATGGGACTGCATCTGCAGGGCTGGGATTTGTGTCCAGCTGTGGACAAGGCAGTGTGTTCCTCTGAGAAAATTCTCCTGCGTGTTCCTCAGCTGGCACAGAAATAGCAGCTGTGCTTGGTGATTGCTCACTGACCGTGCACTGAGATTTCCCTGCCCAGTACAGGCTTTGGATTCCTGCTAAAATACAAGGGCTGTACCTGTCCCTTGTACCTGGTGCACAAACATGTTTTAAACCTTGACAAAACATCTCCTTGATGTCACGAGAGGACTGCGAGCAGCAAGAGCCACAGCTCATCTCTGTACAAGTAAAACTTAAAAAAACCCAGAGGGTGGTAAAGAAAAAAACAGTGTCCTTTTCTTCCTGTGAATTTGTTTATTAAGTTATCAGCTATTGATAATTCAGTGTGTACAATTTTAATGGCTTTGTACTACATACTGGTCCTTCCAGGTATTTTGCCATAGTTTTGAAAAAGGGACTTTTAAAAGGACTTTTAGAAGTACCTTTGGAGCTGCCACAGCTCACCCCAGGAAAATCCATCCTGGTGCTGGGGGAGACTTAGGGGATTGCACTGGGCACTGTGGCAGGCTGGTGCTGAGCAAAGGACTGCAGCATTGCTGTGGGATCCCACTGGAGTCAGCTGCAAAGGAGAATGTCCAAGCTTCAGTAAATAAACACAAAATTACTGCCCAGGGCCAGGCTGTCATCCTCTGTCAGCCTGCTAAGCTGTTTTGGGAGGATTTGGTGTTAGTTCAGTACTGCCTTTTAGGTGAAACATGTCTTCAAAAAAGGAGGAGAATGGCAAAAATGCCCAGTCCAGCCCTGCCCTGTGACTTTCTCCGTGTCAGGGGTTGAGTTTGCATCCTCTCTTGTATCTGGTTTTCCCTCTGTTATAGCTGTACATAGAACTGATGATTATTTCATTAAAGCTGAATATACCTGTTGTTTTCTTGCCTTGTGACTGAGTGGGCAGCTATGGAGAGATTTTAGATGTGAAAGGATTAACTCACAGGGGTGCTCCATTGTGTCCAGCTTTTTCAGGCAGTCATACAGTGAGCAGAGAGAAACCTTAATGTTGGTGGCAGATCTGAATTCTTTGGAGGTTTGCTCCTTCTCCGCCCTTTCTATGACATTTCCTTTGGGTTGCTGGTCAATCATTTCTACTACGGAGTCCTGGCTGCCCGGGGACTGCTGTAAGGAATTTGTGAGGGATCACAAATCTCTGGTAGCTAAGAAAAGCCATCCTGCTGCCCCTTGATTAAATTCCCTATTGGATGCCCTATGGCACCAGAGGAAAATGTTTGAGGCTCTGCAGACTGACAAGGGTGGTGCTGACAGTGTTCAGGCTGGGGCTGGCATTTTGGGAAGGGGAGCAGCACATTTGGTGCTTTGGCACTTTCTGGGGCAGATCAAATCAGTCCCACACCCTCATTGTTTTGGGTTTTTTTTACATAATGTCCTTCATGTAATTTCTTGAGACAGTTTAAAACATACACAAAATACGATGGAAAGGAGTTATAAATTTTTAATAGTATTAATACTATCTATTCTTTCAGGTTTACAGAACAAAATATAGGCTCATAACAGCTGTTAATGACTTAATTAAGACTCTCTACTCCTTCCTTATGATTAGAGAGTAGAACATTAATAAAACATTTATTCTTTCATAGAAGGAATGATAAATTTACTATTGTGAAAGGGAACCAGGGAACCTGTGAGGATGTGGCTGTGTGGCTGTGCCAGAGCACCAAAGGGTGGCCTGACTTTAGGACCATCATCCTCACCAACAGCTAAAATAATCTGGAATTATCATAGAATCACAGGACCATTCAGGTTGGAAAAGACTTCTGAGATCACCAGACACTGCCAAGGCCACCACTAAACTGTGTCCCCAGGTACCACATCTACATATTTTTTAAATCCCTCCAGGGATGGTGACTCCATGACTGCCCTGGGCAGCCTGTTCCAATGCTGGACTCTCCTCTCAGGGAAGAATTTTTTTCCTGATATCCAATCATTTTTATAGCCCTATTCAGCTTGCTTTTGAACTGTCTGGCTCCTTACCCAGAAATTCATTGCTTGCTGCCCTCTGAATTATGGAAGTGGTTCTTTTGCTCACCCCACAGCCCGTGCTGCTGCTTTTGTCCCAGATGTTTTCAATGTTTTCCTCAGTGGGGACAATTCAGCTCTATATCCAACAAGTTCCCTATCCCTGCTTTGCTGTGTCATTTCGAATATTTTCATCTCCCACAGCTTTTTTTACATTAGCAGCAAAAAAAAGGGTGTTTAAATAGTATAGCTTATACCCAGAAAGGCTTCCAGGGGGATAAAAAGCTTTTCTGTTAAGTCAACACTGAGCCCAGCAGAAAACAAGTGTATCCATTGAAAAGTTCCTTGTGGAAACTGCCAGTAGACAATGATGGCACAAACAAATATTGCATTTTCTTTCCTGCCCTGGGACACCAGAAATGGATTAGAAATGCACAGGGCTGGATTTCCAGCTGCTGAAGGTCATGGCAGCTCCATAGGCTTCAAAGGACTGACTCTACAGCAGCCAGGAGTCTGGTGTTTGAATCCAAGGTGCAATCCCTGCATAAATCCCTGCACAAATCATGGACATTCTCACATGCAACATGTATAAAAGTGAAGATGCAGTTGTGGGGGGTTTTGTTGTTGTTTTTGTGGAGTTTGGGTTGTTTGGTTTTGGGTTTTTTTCAACAAATGTATGTAAGAAATTGAGTAAATTCACAAAATACGCGGGAATCCTGGTTTGCACTTGGGATGGATGGATGGATGGACGGATGGACGGATGGATGGATGGATGGATGGATGGATGTATGGATGGATGGATGGACGGATGGATGGATGGATGGATGAAAGGATGGATGGATGGATGGAAGCCAGACCCACATGTACAGGCAGTGAAGCCCTAATGTTTCCTGTGTTATAGATAGAACCATTCAACATGAGTAACTCAAAATGAACTGCTCCAAGGAAACAGATTGATTTAAATAATTGCTTTAATATGATTTTACCTCTGCAGTTTTATTTCCCGGAGAAATGGTTCTTGTCAGCTCTTGTTGGGTAGTACTAAAATAATGAAATACTTTTCATTTGCAAACGGACAAAATCTTAATGTTAAATGTGAGTTTAAAAAACACCTAATCAGAGGATGTTATTTCTTATACAGTTATTTAAGCTACAATATAGATTAACGTTTTTTAGGAGGCACAGCTTTCACATGTCTTTCTCTTTGCAGAGAATTGTGAAGAGTGCAGTTCTGTGCCAAATGATGGGATTTTTTCTGCTGTGGGGTTAAAGTCCACTTAGCCAAAAAGTGGATTTCAGCAAAAATACCCAAACCCACCATTTTAAAGTAGGTTCGTTATATAAAAACTGACAAAATAGGCTGGATACAAAAGGGAGGGAGACTGTAAGAAAACATGTTTTGCAATTCAGATTGTTCAGATGAAAGTATCATCTGCAGCTCGAGCTGGCAGTCACCCTGTCAGTCCTCTAGTTAGACCTCGCATTGATCTGCCTTCCAAACCTCCTTAATCTGGAAGAGGTGACACCCCCGTCTCAAGATGCTCCATCAGGGTCCCTTCTGCAGGCACCGCTGTCCTTTCGGGAGGTGCCTTTCCAATGCCAGGTCCTTACAGGTGCACAGACACACCAAGCACCGCTTTGCCCTAGTCCCTGAGAGAAGATTTCCATCTGGAGAGGGATGGATGTCATCTCTGCGCCCCAGCGCCCGTCACTCGTGTCACCTTTGCTCTCACCATTTGCCATTTTAATGAAGGCTCGAGGCCGCGGCGTGTCAGGGCTCAGCGGGCGACAGCTCGGCGTGACGGGAGCCTGCTGAGACGGCAGCTGGGCGGCAAGGGCCGGGGCTGCGGCTCCTGCGGAGCATCCCCGGCAAGGGCAGGGGCTGCGGCTCCTGCGGAGCATCCCCGGCAAGGGCAGGGGCTGCTGCGGCTCCTGCGGAGCATCCCCGGCAAGGGCCGGGGCTGCGGCTCCTGCGGAGCATCCCCGGCAAGGGCAGCGGCTGCGGCTCCTGCACAGCATCCCCGGCAAGGGCAGGGGCTGCGGCTCCTGCGGAGCATCCCCGGCAAGGGCCGGGACTGCAGCTCCTGCGGAGCATCCCCGGCAAGGGCAGGGACTGCGGCTCCGGTCCCGCTGCCGCCGGCGGCCCCCGCCGCTCCCCGCCTGCCAAAGCTCCCAGATTGCACCAAGGCGCAGCCCAGACAGCCTGAAACCCAATTTGCATTCCATCTCCCAGCTGGAGCAAGGCAGGGAGGCCTGAAGCTCCCAGCCGTGCGTGGGGCAAGGAGCGGGCTGGGGCCAGAGCAACAGGCAGGACAGGAAGGCGCGCCCGCACCCCGGCCATTAGCCGATGAGTAAGCGAATGGGGAAAACAGCCTGGTGGGGGATGCTCGGCCCTAATGACAGGCTGGGCCGCCTGCCCTGCTGGCTCCGGCGGTGCTGCGGGTGGCGGAGGCGGGCGCTGCGGGAGCGGGTCCCTCCCGGAGGGATGGCTGCGGGCAGAAGTGACGCGGAGCATCGGCCGCCGCGGCCGCTGCTTGGGCCGGAGCTCGGCGAGGCTCACGCCCACCGCTGGATCCGGTCTGGGTGGCTGACACCGCTGTCTGCCTGCCACGAGGTTCTTCTCCTGCATCCATCACCACTCCACGGCTCGCCGCCCTGGTTTCCCTGCTCTGGCGCCTGTAGCTGGCTTTATGTCCTAAAACCAATGGGTTGCAAATCCCAGGGATTGCCAGGAGGGACAGAGGGCTTTAGACAGTGTTTCCCTACAGCGTTTGTGCCAGTGACAGGAGGATGCACACGGACTAAACATTGCTGCACTGCCCTGTGCATCCCAGGAGGTACGGGCTGCTGGAACCCCCCAAAGCTTCCCAGCGCCACCTCCACGCAGGTGAAACCCAGAGAAGGCTGAGAGCTTTGCCCTGCCTTTGTTCTGAGGGTGCAGCCTCTGGTTTAGAATAGTTGGTGGAGAACATTTCCTCTCCTAGGCTGCTTTTGAAGTTGTGTCATTACTTTTTCTTAATGAGACATGCAAATCCCGTAGATGCCGCGATTGCATCTCAGGGAGCTCAGTCCTGGCACAGCTCTGGTTGCAAATATTTAACCAGCATGTAATTTAGGGCACATCCATCCTCATTAACCTGTTCCCTCATGATTTCTTATTGCTCAGAATATATTTTCTTAGCGCTGGACTGCTGGGAAGCCCACTCTGTTGCAGTCATTTTGGCAATCCTGGACAAGAAGGGAAGAGTCTGAGTTTTATTAAACAGGGAATCTGAGGATCATGGCAGAGGTATGGCACGGCCTGGTTGGCTGATTGCTGTAGGAGGCCTTCCATAAGCCATGAAGTTTGACCACTTATAGCCCATGGTCCCCTTCAATGATGCTGAACTGCATATGCTGAGGTCACTTTTCACTGCAGCTCTGAAGGCTTCACTTACACAGGATAAATACTTTCTGCCTCCAAAATACCAGAAAACTATTCAGTATCAGCATTTGACTGAAGAAATTAAATGTCATGATAGCAGTATTTCATGGCCTTATTTTTAACTGTAATCCTCACTGCTTCGGGTTTACATCCCAACAGGAAATTTCATTTCCCTGTTCAACCTTCTCAGTGTGCAAAAAAGCAAGATTCTCCAGACCCCACACTCCCAGGGGTGATAAATACACTTTTGTCCACACATTTTAATGCATGTTAAGAAGCCTGAGAATCACAGACCCTCTTGGATCCAGCAGCATCAGAACCCTAAAAATACCTCAAAATATTTCAAACTACCTATCTTGAAATTGTTTCTCATGCTTTGGTGGTTGAGCCAGCCAAGGTACAGTCAGCATTTTGGGGCCAGCACCCAGATACATGATGACAGCCACTGCTGCATTTAGTGGCATTTCAGAGGTTCACTTGAGCTGGCTGAAGTCTGCTCATGCTCAGGGACTTTGGCAGGGCGGATCTGAGCCCAAATCATCCCATCTATACATAAAATATGAGCTGCAGAGCCCAAAGAGAAGGCACCTCAATGAATGTGGTTCATCAGCTCAGTACCCCTAATGATGGGACCTCTCCAGAGCACATGGCAAATCTCCAAGGATCCCCTGGAGCTTTGGGACTTCCATCCTAGAAGTATTCCCACCCCAGGGCTTTCTTTGTCTAAACCCATGGGCATCTACTAACCAATCACAGATTTCTGGAAGGAATCACTAGTATAATTATTCTGCAGACTGTGACAAAATTTTTTGTGTTTTTATTAAAAAAAAAAAAAAATCAAAACCCAACAAGAAATGAGTATTTGTCAAACCCAGCTGTACAAGTCAGGCAGATTTCCAAGCATGCACCGGCATAAAGGTTAAGCACTCAGTAATTCAAGTGTCTTCCACATACAGTAATAAAACTTCTCATGATTTATCCAGGAGCAGCTGCTGCCCTTGCTTAGCAAATGTAACTGCCCTGTAAAATTATTTTCTATTCATAAGACTTGGAGAGAATTATGTTTTTATGTTAACATAACTCGGAGCCGATGACTTGTCTCCAGCTTTTCCTGCTGCTTTAATTATAACAGTGCTTTAACACTTGCAGTAGAAAACTGCTGAAAATGCATTTCTTGTATTGCAAATGATGCAAAAAAAAAAAAAGCCTTTGGCAGACGTTTGATGTCACAGATGTTCAGTCCCACAAAGGTTAACCAAAGTACACCTTTAAAAGGGGGTGTGAGGATAACAGAAAACAATCCTCTACAGTTGTATCTTTTCAAGGATACACAGGAATAGAGCCCTGGTTTATGTCTCATTTCAGCTTTGCTGGGGTTTTTGCAGTCAGTGCCATGGAGTCACTCCTACAGCACACACAGCTGAGTGACATTTGGCTCTTTCACCCGAGACCATAGCTTTTATAAAAGCTCCCTTTTTAATGGGCAAGAACAGAACAAAACAGTCCAGCCCACGCACCTGAGGATGAGCAGCGCGTCCCAGAGATGCCTTGGGCACTGCTGCTTGCTGTCCCTGCTGCTGTCCCCAACACTGACCTCTATCACCACTACCCTGTTAGCTCTGCAGAGACATCAAAAGCCCTTTGACTTTCAATACCAATTACTTCAGGCAAGTTAGGTACCTATTTGACAATCCGAGGTGCTCATCTACTGACTGAATAGCTGATATTCAGTCCCTCTACAGCTCATTTCTACAGCTCTAGCCACCCCAGCAAAAGCTTCTCTCTGTTTTTAAATTAAATGCAGGAAGCCGAGGGAAGCAAGCAGCACCCAGAGAAGCCAACCCACTCAGTAAAGTGTCACATACAAATAAGGAATGACCATAAAATACCTCTTTTTTTTTCTTTTTTTTTACCCATCATGTAGAAATAGAGGTCAGTGGAAGCCGGAGGGCATTTGCCCAGTTATGAGCAGCCTGTGCTGGATGTCATTTAGCTGATGCTATTAGGCTGGGAGAGAGGCAGAAGCATTTCTCTTCTAGGAAATGCTCTGTGTGAATGGCTCCGTGCTCAGATGCAGCATTCACAGGCCTGGGTGTCGGCTGGGTTCTGTTTGTTTGTTTGTCCTAAAGCAGGGCTTTTTAAGCAGGGTTCAAATGTGTTCACACCAGAGCAGCTCTAATGGGTACAAGCAGCAGAAGGAGCACTGGGGCTTGCAGGGAAGCACACTCCAAACCACAGCCTGCGTTTTGCAACATCTTCTCGGCAGGCTCAGGGGCTGCTTGTTTTGCCCCTTTGTCTGGAAACACAATTTGGCAGCTCTCAGTGGCCAATCCTGCCCCTGGAGTCAGCAGCTCCCTGCCCAGGAGAAGCAGCAACCGCCCTTACAAAGACCTCAGATGGTCTTTTAATTCGGCAGTGATTTAATTGCAACTCTTGCTCCAGGACAATACCAGGGCTCAAGAGCCCTGACTACAAAGAGCTTTGGAGCAGGCATTCTGACAGCAAACTGTTCTCACACCATTGTTCAGGCTCCCCCTTTCCAAAGGCTCCACCAGGACTGGCAGGAAGCCTCCAGCTTCTCAAAATCTGGGTAAAGAGATTACGGGAGCAGCTCACGAGGCTTTTGCTCTGAGCTGCAGGAGACCTCTGCTCTCTAAGAACTTGGTGTGTCCCCCTGGGCCTTCTGCGTAACCGCATCTCTGAGGGGTGGGCTGCAGCCTGGGATGAAAACTAGAGAGGGACAAACTCTGAATTCAAGAGGCATGTGTATCATTTTAACCCCTTCTTGGATATTACCCTTCAGATAACAAGTAATGATAAATGAAAAGCTGGATAGGGCTTTGAGCAACCTATTGGAAGGTGTCCCTGCTTATGGTAGGGGGGTTGCAACTAGATCATTTTAATGTCCTTCCAACCCAAACCATCCTATGATTGTATGATAGGCAAAAAACTTGAATGTTACCATCTAACACTGGCTCTGCAAACAGAGAAAAAAATAACACGCTGTGTATTTGCTCTGAGCAAATATACAGATTGTAATATTTTAAAATGTGTTTACTCCAAGCTGTTTATACAGTCAGAAATAATTTTCACTCAGAAAATACGTGTGTGGCATTTAATCCTGCAAAGACTTAAGTCAGGGTATGTCTCCTCTCAAAGAAGAGAGAACACTCCTTTGCAGCTTTCCTTCCTCCCTGCAGAGAAGACAGTCCAAAAATGAAACATGGTCCTAGAGGAGCATCAAAATCTGTCCTTGCTTATGCAGTAGTGGTGAATGAGGGAGGAGTAGGAAGGAGGAAAAACACATGCAAATCCCTAGAGTTTAAAAGTAAATTTAGAAGACAGATGAGGACTCCAGGGCTTGTCAAAATGAAGGTTGCCACCCCTACATCAACACTGCCAATTCCCTTGAAAAGAGCAGCCTTATGGCTCCTGCAAATATTTATGCAGAGATTTATTAACTGCAGTTACATGAACAACATGAACTTCAGGATTCATCTCCTTGAGATATTTATTTTCATTAAAAACAAACTGTTTGGGAAACACAGTAAGTATTTCCCTCTACACTTCCATCCATCTGGTTTCAGAAGAGCAATTCTATGGGATACAAAGAGTCCTAGGCACCACACAGAGTACTAGACAATGTTTAAACCTCACACCCAGCAATACAGCCTTTACTCCAGTAAAGCAGAGTAGGAATAAGTTCACATTCAGGAAAAGCATAACTGAGTTACATGGAGGCTTCCAAGGACTTAGATGGGAATTAACTTGAGTTTAAAAGTTAGAGAAGTAAAAAAAGCAAGTACACAAGTCAAAGTACACAGTCCTTCACAGTTATCTCAGCAGTGAGGGGAATGGTGGCTCAAGAAAATCAGCTGCACAGAGCAGCCACTCCCTAGGTGGAGAATGCCAAAACATCCAGTTTCAGATCTGAAGGGGGAGAATTACTCTACCAGGATCGTATCGACGCTTTCTTGGATGAGATCTGACTCCAGTATACATTCATCCAAGTGCTCTTGGGACAAGCTGGAGCTCTTACCCACACTCTCACTGTCACAGTAGGGGTGAAACCTGGGGGTGCTGGGGCTCTCCAGCCGCTGGCAGCGGCTGTACTTGTGCTGCTTCCCCCGGTGCGTGTACATGTGCTCCAGCAGCTGGCTCTTCCGGAAAAACGCGCGGCCGCAGACGGTGCAGCTGATCTTTCTCTTTCTCGAGAAAGAAAAGTTACAGTTCAACTCCACCGGTTCGTGGTCCTTGGAGATGAGGGAGAGCTGCCCGATCTGCAGAGGCTCCAGCTCGCTGCAGCTCGGATGCTCCAGCTGATGCTCATCCTCCTTGAGGAGGAAGGCGCCGAGGCGATGGCCATCCCCGGGCTCCCTGTCCTCAGCCAGAGGCTGCACCTCGCCCAGGTCGCCGCTCTCCAGGATGGAGGCCGGCACTCCGAAGGGCAGCGAGCCCGAGACGTGGGTGTGCAGGTGCTGCCGCAGCCCGTCGCGCGAGTCGAAGCGCTCCCCGCAGTAGTGGCACAGCTGCACCTTGAGGCCGCCCTTGGCCAGGACGGGGCTCGCCACCCCTGGAGAAGGAGGGGTGCAGCTCTGGGACACCACGGGCTCCGAGTCGCACTGCTCCTGCTTTATGGAAACCGAGAGCTTCGGGCGCTCCTCCGGCGCCTTGGCCAGAGCTGCGGGCTGGGCCGGGGGGCGAGCGGGCTGCTGGTCCAGGGAGCCCTCGTCCAGGCCGATGGCCAGGGACAGCTGCAGCTGGGGGGGATCGCCCTGGGCTGCAGACCTGCCCGCCTTGGGCAGGCTCTCCTTCGCTCCCAGGCGCTCCTTTGCCAGCTTGTGTGCCGTGGAGATCTGGATCCCGTACAGGTTGGAGGACTGGACCGGCTCCGGGGAGAAGGCCTGGTTCATCTCGATGGCGATGTGGGACAGGTGGTCTGCGTGCAGAAAGCGGATGCCCTCCTCCAGCCGGCTCTGGCTGACAGTCTGCTTTGGCCCTTTCCCAGTGTACATTATATGTAACAAGTAACTAAATATGTCAGGCTGGATGTCTGTAGGCTGAATTTTTATGCACTCGCTGAAACAAAACAGATGATTAAGTACATACAGGGATCCAAATCCCGATCCATTACCTGCCCATTTGCTGTGAGAGCGCTTTTACAAGCAGCACTCCCTGCCAAGCCCTGCAGAAGTGCAGAAGCTTTGTTTGCAAAGCCAAGTGCCTGAGTCTGCGTTTATCCCTGTGATTCTGAAGGCCACGCGCACAACTGCAGCTGAGGCTGGTGCAAGTGACCAGCCCTGGCCACCCCATCCCTCCCATGCAGAGCCAGCTGCAGCCACACGGCACCGCAGCGATGCCATGCAAGCTGTGCATCACCAGTGTGTGCCACTCCATCTATCTGAGTAACAATTT
Source organism: Emberiza elegans (assembly GCA_024865655.1). Taxonomy (NCBI): domain Eukaryota; kingdom Metazoa; phylum Chordata; class Aves; order Passeriformes; family Fringillidae; genus Emberiza; species Emberiza elegans. Next base: position 33,512,274 of record JALJVW010000139.1, read on the forward strand.
CAGCTGCCAGTACTGCGTAATCTTTATGAGTATTGCACTTAAGTGTCAGCAAACAACATCCACAGGGAAGGGCAGTTAACTCATCTCACTTCCAGCCAAGGGGCGATGCAGCTGATCCTAAAGATTATCTTGCAGAAGTGCTGGAGGCCACGACCCTCAGAAAGGAAGGGGAATGAAGAACATTTAATCCATCACAAACAGCCAGCCCCAGGTCAGAGGCCAGGCCTTGGCACTGCTCTTGTTATACCTGCAGAACCGCTCCTGACCTGGCCAGGTGAAGCACGTGAACAACAGCTTGAAATGAATTGATGATCTCAATCTCAGCCCTTATCTCCAAGAGTCTGAAGCACAGAACTGTGATAAGGCCACAGCTTCTCGATTGTTTCAAGCCTGTGGATCCTGCCAGAAATGACAGTCTCACCCATCAAGCTTGACTACAACCTAAGGCAAAATACTGGACGTATTTCACATGGGCAGGAGGTACCAGGGTATCCCCGGATTCCAAATCTGCAAGGCTCTCACTGCAGGAACATGGTGGTACTTACATGCTTTATTTATCTGCTCACACAAATGCCTCATCTCCAAAATGCAGGGTCTGATGTTGCCATATGCTGACTAAGAAAGTGGTTTTAAAGGGCAGTGCTTTCTGGTCTGGGATTGTTTAGAGAGCCAAGGCCTGTGCTGGGTTAGGAAAATAATCTCAGGCCACCTAACGTCCCCATTTATACTGTCTTAGACTTTTATACCTTTAGAAAGAAGAAAAAGCAGAATGCTGAGGGTGGTAAAATGATAGGAGGAGAGCTGTGTGTTCTTACCTCGTCTGATGAATAAATATCATCTTAAAATAGTTTGAAAAAGCAGCGAGCACCGCTCTGTGGGCTTTGAAGTAAACATCTCCAATGGCAACTGTGCAGTCACACAGAAAGCCAAACTCCCGCTGCATGTTCAGCTGCTGGAGGAGGAGGACGCTGTGGCCGGTGGTATCCATGGTGTGCCTGGGAGCAAGGGAACAAGATGTTCATCTCATTAAGAAATCGGAGAGCTCCCAAAGGCTCAAATGTTGACTTCTCACCACCGAAACGAGATGGACGCCTGGCATGGAGCCTCTTCCCTCCTCCAGATAGTCCCTGCACCCCAATTTAACAGTTTCTCCTTCCGATACCACCGCCGGCGCTCAAACCCACGACCAGTGATCGCAAGACCTCTCGGGGACTTTTCCCATCTGCCAGCTACACTCAGAGATGCTTCTCCCTCTGATTAACTACGCTCTGCGGAGTGTCAGCGCTAACTTTAAACCTGGCTGGCGTTTTCCCTGCGATCTGACGGCGCTTTCTGCTGCCCCGGAGGCGCGGGGGAGCGGGGCTGAGCCCGGCGGCCGCGGCACAGAGGAGCCCTGTGCGCCCAACAAAGCCCCCATTGTGCGGGCTGAGCCGCCCTCGCCGCGCCCCGCCCCGCCAGCGGCCCCTGCGCAAATAAACGCCGATATTTGCTATTGTTTCCGCAGAAAGATTTTTTGGGGGGAGAAACGCGACGCGCATCGGGAGGCGGCGAGCGCAGCCCGCCCGTGGCGCGGGCCCAGCGCGCTCCTTCCCTCCCGGCCCGGCCCCGCGGCTCCCCCGCGCCCGCGCAGCCGCTTACCCGCGGAAGCGCCGCCACCGCCCGCCCCCGCTGCCCGCCCGGCGGATGGGGTGGGCGCTGCCCCCCCGCGCTTCCTGCCGGGCGGGCCGGGCCCCGCCGGGCCGGGCAGGGATGGGCAGGGATGGGATTCTCCCGGGAAACGCGAGCGCGGCCCCTGCGCGGCGGCTGCGGGCGGCACTGCCCGCGCTGCTCGCCCGCAGCTGCGGAGCGAGGGAGGGAAGGAGCGTGTGCACCCCCGTAGGGGATTTTTTGGGAGGGTGCGTGTTTTCCCGTGGGCTGCCCAAGGCGTCAGCCTGGGCGGGGGGCTCGGATTCTTGATCGCCTTGAGCGCCTCCGCTCTCGGCATAAAGTGCGTGCTGTTGGCGGGTGTTTGCTGGTTTGGGCTGGGTTGGGTTTTTGTTTGGGGTTTTGTTTGTTTGTTTGTTTGGTTTGGTTTGGTTTGTTTTTTACAAAAAAAAAAAAAAAAAAGGAGCTTCCCCGGTCTGGCCGGGAATGGATGAGAAGATACGATCTGGCTTCCCCGCCAATGTCTGCGGCCTCTGCGCTGCTTTAACCACCGCGGGTCCTGGGGACGCAGCGTTTCTCTGTCAGGCCTCCTCCTCCTCCTCCTCCGGTCGCTCCCTGATGTTCGACCCGGGGTTATTTTAGGCGAGAGCAGCTGTGCCGGGTGGGGTGCCAGGCAGAGGAGGAGGAGGCACAGGCGGCCCTCCCACCCTTGCCCGCGATTGCCTGGCCACCGGCAGCCCCTCCCGGGCAGGGATGGGCAGGGATGGGCAGGGATGAGCTTCTCCCGGGAAGCGCCAGCGCGGCCCCTGCGCGCCCCGGCCCGCCCCACCCTCCGCTCCCGCCCTCAGTACCACCTCCGAGGTGGCTTTCCGATGAATGCTACCAAACTGCGTTCTGAACCTGTCAAACGTCCAGTCTTGCTGCCACCAGGTTAATTTGATGTTCACACGTTGTTTTTCCAGCTGGAAAAGGCAGTGAAAATCACAATTTGTGTGCTTTTGTCATGATTTTGGTGCAGTTTCCAAGATCTATCACACCCACCTCCTCCATATAGCATCTCTGCTGACTCAGGGCCTCTGCAGAAGATACTCAGTGCCTCGGATCATCCCTCTTGGTTTCCTCTCAGCATTTGATAGTTTGTAGTCCATTTTCTTTTTGCATCCCCACAACTGCAATTCTATAATATGAAAGGCAAATAATGCCCCTGGCCACCAGAATGCATCAGCTTATGGGGCTGTTTCCAGGCAGCCTGAGCCTGGGTGGGTGATGAATGGGCTGAGAGATGACAGACCATAGGCTCCAAAGCATCTTCATCCACTGCTTATCCCACTGACCAGCACAGCTTTTCCATTGCCTTATGTTTCATTTCTTCTGTTTTAAATACAAAGCTCACAGGACTCAGGGACCATCTTTCCCTTCTGTGTTTGCACAGCAGCAGAATTGAGAGACCATGGAGCTATAATCCTGCTGCTCCTATAAATATTAGTATCCACTTTTCTTCCCCAAAAGAGGTTGGCAGTAGGTGGCTCAAGGTTTTGTACTCTGTTTTGGGTTATTTAACATATTTACTAACCTGTGTACGGAGCTATTTGCAGATGGCATGTTATTTATTTAAATGATTAATTATTTACATGTTATTTAGGTTGACTCTGGTCCAAAGAGGACTTTGAAGAGCTTCAGAGAAACCAGAGCCAAACTGATGAAAGCGGTGGTGAGGATTGAAATTTGGTGTTTTGCTGTAAAGCAGAGGCAATGATATCACTCACAGCCAATACAAAGTGACACAGCCTATGCTGGTGGGTCAGAAAGACATCAGGACATAATCACAGCTCTCTCCATGCGTGTTTCTACTCCTCCTCCTCTGTGGTCAGAAAATAATAACTTTTTAAAAAAGTAGATTGGAAATGTAAGTGTGGTGGTGAGGCAGTAAGAGAATGGGGGTGGTGAGGAAGGGGGACTGCCTTGTTCCTCACCTTACTGGAGGTGCCAGGAGCTCCCGGTGTGACGCACGTGGGACAGAGCAAGAGGCTGCACAAGCCCCTCATGGGCGCTCTTGGCTTGTACGGCCCTGGAGTGTGTAAAGAGGTGGGGAGAAAAAGACTCCTGAACCATAAGAAAAGCAATTTTTCAGTGTGATTTGAAAACCACGACTCTGTTGGCTTATGGAGGCCGTTTATTTAACTTCCTATAAAACAGGAAAACCTACAAAGCAGCTGTAATGTGGGGGTCCCTCCACCTTCTGTGCCACAGAGGTTGTTTTTTTCCCTTGGCACTGCTACAGACAGACCCCTGAGGCAAGGCTGAAGGAGAGTGAGAGGGGAAACGGGGATTTTTTTAGACACATTCTGAAAGACATATTTTGAAAGCTGTGCTTTTATTCTGTAGTGGTTAGAAAATCCCCAGACAGACCCAGGAGGAAGGGCTGATCCTCCATTTGGAAACTAGGATTTGTGTTAGTTGGGTTTGTCCTGTTTGCTTAGAGGAGGGATGCCTCAGGAAAACCTTCAGGGTCACTGAAGCAGGGATGGATGCGGGTACATTTTAACATTGTGGCATTTTATTTTGTTGCCTTTTGTTACTTTTTACATTTTCAAATTTGTAATAAAATCTCTTAGTTTTGCTGAGATTAAGTTCGCCCCTTTGGCTTGTCAGATACCTAGAGGGATCTCAGTTGCAGCAACATAAAAACAATGGTATCTACAGAAACGGAATGATGGAGCTGTGCGGATTAAGCACTTACAATGCTTGTGCTGAAGGACAAGTGTCACTTTGGGGGTGGAAAAGTCAAGTGGTAAGACCTGGAGGAAAGCCTGACCTGGCTTATGTTTTCTCTCAGATCTGCGGCAGATGGCAGGGGGCCGGAAATCCCACTTACTCACATGGGATAGTTCCGGAGAAGCTGGATGTTGTCACACAGGAGAGGTCCAGACACTGGTGGGAAGAGGGCCTGGAACAGCTCCTGGAAGGATGAAAACAAGCGCTGTTCTCGGGATCCGTGACAGAGCGTGGCGGTGGCTGCCAGCCCTGTGCTCCTGCATCGCCGTGGAGCTCCAGGAGGGAGGGCGGAGGTATTAACGTGTGAAATTGCAGCGAGAAGGAAATACTTGCTCACGCAGCTCGCAGTGGTTTTCTCGCAGTTGAACTGTCCCACGCGGGGGCCGTGGGGCTGCGGTACAACGCTCCATGGCCGGACACCCCCACGGGTGCCCGGAGCCTCCCCGTTAGCACCGGCCGCTTCGGGGGGAAAGCAGAGACTGCCCGTTCCCTGCGGCGAGCCCGGGTGCGCGGGGAAGGGGCGGACTGCGGGGGGCCGGGAGAGCAGCGAGGGGTCCCGGTGGGCGCCCGCCGGCGAACGCTGCCCCGCCGCGGCTCCGGGGGCTCCGCCGGAGGACGGGGAGGAGCCGGGCCGAGGGGGCTCCGGCAGCCCAGCCCGCGCCGCGCCGCGTCCCCGGCGGCATGGGAGGAGAGCGGAGCGCGGCAGGGAGCCGCCCGCCGGGCCCCGGCATTGGCGGCGGCGCAGCAGCGCTGGCAGCGGCGGCGCCGGGAGCCGCGGCCGCCGAGGGGAGGGGTCCGGCTCCGTGCGGTCGCGGCGGAGCCGGCGCTGCGGCAGCGGCAGCGCGGCGGGGCGGAAGTCCTTTGTTGCAGCCGCGGCGGCAGCGGCAGCAGCAGCAGCGGCGGGAGCGGCGCGGGCACAGCTCCCCGTCGGCGGCCGCCGCCTCTCCCCGAGCCGCGGTAAGCGGGGCCCGGGGGCCGCCGCCGGGACCCGGGGAGGAGGAGGCGGGAGGCGGCCGCAGCTCCGCCGGCGGCGGGAGGTGGGAAGTGCCGAGCGGCGGCGTGGCCCGGCGCGGCCCGCCATAGTGGCGGCGGCGCTGCCAGGTAGGGGCTTTCCAGCCGCGGCCGGTCCCTGGCCGGCGGCCGGAGCGGTGACCTTGCGCCCGGCGGCCGGGCCGGGCACGGCGCGGAGCGGAGCGGCGCCGCGGGGACCGCGCGGGGGCTGAGCGGCGGCGCCGCGCCGGCGGCTCCGGCTCCGGTTCGCTCTTTCCCTCCCTCCTGCCCTCCCTCCTTCTCTCCGGGGGTCGCGGCGGGCGCGCTCCACCTGCGGGGCGGGGGTCGGGGGATGCCGCGCTGGAGAGCGAGAAGCGGCCTAGGGAGGTGCAGGGGCGAGAGGCGGGGAAGGGAAGGGAAGGGCACCGCGCCGCCCGCGTGGCTCCGGGGCTCGAAGTCGCGGTAAACATCTCGAGTGCCGCTATCGCGCCTGGCCCCGGCCCCCGCCGCGGTCCCGCCGCTTCTCTTCCTTTTGTCTTCACAAAATAAACGCCCCAAAACTTCGAGTGAGTTGCGGTAGTTTAGCGAAAAACGGAGCGGAGCTGCAGCCCGGAGGGAATGCTCCACCCTGCCAGGCGGGAGACTTGGGTTTCACTCGGGGCTGGCAGTGCGCTGGATCGCCGTGGAGGCGGCTGGAAGGGAAGGGGAATACTTTTGTCACATAAAAAGCAAGCCCTGTGCCGCTCTGGGAGCGGTGTCGAAGTCTCGTTCTTCAAAGGACTCCTCTTTTCTGCTCGGATAGAAAGGTAGTTGAAGAGAGTAGAGGAAATGGGACTGAAAACGCTGTGAGTTTGGGGCTGGGGTTTCATTCCTCTCTATTTTTCAGGATTTTTTTGTAACTCATTTTCTCAAGTTTACCCCCTGTTTCAGCTGATACAGGAGTGCCGGTTCCTCTTGACACGTAGGCGTTGGTAAACGGGTAGCATGGCTTGGACGCTGCTTAATATTTGGGTGTTTACTGCCAGGTTGTCACTTGCTTGCATTATTTCCCTCGCACTCGAGTATCGCAAGGTACAGCACGCACTGCAAAACTAGCCGGGGTTGCAACAGTGCGGTGTTCCTTAGGCATTTAATTACACTAAACAAACATTCCTTTAATTAAAGGTGTTTGTTTAACATTCCTCATTACAGCTCTTGGAAAAACCCACAGAGCAGCCGTGAGCAGGGGGATGCGGGCTTCTCGTTTCTGCCGAATTACAAGTTAAGCTTTCATGGCGAGCGGAGGAGAGGCGGGAGAGGCGTTGGGACCATATGGCCGTGGGGAAAACCGGCCAAACGCGAGCGGCTGCAGAGATTTTCCTAGGCAGCAGCAGCAAAGCGAGTTGACAAGATTGCGGAGAGATTTTTGGATGACTGGCCAGAAAACCTAAGGAGTAACAAGTAGTATTAGCTGCACTCTGCTGATGTTTGAGGTAGCAGGGAACCAGCACCCACTGGGGGGGGTGGATGCAGGTAATGAAGATGTGGGTTGGTGCTGTGTGGGAAGCTCAGAGAAGTAATAGAAGCCACTTCTTCCTAGTAGCCAGAAAGTTTTGTGTGGAATAAGATCACAGACTTAACAGATGCTTCAGCTCTGCTTGCACAAGCCTTTCCCTTCATGAGACTCAACCACTGTTGTCACTGGCACACGAATTAGCAGCGATTACATTAAGAGTGCTCATGCCAACCAGGGATTTGTTTGGGCTTTTAGATGCTTTCTTATTTGAATGTTAGTGGCTGCTTCTTTCACAGATTCCTGTTCTTGCTTACAGTGGAAAGCCCTGAAAATCCAGGATGGACAAAGTTGCAATAGCTATTTACCTGCTGGATGGAAATAGAATAGCTGCTCAGAACTGAGATAGTGAAAGTTCCCTGATACAAGCCCCGTGTCCTTTCTCTCAGTTGCTGCAGCTGGGCCTCTCAGTAGAGTTGTTCTGGACCTGGACATATGTAGAGTGAGAAGCCATGTGTTCATTTTTCAGTTTGGGCAGTGGTTCTCCAGCAGCTGGGTTATTCAGCCCTGCCTTTGCTTGGGAATGGTAAACACCCTCACCCAAAGAGTTCTGCTGTGGACACAGTGTGTGGGCACAGCAGCTGACATAATTTGCATGAGGACCATTTATATCCTCAAATTGGTCTGGTAATTTTTAATTTGTGCACACAGTGTCACTGCAAAACTCCAGAATTCACTGACTGTTGCCTTTTCTCCCCCATATTAGACCTATTTCATTGGATAGAGACACTAGTGGCCTTATTTTTGTTTTTAGTATGCTGAAAGTAAAATGTGAAACATTTAAGACTAGGAAGAGTCAAGAAAATCTGTAGTCTGATCAGTGTGTCACAAGTTACCATGCTTCATTCATGTGCATCCAGCAACTTGTTACACCAAAGTGCAACCTGTATTTAGCCAAGGATCCTTTCCTGGAAGGCACCTGGGACTTCATTTGAGGGTCTCAACCACCAAGATTCCTCCAGAAGTTGAAAGTTGGTGTAACTCACTCAGAGAGCTGAGATGAACAGGCTCATCTTTCTGCTGCAAAGCATAAATTGGGTGTCATAGTTTTTTCCCCACTAATAGCTTCTTTTAAACATATCATTACTGTGTTGCCTGACAACTATAAAGGTGTCAGATAAAAGATAACTGTGACTTTCTAGAGTCAACCTTTGTGGCTAGCAAGTTACTTTAAAGGACTGCATAAGGTCTCTCTAGGACTTCTACTCCCTAGATCTGATCTGAAGTTGTTTGAAGTTGAGATGGGGCTTTAGCACAAACTCAGTTTTCTTATTTTTTTTTCTGTCAAGGTGTATTCCTTGTCTTTCGAGGAGTGTTCTGACCTAAGACCATGTAATGTATCTTAACTGATTTTCAGTTAGCAGTTGAGAAGCATAACTTGCTAAAATTTGACGTCTGTTTCTGATTTGTGGGCATGGATGCTGAATCAGCAGAGAACTGCTGGCTGAGCAGTGGAGAACAGGGCATCCAGGAGCTCTGACAGCTCATGCTGGAGGCTTTGGAGCATCTTCCCTTCCCCTGGTTCAAATCTAGCCCAAATGCCATGAAACTTGTTCCTGTACATTGTCCAGGAGTCTGTTTAAAATTAGTTGATTCAGCCATCAGAATGTGTCTGAAGATGAATATCTGCCTCACAGGAATCATCCTCCCAACTGACATGCCTGAAAGGCAGGCGATTGGAAGGGCTGAGAGAGGAGGATAAATTATACCTTTAGTCCTTCAGAGCCTGAATAATGGAGCTTAATTACATTTTCCCTGGCAGTACATGGAATTCCCATAGCTGTTTTAATTTATGATCAAGGCTGTACTTGCAATGCAAACTGATGCATACTCGCTGTTGAGGTGGACAGTTGTCACCTGGCCCCAGGTTCTTTGCTGTTTTTTCAGTGTTTGTGTAAACTGAGGCGCCCAGAGCATCTCTATGGTTTCCTATTGAGTATACCTAGGGAAAAGGTGTAGCCTGTTGACAGCTCTGTGGTCAGTGCAGTAGCAGAACGCAAAAACTTCTTGGGTGTTGTGTGGAGAATTTATACATGTTCTATAGGATTTTCTGCAGCATGTCAATGCTGTCATTTAGGAATCCCCATGCTTTTTGGTAGATCTGACCCACAATGGCAAAATTAGGGGGAAGAGTTCTTGGGAAGCCACGCCAGGGTGGGGTATGGAGACAGACAGTGATGGGAGATTTGCTTTCTGATCCTCATGCACTCGTTTTTTGGATAACTGGGCGTTGTTTGCTTGAGGTTTTCCAGTCTCATTTTCTATTAGCACCAAATTCTCCACTCATTTATTACACTTTTGTCCAGCCTGTTCTTGGTTTCCAAAGAAAAGGAGCCAGTAACTAAGCATGTAAGTGCTATGTTTTTGCCTGCTCAGCAGTGGAAATGCTGGGTTTTGAAAACCACCTACTAATTTTAGGAGCCGAAAGGCTCCTGAATTCTGAATCTTGTGGTATGTCTGTTTTAAAGACAAAAAAGTTAGCAAAAGAACTTCACTGCTTCTTTGCTTGAGGACTTTTTAAACTTCTTTTGTTTTAAAACATCTCAGAAAACTTTCGAGTATGAGGAAATGACGGCATGGAGCTGTAGTAAATACCTATTTTTTCTTGTTAACAGACTTAAAAACAACGTAATTGGTTAGTGTAGTAGTGAAACTTAACCTTGTCCATGGTCACATCTGAATAGTATCTAAGTGGTGCTTCAAAAGAAAAGTCTGGTGGCAGACAAGTAGCTTGAATCAAAGCTTGGCTGTGTGAAAATAAATGTTTACTAGGGAAATAAAAAGCATATGGAGACTTGGAGTTTGAAAATCAGAGTGAAAATGCCCAAGTCAGACACCTTCAGTTTTCATTATCAGATGCTTTTCTAGCACATTTTTTCAGAACACCTCTGCATCATTCAGGATTGCTTCCAACGTGGCCTGTGCTGCATTTACCACTCAAATCAATCACTGCTGAAGATGGAATCACTTGGGTTCCTTGTGGACTTGAGGTTGGTGCTTCCAGGATTTGGATGCTTCACAAAGTGTGCTAGTCCACTGGGCAAGTGGCTGGTGATTCTCCTCTCTTTGAAATAGAGGATCAGAAATAATTAAAAGCTTTAAATTTACAAACTCACCTGTATGGAGCTTTAATTTTCCAAGATACTTGCTGTTTAATACCTACAGAGGATAGCTCCCACTGGCCTCAGTTGCCACCAGTGTGAATAAATTGCACGTCCAAAAAATGCAAGCCAGGCTTATTAAAAAAAACAAAATAGAAAGGTTGAAATTACTTGTCCTGGCATTGACAGCAATAGGATTAGTTTCTCCAAGCAGTGGTCATTGCTGTGAGATCCTCCTTTTTGTCCCCCACTTTTTATTCACTTCACATCCTCCAAATGCTTGGCCAAACGAGCAGGGATCTTGTCTTGTACTGCTCAGATCCAGGCCTGGACAGATCCAGAGGATGTGCTGAGAAAATGGGAAATTTTGGTAAGAGAAATGGAAGAATATACTTTGGTATATATATAATATATGTGTTTTTGAATACCTTGAATTTTCTGTAAAAAGACCTGTTTTCATTCTAATAACTGAGTTTTTTTCTAAAGCAAACTTCAGAAATAGTTTGCAGTACAGATCCACCCACATGAGCGATAAATGCAGATTGCTGCCATTTTAGCAATTAAAGTAACAAAGTAATGATGAATTACCATTTTCTGAGAGCTTGCTCTTGTTGGGAAGGAGTTTGTCAGCAAGCCTGTCCTGCTTGTTGATGGCAAAGGGATGGCAGGATTGGGAATTTGGGGTGCAGTTCCTGCTCTGAAGGCATGAATGCTGCAATTGTTTTTTACCCGTCCCCCAGGAAGAGCCTGTCTGTGGTTGTTACCCCTTCTGCCCTAGGCCCTGCAGCCTGGCTCTTTCCCAGCCCCTTGCCCAAGTGGCTTCTTCCCTCCACTGTTTAGACCCTCATTGCACCCATTTTTAATTCCCACTGCTGCTTCCTAATCCCAGTGCCCTTCTCTTGGCTCAGCACTGTGCTCCCAGCCTGCCCTTTTCTTCTCTCCAGATTTCCAGAGGGTTTCCATCACATCCTCCTCACATTTCCCAGTCTCCCTGTGTTTTCCCTACATCCCCTCCTGGCTCTGGCTCTCCCTCAGCCAGAGCTGGGCATCTTCTCCATCAGCTGCCACGAGGGAGGCTGAGACCCCGTGGCGAGTCATGCTGTCTGTGGAGCAGTCTCCAGGAGGATTTGCTATCAGCTGTGACATTGTGGAGGTGGCACACAGAATCGTGGAATGGTTTGGGTTGGAAGGGATCTTTAAATGCCATCTAGTCCAACCCCTGCAGTGAGCAGGGATATCAACAAAATCAGGCTGCTCAGAGCCCAATCCAGCCTGGCCTTGAGTGTTTCCAGGTCTGGGGCATCCACCACCTCTCTGGGCAACCTGTGCCAGTGTCTCAACACCCTCATAATAAAATATTTCTTCCCTGTCTCTGAATCAACCCTTTTGTAGTTTAAAACCATGGCAGAGCTCTGTGCAAAAGGGGATTTCACTGTGGATGGCTCAGGCAGGCCCTTGTTTACTAAGCAGCTGCAGGAAGATGAAATGTTCTCAGCAAGGCTGTAATCTGAAGTTTCAATAACTAACAAAGTCTTAAGTGTGAATAAACTGATAATTTGTATCTTCTCCCCCTGAAGCCTGTAGTTTGGCCAAATTCAGGCAGATTTTTGTATTGTGACAACATATCTAAGTCATAACGCTTTCTCCCACATAAAGCGTCTTCTCAAAGATTTTGGAAGAGAAACTTTTAATTTCTAAATGAAAAAATAATAATCTGCATACATGAAAGCTTTTTCTTAGCTTTTTCTTAGCCTCATTTTTGGAACCATTTTGGCTGAGGTTTTCTGTGGAGGAGGGAAAAAACGTAATCAGTCCAAGGTTTCAGAAGGAAAGTTTTGCTGTTGCTGGTTGAAATGTGTCAAAGTTTTAAATAGCCCGACAGAGGCTCTTGTGGTGGGAAGTTACATCCAGCAGGTTAATACAGCATCCAGAGGCAGGATGCCAGGACTGTCATTAACATAAATCACCTCATACACTCTGTTTTAATACCTACATGTAGTATTGCTGTGGTAGAGACCAAGTACATGTCAAATCCAAAACCTTGCCATCCTGCTCAAGCAGCCTCATGCTCCACCCGTTTTTCCCTGCGTGGTGGCATTGCCAGTGGGTCATTGTTGCACATCAGGATCCACGTGCTGAAAGCTTTGCAGGACTTCCATCTGTCAAAAGGAGAAATATCTTTTACCATTTTCAGAGAAGAAGACTTGAAAAAGGCCGGTTTGTGTGCTGTCACTCGTTGTTTCCACCATCTGGAAAAGACCCCATGTGCAGGTGCCTGCAGATAGTTTGTGACCACCTGTTTTGTAGAGGCTTGCTGTTTGTATTGCTGGTTTTCTATTGGAGGACACAGTGGAGTGTATCTAGTGTAAAAAAACACAGTTAAATAAAACATTTTGAATTTGCCACTTTATGAGGATGGGGAAGTTAACATGAGCTATCCTGAGCCTTTTCTTGTCATGTTGGCAGCTCACCCTGAGAGGCCAGTGGTGGCTTAAATGGCATCATCTCATTTTCTTGTAGGTTTTCACTCTTAGAATGTGGAAGTTGAAGTTAATTCTTTATCATTATGCAGCTGCCATTCTTAATACAATAGATTGAGTAACATTTAAGCATCTAATGAATTGCCTCAAATCCAAAACACGTTACCACTTGGAAGAATATGAAGTGCACTTTTATTATTACTTGATGTCAAGGGCTTTGCTGTTCTTCACAGAAACTCCTAAAATCACCCAGTGACACAGACAATAATCAGTTTCTGTTGAAAAGATGTGGAGTTGCTTCAGAGGTTCTCCCACTTTCAAAGCCACTGCCTTACAAGTTAGTAAAAAAAGAGAAATAAATTCCATGCAATGAGTTGCATTTCTGCAGTGGACATCACTGGGCCAAACCAATCTGAGAATTATTATGGCAGGGTGCTAGCCTGGAGTTCTGGGTGTGGAGGGTGGGGTTGAGAGGAGAGGAGAGGAGCAGCAGCCATTCAGATGCTCGTTTTCAGGGTAGTTCCACCCAAATCTCAAGGTTCCTGTTGCCAGACAAGATCTGGTGCTGGGGGTGATCCATAGGAACTGCTGTATGAGTTGGCAGTAGGGAATATTGCTGGGTGGGGTGAGCATGTTCTTTTCTCAAGATCTTGGGAGCCTTTCTGCTGTGGCAGTCCTTTGTGGAATGAAGAACGGGGACTTAATTCTAGGTTTGCTGCTTAACAAGCCAGGCAACGCCTATGACTTGCGAATTCAACACTAATTGTGGAATTTAATTTCTCTACCCATTTTTCCCCCTAGGAGATGTAAGCTGTTAGGAAAATAAGAAGAAAAATGGAGCATTTGTGTGTGTGTTGTGTTCAAATTTTGGGCAGTTGAAAGAGTGGTTGCAAATCAATCCATGCATTTCACTGAGTCATAAAATGCCCTTTAGTATATATTATTTGCTAGCCTGGTCTTTATTTGCACAAACCTCATGCAGTTATTTGTACTGTTTGCAATAACCTTTCAAAATGTTAAGAATCCTTTTTACTGCTTTATGTTTTTAATTTCAATTAGGGTGTTCTCTATACCCTCTTCAGGTTCCTCACCCCCTCAGCCTGTGCAGTTAGAACACCTTATGTGTATCAGTAAAGGCTTTCCAAAGTGAGTCGTGACTAGGTGCTAGCCACACTTGGTGAAGTTTGTCTTTAATCAAACACACACCTCCTGTATACACTGCATTTCTTCTGGATATTTTTGTTAACATAAACCATGACCTTTTATTCCTCTTTTCTCTTGAGGAATAGTTAGTCCTTTCACATAGAGCAACCCTCAGCATTGGCAGACCTTTCTCTCTAGTCTTTGCCGAGGCTTCATTTCACCATGGCTCCACCTCTGGCTCTCTCAGTTCTCCATTGCTGAGTTTTTCTTTGTCCGGTTTCCCATCTACGTGTTTTGGTTACATTTCAGCGCTCTGAACGAGTGGTTTTGAGAGCAGTTGGAGGCACGGCGTGCACCACTTCCTGCCTCTGCAGTCCCTGTGGCTGTCACGCAGCTCGCCTGGTCACCATCTGCAGCTCTGGGCTCGAACGTGGGACGTGCCACCGCAGCTGGGCTGCCCTCTGCTTCTCAGAAGGCATTTGAGTTTGCAGTTCCTGGTTTGCAGGACGCCTTGCAGAGAAGGTTAAGATGGTCCCTCAGCTGCCACAAAGAGCAAAATGTGTGGAGTAGCTTGTGTGGGTGCTCTGTTGTCTCTTAATTTCCTTTAATGGGGAGGGAAAGACCAGTTTGAGCCTGGCCTGGTTTCCAGTGTGTGTTGCATCATGTGCCTGTTGGACTGACAGGTAAAAAGGCAAGTTGAGACTGAAGAGTGGTTTCTGACAGCCTTGTATAGGTGTTGTCCTGGGGCCATCTTACAGAAGTCTACCCTGTGAAGTTTTTGAAGTTCTGAATTCAGAATTCATATCTGAAAACCTTGGCTGTAGGACTTGGAGATATATTTGCTAATTTATATTCTAGCAGCTCTGATTGACATGTGTGCTGGTTATGTTTATTAGTTTACTAGTCTTGTAAGTCTAGTGGTGAGCACATGGAATTCTGGATGCTTTCACTGGCATCAATATTCAGAAGTAGTTCCCAGCAGAGATCTCCAGACAGGAAGCTATACTGCAGACTGGCAGAATAGGAAGATCTAGAGAGAAAAGAGGTGGCAGTTCCTCCCTACGTTGAAGTAGGCTTTGGGTTTTGTGCTCGTGATTTAACAGATACCTTTTTCTTTATGCAGGGCTGTAATCGAAGTACAAGATGGCAAAAACCAGCCATAGCAACTATGTCCTTCAGCAGCTAAACAAGCAAAGAGAGTGGGGCTTTCTGTGCGACTGCTGCATCGCTATCGATGATATTTATTTTCAAGCACATAAAGCAGTCCTTGCTGCCTGCAGCGCCTATTTTAGGATGTTTTTTATGAACCATCAAAACACTACAGCCCAGCTGAATCTAAGCAACATGAAGATTAGCGCTGAATGCTTTGATCTTATTTTACAGTTCATGTATTTAGGAAAAATTATGACAGCCCCTGCCAATTTCGAGCAATTTAAAGTGGCCATGAACTATTTACAGCTATATAATGTACCCGAGTGTCTAGAAGATATACAAGACACAGACTCATCTAGTTTAAAATGTTCATCTCCTGCTTCTAGCACGCAGACTAATAAAATGATATTTGGTGTGAGAATGTATGAAGACGCACTTGCTAGAAATGGCAGCGAAGCAAACAGGTGGGGCATGGAGCCACCAAGTTCAACGGTAAATACATCCCATAACAAAGAGCCTGAGGAAGAAACCTTGCACCTCAACAGCTTCCCCGAGCAACTGTTTGATGTCTGCAAAAAAAGCACCACGTCCAAATTCTCACACACGAAAGAGCGCGTGTCGCACTCACGCCGGTTTGGAAGGAGCTTCACCTGCGACAGCTGCGGGTTTAGCTTTAGCTGTGAAAAGCTACTGGATGAGCACGTGTTAACGTGCACCAACAGGCATTCCTACCAAAGTGCCAGGTACTACAGTGCTGAGAAAATAGACTTTAGTGAAAAGAACTCTACTTCTAAAATGATCTCCACACAAACAGAAAAATACAAGGGGGACTCGAACCATGCTGCGGACGATTCATCGTCTCCCGTGTCAAACATCACGAGCAGAAAAAGCAGCACTGTTGCCTCCGAGACATCAGGTGAAGAAGGAAGTAGGGCCTCTGAGAGGAAGAGGATTATCATCAAGGTGGAGCCAGAGGACAATCCTACAGATGAGCTGAAGGATTTTAACATTATCAAGGTGGCAGATAAAGACTGCAATGAGTCTTCTGACAATGACGACCTAGACGATGAACAGGAAGAGCCGCTTTACAGATACTACGTCGAGGAAGAGATGAGAGAGAAGAGAAATGCTCGGAAGACTCTAAAGCCTCGCTTATCCATGGATGAGGATGAAAGAAAGTGTTTGAAAAGTCCACGGCACCTAAACAGCAAGGCTTCTTCAGTGCAGGAAGATGTGGAAAATGCTCCGTGTGAACTTTGTGGGCTAACAATCACTGAGGAAGATCTGTCCTCTCATTATTTATCCAAACACATAGAAAATATATGTGCTTGTGGCAAGTGTGGTCAAATACTGGTCAAAGGCAAGCAGCTACAGGAGCATGCACAGACCTGTGGAGAACCCCAGGATCTGACCATGAATGGGATCAGAAATTCTGAGGAGAAAATGGACTTGGAAGAAAACCCCGAGGAGCAGTCAGAAATAAGGGACATGATGTTTGCAGAGATGCTAGAGGACTTCAGGGACAGTCACTTCCAAATGAACAGCCTTCAAAAAAACCAGTTATACAAGCATTCTGCCTGTCCTTTCCGATGCCCTAATTGCGGCCAGCGTTTTGATACAGAAAACCTAGTGGTTGAACATATGTCAAACTGCCTGGAGCAAGATCTGTTCAAGAACTCCATGTTGGAAGAGAATGAGAGGGATCACAGGCGTAAGCATTTCTGCAACCTTTGCGGGAAAGGATTTTACCAGCGTTGCCACTTGCGGGAACACTATACCGTTCATACCAAGGAAAAACAGTTTGTTTGTCAGACATGTGGGAAGCAGTTCTTAAGAGAGCGCCAGTTGCGGCTCCACAATGATATGCACAAAGGCATGGCCAGGTATGTCTGTTCCATTTGTGATCAAGGAAACTTCCGAAAACATGACCATGTACGGCATATGATATCTCACTTATCAGCTGGAGAGACTATATGCCAGGTCTGCTTTCAGATATTCCCAAATAATGAGCAACTGGAGCAGCACAGGGATGTTCATCTGTATACATGTGGAGTATGTGGAGCAAAATTTAATTTGAGGAAAGATATGAGATCTCACTATAATGCCAAGCATTTGAAAAGAACATAAGCATAAACATACTGTTAAAGCATTAAGTTGGCAGCAGAGAGAACACCAAAGCAAAGCATAAGTATAGTAAAAAATTTGAAAAGGAAAAAAAATTGAAAATAAGTCTCTTTTTTATTATTTTTTTAAGACCCTCCTAACCATAGGTGTCTATTTAGGCTCATTAAGTATAAAGCTTTGAAAAGCATCATGTGTTTAATTATTACATTTTCACTGTTTCCTAATACCAGTTTCTGTTCTTAATTTTATTGTTTTACTACGTAGATATACAAATCATTATTTTTAAACTGTAGATTAAAAGCACAATGTTACCCCTTCACTGACTGCTATTAAACAGTTCTCGGATCCATGTCCGTAAGATGAGTGCTTTAATATTTCCATGTGTTGTTTCTTCATGTGAAAATTTTAGATGCCAGCGATTAATGTGCAAGAGCATAATTGTTCGTAATCCCCAAATTAATTTTCAAAATGAAAAAAAAAACCCAAACCAACAATGCCAAGAAATAATCCTTTGGGCTCTGACTCTGCTGCAGGGGCAGAGCTGGCTGTCCTGGTCCCCTGCTTCTTGGCTTTGTTGGAAGCTGCTTCCCAGGGGTGAGAGCACATAGGCTCAGTTAACCCTTGCAGGCTCGGGCTGCTGTGCACAAGGGGGAAGGGAATTAATGACTCTTGGGATAACCAAGGGGTTCCACCACAGTGGTCGTTTTCCAGATGGGAAGTCCTAGCAGAGCTGTTCAACTGATGTTGGGCTTCTTTCACTGTCTGTACCTCTGTGGGTATATTTAACCTGCTTATCCTAACATACAAGGGAGGAGTGGCTGTGGTGGGTTGCTAGGAATGCAGTATGGCCATGTGCACTGAACACTGCATTTTCAGCCTGGCTGTGAACTGTGTCTTGCTGCTTGTGTTGGAAAGTTAAAAGCAGGGTGAGTCTGGAGATGGTCCCATTGCTTGGGACCTTAGGGGTTTTTTTGCTTCTTGTTTTCATGACACTTTATGAATGTTCTGTTTTTCAACAAGAATATAACAAGAAAAGACTGCAGAGTTTGCTCAATAAATGTAAAGATATTTTATGCCTTTTAAGATTTCTTTCTGATTCTAGCAGAGCCCTAATCTGTGCAGCTTGTCTCTTAATTTAATTGAATTAAAAAATCCTACTAAGTACCAGCTGACACCAATTCAGTGAGGCACTTTGGCCTTTGAGAGCAACTGGCTTTGACTCTTAGGCACCAGCTGTCTAAACGTTTGTTAAGTGTGTGATTTGTGATGGGGTGGAGGAAAGGATCCTAATACATAATTGTGGAGAAAACAATTAAAAAATAAAACCTAGTTGTACTTTCTCCCAGCAGATCTCACTTTATCAAAGAGGGTGGTAATGCTATTCCCACTGAGTTATGGAGGGAGGAAAGTAATTTAGATCAGCAATTAAGGCAGTTGGATTAGATGATCATTGCAGGTCCCTTCCAGCTGAAATGTTCTATCACCTCATGTGCCAGTGGTGGGGTTGAGAATAGCAGCCAAGAGCTGATGGTCTAGTCCAGGGCTTTCATGTGCTTGTTTCTGTCAGAGTTGAGTTTCATTCCTAGTTTCTTGGGGATTATGAAGGGTATCGAGTTTTAATTTTAGACTATTCAGAGGAGAGCAATTTAGAATCTCCATTTCAGCTGTTAAAAGTAGTGAGAATTGCCTTGCATTTATTCAGCTTCAAATGTGCATTAGGATTTCTCTTGGTTGGCAGACGTGTGCATTTCTGCAGTGATGGAGAAGGCTCCCCCACCAGCCCTCGGTCCTGAGCCAGCAGCTGCTCCAAGGCACCAGCTGCTTTGGGCACAGTTTAGTGGGCTTTTAGTGTTTTGCTTTAACTGCTCAGTCCTTTGTTTTCTTGTACGATGCTGAAGTCAGCTGAGTCCTCAACAGCACTGGAGCCAAAAGAGCACAGGCATGAATACATGAATACTCCAGCACCCCAGATCTGGGGGCTTCGTACACTGCTCACAGTGATTCTCTGACATGCAGTTATCCCTCAGTATCAGCTGGAAAAGCAGTCAAGGGAAGTGAAGGAGAACTGGAGAGCGCTGGGGAAGCTGGCAGGAGGGTCTCGTGGCACTGGAGGAGTGGGAAGAATGACTGGGAGAAGAGATCCTGAATGGGAGGGAGTGGCAAAGGCAGGCAGGCAGGATTAGAGCTGTGCGGTGGGAAGCAAATCCCAAAGGTGGCATGGAGGGGGTGGCTGGAGGAGTGGATAAAATGTCCCGGCTGTGAGAGCAGAGCGAGGATGACTCAGCTTGGCTGGGGAGCTGTGGGCCTGAGCCATGAGCTCACAAACGAACGCCGGTTGCGTACCAAGCACGGCCGGCCCCGCTGCCCCAGTGCTGCGGGGACACGGCACGGCCCAGATTAAAGACCTTGCTGAAAGGCAGGAGGTGACCTCTGCCATGTAAGGGATCACTCCTGAAGTCGGTGAAGGGCTAAGGGTGATTTATAGAGCCTCCTGCTCAGGATCAGGAGCCCTTGTTTAGAGTTTATTGGTCTGAACTTGACCCAAAAATGTTTCTTAAAAAATGTGACTTCCTAGTGCAAGTAGACCTGTCAACTACAGAAGTTAAATGGAGAAACTGGGAATGATGGTATTTACGTGTGCTATCTAACCTTATAAACACCCTCAATACCTCTGTTTTTCAATTATAAGCTGTGTTGTTGTAGTAGCCTTTCAAAGTAAAGTTTGTTAAACCTTTCCAACTGAACTTGAATTGATGTTTTTTCCTGTTCTAGGGAAACAAAACCCAGTGCCTTGGAGTTCACATGTATGAAAGTCCATGCTAAGGCTCACAAAAAGCATGAATTGCACTGCAGGGAAGCTTAAAAGTAGATCTACTTACTTGTAGGCAGAAAAAATCAGAATGACTGAAGTAGCCTGAGAAGTGATCAAGGGGAGTATAGGAGAACATAAACAAGTCAGCCTGGCTTGCAAGTAGATGGGTATTTAAATAGATGAGTATTTGAGATGAAATGTAAAAGCGTGCAGGGGAGCAGCATGGGACTGTTAGAGAAAAGGCCTGGAGTGACAGGAGGAATTTGGCTGCTGTGAAAGGGAGAAGGTCTGGGTGCTGGGGCAGCCTGGCCACTCCTGAGTGTTCTCCCCAGAATGGGACAACATCTGCAGGACAGTGAAATGATGCTGTTTCAGTGCTTCTTCCATACAAAAATGATTTATTGTGGAGACAGAACAAAACCAGACATGAAAAAAAAAATCAACAGCAGTTATCCTAGAAGTTTTGCTGTTACTTGAAAGATCATGAAGGGGAAGCAAAAATATTTTATTTAAGAGTTCTTTTCCTCTAATTTGTGCTTTTCTGTTGCCATAACATTGTTTCTTTCCATCTCCTTAGTGAATATTAGCATGTAAAAACACTTAAGAATCTTTAAAACTGGAGGTGTAAGCATTGCACAAGGCGTAGCCAGAAAGAAAAAGATTTGCTGGATGCCGTAAGCTGTATTTTAAAGTGATTTGCTATTCTTATTTTTGGAGGACCTCTCTGTGTTCTGTTGTTTTTCCCATTTTGGGAGTGCTATGGGCTGCAATCCTAAGAATTTTTAAGTGGCAAGCCTAGCTCTTAGCTTTCAAGATTTACTGAAAGTTAAAAAGAGGAAATTCATGAAGACCTGGTATGAGCTTTAAAATATCACAAAAGCTATTGAGCTTCTTTTTCAGTTTCAGAGGAGATGTTTAAAATGTTAATATATATATACTTGTAAATGTTTCCTGCTGACTTGTTAGTTCAAAGAGTATTTACATTTGTGTATAATGATATTTGTAGCCAACAGGTCTGTGGAGAAATCTTGATTTCAATAAATAGAGTATCATGGAATTCTAAGAATTTATGCTGTAATTAGGGATTTCTCTATGTAATACTTTCAGTTGTAAAAATAATTCAGCATATTTTTTATTCAAAGCTGTAGACAGAAAATATATTGCCCTGGAGAATGTATTAAAAATACATTGTTATAAAAGTGAATAGTTTGACTACACGATTGTATTTGAATACTCTAGTGCTAAACCATCAGGAGTCTCAGAGCTATTGGTGAGGACACGAATTTGCTCCTGGAGGCTGTGCCACCTTGAGTCCTGGCAGCCCTTTACTTCTCCCCATTAGTTTCAGCTCTCCTCTCCCCTGTGTGCCACCCTCTCCATTGTCAAAGAGCACGTACCTATGGAGCTGCACAAGGCACTGAATCAAACAACAGGCTTTTTTCTATTCCCTGTGGGGCTGTTTTTTGGCTGGATCAGTTCCCTGCTGTGATTGCCTTTCCATCTCTGTGTCAGATCTTGTGCAAGCACAATAGAAAGGGTGGCACAAGGGGAGGAATGAGTGGCTGGGAGGGGGCTTCTTTGCTGAAACGAGTTGTACCAGAACTCAGAGCATGTCCCGAATTTAACTCGGTCTCTGTCTCCCCCCAGCATCCTCAGGGAAGCTGAACTCTTATATTCATCTCCTATTTCCTGATAAGGAAAAAGGCAGCCCAACCTCTTACAAATGAGACACATCTCTGCTATCTGCCCTCTTCGTGAGAACTGGAAACCTTCCTGCATTCAGCTCATCCCACAAATATGCTCTGGAGCTTTCTTGGTGTTTCTTGAAGCAGGCTGGGTAGTGCTCTGCACCACTGGGTTTGTGTGGTTGGCCTGGCCCAGGGCCAGGAATGAGCTGGGCCCCTTGTCTGGCCAAACACCAGGAATGGCTCCCACCTTCCTCTGGTTCCTGCCCTCCAGCTGTGGAGCTCCTCTGTTGCCCTGTGCCCCTCGCTGCTTTTCTCAGTAAGGGGAGACAGTTGTCTCATTTTGGTCTAATGCTGAAAGCTCGGGGTAGTTCTCTGTATAAGTTAAACTGATGCTGGCAGTATCTGTTACTATCCCTGTGTGCTTCTGATTTTAAGTGCTTCTCAATCTCAGAGGGTTAAAAATCAAATCTTCTGACTTCCCTAATTCTCAGCTGGTTTGATGCTTGTCGCAGACTTAAAGACCTACAAGATGAAACATGACTAATTTGACTTTATAAAGTCTGCTGAAAGCTAGAAATTAGGAACATGTTTTCAAAAGCTGACATTTCTGTAGTTCTCAGCTACAAACCAGTTTTCTGTATTTTCTTCCAACTTCCAAAAAAACTCCTAAAATATTGCTGTGCGGTGTATTATTGAGACGTGTGAGTAGGCTGAGATTTTGTAGGGGAAAGATGCCAAAAAATCAGGGCACATTTTATAAATTAAGTGTCTTTTGCTACTTTTACAGCCACTTCCACAATTCTGGAATTAATTGTGATTTTATTTTTTTAATACAGAAAGACAAATCTTAATTTGTAACAGGGCAGTAGAGCTTATGACTCAGGAATCACTTCATCATGACTATAAATATTCAGCCCTGAAACAAACAGCCCATGTTCCTTTTCATGTACTTGAATGGCCAGTGCCAGCTTCATAGGAGAAATGCTATCAGATCTTTATTTGGGTTATTTTTACCCTCAAATATCTTGAAGGGTGGGGATTTTTTTATTAAGACATAAGAAAACAACGTTGTGCATCGTTCTTTTAGAGGAATGGTTTTCAGTAATTCACGCAGATTCCCACTGTAAGAGTGGCTGGAAATACATTTCTAAAGTTTCATATTAATATATTAAAGGGCACATAACAGAACTGTGAGATGAGAAATCCTCAGATGGTCCAAGGCCAGGTTTGACTGTCTCTTTTGTGTAGCCAGCGTGGCACACCTCACCCCAGCAACCTTGAGGTTCAGACGTGGTCAGGATCTTTGATTCTCTTGCAAGAAAATGAAAAGGTTTAATCCTTTCCTGTGCCTTCTGGTATACTAAAAACCATAGTAAATCTTCCTGCAGCTACAACCACAAAAACAATGCTGCATGTAGAATTTCCGGTGGGAGGAAAAAAAAGAAATGGTTCAAGAACTTCCCTCTCTGATAAAGTTCTGCTGCATTTATTGTTTTCACTCAAACTCATGTGGGATTTGCATCAATGGGATTTTGGGGTGTACTTTTTTTTGTTTGCAAATAAGACATGACTTCAGATAAATATGTCTTATAGTTCTGTAGACATCCCCAGACTCCTGACAGGGAATGAGTGCATCCCTTATAGGCTCTAAATCCTGGAAGCTGTGTAGATTGTAGGAAATGCACTGGAAATCAGGAACTGTTGTAAATCCTTAGTTTCTCGATTTGTCTGTCAGGCAAAGTGCCACCCGTGTCAGCAATTGCCAAGGTCTCTGCAGCAGCTGCTTTGCCAACACAAAAGATGCAAAAATCAGTCTTTCCCCCTCTTTTTCCCCCCATCTCCCCTGATGACAAGGTTGCTATTTTAGAAATGCATCCTTTCAGCTCTTTTGCCTTCTGTGTTTTGAAAAGGAAGATTTGCTTTCTTTCTGTTTTAAAGCAATGATTAGGGCTAAGAAATGGCTTTTCTTAATAGTTCTCACATGCTCAGTTGAACCGGCACAACTCAGTAATACCTGTTCTCTCCTTTTTAGGTAACCATCCCACTACATTGCGGGTGGTCACCAGAGGGACTTCTGCTTCTGACTCCCCAGAAAATGAAAGGGAAAATAACATATTGTCCTTCTCTCCATGGCAAAAGCCCCAAAGACCATGACAGTTTGTGGAAATGCAGATAAGCTGGCTAAAAATAGAGTTTGCTGAATACCATAAATTGCTTTTGGTTTTGGCAGCAGATACACCAGACTTCTGGTGCCGGTTACACTCCTCTTACACAAGTTATTGTTAAGCTTTTATTTAGGATGCTAAAGATGGTGCCCTGGTTTCTTCCCTGCCTGTGGGTTTCCTACTGGTACCTACTGGTAGAGTCCCAGCTTCCAAATTACTGAGGTTCTGGTTTCTAGCCACTGGTTATTGAATTACTTAGAATAAATCAGAAACATTTTAAGAGACAAAATCTAAAGTATCACTCCTTTGGGAAAAGGATAGATACAGTAATATTTTATGAAGAAGAAATACAGGGTAGGATCTCTTGGAACTGATGAAGAAATTGTCTTAGTATGTCTCACAGCCCAGGAGAGAGCTCAGATGTCTGAGCTACATTGTTATCAGGTGAATTAAATAGAAGTTGTGTACACTTACATATGCTGTAAAATATGACACTTAATACTCTGCATGCCTGGAAGTCTGAGGGTTAGCCCCACCTAGTCTGCTTTCAGATGGATTGTGTTTCACTTAGATTTTACTGGCCACTGCTGACACAGTCAGTTCTGCCAGAAAAGACAAAGGTCCTGATGTACAGCAGCTTAAAAACTGGAAAATAACTCAGTCAAGACACAAGAGATTTTACAGTAATTGTTACAGTTCTGTCAGCTTTAGTTTGTTGTTCCAAGAGTTAAATAGTTCAAAGGCAGTTTCCTTTGGAGAATGTTTATTTGATCAAGTTCAGTGTGGCTTAGACCCCAAATAGAAATACCAACTTCAAACAGAGCACTGCTATGAGAGAAGGAATGAATAGTCTGTGGCCTCCCAGACCTCACAAGCTATGTTGGTTTGTAACACAGAGTCAAAACAAAGATGTCCCTTAGAACGCATATACATTAACTCAGTGTATTTCACACACCACATCTTTTATCTCCCATCTATGTCTCTCCCTGGTCCTTTGGGCTGTGACAAGGCCACTGAGGTCCTGAATGAACGACAGTCTTCTCGGTGAAAAGCATATATGGTGTGATTGGACCATCCAAGCTACTTGGATTGTTAGAGAGTGTTAGAGGAGCTACTGCTCCTGTTTACTAAGGCTGAAGTACTACATCCTTTGGATTTTGGAACAGTGCTTATCTTTGCTTCTTGGTTCCCTTTACATTGCAGGAAGCAGGGTGAGGGAAGAACCCAGTGGGTGCTTCTCTTAGATGGGGCCTGGAAGATCTTGTTGGCTGAGGCGTGTTGTTGTTTTGTTTCTTCAGGTCCTTAGCTGGCTGAATCTTCAGACTTCTAATAAATGCACTAAGCCTTGAAAAAGCATTATTAATGCATGATGAGATACACCAAGTTCAGCCACTGAACATAAGAGTGGAACCCATGCAGATGCTGTTAGCGCAGGAACCTGGTATCGAGCCAAATCTGGAGAGCCATCTTTGATCTGTCTCCAGATCCTCCTTTTATTTGTAAACATCCAGCTAATCACAGACTTCCTCTGACTTTGATGAAGTGGAAGGAGCCGCATCCTCTGTAAGCGCTGGGAAGGGCTGGAATTCTGCAGCGGCTCAGGATGCGGGGATGGGGGTTCCAGCGCCATCTCGTGGCTCGCTGGGACCGCGCCTGTCCCTGTTCCCAGGGCTGGAATGCTCCAGTTTGCTGGGAGAGGGCGAAGCAGATCCTCCCGCGGCTGTGCATCCCCAAACAGTTCTGTGCTTAGGGCAGCTGGGCGGTTTTAGTCTGCGAGGAGGGCACAAGGTTTTATCTCTCTGATCTCCCTTCCTGTGGGCTGCAGGCTCCCGGCAGTGCCGGCGGCTCCGTGTGTGCTACACCCCACCCCACCACAGTTGGCACTGATTAGCAGTGTTTCTGCTGTCTCATCGGAAAAATGTGATTTAATATTCACAGGCAGCCCACCTTCCTGCACTCAGAGGTGGTCCCACACAGCACAGCCGATGTATTTCAGGGAGGTGGTGGAATGAAGCTCAGCTGTGTGTCTGAGTTGACCGTGATTTGGAAATGACAGAGATTTTGGACTGCAAAGTGCGGGCTGACATGGTAATGAACAGCAATGGCAAATGCTGATGTCATCTGGGGAAAAACAGTGCTCACATGCGTACTGTAGTTAGAACATTTACCTTCCCTCCTTTGTTAGTTTACAAAAAAAAAAAAAAAAGGACTTCCTAACTTCTGAGCTAGTCATGTAAGAGTTACTTTGCAATAACAGCACTGGTCCAGTGAATTCCCCTCCAAGATTTTAAGAATGTGGTAGGCAGACATACAGACATACGGCCTTGCTGCCAGAACCAGCAGTACTTTGAAGGCAGCAGTTTGCCCAAGATGTGTTTCCCCTGTTCACATTGCCCTCATGGCACAAAACAAAAGCCTTTTGTCCCTGCTGGCCTTTTTGCCCACCTTAAGTATGTGACATGGCACAGAGGGCAGATGAAATACCAGACAAGCCTGGGCCTGGCACATGCAGTGAGGGCCGGGCCACAGTGCACACCGAGGTGTGGAGCATCACTCGAGGCTTTCCTCTCCAAGGTGTGCCAGGAAATTCAGCCCTGAGCTGGCCTCGAGGATGCTTTGGCAGGTAAGTGATGCAAAGAGCTGCTAAACCTGGCTTCATGTGCAGCCTCTGCAGTGTAGACACAACCACTTGGGCCAGGGCTGCCACAGTCTCATAGAAACACCAAGTGTAAGTTATCCAGAAGTGGCACAATCATAAACTGTGTACAATGTGATTCTCATATCCAGAGAAAGAAGTCAGTGTGCAAAAAAAACCCCAATGACCCTGAGGATTGTCCTCAATAGTTACAACCATGAATTTCCTGTTTCTTGATTGTTCCTCTTGGACACAAAGCTGCTCATATTTGTCATGAACTAGTGTGGTTGAAAGAGACTTCCAGAAATTGTAAATATTTATAAAATGTATTTGCATTTAACATAAAATAAGAATTTGGGGGGTATGTGGGGGTGTGGGTGTCAAGAAAATACATAACAGTTACCTCTGAGTTAGGCAAGATAAAAAAAACACACAACCAAAAATACAGTCAAATATGAAGCAGTAAGAAATATTTCAGAATGAGGGTGTTCCAAGCTATGAGTGGCTGAGGGGAAATAATACTTGTGCAATTTTTTGAGCATCCACTAAGCCAAGCCATAAACCACTGTTGGAAAGTAACACATACAGTATGAAAACTTACTTCTGGGAGGTTTGGGAAGTGAAGTTTTTCTTCAGCAAATCTGTAGCTGTTTTGAAAACAGAAGGCAAAGGAAAAAGAAGCAAAAGTTTCTGAAACAAGATGACAACATTGTTTAAGGTCGTGTTCTGGTGGGGTAGGGGTTGAAGAAAATGTGTGGCTTTTTAAAATAGTTCCTGACTGTGGTGGGTGCTCTGAATATAACTGAAGGATGGGTATTTAGAGCAAAACCACACATGGTGAGGTGGGAGGGACCACATCATGCTAGCAAATACAGTACTGCAGTGCGGGCTTCTGACTTTTAATATTTTTCTTGCATTTCTTTTCTGCATGGCAGTAGTGAAATAGGGACTTCTAAGCTTCTGAACAACTGAGAGAACCAGATTTGGAGAAGACATGAGGAAGAACTGGTCGGCAAAAGATTTCATAAAAACTCAGAACCTCGTGTGCCAGATCTGAACTGGCACCACCTTTGCTTTTTTGACATACTGCAGCAGTCGCAAAAGGCACCAAACAGTCAAATTAGAACATGCAGTAAAAGTTGTTTTGGACTCTTCCATGTATCATAAATCTTACTTCTTTGTGACTATTACTTAGAGCTGTAAGAAACAAATCCAAAGTCTTTCATGGAGCAAACAGCCAAAAGAGGCAGATGCCCGGTGTTAAGGGCTGCAGTGAAATGAATTTGCAAAATTTCTATCCACACACTGGAGTGCTCCTTTTCTGAAATGCGTCTTCTTAGAGTTGCTGTCAACAACTGTGTAGATTTTTTAGTTCAAACATTAGAAATGTATACTCATGCACAATGCTAAACTATCAAGTGTTAAAAAAGAAAAAAAAAAGAGTAAGAGGTGAAAAAAATTCTTAAAAACTGAGGACAGAGGGTCCCTGAGAAAGGACAGGATGGTGAGAGAGATCCAGCTGACATGATTTCCCCTGCTGCCATGATCATCATTTGCAAGCTGAAGAGGACCTTCCATGGAGCACAGTGCTTGTATTTGGAGAGTAAAGAAATGGTGCTCTGGTCTTTAAAAAAGAATGGTGAAAATTTTTTACCAACAAGGAGATGAGTAAATGTAAAATAATCTTCACAGGGCACAGGGTACACTTTGTTCTGGAGCTAAGCCTTGCAAAAGCTGGCTCAAAGAAGAGAATCAGACGTTCATGTTCAGATTTGAACATTTTAAGAATAGTAATGTTTCCAGCTAAATTAATGGGGGGAGGGAAAACCCTAACTAAAAAAGCAATAAGACAGTAAATGTTCCAAATTAGGAAGCATGAATTATAAAAATATAAATTTCTTTTGCTTCCCTCAGACAACAGTGGATCAAATTAAGACATGTAAGCAGACTAAACATGCTGATTATATTCTGCTGTAGTTACATATTTTACTAATTCTACTCATGATTATAAAAGGATGTTTCATTGTTCACTATAACTGTTATCTCAAGAAGAGTCTGTCTATAATTTTATTTATAATTGGCATCATTTTCGTTACTGTTGTTACAAAGTGTGTACAATATTGTCTGTATTGCAGCTTGTATAGGGCATGTGTCTGTGCTTGCTTTACTCTTTTTGAGTTTTTAAAGTTACTATACAAATGCAAGAAAAGATGTTCAGATATCTTTGAATGTGGTTCCTTAATCTAATTACGTAGCCCCCAATGTTTCAGCATACAGATGTTGAAGGTATCAGCTCTATTAACACATAACACCTCAAACAGGTGTTTGAAAAGCCTCCAGTGCAGCACTGGAATGCTGACACTTCAGTCCCAGTGGCTGTATGGAGTAAAGGAGAGGATGGTGAATATCTGGGCAAAGCTGGATACCACTGGGGACTATGCAGGGAGAAGGCACAAGATACCTAAGAGCAAATGGGATGTGCTTTCTATAGAAAACATGAAGGACCTTAAGAGCAGGACCACCACAAAGCAGAGGAGAGAAGGGAATACATTTATAGCATCGCCTTCAACAGCATACAAAGTATAGGACATCTAGAACAGGCTGTGACTGTTCTGTAACTTAGCAATTACTTCCAGTCTATGTAGAGTATCAGTAAAGACATTCCAGGTTAGTTATCATCATCTTTAAAGCTTATTCTGTGCTTTGCAACAGTATCTTTAATAAAATACTCTTACAAATCTGCTTATTATTCTGATTTAATTCCATCTTATACCTGAGTTGATAACAGTCTTGGCAACAGGGTGAAGGTACCACCTGCTTCATCGGCTCCTGTGTTTTTCCCATTCACCTGCTAATGACAAGAGGGAAAACAGAGATGAATAATTATCAAATAATCATAGAAATGAGAAAACAAGATGAATTCATATCATGCTACCATTCAATTATTATAAAAATTGCTCACACTAAGCATATCAGTAAAACTGAGAGATTAATCACATACTGATCTCTGAGTAAGAAGTATTGGTCTTTGCCTATGTTTACACTACACCATTTATCTTGTTTAAGACTTAGTATAATTTTGCAGCTTTACAGTTACTGCCAATAATTGCAGTATATTCTTTAACCCCATCACAGCAGTTCTAGATAAAATTCCCTGTTTTCATTTCTTTATCCCCTGGACATATAGAGTATCCTTTTAATATCATGAAACAAGACCAAGCAGAGTTCAGGTACATTAACAGATAAGATTGGAATTCAGAATAATCCTGGCAAGATTCAGATGGGATCTGAAAATATATTACTTAATGGAACAAGTGCAAGCTAGAACCATACAAGTAAAGGAACAGCCGCTTAATTTCATAGAATCCTAGAATGGTTTGGGTTGGAAGGGACCTTAAGGACCATCTCATTCCAGTGCCCTGCCATGGGCAGGGGCACCTTTCACCAGACCAGGTTGCTGAGAGCCCCATCCAACCTGTCCTTGAACACTCCCAGGGATGGGGCAGCCACAGCTGCTCTGGGAAACCTGAGACAGGGCCTCACTCATCCTCACAGTAAAGGATTTCTTCCTTACATCTAAACTAAATTTAATTGAAATTTTAATTGAAAAAAAAAAACCTGATGTATTATTTTGGATCATATTCTGAAAATTGATCTGCAACACCATGATGTTGCAAATAAAAGTAAAAACTGAAATGTAGAAACTGGAGTGTCATCTGCTTCTTCAGAACCACCAAGGCAAGAGCTGGTAATGTCTCCAGTTTTGAGCATAGCACTTGAAAACTAAGAGACAAGGTGCATGCAGGAAAAAGCAGTGAATGTCTGGAAACCAAGAAGACTTTGCTTCTGAGTACAGGTTGAGTAATTTTAAGTCATTTTACGGAAGAGATGGTGGAGGGAAAACACAATGATTTTCATATAAAAATCTGGTTGCAAAGAAAAATGGAACAACTGTTTCTCACATCCAAAGTCAATATGAATAAAAATAATTGCCTTGAATTGCAAGAAAGGAAATCTTGGTTAAACACAAAATGGGACTAAATGACCTGTTGAGGTCACTTCTGATCTGATTCTGTGATTGCTGGAAAATGTTTTGCTTTAAAGTCACTCGCTTAGGACTCAGTAGAGCTGGTAGTGGCTGCAAGAAAAGGAGGCTGCAGTTAAAGGAATAAAGATCTCAATGCCTAAAATGCACAGCACACCAGTTTATCTAGTTAGCACTAGTGATACTAACTTCAGCTTTTAATCATGCCTTAGCAAACTGGCAGAAGTCTATGTAAATAAGTGTGCTTAAAAACCACTTAATTATAAAATAATTATTCCTTGAAGCATCAAGCATTAGTTTAATCAGTGTTGACAACTTCCATGATTTTATTGAGTCTAATCAATCTGAGGCTGCCTGATTTCAGTTATAAGATGCTGTAATGAGCTATTTTGTTTATTAAAAAAAAAATTAGACCTGCAAATTACATGGAAAATCCTAAAAGTGTAATCTGAACATATGGTAAAAACGAAAAAGCCAGAAGGTAAATAAAGCCACTAGGTTTATAATTTTAGGAGATCTGACTCACAAGTTTTGAACTCCTGGTTTGGCAGTATGAAATTACAGTGCCCTATATTCTGCTGTTCTGACTATTTCATTATTTCCATAGTACTGATCAGCATTTGTGTAATTTGCCAGAAAACACATTATACAAATTTGCAGAACTTTATTTGTTAGTCACAAAAACAAAGGAGCACTTATATGAGTAAAATGATGTCTTGTGGCTGCCCTTTAAATTAACAAGGAGCAGCTGTGCACAAAACCTGGAGGTATATAAATACAAAGTAAGTTACATAGGTCCCCCACATACACTATGATTTTTAATACAACACCTTGTTAGAAGAATCTTGTCATTTTATATGCTGGTAGTTCTTGTCTGAATTCCAAGTACCAGACTTACATTCATAAATATAAATAAGATGAATTTCAGTGGTGAAAAGGTATTGTGACAAAGTATTACTAGATCTTTTAATAGCAGTTGCTTAGACTTTTCTGAACTGATTCCTGTATTATGAAATAATCCATTCTCAGTGATACAATCTGATCTATGCAATTTTTGGGATAGTTTTACAAGGGAAATGAGTATTAGGGAAATGGATACCAGAATTTAAGATCTAAGGTCTTCTGACTGCCAAACCTGAAAAAAATAATTCATTGCATTTCAACTTTATCTTAATGATCCAAGTGGCTGATGTCTGATTGAACTGTAACTTGGGTTCAGTCCTATTTTTATACTCCATTGCCTTATGAAACACATGAGGGAAAAAAATCTTCCTTTTATCATGATAAAGATAAGGGTTGAGTTCTCAGTTCTGCTCCAGATACTGAGCTCTTGCTTCACTGAAGAAATCTAAATATCATCTTCATTTCTGGCTTGGTGGTGTAATGGAGAATAGCCTACAGCATATTACATAACACTGCTAAACAGGAAACATGGGTGCATAATCAATCCTAAACACAAATAAATGGATCAGAAAGAGGCCTGCCACTGCCAGAGGTGCCAAATTGCTGCTCTGGAAGTTGCTGTGAAAATATGGCTTACAGATTCAGGATGAGGGAATAACAGCCAGTGTTTTGTTAAAGAGAAAATCAGACTTGTGCTGAAGTCCTCCCCATAAAGCTCACTCTTTAATTTCTGAACCAGTTGGTTTGGCTCACCTGTACCATGATTGCATATGAAGCAACATAAAAGGGAATCATGTGGCTCTTCCCATATGAGAGGATGACTACATGCATGAGTTGGTTCACAAAGTGCTGACAAATGCAGGTTGGTAATTGCTCTGCTGAGAAGAGAAAATACGTCTAATGAGGTTTTGGAGGTTGCTCCCTCTTGTTAGTCTGGACTTTCTCTAAGGACATCAGTAAGAGGTGATGGCAAGAACGTCCTGTGAACTTCTGACTGAATAGGAATGAAAGTTAAAAAGCAGCTGGGACCTAGACATATCATTGTGCAGAAGAAAACAGCACCTGTGTGCCCAGCTGGAAAAGAAATACTTCTGCAACAACAGGCTAAACAGCCTCAGTGCAGAGACCTTTGGATTTTTCCTTAGGATGTCTCTTTACACCAGTAGCATTAAAATGGTGTGCTCATGTGTTCCTCCAAGATCTTTTCTCCAGATTTACTACAGCAAAACAACTCCCATGATGAAATAAGCAGGACTGAGAGAGTACTCTCAGGGTGAGTAGTAATCCAGTCAATGCAAACACCTCTTCAGCAGGTTACCAGCACATGTGGTATCAGCACAACTATAGCAGGGCCACACTAGTTATTGGGCAAGGAAACACCAAACAAGTTTTGCCTGGAGCTGTTGTATATATTTTGTGCCTGGGCTGATAAAACATATAGTTAAAAGCTTTGGGCCAAATAAAGAAAATGTCACTTCTAAATTGGATAATCCTTGTTAGATTACAGCTATAGTTAAATGAAACATCAGATTAATTTTGCTGCAAAGACTGTTTATTGTGTTAATCAATATTGTGTTATTTCCTACTCCACTTGTTCTCTCCATCTACTGTTTCTATAAATATGTTTTTGAGGCAGGAATCTTCTTTTTACTCTGGAATAACAGGGTCTGAGTTGGTGCTGCAGCTATTAGAACAGGTTTCTTGTGCATTATTAGTGTTCCTAAGGGACAGTCCTCACAAGGATACAAATAATAAACAACATCAACTTTTCAGCTGAAACAGAATTTATTATGCACCTCTCTTTGTATTGCTCTGGCATTTCTCCCTGTCCCACATAATACAATCAACTGAATGAAGTGGCAGTGAATTACAGGAAGAGATGGTTCAGTGATGAATCAGGCACTGGTCTAACTACAAGAGAAACCGACACCCTTCCCATCAAAGAAATATGCACACAGGATATACAGAGCAGCTCCTGTAGGCAGAGACAGCTGATGGTTCCCATTTTCCAGTGACTTCTTTTGGATTGCTCCAAGGTCAGAACCCATTTGAAAAAAAAAAAAGACCAGGATCCACAGAAGACTAATAGTTATTTAAGCATGTCCAATATGTATGGTCAGAAATCCAGGCTCTTCTATCACAAAACTACACACGTAATGCACAGAAGAGGTGGAGTTCTCATGTCTTGTAAAAAAGGCTTTGGAAAATACACTAATGGAAACAAGGATGTTTCTGAACAGGAGTTACAGTGCCTGTAATAATTGTGTGAATGCAAATCACTCTGGGAAAAGCTGTAACACGTTTTCTATGAGGCCAGGTATTGCTGAAAGCTGGGGACAAAAGTAATGAAAGAGGATTTAAGTATACAGTGACATTAATCCTTCTCTCACACATCTCCTGAAGTCTAGATGGATAGTAAACTTTTAGCAATACTTTAAAAGGAGCTGAAAAGGAGCTACTCACGAAGACTCCATATTAAAAAAAAAAAAATCTCAGGATGGTGTTTTGCCCTCCTTACTAGAACTGGAATATTTTGAAGTGTTTGTCTCAGAGTATGGAGGCATAATTTGGAGAAACCACAGCGGATTTTCATGTTTAATGTATTTTCATCAAAGCACTTTCCTACCTCCGAGTTAATAGCTCCATAGCTTTTGCTAAACGTAGGCGTGACGACATCTCACATTAGCACAACAGACAAGAATTTGGAGGCGGTTCAAGAATGGTCACCACGCAGGAGCACGCAGCAACAGGGCCCCCAGAGCCCCACCGGAGCCATTCCCTGAGCTCTGGTGCCAGGGCAGGGGGGACAGCCCGGTGCCATTCCCTCAGTTCTGAGGGGGAACAGAACTCGGTGCCACTCCCCGAGTTTGGGTACCGGGACAGACACGGGGCGGGGGTGTTGTCAGCCGGCCAAGTTCGGGCGAAATAAGGCTAAACACGGGCTCGGCGGGACTTTCCCGCAGGCACTTTCCCTCAGCGGGAGGGCGCCGAGCGGTGTGAGGGGAGGCGTTCCGCCATGACAGTGCGGGGGTCGCCGCGGCGGGGGAGGGGTGGCGGCCCTGACAGTCGGGGGGGAGGCTGAAGGGAGGTGTGTGTCTGTGTCAGGGAGGGAGGGCGACATTTCTTCCTCCCTGCGACCAAATAAGGGCAAATTCCCCAGTGCCGGGCTGAGCGCTCAGGAATTACAAACACCGCACGGCGCGAGCGCCCGCGAACCCACAGCCGCCCCCCCAGCCCCCCCAGCCCCCCTAGCCCCCCTCACCGCGCGGGTCCGCGCGGG
Source organism: Emberiza elegans (assembly GCA_024865655.1). NCBI lineage: Eukaryota > Metazoa > Chordata > Aves > Passeriformes > Fringillidae > Emberiza > Emberiza elegans. Next base: position 33,546,763 of record JALJVW010000139.1, read on the forward strand.
CGGAGCGCGGGGGCGTCCCGTAGCGATCGCACAGCCCCACCCCACCGGCCCACCCCCGCCTGCCATTGGACAACGCTGCTGTCAATCCGCGGCATAACGTCATGTCAGCTGGAACTTTCTAGCTGAGGTTCGCGCCGGGGGCGGGGCGAGGGGACAGCACGGGCGCGGATTGGCTGAGCGCGACAGCGCACGAGAAAAACCCGGAAGAATCTCGGGCCCCGAGGGGCGGGCTGGCGGGTAGGCGCTAGCGGTTGTGATTGGCCAGAGCGTTGGGGGCGGGCGCTCCCCGGCGGCTCGCGGGGGCGATTGGGCAAACGGCTGTTCCAGGGGCGTCCGGATTGGCCGTCAGGGTTCTGGCAGGTTCCAGAAGCGGCAGCGGCGGGTATAAAATGAGCGGCGGCGGCGCGAGCTGGGCATATCGCGCCGCGGCGGCAGCTGGAGCGGGCGGGGTGGACACGGGCGAACAGCACCACAGACAGCCGACACCATGTCTGCCAAGGGCCCGGCGATCGGCATCGACCTGGGCACCACGTACTCCTGCGTGGGTGTCTTCCAGCACGGCAAGGTGGAGATCATCGCCAACGATCAGGGGAACCGCACCACACCCAGCTATGTGGCGTTCACCGATACGGAGCGGCTCATCGGGGATGCTGCCAAGAACCAGGTAGCAATGAACCCCACCAACACCATCTTCGATGCCAAACGCCTCATCGGCCGCAAGTATGACGACCCCACAGTGCAGTCAGACATGAAGCACTGGCCTTTCCGTGTGGTGAATGAGGGGGGCAAGCCCAAGGTGCAGGTGGAGTACAAGGGGGAGATGAAGACCTTCTTCCCAGAGGAGATCAGCTCCATGGTGCTTACCAAGATGAAGGAGATTGCTGAGGCCTATCTGGGGTGCAAGGTGCAGAATGCTGTCATCACGGTGCCAGCGTACTTCAATGACTCCCAGCGCCAGGCCACCAAGGACGCGGGCACCATCACAGGCCTCAATGTGATGCGTATCATCAACGAACCCACTGCCGCCGCTATCGCATACGGCCTGGACAAGAAAGGAACCCGGGCTGGAGAGAAGAATGTCCTCATCTTTGACCTGGGAGGGGGCACTTTCGATGTCTCCATCCTTACCATCGAGGACGGGATTTTTGAGGTAAAGTCCACGGCTGGTGACACCCATTTGGGTGGGGAGGACTTTGACAACCGCATGGTGAACCACTTTGTGGAAGAATTCAAGCGCAAGCACAAGCGTGACATTGCTGGCAACAAGCGAGCGGTGAGGCGGCTGCGCACGGCTTGTGAGAGGGCAAAGCGCACCCTCAGCTCCTCCACACAGGCCAGCATTGAGATTGACTCTCTCTTTGAGGGCATTGACTTCTACACCTCCATCACTCGTGCCCGTTTCGAGGAGCTCAATGCTGACCTTTTCCGTGGCACCCTGGAGCCGGTGGAGAAGGCTCTGCGTGATGCCAAGCTCGACAAGGGCCAGATCCAGGAGATCGTGCTGGTGGGTGGCTCTACCCGCATCCCCAAGATCCAGAAGCTGCTACAGGATTTCTTCAATGGTAAAGAGCTTAACAAGAGCATCAACCCAGATGAGGCTGTGGCTTACGGTGCTGCCGTGCAAGCAGCCATCCTCATGGGAGACAAGTCTGAGAACGTGCAGGATCTGCTGCTGCTGGATGTCACCCCTCTGTCCCTGGGCATCGAGACGGCTGGAGGAGTGATGACTGCTCTCATCAAGCGCAACACCACCATCCCCACCAAACAAACTCAGACCTTCACCACCTACTCAGACAACCAGAGCAGCGTCCTGGTGCAGGTGTACGAGGGTGAGAGGGCTATGACAAGGGATAACAACTTGCTGGGCAAGTTTGACCTAACAGGAATTCCCCCAGCACCCAGGGGAGTCCCCCAGATCGAGGTCACTTTTGACATCGATGCCAATGGTATCCTGAACGTCAGCGCTGTGGACAAGAGCACGGGTAAGGAGAACAAGATCACCATCACCAATGACAAGGGTCGCCTCAGCAAGGACGACATTGACCGCATGGTGCAAGAAGCAGAGAAGTACAAAGCAGAGGATGAAGCCAACCGGGATCGGGTGGCAGCTAAGAACTCCCTCGAGTCCTACACTTACAACATGAAACAGACAGTGGAGGACGATAAACTGAAGGGGAAGATCAGTGACCAGGACAAGCAGAAAGTGCTCGACAAGTGCAAGGAGGTGGTGTCTTGGCTCGACCGCAACCAGATGGCTGAGAAGGAAGAGTACGAGCACAAGCAGAAAGAGCTGGAGAAACTCTGCAACCCGATCGTCACAAAATTGTACCGGGGAGATGGAGGGGCCGGTGGTGGCTCCGGTGGCCCCACCATCGAAGAAGTAGATTAAAGAGGACTGAAGTAAAGACTGGTTTATGGACAGTCACTCCATTCTTTGCTTTGTTTTTTTTCTAACGTTTAAAGAAAACGTCCTTGCCGATAACAGAGTTTATTCTGTTGGGTGTGTATAAAAGCAGATCTGTCAGCTTGGTTTTGATAAGAGGGAAGGCACGTCCTGCTTTATAAGGTTAGTAATAGACAAATGTTGTTAATTCAGATACAGCTGTTTGTATTCTGGATGTTTGTCTCTGTCTCTTCTAAAGTAACCACTTGACTGTTGCAGTTGACAAGTTTCAAGTTATGCATGAAAACCTTTACAAAAGATGAAAAAAAAATTTGCCAAGTTTGGCTTCTGGAAATTTTGGTAATAAATAAAATGTTTTAAAAGCATAAATCTATCCTCTTTTTTCTCTCTGTGAAGGGGCAGTAGTGGGGTGGTGGGGGGGTGGGGGTGAGGAAGAGCTTTCTGCTGGTGTCTGTGGCTCTGGGGGGTGACAGCAGTGGGGCAGGGGGGTGTTGGGCTCCGGAGGGGTGGCTGATGCCCCTAGTGTGGCAATGGGAGAGAGTATGGGGGCTTCCTGAGGGAGCCCCAGCTTGGGATGGCTGCTGGGGAGGGGGTGTCTGGTGTTGCAGCCCCCCAGTTTGCTGGCAGAGGCAGTGGGACTGCAGCTCCTGGGATTTTCACGGCAGGAAAAATCCCCTGGAGTTGTGTGCCGGTGCTGTTTTGGGGCAGGACCTGCTCCTACCTGCAACCGGTGTCTGGGGCTGCAGTTCCCAGCTGGGGAATGCATCGTGTGCCTGTGGCTGGGAGAGAACAGCGGGGAAATGAGGACAACAGAAATAGTCCCGCTTGGCCGGTGGTGGGGCTCGGTAAAACAGAGGCCGGGTTGTGGGCAGCTGTGAAGTGCTGAGTTATTCTTGGGTTGCTTGTGTGCTCGCTGAGCTTTCAATACTTTACTGAGTGTTTTTCTCCTCTTCAGACAATCAAAAGTAGAGCTGGGAGTGCTGAGTAAGAAGGTGGTATGCTGAACTTAATAGAATAGGCAAAACCTGTAGTAGTTAAACTCGTCTGGCTTTGCTGCAAACTGTCTGCAGAGCTCTTCATTTGTATAAGAAAGCAAAAAACCTGGCAGGCAGCTTGGGAGTCCGAGGCGCTGCGAGTTAATGAGCTCTCCTGCAGCAGCCTGATGGCACGCACATTTCGGACTGGCTTGTCCTTTAAGGGAAAAAACTGCAGAGCAGTGGGCAGCTGAAGGGAATCGGCTGCCGTGTTTTGGTTTGTTGCTTGTTTGGATGTCAGCAGCGTTGGTGTCTTGGGAACCGTGGTGGGTGCTGCCCTGCCAGCTCTCCCCACTGCAAACAACTTTTAGGACTTTGATTGCCTAAGCTTGTAGGTGATGTGTATTTAAAAAAAAAAATCTATAGGGAAGGGAAGTAACAATTAAGTTGTTTAGTATTTAATAACCAGCAGAGATGTAACACTCTGGTTTACTACATGGATTTCTCTCAGCTTTCCAGGGCACTCACTGACTGTGGTTTTCTGTTCACTAGATGCAGAAAAGGTTGCAGTCATCACAGGGGAGAATGTGAGGCTTGTAAAAAGCTTGTTTGATAGCTGTTGTTGCAAATGACTCAAAACCACTTCAGGTTTATGGAGCAGCTTTCAGGTAAATGTCAGTGCCATCACAGTGAGATTGGAGAAGTCGATTGCAGCAACTTCAGCACCTGCTGAGGGCTTCAGTGAGATCTCCAAAGGCAGCAGTCAGGCTCCTGGTGTTCAGGTACACAGCACTTTCCTGCCTGTTTCCAGGTACACTGCCTCCTGATTTCCAGGCTGTAACATAGAGAGGGCCCCTGGGAATGAGAAGGTACTGTGACTTTTAATTTTATTTTTCCCCTAGGAATAAATAGGTAATGTGTTTATGAATGGCACTAGATTATCTGTAAATGAAAAGTTGTTGCTGCAAACTGTAATACTTTGTCAGATAAACTCTTCTTAACCAAAATCCCACTACTATGGGATGACAATGAGGAATAGGTAGCACCCATTTTTGTTGTAAATGCAGGTTGAACTATTTTTTTCTATTAACCAACCGGTAATTGCCCTTGCCACATAGTTTCCTTTACTTTTGAGCCCTTGGTTTGCATTCCTCAGCGTCGCTTCCCAGTTATTAAACACAATTTTTTGTTATTTAAGTGTCTTGCAGAGCTAATGGAGCTAAATGCACACAGCAGACAGTTTGTCCCATGCCTGTGCTGTTTTCTGTCCTTCCTCTCACCTCGGCCACTGCTGCTCTGTGCCTGTTCCAGCTGTGGGTTGTCAGGGAAAAGAGAGCAGGGATGTGGCATCTCCATCTAGATGGTGAAAGTGGCTGAGGACAGCAACAGGTTAACACTGGGAGAGTTGTAATTTTTTTTTTTCCTACAAAAGAGGTGTTTTTTTGGTGTGATACACCTAAGGCTGTGTGTGAGGTATGTAAAGGATTGGAAACTTGTGCTGACTTACGTGCTTGGGAAAAGATTTGTAGTCTCAAGGCACAAAGTAGCTTTTCAAATATGTGAACAAGTCCCCAGAATGCAAGAAGCAGAAAACTTGAAGAGCTCAGAGCTAGATTCCTTGCATTCATTCACTTAGTTTATAAAACAGAGAAAAACTTCACGTTAATTTTTAGTATGTTGTACTAACTGCAGAATGAATTCTGATCCTGTTAGTGGAAACTTCCCACTGACTCCAGTGGGTCTCTATTCCCCCCTCCTCTCCCCAGTTTCTTAAAGAAATAAAGCCAATTTCCCAACTGCTGCTCCTCATTTGCAAATAGGTGCATTTGGTGTATCTTTGTCCTTCTGGGGAGCCATTGCACATTTCAAATGAATTTGGCAAAGCCAGGAAAGTAATCTTGTTTAAAATCTGCAGTTTCATTGCTTTTGCTCTCAGCGTCTCTCATCCTGTGCATGGTCCTGACTCACAGGAAAGCCAGCTGCTCCTGTCAAAATCCTGGGTTGGCTTTCTGAACTTTGCCACGCTCCAACAAGGCTCTGCAAGAAAGACAAAGCCCATAAGGGAGAATGTAAAGTGCTTGTAACTTCCTAGCTCTTGTGCAACTCCCGTATTAACTTTTGATGGCTCCATATATTTTTCTGATTGAGTTTGGATGGTGTTATTTCAAATAGAGCAACACCCATGGCATTAACACTGGAGAATTTAATCACCCAAATTAAACCCCTCAAGCCAAGCCGTGTCGCGCTGCAATTCTCCACCGTAACTTTGCAGGGGAAAGAGCCAAAAAAAGACCAAGCCGAAAGCATTGCTAAAACCCCGTGCAGTGTGAGAGCCCTCGGAGGGAGCTGAGGACAGGAGAGCTGTCTGAGGGCAGCCCATGGGAGCCAGGACGTGCTCGGACAGGCTGTGTCCACCCAGCCGGCCCGGTGAGTCAGCCCGGCCCCGCCGCTCCGGAGCGTCTGTTTGAAGTTGTGCACACAGACAGGCTGCAGCCCTGCTCATCCCTTGTGATACCATCTTCAAGGCAGGAATGAATACATCCCAGCAGCCTGCCTTTTATCTCTCGGCAGGCACTGCGTGCAGCCCTGCAGGCTGGGGAGCATTTCTCTTGGAGCTGCCTGTCATTTGGGCTCTCCTTGAAGGTTTGGTGCAGCCAAGGTGTACTTCATCCTGAGATGAAGGATCTCAGGACTGCGCCATAAATTCTGTCTTCCCCATTGTGACCCACTCCTGCAGATACATAAGAGGAACAGGAAGAAAGAGAAAAAAATATTCAGGAAATGCACATTTCCAGTCTTGGCATTCACATTAAATGCAAGGCGTCACATTAAAAAACATGGGCTTACACCCAGCATGCATACTTAAAGTTCCTTTTTTTGTCTTGTCAGTGCAGGGTAACAGTATTTTGAACTTATCTCAAAGGTGTTCCTCGTTTCTCCTCCTTGGCCCTGTGCCTCGCATGAATTTCCCTTACTGTGTCCCTTCAGGAAGCACATGGTGGTCTAATCAAGCTCTGTCAGGTATGCTACACCTTGGCACTCGGGAGTCCTGGGATGTTAGAGCAGCAAAGCATGTGGATGCTCTTACAGCAGCAAAATTACCTTCTGTAGTTGTTCATCACAGGAAAGTTATCACCCCTCCCTACCCCACAGCGAAACAAGTTATGCTAGTAAAGCCTCTTTAGCACACCTATGTGGGTCAGGTATCACATCTCTCTGCTGCTCTCTTCCATGTATTTATGCAGGCAGAGCCTATAGCACAGACCTGCCTCTGGAGCAGATCTTGCTTGCAGCAGCGTGGTGATTATAGAGTTGGGCAGGCCAGCATTTCCAGATGCAACAACATATTTCACTTCCACATATGAAATGGCAGTATTAAAACCCCCTGATCCACCCATTTGCCTTTACTCTCTCCTGCATCAAGAGGGTGGAGACAGAGACAAGCTGGCTCACCTTGTCATCCCAATAACAGCACCAGACAGGAATTTCAGAGATGGGAGAAATTTCCCACTAAGAGCCAACCCTTTTTTTTTGTAGTCTTAAAGAAAATTTAGAGTACAGGAAATTTTGGCCTCTTTTCCATCACTGAAAATATTCTCTCTCACCATTCAGGAATTGTTTTTTGTGTGTTAGACTTTGCAAAAGTTGACAGATTTCTGTTGCATCCCAGACCAAGCAGTGTGAGGTTGTTCTTGCCCATGCTTAGGTAGCAGTTGGAAGCACCTGTACTTTACCTGCTGGAGCAGTTAAAAATGCAACTGCTCCAAATTATTTGCAGTTCAGCAGTTAAAAATCTATCTTGGCTAGGATTAAGGGGACAAAACCACTTGCAGAAGTGGCAGTGCTGTGTACTTTGGCAGCACTCTACAGAAACCTCTATGGGTTTAGGAGGTCTTGGTTGCCTTTCTATATTCACTGCCAAGCATCATGAAATAATTTCTGTCAATCCTTGTAAGAGCTGCTGCACAGTTGCACTGACAGTCTAGCAATCACACGTCATGGATGAAAGCAGAATTTCTTTTTGCCAGGCTGTATGTAAAAATGTACATATATTTCCTTTCAAAACCATATTGCTCAATTGGAAGACTCCTTATTTCCCTGCTGAAGACCTCATTCATTTGCATTTGTGTTTGCAAATGTTCCAAACAAGCCTGGTTAAAGGCATTTGATGGGAACTAGTCCTTAATCTTACCCCCAGCACTACAGGTGGAAGATAACTAATTTTAAAATTCTGATAACATAAAAAGTCTCTGTAATCCATGAAAAACTAAAAGCCAGTTTTTTCTGCCATAATTTCCTTCAAATTTTCTTCAAATGTCACAGAATTGAATAGAGAAGATCTTGTCTGTAGCATTTCTATATTAAGTTTTCACCTTTCCCCCCCTATTTCTGTAGCAGGGAGATGGTTATTATATCCTGAGAAGAACTAGAAATTAAAGCTATGACATTTTTTGGTAAAGTTCGTAGATTTCTGACCACCTCAGAATAGAGAATCAAAATCAAAATTTTGAAAATACCTTTTGAGTGTGAGGTACCTTTTACTTCTCCCTTTCTGTCAGAGGCACTTTAATAACAAAAGGTCTATTGTTGGGAGTGCAAGGCTGTGTGAAAAGGGCTGACAACTGCTCATGTTCAATAACTCATCTGATTAAAACCATGCAGGGGGAGTAATGGCACGAGGAGTTCGGTAGAAGAATGTGCAGCTGGTTTTTGGCTTTCCAAAATCAACTAAGGGGAACTCCTGGGTTCCCCTTAGACTTTGGTGTGGACTCAGGAGCTGGTTCTGCCTTTGCCTGTCAGCACCTTCACCCAGGCTGGAGCTGTGGATGTGGCTCTGAGGGCTCTGGTTCTGGGCAGGCTGGTGCTGGATGTGAGGTGGACATGGTTCCTCTCCAGAAATTACACTGCAGCTACCAAACTGCCCTGTGCTTTGGGTTATCCACTGTTCAAATTGCTGAAAACAGGGAATTAGGAGCTTCCATGTTGCACAAAACTGAAGTGAAAAGCTGCACCAATGTTCATGGTATTTTGCCCAAGGGACAGTATTTATTCCATTCACACAGCATGATCCAGTTTTTAATGAGCAGGCAGAGCACTTGGCAGGTAAATGGTGTAGTCATGGACAGTACTAGCTACTGTGAAATGGAAATCTGTGCTTGTGTGTCCAATACAAACAGTAATGCCCACATGGAGTCTGGTATTCCCAGAGAAACCAGGGCTGACATTTAACAGCCCCTGGGAAAAGAGGAGGAAATTAATACAGTGGGTATGGGAGACAGAGGTTTGACACAGCAAGAATAAAGAGGCAGAGAAGAGGTGGATGACTGGATGGTGAGTCAGTGATATTTTTGTTGAGTTTATGCATTTGTTTACTTTCTGGGTGTGATACCCAAATTAAACATTAGATATACCTAAAGAATGGGTACATCTACATATTGTTGAGTGTTCTCAGCTACTGGGATGCTCATGGACACACAAACACCACAAGAAACAATGCTAAAAGAAGCCTATTAAGGGTTCAAGGTCAGTTGTTCAGAATTATGACAATTGGAGCAAGCCTGTTGCTTGCTTTCTTTGTGCTTATGCCTCATAACCCAGTTTTTAATTATGCACTAACAGGTTTTTTAATTTTTTTTTTCTTCTGCAGGGCACCTGCCTCAGCCAGTGCACACAATGGGCAGTGTGAGCTCTAAGAAGGCAGTAGTTTCTGATTCAACACACAACTTATTTAGCTCTGAAGAAGAATTCTTGCTTAGGACGCTGCCTGTGGAACTCATCGCCATCACATCTTGATTGCTTCACATTATCTATTTAGTTTTTAGCTCTCAGATGTGTATAATTCCCACAAGAAAGAAGGAGATAAATCAGCAAAAGCCAAATGCCATTAGTCTATTATAGCATCTTCTACTAGAAATGCCAAGCTTTTTCAGAGAGCTTAGTGTTATGCTTTTTGTGGACTGTTCAAAACAGATTTCCATTACAGAGGAAGGTTTCTCTCCCCTTCCTCCTGCACTTCAAACACTGACACAGGTAGCCCTGGGTCTCTGCAACACACCCCTTACTTTTGCCAATTCTTTTAGCACAACTTTTACTGAAGTCAAGATGGGCCAGTGGTCTCCTGAGGCTGATGACAGCCCTGCTCTCTAAAAATGAGCCAAAAAGCCATCAGTTCCATCCATTCTCTTTCCCCCTGAGCCTGTTTCTACAGTGCTGCCTGGCTGCCATGGATGAGAGCTGAGGTTGTTCTCAAACCTGCTTCTCTCATCCTCTTAAATATGTAACTTGGCTGCCAAGTCATAGATATGCACTTGGCAGCTGGCAATAGCAACTGGAAACACAACATACACAAATGCAATTGTATAAAAAAATGGAAAGAGATGGCTGCAGAGAGCAGAGCCAGAGAGCAATTTTCATTTTCAGGCTGTTTTGAGATCTTTGCTTACCTCTCCATGGACTGATTCTGTTTGCATGGATATGCCTCTAAATAGTACCCACAAGAGAAAAGATGCAGTGTTTGAAAGGCTTTGGAAATAAAGGAAGTTAGGGACCGTTTGCTTTATGGAAATTTTCTTTCCCCACATTGTGTTGTCCATTTGTTCTTCCATGTGGTCATGAACACCTATGATACTTTCAGGACTTATTCCCTAGTGAGCAACTACTGCAAAAATTGTTGATGCAGTTTTTAAGAGGTGGAAGCACAGAAAATCTGTCTTACTGACCTGACCTGTTTTAGATTAAGTATTTTCATCCTTCAAAGTATAAAGTAGTGCAGCAACATTTTCTTAGATTGTAGCTGACCTGGTCTGCTGCAAGGTGTGATCCTTCCCTTGTCCCCTTGTATTTATGTGTATGTCCACTGGCCCATGTCTGACTCCACCATGAACTGATAGAAAATGCTAACTAAACAAAAAGCTTCTCATTTATTTTTGCTGGATGACTTCTTTTGACAGTTTAGGGAGCCGCCTTGCTGTGGGGTCAAAGAAAAAGAACCATCACACAGGTAAATGATGGGAAAATTTTGATGGGATCAAGAATGCTTCTTCCATTAACAACTGGCTCTTAGGCTGGTTTAGCTGTAATATGAAACCTCACCCTTGATGGAGACTTGACTTCTATTGGCAAAAAGTGCTTTTGTCAGCATAACTTGTACCAATTTTGGGTGTCAACTAAGAATACCAGTTATACACAACACTGACCTGCTGTGAATGGTGTGTGAGAGATTCTCTGCTTAAAAAACCAAATGTTTCACAATATCCCAAATATTCTAAACCTCAAAATCATGCCCTAAAGTGACCTGCCTTAATATATGGGAATTATTTCCAGGCGCAGCTTCCAAAATGTGAGCTGACTGCTCATGTAAGGACCTAGGTTTTGCCACATATTTGTGACCTGATACAGTTTGAAATCTTGTAAAGCCCAAAACTAAAGTGTGTTTAACATTCAGAGTGCAGCTGAATGGGAATTATTAATATAATTATTAATATATGGGAATTATTTCCAGGTGCAGCTTCCAAAACGTGAGCTGACTGCTCATGTTAAGGACCTAGGTTTTGCCACATATTTGTGACCTGATACAGTTTGAAATCTTGTAAAGCCCAAAACTAAAGTGTGTTTAACATTCAGAGTGCTGTCACTACCCATAACAGAAGGACCAGGCCCAGCTTCCCTGACTGCTGCCAGTTCTGGGAAAACCAGGAAAATCTCTGCAGCTCCTGACCATCAATGCCACAATGAGCATTAATAAATGGCTGTGGAGATGTTATCAAATGGAACAAACTCCTTTCCCTGTTTGGACTAAAATGTTACCCAGGGAAGCTGCTTAGCAGAGCTGGGAGGAGCAGAGCACATTGGCCATGAGTCCTGGTGGCCAGAGCAGGCTGCAGGGGAGGCTCTGTGCTGGGATCTGCAGTTCCTAGGGGACAGCAGGTGGTCACTGCTGTAAGCAGGGTCACCCCTTCACGCCCAGCAGTGTCCTGGCAGCACTGTGCCCTCTGTGAGCCTCCCACCGTTCGCAGCTCCGTCCTGTTTGTGTTTGCCTCTGCAGCAGATCCCGGCGACCACAGGAGGCCCCACAGGTGGGCAGGACCTGTCCTGCTGCCCCAGCACAGTGGCTGGGACACTCATTCAGCCATTTGCATTAGTGAGGAGCACCTGGGATGCGTTTTGAAGACACAGGGGTGGAATTTTCTCCTTCCTGTGGTGTGCTGGTAGGTCTTGCTGTACTGGATTACCACCTTTCCTATTTTTCTTTCATGGCTCATAATCCCTTGTGTGTAACATAAAGGTACAGCATTTGCGTGGGCCTTTTCATCCAAGAGTGGCAAAACACTATTAGAAAGCTGGAACTGAAGACTAGAAGAGGCAAGCTGAAATAACCACTTTTTGTCAAAGGATTAGAGCCATGATTTCCTCATATTCATCTCTGTGGTCTAACCACCACATGGGCCGTGGGCTGCTGACTTGAAATTATTCTGTTGTCCCATATCCAGCCTCTACTACCAAATTAGATTGAGTAAGAATCTCTGAGAGCCTTGTGGCTGCCTGGCTGAATAGTACCTGGCAAAAAGTCACAGGAAAGCATAAAGTTTCACTCAGTTTAAATTTGTAGGCAGAGGTATTTCAGCAATAAGAGTCATTTTGCTTTAAAGGTGACCTGCAAATAATAGTTAAGGGTTTGCAAGTCTGTCTTGTTAATTAAGAAAGGAGTAATAGACCTCATTTATTTCCAGGGGATATTTTTGTTTGGAATTCTTAGAAATATATAGATGCTGTAAAATGCTGTTTCTAGTAGTTTTGTCCAGTGTTCCCTGAACAGTCTGTCTGGTGTTTATTTAAAGTTCTCAGAATATCAGGAGCATGCATAATATATTCCATCTTTTAGCAAAGTTTTCTTTTCTCCTGATACTTACATTCTACAATTACATAAATATTATTAAAAACCCACAAAGCAATGTATTGTTTAATGCCTGGTTTCATTTGATTTCTCAGTCTTTTCAGATTCACTGGCAATCAATGAACTGATTCCTTTTGCAAATTTCCCATTAGTTATTCATTACCTGAAAGACAAAAAAAGAACAAATACACATTTTTCTCTCTTACACAGGCAACCTTTGAGAACTTCTGTTGCAATAACTCACACACAAACAATATCTAGGGGAAAAGCAGGCTTAAGACTGATGGAAAGTGCCCAATATGCACAGAATTTGCATTATAAATACTTTTTGTTGGTCTGAGAACTTGAACATAGATTTATGACATGCACTCTCTACACTGCTTCCTTGCAGAGGATAAAACTGACTTGAGGTGTGTGGTACTGAAAAGCTGATACTAACACCCATGAATCTGGAAGGTAAAATAATGATGTTTGGTTTCAAATTATGCAGCTTTAGGCCTTGATAAATACAGCAGTTCCAAGTAAATTCAGTCCGGTATTTTTTTTACCCAAGCATCAACTGCAGGACAAATTCTTACATCATGTTAATGGAGTAAAGGAGAAATACACATTTACTCCATACTCCTCTCAAGCTGAACTGCAGAGGGACAGCTAAAATTGTGTATCCTGTGTCAGAAATGTGCCCCACACCCTGGGGCAGCCGTGCTGGATGCGAGGGCCAAATGCCACCCCAGGTGTCCCTATGGAGTGATGTCCCTGTGGTGTGTGTGACTCTGCGGTGGTGGGCAGTGGAGCACTGCAGACCTTTAGGGAAACCACAACTCTGCAGGGGAGAAAGTGCACCTGACTCTGCTTTGAATGTCTGTGGCAGGTGTGGATTAGGGCATTATCTGGCCTTTTAAACCATTACGGGGAAAAAAACCCCCCAAAACCTAAAAGCACCCAAGCTATCCCCCCCTGCTCTTCTCTCAGGGACAGGGAGCCAGTGGAGTGCGGCAGCAGTGGGTCACCCACGCTGCCTGCTGCTGCCTCCTGCCCTGCTGGGCATTTTCCAACCTTTGTCTGGCTGGAGCCTCCCCAGGCTGCTCCCCTCTGTCCTGGTCACACAGCCACAGCAGACACCTTTCATGGCCTGTGCCTCAGCAGCTTCAGCCAGCTTCTCCACTGGGGTTGGGAATGCTGCTGGATCTGCCTGGCAGCTCTCCAGGGAGAGGTGTGGGCTCTGTGGTGACCTCTGCCTCATCTTCTCTCAGTGATCCCAAAGAGCTCTGGAATGGAACAGTTGGCATCTGAAATCTTCCTAAAGTCACTTGAGACACTGCTGGAAGGGTTTACCTGTCACAGGGCAAATGGGGCAGGAGGCAGAGCAAGAGAGCCCCCAGAAGCCCCTTTGTTCTTTGCTTCTGTATTCTTGAAAGCAATATCTCACAATGGCCTCACCACAACCCAAATATTTTCTTAGTGTCAGCTAGAGGTCGAAATAGATATATCTTCATGTTCTGGGATGTTGACCTCTGCTAGTACTGCTGCTAGTAATTTAAAATCCTACTGCTGCATGCTCATACTCTGTATTTCAGCTCCAATCCAGCAGCTCAGGAAAACCTCAAGGAAGGAAAAAATGCTTTCTTTCAGGAAATGCATGTTAAGACATTAAAGAGGTATTTCAATTCGACTAGCTTAGCTCAAAAAGAAACAAGATCATCTGGGTGGGAATATTTTCACCCATTGTCTGAGGATCATGTCTGAACAAAGCACATGAAGCAGGAAGCCAGCTGTCATTTCAACAGGGTGGATGAGTGGTCTGAACACAAAAACAGAGCCAGACATGCCTGGTGTTGAATGCTAGCTCAGGCTCAGCCTGGTCTGACTTTGGTAAAGTCATTCAGCATCTTTGTTGCTTTTTCCAGATCGCTCACAATGAGGTAATAATTCTCATCTACTCCAAAGAGTATTGTGAGGTAATTAATTCATCTGTGTAAGGCACTTCAAAGATTAAATTATTATTATTGTTATTAATTTTATAAATTCACAACATGGTATAGCTGACTTTCATCCATTACTTAAAAACTCTTTGATCTATATAATACAGTTGCAACTTATTATATTAGCAACTAAAGGAGCAACTTCAGATGCAACCTTAGAGGTGAAATGTCCTGTTTCTCTCAACATCCCCAGCCTGATTTGTAGTTCTAACAGTTGAAAGTTAGTTCAGGATACCTGCCAAGCACATTTCACTGCTTGTCCCTTTGAAACTGAGTGCAATGAAGAGAACATGTGCCAGGCAGACAATATTCTCAGACGGGAATGACCACTGTGTCCTTGAATGTTATATATTGGTCAACCACCAGCATCTTCCAAGAGGATTGCAGTGCCCTGCTCCCTGAGAGAAGGCTGGCTGACAAAGGAGGGAAATTGCATAGGCTGTCCAGGTGGGTACAACATGAATAGGTGACGTTGGATGATGTAAAATATGAGTAATTGCTGGTGTTTCACATCAACAAGGCATTGCCTCTACAACTTAGAAAGCTCTTTTTGCTGACACTAGCAATTTTTTGAGGAAATACTGTTTTTCTCCTCTGTATGCTTTCAGATGCTGCTCTGCTTTTGAAAGAAGTGCATGAGTCACTTCAAATTGCCTTTTGTAGCTGGTGTGAGGCATGTCATGTAGAGTTCATTTTGAGAATTTTGTGTGTAGCTGGATGTGGAGGGACTGCTCTTCTGACTGAGAGAAATATCAGAGGTTTAAAATCTTTCAGCTGTGTGGTTCACTGAGAAACAATACTGAATTCATGTTGTCTTGAACACGTGCAAAGAAATAATTTTATCACCTGTTTGGAAGCTTTCTATTCTGTTGCCTAAAGGAAGGTGAAGTGCAGAAAATAAATATGTTTCTTGGAAATAGCTCTGGTAATACCCAGTTCAGTCCACTCTTCAGCATGTTTATTGGACTGTCAGTAGCTCTCTAAAAACCTTCAAAGTCCTAGTGTGGGGTGGAGTGCTTGCTACAAATAGGTCTCAGCCATTTTGCTAATATTTGGTATAATGCAGCCCTTGAGCTGAGACTTTGTTCTTTCTCATAATGGTCTGGTGCTGTCTCTATCTGCAGATCTTCACAGTGACCATTCCACCTTCTACTTAGGAATGAGAAACTAGATGAATTCCTCATGGCCCTCTTCTTCTACTTACCTTTGCACCTGGGAAAATTGCCCTGGAATCACCTGGAAAAGGAATGCAGATCCTTGATTTTGTGAGTACATTAGGGGTATAAGTACACAGAGCTTGCCTCAGCAAATCTGGAATCATAGATCAGTCTTTTGGGTCAGAACCAGAGGGATTCTGCTTGTGAGGAGCTGCTGGCTATGTTGGGATATATGGGATACTACAAAAACCCCTTGGTCTCACATTTTATGTCTCCCATCTCCCTGTCCTCTGTGTCCTCCAGGGCATAGGCTCCTCTGGCTGGGGAGAGGCAGATTTTCTGGCAGGGTTTGAACCCTGCTTTGCCTCAGCCCTTCCCTGAGTTCTGAGATCTGTTGTCCATGTGCCACAGCATCACCACAGTCTCCTGCTCAGGGTGGTGGCAGGGTCCAGTCCTGCTGCAATGGGGCCACCAAATAATCTGGGTCTACAAGGTGACTGGAATAAATAATTTCTACTATCACTGATGTTTAAATCTGTGTGAGTCCTCTGGATCAAATGACCATCCCTTAATGCCCTTTCCCAGTATTAACATTAGCATCCAGACATTTCTGCCTGCAAAACAGAGCAGCAAATAGTCACAACTGAGCCTGCTGTGAGTTAATTTGTGCTGTGGGTGACACTGCTTTAAGACTTCATTTCTAAATACTTTGCAAAGCAGGTTCTGATGACTCTTGGGTGCTAGAAACATGTTGCAGCATGAGGAATAAGTGCTAGGAAAGCAGTTCCCAAGTTAGGGTGTGTGACCACATTTGCTGCCTTGCAGAGTGGAAGTGGGGATGCCAAGGGAACAGATCAGGAGCTGCTGTGTTAGAGGGTTATGTGCCTTGGGAGAAAGCACTGCAGAATTACAAGCTATGATTGTAACAAACTTCTGTGATTTTTTGGAGTCTAATAGTTTCTGGAATTGGTTCACCATTCTCCTAAATCACTTAATGATTACTCGCTTCACAGTTCATGAAGCCTTGATATAAAGACAGGCAGATTTATCTGGATTGAAGAATTGAGTGTGGGAGGATTGGTGTCCCTAAGAAATCGATTTGTTCTACATCCATAAATTTATAGATGTTTCTTTCATTGCTGAGGAACAGATTATAAATAAGGAAAACCATCAGCACAGTTCAGCACGCAGAGGTCATAGACTCAGCTGAGGTGCTCTGGGCTGCTGTTCACAAAAGATTTCCTTGCTCCTGGCTGGTAAAGGACAAGGAGGCCCCGCCATGGGTCAGGACACCTCACTCTGTCATTGACTGGTGTGGCAAATGCAGCAAGAGACTGAAACAAAGGGGAGTTCAGACCTACTGCAATATAGGGTTGTGTTTCCTGGATCAAGGGACCTCTGGTTAGCAGGGATCAGCTATAAGCTGCTGGATAAACCCTGTCAGATGAGACTTTTCAGTGCATTGTGCCATGCAGTGCTCTCAAAGTGAGTCCTGCTTATTGGTAGGAAACATATACTGAGTACTGTCCTTTTCTACAACAGGGCTTTATTTAGATTCATTACCATCCCTGAAGAGAAGTGCTTGCTTGTCAGGATTATCAGAATGGAGTGTTAAGAGAAGATTAAAGAACATGCACTTACCATGCAGAAACAGGAATTCAGGATATTGATCTACTGAAGTATAAATACAAGTAAGGAAAACAAAATTACAAAAGGCAATTTTAGGTCCTATTTAATGTTGAAGTTCAACCTTAATTGTTTTAGTGTCTTAGCTGAATTGGAGAAGCAGGGGATGTTAGTCATGCTGTGAAGAGCTTTCTGGTATTACACCTTCTTTCCCTATTCAAGACCTCCCATTTCTTCTTGTCCACACGGTCTAATTACAAACTTACATGTGATATATTTCAAATCAAATGCGTCAAGGACTGTCTTTCCTCTCCTGTGGAGTAAAATTCTGGAATGATCTTCCACTGGAAAGTAGTGGGGGCAAGCAAGAAAACTGCTGTGTTTCTGAAGGTGGAGTTCTGAGAGCTTGTGAAAGAGATTTCGTAACTACAGAATAGAATTGGAACAACACAAAGTTACACTTGTGATAAGAATCCTGGGGTTTGTGATATGCTGATGTATTTGGGCAAACGTGAACGAAGATTGCACAGTCATTTGTTTTCCTGTATCTATCCCACATAAATCCCATGCTCAGGGCTGCTGCTGGTGGCCTGCTCAGGGAGAAAACTCCTCCCCCTTCCTCCAAGATATAATTTAATTTCAGAGGCTCTCTTGCTTCCCTGCATAGTGCTGGCAATGTGCCACCAGGAGAGACAGGCTGGAGGCAAGACATGCCAGTGCCACTTCAAGTTTCTCCATAGTGATGCCTGTAATTTGCTCCCAGTTAAATCAACAGACAGATTACTTGGAGACAGGGCTTGGTGACCCACCCAGCCCTCATGCTCACCCATGACAGGCACATCCAATGCTGTGCAGTCCTCCAGCAGCTCTTCTTGCAGGCCCAGTGAGATAACCTAACGAGACAGAAAACAAAGCTGGCTATTCCTGCTCCTCATGGTGTCTTTGGGGGTTCCTGCCATTTGGGCTGCCTATTTGAGAGGCTTAACTCATCTGTTGGGTCTAATTTTTTCCATAATGAGCCAGACTTGATGGTCTGAATAGCTCCTCAGCTGTCTTGAATCTAAACCACTGATACTTGTAGAAGTATCAGAGTCCACAGTCCCTCAAGGGAGCACCTCAGACCATCCAGGCTTCAGAATTTATTCCTTCTGTGCATTAAACTTTGGAAAATAAAGTATTGGAAGGGGATCCTGTCAGAGAAAGTCAGGATGAATCTGGACATCTTTTGCTTCTTGTGACTTTGTCCTTTGTTAATGCCCTGCTGATTCTTTTGGAAATCTTTGGTATTTATCCTGAGGCCTTCACGAATTTTTTTTCTAGACTCAGGAAGATCTTGTAAAATAACATTAAAAACAACTAACCAGTTTTCCAAAGCAGTGAGTATGAGGCATTTCCCCACTGGAGACAGCTTGGGAGGATTCATCTCTGAAATATGTGACTCTAAGAACAAAAACTCACCAGCAGTGGATGAGACATGAATGGAACAAGGGCTATTATTTCTGTCCTGCATTTTCTTTCTCCTTTAGTTTCTGGTTCTGCTTCCAACCCTTTCATGTCTTTTGGGGGAAATCTGCTGAATTTTATTAGCAATTATCCTTGAGAAGCCCAGAGTAATTGTTTCAATTTATTAAGGAAGGGTTGGGTAGGAAGCTTTAGAGCTGGAGCCCATCAAGGAAGGGCAGATAAAACCAATTCCCCCGTGTGTGAGGAGAGACTGGAAGCTTCCAGGCCAGCAGCGCTCCCAGGAACTGGCAGACAGTCGGGTGGATTACAGGGGAAGCAGAGGAAATAGAAAGCTCTTTGGTTTGGAATTTCCTTAGTGTTTGATGTGAATTGGTTTAAAATACAGGCTCGCAGTGTCAGCCTGTCCTGTTTGGAGGCGCTCCCGAAGGCTTCCTGGGCCTTTTTGAAGAGCAGTAAGTGGTGACTCCGGGAGAGCCAGGCCCACAGCTCGGGGCTGACAGAGTGACAAAGGCAGCCCTGGGGATGGATCCCTGCCCTCAGGGCCCCATGCTGCCTTCAGGAAGGGCTCATAGGCTGTGCAGGATCAAAGACAGCAGCCTGGCTGCCCCGTATGTGCTGTGTGGGTAAGAAAGGCTGTCTGGGCCCAGGCCCCAGCCCCTGTGGCCTCACCATCTGAGCCATGCTCCAGAGGGATCCCTTCATGGTGGTGTCAGCCAGAATGTTGGTTTGGGTGCCTAAAATCCACACCAACTTCTCAGGAACAGTCACTCTTTCTGCATCTGTATTGTTCAGGGCCCCTTCCCTGAAAACCTTGTTGCCTTTTTGTTTTAAAAAGGACTGTGATATTTTAGAGAAGATGTGTTGGTGAAGTGAGGGGTGTCCAGGCCTACCTGGCCAAGGTGTACTGTATCCTCATCCCCAAGGAATGGCACAGCAGCATCACATCGCCAGGGCAAAGAAAGCCAGTCCCTTGTGGGGACTCTGTCAGGGGCCCCAGCAGCCCAGGGTCAAGGCCTCTGTTGCATGACACAAGTAAATGCAAGGACAATAAATGTCTTGTGAGCCAAGGGGTCACAGAGACCTATGGGATTACGAGACAGAGAAGTGTCCTGATCTTCCTGCAGCTCTCTCATATCTCATAACCAATTCCAAAAGTGTTTCTGGTGAGCTGCTGACAACTGATTTGGCCACAATGAATTGCAGCAGAGCTCTGGATACCAGACTGGAGAGCTGTAGCCCTGGCATGCAGAAGTATTGATGAAGACACAGAGCAGAAAACTTTAATGGACTCAATATGAAGGTCAGCAGGGAAAAAATCAGTGCAGCCCTGAATCTTACCCCTGCCTCTTCCACTTAATCTTGAAAGCAAATCATTGGGTGCCTGCTGGTTGCCATTCATGCCTGCATAAATTTTCTCTTCTGCCAAGTCTGAGATAGCACAAAGACAAGTCTGGCAAGGGAGGGAGACAATGCTCCTGAAGGGCAGCAAGTGCAGGGAGGAGAGGTAGGAAGGGGCTGTGCTTGGGCATTGGAAGTGTAGGATCCCCCCTCTGAGTGGAGAAGGTGGTGCATGGCTATTTCAGAGTGTGGAGACCAACCAGGCTTCAGCAGTGATGGCCCCAGCCATGGGCTGAAAGGGAGACAGACTGATAGTGAGATTTAAGAAAGAATCAGAAGGCGGAGAGGATGAGAGGGTGTTTGAACAGGGAGAGAAACTAAGGGAATGATGAGGACAAGAAAACAGGTGATGAGGATGGTGTGGTTTAACCCTGGCCAGCACTAAGCACCAGAAAAAATTGTTAATGGAAGGAAAATGTAATGACAGAGAGATCATACACTGTACAAGTGCTAGGGACTCTTTCCTCAGCCATGCATGTCCTCGCACAATATTTCCTTTCCCTGGCAATACAAAGGAACAGTCTCCACACAGCACTCCAGTCCCCTGGGATCCTCTCAGAGCAGTTTCATGAAAACTTTCAGTCACCTGGTGTGAAACTGCTGCCAGTCCCCCAGAGGAGTCACAAACACGCACCTGCCTTCCTGCAGCTCTGCTCCAGGCAGCCTTGCTCCTGGCTGGCTGGGGGAACCTGGCTTTCTTTGTAATCAAGAGGAGAAGGTAACCCACAAAATGATGGAGTCAAAGGGGGCTGGAATTGCTGTCCCAACAGGGCTTCCATACCAAAAGGTGCTGGACACAGAATAAGAATGTGTTTCCTCTGGATCCTGACACATCAGCTCTTCACCAGGTACTGTGGGAGCAGCCTTCTCTGCCAAATTCTTGCTCCCAAATCCTGATGAGCAGAGTCAACCTTCTCTCTGGTTGCACAGGGAGGGTCATAGCAGCAGTTCATTGCTTATTGGGTGGCCTTAATGTCTGTGCTTATCTTCAGCTGGAGGAACTTATTGCAATAACTTGGATTTAAGAGCTGGGTAAAATGGGCAGGCAGTTAGCTCTGCTGCCTCCTCAGCCACTCCTGCTCCTTGCCTTGAGACAAGCAGGAGATCTAGTGGTGAAAACCCACTAGCATGGGAGTGAAAGCATGTTCTTGAGTATTTCTATCCCAGTGGGGGTTGGAGGCTGGGCTGGGTTGGGATGTTGGTGTCCAGGCTGTGGAAAGACCCAGGCTGGAAAAGAGCTGTGTTTTAAAACCCTCATGATGTAAGGCAGGTGCTGTGTGAGGAGAGGGCTCACTGAGTTACTCATACAGGGTGGCTGACTACAGCTGCCTTCAGAGCTAGGCTAATGCTGAGCCTGTTATAATATAGGGCACTTCCCATACCGTGCTGCAATTATATAAACATAATCTTTTCCAGGCTGACTCATTCCAGCCTTAAATGTTATCTGGATCCTCCCAGACCATTATATGAACAGCCAAGTACAAGAGCTGAAGGATACAACTGGTTAACACTCTTAATTATAAGATGGTTAGGAATTTTTTGAGCATACATGGGTTTGGATGAAATGGAAACTATGGGGAAGGTTACTTTTGATGAGTTATTTTTTTTAACATGAAAAATGTTTAGATTAAAAAGCTGAGACACTCTTGATGGTGTATCAGCCCCAGTTTTGTTGTATTTTCTTATAACCCAGCTATGGGTTCATGGTGGTATTGAAGCTGTTGCTTGTCATTCCAATTCACCATAGCAACATTTTAATGAAACCTTATACTATGTTGGTAAAGTGCATTCTCTGCCAGATCTGCCAAATGTTTGTGTGTTTATATGAAATTATTGATGTTTCACAGAAGTGTTTTCCCTGAAATTGTAAAAAGGGATGCTTAGGTGGAGATCAGCTTAAACACTTACATGATTTGTAAAATTCAGCATTAAAATCCTGTCTTGACACTGTTCCAGACTGGAATTTGAGAGTTCCTGCAGACCTGTTATTTGTATATGCTAGCATTAATCCTTTTGTGCCTCCAATGGTAAGGAAGGAATAGGTGTGTCTGGCTTTCTCCTTTTAAGTTATGAGGATTGTGCAACCTTTCTGTAGTGCCAGTTTCCTCATGGGCATTTGTCACGATGGGAACAATACAGAGTGTTCCCAAAGCTGCAGCAATGGGGCAAACAGGGCTGTGCTCCTCTTTCTTTTATGTATGAACTCACCCCATCCCCTTCACAGCTCTGAGAAATCAATATTGCTGTGTCAATTCTAGAATAAATATTGTTATGTCACTAGAAGCCATGATGCTTTTTGCTCACTCTTTCAAATTTCTTACAAGTCCTGTCCTGAAGCTTGTTGCTCCAGGATGTTTTCTTGACCCTTTTTTCAAGTTTTCCTAATTAGCAACTGTGCCCTAGACATGGGAGGTGCCTTCTAGTTCAATACTTATTTTAGGAAACTTTACTTCACTCAGGCTTAGTGCCTCACCTCAGGGAAGAAAGCACTGGAAGAAAGAAGGGTGAAGACCCCTGGCCTTCTTTGTCTCTAGTTATTAGTGTTATTTTCTGTTCCTGGCTTTTACATAGGTTTCTCTGCTAAACTAGGAGCTTAGTTCCCAGACACCACACAAGCTGTATACTGTTAAAAGGAGAATCTGGGTTTCATATTTAGGTGTAAGTACCTGGGGTCACTTTAGGTTTCTGAAGACAGAATGCTGCTCTTTACCAGAATTCATAAGGAACTCAAGTCATTGGAGTTGTTTTGGGAGTTTTCTTTGGCAAAGGGCCATGCTGTACATGCAGAGTCAAGTCTCTTTTTCCTTGTATGTATGTGAAGCATCAGAAGGATTGTGGCTGGTGGGAACCAGGTATGGAGATACGTGGTTTTCTTGATCGAAAAATCAGTAAATAGAAGTCCAGGGATGGTAAACAGAGCTAAAGGGCTGAAAGGTACAATCTTCACTGATGTTCCTGGGGTGATGGCAGCTGGGAATCAAGGTCTTGATGTTATCAGGAAGGTAAGGGACACATGAGGAGCTGGTGAGCTGATGTGGAGACAGGCTTTCCTGTGCAGCTGGCAGGACCTGTGGGGATCTCTAGGTTAGCAGGGAGAATGTGCTTGCATCCCCATGAGGGTGAATTGTGCCATCTCCAGGAGAGCAGAGTGGCTGCTGGGATGCGCATCACCCTCTGCTGAATGGCCACTTCCATGAGGGATGGTCATTTGGCTCTGTGTGACCATCTTGGGCTCAAGAGGGTGGTGACAGCCTTTGGCTTCCACGGGGCAAATTGCTGCTTCTTTAACAAAGGCCCTTTGTTGTTCTTGGGCATGTTTTACATTTCTTCTTGGAGATACATCAGGCACCTCCTTCCTGGTTTTCAAGTTTTTGTCTCAGTGTTGTCCTGGCTTTTTGCCCCAACTCTGCTTGTTGCTCTTGCAGTGATGTCAGGAAGAGTTTTTTATTGACTTCAGTGGGAACTGGGTTAGATCAGTGCTGACCACTTTTGAGGGGCCTGTGCAGAGAGCTCAGTCTAGAGAGCATAGCAGGGGAGCCTCGCCTGCTCATAACAACCAGCTTTGTTCTCTGTCAGATTTAATTAACTCAGCCATACAGTATTTTGCATTTTCTTCTTCTGAGGCAAGGCAGAAGTCCTGTCTTTCTCCTGGACAGTGGGTCTCTGCGTGCTGCTAATGAGGATCTACCAGCAACAACTTTATTGCCCTGGTGGAATGCCAGCTTGGCATAGCCCCATGAGTCATATTCAATGCTCTGTTCAGAGAACTGAAAGGACAACTGCTGCTATTAATTTTGTGCTCTTGTTTGCTGCCTTAGGAGAAAAACATCATTGCACAAAGATCGGAGCTTCTTTGAGGTAAAAAAGTCACAAAGATAAACAGAGAGTGTGCCTGAATGTCAGCCCAGAGCGTGTCCCTGCCTCGCACACACACCCAAGTGCTCCTTTCCTTTTTTGTTCCCCCAGTCAATTATTTGCAGGGCAGAGTGCATAGAATAAAATTTGACCTCCAGGGCCTGGGTGTCCCTGTAAAATACCATCTCTTTGCCCTTCAGCCCAAACCTTTCTCCCTTGGAGCCCTAAGCTGGGGAGTTTCAGTCCCTTGGTGGCTCTTGGACTCCAGACAGTTCCCACCACAGCTTGAGGTCCCTCTGGGAAGTCTGCTCTACAGATTCTTCTCACCATTGGCCTCATTGTTTCATCTCTGTAGGTAAGAAATTTTACAGTCTTTCATTTCCATTGCCCTTGGTGACATTTCTAGATGGCAATAAGCTCCTCTGGCCTGCCTCATACAGCTCCAGCATCCATTTGTGAGACTTGCCATGTAGCAGAATCAGCAGAATCAATACAGAATTTCTGGGCCCAAATTATACTTTGTACTTCATAAACTGGGGAGCTTTTCCTTGAAGGAGTGGAACTGTGGATTTAGTTCCAAGGATACCCAGCAGTCCCAGTGATGCCATCTTTTCAAGAACAGACTTGGTAGAGATCAGATTCCTAGGGAGCTGATTCAGTTTATGCCAGGGATGACAAATGTTACATAGGAGTGAAAAGCCAGATTTTGTTTTTTTTTTAATCAGCAAGCAGACACTTGGAGGTGAGATGCAATGAGCTGGTGTTTGGTAGTGATATTTTCTCTGATAATAATGCTGTCATTCAGGGTGGGGATCATCTTGTCTGCCTGCAGCTGCCTAAACACTCTCTGTCCAGTCAGACCATGCCTTCAGCTGCCTCAACAGCCACTGTGGAATAAAGAAGCTCAGCCAGAGGGTGAATTGTTGCCTCTTGAGAGAGATGTGTGTGATAGGAGCCTCCACAGAGTGACTCATCCCATCAGTCTCTTTCCATTGATTATTGAGGGATACTGAGTGATGATCTTGGGTTAGACCAGCCAAGACTATGCCAAACTGGTCAGAGTTGAGCAAGGTGGAATCCATCTGAGCTCGCTCTGTTTCTAGCTTCATCCTCTGCATACCTTTAAAAAAGCAGTGCTTTCAAATCTTCGCTGGTCCATGTATGGATTTGGTAGTGCTTTAAGGAAGGATGAAACCTAAATCTTTCTCACAGGGAGAGGGGCCACTGGACTGAGGATTTGGTCTGCACAGGAGGAACAGGAGGGTAGGTTCTGGGAGGCCTGGGAGAGCCTGAAGCTTGCACAGATAGTTCTCTTGGTTATCCCTGGCAAAGCACCTACCACCAATCATAGTGCTTGTTTAAAAATCATATGTTTTCTGTGGAAAGGAAATATGCCTTAATATAACTTAAGCAGAAATTAATCAAAAATTCTGAAAATCAAAATGGGGTTTGTTTCCTTGCTCATGATTCATTCCAACTTCTTCAGTCTTCTTCACTTTTAGTTTTTAATAGTGTTCTGATCAGAAATTACTGATATACTTTATTACAAAAAAGTAATTTTGTTGCTACATTGTACTTTAGACATACAATCATTATGGTAATGGAAGCAGAACCTTTTTTCCTGATTCATGATAAACACAAAATCTTTCAGGCCTGGGTTTGCCACAGGAGAGGAATTCCATTTCCCATCCAGCTGTGGTTAACAGCAGTATCACTGCAGTGCTATTAAATGCAGTAACTCAGGACTACTGAGTTATCAGTAAATCAGTTTTGCTCTGTTGAAGTGTATGGAAAGCTCCCTTTAACACTTAACTCTTCTTTTGTCTGGAAATGAGAAATTAAGAATTGCCTTCATGAATGCTACAGCCCTGCACATGCAAAACCTTTGGCCATGTCTCCAGCACATGACCAGTGAGTCTGGTATTTCTTGAGAGTGTGAAATTTGCTACACACGCTCCTGTAATTGTTCTGTGCATGCTCTGGGATAATCAGGTGCATCCTGAGCATCTTGGCTTTATACTTTACACACAGAGTCATTTAATTGGTATGCAGGGGAACCAAACTCTCAGGGAGCCTCAGTGGGATGTCTGCAATCCATGCTGTGTGCATGCTCACTCCAGACGTGAACACAAGAGGTTTTCAAGGTGCTGAGGGTACAAGCACGGTTATTTGCTTTCCCCTGGGGCAGAGCATGCATTCTCTGCTAAAGGAGGCAAGGTTCTTTGCTGTTTTGCCTAGGAAACATTACAGACCTGTCCCCCCTCTCCCGTTTTTCTTTTCTTCATTTTGTCAAGCAGATTAACATGATGTTTTCTAACAGGGCAGCACCAGTGGGGCTCATTGTAGAGAGTTAAAGTCCTGGATGCACACACCCCATGGGACAGTGGAGGAGAAGAGGAAGAACAAGAACAAGGATGAGTGGTTCCTGTACCCTGACAGATGACTTCAGTTTGCCCTCCTGAGAAGCCCCAGAGGAAAGCTGAGCAGGGGCAGCACTGTGCTCCAGAGAGCAATGGCAGAAGGTGGCTGCAGTCAGAGCAGCTCACAGCAGTGGTGTCTGTGGGACAGCATGGTTTCACTTTGCTCAGTAAATCACTTTGCAGCTTAAGATGCCCGACTCATTTGTCACAGCTGGGGAAGTCTGACACAGTCTGGGCTGGGTGACTGTGAGATCTAGGCTGTAATTCCTGGTCCTTCATCTTAATGCCTTCGTCGGGCCATTTTTGAGAAGATTATGTTCCTGTCTGATTTTGACAACTGCTTTGACACCTGCAGATGAATATGATTATTGATTTCAATGCCAACCCTGTTTTTCTAAAGAGTTAGCAAAACAACCAGGAGACATGACTTAGTAGAGCCAAAAAATTGGTGAAATTTTGCTTCTGAAGGAAGCTATTCTATTCCAGAATCTCTAATATATTGTGTTCACTTGTTGTTTTTTTAAATTTCCTTTCCTATCTTTTTTTTTTTTCCCTTAGAATTAACCTTAATTATGACTATTTTATCTATAAAACTATCTGTACCTGCCAAATATTAAAATGTTAGCATGGAAATTTTAGTAAGGATGAAATTCTGACTTGGTAATAGCTGATAAAAATAAATGGAAAAATAATGGATTTTTAAACAGTGGAAAAAAACCACAGGTGTAATATTTAATCATTGCTAAGAAGAGAAATTTGACACATTAGTGCCAGTTTGGAAGTTTTTCAGTAAAATATATGAATGCAGAATAAGAAGAATACAATTATTTTACCCTTGCAATATGTGGTTCAGTTTTTAAAAGGATGAAAATTTGCAGCACAATTATGATGAGAAATGTACTTCTTCTGCAGTAACCCATAGCCCAGGGACTGGATCACTTCTGTGGGATGGCCCTGCACTGCCTGATTGAGGCAGACACTTGGAGTGCAGGTTCACAGCTAATACTTAGACTGGCACATGTGATATTAAATGCCTAAGTAGCATTGTGGCCTAGGCTTGTTTTCCACGTGTCAGGTGAGTTCTTTTACCACTGGATGAGGCTGCTGTGGCCTGCAGCTTCTCTTTAAGCTTTTCATTAGACATCCGTTCTGGTACACAGCAAAAATATTTAAATATGACCTCTTAGAAATTTTTGGGAATGGAAACCTTCTCCCAGAGAAGAATAAATATAAAAGATATATTTAGAACTGTGTGTGGCTTCTATATCTTCCTCATATAAATGATAGTACACTCTTTATTCTCTGAGCAACCTGGTCCAGTGCAAGGTGTCCTTGCCCTTGGCAAGGGAGTTGGAACTAGATGATCTTTAATGTCCCATCCAACCCAAACCCTTCTGTGATTCTATTCAAAACTAACATTTCTAGGTTACACCTTCATTACAGGCAGACAGGTTAGCGATCATATGATCTGAAAAATGGTGGTGAGATGCTGAGTTTTGGCTTCTCTTTTCTTCCTCTGTCAAGTCAGGACTGAAGCTCTTGAGACGATATTTCACATTCAGGCTTAGGTGTTTATTATTTCTTATCTGTATTACAAGTGGTGAGTTTTACAGCATTCTACTAACAAGCTACAAAATGGCTAACTATCTCTTGTTACAAGTTGTTTTAAAGGCTAAACTATCCAATTAAAAAAATTACACCTAAATTATTTTCACTTTTAACCCAATAACTGATCACTTGAGGTCTGCAATGCGGACTGTTCTGTCCTATTACAAAATACCACCCGTGAAGAAGGAAGAAGAAAGGAAAGAAGAACAACCAACCACTGCCCTAAAACCTCCATCTTCCCCCATTTATATTGCTATATTCTAAAACCTTAAACTCTAAGTCTTCCACCCAGTGATATTACAGACTTCCAATCAAACTACACACCCATAATCCCAGTGCTATTAATCAATTTTGGAAGCCTTCTCCACAGCCTCATGTCAAATATAGTATTTTCTGGTGGGTCTGTGCCCTTCAGCACAGAAAGTTTAAAATTCTCAACATCCAGGACTCCAACAGTGAGACCTTGAGATGGGGCTTTAGCTGCAGTTTTTCTGTGTCAAAGCATGTGTGAGTGGCTTTCCCAGGTGCATGGGTGACTCCTGAAGGTGCACACCTGGTGGGACACGCAGGAGGCAGCTGTGCTGTCACTGCCCTGTGGCAGCATGGTTTCCACGATGCAGACAGATGCAGACAGATGTTGGCCGATACCTGGAGCTGAGGAAGGCTATGGAACATCTTCCCCTCTTAGTCCTGGGAGAAACCTGTCAGCTCCTGCATGAGGAGTCCTCTGTGTGCCAAAGGACAGGTGCCACTGTGTCCCTCTAGCTGCAGCACAGGCCCCTCGGGGACCTGCACGCTGACATCCCAGCACGCTTGTCCTTGCAGAAGCACCTTGCTTTGTCACAGCACAGCAACAGACAGTGCATGGAGCCTCCAAAGGTACAAGGGCAAGGTGTCCTTTGCCACCTGTCTGCAGGGCAATGCAGACTGTGGTATGTGCTAATAGCTGGGATTTGTTATTAGTGCCTGGGGCAGAGATTTCACAGAGTTGCGAACTTGGCGGTGGTGGGCCCGGGATGACAGGAGGAGACCAAAGGGTGGAGCACACACTCACGTAGGCAGCAAAGCTCCTGGGAGCAAACAAGCTTTTTGTGCATTTACCTGCAAGGTCCTTGTCAGTGCAGAGAGGAGGGAGCGCTGAGCAGCTGCTGGTGCTGCTCAGGAGCACTCAGTGAGTACTCACACTCAGAGATGATATTCAACATGCTTTGTTTGCCCCTCTTCAGATTCAAGGCAGGCTCCTCGCAGGCTCCTTGAAATAGTGAACAACAAGGGACTGCTTTTTTTGATGCCATTTTCCTTGGACAAAAGGCAGCTCTAGACCAGGCAGGGTCTCAGTTACTTCTGTCTGCACCTAGAACGTATTGGCTGGCTCACTACATAGGAGTTACCTGGTAAATCTTCATGGTCCTAGTAAGCCATGGTTTAAACACTGCTCTCACCAGCCAAGTCCTCAGCCATGGCTTTGCATCTAAGTTTTCTGTGGTAATCTAACAACAACCTTGAACTTTTCAGAAAGGGTTGAGAAATACCTTGAAGTTCAGGTCCTTTAGTCAGCAGAGTCCTTTCCAGGGCTGCCTTCTCAGCAGCAAGTGTCTGCTTATTCTGAGGTTATGTGTGTCTAACACAGAACCCATGCTTGTTTCAGCATGTAAGGAGGACCTGGCAGCCTTTCACACATGACAGTGAGTCACCCTTGAGCAGGAGAGAGTGAGTCAGAAAGGGCAGTTGACAAGCTTTATTTATCACTCTCCTGTTATTTGGCCCAGGAGAATTTTATCCTGAAAAACCCACCCTTGCTAATGATAGGCAGAGCTCAGACATATCATATGACTCCTGGCTTCCTTCCCCCATAGGTTTTACACGCAGTTTCATATAAGAAAATCACGACAGTTGGCTGCTTCCGAGAATTTTTATTTTTCAAGGAGTTCTGAACGTACCAGCTGTATTGGAATAACTCTCCTGAGCTAGGGTCACCCTAAAGAGAACAAACTGAAATGCCTCTGAGTGATGAAAAGAGCCTGGGGGCGTTTACAGAGTTCCCATTTACTTTCTTCTCTTAGGGCTGCTTTGCTCAGAGCCTAATTGAATGCTGCTAGCACGGCCTGGTGTCTTGACTCTCTTTTGATTATGGTTCTGCCACTCACAGGCTCCATATAGGGTGTGTCAGGCTTTCCAGTGTAAGTATCTATTTTCAGAAGTTATATGGCTCTGTTGTAGAAATTCATTTCAAGCTGAACATTGGCAGGAGATGTTGCAACTCAGAAATGGAAAAAGAGACAGAGAAAAGAAAAAAAATTCTGCCTGATAATTAATTAAAGGAAACTCTGTCCTTGGGAGCTTCAGACTTTGCAGCTGTGAGAAAGGGGGCAGTGTAGCAAGGGAGGGCAGCTGGATTTGGGGTGACCATCATGGGTAGTTAGGTGTCTTGAGGTCTGAAAAAAAGTGAAGTGAGCTCACATCCATTTTACTTGTATTGCAGGTGGGTTTGGAGCAGCAGCCTATGAAGGCAGCACCCACTGTGCTCAGCAGGTTCTCTGTGAGCCAGCATGGCAAGACCTGGAGGTCCTGCAGGTTCCCTGTCTCCAGTCTGTCTGGTTCAGACTGTTCTTCTTGTCCTTTTAGGGGCCAGCACCTGATATACATGGAATACCAAGTCTGAACAGCATATTTTTCTGTGCAGGCCAAAACCAGCTTTTCATCAGCAAAATAACAGTATTTGTACATTTTTGCTTGTAATCACAGAGACATTTTAGTAGTGCTAAGCTCTAGTGAGACCAGTGAACTAACACTTCTATCTGTGTCAAGGAATGTGGCTTTTGTCCCTAAAAATGGGGACTCACTGGGTGCTGATCCCACCAGTGTTTCCTCCCCGCTGGGGGGGAAAAATGTATTTTAGCTCATGCATTTAGTTGCCCTCACAGATAGACAAAGCACTCTTTGACAGAGCTCTAAAGATGCTTCTTACTGCTCACGTTTATTCTGTGGTTTGTCTCCCTTATCCTCTCAAAGCCAGAACTGCACCAAGGAAGCAAGCAAGCAAGCAGCCAACCAACCAACCAACCAACCATCCTCCACTCAAGGAGGACCATTAGCAGCTCCTTTGTACAGACACAGTAGCACCATCACTTCACTTGCTCCTCACCTGGGAATGGGTGTATTGCTTGTATTCCTTTTTTACCTGCAGGTGTACTGCAGGAAAGAGCAGCAGTCAAACTGGAAACTGGATCAGGCAGTGATTTGCTGCAGGAAAAGAAGTTGTCAGTCTGGATTTCCTTAAAATCTGGATTTTCTTTCTGGATTATCCTGCTTCCAAATATTGGTTACATGTGCTCCTGTGCTGGCAGGGACTAAGACCTTCATCCTTGAAAGAAACTGCACTGGAAGGACAAAACACAAACTAGTTACAGCTCCTGTGGCTCAAACTGATTGTAAATATCTGCAGTGAAATTTTTACAGCTTGAAGGAAAGAAACCAAACTGCAATTTGAAGAATTTCAAGATGTTCTTTTACTAATTATTCTTCCATGTGAAAGAGATCATACTAAGGGTCAAGGAACAGGCTGTAAGTATGGTGTCACTTGTCACAGCCTTTCTATTTGGAAGAGACAATGCTCATGTAAATGCAGTGTATTTCTCCCTGTGATTGTGTTATTTACAGAAGAATAAACAGTCTTTTCCCCTTTCCTTGAATACAGCAGAAATAAACAAAAGTCACTTCTGGACACAAATTCCCAAGTCTTTTGGTCCTGACGAGGTCTGACCTCAAATGGGTTCCCTTCTGTTGGCTCCTTCCTTTTTTCTTTTCTATCTGAAGCCAAAAAAAGCACATAAACCATGACTGTATCTGGGCAAGCAGGAAAGTCCTTGACTTTGTGAAGGAAATGGAAACTAGACTTTTGAGAGGGCTTCCATTGTTCATCTGTCTTTTCTCCATTGGAAAAGAATAGTTATTCTTTCTACTGAACCTGACTGGGTATGCATGACGTGTTTGTAACTATAATGGGATGTGTGGGGAATGTGGATTAAAGCCTTGCCCCAAGGCTATTATTATCATTTTCAGAGTAATAATCAAGAGATGAAGGTGCACCATCTAATTTAGGTGTTCCAGCAAGTCACATTGAGGCAGTGCCTGGATCTCCATATTGACTGGATTGGGAGACAGTGTTCCCAGTATTGCAGACCTGGATAGGCAGGGTACTGACCCACCCATTGCTCCTTTGTACTTAGACCCTGTGAGAGCTCTAACAGCTGAAGTGCTGTGATGGGTGGATATGTGCATTTTAGGAGGAGGAGGGCTTCTACAGGTACATTAGTAGTGAAAAGAAGACCAAGAAAATTCCACTGCTGAATTCCCTGGAAATGTGCCTTAAATTGTGCAACGTTGAATGCAGCATGTCCTAAATGCCACAGAGCCCCCAAATCACCCATGTGACATGGGAATCTAAATGAGAGGGTGGTGGTAGTAGTAGTGGTCCAGGAAGCAGAGCAGTCAGGAAGGTCTCTAACCTGTGGTTGTGAGGATTACAGGCTTTAAGCAGCAGTCTCTGCTGCTCCACTCTAATCTGCCACCCTTCAGGTGTGCTGTAGGAACTGCAGGACTTCCCAGCCTGCACCTCCCAGTGCTCACTCGAGGTGCTGGTGAAGGACTTCATGAGCCCCTAACAGATCGAATAAGAGTCATGGGTGGGCTGAGACCTCTCTGAAACTGATTTTACATCAACATGATCAAATGTGGCAGCTGATGATGGATCTGTTCTTGTCTCACTGAGCTGGCAGAGGTTACAATGGCAGCAGAGTGCACTGAAGGACTTGCCACTTAGGAGTTAGCAGCAGACAAGCTCTCTGAAACACACCCCAAGCAGATCTTGGATTTCTTGTTATGCTTTTACTTTGTCCTTCAATGGCTGCTGCTTCAGATGTTGCACAGTTGCTGGTTCAGCAGGTTCGTATGCACAGAAAAGCTGCCATAACTGCTTCAGGATTAATTTGGGTTTAATCAGTGTTTTGGACATGTTAACATTTTTTATTTCAACACTATTGCAGAAGAGTTTTGCTGGAGGCTACTTAATCTTCTGGAGACTTCTGGCTGGAAGCACAAACAGATTTTCCAAGCCTGAAGCAGCAGATGTGTATCTGGACAAGCAAGACACTGCATCCCCTGCTGACTGAGTACATGGAGCCATGAATGTCCTGGAGCAAAACTCACAGTATTTCTGAACCATCTCTGTGGATGATGAAATCTGGTGGAGCAAAACTGAGCTTAATGCTGTAGTGAGGATGTAACTTTAAGCAAAGTTGCATGTCCCTATAAGAAATGAAATAGACAATTTAGATCATCTCTTTGAAGAGTAGTACTTCTTCTTAATGTTAAGTCTGAACTACTGGTTAATGACAGTCCAAATGTCCCAGGTATAATTCTTCAGCAGAAGTTGTGTGACACAGAAAGGTAAGAAACCTAGCTGAGAGCATATCTGCATTAAAATAATTGCTTTCTGTGCTATTCTAATTTTATTGCCAAACAGGGCTTGATTGCTGTGTTACTATCCCCTTGGCATGAGTAGAACTATGTTACTTTTTTAATTTTTGACCTTCCCTTCACAGTCTGAAATACTGACAGTTGTGACTAGAATACCACTAAAGAGGGGATATTCTCTTCAAAGGGAAAACTGATGTACTACACTGAGCAGAACGTTGGTAGCAAAACAGAGAAGTCAGGTAAAAATCCAGGAATCTAGCTTTAATATCATGAGGAATTTACTGCTTAAAAGGGCTTACATGTAGTACAATAACTAATGCAGAATAAGAATTGTCTTTTTTTCATTATTTTGTAATTGGAAAAGATCATTAAAAGATTCCTTTCAAATAAACATCACTGTACCAGGGTGAGCAAAACAGATGAATTGGCTTTGAGTTCTGGTTTTCTCCAGAATGTTCTACTTTAAAATAGAACAAACAAAGAAAAAATGAATCAGTGGAATAGTAACTTTTTAGAGTAAAAGAACATAATTCAAGTGCTAAGCAGACATTTACAAACACCATTATAAATGCCAAAACATTGTTTTAGCTTTCCAATGAGTTCTAAATGTGAGTCTTTGTCAGTTCCATTGAAGACCAGGAACTTGTCCACGTATTGTATTTTGACAAAATGCTTCTCTGTGGTTCTCATCTGAGGTATCA
The DNA here is from genome assembly GCA_024865655.1 of Emberiza elegans. Taxonomy (NCBI): domain Eukaryota; kingdom Metazoa; phylum Chordata; class Aves; order Passeriformes; family Fringillidae; genus Emberiza; species Emberiza elegans. The sequence continues at coordinate 33,580,723 of JALJVW010000139.1, forward strand.
TCCAAGCCAAGCTCATCCTTGATGAATTAATATCAATGGTGTCACATCCCAGGAGTGTGGCTCTTTCAACATCCATTAGTGTAGGATCAAATTGGTATTTAATTGGTCCAGTTTGCAGAACAGACCCCTGGCTCTCACTCAAGTCCCCCACTGCATCAAAACATGCACATTATGGACCTGTTGCCTCCTTCTCTCCCCTCACAGCCCCAAGCACCCGCAGACCTTCTCACTGAAAATGGTGAGACATCGAGGGAACATACACAATTGACTTAGCCCAAATCTTTCTGTCATGCTTCTGCCTCTCAATGAGATAATTTATATGTTTTAGTTCCCTTGTGCCATCCACAAGTCTCTTCTGGGGGTACAGAGACCCTGTCAGAGGGGGCTGCTGAAGAGACCCTGTGACTGCAAGGGAGGGAGAGAGAGAAGAGTCCATACAGGTGCTGGTAATTTACCTGGGATCTTCATAGCTCTGAGAATGTGGCAGATGCTGGATATCCAGCACTGCTACTCACAGTGTACTCATAAGTGGGTCCCAGCCTCTCAGTGTCACCATCTTGGAGGGAGAGAGAGGAGCCCCATGGCTTCTGAAGCCACACATGCTTTTTGCCTTTCAGGGCAAAAAGGGCCCTGGCTGGCAAGAGCCAGTGCATGACAGCCAGGGGAAGGTACTGTCAGTGAACAGCATGGAGTTATTTTGGTCTCACACAATGCACTACCTTTGCTATTTATCCTTGAGTGCCTTTTCCTAGCACTGTGTTTATTTATACTCACACAGCTAGAGCCCCCTTGGTGGCAATGTCAATAATTCTCAATGCAATGGCACTTGAGTGGTGAGCAAAATGCAGGAGCTGGTCCCTGTCAGTGGCAAAGTGTCCAGGGATGACAGCACAGAACCAGAGAACTCTGAATTCTTGACTTGCTCTTACCTGGAAAAGAAAAAGAAGGAGGGAGATGGAGCTCAAAAAGGAAAGTCACGAAGGCGTCCCCATAAAGGCTTAGTGGTTTTGCCAAGAGAATTAAAATGTTTTACAAGGAATCAGGTAAGTTTATAGGAAATTTGGAGATCTGTGCATGTTAAGGGCTCCTCACCCTTACAAGGCAAAGCTGTTGGTACCACACTTCTTAAAAGTACTTCCTGAGCTCTCCCAGATCAATTCACTCAGTGCTTTAGTGATGATATTCCAGTTTGGCAAAAGGGAAATTCATTGTGTCTGACAACATATAATTTTACTCTCTTTGGGAAAAATTGATTCTGTGAGAGAGCAGATTCAACAGCCTCAGTTAATATTTACATCAAAGAAATGAGCTGGTCCTTTTACTGACCTCTGAAAAATGAAGCTGGATTTCTTTGAGCGGGGCATTTTAAAGGTTTTAAAAAATCCCATTTGGTAATATTATACAATAATCAAGGCACACACAGCATCTGGAGCTGTATACTCTGTTGGTAAGTGTGCCTGGCTGTTTAGAGTGGCACAAATTTCCTGGCACCAGTGAGAGCGATACCTCAGGGCTTTTTGAGGATTAAGCCTTGGTTCCCTCTGCTAACATTCTCCATAAAGGTCAGTTAGCTTTTCCCATGTTCCCTGTCAAACTCTCTGACACTGAGCCCCTCTCCTTTGCTAAAGATGATTCAAGCCCTGGAATATGCCCTTGACTAAGGAGCTATTTTGGTTTCAGAACCAGCTGTTTTTCTAGTACAAATCATTGTAGCTCTGATTTAAGTAAAATTAGATGAGTTTAGCTTTGATAGTAAAACCTACACCCTCCTCCCAGGTAGGTCTGTCATCCCTACAGTGCTAATGTCCCTCAGCTCCAATTCAGCCCCCAGGCTCGCCAGAGCTGTGCTTTGCTTGTTTCTTGGATCAAATCACATTCATCTCTGAGAGGATTCTTACACCTCATCCCTCCCTTCCTTCATGGTCAAAGAAATCTCCCACTTGGTCCATGTCTCTGTGTAACAATATAGGAGAGCCAACCAACATGGAGTGGGGGGCTTGAACTAAACATATCTTCATTGTATAGCTGCATAACCTGGGGTTGGCTGTATCTGGTGAGTAGCCCAAGGTAATAAAGAAAGTTTTGTCAGAGCCTGCCATTATATCCAGCTTTCCTGAATCTTAGACCCTTATCTTAGTCGTTAGAGCACCTCTAACAGCTCTTTTCTTCACTTCTCCCTGCATGTACTAATGAATAGTGCATATTTAACAGTTTCAGTCATGAACTCTTTATTTTGTACTCCGATGCTGCCAGAAAAATCCATGTTTTCCCTTTACTAAAGCAATGGAATCATATACATCGGATGAAATATGGCTTCTTCAGCCAATGGATCAGCAAAGCTTTTTCTGTTGCTGCATTTTCCTTAGTCCTTGAAATCAGCGCTGAGACAAGTCCATTTGTGTGACATGCACTTATAAATTGGGATCATGAATATAAAATCCAGACTTCTTAGATCAGTCTGAACATACCAGACATTCTCTAGGTCAGTATTTGGGAAAAGCTGTCATAGGCAGCTTATAGCACAGGAGTGGATTTCATACATATGACTTATAATCTAGTTTTAGTGTAGGAATATCTCAAGCATGTATCAGTGACTCATTTGTTCAAATATTGAGATTTGAAGCAAGAAAGTGGTCTTGCTGATTGTGTTTTTCTGCTTTCTAGTATGTGTCATGGAAAAATTTGACTGTTATGCCAAGCTTTGCCTCCAAAAGGTCGTTTTCCTTTAGCACCTGTTGATTAACACAATACCTGAAACACCCTTCCTTACTGTTAATTATTAAGCATGATTGAAACCTATCTGTTTATTTCTAATAGTTGCTGGAATGCTGAGATAGTAGATATTTACCTGTTCTGGCCTGCTGGGCTGGAAGAATCCAGAAGTAGTCATTTGTTTACATTAAGATTCCCATTGTGATGAAGTTTTCCCAGAGGGCTCGACAGTGTTATATCAGTGAATGTCCTGATCAGCACTTTGCTGCTCTCCCAGACCTCCTCAGGGCTGGTTAGTTTTTGTCATTTTGGTCTCTCAGGACCTTTTCTAGTAGAAAACCTCTTACACTCAGGAGGAGGTGTCACCTAGAGGGGATTATGTGGCAGTGACAGATTGAAGTGGCAACGTTGTGGATGGTGGAAAACTCTGATGGGTCGTGATCCTGTGGCAAATTAGAGGTTGAAAACCATGCATGAGCTACCCAGGGGAATTACATGCAGTTAGATGACACCCTGGCTTTCCCTCCAAGACCCCATAGGGCAGAGGTATCTGTCCCTGGATCATAGGGCAGGAGGGCAGAGGTACAGGAGGAAAGAGGCCATGACCTGGTACCTCAGAATGTGTGCTGAGCTCATCTGCAGAGGAGATGGAAAAGTCTTTTTTGGCTGGAAAAGTCTCACCTTCAATCCCAAAAGTTGCTGGATTGGATTGGGTCAATGAAGACATGCAGGGGACCCAGGGCAAGCTGTGCCCCATGGCAGTACAGCAAAGCAAAGCTCTGTTGATGTGGAGAACATGTCTGGGGCCAGTTACATTGGCTCTGTCCAGGCTGCCAGGCCTGTTATGGCAGAAATGCAGGATTTCAGCAATGCTGCTCAAGATTCATGTGTTTTCAAGAGAATTCTCAATGCAGACCAGTGCTGTTTTCACTGAGTGAAAAATGGTGTGGAGGGAACATAAATCACCAGGTTGGGATTTATTTCCAAACTGGAAAATGAATATTTGCCTTGTGATTTCCCAGCTTATACTTTATGTGCACATAGCTCAATTTTTTTTTTGTTATTGCTATCATTTTATTGTGGGATTTGCTTTTACTCTTTGGAAAAAATCGAACCAAACCAAAACACCACATCAACCTTTCAGTTCTGTTATTCAAAAGAAAATTTGTTAGCAGGATATGTGCACTTATTAAATTAGAATGTTTATTAGTTGCTCATTTACCCTTTAAATTATGAGAGGAAGTTTTCTTTCTCTCTTCTTTCCCAATCTGGTTCTGTCTGAGAAAGCTGATAAAATCTCCCTTTTAAACTGCAATTTCTCCTCTTGTTTTTAGCAGACTTGATGATTGCAAATGAAAGGTGACCAGAGAGGGAGTGGCTAAAGTGTCATTGTTGTATGGGTTGATGATCATTAGTCATGGTATATGTTGGGAAAGGCTCCTCATAATTTTATATGCCATAAAAATAATTTGGTTTTGCTCTGAGTGCACTAAATTGCTGTTTCAGCTGGATATTTGTTGCAGCTTGCTGCATTACAAAATCTTTGGTCATCTGGATAGAATTTCTGCAGCATGGGTGAGAAGTCATGGTAGTAGCTCTAAAGCTTTATTAGGAAGAAAGTTCCACAGTTACTGTTTAGAATGGGATAAATTAGGAAGGGAAGATAGTTTATTTGTTAGAAATGCCAGCACTATAATTTTATTCTTTTTTTGGACATCCTTTCTACTGACATCATATATAAAGGCCCTTTCAGTAGGGGCTTTCTATATGTAAAATATCATGGGTAGAAAATGTACGGGAACATAATTTTCTAGCTTTCCCTTCCAAAGGAAAGCATATAATAGTTAAAAGCTTTACATTTTCTGAAATGTTGCATGTATGTGGATGTGGAATTAAACATGCTAAGAGCTCTCTGAAATACTTCTCATGCTGCTGTAGACACTTTACTAACAACGTGCATTATTGACAACATTGTTGTCTACTGTAGTCATTTCAAAAATAATGGTTTTGTGTAATTCTCAGCAATATGATACAAACATAACCCCTGCAATGAAAACTGGTGCAAAAAGGGACTGAAGACCTCATTGTCTGGTCGAATACATAATCTGCTGACTCCTCTGTTCAATTTGGGCTCCAGACTGTAAACTCCTGGGTCAGGTTTTTTATAATCTTGGTGTGAGCTGACTGATTGAAGCACAGACAATGGAAGGGCAAGCCAAAGGCTCCAGATCTTACTGGCATATTGTTGTATCAGATTGCCACTTTTAATTTACAGAAAAAATACATTTTTAACTCATGAGACGGGGAAGAAGAACACAAAACTGTGATTTTAATTGGGATAGGTGGCAGCGTGAATCTGCAGCACCTGTAAACAGAGAGCCAAGAGATGTGAACCAATAGATCCTCCCAGGGAAGCGTTAATTTCCAGACCTGTCCCTCACTCACACCATCAGTTCTGTGGCTCCCAATTCCCAACTAAGTAAGGTGAACTGTAAAATACAGAGGAGAGAGGTGATCCAGCTCTTTCTGGGTAAAGCAGAGATTGGCACAGCTGTGGTGATAGCATTCCCCTTTTGTGCTACTGATGTGGTCTTTTTTTTCTGAAGAAATGGCAAGATTGCCTCTTTGGGGATGGATCCTGTTTAAGAAACTTCCCACCCTGGGGTAAGACTGGGGAAGGAAAAATGTGCTTGCACAGTACTAAAATTTTTCTCTTCAACTATATTATAATTAAAAAAAAATACACTCATGAAGACCTAAGCTGATGATGAATGTCTCATTTTGAAAATTGTCACAGATTTTCCCTTTGACAACTCCACACTTAAAGAAAATGTAAGTGATTTTTTTTTCTTCATCTTTATCATCTTTTTTTTTTTTTTTAATTTAAGCTGACTCAATTTACTGGTATGAAACAACTTGATTTACTCAAGACATTTTTATGTCTGCCCTCTGAAAAATGTTACTTGTCTAATTTATTCAACTAATTCAAACTAGGAAATCTGCCAAATTCTTGAAAATTTTCCAGTGACAGGAAATTATTACATTGTGACTTCTCTAAGTCGAATGGTGTTTTTATTTAGCCTGCTGATAGTTTTAGACAGTAGACAGCAACTTGCAGTTTTGACTGATGCTTTCTTTGGCACTTGGATAACTTTGGCATATTTGAGGCACTGGGACTCTCCTGTCAGAAAAGCAGGCAATGACACACGGCTCATTCAAAGGACAATTCTTTGATGTCCTCTATGACCCAAACAGGCAAGAAGTGGCCTCACCCACAGGCCAGCCTGTATTTACCCAAGCTGTTTGCTCCACCATAACTTTCCCCAGTGCTAAGGGGCTGTGGGAAGGAGGAGACTGTGTTCTTACCCTGCTTCCAGTCTCTCCTCCTGTGCTGGCAGGAGCAGAGGTTTGAGTCTGGCTGCAGCAGTGCTCTCTTATCACTGCAGGTTTCAGTCTGAAGGGAGTCCCTGATGGCCAAAGGGCTCATGGCATTAAAAAATACACACTTTTGGGTCTATGTTGACACACAGGCATTCATGGTCTTCAATAACACTTGACTGGCATGCTCTCCTTCGATGCCAGCACACTCATTCTGGTCATGGCAGATTTCTGCCTAAGAAATGCCAATAAAAAGAGTTTAATTATTAATACTGTCTGGTGACAGCAGGGTTTTTGATGTCCTGACTCAATGCTAGTGAGCTTCTGTTTAAGTGGCTGTCTTTTCTCCTAATCCTATTTGCAACTTGCCAGGTATAATTTATAAATGGTCAGCACTATCTTAGGTACTTTACAGAGTTTATAGTATATATCCTTTTTAATTGCACTGAATTTACTGCATTGAATTTACCTCAATGCTAAAGCAGATAATGAACCACTGCACACATATTTTTTCAAACTTATTGTTCAGAACTAAAGGAGGCTCATATTTACTTTTTGATGCTTCTATTTAGTCTGAATTTCTGTCTTTCTGTTCCAAATTTGGGAAAACAATAGGAACACTCTGTGAGATCTGTGGTTTGCTTCTGTGTTTGAGTATGCAGAACCATTCAGTGTCAAGTCCCTGGTTTTTCACCTTTGCACATGAGTATCAATATTTAGTGAAGGCTCATTTTAGGCTGTACAGAAGATATATTTGCATCAAAGTATCAAGTTTGCACACAAAAATGAGACCTGTAATCTGGAATTTTCTCATTTCAGTTCAATTTCCTTATGCAGGCAGTTGGCTGACTGGAATGGTTCTCTGATGGTGAGTGATGAATCCCTTAGTGTTATAATAAATAATGTTTTTTTCTTCAGAATACAAGAGCTGCAGACAATCAGAATTACATTTTTACAAGAATATTTTCCTGTGCTTATAACCCCAATGATGGAGGCCTGCAGTTAATCAGTGCAGAACATAACCAATGTTTCACTAAAAGGGGTTTCCTGTTAAATGACTCCCTGAACAGACTATTTTGTGTTAGGACTGTCTGATCAACATCACATTATTTATCTGGAGAAAGAGATGCTCTTGTGAAGTGATCATGACTGAGGGAAGCTATAAAACAGGAGTAAAAAATCCCATCTGATGTGAAAGAAGTGTGATGGGAGCAACTCTTCACCACTGACTGTAGCACAAGAACAGGATTGCCAAATGAAATGTTTAGGCCATTTTTAAACTTTTTCCCTTGTTACCCAGCTATATTGTGATACACCTCCAAGCACCAGATGTTGTAGTTCTTGAAAGCATACACAGACAAAAAAATTGATTAAAGAGATAAAAAGTCTGCTAGTGTGTATGAGTCTTCAGCTGGTGAATCCTCAAGTTGCAGATTGCTAGAAACCAGGAGGACACATCTATTTTTACTTTGCTTACATCCTTCTTAAAAGCACCCACTGACAAGTCATGCATCTTCAAGTGGTTGTGTTGGCAGGGGCAGATGTTCAGAGCAAAATAGCTGCTCACAGCTTCCAGTTTATCAGAGACTTCCTCAAGTGGTGGTAACTTCTAGATCTTTGTGCTCAACATATATGGACTTTTCCTCTGCTCTTTCTCAGCAGATTTTCTAAGTGACAGAATTTGTGCTTTCTGCTCATGTACTATGAATTATCCCAGGCACGGAACCTGGGACAGTAATTGGGAAAGCCAGGGGGTCTCTGCCACACACTCAGGAATTGAACTGAGCCATCAAGTGCTAGCTCTGGACAGAAGTGATGTGATTTTTTTCTTCTCAGAATGTTCCCCTCAAAGCTTTTTCAATTACCATTCATTGATGAGCGTCATGAAAACAATGTGAGGAAACAATTACAAAATACTCAAACCCAAGGGAAAAAAAAAAAAAAAAAAAAGGAAAACAGATGGAAAACCAGCCTGAACTTAGGGAGCACTGTAGCTCCGGTAGCTCCTCGACGATTTCATTTCCTTGGGTGCCCCCTCGTGTCCATCCGGTATAGCTGAATGCTGCAGTTTGAACTGAGACAAAAACCCCCAAGTATCCACTTGCTATCACCTTATAAGGTTAATTCATTTCGAAATCCTTTTTTCCACCCCTCTGTCTACTAACCCTATGACTTCATCACCAAAGTGTAAACTTTCAGGTTGAGTGCATAGCTTAGGCCTTATCTTGGACTGTCCAAAACCAAAAAAGGCTTCCTCTGCCTGTCTGTTGCCTCAAGTTTTGTGCATTTTCAAACTTCTTGTGTGACTTCATCAACACTCTTAGACATGATTTTAAGAGGAACAATTCCAGCTGAAATGCCAGAAAGCTGAGGATGCTCACAGAAGCTGATCAAGTTAAGGGATTAAGTTTTGTTCACCTCAAATATGAAAATACTTCCCATGCAGGCTGGTGTGTTGGGAAACTCAATGCCCAGAAAGTTGAGTTACAACCAAAAAGCCAGAAAGGCTCTTCTTTTTTCTCTGACTTTTCTATCATATGACACTGAAGTTTCTGCTTCCAATCTTAATGTTCAACAGAGAAGGATCTGTCTCTTGTGGAAGTCCATCAGCTTGCCCTGGTACATTTTGTCATGCGCTGCACAACATTTGCAGGAGCAGACCAGGATTCCCTCACACTCGAGGATGGATTTTTACAGCCCATTTGCATTCTTCCTGATGCTGTAAGAGCAGTAGGGGGAAAAAAATATATATAATTTTCAAGCAAATGAGAACAGTTCTTCTCTTTGAAACCTCAACAACTGGATGTCAAAGCCATACACCCACAGGTGGATTGTATTTATTATTTTTGGAGGCATAGCAGGAAGGAAATTGGTTGGTCTGGGCTAACAGACATCCTGATCACCACTTTTTGGCACACTTAGGAGTCAAAATAAGAGATATCAAACATGAGTAGGTGAAATGGAAAACAGGTCCTTTCCTCCTGTTATCTAAAAGGACAAAATAATGCAGGGAAAGGAGCTTTGTCAATACAAACTTTTAATGACCAGCTCTTAGTCTCAGGTTCAGGACAATTTACTAAAAGGTTATTTTTTTAGCCTAAATAAAATGACCTAGTAGTTATGAATTCAGCAGGCTCAATGCTATAAGTCAAAAGAAGTTTAGTTAATCCTCTAGCAAGCAAAATGGGAAAAGAACTTAAAGAGGTGAAAAATTACTTCTATTTTGGCTGGTAGAAAACAGTCCTATGGAAATGTTTGAAATATTTAAAGGGTATTGTATATGAAAGCTTTCATGAGTGGGAGGCAAAGACTGAAGTCTCCTGGACTGGGAACCCATTTTATTTCATCATCATTAACCTCACCTTATAAGAAGATAAAAATTAGAACAGGCATCCTTCTTCAGTATGACATTAAATGAAATTCTTTCTTTGGACAGCAGCTGTATCTTAGGCTTTCACAAGGGCCCTCTGCTGCTCAAAGTGAAACACTCTGAACTTGTTTGGGATTTAAAAAAAGTCTTGCAGCACTTAATTGAAGCACCAGCAATTTTCAAAGGGATGTAAAACCTAAGTCCTCACGGGACAGGACTACATTAGTCTCTACCTAAGTGAGGTAAAAAGAAACTTTTGAATGGAAAGATATTTCAAAACTGCTCACTGCAGGATTTCTTGTGTTCATGCTGGCCTTTGTCAGAGCCTATCAGGGATTGTTTATCAGGAATATAATTTTCCCCTGATATTATCTACACAGATATACTTTTGTGAGATCATGCTTGGCTACTGTGGCGATCATTACCTCATCATTAGCAGGAGGAACTTCAGGAAGGAAATAACCTTCAGAAGCAGAAGGAATCTGGAGAGACCCAATGTTCTTATTTTAAAAAATACACCTCTGTGACTAGAATAAAAAGAAAGACCAATTGTGTACATAGTGGTACAATCTCCATTATGATATTGCTGTTTTTCTTTTCCAAAGCACAGAACTTTAAGATTTTTAGGCAAATGACATCATTTGAGGCCTATAAGATGCTCAGCTTTCTGGATGGAAAGATTATGCTTTAGTGTGTGCCCCAGTGTGCCTCTAAATGAACAAGTCATTTTGTACCATGTACAAGTGGAGTTCATGGAGTCTGTACCTGATCCCTGGCTGCATCTGAGTCATTTGGTGGAAGACAGATACTGACAGTATTGAATTCTACAAGGTGAAAATTTCTGCTTCTGCATTAATTGTTAATTAATTCTGCATTTCAAAAGCCGACAGATGGAAGTCTATACAAACATCCAGCTACAGCAGCTATTCTGCTCAGCTTCCTTCCCATCTGTGTTATGGCGCTGATTTGCTACATGTGGGCTGAGTGCTAAAGTGAGCAATAACTTGGATGAAAACTGAGTTCTTTGATTTGGTGATTCTGTGAATCATTGAGGACATCGACCCCTTGGAGCAGGTCCAGAAGAGGCCACCAAGACAATTAGAGGGGTAGAGCACCTCTCCTATGTGGAAAGCCTGGGAGAATGGGGATTGTTCAGCCTGGAAAAGAGAAGGCTTTGGGGTGACCTGATTGTGGCCTTACAGTACCTGAAAGGACCCTACAAGAAAGATGGAGAGAGACTGTTTACAGGGGCATGTAGTGACAGGACAAGGGGGAATGGATTCAAGTGAGACACAGTAGGTTTAGATTAAATACCAGCAAAAAATCCTTTACTGTGGCCCAGGCACAGGTTGCCCAGAACATCTGTGGCTGCCCCATCCCTGGGAGTGTTCAAGGCCAGGCTGGATGGGGCTTTGAGAAACCTGGGATAGTGGAAAGTGTCCTTGTCCAAGACAGAGGGATTGAAACTTGATGAACTCTCAGGTCCCTTCCAACCAAAACCAGTCTGTAATTCTCCAACAATAAACAAGAGTTCCAAAACACCACACTTCAACTTTAGGCTGCCTTTGTCAGGCAGGGCTCAAAGAGCTGTAATGAAACAAATTCATTAGGCCTCAACAACTTTCATCTCAGCATTACAGAACGATTGAATAGATTTGACTGATGAATTTGATTGATGAATTTTTTTGATGAATTTGATTGATGCCCAGAGGGTGCTGAGGCCCTGGCACAGGCTGCCCAGAGAAGCTGCGGATGCCGCATCCCTGGGAGTGTTCAGGGCCAGGTTGGATGGGGCTCTGAGCAGCCTGGCCCTGTGGAAGGCATCCCTCCCCAGGGCAGAGGGCTGCAACCAGGAGCTGGGGGCGAGCAGGCGGCCGATCCCCGAGGGACGGGCACCGCGCGGGCCGTGAGGGAGGAGCGGCGCGGCGGGGCGGGAGCGGCGCGGCGGGGCGGGAGCGGCGGGCGAAGCCTCGCGAGAGCGGGCGGGGTGGCGGCGGCTGCCGCGCTCCTCCCCGTGCCGGTGCCGGCGAGCGAGGCCTGCGCGGGCCCGGGCTGGGCTGTGCCGGGCGGTGCCGAGCGGCGGGGGCGGCGGCCGGGCCCGTCCCGGTGCGGCGGGCAGGATGCCGGGCGGGCGGGTGTGCGGCGCCTGCGGGTGCGCGGAGATCGAGGTGGACGCGGCGCGCGGGGACGCGGTGTGCACGGGCTGCGGCTCCGTGCTGGAGGACAACATCATCGTGTCCGAGGTGCAGTTCGTGGAGAACAGCGGCGGCGGCTCCTCCGCCGTGGGGCAGTTCGTGTCGCTGGACGGTGAGTGCGGCCGGGCCGGGGCAGGGCGGGGCGGGGGCCCGGGGGCACAGGGAGCGGCGTGTGGGGAATAGCGGGCGGTGTATGGAGAGAGGGTGCTGCGGGGATGGGGCACATGGCAGGGGGGAAAGGGCGCTGGAAGAGGCGTGGACAGGGACAGGGCGAAGGGGCTGCGGTGTGGGATCAGGGATAGAGCACAGGGATGAGCGACCCAGCGGAAAAGGACCTGGGGGTGCTGATCGACAGCGGCGGAACATGAACCCAAGGCGTGCCCAGGTGGGTAGGAAGGCCAGTGGCATCCTGGTTTCTGTCGGGAATAGAGTGGGCAGCAGGACCAGGGAATTGATCGCACCCCTGTGCTGGGCACTGCTGAGACCGCACTTTGAGTGCTGTGCCCAGTTCTGAGCCCCTGGATTCGGGAAGGACATTGAGGGGCTGGACCGCATCCAGAGAAGGGCAGCGGAGCCGGGGAAGGGTCTGGAGCACAAGTCTGCGGCTGTTTAGCCTGGAGAAGGAGAGGCTCAGGGGGCACATTGCCACTCCACAACTCCTTGACAGGAGGGTGGAACCAGGTGGGGGTCGGGCTCTGCTCCCAGGGAATAAGTGACAGGACTAGGGGACATAGTCTTGTGCTACACCAGGGGAGGTTTAGGTTGGATGTAAGAAAGAATTCTTCATGGAAAGGGTGATTAGACATTGGAATGGACTGGCCAGGGCAGCACTGGAGTCGCTGTCCCTGGAGGTGTGTAAGGAAAGGCTGGCAGTGACAGTGCCATGGTCTGGGTGACAAGGTGATGTTCAGTCATAGGTTGCACTCAGGGGTCTTAGAGGTCTTTTCCAACCTCATTGATTGTGAGATTCTGTGAGTTCAGGGACAGGGCATGGGAGCACTGGGCAATGTGGGGAAAGGGATGGGGAGATGCTGTGCCAGAGGGTGGGGTTGTGGGGATGCTGCAGGGGAGCGAGGACAATGTATAGGGGAGATAAGGACACTGTACTGGGAGATGAGGACAGTGTATAGGGGAGATAAGGACAACGTAGAGGGAAAAGGGTGCTGTGCAAAGGGTGTGAGGACAGACTGTGGAAAACCATGGGAACTGGTGCTGCACAGAGTGGAAATGGGAGAGGCAATGCATGGGGAGAAGGAGAGCATGCTGTGCAGGGTGAGACAGCAGTGGGGTAGGGGAGGCTACAATGAATGGAAAAGAGCTGTGCAGGATGAGAGAGATGCTCTGAGTGTGATGGAGTACACGTGTGAGGGACTGGGGCAGATGTGTGAGAAAGTTTGGGGCTCTGTGGAAGGGCTGGGTGCACAGGAAATGCGGAGGTAGATGGAATTATTTGGGATAGAGGACAGGAAAGGTTGGATTGGGTGTTTAATGGATAGAGGGAACACATGGGGCACAAGGAGGAGAAACAGGCTGGACATGAAGGGTCAAGAGTCTTCTGTCAGTAGATGGGTTGGGATAATTGTGTGAATGCTCTGGAGGATAAAATGTGGAAAAAGGCCACATCAAGAAGACAGCAGTGTTTAGAGGGGGAGAGAAGGAAAATGGGTGTGGGGGGGGTGTAGTGTTTGAGAGGGGAGAGATGGAAAATCTGTATGGGGAGTGTATATAAGGAGAAAGAAACATAAGCAAAAGCATGGGAAAAGAGCTTAGCAGTGAAACGAGTGGCTCTGATGGATTGTATAGCTGTGGGGAAGAAAGGAATTTTTTCTGTGGTGGAGAATGCAGCTCTGCAAATTGGAGTTTGGGAGTTTACTGTAGGCTAGGAGTTGTCTGATGCCATTCCTGTCTTCCAGCTCAGGGTGCTGGCATTACTTTTTTTACAGCTTATAAGCAGCTCTTGCATCCTTCACTTTTTCCTGTTTTGGTGGGGAGACTACATTTTTAAGGGCTTGTTCTGCTTTTTCCCTCCCACCCAAAATTATGCAGGACAGATGGCATGCAAGCTAGAGCTCATTTTGGGATGCCTTTATCCTTAAAAAACAAATCTAAGGAAAAGAAAGAAATGCACCATACTGAGGCTTTTTAATGGATGAATTGCACAGTGCTTAATAAAATTTCTTTAAGGTATAACCTTTATTTTTGTGTAAGTCTTGAGTCTGTGATTTTGTGAATGCAGGCCCTGTTTCACACCAGAAATATTTTAAGGAAATTAGGATATGGATGACTTATGCTGGTACAGTTCTTTACATTCCAAAACAGATGCTTCTGTTGTGAATTTTTTTTTTCCTCAGCATAAAGTGAATGATATATGCTAATCTTGAAAAGATGTATTTGTGCTGCAATAACAGTGTCCTCATCATGTGTGCTTGTCTATTAATGTGTTTATGACTGATTAAAATCCTCTGGAATGGGGAGAAAAGTCATTTACTGTGTAAGAAGGACTTTGTACCTCCCCAAAGGATGGAGAATTTACAAAGGAATGTATATTTCTTTTAAGTCAGAAACCACGTACTTTCTGAAAGCAACATTTTCTGGTAAGTTACACCTTTCAGTGACTTTTGATTATATTAGTAAATTTCCACTAAAATTGAATGAAATGCCTTGGTCTGAGGCTTCTTGGACTGTGGTCTGATGATCTCAGAGAGTGTTACTGTGTGGAGCATTTGCAGTGTCAGAGGTGCCTGGGGTGCTGTTTTTGAGTGCCTGGCTCGTGGTTGGTAGGGCTGGGCCTGTTGGAGAGTGTTATCTGAGGTTTGCAAAGGATGAGGGATGTCAGGGATGAGGGATGTTCTTTTGAGCAGGGCTTTTGGTATTTGTGGAGTTCAGAGTTACTGGTTGTGCAAAAATATTCCCCAAATCCTTTCAAGATCCACAGCAGCTTCTGTTGGTGTGTTATTACATGTTGAACACAGATGCATTTATTAATCATTTATTTTCACCTTCATCAAAAAAAAGCAAAAGGGAGTGGAAAACCCTGAGACACTGATTTTTTCTTTTTTACGTGTAGAAAAACCTTTATTTTGCCAAGCTACATGTTAAGATTTCAGAATCTTGCATACGTTTACTGAAGGAGTGAGGACTTCTCCATATTAATATGAAATGGCAAGCCCTTGCTAATAAGTCATGTAGAATCCCTGTAAAACATTGGAAATCCCTTCTTTTATCCTCTCAGGGTTGGAGGAAGGTGTGAGATCACAGTTAAGTTTTCTCTGGCAGTATTTACATGGAGCTAATTATGTGCCTGGTGTAGGAAGCCTCAACACAAAAACAAAGAGAAGTTTGGTGTAGCCAGTGTTTTCCAGTGCAGATGTGTGAGTCCTTTGGAAAGGTCTTTTCCATTTTTTTGATGTTTTAGCAGCTGAGATTTTGGTGTGCTGAGAAAGCCTGGGCTTGTGCTTGGCTGTGAATGAGGGGGTTTGCTTTGCTCTCCATGAAGTCTTGGGAAAATGCAGGCTTGTTAAATGTGTTGGACAAGAGGGTAGACTCACAGAATCATTTAGGTTGTAGGAGATTTTTTTAGGGTTGTTTTAGGCTTTTAAGATGATCAAGTTCAAGCTGTTAACCCAGCACTGCCAAGTCCATCCCTGCGCCGTGTTCCTGAGTGCCACGTCTGCATGCACAGGATGAGCCAAGAAGGTGGAAGTAGGAAAGGACAAAAATATGTGTTCTGCCCAGGTAAATATAGGGTAACAGTGCTTTTTGACAAAGTGGCTTGCCTTGAAGAGCCTTTGGAGCTTTCTAAGGAAGTTGGTAAGTGGGCAAAGAAAATGGTTGGATTTTCAAGGGAAGGTCAGCAAGATCTTTCACCAGAATCCTTTTTGGTAAGTGGACAAAGCACAAAGTTGGATTTTCAAAGGAAAGTCAGCAGGATCCTTCACCAGAAGCTTTTATAGAATCTGAGCTGTCATCGATAAGGAAAATTCTTTACAGAGCAGAGTAGTTCTTCAAATGAGAGCAAATATACTCTAGAGAGTACAGAAGGAGGTGCCAGTGGAATTCCATAGAACCTGGACTGATGATCTGGAAAACAGGTGACTGGTGAGTTAATGGAGTTTGTGGGCAATACTGAATTATTTGGGGTAATAAAGACTATAGAAGGACCTGTTGCTTTTAGTGGATGAATGATAGGATAGCAGATGGGATGAAGAGTTGCTGTGAGAGTTAGCATTGTTCCTTTCTTCCACATGTGGGATGGTTTCTTCTTCAACATCCAGACTGGATAACAGGGTAACATTGGAAGGAAATCCCTAGGTCATAATGGATAGCTTTATAAAAACAAATTGCTCAATGTTCATTCATGGTACAAAAGACTCTGGGTGGGGAGGGGAATGTTAGAAGTTAAAAGAGCACATGCAGCATGTCTGTACAGTTACATATCCACAGTGTTGCCTCCAACTGAAGTGCTGTGTGCAGCTCTGGTGGGTTTCTCTTTTCTCCCCCTCCCCAGGAAAACCTCTAATAGAGCTAGAAAAGATACAGAGAGGAAGATGGAGTGATTAAGAGGAGAGCTTCCTGAAGAGCTTCTCAGTTAGACTGACTGAATAGACTCAGCCTCTTCAGACTGGAAAAGAGATGATTGAATGGGGCCATAGTAGAGATTTGTAAATGCAGTAAAATAACAGAGCAAGGATGAGCAGCTGCTCAGGGTCACATAATGCAAAAGCTGGGGAATGCTAAGAAATCAAGCAGCTAACTGATTGCAAAGGTAGTGGGTAGGAGGTTCTGAAGCATTAGGAGGTTTTGTTTGGTTTTGGTTTTTGCAGAAACTCCCATGTGAATCTGAAGTTGTAAATCTGAAATGTTTGCATGAGCTTAAAATGATGGGGCAGACAGAATAAAAAGGGATCATGTCCATTAATAAAATACATTATTTCTGGTTCAGATAATCCTTGAGCCACAGATCTCTAGACACTGGGAGATTATATGAGAGAGCTATCACAGCAAGTTTTCCTCCTGTATTTTGTGCTACCCTTGTAGGCATGTATATTGATGGGCTTTCTCATTCAGAGGTGAGATACTGGACTATCAGTCTGATTTGGCACAGCTGTGCTTTTTGAGACTTCACAGGAAGATCATGTTCTTTGAGCTTTACAGAGCTAATCCCACCATTCCTTTCAATGCTGTCTGTCTGAAACACTGGCAAGTCAGCTCTTCTTGCAAAGTACCTGTCACTTCCTGGGTTGTGAACTGGTAAGTTATTTCACTAGCAAGGGAATAACCCCTTCTAGAAGGAGCTGCTGTGTATTGTTGTGTTGATCTTTTGAGAGGAGAGCCCTCTGAAAACTTTGATATGCCCCATACTGGTCTAGTTGGTTGTAATTCTTAATTCTGCTGTGAGTGGTCAGTCAGGAGAGAATCCAGCCTCAACACTGCACCCTAGGTATGTTACTGTCTTGAAGCTTGTGAAAGGCCCTGCCTTGAAATTTGGTTTGTGAACCTGACTAATTTGACCCTGGATAAGTCAGGAATTAGTGGAGACGGGTTATTATGCTTATTTTAGCTCCAAGGAACTCTGTTCATTGCATAGAAAGTGTTTGAGGCATGTACTTTTCCTAGCTGAGTCTAGTTTTGAACAATAACTATTCACTTTATAATTGATAGCCAGTTCAGACTAGCCAAAGAGATTGTTTGCTCTGATTTTTCAACTTAAATTTGGAGAGCTTTTGAATCCTGCTAATTGGAATGAATGTGTCTTGCTTTTTATTTTTCTTCATACCCATGTTCTTAACAGCCTATCAGTTGCTACATTTGAACACATCCCAGCAGGAAGTACAGCAATACAGGGTGTGAGAGTGAGCTGCATTTCTCCCTCTCCATTATGCTATAATTGCATCCTGGAGGATGGAGTTACACTGAGCCCTTTGCCAGTTTGCACTGGTTTCATGGCTGCTGCTTTTGTAGAAAGGCAAGTTAAGAGTTGTGTGCCATGTCTGAGGGTCTGCAGTTCTCTGCTCTTTCACTGAGTCTGGGTGGGAGTCCCCCGTCCTGTGGTAATTGCTGGGAGGAACTGTTTTCACAAGTTGTTTTTTTTTAAGCTGACAGGAGAAAAACTGAAGCTGAAGAGAGTGAGAGAAAGCTGAGCATGGAGCAAACCTGACAGCCCAGATCTCTCTTCAGGTTTTTGTTTAAAGAAGCTGAGAAAGGTGAAGGCTGGGACTTCTGACACTAATCAAAGGAGAAGAAAAGTCCCACCTGGGATGGTTGATGTGCAGGCAGCATAGCAGCAAGCTGGAAGATGTAACTGAGAAATACAGCACAAAGAAATGATGCTGCAAGGTGTACTGAGCTTGTGATCCTCAAGCATACTGTCTGTGGAAACTCAGCTTCTTTTGTTCCAGAAATTCCCTTTAAATGCTTGGTAGTAAGTTGAGGAAAACAGATCTGATAAGCTTCTGGTCACAAACCAGGTACTGCTGGTTCTTGCTGTTCCTGACCAGCTTCTCTCTGGGGTTCCCCCAAGGCTGCCCATGGCCCAGGAGCCCATCCCAGTCCTCAGGGATGTCAGCCCCTGTCCCAGGGACTGCACAGCAGGGCCAGTCTCCAGCTCCCCACTGCCTTGCCCTGCCCACCCATGGGCCCTGTGGAGCCAGGCCCATGTGCTCTCTGTCCTCAGCCCATCCTTGTGGACAATGAATGTCCTGTTAGGACATTCTGGGGCTGTGTCTGACCTTGTTCCCCTTGCTGGGCCTGTTCCCCCCCTGGCCCCCCTGTGCTGTCTGATGTCCTGCCTGGCCTCAGCCCATCCCTGGACCCATGGAGGTGCCTGATGCCCTCAGCTCTGCCTGTCCCTGCCCTGCTGTAGAATTCAGAGTCACATCTCTAGTACAAATTTAAATAAGAATTATTAACAGATCTTTTAACTTACTTAACTAAGCCTGGAGGTTTTAGTGCAGTGACAAATACACAGAAACAGGGTTTTGCAGCGGGCACTGACAGCATCAGTTCTTCTCCAGCACAGGGTCAGGCTCTCTGGCTCTGGTACAGCAAACATGCGTTAAGGCTCTGCATCTCCAAATGTACATGAATTTGCACTAATTTGAGGCTGGTGGGAGGTTATCTTGCGTTTTGCTCATAAGGGGAGCGGGAAGTTGTGAACTGGTAATTCTTAAACACACCAAGTGTTTGTTAAAAGTTTTTGGTGGAAGAGGTTCCATAACATTTGTAAGTAGCCTGCTTCAAATTTTAGTACATCAAAGAAGATTTTATTTCTACTATTACAGGTTTTTTTTTGCAAGTGAATTATAATGAAGTTACTACAGAGACTCATTAGCACAGCCACAAATCCTGAATGTGTACTCTAACTCTTCAGTATCCCATGACAGATATAATATATCTTTGGCTCTTTTGCCTCTGTGGTATGCTCAATGTTTTAGGTATACCTGTGGAAGCTCACTGAGGTATTTTCTGTACTATTTTATCCTTAAAATCTTTGTTTTTACATCAAGGCATGTGAGCTACATTGACCTCGCATGCTGAACTTGACAAGAGTTTGCCTTGATCTAAATATTTGTCTTTTGGGGACTGTGGGCATGAAAAGTTATGGTCAGCAAACTGGAAAGAAAAGAGGGACTGACTACACAGAGGAAAAAAAAAAAGTAAAATTTAAGCTGAGTTTACTAGTCATTCATCTTCCCTGTAGAACTTTTTAAGATGATCAGTTATGTCACAGTCATTGCTAGTGAGACATTTGGGAAAGGGGATGAACTCTGTATTTATGTAGGATTCTGTGCTTTTGTCTACTTGGTTCTTGTGTACAATAAAGGATTCTTGTGTATTTTCAAATATTAAAAAAGTGAAAGGAGTAAGGGTTTTGTTTTTAATTCATAGTTGTTAATCAGTTTC
This sequence comes from Emberiza elegans, assembly GCA_024865655.1. Classification (NCBI taxonomy): domain Eukaryota; kingdom Metazoa; phylum Chordata; class Aves; order Passeriformes; family Fringillidae; genus Emberiza; species Emberiza elegans. The sequence goes on from JALJVW010000139.1 coordinate 33,600,280, forward strand.
CCTGTAAAGTATTGATAGACCAAGTCCTGACATTAAATGTTTCTTACAGTGCAGTCTCAAATAGTCCTGAACTGGGCTCTGCCAATAATACACATGAAAACATTTGGTACTGAAAAGTTAAAATAATATTAATACCAACAAGTTTCCTTATTTTGTGGCCCAGATTTTTAGAGATGACACTAATTCATGGTTAATTTTAAGTTATGCACAGTGGTCATGATGTCAATTGAAATACAGAGAGAGGAAATATAAGTATGCTGGATTTGCAGACCCTTTGATGGAAATCCTGAAGAGTATATACCTGATTTACCCTGTGCCAGATTACAAAATTAATTCATAATCATGCTGTGTTGGGAAGGAAGAGGGGCAACTTCCATCTAAAATAATCATCTGCTGTATGTTTTAGTGAGAGGAATCAAATCAGTTTTGCTTTGCTCCCCAAATCCTCCAGGTGGCAATCGTGCACCAGAGTTAATTTGAAGCTTTTTCTGGCATTGAGTCTTTTCCACACTGTCCCTGGAATGGCAGCAACAGAGGGTGCTGCTGTCAGCTGTGGCAGTGCAGAGTAGTGCACATAACTTGGATGCAGACTGATTTCATAGACTCTGGCAGTCCTAAGTTGCGTTGTGGTGGGTGCAAATATATTTATCTCTACAGTTGGTAGTTAGGAAAATAAGCTATGATGGAATAGATGTAAAGTTTGTCTATGTAAGTTTACGTGCAGTGCTGTTTCAGCAGGCTCTGGTGCCTGCAGACCTGTTCATGTCCCTGGAAAAATGAGAAAAGAATTCTTTCAGTTACAAACTTCAGAACTTGAATCACAAAATTTTACTATTATAGGTATGATTTGTAATGGGAGGTTTACTTACCCTCCTTTTTACATTTATGGTCCAACTTCAGTAGGAAGCTCATTAATTTTTTTATATTAGATTACCTTGTCTTCCCCAGTTATGAAGCTATTGGTGTGATGCAGTCTGCATTTTTTATCAGGCTTTACCAATTTTATGCTCTATCTATAAATACATATACTTGAAATAGAAGGTTTGCCCCTACCTTGTCCTGAAGAAAGGACTGGTGGCTTTTGGGTTTAATTTTACAGGAAAGGATTTTGGTAGGATTGGTCCTATCAGATAGCAGGTGCACTTCAGGTTACGAGCAGCTTCATTCCCTGTCTTCACTTGTTCATTTACATAGAGGAAGCAAAATCTGTAATGCTGGGACTGAATCTGTTTCTCCTCCAGGTGTTGAATCTGAAACTCATCATGTCCCTGCCTGACAGAAAGGTGTCCTTTAAGCTGCAGATGCCCAAGTGGCTGCTCTTTGCCTCCACTGTGTGGAGTGATTTGATAAGTGCTGTTCCTGTTACATGTGGGTTTTTGTTGCTGTTCAAGGTTACCCCAGACTTCAAACTTTGCTTGCACCTTTTACAGCTTGAGAAGCAGTTTTGTAGAGAAGCAGAGTGATGTGACTTTGTTATGGAGTTGGTGGAGCAAAACAGAAGCTGCTGAGGTGCTTGTGCTGTGAGCAGCAGAGGGGGAATGGCTGATGGAGGGATAATCGCTGTAGAACCATGTAATTGTTTAGTTGAAAAAGACCTTGAAGATTGTAGAGTCCAGATGTTAACCCACCTCTGACAAGTAGTTTAACACTTGAATGATGCAGGGTTATGGTCTGGGTTTGGACCTGTGTGAGCTTAGACTGAGTACCATCAAATTTCCAGACATGATCTCCTGCATCTTCAGGTCTGTTGTGTTAGGGCAGTGTAGCCCACTGAGAGGACCACACAAAATCTGGAGTAGCTGTGTTTCTGAGCTGCCTAACACATCTCTCCACACCTTCTGTTGTCCAACAGTTCACGTAAATGTCCAAAGCAAACTTGAAAAGGAAGCTTCAATTATGTGAAGCTGCAAATCTGAGTGAGTTTCTAAAAGTAATCATGGAGTCATAAGAATATCCTGTGTTGGAAGGGGACCCACAAGGATCATGAAAGTCCCTGCACAGGACACCTCAAGAATCACAGCAAATGTCTGAGAGCATTGTCCAAATGCCCCTTAAATTCTGCCAGTCTTGGTGCTGTGACCACTTCCCTAGGGAGCCTGTTCCAGTTCCCAGCCACCCTCTGGCTGAAAACCTTTTACCTAAAAGCCAACCTAAACCTCCCCTTCCCCTTCATGCCATTCCCTCAGGTCCTGGACAGGTCACCAGGGGGGACAGCTCAGTGTGTGCCCCTCCTCTTCCCCCCAGAGGAAGTTGTACCTGCAGTACAACTGAGCTCTCCCCTCAATCTCCTTCAGGCTGAACAGACCAAGAGCCCTCAGCTGCTCTTGTGCTTCACCTCTGGGCCTTTCACTGTCTTCATGGCTCTCCTTTGGACACTCTCATGGCTTTATTTCTTTTTAACATTGTGGTGCCCAAAACTGCCCCCAGGACTGGAGGTGGGGCTGTCCCAGTGCAGAGAATGGGACAGTCCTGTCCCTCACCTGGCTGGTGATGCTGGGACGCAGCTGTCCCAGATGCTCTGGTGATGTCCCCAGGACACAGCTGGCCCTCCTCAGCAGGTGGCATGAGTAGATGGCAATGGACCTTGGACCAATTCACCACCTCCTGCAGGAGTGCATTTGAGTTGCCTTAGGGAAATGGTAGTGTTAATGTTGAAGTTTTTGCAGGCAGTACTTGAAGACACCAAATACTTCTCAGATATATTTTTGTATGTCTTGAAAGCTGAATGTGAAAAGCCAAAAGCCTGCTTAATTCACTTTTGAAGTTGTGGGGGAAGAATGGAAAAGGTTAAGAAATGTAAAAATTGCAGTTGAGCTGGGATGTTAATTTGGTTGTGCCTAGCAATTGCTGTTCCATTCCTTTGTACTTTTTAAATTGCTAGCTTTGTAGGGATTTTTGTCTTTAAATGAATTTGATGATTTCAGTTTTCTTTTTTTAAGAATTTATCTTTTTATTACCCAGCTGAACAGTTATGATAATGAGTTTGGTTTGCATTTTGCTTGTAAGATTAAAGCTGATGGTGAGACTACATAGTCAATGGCAACATTAGTTTGCAGTTCTCAGAGTGTAAGTGCTCAACAGACTAGTTTTCTGTCAGTTTTCAAAGACAAATGCTAAGTAGAGATGTTCAGCCTTTCCAGTTAACTTGCTGAAAAATGGGTACATCAATTCTGATAGCAGAATCTGTCTTCAGATAGTTCTGATATCTGCTGCAGTCTCTACAGCTTGGAAAGAAATGACTTTATATATGATGTTATAGCTTGATGGCTAATGACATAGAGTCTTAAAGAACAAAATCATTGAAATCTCAACTTAATTCCATTTTGTTTATATTATTTTGGATTTTAACTCCAGAGTAAGTTGAATTATTTAGTATTAGTATGGTTTATCACCACTGTAAGATTGCTTTGTGCAAGATGTTTAGTAGTAACAGGGAAACATTTTAAAGTGTTGTTTTGCCAATGATAGTCTAAAGCAGTTCAGTATTTTGGTATATTCAAAGATAGAGGGGACTGGGAAGTGGAGCCTCTGTGTACAGGAGGGACCAACAGTGCCTTTGACACAAGTCCTGGGTGAGCCCCCCTGCCTCCAGCCTGCTTGCTCCTGCCTTGTGGTTGGTGTCCCCCTCCCATGTACTGGTGCTCTAGTGTGGGCTCTCCTGCTGCAAATCAGGCTAGTGAGGAAGCTTGTAGAAAAGCAAACCTTAAAACAATAAAAAAAAAGGAAAATGGGAGGTGGAATTTCTGTTTAGATTTGCTACTGAAGAAAAGGAATGTAAAACTATTGCCATCATTGATAGATTTTCTGCCAGGTAAACCATTCTTACTAAATGTACACAAAAATGTTTTGCCTTCTTTTGTGGCTTGGTAACCTCTCTCTGGTTTGCTGCACTGGTTTCTTTTCAACTGTTTGTGGCAATACAAGGCTGTACCTGTAAGAATGGCGGGGACACATTGCTGTCTCTGGTAGTCAAACACAGAGTTGGGAGAGTTACCTCTGTACCCAGTGAGGAGATCACTATTGAATGTTTTTCAGTTTTTATTAGGATTATTATTAGATTAAGATTACTTAATCTGTGGGGCATTTAGGTGAGAGCTTGTTATGTGAGGTCATTGTTTGGAGACAAGACACAACATGAACTCACTGAGTGTCTTGGACAAACAACGTGTTTTATTGTTCAAATCTTTTTCTAGGGAGTTTGAATTTCCCAGGCTCAGAGCTGGGATCTCTCTCTGCCCAGATCTCTGGCCAGTGGTGTTTGTGCACCTAGGCTTGAACAGGGTTGGCTGAGGGTCCCTGTATAGGTTTGGATCCAGCCTATCTGGGGACTATTTGTTTGTCTGGAACCAACCAGGCTAGCCAAACTGGATGAGTGTTATATCTAGATTTACCTTGTCCAGCTACAGACCAGCTGCACTGTGACAGCACTGCCACAAGAGCTGATTATTGTTTGTTAAAGGATCTGTTAATGAAGTGAAGTTGGTTTCTGTTGTGGATAGCACTGGAAACCTAATTTAAATGTCATATGGAAAAATAAGCTTTGAGGGCTGATAGTAATTCTGCAGGAATATTTGCTTATTAGCTTTTCTGGGTTTTGGTTTTGTTTTGTTTGTTTGTTTTTCTCAGTATTGATGTACGTTAAGTGCAGCTGAGAGGAGACTAGAGCTAAAAAAGTCTGGTAAGAGTGAACTGTTTAGGTTACAGTTTTTCATCAGTTGTACCTGCTGTGAAAATACCTTATTCAGGTGTGTACAAGAAGTGCCCTGAACTGCTTTAAAGAGCGACTTCATTCCCCTCTCTGTGTCTATCCCAAAGCCTTTCTACTTTGTTCTGAAGAGCTAGTCTGAGAGGAGGAAACAGCCACAAGAACTGGAGGAAAAGCTGTAGGCATCATAGACAACAAGATGGCTTTTTCCCCTATCCCAAAGACTTGAATTAAGTAGAACTCCATTACTCACAAATTGCTTGTTTTCAATCCTGTGCAATTTAGCTTTTTGGTCTCACTTGCTGTTAAGCTGATAGATTCAGATATCCTGCTTGAGGTACCCTGATTGTTTTAAAAAAAACCTTCCTGCTTTAGTGGGAGACTATTTTTGTCCTTGATAGTTTAATTCCCTGTTCTGCAAGATTGGTTTGCATGAGTAGTTCCACTGACTCCCAGCAATCTCTGCATTCAGGCTGCTTAGCATTGGCATGGATGCCCAAACCAGCCTCTAGTTTATGCTGATTTACAACTCAGACTTCTTTTAATTCTCCAACCTTTCAGGGTGTAAAAGTAGCAGTTCCAGACTTGCAGTTTTTGTAGCCTGAGTGTTGCTGTGTTTACCTAATGACAAACTGAAGTTGCTTTAAAATAAGTGTTATGTCTGTAGTAGCCAACACAGTCATTATTGAATGCTAAACATGTTTAATATTCTGTAAACCCAATAATTACCTATTAGAATTCTGTAAATTCTTCATTGAATATTCTTCAGACAAAAATACTAACTAAGTAATTTTTTCTCCATTATTTTGAGAAATTTTTTACAGTACTGATTTTCATGTTCTGCTTAAAATAGACATTGAGAGATTTTTGTAGTTTCTTTGGAACTGAGATTGGGAGAGCTTATGAAGCCATGTAATTCTCATGGTATCCTGAAAAAGAAATAATTTGCACAGTATTGGTACTTGATGTCTTAAGTACTTTAAGACCTTCTTAATGTAGTTTGGCATGTTGTAGATTATACAGATACAGACTATATTGGCAAAATAAGTTTTATTTTAATATTTTAATGAAGTTAATGTCTGGTGTTTGTTTTTTTCCCCAATAGGTGCAGGGAAAACACCAACTTTAGGAGGAGGATTCCACGCCAACCTGGGAAAGGAGTCACGAGCAAAAACTCTACAGAATGGTACTAGCAAATTTTAGTCTTGCTGATATGAATTCTTTTTATTAATATGGTTGATACAATTAATTTTTAGTTTTGAATGTGACCTCAAAACCTTGGCAAGCCCCTCATTATTCAGTGGACAAGTCTGCTTAGTGCTGATTTTTCACTGTGTTCTCATTTGGCTGCTGCACCTGATTTATGAGTTCATGTGGCTGACTGACAAAGGGTAATGGCACCTGACAATATTACTGTGGTTTAAAAGGGCTTTTTCAAGGTTGACATGCCCATTGCACCTTTTTATTATCTGTTAAACCTACTGTGGCTTTTTATTTAGTCCATTTTCAGGGTTCTTGGAATACTTTATTCATGTTTATTTAAAAGTATAATTCTTCAAATATTTTTGGTCTTAAGCAATGCAAGTGTGAGATAATGCATATAAGTAATCATGTGCTTAATATGGGATCATTGAATAGAGAGAGGAAAAATGGAAAAAAGGTTTTAGCGTACAGATGACATTAAAATAAATATTCTCATTACATGCTTTACATTTTAATTGAGATCTCCATATTCTACACTCTTTAAAGAGAATGAATAAAACCAGCTTTTATTCCAGGAGCAGAATGGTCTTGCAGTTTGCTGTTGCTCATATCAAGGGACAGGAGTTGTCATTTTTTGGTTAATTAATACTCCTGTCTCATGACTCTTGGAGATGACAGCTGATGGACTGTCATAGCAAAGTCTCAGAAGCTGACATGTAATTAACCATGGATGTAAATGGGTTTTACTGATAAGTTACTCATTTGGGGGAGATATTTTAGAGATAGGTGTTTTCCTAAATTAGTCTTGCATTTGCAACTCAACACAGAAAAATCTTGCCTATATTATGCCTCTGTAGGTATATGAAGAGTAAGATTGATCTGGTATTATATCTTCATAGGTATAGAGAGGCTAGGATTGATCTGTGTCAATGAAGTATAGTCAGATTACTCAGCATTATTCAGCTGATATATATATACAGGTTGTTTTATATGTAAAACAGAATGTTTTATTCAGCTGTTTTTACTTAAGGGTATTGAGCCCCGTTTGTTTGGCAAAGTAAAGCTTGCACTTTAGGTGAGCTAGTGTCAGTGTCAGGTCTGAAGTTACTATCTTTGGAATTTCAAATTTCCTGTCTAACATGTAACCTATATAAGCAGTGGGATAAAGCCACTAAACTTAATGAAGTCTGGTTTTGGATTAAGGCACTTTAATCAAAACTGTAATTTTGAACAGGCATTTTAAAAATAAATTGGCTTTTTGTGCATAAGAACTTCACAGTTGTCTGTAATTGTAAAAAGTAAAATGCTGATGGCAGGAAATCTGTCTTGTTGCTTCATGGAGTGTTTGAATCCTTCAAAAGCCCTTTTGGTTATGCCAAAAGGTAATCACAAGTAAAGACAGTGTAGGCGTTTTTCTAGAATCTAAACACAGCTTTTTTCCTTGGATGAGTGTTTGCTGGGGAATATGTCTGAGCATCTTCCTTCCCCACAGCTTTTGTGGGGGGGGCCTCCCTGATCAAAAACAGTGATTGTGACTTGGCTAAAGTATATCAGCATCGTAAACAAAAGCATTTAGTTGCTTTACATGAATTTATCTCCCAAACAGTCTTGAAACAGGAAAATAATTTGTCTTTTTAGTTACACCTCTCTGAAGCCCTTTGCAGGTTTTCTTCTATTTTTTTTTCTGTGTCTATCCTTTATATAAGGGAGCAAGTGTTTGGTCTTTGATTTCTGTAGCCAGTCTGCATTTGTCATGCTGCCAATCTATCTCTGGGAAAGTTCTTTTCAGTGAGCTAAGTGATGTTCTTGCTCAGTCCCAGGCATGACAACAGCAGCTGATATTTCAGGTAGAGCAATTGGTGTTTGAAAGGCTTTTCTTTTCTCTCGCTGAATAATGAGCCGGTTGTCTGCTGCTTTTAATCACACTTCTGGCTTTACACAGTTTTTAATTGCAAATTGAGCTATGGCAATGAGCTTACAAAATCTCACCCTGTCACTGTGGGCCCATGATCATGGCTTTTTTTTGGGGGTGAAATTATGTTAAATATCCATCATGGTTAGACTTGAAACTGTAGCGAGGTAAGTGAAATTACTGGATGTATTTTAAAGGAGAGGTATGGAGTTATTCATTGAATGAAGCTGAAGTGCGCTGGTAGTTGGCTGTATGAAAAATGAACAGTTATAAAAAATGCTGAGCTACTTATTTATTTGCTGGTGCCACTGTGTTGGCATTTCCAAAGTTAGCTGTGCTGCAGGTGAAGCGCTGAACTCGCTCCCGTGGGGATGCTGGCGCAGGACAGCCTGCAAGGGCGGCCACTGGAGCCTCTTATGTCAAGGCTGCTGCTGCTGCTGCTGCTGCTGCTGCCTTTTCTCTCCTGTACTGTCAGTGCTCCTGCTGAAGGGGAGAGCCAGGCCCTGGGAAGCAGGGATGGGCTGTGGATGCAGTCCCCGGAGTGCTGGGGAGCAGCTGAGAGCCCGTGTGTGGTCCGAGAGCGCTGGCAGCTCTCGCTCTGCGCCTGCTCTGCGCTTGCCAGCAACCTGCGGGGAGAAGTCCAGCCATGCAGCAGGGACTTGCTGGGTTTTCAAAAACAACCACCTCCCCCTGCTATCCCTCCATCCCCCCACTCCTTCCCCATGTGCTTTGGGCCAAATTCTTCTTTACTGTAAAGTCTGTCTTTCCAGGGGAGGTGGAAGGGAGGTGATCTGGACTCACTGTCGCTTACTTAATTACCAGCAAAGCAGCTGGGCTTGGCTGAGTGTATGATGCTGCTGTTTTTTGAGGCTTTTAATGAAAGGATGTTTAGAATTTGATGAAGAACAGTTTTGCATTAGAATGCTTAAGGTAATAACTTTTTTTCCATGCATTCTAAAGTGAAGAAATGCAAAAGTAAAATCTCCCAGCAACTGCTCATCAGTTCTGAACTCTTCTACAAAATCATGATGTGTGTTGGTGTTTTTATAAATATGTATATTTATGCTCTAAACAAAGCCATGGGCAAACCCTGACCATTTTGTAGTTTTCAGGTTTGTGTAAGAATGTCCATTACACAGAACTAGTCTCCCTTACCACACATACCTTTTTTCCTCACTATTTATAATGCAGCAGGGCATGGCTGTTCAGTTTCTCCCTTTCTTTTCTGAACCAGCTGATGTTTGTGTGTGTTTGTTTGGGAATGGCTGCTTACAGAAACTGGAGTCTTGTTTACACTTGCTAAAATATTTATGCAGAGAAGATTTAATACTGTTGTATTTGTTCATAATCACTTTGATTTTCAGAGTGCAGTACTGTGCTAATTGAGTGTATGAAGCTCCACAAGTTCAACAGGCTCAGGCCCACAAAATGTTTTGCATCTGTACATACAGACCTCATTTTTGTAGTAAAAACCTGGACATCTGTCAGATGATATGGTGTTTCAGCTTCAGCTTTGTTTGAATGGATGTGGCAAAATAGCTAAATACTACTGTTTTTCTGAAAAAGAAGAATTATGAGTATTGACAAGACATCTTCCTCTGTTCCTGAGCCTCTTCAAATTTCTACAGTATTGGTCAACACTTACAGTTACTTCCAGAGCTGAAATGCAGAGTGATGTCACTTTAAATCCCATTTTACAGTTCTGTGCTGCATTACATAATCTCTCTAAATAGCCAGTTTATTCTTGTTTCCTTGCAGGCAATCTGCTCTCGCTGTATCAGTGTCAGAGTCGTTGTTACAGGGGAGTTGTTCTTGACTTGGAGCTCTGATACTTTCAATAGTCTTCAGTGACCAAAAAGAAAAGGGACAGGGAGGGCCAATGGCATGATTATATATATTATATGATTATTGAAAGTTTCAGTTGCAGATATTCAAATTTGGTTTAAATTAAGTTTGACAATTGCAGCCGCATCTAGCTTAATCCAGTTTCTGAACTGTTGTGCTGTGTTTTTAATTATTTCTTTAAATGAATGTGTGTTTTCCCTCAGTCCTCTTAAATACCAAAACATAGCTAACAGTATTTTAATGCTAAATGGGAAAGTGTTTCTGAAGATGGTCTGTCATGCATTTTTTACTGTTTGCATTTAAACTATTTGTTTAATTCTTTAACATTTGTCATCACTCATTTTATAGCTGGTTTGTTACAAGTGATTATGGAGGGATCTGCTTCCTCCCAGAACCATACACTGTGAATTAGAACAGGACAATATATTACACATGTGAAGAATAGAAGTATCCAAAGGGGAGGAACAGAGAGCAAAACTAGAACAGCAAGGGAAGGGAGAATAGTGGAATCCTAGAATAACTTGAGATTGGAAGAGACCTCTGGAGACTGACAAATCGGTGGCTTTGAAGTTGCATTAAGCTGCTGAGGGCCTAGGGCAGCTGAGCTCCGGTTATTACCAAGGAAGATTATGACAGTTTCCCTGGACAACCTGTTCTCCAAGGGTTGTCTACCCTCACTCTGAGGAATTTTTTTCCTTGTGTCGAGTCAGAACTTATTTTGATGAAATGCAACTCTTGCTTCTTGTCCTTTTGCTGTGCATCTCTGGCTGCATCTTTATAACCTCCTACTGCAGAGCTGAAGGCACCAAAGAGAATTCTCCCTCTCCAGCTTTCTTGAGACTCAGCAAATTCATCTGTCAGCCTCATCCATGTGCTGCAGTCTCCAAATCATCACAGGGACTCTCTGCTGGACTTGCTCCAATATGCCAGTGCCTCTTCTGCAGAGGAGCCCTGAACTGGACAAAGTACTCTAAATATAGTCTCATAAGTGCTCAACAGGGGATGATAATCACTTCTCTGGACCTGCTGGCTGCAGTTTTAATAACATGGCTCTGGGATGAAATTAACCTTCACCACTGTGATTGGGTGCTGCTGAGCCATGTTCAGCTTTTTCTCCATGAGGAACCTAGACCCTTGTCTGCAAAAAAGTCAAGCAGTGCCCACCCTCTGCCTTTGCCCTGCAGTTTTTCTGTCCCAGGTGCAGAAAAATTGCATTTGGCTCATGAGGCTTCTGTCAGCTCATTTCTGCAGCATCTTAGGATTCCTCTGAGTAGTGGCTCTGCCCATCAGCATATTGGCCACTGTTCCAATGGGATATCATCTGTAGGCTGGCAAAGGAAACCTCCTGGCCTGTTGTTCATGTTGTTAATGAAGGCATTAAACAGTATTGATCCCAGTGTAAGTCTGATGGTGAAAGTGATGAGCATTACTCTTTGAACCAGGCCAGCCTCTCACTCAAGTTGCTGTTCACTGGTCTAGTCCAGATCTCTGCAGTTTGGCTACCAGGGAGAAGTATGAAATGGGATGAGGGAAGAGCTGTAGTTAGAATTTAGCTTCACTGCATTCTGGCTGTTGCAGCTGGGCATGATCTACCCTCATTAAATCTGTGCTGGCAATTCCTGGTTACATTCTTGGGTTTTGTATGTCTGGAAATGGTTTTTCCAGGTAGATTTGTAGCCTTCCAAAGATGCTGAGAGGAGCTTGACTCACCTTTGGAGTCCTACTTCTTCCTCTGGAAGAGAAACCTGGTACTTGCTGCCTTCAAGTCAGAGAGGACCTCTTTAAATTCCTACAACTTTTTAAAGATGGCAGAACTTACTCTTTCTACTGTCTCCCTTTGCATTCTCAGATGTGTGCCATCAAGTCCAGTTAACTTGTGTGTGTAGATTGTGCTTAAGGGAGCCCTTGCTCAGTCTTTCTTTACCATGGAGGGTTGCCTACCTCTTCTCTGAACCAACTGAAGCCCTCTGAAATCCAGTGTTGGAATTATGTTACCCATCTTTCTCACACCCCTCAAGATCTTATCTTGGGTTGCTGTAACCAGCCTTGCCATCAGACTTCACATCCTCCACCGCTTCTTCCTTTCCCAAGAGTGTTGGCTGTATCACAGCCTCTGCTTGACCTGTTCCTGATGTTCTCTGGAATTCCACTGGATTGCCTGTGACCCACTGTGGTTCCTCACAGCAGCTGCTGGGGTGGATGCAGTTCACCATGAGAACCTGGAGGTCTTCTGCTTTCTAAAGAAAGCTTCATCCTCAGGATCAGATGGTCTGTGGCAGGTGCTCATGACTGTTTCTTTTGGCCTTGCCTCTCATCCAGACCTGTTTACTCTTTATTGGCCTGTCAATCATTTTTCAGCAGAGCTTCACGTTTTCAGGCTGTTCCTCTGTATAGAATGAATCCCTGCCACCTTCCCTGCCTGTCCTTGTGCAGCCTGTCACCATCCATCTCCTTACTCCAGGCACGTGAGCTGTTCCACAGTGTGTCTGTAACTCCCCAGTGAATTTGTAGTTTTGCAGCTGTGCACAGGCTTTGAAGTCTTCCAGACTGTTTCCTTCATTAGATGCAATCTTTTCTTTGACTCTTCCTCCTGTATCAATTCCTGTCCCCAGCTTTGATTTCAATAATGAAACTTCTGGTCTAGGCTGTCTGCCATCATCTTGTCCTTGCCTTCATTTCTGTTGTGATAGAAGCTAATCCTAATCCTCTCATCTCTGTGTTTATTAGCACCACATCAAGTTTTCTCTTGTTGTCTTTTAAACTAATCATTGCCTAAAGTTTTCCTTTTCTGGTTTTGCCTCATATCTTTCTAAATTTCTTTACTCACTAAGGCTTTGGAAGATTTCCTCTTCTAGCCAGACCATTGCTTCAGTTTTACCCTTTGATCTGCCTACTGCCTTGTCCCTTACAAGTCCTTTCTTACCATTAGCAATTTCTCTCTCATCCATTTCCTTCATCTTCACATTTCATATGTTAACTTTCCCCATCTCTCTTTGAAGGAGGATAAGGGGGCATCTTCTCCTTTTCATTTGGGATGATATTACATGTTTTTCATGTATGAGTGTGTTTGGTTGGGTGGTGGATTTTTTGTTGTTTGTTTTGTTTGCTGGTTGATGTTTCAAGTGCAACCTTTTCCCTTGGTAAACTTCTTCAACCTCAACATACCTCTTCCATCTGGTCCTGTGTCATGGCTGGACATGGGTGGCAAAATTTAGATGTCTGTGTGAGCTCCTGTTTCTCATCTCCTTTCAGAGGCTCTGCATAGAGGCAGACAGATTTAGGGTGTGATTAATTTAATCTGAAAGGAAGTCAATGACTCATTCTCTGAAGCGTCTGTTTCTCCTCACTCACTGAAAGGAAGTCTATATTGACTAAGCCCAGTCACTCATCTCTGAAGATAAGGGTGATGAATTGTAGGCTTTGGTGTCTGCTGAATCTGTCTGTATTTGTGTATCTCCTTGTTGACATAGAGTTAACATGGCCAAAACTGAACTACAAATTGCATCCAACTGTTCTGGCCTTGTGCATGTTAACAAGTTCAAACTTCTTCCCACTGAGGCCACTCACGGCTTTCTTTCCTCCTGTCTTGTAGATCCACCCTCTCCAGCATCTGCTGGTTTAGCATCTGCTGGATGTGTCCTAGCCATAACACTCACATATTTGTTTCTTGAATAAGTGTTTCTTGACTTTCATTACTCTTTCTCTCTCATCAGAACATGCTCCAGAGCCAGGAATGCAGAAAAGTTGTGACCTGGAATGCTAATTCTTTGGTCCTCAACTTCTTCATCAAACAATTTTTAAAGGAATGCTGTTTTCCCCGCTTGTTTGCCCTTTCACATTTGTGATTGCTGTTACTGATCACGCAACAATTCAACAGGGAACTTCCCTGGTGTTACTGGGCTGTTGTGTTTGACCTCCAGCTTGCTGGACCTCTGTGCTTCTGAGGCTTGCTTGGATGTCCCTAAGTGTGGGTTTTCCTGGTCCTCTGCTTCAGTGCAGGCTCCGGTAAGTTCCACAGCTTGATGCTGGGCTCCCTGGTGGCTGAATCTTCAGGGTATCTCAGTGTCTTGCACACTTTTATCAGAGCTTTGTGTTCCAGGGTTTGCAGGCAACTGCACTAATCAGCAAAGACTTGAAGAGATGGGAAAAACACTTAAGGAAAACAAACAAAAAACCTCAGGGGCAGAAAACCTGCTCTTTAGCCAGCATAAGTTACTGCAAGAATTTGGGAAAAAGCAGCAAACTGTATTTCCCTGCCTGTTTTTCTGTTACTCTAGAGTTTGATTCAGAGGCCTCTGAGGAAGCTGGGATCCTTCTAGTCTGTACTCTGGCTTCTCTTTAGGCACATGGAGAGTCTCTTCAATCTCATTTTGCTGATGAGATCCTGTCCTTTGTCATCTCCAGTTTCTTTTGTTAAAAGACCAGTTGAGTTCATCAGCTGATCAGGGATGACCTTTTGGTTATACATTGATTAATTAGTTTCTACTTGAGTTGAAATTTGAAAATTTTTTTTGTCTTAAATCTTGGCCACTTTGTGTTTGCTGGGAAATGATGAATAAAGTACCTGTCTTGGAGATGCTTTTGCTGTGCTCTTTATCCTTACAGGGACAGTTTAATGGAGAAGAGTCCATGTATCCTTAAATGAGATCTGTTATGTTTCTAAGAAGAAGATCTGGGATCCTTTAAGAGTAGAGGATCTGCTGGAGATAATGCCCAGGTTTTGCCCAGAGGCTGATTGACAGCTTAAAACTTTGAGCACAGCAGTCCACTGGGTTAAAATATGTGAGTCAAGCTTTGCTGGTCTTCCTAACTTTGTTCCTGTGTTTTCTTAGCCAGAAAAGGGAAAAATTAGAAAAGGCATTTCTGAAATTCCTCAGAGGTGTTGGTTCAGTCTCTGTGTGTCTGAGCAAACAGAGGGATTGTCCTGTGACTGAGAACAGTCTCTGTTGTTACTTTTTCTTTTAATTTTGAAGGTTGTCTTTGAAGTTGAAAAAAAATAAAATTGCAGTCTTAATCAAATGAGTTAACATGACTTGGGCTGACTTAACTAATAACTAGAAATATTTGCATGTTCAGCTGCTTTGAACTGGCCTGTTTGTGACTCTGGAGTTAAAAGCATCTTTCATGATTCCTTTGCTCTGTCTCCTCTCTGGTCTCTGCTCTGTCTCTTGGTTTATTAGCTGGCTGTGGGCAAGAGAACTCTTGCGGCAGGGAAGCACAAATCTGTCCTTCATTTTATCAAACAAGAGAAGAAATGCCCTCTGAAGTTCTGCACACTTGTGCAATTTCTGGCTTGGATATTAAAGTTTTGGCCTTTTTTATTTCCAAATTTGTCTCTTAAATTTGACGGTGTCTCTGTGACACAGAGTAGCATGATACTGATCCCATTTGTGGAATTCACTGATGGAGATTCATCTCCCTGCAGCCTTGTGTAGGTAATTGAAAGTTGTCATTTCTCTTGAGAGCCATTCTGTAGTTAAAGATAGTTTACCTAGTAGGCTAATGTTTTTTAAAACATTTGCTTTTTATAGTACTGTTCACAAAGAAATGAACTTGGGTATTAATGGGTTTATCTTCATTCTTGTACAATGTGGCAGAAAATAGGTGACTGCCTCTCTCCTTCCTCCCCCTCCAGTAATATCTTTAAATTTCAGAGCTAGATTTCTTCTAACAAGCATCTGCATTAAGCCATTTTAACTTTGCAATGGTGTCAGACAAGCAGGTAACACTCCAGGTAATATAGCTTTGGTTTCAGTTCCATGTAACTGCTGCTTTCTTTCCTGATAATGAAAGAATGTGTACGTCACTTTTGTGGCATAGGGCTGTCTTAAACATTGAAATGTGAGTTTTGAAGTGTTTGTGTCATTTTATAGGCACTATGGCTCAAAACTTGAGAGAAGGAAGGTTGTTGCTTTTTAATGCTGTGATCTCTGATAGTGCTGAGTTCTTGTCGTGAGTTGAAAGTGCTTTTTGCTTTGCTCTGTGGAATAAATTGGAGTGCTGATGATGTGGCAGCACAGGAAAGCATTCCCTAAGCCCAAGGGTCTACAAGTGTGATTTGCTTTTGGAGCTATTGCATTTTTTTGGAAGATTGTTTTTCTGAAATGATGGCTGCAGCATTAAACTTCTGGACCTCTGTAGAAATAACAACAGAAAAAATTCAGAAACTGCTGGGTTTCTGTATCAGGTGTGAAATGTGTGTCAATGGGAGCTTCCTGTATCCAGTGCAGCCACAGCAGCAAATTTATTAGCAGACTGACCTCTGTCAGCCCCCTGAAACTACCCAAAACCTCAAAACCAAACTGGCCCCAGCCTGGAAAACAGCTCTGAGTGCACAAGCAAGTTCTCTTTGGGCTGGGAGATTGCAGTCCTGGGCTTTGCTGCCCTCCCTGCAGGTTGTGCTGCCAGCCCAGAGGGCTGGTGTGGTGCCGTGTGTGGGTGCAAGGAGCTGTTGTGTAAAGGGTTGGGAACTCCTCTGGGTGTTTTGCCATCAGAACCTGCAGCTCTGGAGCCCAGCCCACCTTGTAACAGCAGAGCCAGTTCAATCCCAGCCTTTCCCATCCTTAACTGCCCCTTCCCGCCCCCTTCATCCAAATATGCTGGGCTGTGGCTTGGGCAATGCACCTCTGTACTGGGGCAGTGAAAAGATCTGGGTTTCGTGAGCAAAATAAAAAAAAAAAATAAAAAGAACCAACTCTTGTTTTCCTTTCATCATTTCACTCCTCCACATGCCACCAGAGATTGGAGGAGGGAGTGGGTGACGCAGAGATGAGCAGGAGCCTCTTAAACCCGTTCTGCAGCACGAGAGGCTGAACGCAGAGCTGCGCACTGAGCTTCTCTCTCTCTCTCTCCTTCTTTTTTCTCTTAGTGCTTTTTAAACATTTATTTATAACCCACTGTCCTGTTACGTTCAGTCCTGCACAGTCAGAGTGAAGGAAGGTGTTTTCTGTTCTTTTGGCTTGACTTAATATGAGTGGGAAGACTTTTTAGCAATGTTCTGTTCATTGACTGCTGCTGGCAGATGGATGCTCTCCGCTTGAAGTGCCTCAGGCCTTGATATCTTCCGTTTTCTCCCCCTCCCTCCTCCCAGCACACACCCCGGAGTGTGCAGGCTGTGCTAATTTAGTCACAACTTAAAAGGAGTGATGAAGAAGAAATGCTCAGCTCTAATAGAATTCTTGTCGCTCATGACATCTTCGGGGAGCACATTTTCATTTCAGGATCCCTAAGGATTTTTTCCAGCAATGTGTATTAGATGTTCTGTGATGCTTCGATGGAGCAGCAGGAAAATTTGTAATGCATTTTAGGACCAAGATGCTAATTCTGTTTATATATTAATCAGTTTAGAAAATACAGCATACATGACATCCAGTTTGATAGTTTTCAAGTATTTTATTAACCCAGGCTTGACTGTTTCTGGTTCTGAGGTGGCTTTTCTATCTGTCTGAACTACAAAGCAAACCTTTAAACAATCATTTGGTTAACCTAATATGTTCAAACATTTGAACCAGTTACTGTATTTTACTAAACTGAGTGTTCCTATGTCAAGAGTTTTCCTTACTTACCATCAGAAGTCAGCTGATGTTAGGCCTGAGGAATTTGATTAATTTTTCAACAGAATCACAAAATTTTACCATTTGCTGGTAAAAATTGCATGTATTTTTAATGGAAAAAAAAGCCAAATTATACCCAACCAGGCTTAAAAGCTGTTCTTCTGTGCTGATGACTATACCCTAACTTAGTGGATGTTTTCAAAATCCTGTACAGCCTCAATCACCAGATGGTGCTGTTACACACTGCTCAAAACATGCCTGGAAAATAAGTTTCAATTCTACCATTGCCAAACTTATTCAAGTGTAATTTCATGGGAGGAGTGGTGAGAAAGAAAATTTCTTTCTTTAACCATGTCTTTAAAGTAGAGCCTTTCCTGTAAATTTTGGGTTTGCTCTTGTGAGAGCTGCTCAGAGCAGAATTTTCTCTCACATGGTTTATGCCCATGTTTGATGTAAAAATGTTTTGTGGGATAATTTAGGAGGTTGGATGCTGGCTGTGTGGGACCATGTCTGGGCTGTAGCCAGTGTGATTTCCCTCTTGGGGGCTGAGATTATGAAGGCTTGCAGTAAGGAATGAAGGACTGTAATATGCAAATATTGAGTGTTTTAGCAAAAGTGAAATGCTGAAGAGTGATGTCTCTTCATAAGCTGGACATAACCTGTTTAATGGCTGAGATGTAATTTAACCTGGTGAATTTGGAAGGGAAGAACTCCAATCTCCTCTGGAAAGATTCTCTTTAAAAAAAGAAACCCAGGCTCCTAATGCACAATTTCTTTTCAATGTCTTCAGTAAATGTAATGCTTTTCCCCATATTTAGGACAAAACTTTGCAACATACATATAAAATGTAGTCATTTTTCCCCTCAGCAGTTGTAAGGTAATTAAGAGTTGTAAAGAAAGTTGCTTTTTTCCCAAGGCTTTGCAGAACTGGTTGTTTATGATTGAATGTGGAATGGGAAATCATGAGTTTAAAGTTGCAGACTCTTCCCTTTAGATGAAGATGTTTTCCCCCTCTTTGTACTCAAATAATTGAATCATTTTGGACAATAAAAACAGCTAAGTACTAGGCTGCTTAGACTAAACCTTAGTAGTGCTAAACATGTAGATAGGAATGAAACAAAGTTTAAGTAATTGCAGGAGGGGGGGGAAGAATTCTCAAATGCATACCCCTCCTGAAGGCATTATTATTGCTGTAATTTTAGATGTAATTTCCTACATTGAGAACGTAACTTGAAAAATGAATGAAATTATTTCCTACACAGTGATTTTTCTTTTAACTTTGTTTTCTAATGGACATTATAAGCAAATGACACTTAAAAAACAGAGAGAGAAGGTCTCCTCAAACCCAGGCTCCAGTGTGGCAAGCTGGGTTTAGAATACTCAAGCCTGGTTTTGATCCATGCTGAGTAAACCTGCCCTGGCTGTCAGCAGGAGCTGTGTTTGCTTGGCATTGCTGCTTGGGACACCGACCATGTAGCTAGAAGATGGCTTTAATCACCAAGATTTAAAGCCTTCATGCTGTTACAACAAAGCTGTCCCAAACAAACACAGTGAAAATTAATTGGAAAGGCCATTGATTGCTTAGGTGTTTAATGTCAGTTCAGAGGATTTCTGCCTTTTCAACCCAAAGAGGCTTCTCTTAAGTTTGAACAATAGAAAAATCAAACATAGATCTTCCTTCAAAGAAAGGTCATTAGCACTGAATGCCACAAAATAAGTGGCTAATTATATCCAAATGTGTGACTCCCTAAGAAGTTATATTATGTGAATGAGCATATAAATGCATTTTTAATAAAATCAATTAGAAATGGGATTTTTAGAAGAAAGCTGTATACTCTTTTTATGTGCCCTAATGTCATTCAGTTGATTATTTGTACTTTTGGGTAGTACATTATGAAATGCATAATATTAAGAAAGCAGATTGGGATCACAGTTCCAGTTTCTGAGTTTCTGAGTTTGTGGAATCACTTAGGATATACAGGAATTACACCAACACCTTCTCCTATATGGCTGTCATTCATTAGAGAGAATGTAATGAATAGTGTTTCCATTGTATCTTGATATTTTTATATATATATATATATCTCAGATATGCTGCTTGATTGCTCTTATAAGTCAGTAGTCAGGGAAAGCACTCTGAGCATTTTTATGGTAGGCATCATGAATTTGCTACTTTGCTTTGTAGTCCATCCACTTAGGATGAATTTCTGAGAATGGGTTGCTCTACAGACACTGGTCATCAGGTCTGGTCTTAGGCTTGAGGGCTTTTTTGGTAACAATATAGACCTATGGAACCTGAGGCTTCTTTGTTTCTTG
Organism: Emberiza elegans; assembly: GCA_024865655.1. NCBI lineage: Eukaryota > Metazoa > Chordata > Aves > Passeriformes > Fringillidae > Emberiza > Emberiza elegans. The sequence goes on from JALJVW010000139.1 coordinate 33,619,814, forward strand.
TCCTTACAAATTCGATGTATAAGACAAAGCCACCTTCAATGTCCTTCCTTTTTATAAAGCATTGCATTATTTTGTCTAAAAGGGGGACATAAATATTGTGGTTTCCAGCCACACTCTCATGGGTTTGATGAAGCATGGGTGATCATCCTTGAAAGTCATCCTGGTACTTATTTCCAGAGTTTGGCAGAACGAATTGATGCATTTCTGGTTCCACTGGGCACATGTGCATATGTGTGCAAGCTCAGATGCACAGAAGTACTTTTACATGGGAAAAAACAATCTCCTAATCCAAAAACAATTAGGTTAGGAGATGGATGTCTGTGCTTCTGGCTTGTAGTGACATGACAAGAGGGAATGGCTTTAAGCTGAAGGAGGTTAGGTTGGGATTAGATATTAGGAAGAAGTTCTTCCCTTTAAGGCTGATGAGACAGTGGCTGATGCTGCTTGGAGAAGTCGTGGCTGCCCCATCCCTGGAAGTGTTCAAGGCCAGGTTGGAGCAACCTGCTCTGGTGTCCCTGCCCATGGCAGGGGGATTGGAGCTTGATTATCTTTAAGGTCCCTTGCAGCCCAAACCATTCTGTGATCCCACGATGTTTCTGTAACCTCAGACAAAGGCAGAGAAGAGGTGTGTTACTGATGAGCTTCACTCGAGGCCTGTGGCTGCACTTCTTGCCAAGGCTTGTCTCACTTCTCTTTCTTGCTCTGGCTGATGCCTGTAGAAAATGGACTGTTTGTCTTTTTTCCTTGGGTTGTGTCTCAGCACAAAATCTTCAGATCACTGGGAGCTGGTGCAAGGGGTTGGTGATGGGATGGATGGGGGGATGTTGAATTTCCCCTTTCAACTGTCCCCGGCAGTTTCATCCTCTGTTATTTTACCTGATTTATTATGAAAGAAAAAAGTAGATATCTTCTAATCCAAGGATAGGGGAAGTACTCTTACAAAAAATAAAATGATGCAAAGTACAGGCCTAGCTGGTCCAGTTGAATCTAGCCTTCAGGCTGAGGTTTTTGTGTGTCCTCTCCTGCTTTTTACTCTGCGTTTGCTGTGGAGTGAAGAGAGGAAAACAGCTTTATTTGAAAATGCAGTAAATCACTAATAGCTCTTAATTTATCATTCACTCCTCTCTAATTACCAGCTTCCACTTTAAATGTGAGATGAATCCTTACAATTTGCTAATCCAAATTCATCCTCATTTTCAAAGGTGAAGATGAAGCTGTCCTCCTATTGTCAGCAAATCAACATCTATAAATTAGGAGATTTTAGAGGGGTTGCCTTATTATCCTGAGCCCCGTGCAACTTGCCAAATCCAAGCAGGTGTTTTGTTTGCTTGCTCCCTCATTGTGAAAGCTCAGGGAAAATAGCTAGAAATAAAATTACTGAATGTCAGCAGAAATTTTGTGATTTCATGGCAGTACTAATGTGGGTGACTAGCTTTGCAAATGCAGTCCCGTTCCTCCTTAAAAAAAATTCTATATCTAAAGGTTTCTTCTTTTTAGAAGGTAGGAGGTGGGGAAATAATCTGACATATTTAGCTACATGAAATCTTGTTTTTAAAATTAAATACAAGCAAAATAATTTACAAGGTTGCTTAGTGATACTGTGGGAAAATGTGTATCTTGAGACTATTCAAAGTATCTCAAAGTAGATTTAGAAACTATGGTTGCTGACAAGCACTAGAAAAAAAAAATACTGCTTCTGGTGCAAGCTGAATCAGTCCTTGAGTGTGTCAAGAAAGAATACCACTTTTCAAGTGATTTTTGGAACAAATCCAGGGTGCTTGTGAGGTGACGTTTGTTGTCTGAGTGGTCTGTGTTATTCCAGCTGGCCCTATACTAAAAGTTAACTCTTGCTTCCTGCCAGCTTCTTTCTTGAGAGCAAATGGGTATCTGTAGCTTTGGTCAAAATAAAGTTGTTAGACATCCTGTGGATCATAAACACACTTCTGTCTCTTTGTGTTCTCTGTCCATGGTGAGTCCAGCATGCATTGATGGCACATGGTCTCCTCAAGGGTAGTTTGCACCCTACTATAGATATGGGGGAACTGGGAATAGAGAAAATGTTCATTTTGCAGGATTACAGCAGTGCTCAGATGCTCTTTTTGCCATCAGGTGCACAGTTTTCCTACTGCATGTGTGGGTAGTTTGTTACCCCCAACACTGCTCTTTGCTTTTTGATCTGACATGTAGGATAAATTTTATTCTGAGATCATGGCAGTGTTTGATTCCAGCTTTAAGAAGAAGAGGAAACTTGATGTTGATCAAGGTCTTTGACATATAGGGGAAAAAAAGCTTTGAGGTTGTTTTGGATTTCTGAGAAACACTGATTTGTCATGCCAGCAAAGGCAAATTGTGGGATTACAGTGACACTGAATATTGCATACCAAATTCAATATCCTAAGAAAACTTCAGCAGAAGAAAAAGGGGAGCATAAGGGAATGTAAGCAGCCACATGGAAATGAAAATCAAGTTCTTAAAAAGTACATTTGGAATGGATTGTCTCCTCTGCATTTTGCAGCAGAAGTCAAGGGCTGTCACCTGCCTCCATGGCTCAGCGCAGGGAATCGTGTGTGGTTTTCCATCTCCTCCAGGAGCACTCGCTCCCTGTTGAGCCAAGAAGGATCCTTGTGTCGCGTATCCATTCCTGATTCAGTCTGTAAAAAGCATAAAAGGGAGATGACACAATAACAGCCAAGACTTGCAAGAAGATGTTGTTAAAGTTTGAGTGCTCTGATTTCAAAATGATAACAGGCACTGTTTCTAGAGGGTAAAACCACAGTTGATTGAGGCCCTCAGAAATGTTTGGTTGTGCCAAGTTCAGCTTCCCATGCATAGGGGCATGGCTTTCAGTAGGAGTTGAGTGCTTAAGATAATAAAAGCTGGGTTAAACAACGCAGCACCTATGCTTCTTCTTGTAGGACAGTGCAGTAGGCCTTTGACCATAGAGAAAAACGTGAACTTGAGTGTGTCCTGTTGCTGTTGTAGCTGCCAGGGACATGGACACCTGGATGTAAGGTCATCTTGCACAAAGCTAGGCAGAATTTCATCAGCCTGTCTGCTTTTCATAACACTCAAGTAAAATACAAAAGGTAGGAAGGGCCAGATTATAATTGTTCTGCAGAGGGAGAACACGGTCCTTGAGGCTGATTAATGTAGCAATAGAACTTCTGAGGCCTTCAGTGAGGAACTGCTTGTAGCATAAACAGGTCTGAGGCAGGCAGCTGATTGAAGTGTTTGTTTATTTTTGTGGATCTTGAAATAGGTCAGTAAATAGAATTTACTCTGTGGACTGTATTGAAGCAATATGTTAGTTAGGTACAAGATGATGCTGATGTTAAGCGATTCCTTAGGGCAGCTTCTTTGATTACAGCTGCACAAAGTCAAAGAAAAAGCTCATTTTGGTGTTCACAGCACTTGCCTGATTGAAACTCTGAGGCAGGTTGTGTTTTATAGTCAGCTTATTTAAAAAAAATATATTCCTAACCACTGTCACCAATCAGAAAATGCTGTGAAATTTGGACCTGTCTGTAGTCAGACCTGGGCAATATTAAATTCAGATAGATCATTCTCTCAGCTGGTCTCAGAACTATTTTGGGGGTTTGCTGCAATCAATGCTCTTTCTTGTGCTGAGCATCCTGTAGGAGCAGTGGCAGTGTCAGGGGAGAAGAATCCATGTCTCCTTTAATGAGATCCGTTAGGATGCTACATAGCAATCATCACATAAATCCACTGATTTCTGTTTAAGTCTTTAGTAGTCAGTATGTTCTCTGGTAGCTATTTTTCACCATACCATATTACCTAGAGGAAAAGGAATTAATAATGCATCTAGTCTTGGATATGTATGTTTAATGGATGATCTCACATCCTATCTTGGAGTCAGGCTGCACAGAAAAAGCCATTTTGTAATTGATCTTTGAGGTTCAGCACATAAAGAACAGAAAAATGTAATTGTGCTTACCTAAAATTTTCTTTAACTAATAAGGACTGTCACACAGGAGGTAAGTAGATCATCTAGAAGAGCAAAGGAAGTTGGTATCTGAAGATTTGGTTATGGAGAAAATTTCTCAGATTTTGTTGCATGAGCAAATGTTGAGATTTTTTGGGTTCTTTTGGTGGCATGTGCTGTTAATACAATATTTAATAAATAATGAATGCCATTTAATACTTAATAAATATTTCATTTAGGAAAACTAGAATGGAATGATGACTGGAAAAAGAATTTAAGAGGCAGAAACTTGAGTAGGTGGATCTTTGCTGTCCAGGTCAGGCTGTTCTGTGTGACTGACAATGCTCTGTGCTGTTCTGGGTCAAACTGAGCAGGCTGAAGGCTCTTGTAGTGGTGGCCACTTGGGGATGAAAGGGTGGAGGGATTTTTTCCCTTGTTCTGACCACTCAGAATACAGAAGGATTCTGTCATGCAAAGCAGCCTCTCTCTGAAGGTTACAGTTTTGCAAAAGCATAAGGACTTCCTTTAACCTAGTAAATCATCCCCATTTCCCTTATATAGCATCATTCCATATAATGAATTTTTCTTGTGTTTTGCCCTTACTGGATTTATATGTTCCAAGCACTGGGAGTTTCCACCAGTTCCCTTGGGAAACTATTATGAGGTCCAGTGAGTTTTGTTGTAAGGTCCTGTTAACATAGTGCTTATATTTTCTTTTAATTTCATGTTATTAGCCCTTAAGCATGAACTCATGCTTATATCTATTTATGGCTTAAACTTCCCTCATCTTCCAGAGATCTAGTGATCTTCTGCTTTTCTCTTGATAAATCATGTCTGATAATTAGGTGAAGGTTCTAAGTTCAGTCTCTGAGTCTTTAAACATCCACCCCTATTTCCCAGCCATGCTCTCAATCTTTTATTCTAGGGTGATCAGGGCTCCAGAGAAGACCAAAGTCTGGTGAGAATTTCCTCATGCCAAACAGTTGTTGATATATGACATCCCATGCATAAATTGTAGCCTTATATAAATGGAAGGCATCACAAACTTACAGATAAATATTATTCAGAGATACCAAATACTTTCTAAGAGAGCCGTGTTGGCTTGCTCGAAGTATGTAAATGGCATTGTAGTTTTAATTCCTTACTGAAACAGTCTGTACATCTTACTTACACAAATGTTATTGTTTAAAGAAATACAAGGCTGTTCCTGAAATATGTGCATTCTGCCTTTGAACATAAATCTCTTTCCAACTCCAGACTGAAGTAGGTGCCACAAGAGACTGACTTGATAAATGGCATCACTGATTCACTACATGGCTTAGCTGAGATGTGTGGCAACCTTCAGTTATGCTTAGTTTAAAAGGGAAGGAAATGCAAAATAGAGGCTGAAGCCCTTTCCATAATGTCTTCTGTCATCTCTGGGCAGGACAGAGGTGCAATTACCAAGGGCAGCTGTAGCTTTGATCTAAACAGGCCGTTTGTGGTGCTGGAGGAGAGCAGCCCCTGCACAATCACTCTGCTTGCCTGAATGCTGTAGCTGATGGACTCAGCTGCCAGGGACAAGCTGAGGGCAGAATTTAATTCTTCAGCTGCAGCCTGGATAAAGATTGATGCTGTCTTACCTAACTGCCAGGTTTCTTATCCCTTCTGTATAAAGGAATAAGTATTTGACCACTTGTCAGCTTCATATAAAATACCTTAAATAAGTATTAACCTAATACAGTCTTTCTTGCTTTTGTAACAGCTCTGTGCCATTCCCTGCTTGATTTCAGTTCTCTCTTTCTGCTTCCATTTTTAGATCATGTTTTATCTCTTACCCTTTGATATCTTTAATAACTCCCTCTTTTTCTTCACCCACTCAGCTACTTCTCTCTGCATCCTTTTACCTTGATGCCTTCTCATTGTATTTCCATGTGTTTTGATGATTTAAGAAATTTGCCAATTAGCTGATATTTATGAAATTTTTACTTTGGAAATGACTGTGTCATCTTCTTTGACTGCCAGCTGGGTAGGGTCGGGATGTGAAGAGAGTGCCCTTTGTTGGATATGGATGTGGAATTACAGGGGAAGAGAAAGGAAAGAAAACCTCAAAGCCCAAAAAAACAAACCCCACGATGGAAATCAGAGCCTGAAAGTAGCTTTGGGCTCTCAGGCCTTTTTCAGTCCTGAGGAAGCAGCAGCAACCTTAAGTAGAGGCTGAGAGCAGAGTGGGTATTAGTGTCTGTCTGTATGGTCCTTCCTGCCTGCGCAGTTGGATGATGGAGAGTGGAAATAACTTACCACTGACAGTTGTGTTTTGACAGAACAACCGGTGTGCAGAGGAGCAGGGCTGAACTCTAGGAGAGGAAAATTGTTCTGCATGTGTCTGAGGACAAGTAAATTCTCAGACATGTTATAAAAGGTGAGTGTTAAAGGTGGACAAGGAAAGTAGGGAAGGTTCACAGGGATATACAGGGGCCTCTTGGCAGGAAAAGGGAAAGGCTGGACTAGCTTTTATAGCAGGGAATATGGATTAAACAGGAAGGTTGGTTTTGTTCGTTTTTTTTTTAAACAATCTTAGTATGTGTGACCTTATCTAATGGCTGCTGCAGTGCAGCTGGGAAGTGGTAATTGTTCAGCTGTGGTAACTCAATTACTTCTGCTCCTGTCCCTGTCCCTTGGTCTCAGTGGCAGTTCTGGCAGGGGATGCCATCAGCCCCTGCATCCTCCTGGTCCGTGAGACTGCACTGTGGCTCCCGGGGCTCCTGTCGGCTCCGTGGCGTTGGCAGGGCTGAGAAATGGCTCCTGTCAGCTTTCACTCTGCAGGGAAGGCAGGAGAGCTGCCTGTCAGGGAGCAGATAACACTGCACTGATTTATATGCTGCTTGCCTCTGCAAAGTTTTCCACTGCAGCAATGGAGCCCTTTGTGTTCACTCTAAATTTTGGTTTTGTTTTAAAGGTTTTGATAACTTTTGGGATTTTTCTCCTATATTGTGCTGTATTCATGAATTTTTCTAGCTGGGTAGATTGATGACAATTTTTTGTTAGTTAAGTGTTTTTTACGTTGTAAAAGTATCAAATAGGTTCTATCATTCTCAAAATGCTAGAATTGCAGGTTTTTAAAACTTTTGAAAATGTTTTTTTAAAAACTGTCAGATTATGTCATGAGAAAATATTTTTCTTTATTTTTCTTGCAGTGATGTAAAAATGATTTTGGGTGGTTGAAGGTAGTCCTTGGATCAGCAGTAATGCTGTGTGACAGCAGAAATGTTCAATTTCTTGTGACAAGAGTAACAACTGGTAATTGATAAGTGGAAGGGAAAAGGTTTACATGTATACATATATAGAAAAATCTCTAAGAATAACTGTCCTTTAAAATGTAATTAAAAAAACAAAATCACTGGCCAAACAATACAGAGGAAGATTAAAGCAAGGCCTGACTGGTGGTGCTTTCAGAAGGAAATCTTGCCTGTCCAAAAGCTACCACTGTCTGAAAGTTCTTGGTATTTTAATTTTTTCTTTCCAATTCCCTTAATGTGAGACAGGTAAGGGTTATGCTACATTAATCATACATGTGCTCACAGTTCTTGCCAGTAGTGCAGCTTTCCAGCTGTTTCAACTTTGAAACAGCTGCAAATCTTCTGTGAGTAAAAAAAGTTCAGTTAGCTAAACTTTTGGATATAGAAAAAGCCCATATTTGCTTTCTTCCAAAATGAATCTGAAATGACCTGAATCATTCTAATAGACAGATAACGAATGAGCACGATAGCATTTGTTTAAACTGTGGTAATCGGACTTTTGTGCAAGCTGCCTTGCACAGGAGGAGCAGAGAGGGCTGGCAGCAGTAGCAGGGAAGCAGGAGGAAGCGTAGGGATAGTGTGTACTTTTCTCTTTGACCCATTTAGGCTTCAGTCTCACATTTCTTTAAGTTGATCCACGTGTATGTGGCTGCTGACAGGATTTCTCCTCGCCCCTGCCACATTCTGCCGCCGTTTGGGCTTGCGAGGCTGCTTGTTGAGTTACATGAGGGAGCTGGTCCAAACGAAATTCAGCTTTTTGGGTTGTTTGGGTTGATTTTCAGCGCAGCAAATTCCCTCATCTGTATCAGTGTGTGGCCATGTAAATGTCACGTTGGAAGTGGGAACGCTGTCTGCAGGAACAGTTGGGCGTTAGCTTCACTTAAAACAGTTGTGATCCAGTTCCTTCAGTGCTGGTGAATCAACAGATAAGGGTTTTGTTGGGGTTTTCTTGCTTTTGTTTTCTTTTAATGTCAGCATTGACTGTGGTTTTCCAACATGACACCATAAATGAAGCTCAGTGAGGACTTTATGAGCAAGCAGTTCTTGAGCTGTGCTGAAAAGAATAATTAAGCAGGGTTAAGAAATGAACAAGCTGCTGTCTTGAGGACGATGGGCAAGATTAGCAATAGGTTAAATGCAGCCCCTGCATCAGCTGTATGGCTTCTAGTCTGTGGTTGAAGCGTGGGTAGCAGTTTGATGGATAATGAGAATAAAATGGCAGCAGGAGAAGTGCCACCTGTGAGGGAAGCAGAATTCCAGGAACTGCATGCAGAAAATTAGAGGAACCACTTGTGATGCCAGATTTTTCAGAGTGGTTAAAACAAATTAATTCAAACGGACAGTTGCTGTATATGCAAAGAGGGAGTGGTATCATAGGATCAGGGAATAGAAAATGTGCTTGAGGAGAAGTTATGTGGGTGCTTTGCAGGCCTGTTTTGGCATTAATGGAATACAAGGGCAAATTTTGAGGGAATGAATACTTAAAGAAGTACAGGGAAGTGCTGAGAAGAGATGTTAACAGCAAATTTTCTAGGTGAAAGAAAAGTAGCTTGGTATCAAATATTTAAAAAGTGGTTGCAGCAGTGACCACCATCTGAATTTTTACGACATTAATCTTAAAGATGCATGGTTGTTCTCTTTAGCTGAGTGAGTGAATGAGCCTTTGACGTGCTCTGGAAGGGTTTTACCAGGACAGAAGGGACCTGCACCTGGTAGATGGGGCGCTCTCATGGGAGGCAAAATGGATGGGTTGGATTGTTGTCAACAGGCAGAGAAATTGAATACAGGTCTGTGCACTCAGCTAGTGTGGGTCTGGCCATGCAGAGATAAAGAGGCGGCATCAATCCTTCAGTAAACAGGTCTGGATTAAGTCTTTTTTATTTCACAAGGTTGTTTTTAACACAGGTCAGTTTACTGGTTTGGTTTTCTGTTCATTGCCACAAACAGTTTTGCTGGCACAGTTGGTGAAATATCACAGGGAAGGGGCCAGGAACTGTTTTATTCTGCTGAGATAACAGAACAGAGTGTATGTACCCTTGGGCAGCCCCTGGAGCAGCTCTGCCAGGTGACACGGGCACCGGGATGCATCAGTCGGAGCAGGGCCAAGTGTTCCTGGGCTCCAGGTTGCTCAGCCTGGGTGCTGACACATCCATAGAGGAACTGGGGAGCTCTTGTGTGGAAGGACTGGGTTTGGGATGTGGGGTGCACCCACAAGCAGATGGCAAGATGGGGATTTGGAGGCAGGCTGGAGTTGGAGCGTGGGCACAAGGCCAGCGTGGTCATCACTTTCCTCACGGGCAATTAGGTGTTACTGGGAATAACTCTTAGCTAACCTTGATAAAATTAAACTTGTTATTGTGCTGGGTCAGCACTGCTGCAATGTCCTGCTGTGCTGCTGCTTTTACTGCTCATTGGCCTTTTTCCTTACAGGCTCACAGGGATGAAGCTGTTCCTTGCTCCCAGTATTGCGTGTGTGGCTGGAAATGCTCGGTGTGAGCCCTGCAGCCTCACTTCCCTCCCTTTAAATGTGTTCTTGTCTTTGATCACAGGACTCTCCCCTTGATTAGGCTGCTGGGACCAGCCTTCATGAGTGTAGCCCCACTGATCTGCCCCTTTTGTGCCTCTGTTTGTTTGTTTTACTGATTTGTAACACAAATAACATAGAAGCCTGGCATAGAGCAAAGAGCAGGAAATTCATTCAGGCTTTGAGCTGGGAATTGCTGAAATTGAAAGATGTGACAAAGCATGCAGGGATGCTCACACATAAAAACTGCTCTTTTTTCCCTTTTTTTGGAGTTCTTTTGGGCAGCCTTTTCAAGGAAGGAAAAGGGATGAAAACCCAAATACAGAACAAAATCTGTGCATAAAATTCAGTTGGTAAAGCAATTCAAATGCTGGAAATGAATATCCGAGTGCAAACCATCCGAAATGTTTCTTTTAATAGAATCTAGTGTTTGTTACCATAACAATCCTTTTTGCAGGAGAAGGATTAGTGCTGTTAACATGACTCTGTTACCTGCTTCAGGTAGCACTAGTTTTCAGGGCCTCTTGAGCAAATTGCAGAAAGGGAGGAAAATCCATATGCCTGGATTTTGATGATGCACTTTAGTATCATAATAACAATTCATTTAGGCTCTGGCTTTGTACTGCCTGTTATTTCCCTAGAAACTTATGATTCATCCTGACAAATATATGAAATAGCTGTGTCACAGCCTCTGTGAGACTGGAGAGAAGGCTGCAGATGAGCAGGCAGAAGCCAGATAAGAGTAATGTAGAGCTGTAGCTGCTTGACATTACTGACTTTTAAGGGGTCCAAAAAAGGTATGATTCCTCTTCCATAGGGGAAGAGAACAAGATGTTTCTGTAGTAACGAGATCATAAAAGAAAGAAAATTGCTTGTAAAGAATATGTCTGATTTTTCCTCTTTTTCTACTTTGCTTCTATTATAACTTAAGCTGCAGTTTTGCTTTCAACTGTCTCTTGTGTAAGCATTTAATAGAACCAAGATATTCTGCAAATCTATTTTTTTTTTTTTGACAGTGATTTCTGGCCTACACATTTTGTTTTGTAATAACCACCGTTTCCTCTGTCAAAAGAATGGAAATTATCTGAAATAAAAGGATAGTAGTGTTCTGTGGTCCTATGTGAACTTGTCACTTCAGGTCTGCTGTGCCAGTTCAAAGCATTGAGGTTGGCATGGGATGAGAAGATGATGGTGTTTCTTTCAGCATGCTGGGAGTAGATGGGTAGAAACACTTTTTTTTTTTTTTTCCGTAGGCTTGGAACTAAAAGCTGAAAAGAGCCTTTTGTTTTTTTGCTGCAGATTCAGGAGCGTGATAAACTTTACTACTTGGTAGCCTGGGAACTTGATTTTGTGTGTTGATTACAGAAGTGCAAACTTCTCTCTTTCTCTCACTTCTCCCCCTGCCTCCCCCTCCACCCGATGGTATGATGAGCCTTTGAGAAATAAATGGGAATTGTGTGATGTGTGCTCTGTGCATTGCAAAATTTCTGTAGTTTCTAGACTTTGGTTCTTTTGCTCTTCTAAAAGGAAATTTATTGCTTTATACTGGTGAGGGACAGGGGAGGATATTTCAAACCTTGCTGTTGGGCTTGTCCTGCCTTTTTAAAAAGACACTGTTCCCTGCCCTTCTCCCAAAGGCACTTAGATACCAATTTTCTTGCCATCGCTAAATTGCAAGGGCAGCATGAAGTGTAAGCTTTGACCTCAAAGGTGCTATTTCTTGTTTAAAAAAAGAATCCCAGCATCTGTCAGAAACCTGTAAGGCCCAAAAGAGACAATGCTTATTGCAAGTTACTAATAAAAGATACATCTACTAAGAGACTTGTTTCACCCCTATGTATTTTGTCTTATAACTTGTGCTTCTACATATCAATTCAGAAAATGCAGTACTTAATTCTGACTGTTCCATGTGATGATATTCCTTTATTGTACTGAGATAGTAGCTGCAGGTTTTTAGAGGAGGGTCACATTGAAACTTTTTTAAAAGCTGTCCTGCAGGATAAAATGGATAAGAGAGTCAGGAAGGTGTTGTTGTGAGTGTTGTATAACCCAGGTCATGATAGGGTTTAAAAGTGTATCAGTTCTTTTCCATGCAGTAGAGAATCTCAGTCCATTGGAGTTTGTAACACTGTGATGGAATCAGGTGAACACTGAACAGTGGAGCAGATTGCTAATAAACTGCACTGTGTTGTTGGATATTCCCACTGTTTTGGCTGAGATTCTCAGATGCTCAGGGTTTTGCAACCTTGCAGCTGGCTGGAGCAGCTCACTGGGAGCGCACAGTGAGGGTGGCAGTCAGAGCAAAGGTGGGGACAGGAGGGAAACAGCGAATGCAAGGTCCTAAAATGCCACCCAGCTAGCAGGGAGCAGTGGGAGTGGGAGGATGTTCAAGGGCTGATGGCCATAATGCAGTGCTGTAGGTCTGCTGGAGGCAATTGCTCATCCTCCCAGCCCTGGAGCTTGCAGCTGCTCAGCTGCTCCTCCCTGCACTGACCCCAGCAGCCTCCCAGGGCTTAGCAGGGCTTGTGGCTGCCACTGCTCACTTCTGGGGACTTCTCTTGTTGAGCACTGGCAGTATGAATGAGTATTTGGAATCTTTTCTTGTTTATCAGCAGTAACTGAAGCATTGGATAGACAGTTTATTTTGATCAGTTGTTTTCTTAAAGCCCAGTTTCTCTATGTATGAACATCTGCTCTTCAGATATCAACAGATTAAATCACTGTATTTATAGTTAAATAAAATGTTACGGAGGCACATTTTTCGGCTCTGGAAATGTCAGATTGGCCAGCTAGGCAGAAAAGGTTGGAAGTCACAAAATGACATGTATTTGGTTGTCATCTGACTAGGGTGAGGGCACTACAGTGGCTTGGTTGTGTGCTGCAGTACTGGGTGACAGCCATCTAGCTGACACCTGCCTTTTCTTGGGCTCTCTGAAGTGCATTCTTGAATCTGGGAAGGAACCAGAAGGAGTAAAGGGTGTCTTAAGTTTCCAGTGGAGAAATCTAGAAGCACAGTTGCTAATGCTAACTTTTCCAGCTATTTTTTTTTCTTAGTCTTACATAAGATACCAGAAAAATAGAATTTTGTTGTCATGTTAAATTCAAGGGGCGGAGGTGGTGATGGGGAAACAACAAAGCTTTTGATCTTTCTTTAGTAAATAGGAGACTGGTTGCAGAATGTAAATGTTTGTCTTAGATGAGGCTGTAAGCAGTACATTTCTTTCTCTCTTCTCACAAATAAGGACAAAACCAAGTTAGTCATCAAGATACACATAATTTCTAGGATGATTCTTGTCCTGAATTAAGTTGTTCATTTTGTAGATAAGCGGCAGTGTAACAGTTGTTTTGTTTTTCCACAGACTGTATGACTGATATAATACCACAGGGCAGCTTGAGGGAGTCCTAGCACACAGAATTAAAGCCTTCTCTGGTCTCCAGATGGCTGAGTAAAGCATTCAGAGAAATAACATTTCCTAAGTAGACAAGTACCTTTCTCTTAGATCTCTTTGGTATTTTTTCAGTAGACAATTACCCCTAAAGTAATTCTACTTTAAAATATTGATGGTGGATGAAGAGTTCAGCTAAAAGAGCATGTATTACTTAAACAAGCATACTGTTTTCTTAGGATGGATTATGATGAATTAATTATATTTTAACATTTGAAATTAGGAAAAGGTTAAATACTCAGAATATTAATGGTAGCTTGGGGATGGGAGCAGCTCAGTGCTGAAAATAGCTTATGAAAGAAATTAATTTCAAGTATCTTCCTCTGTGTTATTCTTTTTTTCCTCTTTTGGTGTCTTCTTTGTTTTTGAAGGGAAGCTGGTTTGCTGCCACTGCAAAATGAGTTTTTAGTACTCAAGTGCATTTTTTTCCCCCCCAAATAAGTATAAACTGATTTTTTCTTAGGGACAGAAGAAGCAGCATTCAAACTGTAGAGAGTGAAATAAAATTCTGGAAAGACCAGGCGCTAGTTAGTACCTTAATTTTAGGAAGATGTGGTATTTGTACTCCAAGGCTGGTGAGTGCCAGTCCAGGGCCTGCTGATGGCAGGGGAAAAACTGCTCACCTGCTGGGCTTTGGATTACCCTTGAGTAGCTTATTGTGCCCACACCTCCCTCGGAGGGTGAGGGATCCTTCCTCTGCTCTTACTCCACTATCCAAACATGTTACACCTGGCTGACCCATGTGCCTTAAAGGAGATCTTGGTGGTGACTGCAGTAATTTCCACGTGTGCAGGAAGGAGATCCTGCTGCTTTGTGGCAGCTCCTGTTTGGCCAGAGTCCCACTGGCCCCAGCTGCCTGGCTGGAGTCACTTCTTGTTAAAACCAGCATCTTTGGCACAGGGTGCTCAGAGGTGAAGCTTTTTTACCATGGTGTTAGTGATGATGGTGTAGGGATTTGCATTAAATTAAGATGGCTTTGTTTAGGAGCTGGTGGTGTTCTGGGAAGTGTCATATGGTTGCCATTGGTTCCTGTGAGCAGTGGTGGGCATGGCAGGCACCTTTGTGCCCCTCCACAAGCTGCTCCTGACATCTCTGAAGGGAGCAGATGAGAGTTTCCTGTAAATACATGTGCTGGAAACATCTGCCCGGCACATTGAATTAAAGGATTTTTCTTGACGTGCTGTGTGACCCCGTATGCTGAGGAACTCGAGTGCTCTGTTTTCCTCATGACTTCCCCCATCTTTTTCTTAAGCTGTCTTTTCAGCACATCCTTCTGAAGCTGGGGCTGTGGGGACGGGCTGGACCTCGCTTCCCGCATCTGTCCCAGCAGCTGGACCACTTCCTGCCATGAATCATCCCAAACACACTTTTTTTCTTTTTATTGTTTTATTTAAGGGTGAAGGCACATTTGTTTCCTGAAGCCACAGGCTAATCTAAGTAGTCTGGCAGACAAGCCTCAAATGAAGGCTGGGGTGCGAACGGGTTTGGAGGAAGGAAGTGCCTCCCATCACTGGGATCATGGGCAAGGCAGGAGCAGAGCTCTGTCCTTGTGGACTTCATTTGTGGTCAGAGAACAGCAAACTCCATCACTTCTTGGAGAGCTACAGCAAAACTTCTTCTCTGTTTGCACGTCAGTGTCAAACACATCATGACCTCTGGTTTTTGGCTGCAGCTAATCAAGTGCTAATTGGCAAGTGATGCTAAGGGAGAGGGGCATAATCTTTTGTCTGAGAAGTCTTGGCTATGGCTTGGATCCTCTGTGGGACTGATGTTTGTGGCTTAGCTTTCCAGAGCTCATTGATTGCATGTGTTTCAATTTTAGCAGTCCAAAACAAGGCTTTTTTTTCTTTTTTTTTGTCCTGAGGAGCTCAGACTAGTTTCTGAAACTTGAGAGGTCATTGTATTTCACAAAGAGATGAAATCCAAAATCTGCCTCCTTAATTTTGTCTTTAAAAAATCGCCCAAGCACTAAAACACCCCAGCCTAAAAAACACATTAACAGCACAGTTGTTAAGCTCTTGTTTTCCTTGTTAATTTTCCTAGGGAAGCGTCAGATTCACCACTTGGGAAACCAGCTCCAACTCAATCAGCATTGTCTGGATACTGCCTTTAATTTTTTCAAGATGGCTGTGAGCAAACATCTGACTCGGGGCAGAAAGAGGACCCACGTCATCGCTGCCTGTCTCTACCTGGTGTGCAGGACAGAAGGGACTCCTCGTATCCTTTCACAGTTAGCAAATAGCAATAAACAGAAGACTCGCTTTTAGCAAGTCAACTATCCCAGTCAGACCTTGTTCCAGAATGTGGAAAGGTAAGTGTTCAAGAGCTGGCTTGGTCATGGCTGGGTTTATACATGGAAGTGAATGGGAGTGTTTCCTGTGGTTCAAGTAAATTTGTTCCCTGTCTAAATGTGCAGTACTTAGTATTTAATGCTGTAAATGTCACTCTGCCTCTCATCACTAACTCTGAATTTCTTCTTTCACAACATTTGCTTCAAGTATAAAATTGCATTTTCCCTGTGCTTTGTTAGGGTTTATTATTTGTGGAATCTTTTCTTGTTTATTTTGTTTTTCTCTTTTAAAGTAAATGACAGTTAACCCCAAACCTTCTGCAGTGTCAGCATCAAAGAACAGATTAGAATTCCAGTGGGTTTTTGATCAACATATTTGGATTTCCTTCTCCTGATCCTTGCAGGAAGGACAGTATCACTCCTGTTTTAGTTCTTGAAAAAAAAACTTTCATAAATTCTGAAATTTGCTCAGAAATCATACAAGAAATCCATGGCTGGAGGTGCACACAGGACAGATTTCCAAGTGAGTACTCCCTGCTTTACCATCCCTATTTTTGTTTTGGGACAAACCACATAAGGTTTAAATACTGATGACCATCCAAATTAATTTGGTTTTTATATTTTTATTTCTTTTGCATTGTGTTTCAGTTGCTGGAATTCAGAGTTTAGATCAAGCAATCACTTCTGTGGCTCTGCTCTCAGCAGCCTGGTCTAGTGAAAGGTGTCCCTGCCCGTGCAGGGGTATTGGACCTGGATGTATTTTAAGGCCTCTTCCAAGCCCCAAACCATTCTATCATTTTATCATTCTACAATTCTGTGTTTAGTTCCTTTCTACTTTAAAATAGTATGTCCACATCTTCAGTATTCTGATTTGATGCTTTTTCTAGATTGCTGCTCTCATTCTATATTTTTGCAAATGAACAGTTTAGCTTTCCTTTTAAGACTGAGATGATTTTTTTGTCATTTCAGAAAATATATTCAGTATTCTAAAAGTAGTACTTTCTGATCTTGTAGTAGTGTTGTGGTAATTGTATTTGCATGTTTAAAAAAAATATGGTTTTGCAGGAATAATGGAATTAAAAGACAGGCTTCCCTGTTACACTGGTTTTTCCTACTGTAAAATCTCCATGTGAACTTTGAACATTAGCACTCTATCATTGCCATAAAGATAGTGTTGATTTTTTAAGGTGTTACCAATAATTTGATAATATATCTTCCGGGTAACTGCCTGAAAGAGGGTGGGATTAGATTAGCTATTAAAAATTTCTTTACAGTGAGGAAACTGAGGCCCTGGCACAGGTTACCCAGAGCAGCTGTGGCTGCCCATCCCTGGGAGTGTTCAAGGCCAGGCTGGACGGGGCTCTGAGCAAGCTGGGCCAGTGGAAGGTGTCCCTGCCCACAGCACGGATGTTGAAAATAAATTATCTCAAAGATACCTTTTATGATTCTGAGTTATATTTATGCTCATGTCATGTTAAAAGTAATTTTTTTATAGTTGTTATTTGATACTTCTGAATGATAGCCCAGCTGTAATTTCCAAATCCATTTTTCCCCACTGATAGGGATAAAAAGCATTTGAAGAAGAGGCAGGTAGGTGCCCTGCAATGTACAGCCATCTGTGCAGCAAGTGCAGCTAAAGTAGCAAACAAATAAAGCAAAAATAATTTACTTGTTTTTTAACCTTCTCTGAAGTATTTCAGCATGTATGTCACTTATGTGCAAGATGTACTGATCTGGTTGACACTTAATAAATCCCTAAATGAATTTCCCAGCTTTCTTTGTTAAATGGAGATAATGTCCTGTGTAATACCTCACATAAAATAGTAGGACTAAAGTATGAATAAAACTGCAAAGATGAGTTCTGTCTTTCTCTATCAATAATACTCCACCCTCATTTGCACAGTTACTGTGCTGCCTGGGAATGAAAAGGTTGTTGTGCATGTCCATAAAGCTCAATTTTTTTAGTGGGTTTTTTTGGTGTTTTTTTATTTGTTTTGTTTTGTTTTTTTTTTAATCCATTAGATAAACCTAATTTTGTAGATGATATTGAGTTTAACCTTTGTCACTTTGGGAGAGGGAGTTCATTCAGCTTCTGCCTGTGTTCTGCTATGGTTTTGTTTGTTTTGTTTTGTATTACTATTTAAAATCCAGTGTAGTTTAAAAAAACAAGGCCCAAATAAATTATGGACTCTCAACACCGAAATACAAATTCCTTTTCTTGTATCTTTTCCTTTCAGAGAAATTTGAAAACCCGAGGGCCACGTGTGCAAATTGCTGACCTTTGAAATTAGAATATGTTCAAGGCTCCATAGATTAATTATGATGATCATTATCAGCATTTTATAATCATTCCCGGCTTAAATCTGGCAGTACAGACCTGGGCCACAGGAGGCAGGGGTGCTTCCAGGGCCAAGAGCTGGTGTAGAGAGGATGGCCATGGGACAAAGTGCTTTAAACAATTAAAATCCATTTTCAGGGTAATGAACTTGCCATTGGTTTTATTCTTCTGGAAAAGGTGACAAGGAGGGCTTGGAAAAAGGAGCAAAATAATTCTGTACAAGGGGAATTGCAGTATTTTTAAGACTTCAGCATTTAAATACACTGCTCAGCCCCTTTCCTGACTTAAAGTGTTCATTGGGGTTGTGTTCATTCTGGAATTCTAACAAAGAAATGTGGGAGAGATTTAGAAAAGGAAATTAAAAGCTGAAGATTGGTGAAAGTGTTTTAGAGGAAAGAGGTGACATGGAAGAGATAGCAAAGGGCAGCAGCATCCTCAGAACTGAGGGACAGCTCACTAATTTTGGGTGGCCCAAATGAGTTATCCAAGTGACCTGGGAGTTGAGGAGGCAAGAGATGTTACCTGGGAACAGAATAGTGTTAGCAGTAGAAGACATCACATTTCTCAAAAAGTTGTGTGGTAGAAGGAGCAAAAATGCCTGGGGAGGTACCGGGAGATGTAGTAAGGGACTGAAGTGACAAGAAATGTTGTGTTCTTGTGGCAGAACCAAAGGAGTGGGAAGCATTTGGAGAGAGAAAAGAGAATGTAATTGTGTCTGCAAGTTCACTTTGAGGGAGTGGAATG
Source organism: Emberiza elegans (assembly GCA_024865655.1). Classification (NCBI taxonomy): domain Eukaryota; kingdom Metazoa; phylum Chordata; class Aves; order Passeriformes; family Fringillidae; genus Emberiza; species Emberiza elegans. The sequence goes on from JALJVW010000139.1 coordinate 33,638,377, forward strand.
TATTTATCTGACATGATTATCTGCTTAGTCTTCTTTTTTTCATAATGTACATGTTGCCAGCCAGCCTCTGTGAAAATGTGAGGAATACTTTGGCCAAGTCTACTAGTGTAGTCTGAATTATGCCTGAATAAACCTCAGCCTGGAAATAGGAAAATATTATGTTCTGCTTGGTTCTTATGTGTTATTTAATTAATGTAAAAATGCAAAATATTCTGGTAACTCAGATTTTTCTGATCTGAAAAAATAGTTCCACAACTTAAGGAGAAAATAAAAATTTATTTATCTGAAGAGCAGCTTTTATTTGTAATCCTTTGGAAAGTTTTGTATGTATTATTTGAGATGTGAATTGATTTTGCATCAGTTTATGGTTTTTATTAGGTTATGTGACACAAACCCCTCCAGTGCAGCCACTCTGGCATAGCTTTTCATTTGCCTTCCTTTATTGCTTGTCAGTGTTAATGTTTTCCAGGGAAAACAGCTTGCTAACTATTAGCTGGATCTAGGAGGTGTTTCATCCTTCTGATGAGTTGCCTATAAAAACTTCAATTTATTATTCTCTTTATAAAATGTGTCAATGTGTCTGTATTATCAGTGTCAGAAGTAAAGATATAATGCAAAAAAATTCCATCTGAAGGAGACAGTGGTTTTTAAGCCCTCAGGTGTGATGGAACCTGTTGTCCCTCTCCCAGGGACTGAGTGATGCTGAGCCTTTCCAGTGATGTCTGACTTTGTCTGGCACTGCCAGCGCTCTGGGCAGCTCAGACTCTGCCTTTTAATTTGTTTCTTGGAATAGTAACAGCCCAGAGTTGTTTCTCTCTAAAGTTTTGAGCAGCTTTTCCACCCCTGCACGTGTCAGAAGGGAAACAAAGGGACTTTAGCTGGTCTCACCATTCCCGAGAGAGGGAATTTGGGAAGAGCCAGGCAGGTGTCTGAGTGACTTATGGGCTCTGCTGTAACCTGTGCCTGCCCCAGGCTCACTCAGCAACAATGACAGCCTGGCCGGGATTTTCCAGGTGGGATATCAGTTTGTTTTAATCATGGAACATTTCATTCTGTTTGTAATCCTGTTACTGTACACAGCAGTTAGAAAAACTGTACAACTGTCCACTCCTTTTGTGTAATGTTTTCCAGTGCTACCACCTGGGGTCTTTTATAGCAACATTTTACATGGTAAGTGTCTTTTATCCCACACACACATACACCTTTTTTATAATATTTATTTATTCTTTTCCTTTGAAGCACTCTGAAAAATGCACCTTTAGTTGTAAACCAAATCCTGTCTTGTCAGAGCCTAGTAAATAAAACCTTTTCCACATGAGAAGAGTCCCTGCAAATTTCCCTCACTAGCTATCTTGTGTAAATATCCCTCTGCCTCTGAAGGTAAATTCAGGGCAGGTTTTTCTCCCTCCACTAAAGCTGGTCAGTCTCAATGATGTGGGCTCTGGGCTGGGCAGCCTCTGAGACTGAGGTTGAATTATTCAGGGGGTCTTTGGTAGCTTTTTTTTGTCAGGGAACAGAGGTGGGATCCTCCTAGGGTCAGACCAAGGCAGCCAAGTGAGGCCTCTCTCCTGAGTTGTTTGCAAAAGAACATTTCTGAGAATTGTATAAGAAAAATAACCTCTTCATTTTGGGTGTGGGGAGCAGAAGGCTGTCAGGAGAGCCTTTGGTGCCTACAAGTCTTTGAGATGTAAACTTGAGCTGGGTGGGAAAGCACAAGGAGCTTTTCCTCCCTGGCTTCCTCTGCCCTGTGAACCTCCCTTTTGTTTGAGGGAAGATCACGAAGGCATTGCCGGATCCCAGCAGGCAAGAAGGGTTTGGGAAAAAGCTGGGCAGCTGAATGGGGCAGCTCTTTGTTATTTCCTATCTGTCTGCAGTACTTGTACTTGATTGCCAAGCTATTTGAAAGTCTCCTGCTTTAATGTGTTTATTTTCATGTCACAGAAAGGGAAGTTGCGAGTATTTATCTTCATTTCCAGGTGCAGAACTGAAGCTAAGTGACACATTCAGAGTTACCCAGAAAATCTGTGATGGAATGAGGAACTGGTCTCTTTAATCCTTGCTTAGGCAGCAGCTCCTGGGCTTTTCTGCCACATTGGTCTTTGCAAGAGGAGTTCAGCTAATTCCCTGCAAGCTTTAGCAGCTCTGTCAGCTCCATGTGGTCTTGGGAAGCTTTGTACAGCCTCTCCATGAGAACCTTTGATGGATACAATCTTTGTTTCTCTACTAACACTTCAAGGTCTGTCTTTGCAAGGAAAAGGGCAAGACTTCCTTTTTTATCAGAAATGAAAAATTATATCTCCAGCAATCTTTTGACCTCTACTAAAACTTCCTGGAGCCAGCAGGCCCTAGTGTTCCTGATTAAAAAGTTAACTTTTGAAATTAGGCTTTAATCAGGAAAATTTTAAAGCTGTGGTTAGGGAGGTTAATAAAACCAGTTTCTATTTCTCTCTGGTTAAGGACTTTCTTTTTAGTAACTGACCTTTTACTTTTTTTTTCCTTAACTGGTGTTGCATTGAAAATGTGTTTTGTTTGAGTGTGGAGTGTGACAAGGACATATGAGAATAAAAATGGATTTTAAATTGCACGGTTAAAATACATATAATATTTACTGAGGCAAATTACTTCATTTCACTGTGTAGAAAGAGATGCCAAGATCTTCACAGTAAGTTGAATAGAATATTTTCAGTTGGAACTGACCTACAATGATTATCCAGTCCAACTGCTTGACCAATTCAGGGCCGACCAAAAGTTATACCATGTTGTTAGGGGCATTTTCCAAATGCTTCTTAAGCACTGACAGCCTGAGGGCTTTGACCACCTCTCTAGGAACCCTGTTCCAGCATTTGACCACATTCTTGGTGAAGAAATGTTTCCTAATGAAGCATTTGCTTGAACTTGAAGGCTTGCAAAACCCTTGTTCACTTAATTTCAAAATGATGTCTTAAAATTGCTGTGTTTTTTGAGCAGATGGATTTTAGCTGGAAGAGCTTCATCTATTAAGAAAAAATTGCTGCCTTAAATAGGGTGTGGCTGTGGTTGCCCCATGTCATTTGCATAGATTTCCAAAGAGTTAGGTGTTTGGTAATGCTTGGCTTTTGAGATCATTCCTATTTACTACCACACGAGGAAAATGTTGGAGATGTAGGGAAGAGGGCAGCCAAGGACAGCAATAGAAATTTAATTTCTGCACCTTCATTTCTCCCCATCACCCTGTCCTCCAGCCAGGGCTGGATCTGTTGAATTTCAACAGCAGGCCTCATGACCTGCAGCCTGCATATCCAGTCTGCTTTTCCATGGAATAAAGGAGAATCATATCATCTTTCACTTGCAGTGCTGCCTCACGCTTTTTTTTCCCTATAAAGAAGGATGTATACAGCAAGTGTGGTGCTGAGAGAATCATGTGTTTTGTGTTTCCAGTTGCTGGGAAAGTAAAATTTTCCTTTCCATGTGCTCATTGACCTTGTGTATTCCACTGTGTGGCTCTGCCCTCTTCCCTGCTGCATCCCCTTACTGCCAGGGTTACTCATGGGTGGGCAGCAGTGGGGCAGTGAGGCAGAAGGAGCCTCTCAGAGATCTCACCTGGCCTCCAGCTGTGTTGCAGGAGAGCCTGTGTTTCCTCTGGATGCCTTTGTAGCATCTGAAGTGGTGTTGGGTACTTGAATTGCTCCACTTGTGTCTGATGCTTTGCAGTGTTTTTAATTTTAAAGAGAATTCCTTCTTGAGGAGATAATAACCTGAAGCCTTTCAAACTGGTTGTGTGGCTCTGCACCCTGGGGGACAGGGCTGGGGACATGATTAGTGGCCCTCAGGTTCTCCTCTCATCCCTTGGAGGGGAAAACCTGAGTCGGATGTGGCAGGAGAACAGTGAGTGTGATTGCTGACTGGAATTATCCTGCGGGGTGCCCTGCTCTGGAATCATCGAGGCTTTCTGCTGGGAGCCTGCAATTTTAATGTGGAGATTCTGTACTTGGGTGATTTCCTTTGTTCCTTTGAGATGCTGAAAATATAAAAGGGGAAGGGAACTTTACATTGTGGTTTGTGTCAACTCAACATCTGACTGTTTAAATCCTTGTGCTAAATGCCCATCACGGATGCTGCAGGGAGGGAGGGGAAAAGCTGCTGTAAGTGCAGTAGTGATAATTGACCCACTTAAGAGAGCTGCTCTAATTTTGCATGTTACAGCATCCTGGAAATTCAGATAAGAATGTTGATCTCTCCAGCTAATAGGATTTCTAAATATATCATCCAAAAGAAGCAGGAGGACTGCAATTTTGCACGCATATGTGTATGCTCGGGCTAGTGTTTTGTTTAAGAGCTGCACACTCTGAAAATTTGCTTTTCTGCTCACTTGTTACTAACTCTGGATAAAATGGAGCTTGACCTTTGGACCTGCCAAGGGGAGACCTGATCATGCCCCATTAAATTCACTGATGAAATTCTCACCAGCTTTTGTGTAGAGGGGTGACCAACTTTTTTCCTTTCAGGATGTTGGTACACAGCAGGTGGCTCAAATTGTCAGCTTTTCCATAATGCAGCATTGAACAAACCATCTGCAGAGATGGAGAGGGGGACAGAGTCACAAGATGGCCTATCAAGATTACAGGTTTTGGCTGGTGTTGATAGCTTTGTTTTCCTCATTTAAGGGAAATTTTGAACAGTAGAGGTCAAAATAATACTCTTCTGAAATCCGCCTGCAGAAATACTTTATTGCTCTGCAGAGCAGGGTGTTTCAAGTCTCTCTCTGGGCAGTTTTTTCTCAAAGCACAGCACTGGAGTGGCCTCACATCCAGTCCTGGGTGCAGTTTTGGGCACCACAATATAAAAAAGACATTAAGTTGTAAAGTATGCAAAGGAGGGCCATGAGGATGGTGGATGGCTGTGAGGGGAGGCCACACGAGGGGCAGCTGAGGTCTTGGGGGTTGTTCAGCCTGGAAAAGAGCAGGCTGAGGGGGGACCTCATTGCAGCCTAAAACTCCCTCATGGGGGAACAGGAGGGGCAGACACTGATGTCTGTTCTCTGGTGACAGTGACAGGACCCAAGGGAATGGCCTGAAGCTGTGGCAGGGGAGGTTTAGGTTGGATATCAGGGAAAGGTTCTTCACCCAGAGAGTTGCTGGGCACTGGAACAGGATCCTCAGGAAAGTAGTGATCACAGCACAAAGCCTGACAGAGCTCAAGAAACATTTGGACAATGCTCTTGGACATATGGTGTGATTCTTGAGGTGTCCTGTGCAGGGCCAGGAGTTGGACTTTGATGATTCTTGTGTGCCCTATTAAACTCAGGATGTGCTATGACTGCTGAAAACCTTGGGGTTTACAGTCAGTAGAGCTGCTGCACCTGCATTGTTTTATTCTGGAGGTCCTTTGCCCACCATACCTTCCTGTGTTGGGACAAACAGGAATCACTGTTGCCTTTTGCAGTGAAGGGACAGGATTCTGGAGCAGGTTCACTGAAGCTTTGTGACTGTGGGCTTGAATTACATGATGTGTGGGTAGGAGAAGTGTTTGGCAACCCTGTGCTCCATCACCACTTCAGGCCTTGTGTAACTCATACATACTTACAGCAGAACCATCTGAGCCAGATTTTTAATGTGTGCAATACTGGTCTGTTATTGCATGCATAAAAATAATAATTAATGAAATGAATTGCATGATCTGTCCTCTTAGTAATTAGCTTCCAGTTTGGGGTGTCAGAACTGATGAGACATTCTCATGGTGAAGGTGAAACAAGGAGAGAACCAGAATGTGAAAAGTTCACCCAGAAGCAGGGAGCAGGAGAGATACAAAGGCATCAGTAATTCTGGGGTAGAAATACAAGGGACAGCCCTCACTGGCAGCACTGAGGGGGTGAAACTGAAAGGTGATGGCAAAGGCAGGGGGGATAACACAGGAGCAATGTCAGGATGAGTTCTGGGCGATGGATGAGGGGAGGGAAGTCTGATGGCAGAGAGGCCTCCTTCCAGGGGAATAAATACAAAGGAGGGATGATAAGGAAGGGATCACACCTCTGATGTCTTTGACCTTCAGTGATCCTTGCATGCTTGTGAAAATAAATATTTAACAATCTTCTTAAAGCTTGTTTAAAAGAGGAAATAATTAAGTTGGCTCTCTGCTTAATACGGTTTATCTCTGCATCTGAATTTTGGGGCTTATGTCAGCAAAACCAGAATTATAACTGGGTGGTGTTTTGACCTGATGAGAGCTAATATGTTGCTAACACCAGCTGAATAAAAACAGTGGGGTACAGCCTGTCATTGTGCAGCACATTCTTGCTTTTGTCAGAGGATGTTCTGGATATGGTGTGGAATGAGGAGGAGACTCTTCCCCTTCCTTCCCTGCATGGCCACGCTCCTCTTAAGTAAAAAAAAAAAAAAAAGAAAAAAGGCATTACCTGATGCTTTGTTTAAATAAATCCTGATAGCAAACATGATCAATTATGGTTGATGTTTTTGATTCGGTCACTGAAAAATATTCCTGGTTGTAGCCATCACTAATGTTCTATGCATTTTAATACTTTAAAAGTCAATTAGAGAATTAAACGCTTTCTTTCATTAAAATACGAGATTGTGTATTTGAATTTTAATGCAGTAAGAATGCTGCCTCAGAACACAAATTCATTTTATTAGATTAATTAAGATCAGTAATGCAAAATAGGGCGAACAAAAGCCAGTGCGTTGAGACCTATCAGCCTTTCCTGTGCTTGCTATCTGCAAATATTTTAGCTTGAGGTTTTCTCAAATTGTGTCCACTTTCATCGTATTCTGAAGTCTTATGCAGCTTTTTCTGTCTTGGCAGTTTTTGATGTCTTAAGAACAAAGTGAAGGTATATCAGAGAAACAATATTACCTGTCAAATTTGTTTTGTGAAAACAGGATTCATTCTCACACCTGACCCGGCCTTATATCTTGAAAGTGGTCTTGATTATGATTTCTCACATCTCAGTAAAGTATAAGCCTTTTAAAAATGGGTAAAGGTCCTTCTCAAGAGCTGCCTTCTTTCCTTCAGATGTTTGTCACTAGGATTTTGTTTGCATGATGTAATTTTCTTAAACCTCACACTGGAACTGCTTGTCAATGAAACATTTTTAGCATTTTGTAATTCATGCCAAGTGCAAGGGGGAGCTGGGCCTTTTCTAACTTTCCCTGCTCCTCTGCCTTTACGGCGAGCCCGTGTCCTTCCTCGAAGGCAAAGAAAATGTCTTTTCAGTTCAGCTGCCAGACTGGCTCAGTATTGTTGTAAGTATGAATGATGTAATACTCAATCACATGGTGGTATGTCTGCTATTTTCCCCTCTTTGAGAGAGAGAATAATCTTTCCATCTCATCCAGTTTCAAGAGTCTGGGAAAATAGCAGCCTTAAATGAGGCCCAAAAGAACCAAAATCTTGATTTCTTCCAGAGCTTTTCTTTTGAAGCCAGATGTTCCCCATGTCTTCTTTATTTTGACTTGCTAATTGGAAATAAGATGTTAAAGATAACGTGTGCTCTGAAGCTTGTGTATTGTGTATTTTATTTAGATTTAATCCTTTAAACATTTGACAATAAAACATAAATTGCAGAGCTCTCATCTTTAGATCAGCTGTAAGTGAATCATTTAAGTTTTCAACATCCTTCTAGTTTGGGAGAAACACAGTAGTCTCAGTGATGTTTTGGCTGCATGTGTTAGTAAAGTGCTATGAGATTTGCTAATCAGTATTTTTTAAATGGAGATATATTGCTGTTTCTTCAATGAAGGAGCAGGCTTGGCTCCCAAAAATAAAGTCTTAGTTTATGCCTAGGCAAGGAGTAGAAATCCAAGTGCTCTTCAGATTCCTTTTGTGTTGATATGCAAGGAGGAATAGTGGACAATATATTTTATGTTGTTATATATCATAATGGAAAGCAAATTTTGAAAGAGGGGAGATATACAGACTGAAAAAAGAAGCCTTTTAGTATGGACAGAAAATAGCATGTAACTTCTACAGGGCTATAATATTTTTAATATGGAGAGAAGACTGTGCATTGTAAATGCATATTCAGCAACATGACATGTACTAACCGAAATGGAAAAGTCCTTATTACATAAAAACCGGAACTCCAGACATTGCCTCTGTGTTATTGTCAGGAGAAATTCTCACCTTATCTGTTTTACAGTATTTTGCCTTCTGCAATTGGTCTTTTCAACTTTTTATTGTGCCTGGAGTGGCCTTGCAGCTTCCAAGGGAAAACAAAGTTGGTTTTTCATTTCAGGGGCTGTAATGTGTGGCACAACTCTAGGGCGAGCAAGGAGCTGGTGTTTCAAATTAGACTGCAGAAAATTTGAGAGGTTACCTGAACCTGCTTGTTTCTGAGAGAGCACCACTGTGCCCTTGCTTTGCAAGGATTTTGCCTCGTTCTAGTTTGCTTGCATTAAAAATACTCTTTTTTTCTTTCCTTAATGAATCCATGGCTTCAGAGTAATGCAGTTTTGCCTATCCATCTCTGAAGACTGTGAGATTATAGATGCTTTTCTTGCTTTTGGACAAAAGTGCTGGGCTGTCTAAATTGAGGCTATTTCTTTTGAAATTTGCCATTGAAATCACCAGTGGACCATCCTTGATCTCCAGGGGATGAGGAAAGAAATGCAAAATAATTTTTAGTCATTACTGAAGAAGTCTTCTTTTAAAGAGACATTGGGAGGTTGCAGCTGCTGCCTCTCACTTGGTACCTGGGATCAGAGAACATTCAATTTGGATTTATCTGGAGTTCAAAGTTTGGTTTTCCCATGTGAGTGCTTTTAAGTTCTGCAGAATCTAAGCTGAATTCTCTTTTCCATTTGAAAACTTCTGGTCCTTAAAGGATCAGTCTTCTAGAGGATGCACCAGCTGGAGTGCATCTGTGCTGCTGTCTCTGAGGGACTCCCAGATCGCTGCATTCTTGTCACATCTGGAGGACCCAGTTCATTGCCAATAATTATTTCCAGTGCATATTCAGATTATAGTTTTTCAGTGAAAAAATATTTTTTGTCAATGTCCAGTTTAATATTTATTATCATTCACCTTGACTCTAAATTCTACCTGTGGCAGAGGAAGGCAACTCAAGTGCTGAGTTCTGCTGCTGTTCTCATTCCTCAGACTTTGAATGGGTGGTTTCAGTGTCTCAGCTGTTTCTCACAGTCATTCAATGGTGAAACAAGAGAATGCTCCAGTCCTTGATTTCTGCTGATAATGTTGGCTGCCCTCCCAGCAAAGCTGTGAATTGGTCACTTTTCCTCCTGTTTCAGCTGTAGAATTTGGGAGCACCATCAGGAGCAGAGAACACTGGCTGAGAGGCACTGTCCACAATATTAGAGCAACATCAGAGAAAGAAGCTTCAAAATGTAGCTTGACAAAAGTGTTTTATTACAACAGTCCTGCCTACTGACAGGCTCTAGGGTAGGCTGAAAGACAATACAGTGCATTTTCCACTCCAGCAGTCAGAGGTGTGATACAGGGAAATGTTTGTATAGGTAATGTATCTGAAGGTGATGAAATATGTAGAAAAGCCTGTGTCCTGTGCAGGATTGTAGAATAATTTAGATTAGAAGGGGCCTATGGAAGTAATTTGTCCATTCCCTGCTTAGAGTGGTTTGCTTGCACAAACCCCAGATTCACATCTGTTAGGGGAGTTAAAAGCTGAGAGGGGTGTCAGGGCTGAGCACTGCCCATTCTCCTTTTGAGGCTGTTGCTGCTGTGCAGTCTGAAACACGGGAATTGTGAGGCCAGGAGAAAGGCAAACAAGTGGAATCTTTTGTAGGTGAATGGCCAAACTTAGAGAGGGGTGGTATACCTAGTTCCTCTTCTTTCTCTAAGGTTACTCCTGTGTGTTTCTTTTTGTTACAAATGTATTAATTATATCTTATTCTCTTGACCTAATGCATAATCAGTTGTGGCAGTAGGACTGTAATTCCAGATGGCCTCCTCCCAGCTGAGGGTCCTGTTGGTGGAGGTGTAGAATTTAGAGTATTTTATGGAGAAGGTCAGTATTCTCATCTTCTGACTGGAGAAACCAAGGGATAGAAGGGAAGCAAAATGACTTGTTCATCAAGATTTAGATATTTTTGTGTCCTGTGTGCATCTATACCTCTTACTGCTGCCTCCCATAATGTAGGAGCCCTGTTGTACATATTGCTTTGTATTTAATTTTTCTAAGATGCTAGACTATACTTTTCCAAGTATATTGTCTAAATATGTTGGAATTTTTAGCTAAAATTTCCAAGAGGAGCAAATTCTGCACTGAGCTTGTTAGTTAAATTCTAGGCTGAATTTATAAATCTGACTAGTGAGAAAAAAGTTATCTTTTTTTTTTTTGAAAGCTTTGCAAATATGACACAATCAGTGAGCAGCTGTAAACACGAGACTCACAATAGCATTCTCAGTTGTTCAGAGCAGAGCTGTATTTTAGGAGCTTGCCATCAGCCTGCTGGATAATGTTATTTGAAATCACACTGCTGGGTTACAATAAAACTGCTGCAAGACGCCCTGAAAGGCGTCTAAGGAGATCTTTCCCAGCATATCACTGGCAGTTTTTATTTTCCCAGAGGCAGATGATATGTACATCATTACTGACTTTTTTTTTTTTTTGCTTTCTCTCATGAAGAATTCCAGCCACTGAGATAAGTTTACAGCTTCTTAAAAACTGATAATGACAGAGCAGTCTCTGTGCTGTAAGAGAGACGTGAGATAAGTGCTTGCCATTGCTGCAGCGTTCAAAAGAAGATAATAAAAGGATAAAAGTTTAAAATGACACTTCAGGAAAACACCTTATTTTCCAGCTTGATTAAAGCTATTTAATGGAAGTTGTTAACTTTTAAGAATATGGGAAATACTATTTACAAGTAAATTAACTTCAGTATGTTCACTAACTGATGCTGTGCAACATTGTCTTGAGGTGCTTTGAGAGCTCCTACCTAAGTGAAGGAAACATTGACAGTAATGCCAACAGAATTCCAATATCTTTGACAAGTGAATTGTACCGGATTGCTTAGTGAATACCCAAGTTTTCAGTAGGATACTAATGTGGGTATTCTGTCCCCTTCCTACCCTCCATTCTCCCCACACACCTTGCCCCAGTAAAGAGTTTTCCTTTATCCTTAATGATTCCTTCTTAAAGATGTGTGACCAATAACAAAGGAGTTGACACTCGCTTTATCTTTTTTTTAACACTGAAAATGGATATGTGTGCTTACAAAGTGATTTCAGAACAAACTGATGCAAAATTGAATTAAATATTAAACTGAATAAAGGAATTTTAAAGTTATTGTAGGAGGTGCTTAACTATGTGTGTTGGATAATAGAAGCATGAAAATTAGGACTGTCATACTTGAAAGGAGAGACTGACTCTGTGATATCTCTTGCATCTCTTTATTTTAAGAAGTCCAGGATGTCTCTCAGCTGTTAAACCCTTTTGCATGTTTTGCACAGGGGGACAGATTTCTTTGTTGATTTGCATAGAAAGGCTGCAGCCTGAGTCTTTCAAAGGCAGAGAGCTGGTCTGAAAAAGAATTGTTGCCCATAAAGTTAGTTGCCTGCTGGGGTATTATAGCTGAAATACATTTGAAAGCTTGTTTCTGTGACCTTCTGGGGAGACTTGGGAACCCCAGAGTCAAAATAGTAGACTATTATAGTAGATAGATAATCAGGATATTTTAGAGCATTTTACCAAGGAAGGGGAAGCTGTTATCTTCATTACAAAAACATTATAAAGGATGGAATGTTTTTTGTCGGGCAGTGGCAAAAATGGAAACAGAAATCCAGAGTCCTGAGGCACAGCCAAGAGTCCCTCTGGGTTGTGCCTTTCAATTTCTTGGGAAAGATAGATTCCCAAAGGGAAGCATTTGTTTCCCATCCTTTTGTGTAGATAAAATACAAAGTGTATCAAATGCCTGTGACTGTATTTTCCCTGCTTAATAGATCACCTCAAAGATTCATTCTTGTAATTTAACTCTCTGAAAAGTTAGCTGCCTTTAAAATCTCAGATATGCAAACTCCTCCCTCCACCTGCTCTATTATGCTTGTTCAAGGACCAAATTTAATCTTGTTCTAGAGAGAAGCTTTTGAGACATAAATTTGTTTTAACTTTAAAATCCAGTATATTAGATCCTTGAAGAGAATGTGTCATGTTGAGAATTGTATTCATTTCAAAGTATGATGCATCACTTTTCCCTAGCCCTGAAAGGTATTTTAAATTGGTATTTGGTATTTTGAAAGTTAGAAAAGCTGTTACAGTTCTTTTTTGGGTTTTTTTAGTTTTTATTGAGCTTTGCTCAGTTGGGCTGAACAGAAAGTATCAGTGAAAGTATCTTCTTATCCTGGCAATGACAGCTAAAGGCAATCTCTCACTTATGCATTGCTGGGAAGTAGAAGTGAAGGCGTGTTTGTATATTGCATCTTGTCCATAGGTTGGTAACTTCAGACTGAGTGTTAACTCAGTGCTTCTGTCTGTTATCATATCCCAAGATATCTGAGAGGTAATTTGAGTTTTCTCCTCTCCTGTTGCCCAATAAACCTCCCTTGAACACTCCTCCACTGTTACTCTAAAGGGCAAGATGCATTATTACATAATTTGGTGAAAAGCTTTATTAGTAACTCATTTGGGATATGCTGCTATTTATGAACCATAAGGCAGCTCTGAAATACAAACCAAATTCAGCAAACCTCAGTGCTGCTTTGACTTACGTGGTTTTCTGCTACAGTGAGCTCGCATGAATCTTTTTTTAGGTTTAGTGTAGGCACTTCTTAAGGTGAAAGCATGGGCTGAGGAATTTTCAACCCACCAATGCAGTGCATCAGTTCAGCTTCATGTATTTGTATTCAATTTATTGATAATACCTAAACCAGGCTGCTTTGAGGAGTTCAGCCGCTGGGGTGTTGTCCTGACTTTCAAGCCCTGCTGGTGAGCTTGTCCTCAGAGCTGTTTCCAGCTCCACACTGAGTTCAAGTTCTGGAAGAAACACAGGTGATTGGGGAAGTTGCTGTGAGTTACTGTAATGCCTCTAATCAAACTTTGATTGCTGCAAGAATAGTAATGAACGGTTTGGCAGCATCTGAGGAAGCATTGCTCCACCCATGCCCCGAGAGAGAGCCAGCCACGCTTGGAGCCATGACACTGACATTTCCCTGTGGAGTGCTGTGGGTGTGAGGGAGGGTGGGAATGCAGAGAAGCTCTTCCACCTGCCCAGGTGAGGTTTCCTGATCAGCAGGAATGCACCATGAGGGGGAAAGGTATTCCTGTAGTGCCCACTTCCAGAACACAAGGGCTCCCTTTGGTGCAGTTCAGGTAATGAAAGGTTTCTGCAGGTGTGTGCCTGTGGGCATCTGATGGAGAAGGGTTTGTCATTGTGTTATGTGATGTATGCAGAGATGGTTCTCTGAAGGCCTTTGAGAGTGGGAAATTTAACACATCCCATTGTTGCACTTCCCACCAAAGGCCATTAAAGAGCCAGCAGCCTTGGAAGGGCAAGGATGCAATTAATTTCTTTTGATTTTCTGTAAAACAAAGGCTCTAGAGTCACATTTTTTTTATTTTTTCTAAATGAGTGGCAGTGTTTTATGTGTATGATGTTAGATCATGCCTATGCCTGGATAAATCAAATCCACTGATCCTGGCAGAAGAAAAGCAGCATCTGAGTTTGTGTGTGTGTCCCAGTGCAGGGACAACAGCTGCCATGCTCCCATCCCAGCAAAGGTCTGCTGAGATAATTCACCCAGGAGCACTTAATACCAGTGCATTTGCCTCAGTGTGGGTATGAAAGCTAAGGTGTAACACTTGGCTTCTGGCGTGGGAAATGTAAAACATTCTGTGTCCACAGAATTTGGTTTTACTCTGATTTAATTGAGCACTGTAATGCTGCTTTTTAGAGAAGTATAGGTGAGTGCTTACTAGGGTAAAACCAGAGTGGTACTGTGACAACTCTGACACAGGAACTATGTTTGTACTTAAAACAAGGGAGGTTTTATCAGTTTATAACATTTTGGGTTGCTATAAAGCAGTTACCCTGCAGTAGCTGCTTACTTGTTTTTCCTCTGTACTTGTTTTAAGGCTGCTCTTTCAGATAGGGTAGGTCTTTGTGTTTTGGAGCAAGCTGGGAAAAACTGCAAACTTTAAAGAGAAATTTGAGAAGGTGGGATGGGTGACAAAGAGATTGTCTCAGGCTCCAGTTTTGGAGAATGTGTTAAGCCACTGTGAGCTGGCACAGCCTCAGAAAGAAGATATCTTGCTTTGGCCCTGCTTTCTCAGTCCTCCCTCAGTCCATCCCAGCCTTCTATCGGCCCAGGTGTTGATGCAGTTATGTGTGAGCTGGGGAGTTAATCCAGCTGAAAACAAGCAAAAAGGCAAGACTTAATTTCAGACAGTTCCTTTGGCTGGTTTGCCATTTTGCTGCACAAATAGCAGCCATGGGGAGGGGGTGGTAATGAACTGCAATCAAGCTAGTTATAGCAGATTTTTTTTTCATATTTTTACATATTTCCAAACTCTTGCATTTGGAGTTTTCTGAAAAAGCAGGTGTCAGGCTGATGACTCTGCTGGTTTTCCTCTGCCCACCTAAGCAGGCAGTGATTTTCCTCTGCTGCTTCTCTCGGCCAGCTGCTTCGCGTTTCCAAATGTGTGCACTGCTGCTGTGCTGAATACTTGAGAGCCATCTCAGAATAGTTCTGAGTCTGCACCTCTGATTTCTTTGGAGCTTTTCTTTCACTGTTGGTACAAGAGTCATAACCTTTATAGACTTTGTACACACAGAGAAGAGAGAGAACTGAGCTCCTTTACATTTACTTAAATCTTTACTACCAATGTCCTCCTTCCCAGGTCCTTTATAAAATTCCACTTTATTATCAAATTGTCACTCTGTGCAGATTTTTGGGCTGTACACTTTCATGCCCGCTTGTGTTTTCTGCAGTGATGTTACAATTTATTCTGGTTTATTTTTCCCCTTGCAGCTTGAGCTTTGCTCCTTTCCTGCTGCCTCTCTCCCATTCTCATCTGCCAGCCCTGCTCTTTCAAGTTCTTCCTTAAACCGTGCTTCTCCTAGCAACCTCTCTTGTTTTCCCTTGCCAGTGCTTGTTCAATTTACTGTTCAGGGGATGGGGTCTCTCTTTCTTGTTTGGAGACTTTTTGTTGTTTGAATATAACCAACTGTTATTTATACATGGCCACATCATTCAAGTTGAAGATTAACCTCATGTCTCTCAGAACTTTTAAATTAATATTTACATTTTCATTCTACGCCTAAATTTTCTTTGCCCTAAGCAAATATACTAACTAGATTATCTTTCAGGGGCTTAGTATGGATATTCTTTGCATATTTTATCCCTTTGATACCCTGTATAATTGCAAGTTGACTGTACAAGCATTCTGAGACAAGAAATATATTTTTTTTTTTTTTTTCTGTTGTGTTGCACTGTGCTGTAAGTTTATATGTCACTATTAAAAATTTACATGTGGCTGTGTAAATACTTGGCACTACCCCACAAAGCAGGTTTTTTACTTGAAGTCAGTAACACTGGGAGCACAGCTTAGCCCCTGTCCTTTGAAGCCCACGTTCTCCAAGGGCAGCATTTTCAGAAGTGCTGAATGCTCCAAAGCCTGGGTGCTTTGGAAAATGTTCCTCTAAATGGCAATGACTCTGAAGACAATTATTGAGAAAAAGAAAAGCTGCAGCATTAATTTAGGAAAGAGTGAACTGTACGTGTGTTGGAGTCTGAAAGCTGATTTAGCTCTCAGGCTTGGATCCCTCCTGTCTGCAGCTGCTGGAGGGGCAGGTGGGGAGAACTGGTGTCAAAGGCTCTTCAGGTCTCAGGTGAGCCAGCAAGGTCCCCTTGTCACCCTCCAGCCAGTGCCACGGGGTCAGGCAGGCTGAATGCAGCCCCAGATGCCTTTGATGTGCCTGGTGCTGGCTGAGTTCCTGCTGCTGACTTGGCCTTGGCTGTGAAGGCAGTGAGGCTGCACGTGCTGGAAGAGAACTGCTGCAGAAACATCCTGGTAGACATGGGGAAGGAGTTTTTGTTTTCAAATTGGGGATTTTAGGGTGCAGGATTTAGAGCAATACACTTTTCTGAAGCACAGCCATACAGCTGTGTGCAAAGAAGAAAAAAAGCCCTCAGACCAAAATGCAGTTCTTTTTTTATCATGCATTAATCTACACATAAATAAAGATTGCTTTTTATGAAAACAGCATTTGTGCTTAGCAGTTTTGTTTGTTAAGTGCTGTTTTTATTTGTGTACTCAAGTGCAGCCTGTGCTGTGTGGACTTCTTTGCAGAGGCAAAATTGGAGACTGAAGAAATTTTGGAAGCTGGCTCTGTGGGAATTCAGCCTTGAGGCAAAACTTTCATTAGAGTTGTCAGAAATGAGTTTTCTACAAAAGAACTGAGTTTGAGTATTATTTTCTAATTGGTTTAGTTCAGTGTCATTGGAAAGAGAAATGTTTACTTTAAACAATTAGCATTGTCAGTCAGTCTCAATTAATGGCTAATTAAAATGGTGAAAGTTTGTAAAGCAGCAGAGGTATAATCATGATAAGTCATAATCAGAAATCATATGGTGTAGGAAATGATGGAAAGGGGAGGTTGGGAACTGGGTGTTGATCTGAAAGGTTGGAAACTGGGTTGTGGGCCAGACAAATGCTGTCATAGATGTTCACCCTGGTATCACCCCCCTTTTGTGTTCAGCCTCCCTTTTGTCTTTTCTCCATATGTTTGTTAGAGAAAGTGCTTCTGGGAAGTTCCCATTTGTTATGTAGTTTATCGAGAACTCGGACACTGAAATTGCAAATATTTCTTTTTGTTAATAACTTGAGAAAATTTTGTTGTAAAAATTTTTTTGTTTTGTCTTTTTGGTTTTCAGACATGTTTCCTATTAGGCTTTGCTTTTTTATTTGCAGCTAGCTGAATTGCTGCTGTTGAGTACAGAAAGTGAGATTATATTTAAGTATTTTATATGTTTAATGGATCTGGTTTTAGTTTTTGTGAGAAACAGAAAGCATTTTAGCTTAAGCTGAATGAAGGTGACACCTCATTACAGTCAGCAGGGCTTTCATGGATGTCAGATTTCTCCTGAGTGGCTTGCAGTCACAGTTCCTTGACACCAGTCCTCCTTCCATGGTATGGATGCTTTTGTAGTAAGCTTGTAAAAATAAGTAAAAAATGGTCCAAGGGTAACTTACAAAAAAAACTAAATAACTAACTAAAATAAATGCTAAACCCTTTGTCTTCTCCCTGATTCTTAATACTGGCCTGTTTCTCCAGATACAACATGCTACCCAGTGGAAGAACTTTGAAACAGTAGCATGAAATAATCTGAAGATTTCCTGATTATTGTAGATTGTCAGACACTAAAGACTTTAATTTTTTTAAGATTTCTTTAGGAGGGGTAACAACTGTATTATAAATGATAGTTGTTATTTTAACAGTGTCTTGCACAATTTATTCCTGCAAATGGCAGATTTGCCTCCTGCTAGATGTTATTATTGAAAATCAGGGGGATTTTGCTGCACAAGTACTTCAGGATTGCTGGAATATGTAAAATGTAGGTCTCTCTGAAGTACAAATGCATGCTTGTTTTGGTAGTTTGGGTTTTAGGTTTCTGGTACTATTCATTTCTTCATGAACTTTTGTTTCCTCTGGTGCTGAGAATGAGATCATTATTGCTGTGAATCATGGAGTTCTCATATTATCCACATTATAAAGGCAGAAAAGGAACATTTTGGCCACTCAGTCTGACCTTTTGCATCATGTTGGCTAAAGGATTCTCTTGAATTTAATTTTTTACTTTAGACTTATCTTGATTTAGACATTGAGACGTTTCTAGTGATGGACAGACAGTTGCATACCTTAGTGAAACTTGCTTAAATACTTAATAGCAAAGGAAAACCAGTTTAAACTGTTAATGCTTTTCCTTTTCCATTTATTTTTTTATTACTTGGGCACATTTATAACCTAAGTCCCCTTGTGCCCTGTTATTTGCATGGGTATATCCACAGTACCAGTAGCTTTCCATCCCTTCAGGAGCTTTTCCATGTGGGTAGCAGTCTCCATATGGAAAATGATCATTGTTTTCTTCCAGCCTCAAAGAAAACATTTGTCTTATGATTGTATAATTTTTGAATACATATTAAGTATTATCTGCTGTTTTCAGCTGTTGTTGTATGTTCTCCTGGACTGTTCCAGCTCTGAAAAGGAGTTTGAAAACAACAGCCTGTTTTTACAACCACTTCCTGCTGATAATCGTGCCCACAATGTTCATAGTAAAGGCCAACCCAGCGCTACTGCATGACTCAAGTTTCCCCTTTTGCTCTGCTGTAGTAGCTGCACATCTAATCAGGGAGAGAGATTGCTGGGGGCTACCTTAAATGAAATCCAGAAGCACCACATTTTTATTGTGACCTTTTACAATTTTGGTGGACATTTGAACTAGCTTCTCTAAGGAGCAAGGGAACTGTATGTTAAAGCATCTATAGTGTAGCTCTAAATTGATTCAGAGTTGCCTGAACCCTGCTTGTGAATTTCCCAATCCTTAGCTCTGATCTTGTGTCATTATAAATGCATAAAAAGGTGGGCTTGTTTGCCTTGCAGTAATAAAGCCTAAGAATTTGTAATGTGTTAGTAAGTTTAGATTTTCCACCAAAGTGTGTTCAACAGTTTGAGGAGGTTGAAGAATACTCTGGTATGTAGATTTCATGACTGTAACTGAGATGCCTGGGTTAGAAAAGCACCTCTCTGAATCACCTCACCTAAAACCTGAATCGGCATTTGGCAATGATGCTCCTTCCAGCTTCTCTTCTGTCTCCAGTGACAGCAGCCAGGCTCTAGGACCGCTCAGTTATTCACTTCAATAACCTATAAGATGCCTCAATAACCTATGAGATGCATTTCTTTTGGTGTTTCAGGGGTTTTTCCTCTTAAACTGTGGTGAGATCTATCAGATATGAGTGATAATTTTGCTTTGTCTCATTGGGGCCAGTATCTCAGGGTGGGCATAGAAAAATCAGGCACTTCAAGTCAATAATGAGCTGGGAACATTTTCAGACTTAAAATATTTCTTGAGCACAAAATTGGCATAGTGATTTCTTCCTAGATCTGTTTGATGAGCTGACAATTATTATGGTTCCTTGGCAATTGCATTGCTAACATCTTTCCATTTTCTCTTTTTTCACTTTTACAAAAAATTTGCACTGAATTCAGTATTGCTCTGTGTAGATTTCTAAGCTGTGTATTTTGCAGATGGTTTTTGTTAGCAGTTTCCTTACTGTGTTAAAATTTCAGATTACTGTAATGTCTTGCATAATACTACCTATAATGGATTTCTGATTTATTTTTTCAGAGCCATACTGAATTGTCAGCTAACGAACTACCCAGCATTGCTGTGGTTTTTAATGTGGAAATTAATTTCCACCAAATAATATTAACATAATGTATTAAATTTTGTAACAAATTTAGAGTACATTTATACAATATCAAATGCAAACTAAGGGTAGAAATGCTCAAGGATAAAAGTTCTTTGCAAGGAAAATGTTTATGTATAAACTGATTACGTTATCTGAATTACTCTCCTTCCTCAGCTGATAATGTTTAGGAGAAATGTGCACTGTATTACCCTGGATTACTTGAAGAACATTCACTAATACTTATGTTACCACAGCATGCACCCAACCACCCTGGTGTCCCTGAATTTTATTTAATGCTGGATTTCTTAGCACATTGCTGCATGCAAAACCTCACACTCAGCCCTGCATGTTTTCTTTGCGTGCCTCACTCTCTCTCCTTCTCGCACACTTTACCTTGACACTCCTTTTAATGATAAAACCCTTTTACAACATGTGAGCCACACCTGAGTACTGATAGGATATCCAGCATCTGCTCATTAACAGCAGCAAAAGGGCTACCTTTGCACCTTGGGCTTCATGGTGCTTTCTTTTATTTTCTCCTCCTCTGTTTTGGACAATGTTTAGACAATGCAGCCATAAATGTGCTTGCCTTCAGTTAAATGTAATGGAAAGTTGTAGTGGTTTGGCTTGTTTTTAACTATTATGTTTTCCAAGTGTGCCCATAACGAGTAGATGGTGACCTAATGTTTTGCAGCAGCACAGGATATCGTGAAGGGAGTGAAAACTGAAAGGTGACACTGGATTTGCTTGGCTGGAGATGGGAGCAGCCAAAGCAGCTTTCCCTTCCCAGCTCTTTGACCTCATAGAAGAGAGCAAAAGAAACTTACTTCAGTTTTCTTAGTTTGCTCTTCCTGTGTTGCTGGGCTCCTGAGCTGGCATAGGAGACTGATGATAATTTATATTCTAAAGTGTAATAAGGGTGTTCTGTCTTAATGCTATTACTGTTTTTAGTTATCATAGAAGAACAGAATGGTCTGAGTTGGAAGTGACCTTAAAGGTCATGCAGTTCCACCCCTTGCCTCATGCAGAGACACCTTCCACGAGTCCAGGTTGCTCCAAGCCCCATCCAGCCTGGCCTTGAACGCATCTAGGGATGGAGCACCCACAGCTTCTCTGGGAAACCTGTGCCAGGGCCTCAGCACCCTCGCACTAACAAATTCCTTCCCAATATCCAGTCTAACCCTACTCTCAGTTTGAAGCCATTTCCCCTTGTCCTGTCACTACAAGCTCTTCTCCATCTTTTTTGTAGGCTCCTTTCAGGTACCAGAAGGCAGCAATTGGGTCATCCCAAAACCTTCTGTTTTCCAGGTTGAATAATCCCAATTATCTCAGCCTTTCCTCATAGCAGAGCTGCTCCATCGCTCTGATCATCCTGGTGGCCTCCCCTGAACTCTGTCCAGCAGTTCAGTGTCCTTCCTGTGCTGGGATCCCAGCACTGGGGTGGGGTCTGAGCAGAGCAGAGGACCCCCTTACCCCTGGGTCTTTCTGGGGCTGCAGGATACGGTGAGTGTCGTAGGTCACACAAGCTGTTGGCTTGCTCTTTGAGACCATCTCATCACTGTGATCATTCTGCTACTGTCAGCTTGGGCTGTAAATTCCGCAGGTGCTGGCAGGGTGTTTTAGGCAGCTGAACAATTTACTGGATGTTGTCTGTTAGAATAAGTGGTGAATTGTCCTAACCCATATTTGGTTTCTTTAACAGTTAACCTGGGTTTATTTCTTCCCTTTCTTTGGCTTGCTAATGAAATGAAATTAAGAAATACTTTCACATTCAAGAAGCATGTATGTTCCTTGACTTCTTTGACAGACATGTTACTTGACCTCAGCGACCTTCTTCAGGTATTGTACCCATTTTTATTTTGACTTTTTTTTTTTTTTTAATTGTTAAAGTTTAAGATGTTTTAGTTTTTCTCTAAAAAATCTGAGTGGAAAATCACTGGGTTTGGAAATCTGAGTAATTTTTGAGTAATATTAAATGTCAAAAAACTTTTTTGCTTTTAATGTTGCAAACAATGTAGAAGGAGTTGGTATGATCCTTTCATCAGGATTCAGAGTCACTGCAGTGGCACAGGGTCAGATGCTGCATATTTTTAAAATAACAGTTGTTGACGACAGAAATAACCTTTTTGGTAGGTAATGCTGCATAAATGTATTTGTGCACTTCAGAACTGTGTTTTATAAAATGTATTTTGAGAGAAATACGAACTTGCTCTGTCTGTGGAAATAGAAATGGAAATAGAGAGCTCTGCTGACATATGTTGTCCTACCCTCATTCTCTCTGTTACAACTGTTTTACATACAATGCGAGTAGGTTACTTGCATCTATTTTTGTCCTCCCAGCTGTCTTGGTAAATGGCATCCCTCTGAAGACTATTTATTGCTTGAAGCAATCTGCTGGAATTGCAATAATCAAATGCATCTTTAATTCTGAAATTTAGTAACTTTCTTCTCTTTTCTGAACTCTGATTGAATTATTTTGATTGCTCACGACCAAACAGTACATGTGTAGAATGGAAGGTTTGTTTTCCTTCTAAACACGGGTAATTTTTCATGGTGATGGTTTTGAAACAGAATGATCA
Source organism: Emberiza elegans (assembly GCA_024865655.1). Taxonomy (NCBI): domain Eukaryota; kingdom Metazoa; phylum Chordata; class Aves; order Passeriformes; family Fringillidae; genus Emberiza; species Emberiza elegans. Next base: position 33,660,331 of record JALJVW010000139.1, read on the forward strand.
CAGTAATATGAAGAATAGTCACAATGTGAACTAGAAGAAGAGGCATTGTATCTGTAAGAAGAAAAAGAAAAATGTATTGTCAGCAGAAAGAGACAACAAAGATTGATTCGTCTTCTCCCCTCTGTGCATTCCAGCCAGAAAAGATTCTGAGATGGGGCTTATGGGGGACCAAAAGGTTAAAGAGAGGTAACTGAGGAGATGAGAGAGACAGAAATATATGAGCAGTAGGGAAATAATCAACCCCTGAAAGAGAAAAATCCAAGATTTCAGTATCTTGATTTGCATTTAACTGACTTCTGATGAGCTCTACTTTATGGCTTCTTTAAGGTGAATCTGAGCAAACAGGAATGTTGAATGTTATTGTTAAATCTACCTATCCAGAAAGTCCTGTTTAAGAATACATAAATGAGTTTTTCAGGTTCTAGCTTGATGGTTTTTTCCTCCTCCCCAAGTCTGTTTAAAAAAAAAATCAAACAAACAAACCCCCACAAACAAAACCACAAACCACACAGAAAACCACAACTACAAACTGAGCCAAAAAAAAACCCCAACAAAAAAAACCACCCAAGCCACCTTGGTAGCAAAACATTTGTGGCCCAGGCAGTAAATTTCAGTACATTTAGTACATTCTGCTTTAGATAGGTCTTTGCCCACAAAACCTAAGGAAGAATTAGTTTATTAAAAATAGTTCATTAGATGATAATATTTTACTTTGAAGTGCCTTTTTTTTTCAAGGACTACTCTCCTATCCTGAAGTTGGAATATAAATGTTCTTAAGGAAAAAGAGTTAAGAGCAGCAGTAGTAGTGGTAGCAGCAAATTACTTTCCAAAGTATTTAATTGTTCATACTCATCTGTACAAAATTTGTCATAGTGGTCCAGGTGACTGTTTTTCTTGGTGAGATGAGAAAGGTGTTGATTTTCCATCACAAAAAAATCACATCTGAAGTCTAAAAAATGAGCTACTGCTGATGTGCACCAACTCTGGCTTAGAAACTAATAGTGAATGCTGAGATCAGAATTTTCCTGATGCAGCTCAATTGCAGTGGGAGGTGAGGGACCTGCAGGGCTCTTTGTCATCTGGCTGCAGGAATTTTGTAAGAAAGTCACCACATGAGACATCCTTGCAGATTGTCTCCATGGAGGAGGCCACTGACTGAAATACTGAGCACCCTGAAATGGGCTTCAGTGCTTTTGAGGGTGAAATAATCATAGAATCAAAAGACCTCCAAGATCACCAGGTGCAGCCATCAACCATCACCATGTCCACCATTTAACCAAGTCCTGAATCTGCTGTTACCTGTAACTCAGTATTTGCTTAATGACATAGCCTAAATTCTTTCTCTCTTGCTGCTCTTTTTAGGAAAAAAGTGGTAGAGGAAATCCTAAGAATGCCCTCTTAGGCTATGGTTTGTACTTGTTGTACAGCCCCTCTTCCTGTCTTTCTTGAATTGCTTTGGGACTTAAAAGTATTAAAAAAAAAAAAAAAGATGTCCCCTACAGTGTAATGTGCTTTTAGGATAGTATCGTGCTGCTAAAACTTAGCAGTAGAGGAGACTAATTTTTACTGTTAATGGCAGTCTGTTTAAAATGTCATATCAGTTTTCCTCTTATGCTGATGACTGAGATGTGGGAGTTTGTCTTGTTCCACTGGGGAACTACTGCATTTTCATAAGAATTTTTGGAGCTTCAAAATTGCTGCCATCTTGGGAAAAGGCAAAAAGTCTTTTTTTTTTTAATCTTCTTTTTTTTAATTGGAAAGGCAATTTCCTTGGTGTTTTATCTTCATGTAAAATACATCTTACATCTTGGAAATCTCCTGTTGAAAGTGTTGTTGGATCCAGAATGCCTCTGATACATTTGGACTTCAAAGCAGGATCTGAAATGGTCTGAAAATGTCCAGAGCACTGCTACAAATCCGGCGCCTTCCTTGTGCCGAGCAGTCGTGCTGCTTGTTGATTGAGTTGGAAGGACAGGGAAAGTACTTGCTTATATTTTCAGATCCTGCATTTTACTTGCAAATATAGTCCTTAGAGAGGTCTGCAATCAGGCCTTTTGTTTGCTTTTTTGTTAGTCCAATCTAAGCAACAGGCCTGGCTTGTTTAGGAGAGCTGCAAAGCCTGTCTAGCCTTGGCCAAGTTCTGAACAGTTTGGGTTTTCTCCCATCTTTCCAGGCATCCCATTCCTTGCACCTGGGGGACTCTTTGGCTGAAGTTTCCTCTCAGCGTGGTGAAAGGCTGCCTTTCACATCCTCAGAAATGGCTGGGCTTTTTTAGTCTGTCATTGTCTCCAGTGTCGTGGTCCTTGCAATGGGGTTGTAAAAGACTTTGGGGAAGGGTTTGGCAGTGCTCTGATCCCCAGTTTCAGCCTAGTAGAATATAATTTTTAGCATGCCTTGCGGTGTATCCTGCTGTTAAACAAGGCTGGTGTTCACTGAAGAGATCTCAGACATCTGAAGAGCCAAGCTCTTTGTAAGAGTGTGCAGCAGGAAAATCACCAGCAATGGATGTAATTAATTAAAATGGGATGTCTCTACTTGATATCAAGAAAAGGTTTTTCATTGTGAGGACAACCAAGTGTGGAAACAGGTTGTTTAGAGCAGTTTTAAAGTTTTTAGCCATCAAGGCTCTCAAGATCCAGATAACCTGGTCTGTTCTTGTGGCTGAGCCTGCTTGGAGCAGGAGGTTGGGCTGGAGACCTGATGAGATCCATTCCCACCTGAACTACACTGTGGTTCTAGGTAAGGGAAGAGGATGCCCAAGAAGTGAAAATCAGTAGCTAGTACTTGCTTGGTTTCTCTTCAACTTCAGAACACAACTCTCTATTTCTTCATCTGCAGTTTATCTAGTACTTGCTTGTCTAGAAGGATTTTTCTTGTGAATTACTTTTGAACACTTGTTTTCATTTATTTAATCTAAAGGCAGCACTGAGCTCCTTAATCCTCTGTGATTATTGCAAATTATTACTCTTTGATTTTCTTGCATAGTTGGTTTGATAATGGCTTATTGTACTGCTGGGGTATTGGAGGAGGAACTCCAGGACTGCCATGGATGTGATTAGCAGAAGGAGTCTCCTTTGGAGTCCCCTTACTGAAGGCATGCTTTAAAGCCCAGTATGAGAGAGAAGCTGGTTAGTTTTGATTTGTGTCTCTTTTGAATGACAGCCTGACAAGCTGAGTTTGGTACTTGTTTGTATTTTTTGCGTGTTACCTTTTGAGTGCTCTAAATGCAGTATGGATCAAAAAAATTAGGATGTTTCTGTTTATTGCATGGAGAAAGGTAAAATAGAGTATTCTTTTAAAGACTGTACTGGTTTGCTTCAGTTTTTGATACCCTTTGTTCATTTAAAGTTATTAACATGTTGACTGTATTTGCCTTTATTGCCCCTATGCAAATTGCTGTTGATTGAGTTAATTTAAACAACCTGTTTGGGACCTTCAGGCATTACTACACTAGAAATGTTAATAATGAATCAAATAACCACAGGTGCCTCTTTCCCCAGCAACAGACACTGTCCTTAAAAACTCATTTGCTTTTCATGCTTGCTTAATTATTTAGGCAAGCAGCCATGGATGTTTCACAGTGTGAATTCTCATCGTGTTCCAACTGCCCGGTCTTTGTCTTTCCAGAGGAATATCTTAACCACTGTCACCATTTGTTGTACTCTGCCAGAATGCCACAGTATGGTCTTGAAAAGCCTTTTTGGAAATTGCTTGTAGAAGGGTTATTGTTTTATCACTTACAGTCCAACAGAAACTTCCATTCAATGGTAGCAGCTTTATTTTTTGCTACTCTCCAGAAGTTAAAGTGACCTGGTAACCTGGTAACTGGATGAATGGGAGAGCCTCTGTTTCCCCAGGAGAGTTTAAAATTCTGGAAGGTGTTAGACTGATGAATTCCTGTGTTACTGGAAATGAGGTGTGTGTTGTTATTTCTGAAAGTGGAAGTATATTGGTATTTGTGAACAGATCAGGCATGATGTGAAAGCAAGAGGAAATGATGAAAGGATAAGAGTCTCTCTGGAAGTGTCCCTTTGAAATCAGTGGCTGATGACTGACAGATGTGAAATGAAAAGACTGTCTCCAAAAAATACTGTGAAGGGCAAAGAGCATAACAAGTAGAAGGATCTTGTTGTGAAGATGTAACTGAATAATTGGAAGCCATTCTTTCACTAAATGCCCCTTTTAATTAACATAATGTGTTTGATAATGAGAGCAGAAATTAGCTGTTGGTAAAGGACAACATCTCTTAGAGAATCTTAAGGTCTCCTGTAAAAAGAGGTTTTTGCAGTGCCTTGGTGAGCACATACTTTGTGTGAAAAATGTCTTCCTGCTAAAGAAGCTACTTAGTTTTTTGTTTTGCCTTTTTTTTTTAAATACAAAAATCTGTGATGGGTCCACGTGCTTGTAAACTTACTCTGTTAAATATGAGTTGAATGTAAGAGAATATGGTAAAAACTATCAGGGTATGCAGATATTTTAAAATCTCCCCTCTAGCAGAGGTTGACACCCCTCTTTTGCATTAGGTGTTGATGCTTAAACCTAGTGATTGCATCAAGTTTAGGAAATTTTAATATATGGTGAAAATCTGCAAAAAAAGAGCACAAGTCTTATGGAAGTATATAAAGTAACAGTTTTGATTGGGGAGAGTTTGGAGAAATACTGTTTTTCAGTATGATCCTTTTAAATTAAGGGGAAAAGAGGCTGAAGTTGATGTGGTAAGCTTTAAAGCTGCACCAATTCAAGTTTAAGCCAGAGACATCCTTTTAGAAGGGCATTTTTGTTTATTCACCATTCTAAGAACTCATATAAAATTAGGTTTTATAAATGCAAATGTCATATGATTCTAAATTTGGAACGTTAAGCTTTTGATGGATTGGAGTATATGAATTTTTATAAGAAGTTCTTAATGAAGAAAGAACTAGAAATTAAAGTAGGCCTCTAAATTAATTCTCCTAATTTTCTAAGCTTAATGGAGTGCAGAAAAACCAAATGATGAGAGTAAAGAAAGACCTCTCTAAATGCCTATTTTATATCATATCTCTTCTATCACGGGATCTGTGTGTGCATGTGAGTAATAGCTGAAATCAGTGATAGAGGAATAAAATTTTAGTGAAAGGGCCACCTTCCACTAAACCCAGGAGATCTTAAATACCATGTTTCAGGAGTTCAGTGGCATTACAGATTTCTGAGTGAACTTTATGCCATCTTCAATTTTTCATTTATGAGAAGTGCCCCAGAACCTGTGAGTATCTGTTAACTTTCAAAGTTGAGAAGCAAATTGTTTGAGAGGGCCTGAAGTCTTTTTTCCTACTGATTTGCCAGAAAAACTGGAAGCAATTAAATATTCCTGATTCTTTTTGTGACCCTGGCATTAAAAATATGTGAGCTTCATGAGGAAAACAATACAGGACATGGACTGTACTGTATATTTTGCTTTCTTTTGAAATAGGTAGTAACCAGAAACTACAAAGAAATGGGCTTGTGAGCAAAAGAAAGAAATTCTCTCATTTACCATTTCTATTTTAATTTATTATTTTGTGCAAATACATTGCCTGCACCTTGAAGTCAGTCATAAAACACTGATGATGTGGGTGCAGTGGAAAAGCAGGTTAGATTTAAGTTCATTACTTCTCAAATAAACCATAGATCAGGAGACTTTTAGTTAGTCCAAGGAAAGAAGGATAAATAGTAATTGAGCACATTTATTATTCATTTGTCTTTGCTTTAGATTTAATTTGGAAATCACTTTGATTGTTAGAACTTCATTAGGAAAAAAAATACATGCTTCTTTATGCCTCTTCATATTTATTTGCTCTTTATTATTGAGTTTATGGAAAGTTTGTTTGGGAGGAGTTTTAGGGAGTGATGTGGTTTGATGGGGACAAACATCAAGTGTTTGGATGTCATGACAAGGAAAAAAGCTAGAAGGAAAAAATACTTGTTTGGATTAGAGTTTTATGTTGTTTGGATTTTTTTTCCTAGACTAATATGAGAGAACTAGTTGAGTTTGTGAAGCCTCTAATGGAAACATCATATGTACTTGGCTCCACTGAAGTAACTTTATTGATTTGTGCAGTGAAATCGTCCTTGCAGAACAAGATCTAAGTGATGAGGTTCAAGATTTATAGTAACTTGGTCTGCCAGCTTAGAAGGCTGAAATTACAGCCAAGCACTCATTCTTTATGTTAATATTTTTTAGACAAAAGGTCAAAACAACCCTTTTTGAGCTTGCAGAGAATCTAAAGCCAGCTGAAATGCTGCAGACATTTTGCTTTAGTAATATCTGTTCTGTCTCAGTGGCTCGTGGAAAGTCACACACTCTCAGGCTCCAGTATCAATTGCCACATTCTGTAGGTGTGTATTTTTTTTCTGTATAAAATTCGGTAACTTATATCCTAGAAAATAGACTTCTCATTCAGAGGGTATATTTTGCTCTTTTCCTTCCCCTAGAATAGTGCTTCTATGTTGTCTGCTATTTCAGGAAGAAAAAGGGCACTGAAACTTCAGGCTATATTTTTGCATCTTGTAGGCCAGTCCAGCCATTGGTCAGACACAGCATGAAATACACTCATTTCTCACTAAATATGGAATGAATTACCATAATCTCATGTATAATTGATTGCACAGTCACTTTCAGGATATGTGATCATTCCGAGGATATCTTTGAAGTTCTAATTTCTGATTTTTTAAATATATATTTGAGAAAAATACACATTAAGAACATTTTCACGCAAACATTTTGAAGGGCTAGGTGAAAATGTGTCACTTGTTTGAGGGGTTTGGTAGTTGTTGTTGAGATAGATATATTTTAGCTAGGTTGGTAGAACCATCTATACATTTGGGAGGAAAGCCTGCTTTTAACCTACTGTTGGCAAAGCTCTTTGATGAAATGGAAAGAGCAGTAGTTTTTTTAATTCCATAGGCTTGTGCCATAATCATCACTCAGTTGTGTCGTTGACTGCTAAGTAAACACTTCACTATCAAGGCAAAGGAAAGAGAGGGGGAGTTTTGTTCCAGAAAAGCAACAGAGTATATACCATTGTTCAAAACAAACCAAAACCTACTTGCTTGGAGTGTAGGAGGATGGAGTTTTTTATACTAACCTTGACCTTTACATATGCCTTGGGGGAAGCAAGGTGTTCACGGAGCTCCGTGGGAATGCTTGAGACTGATTGGGAACTGGAGTGTATCCTGCCTTTCTTGCTGACCACAAAAACACATCTTAAGATAGAGAAAGAAAACTTCCTCAGACCTGTAAAATACAAATATGGTTGTCTGTGCTATAAATTGCAAATCAGAGTATGAAGAGTAACTCCTACCCTCAATTTACATCCTCCTGGGTGCAGCAGTGAAGGAGGGGATGGGAGCAGAGCTCTGTCCCTGGTGCCTGAGCAGGTTTGGTGTGGTTTAGGGCTTTTCTGATTTTTTTTTTGGTGTTGTTTTTTGTTCTGTTCTTAATGTTTTTAATGTGATCTGAGGCAATGTCCAAACAGCAAGATATGACAAATAACCCTTGGGGCATGTAGCACCACTCCTTGATTTGGTGAAAAGTTTGGTGTGTGCTTGTGCAATAGTTAATTATGCCACTACAGATGATCATGTAGAACTGAAATTTGCACTGACTTGTATTTGCTCAGGTTTTGTAATGCTACAAGATAAATGACACTTTATATATACTGATATTACATTTAAGTCTGTTTAATGCCTTATGACGTAATGTGACAACTGAAAAACTGTACTACAGAGCAGCTCTGAGCCCACTGAAGAGCATGATGAACAACTTCTTATAATTTTTTCAATATAAACTTACGCCTTGATTTACAATGCTAATTTGTGCAGATTTTAACAGGCACTGAGTATTATCCTGTACATATGAATATTGCTTGTGTAACTTGAATTTTTTTTAAGCAAGTTAAGATTTCGAAAGTTAGGGTTTTCTCCTTTCCATATAAATGTTCTATTAAAAACATTTGTGGTTTATGATCTGCATAATGCTTTTTTTGTCTTTTAATAGGTGAATGTCTATGTGCTGGGAAAAACCTTCCTTGTGTTGGCCAGAGAACTCTGCATAAATGCTCCAGCTATAGGTATTTTTTTTTCAATTATTTGACTTTTGACTATTTGAGTTTTTTATTCCTATGGTTACTTGAAAAGAAATAAGTATGTATATATATACACACAGTATTGTATGTTAATACTCAAGTAGAAACTTTATAGTGAAGCTGGAATCAATCCAGGCTGAGGAGCATTGCTGACTATAAGGGCCTGTTCTCCTTTATGGAAGAGCTCTTTTGGAACTAGATGCTGTTTTCTTTTGCAAATGGTTTTGTTGCTTTTTCCAAGAGTAATTTGGGCTATACTAAGACAATGGACTGACGTGTAACAAATTTGTGTGTGTCAGCAAGCTCCTGCAGGCCTGTCACGCTTCAATTCCACAGATGCAACATTTGATAAGTATTTGCCAAATTTACTATCTGTCCATCACCTGTAGCTGAGCTGTTCAGTGCTTGAAATGCGAGTGGCTTGGTGGAAAATGAGAAACTTTTTCCAAACACGTGAATAACTTCTAACAGGTCAACACTGAAATTGTAACTGTGATAGGAAGGTGGGGTTTAACCTGTCAAAAGGGTATAGAAGCCATTCTCTAGGTTGTGGGTTTAAGCCAAGGGAATTTGTGCCAATCCCAGTTAAAAGAGTGCATTGATAGTGAGGTCTTGTGACTGTTACCCACCTCTGTGTAGGAATTATCTGCCTGCATCTTTACCCACTCTCACTCCCACTCTCTTTCATCTGTACCAAGAGAATCAGATGGTTGTGTTGCAGAAGGACAACACAGACACACCCCTTGAGCTGTTCTGGGCTGCTGCCTCTGCAGCAAGGGGAGCAGCATCTTGCACAGGGAGCATGGCTCTGCTACAGAGGTCTTCTTCTCAGTAATCCACTTCTCTTCTTACTTTTCATTACTTTTTTGGTCTTTTTTTTTTACAGAGAGAAAACAGGCAGGATTTGCATTGCAGCTTAGTTTCAAGGTGAAAATTAATGCAGCTTGGGAAAAGGCAAACTTGTTAGATGTAGAGGTACTTGTTATACATGGAAAAAATACTGGTTTAGACTGCTGTTTTGAGCACTCTCTTCCATGCCTATCCTAAGATTTACAAAATCCAGTAAATATTTCTAATTGGCTCAGCTATCATCATGAGACCTTTGAGAAAAAACTTTTATCACTTTCTGAGGAAAGTACTAGCATAGAACGATTGCTGATAATGCCTGAGACTGTGTTTTCCAAAAAAGAGCAGGAGGAAAGATCAATCCAACACATTTTTTTTTAAGGTGGCTTATTTCTAATTAGTAATCTTAAGTGAACCTAAACACCATCTTGCAAGTATTTTTCTAATGCCTGCTGCTCTGTATAAAGATGGGATGTAAATTCAGAGAGTGTCTGCCAGTAATACAGCCCTGGGCTACATTTGTGATGCAGCCCTGTCACTGAATTAATTAACTTCATCTGTGTTGCTTGACTCTGGCCATTCAAGGGGGGGTGTAGTTTGACAGGTGCAAGTGGCAGTGTTGCTGTTTGGTGGGTAGGCTGGAAGATAACGGAGATGCTGCATGTGAAGGGGCATTAGGGATTTTCAAATATAACCACAGGAGGATTTTGATCAGCTTTGATTATACTGATGGTTTGTCTATCTTCAGCTCGGGCAACACACAAAAAACCCTGAGCTTCCTCAAATGTCAGCTCCTTTTCTCATGAAGGGAAAATAAAGGCTGCTGATGGCTAGTTTGAGTTACCAAGAGAGGGAACCTTCCTATTTGCTGGGTGTGGATGCACACAGGGACCAGACTACAGTGTCATCACCCCTGTTAGCTGTACATGAATTAACACACACGAGCCATAAGGTCAGCAAAGATCAAGTACACAGGATTTAGGGCAAGTAAAAATGTTTTATATTTCACAGATTCATAAACTGCTCTAGTTTAGAACATTCTGTTTGAGTCAGCTGCAGTCTGCAAGTTAGTTATCTATATACAAAATAAATGCACAGTACGTGCAAAATTTAACATTTTTCTGCATGTTGCAGTCTTAATAATTAAGTCAAATAGCTTATGAATAAATAAAATAAGATTAAATTCAAGAGCATTCCTTCACTTATTTGTATAGCCTGATGTAGCAGATAGGTAAGTAGCATAACATTCCATACTGCTGCAGAGTTCGTAGTAAAACCGAAAAATCCCTTAATGTGCATCATTGCAGCACTGGAATACAATCAAGGTGAAATGCATCATGCATAGAAAATGAGCTCAGGTATTTGTCCTCCTTGTACTCCGGTTCCGTTAGTACTGTCCGAGGAGCACTGGAACTGGAACGTCACTTTCCCGCACTGCACTTCAGTCATTCCCTCCTGTCCAAAGTAACTGAGTTCGTTCCCATCCAGAATAGCACTTACGTTGTAAAACGTGTCTTGCTCAACCTGCACGGGGTGTTCGAACCACACCGAGAAGGTGTTACTGGAGCCGTCGGAGGTAAACTTTGTCAGGTTTTGAGCAAGGACAACGCCTAAGCGCTTCAGTTCGATTTTGACGCTGTATTCAGCTTTGCCACAGCTTGACCCATACAATCCCAGTCCCGCTATAAATATCCGTTTGTCCACGGCAAACTGAATACTGTCACACCGGCCCCGGTACCTCCACTGATTGCTGCGATACGCAGACGACTGAAACCGGTGGCAGCGCTGAGGCACGAGTCCTTTTCTTTTCGTCAGGGGGAACTCTAGTTTGGGTTTATTTGCGGCTGTGTACCATAGGAATATGTTGTGAGTCTCCTCAAGGGTGAGGATGTCGGACTGGGCAGCTCCGTTAGCAAACTCTTCCAAAGTCATGGTTGGAATCCGCACCAAGTACAAAGCTTTCCCTAATACATTCCTCTTGTTGCGTGGCGTCACCGGCAGCCCTTGCCTTTTGCATTCAGCCTCTGCCCAGTTGAGAACAGCCTCGAAAACTACCACTTCCTTGGTGTTGAGCGCTTCCCGGGTTACAATGATCTCTAGTGTTTGTTGATCTATCTCACAGAAGCCCTCTGACTTCAGTGCCATTTCTGCCTGAGCATCAATCACTTCCCAGCAGCGCTGCGTCAGCTCTGGCTCCTCGAAGAGCCTGCTCTGAGACAGCAGGACACAAGCGTTCTTCGCTTCTAAGCTGGTCTCCAAAAAATTGACGCAAGCCTTTGCTAGGGCCGGCACGATGTACTTCTTGGCAGCATAGAGTGTAGCCAGAACTGTGTCAGCTTCCAGGTCTATTTCATCACTATACATGTATCTAGACAGAGGGGTGAAAAAAAAAATTAGTTTCTCAGGGAAAAAAAAAAAAAGTAGGCCATGAAAATAATCTATATTCGTCTTTGCTGGCAGTGAATCTGACATTCAATATTTGTCAGCACATTAAGTAAACAGCAATAAGTGCATATTGCACAATGTCAATTAGGAGATGTATATTTTATAAGCTACTTTGATTCTGTCCATGTAATTAGCAGACTTGTAGTGGCCACTTACTTTAATAGGATTAGAAAGGCTGCAGGTTCCACATCTGGTATATGGATTTCAGATTTGACCTCTGCGAGATCGCCATAAAACATAGCATAGAAGACAGAGCTACCAACTGCCAAAACATACTGGAAAATAAAGAGAGAGAAGCCTCAGTAACATGGATCAGGAACAGCTGAGCGTGCTGGCTTTCCTAAAAGCTACATTTAGCGAAAGTTGCAAGCTGCATTGGAAGCAGAACACTGCCTTAGACTGCTCCCTTTAATTGCAGTGCATATGCGAATTACTTCTGGGATTAGACAAGAGCTATAATTAGGAAAAAAAAAAAGTGGAGCCTAGTTCTAAGGCAGGGGAAAAAGGCGACCTGCACAGCAGCATTAAAAAACCAAAAATTATCTGCACAAACCTTATGGGCAGGAACTTTCTTGGATGCCCCTGGCGGGCCCACGATGAAGTGAACGTCAGCCATGAGTTCGTTATTGAACATCAGCGCGTTCCTGCAAGCAGGGGAGGGGGGAGAAGCCGCGTTAGCCGCGGGCTGCCCCTCGCCCGGTGCCCCAGCCTCCCGCCGGCGGCCCCCGCGGCTCCAGCCCAGCCCTGCGCTCTCGCCTGGCCGGGGCGCAGGTGCACAGGGCGGGCGGCCGCCTCTCGCTCGCTCTCTCTCTCTCCCGCCCGGCCGGGGAGGGTCCGGCGGGCCTGGCCCTTACCTCTCCCGCAGCGTGGGATGGAAGGATTGCCAGTTGGCGCTCTCCAAGTTGTTGTTGTTGAGGTTTTGGAGCTGGGGCGGCGGGGGCGGCTGGGCGCTCTGCTGGAGCTGCAGGGCGTTCTTCTTGCTGTTGGCAGCGGTGGCGGCGGCGGCGGCGTTGCTGTTTGCAATGTTAGTGTTGGTGCTGGCAGGGTAAAGTTCTGCAGCCATCTTCTTCTTCAGGGACAGGGGCACTATCTCATAGCATCCTGGCACCTTGCCGTTTGACCTCACACTCTTTTTGGACTTCTTTAAGGTCTCTGGAAGCAGAAGAAAAAAAGTCAAACACTTCATGATCCTGCCATTGAGGCAACCAGGGGGCAGTGGCATGAGCAAGAGAACTAACAGATCCCAAATGCGAGTCCCACTATCAGGATATTTTGTACGCTTCTAGATGCAGGGTGGCTTTTGGTTTTTTTGGAGTGTGTGCCCGCTCTTTGGTTACCGGCCCGACGCACCTTTCCGGGGGGAAAGGGGTGATGCTGTGTCGGATCAGTGCCAGCGCTCACCTTGGCTTGTGGGGGGGTCCCAGCCTCCACGGCACTGCCACGACTGCAGCGGGGAGCCCGAGCGGGGCCGGCAGGCAGTTCCTTCCCCAAGGAACGGGGAGAGAAAAATTAAAAAAAAAAAAAAAAAAAAAAAAAGGAAAAACCAAAAAAAAGAGCCAAAATCCAGCAACAAAACCCCAGGAATCCGGCAGAGGCGGTGGGTCAGGAGCGAGAGTCAATCCACAAATCCTCCGAGTGCAGCAGCCCGGCGAGGGTGAAGCGCAGCCAGCCGCCCGATCCCCGCTGCCAGTGCTCCGCTCCGTCCTTCCCGGCCCGCCGGGGGCACATCCGCGGCGGCCGGGCCGAGCCGAGGCGGCGGCTCCTGCAGTCCCGCTCCCGGGCGGCCCCGCCGCCGCTCGCACCAACTTTGCTCCGGTCCCCGCGGCGGCCGCCGCTGTCGCTGCTGCTGCTGCTCCTCCGCGCTCCTCCCGCCCGCGCCAGGGGCGCTGCTGCCCGCGGGGCGCCCCGGCTCCTCCGCGGCGGGCGGGCGGGAGGGATGCGGCGCTGCCCTGGGCGCTCCCTTGGCGGTGGGATGCAGCGCTACGCGGCCGGGCTCGGCGCGGCTCTGCCGGGCCCTGCCTCCGCCTCCCGCACTAAGAGGCAGCGATCGCGCTGCGCGTCACGGCCGCCCGCGCCAATGGCGAGCGCCGGGGCGCGGCGGGGGAAGGGCCGCCCCTCGCCCGCCGTCATCGCCCCCCCGCGCCTACGTGCGCAGCGCCGGGCGCGAGCCCCGCGGTGCCCCGCGATCGGTCCCCCCGCACCGCTCGGTGTCCCCGCTCCGGCCGCGGCGGGACAGGCGCGGAGGGACGCGGGGCAGCGCGGGGGAACCGCGGCGGGGCGGAGGGGGCGGCCCCGAGCGCGCAGCGCCGTTCCCGGGCGGCCCGGGCGGGGCGCCGCCGCTCCGCGCTGCGCTGCGCTGGGCGGGGGAGCCGCGCTGGCTCGCGGGGCCGCCGCCCGGGGCGCGGGGGGCACGGCCGCGGCAGGGCGCTCCAGGCGGGGGATGCTGCGGGCGTTCCTCCTCTCTCCCCGCAGCCGTGTGCCCTCCTGTGCCCGCCGTCCCCGCCCGGGCCGTCCCGCCCATCCTCCGCGTTTGTTCGGGGAGGACTGTCCCCCTCTCTGTGCCCGTTCCCTGGGGCCCACCTGCCGCGGGATCGGCGCTTGCCGCTTTCGGTGGGGAGCACTCTTTAGAGCACAACTCGAAATTGTTCTTACATCCCTCTTAGTGACTGTGTGGCATCAAAGTTCTTCCAAAAGTCCAAGTTCCAAGTCAGAATTGGGATCAGAAGAGAAGGGAAAGTCTTCAACAAAACACATGCTCCTTGCTTAAAACATGAAATAATGTTTTTCTTGTGATCTGCTTCATGGCCCCAAACATCCCCTTTGGGGAAAACCAACAGGGTTTTGCCCGACTTGCTCGCGTGTGTGTGGAGTTGCAGCTCCAGGGGTCACCCAGAGTCAAAGGGGACCCTCCTGCAAGCAGGTGCATCCACGCTGGTTTGGTGCCCCTGGAACGAAGCAATTTGTTTGGGGTTTGCAGCTTCTAACAGTTCCTATTTATTTATTTCCAAATGTTTACATCCATGCAGGATGTGTATATGCTAACCTGGCTTAGCCTCTGATTTATATATTCACTGTCCTACTTTTTTTGGTTTCTTTAAGGCTTGCTATTTAAAACCCACCCACGTATTCATTTTCTGACTGTTTGGTAGCTTCAGAATTCAAATTAACGATGTGCAATGTTTTGTCAAATGACCTGTGGGCATGAATGCCAGCACAAATGTCTCAATAGCTACAATGCAAATGTGTAAATGCTCCCAAAATTCAGCTCTGAAACTCAGCTCCAGAGACAGAGCTGAAAGTTGGGCCTCGCAATCTGGTTGAGGTATGTGCTGAAAAGAATAGAAATAATTCTGGTCCAATGGGTAGTATTATTAAACTGGCCAAAGTTTGGTCCTGTGAAGTTTTACTCCATATAAGTAATGGATTGATTGAGGAGTGATAGCTGAAAAGGGGGTTTTCCTGAAGGTGAGACTGTTTGTTTGCATTGTGTATTACTGTTATTAATTCAGTTCAATTTCCAGAGAGTACCCCTACCAATGGTAAGTGTAATTGTTGTACCTCTTCAAAGTGAGCTATGGAAGGTTACTTGATTTGTGCTAAAACCAATAACAGGGTTACAAATAAAATTGCCAGGGGAGGGAGGTCTTGGGCTGTACGTCCCTTCCAAAGATGCCAGGTAGATTTTACCAAAATACCCAAAGTGGCAAGGTTTAAGTATCTTCTGGTAGTAGTATGTTAGCTAACAGGGTGGCCAGAAGCATTTCCAACTGTTTCAGCAACTTCAGGATTAGTATTAAAGTATTTTTGGAACAAATAATTTCAAGATACGGGATTGTGGAGGCAATAGACTCAGATAGGGGAACTCATTTTACAGGAAAGATCCTTCAAGGGGTTATGACTTCTTTAGGTATACAATGGAACCTGCATTTCCCCTGGCACCCCCAGAACTCAGGCTGGGTTGAAAGAATGAATGGAGAAATAAAGAAACACCTTTTGAAGCTGGTGATAGGTACTAAGATGCCATGGGTACAGCTCTTGCCACTGGCTTTGGCAAGTATAAGGGCCAGACCCAGAGGAGACATTCAGTTAACTCCCTTTGAACTGAAGTTGGAATTCCTTACCTTTGTAATTCTCATCCTAGTGTGGGGATGGAAATAAGTGATGTATATTTAAAGCAATATGTGGCCAGGATACTGCCTCCTCTGTTCTGGCAGCTGCAGGAGCTGAAGCTGGGCACTCTCTGGATAAGAAGAGATGGAAAAGCAAACCAGCCATTGCTACATGTTCCTGTAGTGCCAAGAGCAAAGTTTAAGTGTATGTTGAACCCCAGGCTATGGCTTCTAAAAGGTTGGGGTTTTTGTTGTTGAATTTGGAATATGTCATTTCTCTAGAGTAGAACTTCTTAAAGTCATACTTGGAAGTGCAGAACACCTGTCCTTAGAATCATGGGGATTAATAAAGTCCTCCTAAACCTTTGATTTTTAAGTAATGTTTGGGTCATGTTGGCAGCCTGGAATTTCTTCACTTTTGAGGGAGTTTGAGGTTGGAAGTTCTTGCTTTGTAAGTGCTTTCAGTTAAATGCTTCTGCAGGGCTGACAGGCATTATCACCTATGGTGTGATCTTGGTAATTATGGATAGCAACAGGGCATCATTGTTAGGACTTGGTGCTAAATGAAACTGCTTTGATTAGTTGCAAATCCCTAAGATTTTTACAGTATTTTGAGATGAATTTTCATCTTTATCGGTTTAAGTGCCCACGTAGGGGATCAGCAGAGGAAATTGAGTTGAGACTAATAGTTAACAATTTACCGTACATCATGGATTTTCGGTCAAGTGATAAAAGGCTGGCAGGAAATGAGAAATTGATATCTCAACTAAGAGTAAACATGTGTTAAGAGTAGCTTTTACAAGATTGTTTGATAAATTATAAATTGGTTTAGGCAGAGCACAATCTGTACTGACATATTTTGGTTAGTTTGAAGCTGTTAACACCAACGCTTGAAATAAGTTTATACATCTGGAGGCAGATCTGTGGCTGATGTAAATTGTCATAGTGCTAATGATGTTAATTGGGTTCCAGCACTTTATGCTGATGGAAGTCTGCCTTAGTGTCTGTAACAAGCAGTGTTTTGTGTTCTTGGAATGTGAGTCTGAGAAGAATTATCTTGGAAGGTAACTAGATTTTTGTTAGGGAGGATTTTAAGCAAATGAATTTTTTCAGGCTTAGTTGGTAGTTAGGTTTGAGATGAAACATGCAAGTTACCTTGTTACTTTTTGGGAGTTTTGGGAGAGATGTTAGAAGTTTTGGGCCTAAATCATGTTCTCATTTTTCAAAAGCTTTTGTAAATGTTTCACTTTGGGCATGGTTTCCCTGATACCAGTAACACTGCTCACATGTCACAGTCAGCGTGTGCAGCCTTGGATGCTGAAAAGCGTGTAGGAATGTTTGTGCAGTGCTTTAAAGATCTCCTGTCTAGAGATCAAGAAATTATTTTGTTTTAGGTTATCTAAAAATGCTTCTTAAGCTTAGTGGTAGAGGATGTGCCCAGCAGCACAGTCTGTGTTTGCTGAGGTGAGCCAGACCGGCCCAGCAGCCTCGCTGCGCTGCATTTCCTAAATCCGTGTTAGGGTTAGGCATAACTGTGCTGCTTTCTGTTGCAGATCCGTGTTTGTACATTCCCCGCTTTGCACACATGCTGGAGTTCGGGGATAAGAACCACGAGGTGTCCATGACGGCCCTGAGGCTGCTGCAGAGGATGAAGAGGGACTGGATGCACACGGGGCGCCGGCCCTCGGGGCTCTGCGGGGCAGGTACGTGCGAGCCTGGCCGTGTCCCTTCCCCCCTTCCCACTGGTGATACCCACTTCTAGGGGTTTTGTTCCATCAGGCATCTACAGATTATATAGGTCTTCATGGAAATAGTTTCTGAAATCATAACTTCATTTTTGCCCTTGCTCCTACAGTGCTTGCTCAGACCCTTTGTAGCTTACAGTTTGAATTTTTTTCCTAAGCTCCTTTCTGGTGCTTTTCTTGCCCCCACTCTGCAGGCTCTAGCTGCTAAAAGGTTTTTTTGTCAGCTAAAATGACACCATTAGTACAAGCACTTTGATTTGTGTCTTTACACAGAGTCTTATGCAAGAAGTGCCCTCTTTGACCTGTTTTGTGAAACTATTTTTCTCTCTTTCTTCATCTTTTTCCAAGATCCATCAGTGTCATGATGCTTGCATAAAACCTATGGGTTTGGGAGGGCCAGGTTAAAAGATAGTAGCCAGTGGGGTCAGAGTAATGAAGAGTGTAGGTAATCACAGAGTTCATGTATGTGCATTATTTTATTTGAAAAATCTTACATGTTTATGCATGAATGAGAAGTAATACTCAAACATTTGAGAACCTAGGACTATGCAATTTTTTGACATTTCTAGCCCCTTTTTGTTAATAGTATTTGATTGTTGCACATTGCTAAAAATTTCAATATAGGCTATGGGAGAGCAGTCTGTTCTTTGATGCGCTACATGGGCTGTATCCACACGAGCAAGTAATTTAATTCTACAGACATGGATCAATAGGTGGAAGCAGGTGGTGCTGAGCCCCCTCCATCCATCCATGCAATATGCAGCTCACGTGTTGGACTGTGGACTGGGTTTAGTTTGGTTCCCTGGCTTAAAATTAAGTCTATGCCACACATAGCTCAAATGGCCAATTGAGCTATGATGTTCAGCCCTGATGTTCCTGTTAGGAGCACTTTAAACATGTACCAGAAGTAGAGCTCTGGTTTAGTTTCCTCTATAAAAAAGTGCTTTTTAATGTTTAAAACTGCTCTGTGCAGTGAGCTACTGTATGATGAGTGGGGATGATGCTTCAAAACAGTGCTGGTGCTCTGAATCAAGACACCCTGTACATGCAGCTGGTTATCTGGCATTTAGAGGGTCTTGCAGGAGAGCACTTGGGCACCAGCAAGACAGGGATAGTAGTGGCAGCAATGAGGAGGCCAGCTCAGGCACATTCAGTGTTTCTCTGGAGATCTTTTTATTCGGGACAGAATTCAGGGAGTCCTGCTAAAAAGATGGTATCTGAAAATAAGTGATCATTGAAATATTCTTGTGCTGTAGATTATCACGGTTTCCCAAATGTTAAAGCACAGAATTTTTCAGGGTGCAACTTGCACTCAGCTTAGTGGACAGAAAGCAAAGTTTGTGAAGTCAAGTCCATTATCAGCATTCAGGGACACAGCTGGGCACAGGCATTTACAGCTCCTTAGCTAAAGGCAGGGACAAAGACAGCGTACCTGACTGTTTCCTGCTTTTCTTCAGGAATTTTCTCTCTTTTTGATACTAACTTTCTCTGCTTGTTCTCCAGCTCTGCTAGTGGCAGCAAGAATGCATGATTTCCGACGGACTGTTAAAGAGGTCATCAGGGTGGTGAAGGTTTGTGAGTCCACATTAAGGAAAAGGTCAGTGCAGTCTTCTACTTTTATCTTTGGTTTACAGTACTGAACAGTGATGTAGGCTTAAAGAAATGTATATTGGAGAAAACCGGGTTATTTTTGTAAGTGCCATGAATCAAATAAGTATGTTTTAGCTGGTCATTTTAAAGTACTAACACCTTGCCTCTTATGTAAGGCCTCAAATGCTCAGCAAAGATGGTAAGGAGCACTGTGCCTATTTAACAGGTGAAGACTTGAAGGCAAAATAATGCTGTGTCAGTAATATTAACAGTATTGTCATGTCCTCAGAAAAAATAATTTATTGATTCTCAAAGCTGACAGTCTACTGTGAGATTTTTTTTTTCATTAATCCAGAAGCCAAGTGATGAAATGTCTTGTCTTTAAGCTGTTATTGAACAGAACTTTTCAAAATATTTTGCTGAAGTGTTCATTTTTGGTGGTGTTGCCCTGCTAATAAATAGAAGACAGTGCAGTGAATCTAATGATACCTTCAGTGAAGGATCCTCTGAAAGTGGGAATTTTCCAAGTACCTTTTGTGTGTTTATTTTTTAAAGATCAAGTAGTATTTTCCATAGTTTAATGATGCAAGCAGGTACCCAGTTTCTGTCGTGTTACTTTTGAAAAGTTGTAACATACTCTTTCCCCACAGGTTGAGTTAAAAATGACCTAACAGAAATGCTATGATTTCTGTTGCCTACAGCTGGAAATTCTTCTATCACCAATATATTCTGATATTTGTTCCCCCAAGGTCTGTCTTTAGAAAGCTTCCTTAGTGTCTTTCTTCACCTTGCTGAGATCAGCTTAAGCACATCCAACTGAGCATAATATTTGTTAAAAATATTCACTTATTAATTGTGGAAAATGTTTTCTCCCAGATCTTCATTGGTGGAACAGGAACGATGCTATTTTCCAGCTATATATATGGGTGGTATAGAGATAAATTTAAAGTGTTTTAAATGCTTCCAGGTACTACAACTGTAAGGATGGAGCAGTACCAATGCCACCTTTTTTTCTCTGGCCAAAAGGGTCATGTGTTTCAGTTGTGCATTTTGTATGATTAATGAGTTATGCACCACAATCTACTCCAAGATGCTTTGGTTAAATAGCTCAAGAGTTTGTACTTACTAAGAAAATAAGCATAATAAATTAGAGTTGGAAGGGAAATTAATTTGAGCAATTGTTTCAAGCGAGAAAATCTTACTTCAAAATTCATGCTTTGAAATGTTTACTCAAGTCACACACATCAACTGAAATGACAGCCTTATTTACTTTGACAGGGTAAACGTGACAGCTGAATTATTTTCAGGCAGCTATAATTACAACTATTTATCACGAATCTATAAATTTGATTGATGTTTTTCAAATAAGAGCACGTTATATAGTATTTAACGAAGGCAAATAAAAAAAATACCTTTGAATAACTCTTTCTGCACTCTAGTTTTTTTCCTCTTCTTTCAAGAATTCCTTTCAAAATGCCATCAAATAGAATTTCTCTAAATGAATAAGAACTTATTCCACATTCTTAAAAATTCCTTTGCTTCTCAGTTTGATGTGCAGCTTTATTTCCTTTTAATTATAGTTACTCTGGTTGGTAAAGAGTAGCTGCTGTGTTTTATGAAGGTGTTGGATGCTGTGCTCACTGCTGATGGCTTTGCCCTGACAGCTCCAGAAGTGAAACCCAACATGAGTCCAGATAACGCTGACACTTCCAGCCTGCAGGTTCTGCTGTGTGGTTTGATTCAGCTCCCAGCTGCCTTCCTGGGGAAGCACAGACCATTGGAAGCTGAGTTTGCTTTGGTGCCCGTGGCAGAAATCTGCAAGGGAGGGTCCCACATGGTGTGTGTTTGCCTGGGAGGGACAGGAGTGCGTGGATGAGGATGCAGGGATGATGCTCTTTAAGAAATCCCGTTGGGAATTCCTGGGAATGTTTGGGAAGGCCCTCAGCCAGGGGTGGCACCTTTTCCCTGAGAAGGGCCCTGTTTCTGTCCTGGCAGTGCAGCTGGTGGGTCTGGATTAGTTCACCCTGTTGTCCGTCAGCTGGAGAGCACCAAGCCCGCCTGCCTGGAGGCTGTGTCCTCTTCTCTGCTCTGAGCTGGAGGAGTAGCTCTGGAGGAGGTGCACAAAAATGTGAGGTATCTCCAGGTCATAAAAATTCACAGCCTGGTCATAAGGGGAGTCTGTTTTGGAAGGAAAAAGTGACCAAGCATGGCCCATGTGTGCTGTCGCTCATTCTCCAACCAAGAGTTCTTAATTTGCACATTGGTTTGGTTAAAAAGCAGTTCCTGTTTATTTCTAATGTGAGTGGGGTTTTGGTAATACTGGTAGAGAAAACTTTGAAGTCACTTTGCAGGGCCTTCTACCTTTATGTTTTGAAGCACACAATTAAAATGTAAAGCTTGTTGCTGTTGTTGAAAGCGAACTTATTAAATATTAATAAATGCACTGATAATTCTATCTCATTTCCAGTCTAATTGAAATTATATTAACTTATATATCACTTCATATATTCAAAGTACTGTACAAATATTAGCTAATTAGTCAAATTGTTATTTTCTATGTAATCATCCGTAGAGGTAGCAGAAATTAACTTTTAATAAACCCAGTTCTTTTACTTAGTTGAGTCCTCACATTTGTGCCTGTGTTCAATGCACCTGTCTTTGCCTCTCTATTTTTAACCTTTAAATACTTTGCCCCTTCATCTTTTTATTCACCTCTTGCATGTTTTCTCTGTGTTCTACATTTTTGTTACCTTCAGTAAGAGTAATTTTTGTGATACTTGTCCATTGTGCATTATCTAATACTGTGCAGTCCTTATGCCTGTTTGAAGATCATATGCACTTCTTCCATAGAAAAAAAAAAAAAAATCAGCTTATCTTTCTTAACATTTGCATGTTGCTGCTTTGACTTGCTCACTTTATCTTTAAATTGAACTGCTTTTTGCATAAAAAAAAACTTCTTCTCAGCTCCATAAAGTACTATCTGCTAAAAAACTTATTTGTGATGAACCTCAGAAGCAGTAAAGCTTTATTTGGAAGAAATTGGAGCAAAAGGCCAGAATGGGTTTAAATAGCTTGTTTTTGGGGTGAATGTTTTTTTCTCACAACCTCATAATGTTTTGGGAAGGAAGACAAGGCTTGTTAGAAAGGGGCTTCATTTACCAGTTGTAGATGCTGCAGGGTCTTTCATAAATGGGGTCCTTTGCTTATATCCTGGGGACCCTGTTCCAGCTCCTTCAGTGACTGAGGTGATCATTTTCTGGAAAAATTAATGATCTATGCATAGAGATAAATATTCTCAATGTACTGCCTGCAGCTTTTTCTTTTTTTTTTTTTTTTTTTTTTTTTTTTAATTTCTGTAATATGTGTCTGGCATGAACCTTGTGTCTGTCCTGAGCTGGACAGATGGATGCCTGAGAGAGCAGGCAAAGAGAGCAGCGTAAATGAGTCGGGATGAGCAGGGAAGGTAACAGGGACACGGGTGGCTGTGAGGTGGCTGTGAGGTTGTTACTCAAAACACCAAAGCCCTGTCAAGGCCAGGACTGAAGGGAAAGGTGTGTAGGAGTCAGTGTTGGGCTGTGATCCAAGTGCAGCCATGCTGAGATTCTGTGGAGGGTATCCAGTGAGTCAGGGAGAGATGGCCACCTGAGGGGTTTGAGCAGGGAGGGGCTGGGGATGCTCAGAATGTCAGAGTCATGTAAGGGCTCTTGCTTGAAGTGTGATGTGGAGAGAAGCATTTAGAGCACCAGGAAATTTATTTCATGTAAAGGACCTGGTGGTGGTGTCTGCTCTGATCTCAGCTCAGCAGCTGAGCAGCTCCTTTGCCAGCTGCCATAAGCTAAGCTGAGAAATATCTCATGTCTCCAGTTCAGTCAATGCAAGTGGCTTACAGGTGATTTCAGAAACCTTTCTAGTATAGTGAGTAAAATACAACTTGATCCATGTGCCCTGATACTGCATACCTTTGTAAGTTGGATGGTCTGGTTTAAAAAAAAAAGGTTTTATTTCTGAGGAATCCAATTTCACAGGCAGTGTTCCTTTTTATAAGTTCAGCTTCTATACAGTTAGCAAGTTAATACATTAAATTCCTAATATATTTTAGTACATCATACTTAAAGATATAATTTCAAAATTATTTGATGACTCTTACTTTTGAAACAATCAGTAACTTGTTTGCACTAACTCAGGCTTAGATCTTGTAAATAGTTTTTCCTGTGTTTGACTTTCCTCATCTGAATGGCTGTTGAGAAATTAAACAGCTCTATTTTTCTTTTCCAGGAGATCATAGAGTGCTTTTGACAGACCACAGCAGAGAAACTGTGCTAATGAAGCAGAATTTTAAGGAATGCTAACACATTTTGTTTCATTAGCATGGTGTGAGCATTTGAATCAGGGGGAAAAAAGAACAAAAATTTTTAGGTGATTTAGATTGACAGAATTCTGGGATGGCCAGGGACGTGCTGGTGGGATATCCAGGGGCTGATAGTGGGTCACAAGTGTTAATGCAAGTGAACTCTGTGTGCAAGCATTTGTAGAATGAGGGCTTTAAAATTTATGTTAATAAATTTGTGACAGTTTTAAATCTCTGTGTTGGTGTGAGCAAGTAACAGGAACTAATTCTAAAGGGTGCTTTATTTAGTACAATCTTTAGAGGTACCTGTTCTTAATACTTAGAGAAACATCAGAGAGTTGCCAGCAAATGAGCTCTATAAATTATCAGTCACCTATTAATTGGGAGTAAATGAGTGTGTCTATGCTCTTAGTCCATTGCAAAAAGAGGTGATGTGTATTAATGTTGGAAGTTGTGTAAAGGGAGAATATTTCTCTTTAACGGTTGCATTTGGCTGGGAACAGACAGAATAATTTAGCACAGCTCAGGTGATAAGTTGTAAATTGTAAAATCACAGCAACTGGATCACCTCTGATTTTGTCCTTACCTTTAGTAATGAGATACTCATTCATACAGGCTTAAAACTACCTTTATATTACTGCAAATACATGCGAAATTTTATATATGTACAATGCTTACATATCAGGAGAGTACTCTTCTATTTATTTACTTACTGGTAGCTGCTGGAACACTTTTTGTTATGTCATGTAGGAAGCATTTAATAACTATTTCAGATATATGCTCTATATTAAGTATCACTTTTAGGGTATGTGTTTACATACTGCCATAAATAGTTTATGTGTAAACATTGTATGGTTTGGAAAAAAATAAGGAGAGAAGGATGATGCAACAGACTGTTAGATTTGTAGTATAGATGGTTTGAACACCAGTGTGAATTCTGAGCTTCTCTGCTGTGGGTGTGCAGGTTTGGAGTGGCAGGAGGCACTGATAAGGGTTAAATTAAAACAGTGGGGGTGTTCTGCAATATTCTGCTTCTTCACTAAGACACAAAGTGTATTCCTTACTTTTCCAGAGTCAGGAATTGTCTGAGGTGTCAGATCAGCTGATCTATTGCTAGAATGTTTGTAGTTGATACGACAGTTAAGATTATACAGATATCATGAAAGTTGCTACTTATGGCTTTAATTATATTGTTAATTTGGGAAAACTCAGGGGAGTTTAGTTGCTATCACCAGTTTATCTTGCAATAAAGGTTCTTTTTCATATATTTCTGCTAACAGTGTTGCATATTCAGTTTATTATTTTTCTAATCCAGTGATAAAATACTTTAAGTACTTTAAAAAGACCTCTCACAACAGGTAACTTAAAGGCTGATGCCTCAGGCTAAACCTCATGTTCCCTCTTTAACAAAACCTCTCTCTCTGCAGCTGTAATTTGTTTGCCCTTCTGCATAGAGATAGTCCTGCTCATGCTGCCTGCTTTCTAGAGCAGGATGCTGATTGTATATAGGCAGAAGGACACCGTGGCTGTTCCTGAATAGTCTCTGCTTAGAAGTCCCTCTTGGCCTTTGAACTTGGGCTCCTGAAGGATTCGTGAGTTGGAGTCCAGAAGTCCTTGTTCTTTTGTGTTCTTTGTCACACCCCACTGCTGCAGAATTAAACACTAAACCTGAGCCCTTAGCTGCGCACACAAATCTTGTGTTTTCTATCACTGCAGACTGGATTCAAGAGTCTCCACTGGAGGGTATCCCTGGAACAAAACAAAGTAAAAAGGACATTGCATGTAACTTCAAAATGATTGACCCATTTTCCCTTATTGGGAGTTAAATTAAGTGTGAATAGAATCGGTTTACTGGTTTGTGCACAAAAGTGCTTTATCAAAAGCAGAGGTGTGGTTTTGTCTGTAAGTGGATGAAACAACAACTGTGGAAATTTTTCTTTGTAAAAAAGGGTTGGGTTAGAGGCAGATGACACTAGGCTCTGGAAAAACTTTTCTCCCAAAGGAATTTTCTTGAAAGAGTTTGCTGTGAGAAACTGTAAGAGGACGGTTTATACTGGAAGTTGAATCTTAGCCTGAGCTTTAGTGGTTGCCTCTGCTTTGACTATAAATAGAAAATCCTTGTCTGCCAAATTTCAGTTTTTAAAGCTTTTTTGAATTTGTGCCAAGGAAATAATATTTTAATTTGTCTATCTGTTTATTTTCCCTCTGTCTGTGCATAACTTAAAGTAGCAACTCTTAATAGATTTTTTTAGGTTAACAAAAGTGAAAAATGAACTTGGATAGCATTTTTATGTGGGACTTAAAAAATAGCCTGTAGCTATTTTTTTTTTCATGAAGCCACTCCCTTGCCCCTGAAATTATTGTGTTTATAATTAAGGTTGTGTCAGTTTTTCTTAACTGCCAAACTAATGTTGCTTTGTTTCATGTGGTGCAGACTGCTGCAGCATCAGTTTGTTGCCTTGGTGGCATGTGTCCAAACAGTGGATAAAATTAAAGAATGTTTAAAAATATGTAGACAGGATATCAGCCAATGTACAATGTTGAGGCAGGCGAGTGGTTGGCAAACACAGGTATTTATTTATATCACGTTAAAGGAGAAAATGTTGAGCGTGCAGCTTCTCTCCCATGGAGGTGATGCTCAAGCTGGGATCCTGACCATCAGGGATGGTTCTTCATTTTGGGAGAAGGGTTAGAGCCTTGGGGGCAGGACTTGAGAGAAGTGAAAAAATAGCATTCTGCTCTAAATTTGCATCACCACCAGCCTGTGCTTAAAGTGTGATGCTGGCAGCCCTGCCCTGCTTGGCTTGGATAAGGACTGAGGAAAGGAGGGAGGGCAGGGCTGTGGGACTGGGTGCTGGTGGCCTGGTCAGTGGCTGAACCATGCTGTGCTGGGGGTTTGAGCTCCTTGGCAGTAACCACGACGTAGCTCTGCCCTGTCCTAGAGCAGCTACACTGGAGGTGTTGGGAGAGACCCCTCCTGCCTTGTGTGGAGCTGGGGCTCGGGCTGGAGCTCACGCCAGCTCTGCTCGCTGCCTCACCCCAGACCTGACATCTGATGGGTGCAGGGTACGTGACATGAGTCAGGGGACACTGTGGGCAGGGGAGGGACAGACAGAGCCTGAGGTGTCTGCAGGGCTTAGGTGCTGGCACCCAGCATGGTCATCTTGTCCCCAGCCTGGCTTCATGGGTTTTTGCTCCTGGTGTTTTCCTGGCTGCTCAGCACACGCAGAGGTGGTGCTGCTTTGGTGGGGCCCTGGCAGCTCATCTCAGACTCAGAGCAAATGTTGGATAAATAAACTGTGTGTTTTTGCCAAAGTGCACCTTGGCTTTTAACACTGGGAGGAGAGCAGTATTTTAATAAGGTGAGTCTGGTTGGGAGGAAGAGTCATGCTGAAGTGGGGCTGCCTGTGAGTACATGATTCATTCGTGGAGAGATGGATGGCTGTTCTTTAATGATTGTGACTGGCAAGATCCATGCTCCTCAAATGATACATGGGTTTGGCATTAAGTAAATCCTGAATTTAAATAATAATAATAATAATAACAGTGCCCTAGCCAGGTTTTCCCTCTAACCTGATAGATGTGGCTCCCTCCTGGAAGGTGGGTAATGCATGCTGGAAGCCCGTTAACGCCAAGAAAGATTTCTAGTCTTTTAATTAAAAGCTGGGTGCTGCTGCTGCCAACAGCATCCTCCTCTCCTTTCCAATTTGATCTGAAAGAGAGGAGGAGGGAGCTGGTCCCTGGTACTCTGAGGGAAGGGTTTGGGCTGTCAGTCACTCTTAAGTACATGGCTAATTTGGGGCTTTGTGGGGATGCTTGAATTCCAAAAGCAAGTCTAGTTTTCAGAGGCTTTCTTCTCCTCAGCAGCACTAACTCAGGCTGGCATAGTCATGCATGGGCTTAGTGTGCTGCTTGCTGTTGGAGTCACACAGAGGTGCCTGTCTGTGTGCATTTCATGACAGGAGATGCTGCCTCTGGCCCCTGCTCCAGGAGTGGGATGTCTCCAGGCAAAGTGTCCTGCAGCTGCAGCCTGCCTACACCCTTCCTTATGGGCTGTCTTGTCTTGCTCCTCACTTTATAAAGGCAGAAACACAGAGGCTGATGAGGATCTAGTAGGAGAGTGTGGCCCTGTGCTCCTGGCTTTGACCCTGGTGTTGGCTAGAAACTGAATTTCTGTCTTAGAGAAAATTCCCTCTTCAGAGAGACTTTTATTGCAACCAGAGGTAGAGGAGAGAACTGAGGAGAAAACCACAACTGCTTTTAGGGGGAGAGAAATGCAGAAAGGTCCTGTGCTGAGAGCACTGAATCACCATTTTTAGTTCCCTATCTTTGCAGATGGAAGCTGTTGTCAGCTCTGCTTCCTCTGAAAGATGGGAATATTCCAGTGAAGCAGCTGCAGACCCATCATTGCCATTTTCCCATGGAAAATGTTGATATTATTAAAAGGGCACTTTCTGTCAGAGAAGCATTCTGCCAGACGCTTCCTGACCTGGCTTTGTACTTAACCTTTTGTCTCATTTTCTCCATCTGTAAAATGGATGTGCTTATTCTCAGCCACCTGTATAAAATGCTGGTATTTGTGGATTAAGTTATGACCACGTGGTTTTATTTAAGATTGAATTCCTGTGAAAGACTCATCTGCTTTCATGGCAATTCCCCCTGGAGCCAGTCTGATCTCTCACATAGGTAGGAACTTTAAAAATGCAAACATTAAACAAATCCAAAGTTTGTTATTGTCAAATTATGTTCATCCATCTATTTAATCTGTGTGATGTGCAAATGATCAATTTATTTTACCACTGCTTCTGTGTGTCCTGGGAAGATTATTTCTTGTTCCTCTTCCAGCCTGCTGAAGAGATGTTACTTTAACTTTTGCTTTGTGTAAATTAATCATGATGACATATCAGCAAGATTTTTGAGAAACTCCTAAACCAGGATGACAGATATTTTATTTGGTGAATCCATTTTGTTGTTGCTGTTGATAACAAAAGCAACAAGAGGGGAGGAATGAGCTGTGCTTCTTGTCTTAGCTTTGTCTATACTTAATTGACTGTGGGACTGCAATATTTCTGTTCAGTCTTTGTTCATCAAAAAAAAAAGTATGTTACATACTCTAATAAATCAAAAGCTAATTTGGGATATGAAAAGATACTTTCTTTGCAGCAGATGAAACAATTAGTAGCACTTCAGTTTTAATGTAGTCTGTGTTTGAGCCAGAGCTGCTAAGGGTGACATGTTTATTCCATAGCTCGGCAGTTCGCAAATTTTGTTACTTTCAAAGGAGTTCTTACAGATTTTTTGGTCATGTGCTGTATGCTTTGGTAGGTTGACAGAGTTTCAAGACACACCAACCAGTCAGCTGACCATAGATGAGTTTATGAAGATTGACTTGGAAGAAGAATGTGATCCTCCTTCGTTTACAGCTGGTCAAAAAAAATTGAAGATACAGCAGGTAAATTCTGAATTGGATGCTCTCTGTGGTTCTTTCCTCTCTCCTCCCTCTGTGCATTCCCTTTTGAATTTAATTAATGCTAAATCCTAACTGACCAGCCCTTGGTAAGATTTAGTACATTTATTTTGAGGTTCTTGAGAGAGGGATGAGCATTAGTGCCTATGGTACCCATTAACTGAAGATATTTTTTGTGTTATTGGCAAAGGAATGGTTTCCCAATTAAAAATGTCATGGCATTAGAAACCATGCACTGTTTTGAAGGTGATACCTGTGGTTAGGAGAAGGGCCATTACAGAGAACTGTTTTAAATAGATATGAAAACAAGAACCAATTTACTTTAATGAGACTGCTGGTGGGTTTGTGTGGTACAGCACCTATTTCCACAGAGATTAGTTCTCATGTGCCTTAATTTCTTTACAAATCATGAACTAAAGCTGGCAGCAGAGGAGAAGATTTTACTGCTGCCATAGTCAATTATTATATTATTGGTTTGTTAGGGTTTTTGCTTGCTGTAACTGTGCTCTCATTTAAGGTCTGTAGGGATGTTAGTGATGTTCTCAAGAGCCAGCCAGGTGCTGTAGGTCAGAGATTCACTCTGCCATCACCAGTGTGCTCTGTCTGGGCACTCCAGTCTCAGCCCTGTCCTTGCACTTGTCACATCTACAGGCACAGTCACAGGGTCTGACTGCTGGAGAATGAGGCCTTTTATTTACAGCTTGCCAGACTGGAGGCTCTTTTTGAAGTATAAAGATGGGGGAGATAACATTTTGAAATTGGTCAGTGTTTTGAGACCTGTCTGTCATGCCTGTCTGACACTACAAAGTAATTTCAGTGGTGATTCAAAACCTGCTTATGCTTTTGAAAAACCCTGCCATTCTCTGTCTCTATGTACAGCTCACAAACAGTTTTAAATTGTGCATATTTTTTTAGTAATTTCGTGTTTATTTTGTCTATTGTCATTTCAGCTTGAAAAGGCATTATCAAAAAAGCTGGAGGATTTTGAAGGTATGAGTTGTGTTTAGTGTAACATATCACTCATTTCTTCAATATTGCATCGATGATCGCTGAGTTTTATTTTTATTTCAACACCACAGGAGAAATATCGAGCTACCAAGATGAAATAGAGAGTGAATTAGAAAACAGCAGACCGAAAGCAAAAGGTGTATTTGCAAATTTCACTAAAGATGGTGAGTCTATAAAGTCTTATGACTCCTTAAATGGTATTGAGCTCAGATCTGGCAGTCTGGAGTGAATGAATGTTATGGTGATAAATGTGATCATATATATCTTGCATAGTACGAGATCTCTTACGTTTGGGTTCTCTCTGCCAAATAGGTGGTTCATAAATCAGTCTTCAAAACAACCACATTGTTCATTGCAGGGATAGTTCATTAATGATTTCAGTTGTTTTTCTTTCCTGGTGTAGTATAAGCTTGGCACTGGCACCTGAGAATGTTTCTTTTTATCACTGGAAGTGCAGTGGACCAGTATCTAGACCCTTCTGTCGCCAAATTCCCCAGTTGACTTCCCATATGGAAGGGCTTTGTGCTGGTTTAACTGGCTATTTTTAATTTGTAATTATACCAGGAAATAGCTGACTTCTCTCACAAAGCCCTTTTACCTAATATGATAAGATGATGCTTCTATTTTAAATGGTGACTGTAGTCACAAAAATACATTTTAATAGTCAAGGTAATGAATTTGAAGAGCATCTGGAAACTCCATGTATTCATACACTGAAGTAAAATATTGTGTATTTCTTTTACAGATTTCCTCTAAAGATTTTTATTCTTTAAGTGAGCCCTTCTCTATTTATTTAGTTTCTGTAACAGATGGTATGCAATGATCTGTTGGGTTTCTTCCCCTTACAGATTCCATAGAAGATAATGCCTCTAGCATTTTTGGAGAGGAGGAGGCAGAAGATGAGGAACTAGAAGCAGCTGCTAATCACTTAAACAAGGACTTCTATGATGAACTTAATGAGAAGGATAGAGGTAAAAGAAATGAAGATGGGGAATGCAGAAATGGAAGTGAAACTCTTGTGAGACCCCCTGCACTGGAATCCTTGCTTGGCCCACTGCCCACTGCTGCTAGTCTTGGCATAACAGAGTCCATCAAAGAGTGCATATCCACAAAGGACCAAGAGCCTGGTGAGTAGGAGTTCAGCTCAGAGCTGAAACTGGACTCAGGCAGCCAGCTGTGGGTTTGTTGTGTCATTTCCATGTATCTTGTTGGTCACTGTGGTTGCAATTCTGTGAATCACTGAGACGTCGGGGTACAGGAGCTGCGAGGCTGGATGGGACCAGTGGTCTTGGTCGTTGATGTGGTTGTTGACATCTGCTCTTCTGGAAGCTGCAGGAAAATCTGGGGTGCTTAATTATTTTCTGAAGCCTGAGAATGTGTATCTCTTGGTTAAGTTGATAGTTGATTTGCAGTCATATGATAGCTGATGGGCATATTTCAAGCCATGCACTCTCAATTAGGAAATTGGAGGAAGCAGATTCCTGTAAATATGACTGGAAATTAAAACCCAAGTATGAGAATCTTAGATCAAGGCAGACTTTCTCAGGAGACATTTTACTGAAGTCAGACATGATGCAGTCTGTCTCTGATTGAGAATCTCTGCAAATGGCAAACATTTAAAATGTTTGCAAGAGGAAATAACTGGTGTTATGCTTTTTTCTTTGATACAAACTTCTATGTGTATTGTGCTGGTTTTGCTCCATTTTTCTTAAAGCCCACAGATCTATTTGCATCATACAGCTTTGTATAGCACAGTGGGAGCAGGACTGATCAACTAAAGAAGCCAGTTTTGCCAGAGCCAGTGTTGCAAACAGTCAGTCATCCAGGCAGGTTTGTTTGCTTTTTCTTACATGTGCTTGAACTTTAGGGAGACAGCATATTTTTTTTAAATCTTTTTGCATCTTAATGACTCTGAAAACAACATATCTGAGGGGCATTTTATTCTTTATCACAGTTAATTTTTCCATCATAAGACACACCCATCTGAATCTGTTTTGTCAGCTTACTTGGAGGTCTGTGCAGCAGAACATTCTGTTATCCAAACTGTTGTGATGCTGATTTCTGTTCAACAGTAGATGAACTGAACACATTCAGATTCTTATTACATTAGTGTTCAGTCTCCAGGAGCATGGCAGGATGATTGCACGTTTTTATTTTGTACAAACAAATTCATATAGAAACAGCTGAGTGGCTTTGGCTTTGTTTTAATTACGATGAAGAAAATGGATGGCTCGTGGCTTGTCTCTCTCCTGGAAATCAGCGGTTCGTGTCGCAGAGAGGTCAGTCATGGCTAGAAGCTGTTGTTGTCTGGTTGGCCAGTGACCTGTAAAAAGGAGTTCTCAGTGATGGACATTTCTCAGCTGGCATTGCTATTGACCATTTTAATGGGCAGGCTGAGGACTGAGTGTAAAGATGAAGCTAAGCTGGTGCAGCCAGGGAGGTTCCTCTGAGTTGGGCTGCAGGCAGGTGGGCAGGAGTGCAGGGCTGCTCATGCCATGGCTTGTCTGCCTTTGCTGTTTGTTTTCTTGCAAAAGTGGAGGATGTGCCAAATGAACTGAATTTCGAAACCAAGCAGGTTTCAGTATGTTCACTCTCTTCTCTTGCATCTGAGAAATCGTTGCAGGTGTTTGAACAAGTACTTATTTTCTTAACATGTTATGAAGCACATATGCAAAATTACTGTTTTGTTTTCATTTTGATTATAGATCCTGCCCCAATCTTTGTTGGATTTGGAGTTTTTCTTTGGGTGGTAAGGAAGGTGTTTGAGGAAGTTTTGGGTGGATTTCTTTGTTGTTTTGTTTTAGTTTGGTTTTGTGACACTGGTAATTTATTTTAACAATGTAGAAATTCTGTGTTAA
The DNA here is from genome assembly GCA_024865655.1 of Emberiza elegans. Classification (NCBI taxonomy): domain Eukaryota; kingdom Metazoa; phylum Chordata; class Aves; order Passeriformes; family Fringillidae; genus Emberiza; species Emberiza elegans. The sequence continues at coordinate 33,692,849 of JALJVW010000139.1, forward strand.
GTCCAATTCACTTTGGTTATGCCTGTACTGCAGGGTAGTCAGTCTGGGTGCAGTTCCCAGTCTCCAGGCCCTTGCCATGTGGTGCTTGTGTGGTGTGGGTGCATCCCAGTGATGTGTGCATCATCCCCCTGAGGACCTGGTTTCCTTTGGGAAGGCATCTGTGCTCAGGAGCAGTAATGGAACCTTGTGTTTTGGGTGAGAGGGAACCAGGTCGGGCAGACAGGTTAGGAGGTACACCTGGCTTGCAGTTGGCTTGTTATTATGCAGAATAAAGAAAACCTCTTGTTAGGGTGCCTCATGTTGGTTACCTTTGTGTCGTAGCTCTGAACCTGGTGAAAACCAGTGTGGATGATTCTGGCACCTCAGGCAATGTTGTTGAGTTCTGCCTCATAGCTCTGGGAAGTCTGGGAAGGTTGTATTTTCTTCTGTCAGACCAACTGGTACAGTTGTAAAACTTAGACATTTTCCAAGTTTGTGGGCCCTTTTTCGGGCCTGAGAAAGAAATGACAGTTTTCAAAACCAAGTATAGGATGAGAGCAGTTGCTGAGAGCTTAAATTGAGATAGCACATGCAGTTATAGATTGTCTTGAAACAAAAGTAGTTGTAAGTGTGGAGAGAGCAGGAAAAGCTCACAAAATTTCCTGCATTTTTCCTGTGTATCTGAATTTGGTTTAGTGCGGTTTATATTGTGAATTGCAGCTGGCCATGGCTTTGCTGTGGTAGTTCATGTTCCAAGATCCAAGTCCACTGGAGGAGGGAGGGTGCTGTCATAGCACTGAGCCCTGAAGGTGATGTTTTGGTGCTTCTCCACAGCTGTGAAAGTTGTAAATGAGGAACCTTTCCTTCCCTTTGCCCTCTGCAGCCCTGAGTCATCTCGCACTGCGTGGGTCAGGCTGGCTGGAGCCCTTACGGAGATGATTTTGTATCTCCTGCTGGGCTCCCTGTGTTGCTGGATGGGTGAATCCTGTCCAGCCAGTTCAGCAGCTGGAAGCAGCATGCCTGGTGCTGCATGGTGAGGGTGCCCAGCAAACCCTTGTGGGGATGTGCTGCAGACAGGGCAGGTGGCTCCTAAATGGGAGCTCAGCAGACAGGTGCAGTATGTGCAGTGTTTGGCCTCCTTAAGTGCAGGGTATCTCTCCTCCTCTCTGTAATGATCTCTTCCTCAAAAAACCTCTGCTGCAGGTACCTTCTACAAAGTCTTTTCATTTGGCTTTGGCATGTGGTAATTCAGTTTATAATTGCCTACATCAGCTGCTTTGGGAAATCTTCCACCTTTGTGCTACAGTGGCAGCAGCAGCAGGTTTCTCACAAACTGCTTATGTGGATAAGACTTAGGTGCAGAGCTGAAATATTAGGAAAAAGTAAGTGTATTTTTGCTCCACTTACAATTGGTATTTGTGCAGTGTGAGCTTGTCTGTATGAATGTTTTATGAAAAGCACAGTATTTTAACAAATTTGCATTACAAAGACAGCATGTAAGGTACCGGGTTAATGAGTCTGAGGCAGTAAAGTGCTTAGAATAAACACTGCATTTGACTGTTTTTTCCTACAAAGTGTATTAATTTGCAGAGACTTTAAGCTGAAAACTGTTTGAGTCTTTGCAAACTATTTCTCTCTTATTCTTCATGATAAAAGTGCTTTATGGTGAGATCTCAGTTTCAGAGATAGAGACCAGGTACAGCAGTCTGTCCATTTTCCTGGCCATGCAGCATCCCAGCATCCTCTCCACACTTACGTGCTCTTTGTGATTCTCAGTTCCTCCAAAAAAAGTGCACCATTTCTTTCAGGAGACTATCACAGTCAATATCATGGAGTTTGTTCTCAAGAAATGACATCCTTTAGTGTGAAATTTCTCTCTGCAATTTATTTTATGTCTCTTTTATACCATTTCAAATATTTTATCATCTTTCTTGGTGTTTCTGTCATTTTGCTGTTTGCTGGCTGTCACCTTGTCCTTCCCACACTGGGCTGTACACTGCCAGTCCATCTCTTGCCACACGAATAAAAATGTGGGGAAGGTCTGATAATAGCAGAGATAAAGGTAAAATACAGGGTGTAAATTACCAAATGACTTTCCATAACTTCCCCTTCATAATCTAGGTAAGGTTTGAGACCTGATTTATGTTTTGTTTTGAGTCAAAATTCACATGCAGTCATCCAGGGCAGTAATTTCAAGTAAAGTGTGTGCGGTGGGTGGTAACGTGCTCCTGCACGTCCCCATGAAAGCAAGCAGCTGGAGCAGTGAGCAATCCCTGTGCAAGTACCATCTTGTGCCTGCTCAGGCACCCTGCACTCACTTCTGCTTACAGAGAAGACATGGGAAAGCTTCACAATTAGCAGTTTGCTCATTTATTGCTGCTCGTGTTTACGCCTCCGTTACTGCTGCAAGCGTGATCTGGCAGGGCTGGGGTTGAAAGATTTTCCATTGATTTCGGGGGGTGTTAAAGGCCCCGTGCAGGGAGTGCTCATTGATCGTGGTCCTTGTCCCTCTGTACCAGTCTGTTCAGCTTCTTACTCAAGGAGGATGTGAAAAATGGCTAGAGGTGATCTGATATGAGGTGGGGATGGGCTCCTCCCCTGGGTCTTACTCTTGTCTTCTGCATTTCATCCCCTGCAGCTCCCACCTCATACTTCACCCTGGCCTTGGGGTCTCACCAGTCCTTCTGTGAGCAGATTCAGCTCCCTTACCCAGCAAGAATAACACATGTGTGTTCTATCCTCGTCCTTTTTTTGACAGCAGCAGATGACCAGTGCCAGCAGCACCGTGGGCAGGGGAGATTGCAGAAATGTGACATTTCTGGCAGGGTCTGAGCTGCCATGGAAGGATGTTTGAGGGTCTGCAGGCAGGTGCCAAGGAGAGTTGTTGACCCCACCTGGGACCCCAGCATGGATTGCAGGGTGGTGAGCAGCAGGCTCACTGCTGGTGCTGTTGCTGCTCCATCAGTGGTTGGGTGTTGGATCCCTCTTTGTGCTGATTTCTCCTTCCAGCGTCCTTTCTTCCTTGGATTTTGTCTGAACACATCAGTGCCAATTGTTTGGAAATGTATAGATGTATATGTTACATACAAAAGGTTGTTCAATTGTTTCAATTGTTCAATCTTGAGAACAGATGTGTTAGTGGAGGCTTATCACCATGTTCCAGTATTTAAAGGGTGGATACAGAGAAGATGGAGATTCATTTTGTGCAAGGAGTCAAATAGAAAAGACAAGGGGTAATGGGTGAGATTTTGATTGGACAGAAGAGAAAATTTTTTCACGGTGAGATCATCCTTTGGATTAATCTCCCCAGGGAAGTGATGGATACTCCAAAATAGGACACTGATAAAATTTGCCTGGACAGAATGCTAGGCCATCTTGTATGGACTATGGAAAGTTGGCCCAGATGAGCCTTAATATCTCTTCCAACCTGTTATTCTTTGATTCTACGATCTAATCAGTAGAGAGAACATTAGGAAGCCCTACTACAAATAATTGCTGCATACATGAGAAATAAAGCTGCTGACTTTAGTGCTAATTGTGTTACATACTGAAGGGACACTTGGTCATCAGTGCAAGCATGAGTGTCCCCATCCTGATTGCTCTTCTGGCCTCTGGCTTCAGCACCCACATTGCTTCAGTGGTTTTATGCCCCACCTGTGGAAATGAGCCCTGTGCATGACCTGCTTGGTGCCACCTTCCTTGTGCACAGCCTTCCCAGCACTTTTGAGGATTTGATCTTTGTCTCTGTGTTCCATTTGCTCACTGGAAAATATTTTCTGTGGCAGCACTAGCTCTTTCCCAATTCCAGGATCTAAACAATAAAAACCTTGGTACAGGCTGATCTTTCTCCTCTGGCCTCTGTGTGCCTGTGCTTGGCAGTGTTGATAGGCTGGATCCCTGATTGAGCCTTCATTACGCCGTTAATGAGATGTGAAGAGCTTGCTGCAGCCAGCACGGTAATGCAAGACCACCAGCTGCTTTGAGTGCAGTTTTTTGATACCTGGAGTCTTGGGTGTGAATTACAGATGACAGGATTTTCTTACTTGGCTCTGTATGTCACTCACACTGTACTCAAAAGTACTGCCTGTGCGTGTCTCACTCCAGAATCTATGTGCGTGCTTTTTCGTGCAGGATCTTTGCATTTCATTAAGGGATAGGAATGCCATAAATTCATTCCATATTCATGCCTTGAGTAACTGGAAAGGTTAAGGGATGAAAACTAATCATAGAGTTTGGCTGAAGGATTTTTAAACAAATTTAGAGAGGGGTTTTGGAGAGAGACCTGCAGTTTGTTAGAGCCATCAGGGGGATAAATTTGAGTGAAAGCATAAGCTGGATCATGTGAATTCATTTTTATAGCATTTGTGGCTGTTTTAGGAATTTTCCAAAGGATTGGTTGTCAATACAGACACTCCCTATAGGAAAATTTGGGTCATTTTTGTCAGAAGTCTTGGTCAAAAAGAAGTGCCCCAGAGGAATGGGTGCTGGGGTCAGGAAAAGATGCTGGAAATCTGGGTTCAAGTTCCTGAGCCAAGTGAAGAAGACCCATCTGTTAAACCTTACTTGGCTGTGTTGCCTGTGAATAAAGGCCCTTAGCAACTGGCTGACCAGCCTGGCTGTGCTGTTATCCCCCTCCTGCCCCAACTGTTTTAGAGCAGAGGGTTTTTTCCTTTCCTTTTTTCCTTTCCTTTTCCTTTCCTTTCCTTTCCCTTTTCCTTTCCTTTCCTTTCCTTTTTTCCTTTCCTTTCCTTTCCTTTTTTCCTTTCCTTTCCTTTTTCCTTTCCTTTCCTTTCCTTTCCTTTCCTTTCCTTTCCTTTCCTTTCCTTTCCTTTTTTCTTTCCTTTTTTCCTTTTCCTTTTTTCCTTTCCTTTCCTTTCCTTTCCTTTCCCTTTCCTTTCCTTTCCTTTCCTTTTCCTTTCCTTTCCTTTCCTTTCCTTTCCTTTCCTTTCCTTTCCTTTCCTTTCCTTTCCTTTCCTTTCCTTTCCTTTCCTTTCCTTCCCCTTTCCTTTCCCTTTCCCCCTTTCCTTTCCTTTTCCTTTCCCTTTCCTTTCCTCCCCATTCCCCTTTCCTTTCCTCCCCATTCCCCTTTCCTTTCCTCCCCATTCCCCTTTCCTTTTCCTTTCCTTTCCATCCCTTCCCCTTCCCCTCCCCTTTTCCCTTTTCCTCTCCTTTTTATCTCTTTTCCTTCTCTTTATCTCTTCCTTTCCTTCTTGCCCTCTTTCTTGCCTTCCTGTTTTCTGGTTTGTTGGTTTGATAAAATTCTGGTCTGGAATGGAGGATATAAAAATCCTGAAAGATTTTCCAGGCTTGGATTTTTTTTTTTTTTTTTGCCTGCTGTGTTGTGACTGCAGTGTCTTTTCTGTCTTGAATTTCTCTAATAAAAGCATGGTGGAAAATGAGCTTTATTTTCAGTTTGAGTAGCATAAAAGCCTTGCATTGCTCTTTGATGAATCTAACCAGCCTCTCAAGGCCTCATCCTCCCTTGCTTGAGGGAAAAAATGGCAAAAAGCTGCTTTTTCCTCTGGCTGCTTCAGCTGGCTGCTGGCCACGGGCCCTTTGGAGGAGGAGGTGGCAGCAGGGCTGTGTCTCTGGCTTGGAGAGGTTGGATGGGTGGAAAAGGGGCTCTGTGGTGTCATTCTGTGGGAGATAATTGACATGTGTGTGCTGTGGCACTGATCCTGCTTTAGTGGAGCAAGGAGATGCAGCCAGCCCCAGCAGGTTTTTTTAATCCATTGTTTTCCATTGTGTTGATGGGAAGTCCAGGTCTGCTGTACCTGCTCTGGGTTTAGGATTGAGGAGCACGGAGCTGGGCAGGCAGGGAGGAGAAGCTCAGCTGGGGCTTTAGAAATGGGCTTTTTTCTGTACCTTAATAACAGAATTGCATAAACAGTTTTTGCCCAAATACCAAGGGAGGGTTGTGTTCTGTGGTTGACTTACGTGCCTCAGCATTTGGAGGTGCCAGTCTAAGGTTTTCCTTCTGCTGGGGCTTCTTTTCAAGGTTCTCTCCTCTCTGCACTCCCAGGCATCTGGAAAGATGCTGTTTCTCTGCATGGGAGATACTTTCAGGAGCATTGATAATTGCTCCTGTCTTTCTGGGGGTCAGTTCTCAAGGACTCTGTGGAAGTGTAACCATCTAAAGAATCACTACCCTGCTCTTAAACCTTGGCTAAAGTAGAATCATGGAGTTACAGAACGGTTTGGGTTGGAGAGGACCTTTAAAGGTCATCTAGTCCAAGCCCCCTGCAGTGAGCAGGGACATCTTCAACAAGATCAGGCTGCTGAGAGTCCCATCCAACCTGACCATGGATGTTTCCGGGCATGGGACATCCACCACCCTTTCCAGGGCAACCTGTTCCAGTGTTTTACCACCCTCAGCCCCATAGACTGCAGACTGAAACAAGACTGGGGAGGTGATGTTTGCTGTTGATGACTCAGACACCTACAGGCACTCAGGAAACCTGGCTGAAAGAGCTCCCTGCTGATAGAAGAAGTATTTGATCCTTTTCTGCACCTGCCAGAGCTGGAGCCCAGTAATGCTCACAATTATTTTGGTGGGTGGCCCCTTTGCAGAAGAAACAGACATTCCTGCCCTGCCCTTCTTCCAAAAAGGAAGAAAAGTCATCAAAATCTCAAGTGACAACCAAAATTTTTCTTTAGAGAGCTGTGAAAAGTGAATTGTGTGGAGGCTACGGAAAGGACGGTGAGTTTGCAGGGAAAGCTGACTGCTGAGGGGGATGTTACCCAAGCAATTCATCACAGTACCTGAAATGTCAGCAATGGAGGCCTGGGCTCAGTTCAGGGAGTCTCCATGGTCCCAGTTGTTATTGAGAATAAAGACTTATTAACCCAGGTCAAGGAGCCACAAAACGTGGCCTTGGAGGAGGGAAATACAGCACTGGGAGATTTGCCAGGCTTAGCTACTCTGGGTTTAACACCCTGGGTAATAAATCTGTGTGCAGTGCTGTGGTGGATCCTGACCACTTGGGTTTGTCTGAAAAAGCTAAAATAATCCTCCATTTAGTGCTTTATTTTATTGTGGTACAGGTTCAGCTGGTAAAGGCGGTACCTGGAACCTGAAAATCCACCAAAGTAAGCCCTGTAAATGGAGAGCTGCTTCTGCAAGGTTTTAATGGTTTTGTGCAGCAGTTGTGTTGTTTTGCTTTCGTTCGGTAGCTTTGAATTTAGTTTGAAAACTAATTCCTATATCCTCTTAAGGATTAACTTCATCACACCCCTAAACACTTCATCTGTTTTGTTTGTTGGTCTTAAATCTGTGGGACTGTCACAGCAGGCAGGATGCAAGGGCTGGGCTGGGACTTGTGTAGATGACCCTTGTAATTAGGGATTTCAGCTGTGGCACTGTGGGCTCGGGATGAAAACAGCCCTGAGTTTAGCCTTGTATAATTGTAGTTTGACATTTTTAGTTTGCTAAATGCTTTCATAACTGAAAGGGATTTATTATCCAATAGGAAGAATATTAATGTTGACACTGTTGGCAATTAAAAACAATCCTGGAAACTGAATTTTACTTCTCCTGATTGCTTTTGAAATAATTTGTTTTTCAGTGTTACTTTAGGATTGGTTCATTTATTAGGTCTTTTTTCCTCGTGTGACAATGAGATAATTGCTATTTGTTTTTTATCCTGCAAGCAATTATAATCAAAGCAGCCAAATATAGAGTCTTCTTTGACCTGGAATCAGAGTGACCTGTCAACATGAGGCCACTGTAGTCTTCAGCTTTTCAATTTAATTTTATTTCATAGGCAATCACCAGAATGCATTCAGCAGGGCTGAAAAAAATTATGGGTAGAGTTTTGGGTGTTCATTAATTACAGCGGTGCAGAGCTGCAGAAGTGGGCAGATAAGAACAACTTTGGGCTGGTTATTAATAGCAAAAATTGTGATCTTTTATCTCGGGTTGGGTGGACTGTGTTGGGCCAATGTCCCCAGCGGTCAGAGGAGGAGATGCTGGCAGGCTGCCAAGGGAGGGGTAGCAGCAAATTAAGGGAAAATTGCAAACAATTGCCTCTAGGGAGTTTCTGCAGCCAAGTTCTGCTGAAAGGAAGCAGAAGATACTTTATTTTTGAATTTAGCAGTTTTAAGGTAAAGCTCAGCTCTCATATTGAAGCACACATGAATACATATGAATGTAGAAGTTGTTTTCTGTTACAAAAGACCTGGATATCTACAACTGTGTAGCCGGAATAAGGGAATGAATATGAAATAAGACTGAGTAAATAATGCTGTTAAGTAGTACCTGGGAAGAAATTTGGAGCAAGGAACAGGGCTCTTGAGACAGGTATAAGCACAGAAGCCAGAAGCAAACAGCTGTGCAGGGGGCAGAAGGGTACCATTTTTCAGCAAATTCACTGCTTACATGCCAGGTTTGATTTAGCTATGCTGGGGAAGCCACTGTGTGCTCACAGATGGGAAGGAAGTAAGATAGTGAGTGCTCTGTGATCCTTAACACTAGCATGGGATCAGGGCAAATGGCTGATTTGGGGAGTTTTGCTCAATGGTTCTTAATAATTTCCAGGTAAAAGTGAAAAATGCAAATCCACGCTACCATCAAAGTCACACATTGAAATGCGGCAGCATCTTAGCAACATGAAATGATGTCACTGGTGGCAGAATAATATTCTGGCAGTGGCTTCCATTAAATAAAACATACTTCAGTGAGAAGTTGCTTTTCTGTGAAGTGTCTCTTCTGACTTCAACCCGGAGTTTTTTGCTCTTAGTGGGAGCACTTCTTTTGTGTCTCATGGCTTGGTAGCTGCTGCAAGACTACCTCAAAGCTCCTGTCCTGTGTTCTTTCCCTGTTTTATACTGCACTGTTTGGATTTGGCCCCAGTCTAAGGCAGAGCCAATCTTTTGGGATGTTGTGGGTGCTGTTGGTTGAAGTTAAGAAGTTCCTTGCCCCACTGGCTCATCCCTCTCCTATCTGCTGGCATCAGTGCACGCGTGGTTGCCTCCCTTACCCAGCTCTGTCAAAAATGTCACAGGTTTGTGCAGGTTTTTTAATGGCAGGGTTATTTTGAGGGATGTGTGTTAGGGAATGACACTGAGGCAGGTGCAGCAGAAGGAAGGGGAACAGGGCTGAGTCAGGGGGGAATGAACCAGCTCCCCCAGTTCAGCTGGGGCTGGAGGAGCAGTTCAGAGCATGCCTCTGCAGCAGCAAAGAACGTGTATTTTGGAGGCTGAGAGTGGCATTTGTGCTTGTGCTGAGGTCCCAGTGCTGGGAAAATTTTACAGTCTGTCAGTGACTTGGAATTGGCAATTTCAGGTATGGTCTTGCCCAAGGTGACTTTACATTCAGGGTCTTTTTAGAGAGTAAGGTTGATGCTGGGAAGTTCAGCTGCTGAAATGCAACATTCAGGAATCTGGGAGCAGTGAAGAAGTTTGGTTTAACAAGGTGGGGAGGGAATTCAGAAAGGTACACCGAATTCTCTCCTGAAAAAGCCTCCTTTTAAATTCAAAGTTTATTGCTTTATCTTGACTTACAGAAAATCTGCATTAAACTTTCTTGCCTTTGAAAGCTTGATAGAAACTCTTGAAGTACTTTGACTGAAACAGAAAATTTAATAGTGAGGCATTTTGAACACTGAACGATGTTTGTGGGCAGGTAATTTAAACAGGTACTAATATGGAACAGTGTTGTACTTGAAAGGCTGCAACTGGTGTACACACATAAATGGGGGAAATATCACTGGGAGCAATAAAATCTAGGGATGCTTCATACTTCTTTCATTGCAAACAATTTTTATGGTATGGCCTGTGAAGCAATTGAAATGCAGAGAGCTGGCACATCACTAGATTGATAATACCTCTTGCTTCTTACAGCTTATTCTCAGTACAGATGTCCCCAATTCTTTCTTTCTATCACATTAAAGTTTCTTGTCTGCTTCAATTTCATGCCTGCCTCAAACGTAGCATTTTTCAAAATTGTCCCTCCAATTTATTTTTTTTTCCCTCTTTAAAAGTTTATATCAGATGAAACCTAACTGCTAGTTTCTATCCCAGGGTTTACACTTAAATTTTTAACAAGCTCATTTTTAAGATTGGTCTTCCTTGAGAGAGCACTTGGCTGATCCATCAATAATTATGTAGTAATAAAGCAACTGTGTAAAAATGGCACCTTCGTGCTGAACAGATTGGTTTGCAGAGCCACTGACAAAGATGAATGTTTATTACAATTTACCACTTTTGGTTCTGCAGATGCAATACAGCTATTTTCTTTTTGGCTTAAGTGTCACGAAAAGTAATTTCCAATTGTGGAATCTTTATGATAATAAGGATGTATAACTAGGAGAACTCAGACTAACTTTCAAATACCAGCATGAGTTTGCAATACTGGTAATTTAGGAAAAAAAAATAAACAGAGCATTTTTTACTTCATTTTGTTGCTGAAATTTTTTTTAAGCAATCACTTGGATAGAACCCTACAATATAATGTAGTTACTCTTCTGAATTAATTGCTGTAATATTAATTGTTGATTCTTCAAAAATTGGCAAGTTTCCTCATTTTCTTTGCTGCATCCGAAGATTTCTAATGTTGATTTTACTACAATGTGAAGGAAAATATAACATCTAAAATTAACACAAAAGCCTCAAATTGTTGTTCTTGTTTCTTTTATTTTCTTTTCTTTTTTAAGTGCCTGCACAATTAAGGCTGTGATTTATATGACTTTTATTGTTCAAATCTGTCCTCTCCTTTTGCGCAAAATGCAGAATAACATATTCTGTAAGTTTTTATGGCTGGTAGATGTGTCATTTCTGTCAGCCAAGCTGGTTGATTGCAGTGTCACTGCAGTGATGAAATTGTCTCTTGGTAGCAGCTGAGAAACACCTTGAAAATTAAACTTCAGTGGCTGCAGATGTTGGGATCTGTGCCTCTGGCGCAGCCTTGGGGTGCTCCTTTGCTGGATTTCCTGGGTGATGTTGGGGTACCAAGGTCCTGGCACAGCCCCAGTGGTGCCTGTCAGGGGGGTCAGAGCTACAAGGTGCTGTCATTGACCTGCGAAGGCCAGAATTCCTGGGATCTTTCCCTTTGCTGCCTGAAATAGTGACTTGGCCTGATGTTGGGTCTGTCACTCCCGGTTTGGAGGGAGGGATGCTCCCAAAAGGCCCTTGAGTGGCAAAGCTGCAGCTTCATGCCCTGGGTCCCTGGTTTGAGCTGTTCCACAGACCAGTTTGCTGCCACAGCCCTCTGGCTTTTGTGGCAACTTGCAGCTACGTCAGCAAAGGCTTTCAACCCAGGTCATTCATTTCAGTTGGCAGCTGCTGACAGAAATGTTCCTTTGCTTGGCTTTGTTTTAGCATTTAATGATTTTTATGTTGGTTTTGATGGCGTGAAGGGAATTGCATGGGAGTGTTTTGCCTGGACTTTAGTATTCTCTGCTTTATCTTGCTAGCAAGATTTAAAATCTTACTCCTTCAGGAGACAGGGCTTTTGTCTGTGCATCCTGCAAGCTCTTCCCTCACCGGTCCCTTCTGTCAGCTCATTATCCTGGGCTTATTTCACTGCACAGCTCATGATGCTAAAGTTTGCTGTGGAAAGAATTTGCCTAGTTAAAACTAGCATCAGGAACAATCCATCTATTCTTACCAAAAGAAATAATATATAAATAAACGTCTATTCCATAGAAGAGGGTGGTAGATCTGAATTTGAAATCGTGATCTGGTGGGATTTTGTAATGAAATAGTAAAACGTTATCCAGAACTTATTTCCAGAAGACAACTCTGATTTCATTAATTCAAAATAAACTTTCCTGATTTCGGAGAGATTAGTTACCCGTGGTGCTGAATGTGTTTAAATGAACTCATACAAGAAAAGAACATTACTCTCTCCCAGTGGGCTGTGGACATGTACTCATGTTCCTGAAAATGGGTGCTAAAATGCTGGGTATTATGGAGGACCTGGATTGAGCTCCAGAAAGTATCATTATTCAGTTAATTAAAGAAGAACAACTCTGATACTATGCCATATGCTGTACAATAAAATGGCTGCATGGCAGAAAGAGCCACGAATCCTTCCAGACTGAGACATGATTTGTTACTTTCTGCCTCTGCAACACCATGTTAAGTAGAGGCCTAATATATTTAAATAAAGAATAATTTACATGTGGATGTGGGACCTATCTTTTCCAGTAAGCTCTTTGAAATGCTTACTGAGTTTTTGAGATGTAGTAAAATCTTTCCAAAGTCTTTGCTTTGCTGTACATCTAATCAACATTTAAGCAGGGTCCTTTGTGTGCCTGTAAGGTGGAGAGGATGGCCAGATTGAGGAGAAACTGTAATCAGCAATGCAGAACTTAGCTAAAATGACATGTGAAGTATAGCCCTGTTAGTATATAAACTTTATATACAAGTCAGATGTTGAGATTAATCATAAGGACAGGTTGCACAAGCAGATGGCTGGCCTTTCTGATAGCCATTAGCTTGAAAGGCTGGCTTTGAAACCGGCTCCGTGCTTTATAGGTGAATCATGCTGCTGGGCTTCGTTGGGAAAAGGTTATTTCTGCAGCTCCACCAAAACCTCCAGTGCACAAAAGTGCCTTTTCCCACTGTTCCTGGATGATAAGACAAATTATTCTTCAGGAACTTCTCCACAACGTTCTTCTCTTGGAGAGTTGCAGTGTCAGAGGGCATTGCAGCGCTGTGATGGATGGATCTCAAGCATATGGAGTACACATGCTAATTGTGCTGTGCTTGTGGATGAGTCTGTCCAAATGCCAAGGCCTCAGAGCTGCTGCAGGCAAAATGTTAAAATCCTTCTCCTCTGTCTGCCGTGCACTGGGGAAAAGGTTCATTGCAGTCACTAAAATGTAGGGGAGAGGAGGAGGAGGAGGAGAGGGACAGAGCCCATGCCCGTCCTGCCCAGGAGTTCCTGCAGGAGCTGAGCTGGCTGCAGCAGCCTGTGCTGTGACCAGGTGTCCAAGGGACCTTCCTGTGCTCCAGTGGCACCTGGAGCCATGCAGGCAATGCCTAAACTCTGGATTGCAGACATCCTTATATATGCTTCATGTATATAGTCGCCTGGATGGACACAAAACTGCCTTGGTCCCTGGGGAAGGGGTCCTGCAAGAGCTCTGTTTGATAGAGAAGTGCTTTATCACCTACATGTTTCTCAGCCATTAGGCATGGTCAGAGACAAAAAGATAGCACTTCATCTAACAAGGAACAGTGCAACTGCTGAAATTCTTATTTTAAAATATGGTCTGTGCTGGCTGCAGGTCTCTGCTGCATAATGGCTGATGCTCTCACCCAGATCTGCATTTCTGTAGCTGCCACCTTTTGAGAATTCAAACCAAGTATGTCCTACTTCCATGTTTGTCAGCCCCAACTGGTGATCCTGATGACTGAACCTGTGTCCTTTTCTCTCTGTTCCATGTCTCTGATGGTCCTGGCAACATGGAACTCTGCCTGGCACCTGCTCTCAGTCCAGCCCCCGTCCACCTCAGAGGATTTCCTGTGGGCCAGGTTCCCACCTTGCTTTTGATAGGGGAGCTTCTGCTCTTGTTTGCTGCTCTATTTAATAATAAGAATAATTTTTTATCTTCTCTTTCCTCTCCCCATCTCTGTAATTCCCTGCTTGCTATTTCTCATTAGCAATGAAGGAAGGAAGAAGCTGGGTAACAAAATGAGAAATTTCTTACCTAATAATTTTCTTTCAGTTAACAGCTTCTCACCATTCAGCCTGCCCGAACAGTGTGGTAAATGGCCAGGCCACAAATTGATTTTTTTCCTCTAAATAAAGACTTGGGTATATAATTTCATACTTTATGTTTTAATATTGTCTTAATGCTAATAATTTGCTGCTGAAATATTTCTGTGGTCTGGGCCGCTTGTGGTGGCTGGTGCTGAGCTTGTCACAAGATCTACCATAGATGAGCTCTGAACCTCAAAGGAGGGGGTAGAAATAATCCCACCTTTGCTAAGAGATGGTAAAGGGTACTAGATGCAAGTTATAAGTGGAAAGTTCAACTAATTTAACTTTCTTGCTCAGCTGGGTAAGTTATTTTGGTGGGCTGTTTTTGAGCTGGGGCAGCTCTTTGGCGCAGTTTGTGTTGGAAGGGACCTTAAAGATCATCTAGTTCAACCTCCCTGCCATGGGCTGGGTTGCCACCTGTCACAGACATCTTTTATGGAAAATCCTTTCCTTAGGATTTTTCCTCCTGAGAAGCTGAGAAGCCTCAGGAACAAAATGCAAACATTGATTGTCTGCTGCTGTGGAATGCAACAGGTGGATCTGTGATTGGCCCATGTTGGATGTTTGTAATTAATGGCCAGTCACAGCCCAGCTGGCTTGGACAGAGAGCCCAAGCCACAAACCTTTGTTATCATTCTTTCCTATTCTATTCTTAGCTAGCCTTCTGATGAAACCTTTTCTTCTATTCTTTTAGTATAGTTTTAATGTAATATATATTATAAAATAATCAATCAAGCCTTCTGAAACATAGAGTCAGATCCTCGTCTCTTCCCAAATCCAAGAACCCCTGTGAACATGGTCACAGCCACCCACTAGATCAAGTTGTATATGTTCTATACTTATATGGCTGTATACATTTAAATTTTTTTCCTGGTGGAACAGAAATTGATTCACAATTTAAAAAAAAAAAACAAAACCAACCAAACAAAAAACCAAACAACTACAATAGTCCAAGCAAAATTCTAGGATTTGCTTTTAAGTTCTGTGTAGTGCAGAGCTCACCATTGTGTTTTATTTTGTGGGGGGTTACAGGAGGAGATTTACTTCTCAATAACACATATGCTGGGGTGGCTGAGTGCTGGCCAGCCAAGGACCCTGGGCTTGCAGAGCGTTTAGCGCCCGCAGCAAGACCTGGCGAGTTACAGAAATGATGCTTCAGCACTTCAACACGAAGCCAGCTGTTCCCTTTGTGGCTGGCTCGGGCGTAAAGTGCTCTTGCTGTTTTACATAGTGGTCTGTGAGGATGGGGAAAGCGAGCTGGAGTGGGATGTGAGCCTGGCTGCTTTTGCTGTCGGCTCTCCAGAGTGTTGGGCTGCCCTCGCCCTCTGCCAGAGATAGCGCTCTGCCCTTGTGGGGTTTGCAGAGGGGAGCTGATTCACATGCTCATCAGTTCTTCTCCTTGGTCTCTCCCTTTGTATAAACTGTTACTCTTGGATCCCCCTGCACAGATTTTTTAAAAAATGCAGAAAATACAGGCCAGAAGGCACCAAAAAAAAAATGAAGGCTGGGGGAAGGGAAAGGGGAGAAAATATGCCAAGAACAGCATAAAAGGCAAAGGAGGAAAAATACAGCAGGGAATTGGTGATCGGCTGGAAAAGCACAATAAGCAGGGGAAATATGTCTTTATAGTTTTCATTTTAAAAGTTTAAAGTCCATAACTGTTGAGGCAGGAGGGGGTGGATGTATGAATGTAGGCTGAGGTGTGAGTGAGTGTCACTTAGGCACTAGTGCCGTGGTCAGTCTTGGCACTGCTGGGTGCAGAAATCACAGGCTGGAGAAGACTTGTGTTTGTGCATGGGAGCTCTTACAATTTCCAGGGTCAAATTGAAAAATGTCATTTGTGGTAGTTAGGTTGCATGTTTCTGTGTGAGTATTGGTCAGTTTGACTACTGGTTATTGGTATCAACTCGTTTGGTACTGTTCAGAGCAGTTGCTCTCTGAGCCCTCAGTCGTGGCAGCAGGGTTGTGAGATCAGAAGAGAACAACAGGTTTCAACAAGTAGGTTGCATAAACCATGCTTTTTTTCATTGTTTTCCAAAGGTGTTGGGGGAACGTGAACGTTATTCCAGAAGAAGAACATCTGCTGCTGGTTTTGAGGACAGTGTCAAGATGTTCTTCTGTTCAAAAGCCTAATTTTCAGCTGTATTTATTTTTTGGGAGGTTGAAAGGGTTTTTTTTCTTAAGGGCTTTTTATGTTGCTATGTAGTTCAATGAACATGAGCTTACCTTTTCAAAGAAAATTCTTCAGAATCAGAAGGGTTTTGTTTATTGCTGGACTGGTTTTGTACTGCCTGCTTTGAAGAAATATATATTGCAGGGAGGATTTCTGGAAAGAATGGAGAGATTAACTGTTTCTCTGAAGCATTAAGTTTAGGTTAACAAATTTCCATGTCTGTTAGACGAGTGGTATAACCTCTAACTGGATATAAAATATGAGGATGTGGTTTGGTTGGTCCTCCATGGACTATGAGGTGAAACAATAGCATTTGTTTCAGTATGGATGTGCTCTCAGGAAAGCAGCAGGCTTGGTGGTTAGGGTTTTTTTTTTTTTCAAAATTGAAATTTAATTTATAAAAAATATGTTCACTATGTAATAAAAGTTCTGTGAGAGTGATTGACTGCAGGAAAAAGCTTTTCTCATAATTTATTCCCATATATCATTAAGCAGAGAAATCTGAAATTCCGTTCCTGTGACGGGGTAATGGTTCTGAGACCACCATAGGAAGGTGGCTGATGGGGGAAGGCTGTCGGGTGTCACTCAGCTGTGCAGGACAGACAGAGCATCTGCAGCTTGAGTCTCAGTGTGAGGAAATGGAAGCAGGCACTTAATAAAGATGGGTTTCTAGTTCTGTGCTGCATTAAGGCCCAGTGTTGTAGGAAAATCTTCTGCCTACAGCACATGAGCCCGATGCAGTGCCCTGGCCCTGGCTGCTACACTGCTTTGCTTTGTGAGAAAGTCCTATTTTCAGTAGACAGGAGTGATGAAATAGCTGATGAGCTTGTACATCCCAGCTTTTATACAGGCTGACCTTCCACAGCTGCAATAGCAGAATATGTGGAATTTCTTTTTTTTTAATTATGCCCTTTTAAAATTGTGCCTTTTCCCTCTTTGCCCTTCATTTGCACCATTTTGGGCTTTGTCTGTACACTTCTCGCAGTCCCAGGGTGAGGAGCTGGCCCGTGGGCACCTTGCAGAGGCAGGGCTGTGTGCCCTGGCAGTGCTGGGCAGCCCGGTGCCAGCCGGCAGCGCTTCCCACCATCCCTCGGCAGGAATGAATGCTTCTGGGAAGACGGGGCCTCACTCTGGGTGGTGTGATGTGTTTGCTTTCTCTGAGGAACTAGCAGGCTGGAAACTTGGCTTTGGCTGGAGAGGACCCTTAACCTTGCCTTGGCAGAAGGAAATAATAAAGTGACAGACTTCATTTATCTTTATGCTGTGTGCGTGGCCTCGTGTGCTCCGTACACCACCAGACCTAAATCCTGGCACTGTGATTTGGCACTGCGAAGGAGTAGGCTGTAATTTTCAAGGTGGCTCCAGGTACAATAAAGTAAAAACATTTTCTCCTAAATACGAGCATACACATCGTGTTTTGTGACCTTATTTCGTCAGCAAGTGCAATTAATTTTGCTCTGCCCTTACGTTTTGTTTTTGTGGAATACTTCTTCTGTCACAGTGCATGATTGCACTGCTGAAGGTGAGCTGGGGGAACTGGAGCCCTTGGCAGCTGCAGGGTGCCTGCTGTGAGATGGGAGCATGGCAAGGCGGGCTGGGATTGCACAAAGAGGTGCCTTACCTGGAGCAATGAGGTTGGCAACAGCTTAAACCAGCCAGGATTACCTCCCAGCCTGCTCTGGAGGGAGGCTCCTGCCCTGTGTTGGTGAAACTCAGTTCTCTGCTCTTATGGCCCTGCAGCCTCTGCTCACGGCTTGATGTGTGGCGTGTTCGTTTGCACACCCATCTATCCTTGTACTTCATCCTGTGCTGCTGCTGCTGCAGCATTTTCACATCCATTTCTCTTCCCTGCCTGGTCCCTGCAGCGCCATCACCACGGCACTTTGTCTGCCCGGCGCTGCTCCCCTCCTGGTTACCCACCCTTAGTGCCTGCTCCCTTCACCCCCTCTGGTAAATCAGTTATCTCCCCCTCCAGATGGGTTTGTGTCCCCTCTGATCAGCCAATCAATTTTATCCTGGCGTGGTTGTGCAGTGCCTTTTTTGACTCTAAGTCATTGCCTTCCCTTTGCACTCGTTGCAGCTCCCCAAAGTGGCACCAGCATCACTCATCAATTTGAGATGTTAAAGCATTTCTGCCCATTGGGTCTCTCTGATGGTCTGTGGCAGCTTTTTGTGGCTCCCATTGGATTTAATCCCTCCCTGGAGAGCAGCAATCAATCCCAGTGTTTCTGCTGCCCCAGGCTCAGGTTGTTTGGTTTGTTGCATAAGGATTTTTGTCACTGAAAAAGCATCTCCCAGCTCTTTTTAGATTTTGTTGTGCTCTAGCCCCAAAGTATTTCTTGAATACTCGAGGTGCTTAGTGTCTGGTTTTGTGCCAGATAGGTGGAAAGGTTCTTTGTTTAAACGTCTTGCTGTGAAATGTTGTGCTGAAGGATGTATTTGCTCCATAGGACCAGAGGACCATGTGCCCTTCTATTATATCTGCTCTAGAGGATTTCCTGGGAAGTGTTCAGCCTCCATTTCTGTCTGTAAGGAAATCCTCTTATCTGGGCAGAGCAATAAATAGTGCTGCCTCCTGTAATAGAAACAGAAAAACATATTCTTCACGTGGCTGTTTTTAAAAATGTGGGGTTTAAAATATGTCGGGTGGAATGATTCTTCTGTAATAAATCCCTATATTAGTGCACTATGTATACATTTAACTGGCTGCACAGAGGTAGGGAGAGGGGCAGAGGGTGTGTTAAAAGATGATTTAGGGTGTATTTAGTAATGACAAGAACAGTAAATAATCCTACAGGTTTACAAACCTAATCCCCAGTGTCTGATTGTAGCCCTCGTGTCTACTGGAATTGGTTGGAAAGATGTTAGAAGGCTGTAAAGGGAGGGCTCTGGAGGGAGTTTATTTTCAAATTTTTGGGGAGCTGGCTGTATGACTGATGGTTTTAGGTAGTATGAATGTACTGATTCAGTACCTTGATGGAAAGCTCTTGAAGTGCCTGTCTCCTCCACTTGCTAGAGAGCTGTTGGGTGAGGATGGAGTAGGCTGGTTCTTGCTCTGAGCTCTGCCTGGTGATCCTTTCATTTAACAACTGGATTTGGAGGGAAGGGGAGGAGTGTTGTTGTTCTTAATGCCCAACTTATTTTTTGCCTGTGCCCTGCAGTAAAGTGGTTGTTTTTCTTAACAGGAGAAATCCATGATGTCTCAGAGCTGTGCCACGTGATGCTTCTGCTTTTAAATAAGCTCTTAAGAGGCTGGACCAGATGTTGTCCACATCTGTGTTTTTATTTCATCGAACATTTCATTTCGACCCTTTTATTAAAAGAGAAAATGATAATTTAGAAATCACTTTGAAAAGTTTAGCAGCTAGGAAGATCTTTCTGGTATACAAAAAAGCAATGGGTTTGCTTTCCATGCCCTGCAGTGAGCCATGTAGCCTCAAGCAGACAGATATTTGTGGCTGGTAGAGTCTACTCCTGTTGGAAACGATTGCCATGGAAATTTTCATGCCAAAATGGATGTGTTTTATTTTGAATTGGCATTCTGTAATGAAACATGTATTTTTTTTTCCTCAGTGAAAGCATTAAACTAGGGATTTGAAGGCACCTTCACTTCTGAAAAACCCATTTAATGAATGCCTATTGCCATGGCAGGAAAAAGGAAGATTTGCAGGCAGAGGGATATCCTGCAATTACTCCCTCTGCTGCTGTTACGGGGGTCTAAGAAATGCTTATTATGTGTAACTTGCTTCTGGATTCTTCTCTGCAATTTAACAGTTGGAGAATGAGTTTTCTGTCCCTGTTGCTAATTGATCCAATGAGAAAAACTGGCACCTAATTCAGTAACAAGTTATATTTAAAATGACAAGAGAAATTGTTCATGGTGCCTGAAATTGCATCGTTTTCAGTCTGGCATGTTAGGGCTGTATAAGAAAACAGGCACCTACTGTACTGTGACATATTAAATTTTAAACCTCTGATCCAAAAATATAGAGGGGTATAGGAGGAGCAAGGTGAATAATGATGAAAAGCAGTGGCAGCTTGATTTCAGTGGGATACTTTAGTGGGATACTTCAGTGGGATACTACTCTTTTATTGTTTTTAAGATGCTTTGGCTGTTTTTACTACAATAAATATTGGGATCAATTTATGTAAAGTTGAACAGTGAGTATGTCCATCACCACTTTGTAACCTATGATTTTCAGAACTTACTGGTGATTTTCAAGATTGGCTCCATTTTTTTTCTGTTGATAATTCCAAGCCTGTATCGACAGTGGACAATTTAGTTTATCTGGTACAATGAATAGTGAGGAAAAATAAATCATTTATTTGTGCAGGTAAACCAAATTGACAAAAAAAACCCCGTGAGGAAACAAGGGGTAGATAATGCAATGAAGGTGGTGGCCATACCCCCTTCTGTTCTACAACTTGGTGGGTAAAGTGCTACCCAGAATATGGGGGACCCAGTTGAAGTCCCATTTTTGTATAAACTCCTTCCAACCTAGGAGCCAGGTTATTCTGGTCTGGACACCTCTTGCACTCTGCTGTTGAGCTGTTCTATTTTATGTGATGGAGCATTTCTTGCACCCAGGTAGACCAGCTCCTGGGAAGCTTTCTCAGACAGTGGACTACAGTATTTGCTCCTTTGCTTGGTGAAAATTCAACCATTTTGCTCACTGGCAGTTTCTGTCTTGGTTCCAGCAGGAGAGATGTACAGTACTCTCTTGAAGAATACCCTGCCCTCCCTTGGGTGACTCCTCTCCATGCTTTGAATTTGCTAAAAAATGTCCGTCCGTTTCATTAAAAAGGCAGCAAACCACCAGGATGTATTTTGTCACCTTGTTTTTCCTCCCCATCCTCAAGCCAGGGCCATGTCCTGGGGGTGCATCCCTGCCTGGCTGGGAGCAGAGTGCCTGCATGAGGAGCTGCTGGCACTGGTGCAGAAAGTTCTGCTCTTACTGCACTGTGCAGAGATCAGAGCAGAAGAAAAGCATATGTACTGATCAATTATGGAGTTATTATAAAATCTTCTGCACTTCTAAAGTATTTTGGGGAAAAAGGGTTGTAAAGTAAATCTGGTGCCTGGGACTAATGTGATTGATTTATAAATGTAACGACAGTGAGAAATGTTCTTTAAAGCTTTTTTGGTCAAATTAGCACTACATTATCTGAGTGGTAAACTTGATATTACTTTTAAGAGACAATCTCAGGAAAAAAAATAAAACCATAGTGTTACAGAGGGCTGGAGCACCTCTGTGCCAGATCTGCCAAGCAGATCTGCTGTGAGGAAGGGCTGAGAAAACTGAAATTGTTGAGCCTGGAGAGGAGAAGGCTTCAGGGTGACCCATCTCCAGCCTTTCAGTACCTTAAAGAGCTACAAAAGAGCTGGAGAGGGACCTTTTACAAGGGCATGGAGTGACTGGGTGTTGTGGTTTGAGAGGAAGTAGGTTTTCTGGGATATGCTGTGGTCACCAAGAGGCGTTCAGATTTTAATATTGGCACCTGGTGTGGCCACTGGGGACATTGGATATGCCTCTGAGAACACAGGGGTTAAAAAGGAGAGCATTCCTGTGGGAAGTTCTCTTGGGTTTAGTGAGGAAAGAGTTCAGATCTCTCCCGTCCAGCTGCTGCAGCTGGGCGGGGAGGGGCAGCCATGCGGCCGGGTGAGGTAGGCCAGGCCTTGGACAGAGATGGGAGGTGAAGAGGCCCCGAGGATGGAAGGGTGCGAGAAGCACCAGGAGGCATCGGGCAGCCCCCCAGGAGAGAGAGACAGAGCACAGCCTGTGCCTGGACTGTGCTACCTTGAAACTTGATAACATGTGTAACATGTGCCGGCAGCACAGCCGAGGAGGAGAAGAAGGGGTGGGTGCAGCGAGAAGGTGTCCGGCCGCTTGTGGGAGCTTTGGGTGGGCAGAGCCCGAGCTTTTAACCCTTTTTTCGGACAATGAAAACTTCACAGAACATTTACCTTTCCTAGAAGAGAGATAGAGATGAAATAGAAGAAGAAATGGGCAAGTATGATGAAGGCTCGTGTAAGTGAAAGATGCCAGAAGCCAAGCAGATCATTGTTTTATCTTCTGGGAATGCTCTTAATTCCAAGCTTTGTTTGCCTTTACCATTTGGTTGCCATGACTTGCCATTGGATCCTGGCATCACCCTCTGCTGGTCCAGCACTGTGCAGGAGCACCAGGCTGGGGAATCAATCCATCAAAGATCTTGGTTTGTGGGGAGGCACATCCCCAGTACTGGGGAGTGGGAGCTGTGAACATGCCAAGCTGTTTTGCACCACTTTGGTTTTAATTTGTTATTGTTGATTGTTGAAACTTCATTTGTTTATATTTTTCTGCAAGTGAACTGGTGAGGTCATCTCTTGTTTGATCTTTATTAGATGTAATGGAGATGACCAAGAAGATTGCTTCATTCCCCAGCATAAGTCTTTGTTAAATTATTTGTTTTCTTCTCTACCTGGACTGCATTAATAGTGTATTACTATAGTTCTTTAATGTGATGTGGAAAATCAGGTTTTGCAGCTGTACGCTGTTCCAGTCCCAAATTAAGCCTCAGATCTGTGCTGTTATGCTTTTTAATGGATGGAATATTTGAAAATTTGTTTTCAGAAGTCTTAATAACTACCAAACTAGCAAAATTGCAGTGAAATTGTAATTATAGAAAGTCAAGAAGAAAGCCATGGTGTAACTGCCAGCAGTGGTCTGTGCTGCTTCCCTGAAAATAGAAAATATTTTCTAAGTCATAATTTACAGATAAATTACTGACCTATATGCTCTAACAGATAAATTTTTGTTATGATGAAAGAAAAGCGGTCATCTTTTTGAAATGGTTTCCCCAGCTTCCTGCTGAACATTTGTGGCTGTAAATTAAAATGGGTGAAAAAAAGGCGACTGGAAGTCTCTGGCAGATTTTTAGTACTGATGAAGACTGTGCTGGTTCCTGAATTTTAAATTAATCCAATGTGCTGAATTTCTGTGCATGAAGTTCTGCAGTGAAAATACTCAGCAACACATTAAACCTCCAGGATGAAGGCAGAAGGATGCAAATCTCTGAAGGACAGTCCTGAGGTGTTACATTACCGCAGAACTTAAGTTGCAGTAGGTGTTGGACAAACATATGGGCTGATTAAAATGTGTTCTTTTCTCCAGGTGAGAATACAGGGGATGGAGAATTAGATCTGAGTGGAATCGATGACAACGAAATAGATCGGGTAAGGTGCCCCCGCTGTCCCTGCTGTCTCTTTTCCTGGTTGTCTGGATAACTGGGAAAGACAAAATGGTCCTTAACCTGGTTTGTCCTCCATGCAGCTGCCTCTTCTCTCTGATCTATAGGGAGGTTTGAGCAATTTCAGTGATCTGAAATCTAATGTTCATGCAAACCTGTGAATTTGGTGTTCCTTGCCCAAGTTACATATATATTTATGAGGCTGCTGCTGCTGCTGCTTGCTTTTAACATGCTGGAATAATTATGTTTTAGAATGTCTTTTATTCCAAAGGAGAACTTTAAAAAGTTTGGTGGAGCTCAACATTCATTATTTAATTAAGATAGATTCAACATAGAAGGCTGCCATGGAAACCAAACTGTAAAACCAGTATGTGCAGCTCTTATGTACTTCCAAAGATTTCTGTGATGTTTCCTGGATTTATTTTTATTTGTGTGGCAGCAAAAAATACCATTTAACATACAGACTGAGTGGGACAGACACATGGCTGTGGAAAAGGGCTTGTTGGAGGCCCCACAGCTGTTCAGCACCTGGACACGCCACAGTCCAGCTCTCTGAGCCTGATGCCCTCTCCAGCTGCCGCACTGGTTTACAGTGTCATTTGAACAGATAATGCCAATGCTAAAAATTCATTTTGGGGCAGAAAATCACTGAGACTGATGAGGTTGATCAGGAATTACTGATCTCCAAAATGTAGCTGTGAGGTGAGATTTGCTAGGCTGGGCATTAGGGTCCCATGGTCTGAGCAGACATTGAATGGAGGGAGCAGGAAGGCTGAGGTTTTGCACCATAGCCAGTCTATAATTAAAACAATCACAGGGGAAGAACACATTTTCTGCTCTTCCTAGGCTCTGTGATGAGGTCATAACTCTGCTTTTATGACTTCATGTTCATTTCTGTGGCAATAGACTGTAATATTGTAAGCCCAAGATTATGAAATCTCTGAAAGCCTGAGAGGGATGAATAACTGAGCTAGGGAAAAGTGTATTTTACTGTTATGGCCCACTTTTAATAGAAGCAGATGAAAGAGTGAAAATATTGGTCTGATAAACCAGGACTTGCACAGCCATTTGCTCTCCTGTTTAGCCCTTGGAGGAAGGACTGCATTAGTTTCATTTGACTGGAATTATTTTTCTTAGGAAATCCTAGATGTATATCTTACTTTGGAGGAAATCTTGAATGCTCAGACCCAAAAGATGGAGAAACCTCAGATTGCTTTTCTTGCACTTAAACATAATTTTGCAAGTCTCAGGTGCACTGCTTAAATCTGAAGTGTCTTGTTCATGATGGATGACCTCATTTGTCTTCTCCATTCTGCTGTTCTTCACTCCCAAACAGCATAGTCTGTAGAGAACTTCTGTTTCCTTGCTAATTGTGCTAAATACTGGGTTAATTTTTACATTTAGGTCATCTACAATTAAGTAATTGCTACCTATCTGTCTGTTTATTTCTGTGATTCATCTGAATAGTCCTAGATGTATTTTACAGCTCCATTCCCACTAAAGATGTTACTGAGACTAGGTGGAGTTAACTGCGAAACGTCTACATGTGGTTACTGAACCCAGCTGTCTGAAATCTACAGGGCTGAAGCTCCAGCAATCTGAGCTGGTTCCCTTCACACAGATGTGGCCACTGAACTAATAATCTCAGTGTAAAGCTTCACAGAAACCTACCCAGAAGACACATGTTTTTGTTTTGGTCGCACAGGGCAATGGTTCCCATCCTGTTTTGAATTACAGACCACCATCAACACACAGAATTACTTGCAGACAACCATGTTGTCATGATAACCTCTTGTATCATATGAAAAAGATCATAAATGCAGGATCATTTTTGTTTAATTAACAGACCATGTATAATGAGTCCTGGGTGGTTTTTTTGGTTACTTCATCATAGTTTGGAAACCAAGCACTGTTTTTTGAAAACAGGTTGTTTTGCTTGTGCCAGCTTCAGATGTTACTAGAAATACTCTCTGATTGTCTTATATCACTCATGTTTTCTTTTAATGTATTTTTAAAAATGGGACATGGAGTGACTTTGCCAGTGTTTGTTCAGTTCAGTTTTTTCTGTGATTTTCAGTTTGATTTCTGAAAGTAGATAAATTTGTTTTCTCTTTTAGTATATACTTAATGAAGCTGAAGCTCAGATAAAAGCAGAGCTATGGATGAAAGAAAATGCAGATTATTTGAAGGAACAAAAAGGTAAATATGTAGGACTAAAATTTGCCTTTTGGCTGGTCTTGCTGAAATATGCAGTCTTGTGTAATTTTCATGCTGGTTACCCTTTTGTCATCTTTCAGAAAAGGAAGCAAGAATAGCAAAAGAGAAAGAACTTGGGATTTATAAGGAACACAAGGTATTAAATTATGTGTTAATTGTGTCTGTTTAAAAATGTCCTGGAAATTCATTGTATCTGCTGATCAGCTCCATGTAGATGTGTGGGCATAATGGTACAGGTCACCACTAAAGGAGCAAAAGCTACGGTATATCTAGCTATTACTGAATTGCAAGGCTGTATTTTTTTAGGTGGTGAGTAAAACACTTTCTTGCCCAAACTTTTATTTTAAATTGCTGTTATGAGAAAATTCTGAGCATGTCAAAGTCAGAGCTAGTTTTTTGCATTTATGATTGCTCTTCTAATTGCTTGCTTATTAAAATACAGGTTTTAAGAGGTCTGATTTTTTTTTTAACGTGTGCATGGGGAATTTGTTTGTACTTGCCATAACTTTAGTGGCTTTCTTTGCTCTTGCAATAATGATTTCTTTATGAAGAACTGAACAGATCCTTGTTACAGTCGCTTGAAGGAGTATTTTGTTCTACCTTTCATAAAGAATGCAACGGTTATGTTAACAAATGGCATGTCCTGTCTCCATGTTTAGCAGTTTAAAGCAGCCTAATTGGCCGTATATTCACGATTTACAGCATTAGTATTTTGTGTAATTGAGCAAGTGACAACTCCAATCTTCCACATGCAGCTAAACCCATGTTAGTTTTTAGCGTGTATATCCTCTATCTTTTTTTCCGACTAATGTGAAAGGCAGAGTTTCCTGCTTCCCCTAGGTATTTCAACAATAAAAACAAAACCAGACAATGAAACACTGTTTTAGACTTCAGAGTTTCTCATTCATCCTGCGTTTATGCAGACGTGGCAGTCTACCAGCAATTTTCAAAATTGTATAACTCCTTGGCACTGCCAAGTAGCCCAAACACCCACTTTTTTGTTCGGACAACACAGGAGTTTTTCTCTAACCTTTTATTGTTTCTGACAGCTCGAATAGAACTTGATTAATATGGTGCTTTCCAATTTCAAGGTAGCACTTGACCCATGTAGGTAAACAGAAGGGGCTATTATCCATTAAAAAATAAATCTCCTGCAGAGCTTGGTGTTAAAACCTTCCTTTGAATAGGAAAATGCCAAATGAGAAACAGAGGTTCTGGGTTGTTTTCTTTTTCCTACCTACCCAGGCATGGGACACGGCTGGAAAAGTTCTCTGGTGTCATTCCTGCTTGCCTGGCTCTGCACAGCATCAGCCTGTGCCTGGGAGAGGCAGCTGCAGGTGACAGAGCTCCTGTGCCTGCAGCCTCCTGCTCCCTGTCCCATGGCATCCCGTCCTTGGGAAGCTGCTGCTGCTCCTCTTCTGGGCCCTTGGCAGTGAGGAGGAGGAGGAGTTGGGCAGAGCCTTTCCCACGCTGCCTTCAGATTTGGTCCGAAACACAGCCGCGGTTCCGTGGTGCTGTCTGGGGAGTTGTGACCCAGCTCCGCTCTCAGTTTAGCAGGGCAGGTTCTTTATTTCCATGCTGTGAGGTTCCTATTCCTGTAACAGGAGTTCACTCCCCGTTTTTTTTTAATGGCCCATCCTTCTTCTCTCTCTGTATTAAGTAAAGAATTTCTAATAAACTCTCTGGGCATTTGGCAAAAAAGCAAACATTCATCTCTTGGAGAAAAGAGACCCTTTGATCCCATTGAGTGGCAGGAGAGGCTTAGCCTGGGCACATCACCTGCATCCCCCACATCAGCAGCACCTGAGCCAGGACTGCTGCACTCCAGCTTGCCCCTCTGCTTCATGGAAACTTTGTTTGTACCTACATCACTAATTTTATATTTTAATTAAGCCAAAGAAATCTGCAAAGAAGCGGGAGCCAATTCAAGCCAGCACAGCAGGAGAGGCAATTGAAAAGATGTTAGAACAGAAGAAAATCTCGAGTAAAATTAATTATAATGTGCTAAGGGACCTGAACAGCAAAGGAAGTAACACACCAAAGAAAGAGGATGACAGCACTGATGACAGCACCAACACCAAGAAGCTGTCAAGAAGAAAATCTATTGCCAGTAGGAATATAGCCAACCCTGTAAACAGTGTGGGAAAAAGGTACTGCAATTGTTCATTTCTATCTCTGTCTGTGAGACTGTCTATGTATCTTTCTGAGCCAGACAATGTAGGGACTGAAACATTTGTTTGAGGCTAAAATAATGTCGAGGCTCTGTTTTTATTTATTTTGCCTGCACTGTCATGGCGACACCTTATTTATAGTTCACATTTCAGAGGTCTGCTTTGGTGTGGGTTAATCATCCCAAAGCCAAAAAACCCACAAAATCAATAGAAATTCATAAATGTGAATCTATCAGTCAGGGACACCTTTTCTTCATAAAATCCTGACATTTGCTGTCCTTCCTTTAAGTTGTCTGTGTGAGCTGACGTGACACTAAATGTTCGAATGCTTTTCCTTTTTGCTTGATTTGAAAACTATAGTTCCCATCTGTTTTGACAGCTAGCTGCTTTGATTAGCTTTTATTTAGTTTTATTCCAAACTTTTGTTGTTAATTGATGACACAAATACAAAGCTTTACAGTAAATATGCTTGTTGGTTTTCTGGTCTGCATTTGAAAATGTTTTATAGTGTGGTGAAAGCTCCTGTTTTAATGAGAGAAATGCTCAACTTGCTGGGCAGATTTGTAGTGTGCAGTAAAATGTATAAGGAGATTGATGTATCCAGTCTGCAATATACAACTATTTTATCTGTCTGGGGTTTATGAAGTCACGTTGGATCATCATTTGAATAATTTTGACATATAGTAATTCCTTACTTAGATGTTATTTATTTATTTATTGCCTATTTATTTACTGCTAGAATTATAAGCCAAATGCCACAAGGAAATCTCAGTATTTAATTTTGAAATATAAAATGTTGTCTCTGCACAGTTGTTCAGATTTAGGCATGTGTTGAAACTGGGTAAGGGACCTGGGATGGCAGGAGAGCAGCCACCTGCAAGGTGTGAGAAAACATGTTTGTGAGAGAGCAGGATACATGGGGTACCTGAAAACATGATGCTGGGAAGGATACTAAGTGAAAATCTCAGAAGCTGAGGAAAATAAGGATGGCAATACCCAATCCCTTATTTTAACTTCATTTGACAGTGAGGCCTGAGTCATGGGCTTCAGTATGGGCTGAGAAGCCAAATTTAAAGTCAGTGGCCCCACTGTCACCAGATAGAGGTTTTTACAGTATATCAGACATCTTTTCTTCTTTACTCTGTATTTTTGGCTTCATTCTCAGTCAACTTCTCATTCTCAGTATCAAAAGCTTTGCTTTCCAGCTGTTGACTCACTGGGAATTTTAGGTTCCCCTGTAAGTATAAGTTTTCCACTGGTGGGATGGGGAAGATGCATTGAGGATTAACTTAACAGCATTTAGCTTGTGCTTTATTTGCAGTTAACAGGTATTAATGAATCATGTTTCTGGTATTTCAAGTAAAGTAGGACCAATTCGGTTGTCTGAAATGAATTGCTGGGTGGGAAGTAGGGGCTGGGCAGGATCCTGGTTGCATTTTAGAGTTCAGCAATGACATCCAAGCTGAAGCTCCATCCCAGCCTTGTCACTGCTGAGATTTGCAGAAATGTTTAGCCCTTGGAACTCCTGTTGAATTCAGCATGTAAATCTCTTAACAGGTGTTAAACCCTTTGGAAAATCATGCCATAAATATTTAATTTAACAGTGGTGCAACTTGAAAAGGTTTCTAAATAAATACAAATCAGTATTTTCCAAAAGCAGCTAATAAAACGTATTTATTTTTCCTCTTGAGATCTTAAAGTACATCCTTAAGATGCATAACAGAGTTTCCTGATGATGATTAGCAGATCTCAGGTACAATGAATTTTGCGGCGGAACACTTCAGAGGAGGTTGAGGATACATGCAGATAAGTGAGCTAAGAAGATTTTGCACTCCTGGAAGTAGGCAGTGCTCTTGCTTAAATATTATCAAGGACTTGACAAACATTAGTTGGGCTTTTTTTCTCCTTATAATTAAAGATTTATGACATACTTTTGATTTTTTTAAATGCCATGCCTTTTAAATGGCATGCATAAATTTCGGTGTTCTGCATTGTTCTTATATGCCTTGCATTCATTGCCTTTGTTCAGCGCTGTTCCTTTGAGAGGTGAATGGCTAAATACTTTCCCAGGGATACAAAAATCATGATAATTTATATGCAATTAATAATAATAAAACTCCTGAACATTGCTCATTAGAAAATGAATGAAGCAGATAATCTGTCTTTTTCAGGAGGCATTTGCAGAAATGGGATCATATGGTTTGGGTTGGAAGGGACCTTAAAGATCATCTCTTGGTTTGGTTTTTAGTGATTTACAGGCCTGCATATTTATCCTTATGTATTTTAAATATTTAGTAAGCTGCATTATCTGACTGCATTATCACTGTGGATAACCAGGCTTTGATCCAGTCCTTTAGTTCATTGGAGTTGTAGTCAGATTTTAAAGAGCTATTTCTTTACTCCTGATCCCAATTAAAAGATGCCAGTACAGGGAGTACCAAGTTACAGGATGGGAAACGAATCCTCATTCTTGGTGATTAAAACAGTGCTCCTGTAATGGTATAAAAATGGAAATTTTTTTATAGATATGGATAAATATCTTTCTTGCTTTCCTTTTAAGTCATTTTACTTACCACACCAGATTTGGACAGATGATGTAGCCAAGTTTGTCATGTGTCTTAGAAATCATCTTCATAAGCAGTCTGAAGCACTCTGGAAATAGGAAGTTGATATTAATTTCCATCTTTCTAATTGCTTCTTGCTCTAAAATAGTCTGTGCTGTTATTTCCACACAGGGACTTTAGATTATCCCCAAAGAATGGGTACCCCAAGAAGACAGGGTGCAATGTCTGTGTGTTTTGTGGTTTTTTTTTTTTTTTTTAATATCACATAAAGTAGCAGTTACTGTGATAATCAGTTAAAATACAGAAAAGCTTTTGTTTCCTGATGTGATAATGATAGGCAAATTTTACAGTCTTGTAAAAAGTTGTTGATTTGGAAGAAATTTATGAAGAGCTGAAATGATAAGCAGGTCCCAGGAATATGGTTGAAGTGGATTGTCTTTCAGTTGGTGGCCCTTCTATTAGAGCTTTGTTGATACTATAATCACTTAATGGTTACTTGGATTTCAAAGACAATATAGTTTTATCTACGTCTTATTTTATCAAAAATCCTAGTTTTGAAATCTCAGAAATGTTTGGTAAATTCTGCAATTTTGGTAGGAAGGTAGTTCAAAGAATTCTTCCAAAGACCATGCAGGTTTCTCCTTGTTAGGTGGGCAGATATTATATACGTCTGTATTTTTAGAAGGAAACTGATGTTTTGAACAGGTTTTTTACTGTGAACTTTTCGAGCTTTAGAAAAAGCCTGACTTTCCTCAGACACATCTCCCAGAATTGTACTGGGGGTTTACTTAATTTATCTGTCAAGATGGTAGAAGACTAGTAATGACAATGTAAGTAATTTTAGGGAACTTTATATTGTGTAAATGTATTTTATTCTGTTTCTTATTGCAGTTTTTGCTCCAGTGAGTATCACGACTGGTGCTTCATATGCAAAATCCTTTTCATTCCCAGTGTGTTGAAGATGTGGCACAGTGGATGTTACCATAATAGATGTTGCAACTCTAATTTCAATTACCAGTTGCACAATTTATCTTCACTAATGTTTTGTGTGCATATGAAACATAAGAATAATATGTTGAACTCCAAGAAAAGAACAATTGCTGCTTCAAGCTCCTTAAAATCTGAAGTCTAGTTAGAGCTGTGCTGTGCACTGGAGCACTTCAAGTTCAATAAAAAGGGTTTTAGGACTGGAAGTATTTGGTTAGAAGCTTAATAATTTATTTTATATTTACTTGAGCTGAATTTTACAACATTACATGTAAAGTGAAATGTGTTGTACCAAGAAAATGTGGAAACAAGAAAGCTTTCAAGTCACTACTTTTAAAAAATTTTATGCCTATTTCTTGCTATGTGCTTGAAATTGGTAATGATATCAGAAAAGACAGGATCCATTATCAGGGGAGTAAATGTGTCAGGTTAATCTCCTGAAGAATTTGCCTTGGAAGAAATGAAGCAGGACTGTGAAGCACAGTGGAATCCGTGGTAATGAAACAAGGTTGTTCTGAATGGAACCATATGAATATATAATAGCAAACCAAATCATGCCTGCTATGAGTATGACAGAAACCCTTGGTAGTGATCTCAGATCTGATTAGATTTGAAAATTCACCTCCAGATTGTCTCCTCAGTCTCACCTGTATTTGCTGACTGTCCATATTGCCAGTACAGCTTGGTGCATGGCTCCACCTGTGCTTTAGAGCCATGGGGTTTGGGTGTTGGGAATTGTGCCCTTTCAGTACCAGGGGCTCGTTCTGCTCAAGTTCCTGCTCTATTTAAACTTTTAGCTCCAGCTAAATTTTTGTTAGGTTTTCAATGGGTGTCACAACTCCAGAAAAATCTTCTTTATTAGGGAGAATGTATGAGATGCTTTTCTGCAGCCTTGCATGCGACATCTTGTTTACCCTGATAAATTGCTTGGTGCTTTCTTGTCTCTAATTGGAATCATATTTCCTGGAGGGTAAAATATGGGCAGAAGCCTAATTTTGATGCTTTGGAGGAGCCTGCAAGGAGCCACACTGCCAGGGAGCCTGGGGAAACAATGAGAGGCCCTCAGCTGCCTCCCCCAGCTTCCACCCTTGTTTGTAGTTGTCCCTTTTCGGTGTCCAGGCTGGGGTTTTTGCTCTGTAAGGCTGGGTGCTCCAAACTCGGCTG
This sequence comes from Emberiza elegans, assembly GCA_024865655.1. Lineage (NCBI taxonomy): Eukaryota > Metazoa > Chordata > Aves > Passeriformes > Fringillidae > Emberiza > Emberiza elegans. The sequence goes on from JALJVW010000139.1 coordinate 33,725,042, forward strand.
CAAGTGTGAATGTTGCCCAGAGCAGCTGTGGATGCCCCATCCCTGGAAGTGTTCAAGGCCAGGTTGGATGGGGCTTTCAACAACCTGGTCTGGTGAAAGCTGTCCCTTGGGCTGGACCAGGTGACTTTTGAAAGTCCCTTCCAAGCCAAATTACTTCATGATTCCATGATTCTATGAGTGCTTATTCTACATTAGCCGTGGCTTGTTACTGATTTTTATAAAACCAAAGGAAACGGGTTTTTCCATGTACAATATTTTTAGTTCTGTGTTATGAGACTGGTATTTGTGGAGGGGAGGAGCATCAGCTCATGTTTCCAAAATGACTGAGACCAATCCAAAACAGCATGAAACAAAACTCAGCTTGAATAATCTAAGGGATTCCTGAGCATCTTAAAACCTTTGTATTAGTTAAACCAGGTGATTATAAAAGTTAGAGCTCTTCTGATTCACTGCATCAATAAGAGAGTTGTTGGTTCAGAACCTTCTTTGTTAAGAAAAATGACATTGCAGTAATAATTCAAAAGTTTGGGAATGGGTATTTTAAAAGTTCCTTGTCTGCAGGTGGTGCAGTGTGGAGTCTGGTGGGTGTCTGCAGCCAGTCCTTACAGGTTGGCAATTGGTGATGAAGCAAAGCTCCTGAAGAGACACAGATCCTATGTTTGGTAGATATGGGACTTTTGAGAGTCTTTTCTATGCTGGCTTTGGTGGCCATTCTCTCTACAAATGGGCCCTTTCAGATGAGATCTTAATATGGTCTAATTTTCTACCATATATTTTTATTTTTCAGAATTGCCTTCAGCTCTTTGTCTAATTTACTTTTGATATCCTGTTTTTCTCTCTCTGCTTTGAATTCTGTTACAGGATTTGGAATTCATGTGTATTTACTCAAAATGAGATATTAAATTTTATTTCTTTTCTTGTGCTGCTTTAGACCTTCTTTTTATATGTGACTAAAGGGTAACACTGATTTCCCACTTGGAATAAGGTTCCTTACAGAAGATACTGTAATTCCTTGCTGAGATAGGAGTTTATTCCATAGCTTAGTTGTTATTTGATATTATTTAGTGTTTTGTGTGGAAGCAGTCTCATGTTGGCTGCAGGATTCTGGCTACCCTGTGATTCCTGGGTACACATGGTGGGAGTGTGTGGAGTCAGCTTTTGGTTTGAATATTGTGTGCATGGTGAATAAATTCTCTTAACCACTTGGACATAACTGTTTTCTTATGTGATCTGCACTTTGAGAGTTTCTTTGGAGTGTATTTTCATGTGTGTTTCTGCTTTGCTGTGGTATATAATCATTTAAATCAAAGGTTAATCAAAATGATTACTCATTTTGAACAGGAAAACGGTGACATTTGATAAGTACCTCCACTTTAAATAAATCCTACCAGTATTTTCCAATCTTGTAACTTTTAGAGGGGCAAGCTTATACCAATTATGTTTAGTATTTTATTTACAAAAAGCTAAGCCAAGGAAAAAAAATGAGTTCAAGGCTTCCAGGGTTCTGCCTTTTAAGTCATGCATCTTCTTATTAAAGTCAGCTCTTCGGGGGAGAGCCTCCTGAATGACCTTGAGAGGAGCTGACACTGGAGTTTGCTGTTCACAGTTGATTTGAGGAGTGGATCTGCTCGAGCCTGTAGTGGTGTATCCTGGCTACTGCTGCAGGTTACTGCTGGTGCTGTGAGCTAAGCAGCCTTTTGTAATAAAGAGATAAAGCAGAGGCAGGAATGGGACAGAAACGGATCTGACCCAACATGTTTTAAAGGAGAGTGTGTGGTTTCAGTGTCTGAACGCTGAAATGTGATGACCAGCAGTCTTTCCTTCTTCAGTAAGTGAGGACACGGGAGGAAAAAGGCATCATCTGCATGTAACACCACTCTCTGAGAGGATGTGAGTTGGGCAAATGCCACTGGGAGATTGGGAGGCAGGACCCAGCTTGGGGTCCAGGCAATAATGCAGCAGGTTGTTACTTTACCCTGAAATTCACTTCTCTTGGCGCTGAGCCAGGACAGAAAGATGGGGAAAGAATATTTTTTTCTTTAAAAAAAATCCCCAAAACAAAAACAGAAAAAGCCTCAACAAAGCAACCCCGCCCCAACTCTCCCCAAACCTGTCCTTGCAGAAGCTGTCAGGTGTTTGTCAGGAATTGATGTTTATTCTTATTATTCAGACTGTTTTGAGGATCAATTCCCGTATTCCCCCAGTACAATAGCATTTTTATTTCACATCTGTCAGGCTCAGTACCTCTCAAAATACAGCTGCAATAAACTCTGAAACATGTATGGGTAGTGCATCACTGGGAAGGGAGCTCCCCACCCAGCCATTGCCTGGCATGGCTTGTGTCCCCAGCCCGCTGCAGGAGCTGCTGCTGGTAGTCATCAGTCATTCCCTGCTCATTCCAGCATCTCTGAACTTTTTGTCTTGTTTCTTAGGGTGAGGTTAGCAAAAAAACTCATTCCTTCATCCCTTAGTTCTTTCCTTCCTTCTGTAGGAGGTGAATCATTTCCCCTTTCATGCCTGTTCTGCCAGTGAGTCAAGAGAAATCAACTTTTAAAATATTTTCTAGCCTGTTATATTAGTAAAATGAGTATTCTTGTTAAAAAATCCCAGTTTGGGGTTCATTAGTTTCTGAATACTGGAATGAAATGCCAGAATTTCAGTATGGCAATTAACCCATCTGTATCCTCACTCTGTAAAATACAGTTGGAGAAAAAATAGCTTAGTGATAGGGGAAATAATGTAAAGAAGCCTCCTTGATGTGACCTGTACCAATTTATTTAAGTTCAGTGATGCTGCAAATCATCCATCCCTATTTGTACATCATTCATTAAGAGCTTTCAAATTTTATTGTACAGACTTCTAATGCTGTCAGAATGTGGTTTAATATAAGGATAAGGGAGCATTGTCTGCTGGGACTGCAGAGGAGTGTTCCTGAGCTGTCATTTACTGGGAGTTATGAGAACCTTTGAGAAATATACATATATAAACCCTTCAAGATTGGGTGAGGACACATCTCGACTTGTGTGAGTGATTCAGGAATAACAAGAATCTGCCAAATCCAGGGCTCTGTTCCATTTATCCCAAATTATTAGAATGCCTTCAATTTAGAACTAAAAAGGCATTGATCCAGCTCGACCTTGTGGCCCAGACCCAGGTCAAATCTCCTTATTTTTACAGCAGCCTTTTTGTTTGTTTAACATAAATTGGATATTTCTTCTCTGCCTCCCACTCAAGAAAGTCATCCCTGTGTTGAATTCCAGGGGAGGGTGGCTGGGCAGCACAAAGATGCAGAGGAGTTTTTGGTGACTGTCTGAAATAATTTCTTCTTGCATTTTAAAACCAAATAGGAGCAATTTGAGCCCAGAAGATAATTTTGTGTGACAGTTGGATTGTGAGTGCCTTGTTTATCTATGTTCTCATTTTCAGGTTGGTTATAAGAAAAGACTCTGCAAGCTTTTTTCTTCCAAATTACACTCAGTGGGTCTAATGGGAGACAATATAAATATGTATGTGCAGTCTCTTGAACTTTATAGCGTGTTAGCAAAAATAGTTATATGGTTATGTGTGGTGCAGGGATGAGGAGAGTGGGAAGAAACAAAAAATTGGAAGTGTTATGTGTCTTGTCATCAAACCCTGGAGGTGCGTGTCCTGTGGCTGAGAGGGCTTCAGCACTGTGAAATGCTTGTTCTCAGGCTGTAGATTTTTCTGATTTATTTTTTTTTTTTTTTTTTTTTTTTCACAGGTGGAAAATGATTCGTTTCTGAATTGATTTTTCTTTGACCCCTTTTCCAGCAGGGTCTGCTTGTTGTTCTTTACAGCGTGTGTCTGCTCATTTTTCCGGTTTAAACCACGGGAAGTGAATGTCTGATGTGTTTTAGATGTGTCAGTGAAGTTGAGTCTTCAGTGAGTATTTGTAAAATGTTGAAGGGAAAGGAGCCAACCAAACAAAACATTAACTTTCCCTCCCTGCAACATGGCATACATCATTTTACCAAGGCCAATACCCAAGCTAGGGGAGCAGTCACACGAAGCTTCTTGTTCCTTGCTGTGTGCAGGCATTTCCAGATGGGATGGCTGGCAGCCATTCTGTGGTTAGGAGTGCAGTTCTTTCACCATGGCAGGGTAAAGGCTTGGAAAGTTGCAGCAGTTTGTTACAAAACTTGAAGTACTATTTGCTCACGTAATATTTAACAGCATCCACATAATTAGTTTTAAATCAGCCAGTGTGCTGTAACTCAGTCATTTGTGTAAGTGCTGTTCCATTACCCAGTGATGCTGCTGGTGCACTCGCTGAGTTCAATTTTACCTTGGCTGCAGTTGTTGCTAAATATAGGTTGAAACATTCTGAGATAACTTTACATGTGCTCTTGGAAGATATATGCAGCAAATTTAACTTTTTCTTCTGTTGTTGGATTTCCAATTTATTGTGAGTCAGAAATCTCTGCCCAGCATTTTCCCTTTCCTCCAGTGCTGCAAGGCCATGGATTGAAGAAACCCATTGTTGTGTTTGGGATATTCAGATCTGAGGGCACTTCCTGACCTGCTCTGGGGCAGCTCATCTCCTCTTCTCTCATACAGGCCCCTTCCTTGTCACCTACAGAGTATGATGGAGGGAAGCCACCAAGTTTTTGTAGATCTTTTGCTCTCCCCCAAAGTTTTGCCTATGAACAGAACACTTTGCTGCCACAGAGGTCAGATGGGAAGACACAGAGCACAGGATGTGTGGACCTCAGAACCTGCTGTCCATGTGCAGTGGAGAACGTCTGGCCCTGAGCACTCTTCCCAGGCATTGCTTGGCTCAACAGCTGCCAAAACCCAGGCAATTTAAAGGATACAGCAAGGCTGTAACAGCCCACAGCATGGCATGGTGTGATAGATTTTAAACCTTTATTTATACTCAGAGTTGAGTGGAACCTTCTGAATTGGAGCACTGAAAGATGTTGGACACTGAGAGCCCTCTCAGGCCACATGCAGAAGTATTCAGATATTTATTAAGTAGTCTGTCACCTCTTTATTCTGAAATGGTTTTAGATGTGGTATTTATGTGAAAGAAATACATGTTGTTACAGCATAGTGTTCTTTTAAGAAGTTATCAACATATTTAATCTGAGGGGTTTGAGATATTTAATCTGAAGTATGAAGGACATGCATACAGATTTGGAAGTGGAATGAAGTGGCTGGCATATTTATTTTGTAAGGTTATCTTTGCCTGTCTAGAGGGGTAACATAGTAGTTTTAGGAGAAAAATGACTTTGCACACTTCTGTATGGATTTTATCATGGAGCAGTAAAGAAACAAAATAATTTGGAATCCTAACTAAAGCTGTTGCTGAAGTTGAGTGAGATAATCATCAGATTAAAGCTGTAGTTGAATCAATCAGTCATCTGATGAATTAATAACAGAGATGAAAGTCAACAATGAATCAAATTATTAGATGAAGAGAAGCAAGACAGAAATCAGGGTAGTTTAAAACAATGCTGTGGGTTATTATGAGGCAGTGTCACTTGCTGCCTTGTTCCTGGAGGCACAAGTGGGACCGTCCAGTCTGGGCTTAGTATGTCAATGGAAGGGTTAATTCTGTGCCTGAAGGTGCTACTTAACTGGAGGTGGTTTAGAGCTTGTTCTTTTTCCTGCCAGATAAACTGTGTGCAAGCAATATTGGCTTAAAATTTGATATGCAAATACAGCACGTCTTAGACATGTTTGCACTTTATTCATACCTATTGAAATATTACAGAGAAATATGGTGGGAACAGAGCAGCAGAACAGTGAGCTCCTTTGTGTGGATTGTTTGTGGAACAAGATGTCTGGGAGAGCAGCTTGGGTTGCTCATATCACTGATGGTGCCTGCTGTGGGCTTTGTCTGGGTGTTCTCATGGCAGGCTGTGCCTTCTGAGCTTTCTCCTCCACCTCTGGACAGTGTCCAGGAGATTAGGATCATCAGTGGCTCTCAGGGATGTGGCAGTGCAAAAAAATCGCTGTTTGCCAACATGTTCATTTATTGCCCCACCCCTAAAGCCATCTAAAGGCAGTGGTGACTTAAGAGCTTGCTTTGCCTACAACCTGGTCTAGTCCAAATGTGATTTGGACCCCTGGGAAGCCTGGAATATAAAATATTATTGGGCCTTACTATCAGATTACATGTAATTTATTTTTCAAGTCAGAGCATAAATACTCCGAAAGTACAAGAGAGAAGCTTGCTGAGAAAGCTTTAGTCTCATCATGGGAAAACTCCAGAGTATATATACCTTGAATTTCCATAAATCCCTGTAGGAATAGAGATACTTTCTATCCATTCTTATTTTCATTTTCCTGTTATTTCTTAAAACATCCTTGTTCCTTTTCAAGAGCAAAGCATTGGGGTAATGAAATCATTTGGTTTAACTGGATTTCATGCATTGATCTTGTATGGCTCAGATAGACCTTGTCATAGATTTCATGAAAATAAACCTAATGCTGTACCAATTCAGCAAACCTAAAAGCATGAGATGACAATAGTTGCCTCTGTTCTATTAAAAAGAAAACAAGGAGGGTGGGAGAAGCCATGAAGGGCAGAAAGACAAAGAAAAAGGGCTAATTAAGGATTTAAAGCCACTGAGGTTTGGACATTTTTGCAACCAGCAAACTGAGTCGAATGCAAAGTGTGGTGTGTGTAAGCTGTAAGGAATCATAAATTCTGTATAATGCAAAAGAACTTCATAGCAAATGACTGAGTAGCTCGAGAGATCTTGGATGGAAGGGAAAGGTTTCTGTTAAAATAAACCTCATCTCATCTCGCTGACCTTTGCCGACCCTGGCTGCCTCTCTCTTAATCTAACCTGAAGAGATTAGAACAACTCCGAACATCAAAAGGAGCCGTGGCCACCATTGTGTCCCGGAGCCCCATTGTGTTCAGGAGGGATTTCTCAGGAAGCAGCAGCCTGGCCCTGCTCCGGAGCCTTCCCCCGCTGGCACCAACAATGCAGCCCTGGCTGCAGGTCAGCCTGGCCATCCTTGGAAAAACAACCCACCGCTCCTGACATGATGGATGGGAAACCCGACTCCGGGATTCATTTGCCCAAACTTGTTTGGAAGATTTGCTGGGTTTGTTGAGCCAACATTTTTCAGGTGCTTCCTGTGTTTTATCCAGGAGTGGATAAAGAGCTCCTATGTTCAGCGGCAGAAAAGACGAATGTAGTTGCATCACACTGAAAGTTTGCCTTTCAACATAGCAATCCCCAGAGTCTGGATTTTTACAGAAATTCTATAAAGATATTTTTACACATGCAGTTTATATACACACACACACACACAGCTTTTACAGAAAAAAAAATCAGATACTTGTTGGAGGAAAATGCAGGTTTCATGCATTTATTTCTATCTCGTGGGGAGAACTGACAACGTTTCTGAGATCTGATGATTACTAGGCTGTAGTTTTCTGTTAGCTGTGGGTCACAGTTTAAAATTACTCCTTAAAGCTTAAGGAAGTCTTAAATTATGAAGCAGTAGGAAATCCTGAGATCCAAGGCACTGAGTGAGCTTGCAGTATAGTATATATTCATTATTTTGTTACTACTTCAGTAGCTCACAGGTATTAAGCACAGCATTATATTAACTTTTTGGTGAAGTCCAGACACTAGAAAACTCAAGTTTATGGTTCAGCATTTGCTGATAGGATTTGCAACTGAGGGAAGTCCAGACTTCAGATGGCTTTTGCAGAGTGCTTGTAAGAGGCCAACCACAGGAACAGATGCATTTTTGTCTAAATTACTTTCCCTCTCTTTTCAATTTCAGTATCTGCTGATTTCATTTTAAAACCCATTTTAAAGCAAATGAAATAGCTAAGGGTTTTTCTAGCACAGTAATCAAGACCTTTAATACCCTACCTCTCCACAGACCACAGTTTTAGGAGCTGATGTTTGTGCTGTGGTTGCCTGTGCTGGGCAGGGTGTTGGCATTTGCTGTGGGAGACACAGTGGAGCAGAGGCGACCCATTTCAGGCTCTACTTCCAAGTAATTTTCAAAGTTGATGAAGATTTTCAGGCTTTTATTGGAAGAGTTATCTTTTCCTAAAGCACTCTGAACAGCAGAGCTCCTCTTGCCTGTGCACTCTGCTCCACATCACTGCTCCAGAGATATCTGGCCAGCTTCCAGTTTAAATTCACTTAATAGGGTAAATTTGAAATGATTTAAACACTCTCAATTTACCACCATAACCAAAGGGTCGAAGCCAGGAGCTGCAGAAGCACTGATATTCAGGAGAATTTCTGAGAAGGTATTTAGATGTAGCTGCTTTTAAAATGTCATTAAGATGAGATAAGGAATGCTTTAGGTAAGTGATTCGTGATTCCAATCTCCCAAATCTTCTGTTAATGGATCACCTGAAGATTTTCTGTACTTACTTCGGCCTTGAGTTTTGTCTCACTGAACTTAATGGACTTTGGTTCATGCTCTCACACCTGAGCAATGTGTATTTTGGTGTATTTTGGAATGTATATGGGATTTTTTTGGTATGTATACATGGTGAGGCTCTGTCCCTTACAAGGCAGCCCTTTGACTGAATGGATGTACTCAGGCCGTGTGCATGCTTTTGGGACAAAATGGTGAAACAATCTACTTTTAAACATCTGAATTTTTGTCAATTTCTGCTGCAGCTTTCTCAGATAATTAAGTTACTGTAGATGCTGTCTATTCTATTGATGCAAATATTTTCCTTTCTTATTTTGTGAGACTTTTTAGGATGGGCATCACCCTTGTTTTTAATGATCTTTTTTCAGCTCTTACCAAGTATATCTCAATGTGATTTATTATTTTTCTGTCTAACAGGCTCCTAAGCATGGGGTTTTTTTGACTGCAGCTCTCTCAAAATCTAGAAAAAGAACCTTTCATTTTGCATGAAGAGGAGAAAATAGCTGTGTTTTTCTTTCCCTTAGAACTTCAAAGGCATAAAAAAATTAAATAGGAAAATAGAGAAAAATAATTCAGAGATGCTGAAAGGGGCTCACTGATTTAACTGTAGGGAACATTCACGTATCTGCCATTTTGGTCTCTTGAGAATCAATACTGTGAAACTAATCTATGATGCTGCAGGAGTCTATAATAACTCCAACATATTATCTTTCTGAGTATTATTACTGGAATAAAAATTGTTGGGTTTAAATTTCGGAGATATCGGGATACTCATCCTGGCATTCATTATTTCATAAAATGGATCTACAGTGTTCTCTGTGTGCAGACACAGTTCGATATTCCTTCGAAATTATACTGAAGGATGGTCATGCTGTTCCAGTGATCCTGTCCAGCACAGTTGCTCTTGGATGGGGATGTGACCGCTTCATTTCTGCTGCTCATCATTGCAACGATGTCATCTCTCAGTTGGCTGATGAAGGGAAGGCAAAGGAGTGTCTGTGTCAGCCTGGTTTTTCCCAGTGAGAGCTGCAAATCCACCTTGAAAATTTTTTTCTGTTGACTTATGGTCTTTGTTTGTTAGATACTGTGAGTTTGTAATTGGTTGAGGAGGGAGAAGCATCTTTAGTGATGTATTTATTGCTGTACTGATAGACAAGTTATGAAGTTTGGGCTAATTATAATTTCCTGTGTCTCTGTAAATGGATTTGAAATGACTTGTTTGCTCCTGTGCTATAGTAACTTCGGTCATTTATTATTTTTTCTTTCAAGCAACTGAATCCCACATTGCCTCTAATCTGGGAAAATATTAGATTTCCTTCACCTAATCGTAGAGTCTTGCTTTTGCAATTACATTTTGAAACAGTGATGGACAATTGTCAGTGAAAGCAAAAAGACACAATTTGTACTGAGGCTGAATCTGGAAGTCTCTGTTAAAAATATGTTTGGAAAACAAGCAGTCAGCAATGGAAGTACCAAAGTCTGATTTTCTACTGGTTGGCATCTTATTCCCCTTGGTCATTCCCTTCCTTTCCTAAAGCAAGATCCCCAGTTCCACAGCTGGTGGCTGTGTGGGATGGGGTTGATTTCTTCCCCTTTGGTGGGGGAGCTCTGTTGAATCTCTTCTTTGTGCTTCCAGTTTTCACAAAGGAACTTGTTTATCTTGGTGACTTCTGCCTCTATAGGTTTTTGTGGTCACCAGGTGTTTGGGGAGTTGGAGTGAAGTGTAAGAGACATAGATGGAGTGTCAGGATATTGCATGGTTATCTTTTCATAATTATATTTTATTATATTTTGCATAATTATCTTTTCAAAACAGTGGGGAGTGCGCCCTGTTTATGTGGGTAAAGACTTGGAAATAAGGAGTGCATTGCTTTTAGGTAGTAGCTGATTTTTGGGGGTTGCACTGGATGGCCTTTAAAGGTCACTTCCAACCTAAATTGTTTTATGATTCTATAAATTTATGGGACTTTCTGAGTTTATAGTGGTGTGGGGTTTGGTTTTGTTGGTTTTTGTTTGTTTTTGTTTTCCTAACTGATTTCCTATCTAAATATCTTCTAACATATAGTAACTGTTGTTTTTTTCAGGATGAATCCAAAATCACTGCATTGCTAGGGGAAGAATAATCTCAAAAATAACCTTTAACCCTCAAAAGCATCCACGTTAGAGTTGCCCAATATTGGTAATGAATACATAGGTGTGATGCATTTTATCAACTTCACTTGCAGAGAAGCAAAGGGAGTTTGTCATAACACGAGTCCCTTATTGATGACACGGTTGTCTGTGATTGATTAAAAGTGGCAGATTTATTTCAGCTTCAACTCTTTCCATTAGCATTCCTATCGACCATCTGGCAGTGGAAAACCTCACTTGTGAGATAGACTAGGATCTTGTTAAAAAAATTACGAGATTTCTTGGGGCCTTTTTTTGCCAGTGTCCTGATGAGCCAGAAAGTTGTCACTTCTAGTGACAGTTCTCATTGCCTGAAAGGGTTGAGACTGATGCTAGGTCAGCCTGTGGCTTGTTTTTAATGGCTTTTAATTATTGCCTTGATTGCAGCAAACATCCAGTTAATGGTTATGCAAGTATCATTTTGTGGGCTTTGTAGCTCTTCAGTAGCCTTCAGTTGTTGGTTAGGATGAGAAAGATCAACTTGCTGTTTAAGTGGGAGGAACAGAGAGAACAACTTCTTTCAAAATGGTGCCTGCATAAAACTGGAACTTTCCCTGAATTGCTCAATTATGAGAACATCATATCATAATCAAAATCATTTGACTGTACTTAAGATGCCCTAATCAAAATAATTTACAGATGATGTGCAGGGAGGGATGCTTAAGGGGAAAAAGTGAATTCTAAATGGATTGTGATGGTGCAAAGTGTGGAGCTGCCTGTATGTCCCTTACATGGTAGATGCATGCACTGATAGGAGAGAAATATGGAGCTGGCACGAAGGGGTGATGACACCTCAGGGCATTCGGGGAGGCTGTGCAGCAATTCAGTGAGTTACATCACAGCCTGAAATGCAGCAGCTGCTCTGCCCCACTGCCCCCTGATGAGTAACAGAGTAACAGGGCAGTCTTTGGTAAACAGCTTTATGGGGCTTTTCTGCTGCTGTGTTTGGCACTTGGAGTTGTAATGCTGGCTCTGGCTTCCCACCTGCAGCATCCCCTGCTCCCCAGAAATGCAGCCATTCAAAATAAAGGCATGAAATCTTGTGGTTAGGACTGCTTCCTTCTAAACTTTATAGGGGGCATTCTAAAGATTAATGTTACCTGTGTTTTGCAGAGAGGTGAGTTATGAGGAAGAATATGTGAGTTTCCTTGTATCTGCTGGGTTTGCTTAAAACAATTCTTTGACATTGTTGTTAACCATGCTTTTTTCAGGGAGGGAGGTTTGGCAGAAATGTTTCCATTTCTCAGAATGTGATAGATTTCTGTCCAGGCACTCCAGAGCTTGACCTTGGGGGCTGTAAATATTTAAAATGGCTCCATGGGTATTTCAAGGTTGTGGCTTGCTGAGGCATAATGCCCAAGGGACTGCTCCCTAAATGGGCTCTTCATTGCACTTAGACTCACACAAACATTGCAGCAAGTGAAGGTGTTAAAAAATATGCGTGAAGGTCAAAGTGACAGCTCTTATTAGGAGCTTATTGGCAATAGTTTTCTTGAAGAGTAATCTCCTAGCAATTTATTCTCAATTTTGTATTCTATTTTGGATATTGTGTTGATGCAGCATTAAGATTACAAAGATGGTAGTTACTTGTGCAATATTTAGCATTAGAAAGGGGATGGATCCCTTCTGATTCTGTTTTGCATCATTAGAAATGTTTATGCTGGGCGAGTATGCAATTTCTGAAAATGAAATGTTTTTGGAGTTAGCAGGAATTATCTGAAACCCATACATAATGTATAGTGTAATTCTTTTGAAGGTCTCCTGTGTTATCCTTTTTTTGGTGTGAAGTAAGGTAATATTGGAGGAGGAAAAATGGGGAGGAAATTTATTCAGCCACTTGAAGGCATTTGGTGGAGCATTAAGATTTGTTTGGTTTTAAGTGTTTCTCAAAAAGTGTTTCTCTTGTCCGCTATTTTAATTGTGCCATCACATCTGTGGAAGATCATTATCATATTCTTTTATGCAGGCACGTGTCAAAGCATTACTCACTTCCAACCATCTGTAGACTGTTTGATACGAATTCAAAAATTGAGCTAATAGCCAAGGCACCATCCTTGTATCAGAAAGTTTCTTCAATTTCGTCACCTACAGGGTTTTTTTGTCCTACTTACTGCATTTTCTTTCCAAAACAATGCCTTTTGGCAGCTCCTGTTGTATTCGTACCGTTGTTTTGGATAGCAGGCCAGACTTTCACACACCACCATCTCAGTGCACTCTTCTGGATCCTTTGCCAGTTGTCTGCTTGAACACCATCTGTTCCTGGCAAGGAGTTACCTTCAAATACCTAACAAAACAGGTCATGGGAAAAACCAAAGTCTTCCAGGAGCTAATGGTGATAACACAGCCGGATCCTCTGTTAGCATTTTCCTCCTAGCACTTTAGGAAAGTTGCTCTGTTTAGGCAGATTCTCTTACCCCAAGATCTTTCCTTTTGAGGAGCAGTTCCACAACTGCCAAAGTGAACAGCAAGGAGGGTGCTAACTTGCAAGAAGATGTTTTGTGGAGAGCTTGAACAATGCATGAAATTCAGTCCTACCCCATAATGACTTGGAGAACTGCACTAATGAAATCTGCAGGAGACAATAAAGTGAGTCATACAGCAAAGTCGACTGAAAATGGCTGTGCAAAGTAGAGCTGCTAAGGAAAAAAAATATATCCGAGAGTAGGAAATAAAAAAGAGCATCTTGGAAAACATCCAGGCTAATGCATCCAAAGAAATACAATCTGAAATGCAGAGGAACATGGGAGCAGAAGCTGTAAAAGCCATAAGGCTGAAAAAGATAAAGAGATAGTGGACTGCAAATTGGATATGAGGCTCTGCAAAAAGACCAATTTGGGCCACTCATTGGAGGAACAGCATGTGACGGATCAGGGAGGCATTAGGCCTGTCTTGGAGAACCATTTGCCTCTGCAGATGAGAGAATGGGAGTCATTAGTGTGGTTTCAGCATGGAGAGAAAATAGTGGTGTTGATCTGGAGGAAATGCTGAAGCCCCATCCAGGGTGTGGAGTGAGGAGCCCATGGACAGGGAGGTGTGCAAGCTTTTGGGATGTAGATGATGGAAACAGCAGCACATGGCATGATAGAGCTGGGATACAGCTGAGGAAAAGGCTGATTTTGGTGGGACAGCAGGAGTCAGTGGTGGTGAGGTTGGGTGCTATGTTGGAAGACAGTGTAGTCAAAATACAGGTTCAAAAATACTGAAGTGAATTAAGATCTTTGTCTCCTTTTGGAGCTGTATCTGATTAGACAAGGTCCGAATTTCTTCCTTAGTGCACTCATGAACTGGAAGAAAGAGATAAATGGTGATGGTGAAGCACTTACTCACTTCCAAGGATGCTTTGTAGCTGGAGGTGAGCCATCACTGTGTGCAGTCAGAGGGTGCTGCATGTCCCAGTCACTGAGGGGTGAGAGGGCAGCATGAGGATGCCAGGCTGGGCCAGTTTCATCTCCTTTCATTGAAGTCAGCACCTGGAAAGTTTCTTTTTTCTGGCTACTCACGCAAGCAGAAGTGCAAAAGGGTTTGAAAACATTTTAAAAGGAGTTTGTAAATCACCAGGGCTGGTTTGTTTCTCCTGCATGAGTGGGGCTGTCACATGCTCTTTGGAATGGGGGCAGCTGAAAGCTCCCGCCTGCAACCCTGGGCTGTGCTGAGGTGAAGTGGAGCTGTCTTGACCTCTGTCCACCATTGCTCCTGTTGACCCTGTTAAAGTGGGTTTAGTCCTAAAGAAACAAATCATCAGCTAATTATTTCCCCAGTCTGGTGGCCCTTCTCACAGACGATTTACCATTTAAAGTAGGAGCAATTGTTTTAAGGTTTTTGTTAGTTTGTTTGGGTTTTTAGTGTAGCAAACAGAAGGGGGAAACTAAAATCTGATGCTGGGTGCAGGTCAGTTTTCATGTTGAAAGGGTTGTATAGAAACAGGTTATGTGGTAGCTTTGAAAGTGGTCCAGCTTGCTGCTTAGTAGGCCTGCATTTTGCAGAGCCTGATTATTCAAATGAGTTTTTCTAATATTGGCATTAATTCCCTTAGAGCATGTATGGAGTTGCTTATTTCACAGTCCTCTCAAACGTGGGAGCCTGGCTGTGAGCAGAGCAGACTCTTATCAGCTCAGCAGCCTCTGCAGCATCCTGAGTTCAGTAAATGCTGAGAGTCAACCTTGAGAGTTTACAGACACTGGCTCGTGCTTCCTTTGCTCTGGATTTCACTGCACTCTTGAAATCAGGAGTTTTAAACCCAGGCTAAATTTAGAGAGAAGAGGGAATTCCAGTTGCTGGAATTGCATGGCCAGCACTGCATCTCTGGCCAGAGAGAGCTGGAGCTGGCCAGGGGATGATGGGGATGGAGTTTGGGAGGGCTCTGCAGACAAAGCCCAGCAGCAGCTCTGTGGTGTGAAGTGAGCCCAAAGGTAGTTCATGACTTTGTCAGAGAAGTGCAGATGGAGGAAAAGAGCCTCCAAAACAGCACTTTTACTTTCTCCAGGCAGGTTTTGGTTTTTTTCTTTTTTCAAATGGTTTTATTTTACTATATCTGATCCCAGTCAAGAAGAGAGGAAGCTCTTTAGCCTAAATGCAAATAAAACAGTAGTGTTTTAGAAAAAAATCTGCTTGCTTTCTACCTCTAGGCCAATGGTTGTAAAAGACCAGAGAATTTAACTATAAAATTACACATTAGTTGGGGTTTTTTTTCTTTATCTGTTTAGCTGTAACAATCCATTTGAAGCCTAATTTTTGCTTAGGAGGAATAAAAGAATTACCTGTAACAATAAATTCATCTGTCTGTCATGCTGTTTATCTGTCTTTCTATCTGTCCCCTAAAGACTAGAAAATGTTGGTTTTTATTTCTATAACCTCCCTGAAAATCAATTGTGACATTTTCTGTTTAGGCTGCTAAAGGTTTTGGCAGATAGAACATGGATTTTGTCTTTTGATGGTGAATTCAATTCAACATTTATTGCAGAGACCTCAAGTGTTTAAACGTGTGGTGATAGACAACTAAACCTCCCACTGTGCTAAACTCCACCAGGTCTCGTCAGTAGTTTTGCTATTCAAAAAGAATTGGGACTTGTTTCATCTGTTTTTAATAAATATGAGGCTTGCACGCTGTTCATGTCAGAACTAAAGCCAACTTGGAGTTGCAGTTTGACATGCAGAGTCTTCACTTTTTAGCTCTTGCTGCTAAAGATGCCTACTCAGGGTGTTGTTATCCTTAAAAAAAATGTAAGGGGCTTTCACATCTTCTCATCTGAACCGTGATGTTGAAATGTGTGAGGGAAAGGAAAGCAAAAGCCAGGCTGCAAAAATGCTGCTTGTGTAAGAGGGCACGCACCTGGTCTTGCTTGCTGGCCAAGGTGGGTACAGCATCTGGGAGCAGTCGGGTTTGGTCGGGTCTGAGATGCTGTTGCTGATGCTGGGGTGAGTCTGATGGAGACCTCTCCTGAAAACTGGGACATGGGAGGAGGGCAGAGCTGGGTTTGGTGGGTCAGGCATCAGCATCAGCCTGGCCTCTCCTGCATCATCCTGGAGGATTTGTTCAGGTGATGTCTGCAGGAGAGCAATTGGTGATCCCAGAGCCTGTGCCCTGAGCTCCCTGGGAGCTGGAACACCGCATGGATTTTGTGAACTAAAGTGCATTAAACGCCAACAGCTGTTTCTGGGGATCGCAGGGAGTGGCGCATGGCAGGCGAGGGGAGCTGCTCCAGGCTGGATTTGCCAAACACAAACACACTCCCTGTGCTGCCAGCAGGGCTGGTGGGCCAGGAGCCCAGGGCATGACTGCAGTGACAGCACCTCCCCAGACTGCTTTTGTTGGGAGATGAGAGAAATGTGCTCCCGGGCTCTCTGCGTGGTGCTGCCATTTGGTGCAAACACCACATCTCTCGTATGCCGTGTCTGAAGTGTATTTTTTCATATTTATCATTTGTCCTGTGAGATGGATGGGGAATTTGGAGGTTAGGACTGCTTGCATGGGCATCAGAATTCAGTGGGAAGACGTAGGGGCAGTAAATGAATTCAGTATTGGATTGATCAGCTTTTGCCAGTGTTGGCAATTGGTTTTAGCACCCTTGTGAGAAATGTGTTTATGGTAGAAACATGTATTTTCTTTAAGAGATTAGACTGCTTTCTTGTGCTCTTGTATTAAAATTTTCAAATAAATTATTAATACTCAGAAGCCCAGAGGTAACAAGAACCTTAGAACTGTAATTTCCCCATTGAGGCCAGGCAAAACGTAGCACTTCTGAACTTACACATTCTTGCTCTAAGAATGACTGTGAAAATTCACACCAAAGGATCATAAATTGTTACCAAATTAATTTCTAATGTAAGTCTATTGTGCATGTGTTGAATCTGATTCAGTTTCTTTAAAGCAGTTTACTCTCTAAAACTTTTTCTATAAAAACATGCACAGTAAAAAGTGTTTATGTTGCAATATAGCACTTAAATTGCATTTTAAAAAATCCCACACAACCAAAAAACCCTCTTTTATGCAACTATTTATTTGCTGTAACATTTTACTAACCAAGGGAGCAAAGTAACCCAGAGATCTGTGATGTCATGCTAAAAGCCCAAGTGTTAGCTTGCCAAGTATTGATGTTCTCACGATACTTTGCAGACACAAAAAACTAAGGCGGAGTGGAGCGATGCTGTGGTGCTGATAAAGGAAATCCAGTGTATGGAGATTAAACAGCTGAAAGGCGGGCGTGTGTTACCAGTGAGTCTGTGCAGACTGTTGTCTCCCTGGGGCCAAGCACTTCTTAGGCATTTGCTGCATATTTTGACCAAGTACAGAATGTAAGAGATCTAAACTTTATGCATTGAAGTTTCTTAAAAAAGCAGGGGAGGGTGTCACTGTTGTTTGGTTTTTTTTAATAATTTTTTTTTCTGAAACTGTGGCTTCAGAAATGCCTTTAGAGAGGAAAATGAGTGTGGTGATAAAAAAAAAAAGAACATAAACAGCTTGCTCATTAGGCTCAGTTAAAGCTAAGTTGATCATTGATACAAATTTGCATTATTTTCCCAGCGTGGCTTTGGGTAACAACTTTTCCTCTGTGTGCTTTTGTTTCAGTTGACATTTGCTTGAATGGCCGAGCGAGTTGGCAAATTCTGTGCTGCTGGTCTTTGAAGTTGTGACTTCAGCCCCCAACAGCCTGGTCTTTGTGTGCAGCAGGGAGCCCCTTGCCTTTGGAGAGGGTGCGTGCAGCACAAAGCCTGGGAAGGGGCTGTGCACACCCGGCCTCACAATGCTGCTCAGCACTTCACTTCAAGTAGCTCAGGTCCTGCAGGACTATTGGTTTCTTTGCTGGGATTTTTTTATTGCAAGGAGTTGAGTTCAAAATATTAAAAAAAAAAAAAAAGAGAAAGGCAGAAGATTAACCTGAAAGTACATTTTTTTTTATTGATCTTCAAACACAGGTTAGTATTTAGTGGGATTTGAACTACAGTGGGAATTTGCTGTCTTCTCTGTTCAATACAATTATTTCACGATGGGGTTGGAGAGCAAGCTCTGCTAAGTACAAAGGAAAAAGCAGGGATTTACTTGAGATGGAAAGCATTTGTTTAAGATTTTACACATTGTCACTAGAGTTGTACTAAAATCTGTTGTATGTCCAAAATTGTCTGAAAAACTAGACACAATACATTGACAAAATATGAATGCTTGGATGGGAAGGAGGAAATCTGTATAAATAAGACAGTGTATAAATATCTATTTATTGTATTATTTGCACATTTCATGGTCAGTTGAACTTCTTTTACTGTTCACAGCCCATATCTTAGTAATTGTGGTAGGAGTGTAGCTTACAAAGCATTTATGTGACTCCCTCTCAGATGGAGCAGCACAATGCTGAAGGACAACTCCAGCCCCTCAGTATTTCTGTATACACAGAGCTGAGGATGTGCATGAGCAGTTTTTGAATGGAGCCTTGTAGCTGCAGTAATTTTCTTTTTAATGCATCTTCCATAGCTACAGCGAAGTGGAGGAGAGGATGTTCAGCAAGAGGAATTGCTTGCATGGCTTTTACATTGGCCCTTCTCAGAAGCTGGATTTTTGTTGGCTGAAAAACTACACACAAGGGGCCACAATTTCTTGGAAGGGCTGAGTAAAAAATTGAGGTGGAGTAAGGATTTTTAAATGGATCTCATCACATGGGTTTCGCCGTGTTTTGCTTTGATGGGGAGTGGCTGATTCCCAGTTACAGAAATTTTGGCCACCTGAATATTGGAGTTTGGGGTCAGCCTTTCACCTCTCCGGGTGAGGGCTCGGTGCAGAGGAGGTGTTGGGAGCCTTGGCTGTAAGCCAAGGTCAGGAAAACATCTTCCCAGCTGAACTCAGCAGCTCTGACTGCTGCCTGACCTGCTTGTGCAAGTGCTCTTCAACTGATTGTGAAAACTCCAGCAATTTCAAAGGTAATAGTTAGCAGAGCTCTCCTCAGGCTGACCTGGCTTGTTTTGACTGAGCCAGATTAGGGACTGGTGGCCCAGAGCTGCCCCCTGTTCACCAGCCCCGTGCTGCTGACTGTGTCTTCACCTGGACAGGTTTTCCAATGGATCCAGTTAAACCAGTGCGAGCAGCTGTGAGAGGCATCTCCCCTGCAGTTAGAGTGAGCTTTCTATTGGATAATTCTATCTGTTAACATTACTATGGAGCTATATTTAAGCAAAACACTATTAAATAAGTCTGCTTTACCCATAGGTTCCCCTGCAAAGCTCACCACAAATGTGCAACCTTACACACACCAGAGAAGATGGTGCTGTCTGCTCCCCACATCAGCAGCAGTGTTCTCATCTCTCAAAAGCAGTTGCACTTATTGGACATAGATTTTAAAATAGCAATTAGTATTGTTTTCCTTCATAACATTTCCATTTGGAATTTTGTTTCTCTAAAAAAATGTGGCTGCATTTTTATACTCATTTCTTTACCTGTACCAAATGCATTGTGAAGGAGACAGGACTTCTGGATCATGAAGGGCTTCTGTGGCCCAGTTCAGCAATTCATTGGTTCATAACAGTGTATGAGCAAGCACCCACAGTGTGTAGCAATGCATATTTTAAGCTTGTGTCATATTCAATGGTAAATAGCCATTTTCCCAGTGATTTGTATTGGTTTTGCACTTCATTATCCATGCATACTTATACCCAAGTAGAGATTGCCAGGCAAGCAGTTTCTGGGGCTGGAATAAAGAACAGTTTACTTTCTGGTCTTTTCTTATGGCAGTAAAGGTTGGATCCAAAATTGTAAGAGAGCTGTATGAACTTTCAGGAATTTTGTATTGGAGGTATATTCTTCTTGTTGACTATCCTGTTGGGTTTTTGGGATGGGATGTGGGATCAACCTCATATTAACTTTGAAAAAAGCTGTTAATGTGTATGTATTCACAGTGTATGCTGATTCCTGACCAGTTCATGCACTGGGTGCAGGCTGTTCTTGCCTGATGCTGAAATGGCGCAGTTTCATCTCTCTCTGTCAGGATCCTTTTGCACAGCATCTCCGGGTGAGGTGAGAGCAAGTATCCCACAGCATTCTCGTGAGGAGCAGGGAGGCCAGATGCAGGCACTCAGGACAGCTCAGCACTGCTTAGCCTGTGTGCCAGAGCAGGGAGGGAGACCTGACAGACCGGTCCTGCTCACTTCTCACAGGACAGAAAGTACTCAGGTGCTTCCATGGCAATCACACGCTGGCCTGACCTCAGCCATCAGCAGAGCATGGCTGTGGTTATTAGCTAAGTATTTCCATAATGTGTGCCTCTCCAAGCTGTAATTAAAGCCAAGCCTGCCCCTAGCTAATTACAAGCTTGCTTAGAAGTGTAGTTTATATAAAGCTTTTCAAACTTTGTATGGGGAAGATACACATCCACAGGCATAATAAGAATGACGCCTTATTTTCAAAATGAAATTTATAGGCTTTGGTGTCTGTTTCTCCCTCCCTTTAGATTTCTGCAGGCTGTTTTTTGCATCCTTGTTCAAAGTTTTTGCCAGAAATACTACCCAAGTTTCACCAACATCAAGCCAGTGATTTTTTAGTTTTCTTCAGAGTGTTGTTGTTCTTACTGCTGAGAGAATAAACCAGATGTTAAAATGCCTTTGAGCTTTCTGTGTGGAGAAGACTAATAAATAATACTTAGATCTCTCATAAAAAGAAGATAAGGAATCTTGAAAGTGGTGAAACCTTTTGTTGAACACATCACTGCGAGGTCTCTGTAAGTAATGATCCATCTATGGAGAGTTGCTGTGTGTTGCTTAAGTGATGCTGCACCTGTACATCTTCAGCTCAGTGTCTCAGCAATAAGGCAGTGCTGGCAGTGTAACCCCCTGGAGCAGCAATACAGGCAGGTCTTGGTGACAAGGCAGGTTGTGACTCTGACATGGTTGTAGGGTGGGCTGGTGTGGCCATGGCTCTAACAAAACATTTCCCCGCGGTTGTTGCAGCACCACATCAGCCAAGGCCACCCTCTGGGGTGACTCTGCGGCAAAGACACAGCCAGATGGTACTGACATGGTCACCACTGCCCTTCCAAAGCATTCTCTTTGGATTTTCTTATTCACTTGCTCTCTTCCATTCCCCATTTCCAGGTGCTTTGCTTAGATCATGTACAGCCTGGCAGAGAGGAATGCACCACCACGTTCTCTCGTGAGTGAATGATATCTCAAAAGGAAAGGGACCACAGTGGAGCCTGCAGCACTTGTGCATTTGTCTTTGACACCTTTGGAACAAGAGGATGTTCCCACAGCCTCCGTCACCATGGCTGTTTGGGAAAAGGAAAGAGCCAATGTATGGCTGAGGAGAGCGTGAGATAACTCCTGCAGCTGAAGAATTCCCGCTCCTCTCTCTTGTCTAGCCATTTTTGAATTTGGTATTTAGTTTGATTATTCAGGTCAGATCAGATTTAGGTCAGTTGTGATGGATTTTTTCCAAATCCAGTTCCCTAGATTCCTACTGTAAACGCTTACCAGATGACACGATGTGAAGCTGGAACAGGCTCGAGCTGTGTGATGACCGAATAAAATCTCAGTGGGAACCACTTCCACGTTCCTGAGATCAGTTTCTCATGTAATAAATTCTGTATCCAGAATTGTATCAAATACTTTTCTGACAAGAGTGAGGTTTTTTTCCTAACGGACAAATCCCAGCAGAGCTATTTATAAGAAGCCTCTCTCTTGTGTTTGCACTCACATGCCTGTTACTCAGACCTACACTGAAGAACAAATATAACTAAAATTTTTTTCTGTGTCCTTGTCTGTGCTTTTGGACTGACCCTGTTTGGTCTTATCTGACATCCTCCACAACATTTCTTTGCTGGTGTTCTGTTGGTAAAGGTTGCCATAGCAAACCACCATTAAAGGCTTCTCCCCGAAGGAAGAATCTGGATTTATTTGGTGACACTTTTTCTCTGCTAACTGTTGCATTCCTTTGTTCTGCCTGATTCTCTCCTGGCTGGGAGGGATGGGGAGAAGTGATCTGAGTGCCCTGCTCATATTCTATGTTAACACTTAAAAAACCTGTGTAACAGGGAGTAGGTGTGATGTTGAGCACCTGGGCAGTGCATGGAGGGGGGCCATTGGCTTATGGGGAGGAGTCCAGCCCGTTTCAAACACAAATCCAGAAATGGGAAAGGCTACTTGAGTTGTTTTTTTTTAAATAATAAATTTAGAGCTGTGTTCTTTCACTGTTCCTAAAATGAAACTAGACATTGCCCAGAAGTTCTTACTTAACCGATCTACAGCTTCTTCTGCCACAGCCTCTTTATTCATTTCCTGACATGTAGAGGGAATCCTTGATACCAGCCTTCCCTGAGTTGTGTTCTGCCTCTTTTATTGATGCATGTGATTCTCCTCTATATCAAGCCAGCCAGATGAGATCTGTGCTTTCAGTTTTGAAAAGTTCTGGTGTGTACAGGTCACAGGGGAGGGTGGATTCTTCCACTTGTGCCTTCTTGGTGGTTGCAAAACCCACATTAAATCATCGTTCTACCATTTGGCTGCCTGATTAGATGTTCTGTGCATACCTCAAAATATGTGATGTTTTACAGTGAGATTTGCTATTTAAATAAGAGGTTTGCCATAATTGGCTGTTATAAATTACAAGCAAGAAGGAATGATTTATTGCTTATAATTAGAAATGAGTTACGAAGGGGAATGTTGGTAATCATAAAATAAAGCTTGTAATACATTGATTTCCAGATGGCTGCCAGTGAAATTGTTCTTTAATGTATAATAGACCAGACACAAGGAAAAAAAAAATCAGTCATCCATCTTTATTCCTTGATGGACTGCTTGTATGAATCTATAGTTGCCTGAATTCTGAAGTATTAGTTTTGCCTGCATAATTGGATGAGAGAAGCTGAATTTGCCCTGTGGTATAGGCTGCTAGAGGTGTGGAAGAAGTGAGTTCCTCTTTTGTCTGGCATGATTTTTGTCCTTGTAATGTCAACAGGGAAGATCCAGCGATCGATCTGGCATCACCTCTGGGTATAACAACCTCAATGAATTGTTCCCAGAGACTGCAGGTTACTAAAGTGTTTTCTTTTTATCTTTTGCCTCATTTGAAGCTTTCATGAGGTTAAGATTGATCAAAACACTTGTCCAAAAGCAAATATCTGTAATCCTCCTTGCTTGAGTCTAGAAAAATACATTTGCGCCAGAAACAGACGGCAGTGCTACTGCTGAGAATTTTTCAATAGCATAATCCTTCTGTTGAGATGATAATGTGTTCATTTAACTTTTAAAATTTCACTTCTTGTTACTATAGTTTCAAGCACCGTTTGAAATTTATTTTTATTTGCCTTATCTGCTAATAATGGCTCTTTCTGCCATAGCAGTCGCATTCTGCACTGTTGCCATTTGAAAGACTGCACTACACGACAGTTAAGGCACATGGATTGTCACCACATGAGTTGTCTCACGCCCATGTTTTAAAAGTGACACTGCCATTAGACTTGCTTAACTGAGACCATTATGATTACTCATTTACCTTCATTAAAATGCTTCATAGCTTCCTTATTTTAAGTAGCTTTTCTCAGCAAGGTGCAGATTTGCCTTGCTGCCATCATTTCATCTGGAAAAATTTCCATGGTGAAAGGAATAACATATTTTCAACTAATACTTTCCTGACCTGTGGAGAGATGAGCTCATCAGTGTCTTTATTGACAAACCCAGGAAGAAGGTGTGTCAACCAGAAATATTAGATCAGTCAGCTTGTCCTGTCCTGAAGCAATTGTAATTTCCCATGGTCTGCAGCAATTTCCTTTAGAAGCAGATATGTGGAGATATTGTTTGGGATCTGCTGCAGGAGCATAATTTCATTTGGTCCCAATGAGGTGGCCTTAGATGTCATTCTTTTCATTTTTACAGTTAAAAATTTGTTGGTTTAGTCAGTGGGAAGAACAGCAAGTTGCTGTTTTCCAGCATCTAACTGAGGAAAAAGTGTTGCAGCTACGCAGAAAAAGATTGCCCACTCTGAGCTGGGTTATTGAAGACAGATGTTACAGCCCCTGCCCCTCTCTGAAAAGCCTGGAATAGGTGTTTAGCTCACGACACACTAGCAAAGTTCCTGCTTTTCAAAGGCCTGTTGGTGACTGATGTAGGTGCTTAGCTCCTCAGTGGTAAATCTATTCTCAGTGAATGATAGAGGTTCTTACTTTTTTCCAGTTTTCCTCCTGCGAGTTTTGGTCCCTCAGTGCTCAGTTCCAGGCGTTTGCTGGGAGAGGCTGCTCTCATTAGCACTGAAGATGTTCTCAGTGCTGCATTGTCTGGTGCTGCACTGATGAAAGCCAAGCTCCTCTGATCCAGCATGAAAGAGGACTGAGTGGGAATCAGAAGTGGGAACAATTCCTCATTTCACTTTAGTTTTTGGTGTCAACTTCAGTTTGCTTTTTTCCTGCTTGAAATGGCTCTTTCCATGGTGTGGCTTGCTCAGAATCAGGATGAGGGCACTGTCTGTTGGTGGAGTTGGAGTTCATGCAGGGATGTTGGAGCAGAGATAACAGGAACTGGCTCAGCTGTCTGTTGGTATCCAGGAGGGTTCACACCCTGCCTGCTGCTCCATCAGTCACATCTGTACAGCCAGCAGCACTGAGCCATCTCCAAAGGCACCTCCCTGTGTGGGAGCTGAGCTCATTGCAGTTTGGACATCCTCTTAGTTGGAGTCTTTCTGCCATTAGTTGGGGTCTCTGCAGCCCTGGAACATGGGGAAACAATTCAGGGAAACTCCTTGGGGCTTTCACTGTGATGGGGAGCTGGACAGGGTGAAGAGCCTGGTCTTGAGAAAGCCAAAACAACCTGCCTACGTCTTGTTCAGGCACACGTGGTTTCAAGGTGTGAACATCACAGGTGCATTGTCATTCTGCAGAGCATGATGGTGTCTGTGGTTGTATCTGGACTTCTGAGGAGGTGCAGTGCACCCTGACCCCCAGCCCCTGTGTTCAGGCATTGTGCTGCTGTCCATGGGTGCCATGGCCAGCCCTGGCCTTGGCTGGGTGCCTCCACTTCCTCTAGAGCGGAGGGAATGGCTCCTGTGAGCATCTGGCTCTCAGGCAGAAGCAGATGTAGGAGATGGTGGGATCCACAGCTGGATGTGCAAACCCTGAAGTGCTCCAGGGTTATGGTTATCATTGCAGCCTTTGTTTTGCCCTCTGGAAAACAGCAGTCATCCAAGTATGGGAGGGTCACCCCTTTGTTCTGACCCAATGGCAGGACAGCAGGCAGTGTCTCCTGATGCTGTTGTGTTTCCAAGAAGAGATTTAAATCCTTGCAGAGAGGTAATTCCCAGCTTTCTGGTAAGGATAACATTGATGGTACCTAATTAAAGGGCACTCTTAGCCTGTGTAAACATTTGTATTAATTTCCTTCTCACACAGATGTCTAGTAAACTGACCTCCTGAGGCAAAACCATCTGGCCTCAGGTGGGAGGAGGATCTTGGCCAGCATGAAGAACCTGACCTGTCTCTTGTTGAGTCATTTCTCAATAGTTTTTTCTGTCCCTCCACATGAAAGGCCTGTGCATGGATGTATAGGTTTCATGGGCAGTTGTCTTGGATGACCTGCATAATTACACTGCAGGCTTGTGGCTGTGGGCTCTGCTCGATCTCTGCTTCCCATTGTGTATTCTGGGACCATCCGTGTATAAAATTAGTATGGGCGGTAAGCAGCAATAAGATGTTCCCTACATGGGTGGATTAAATTAAAATTCAGTAAGAAAAGAGCTTTGGGTGAGTTTCCGAATTACTTGTAGGATTGCACTGAGGAGATTGTTATGGTATTGTCAAACTTTTTGGTGGATGAACAGTCTGATGCAAGTGAGGTGGGTTTATTACCTCTTGGTGCTCTCTTTTATGTACTATGCTGTGTAATCTTTTGTTGTTAAATAATAAGCAAAATAAAAACTGTTGTTTGTCACAGCCAGCTTGTTTTACAGAGAAAAACACTTTGAAAGTTCAGTCTGTGTGATCTCCAGCCCTGTCAGGAGCTATTATATTGAATCTTCTTTTAAATTGTTAAGCTGGAGGACAAACCCAGACGTTATCGTGCACATCTCAGCTGAGAGCGGAGCGGATTCGGCAGGGAGCAGCCTCTGATGCCTTGTACCATGCCATTAGTTTTTGTCACAAACATGTCAAGATAATCTGCTTCCAGTGTTATGTGTGTTGGCTGACATGAGCATTAGTAGATCTGCATAATTTTTGAAGTAGTTTGAAGTGTGGATGTAACACACTTGGGGCTGTGTGAAATCTTTTTTATCCCCTTTTACGGATCACATTGCTGTTCAGAAAGTTGCTTGTTCTGTTTTTCCCTCCCACAAGGTACTGTGTTAATTTGCAAAGTTCAAAAGGAAAATGCCCCAAACTAGAAGTCATCATAAATAGTGAACGATGACTGACACACTTTGGAAGACCAGGAGCCCCATTATTTCCCAGTCACAACATTACATTTTAATGGATGCTGTTGTCACTTCAGGACATATGGAATTATACCTTAATGTAGGCTGTTATTATTTATTGAGCTATTTATTGAATTAGTGAACCTCTAATTCAGTCTGGACTTTGATGGACAGGATCTTTCTTCTGTGCATGTGTGTCCCTTGGTAGACTTGTACAGATGAGGCTGAGTCATGCCCACTGAAAGTCGGATAAGATACTTCAATTACTTATTTTTTCAAGGTGCTTTTTGATCATTAATACTCAGACCTGTCCCAGCCTCAAAAAGGGTAGTGCTTTTCCATGAAGACCCTTTTTTCCACCCTCTGAGGTGCAGCCAGACAGCAGAAGGAGCCTGTATCTGTAGCCATGGCAGCCAGTAATTTATTGCTCCATATGGCTGGTGTGGCAGCAGCTGCTCTGGTTTAAGGAGGTCAGGACATTGGGGCATTTAAGAAACAAAACAACACCCCTAACTATAAAACCTTCTTAAATGGTTTTGTACAGGAATAGTAAGGCTCTCCCTAGGCATAAGGAGAGCCAAGGGGGTTATGTATTTATAACTTTATAGCTGTAGTTTGAATCAAAGCCATTATTTCAGCGGGGAAATACGTTTTTCTGATGGTTTTACCTTTTTCCAGTGTTGTGGTTAGTGTTTTAGGAAGCAGGTAGTATGGAGGGGCAGTGGGCTGAGCCATTCCACCCAGGTGATGAGATCCACCCTTGGATCTGGCCTGCAGCACGTGCTGACCATCCATGGCAGGAGCAGGATCCACCCAACTGCTTCTGGATGCATTTTATACTGTGCTGAGAGAGAAACTGCATTGCCAAATCAGATGGCAGTGCTGTGTTTGCAGTAAGGAAGTGAAGATGTGCACGTTGTGAGTGGCTCTCGTGGAACAGAAATACAGCTTTAATTTCAGTTTGGGTGTGAGGATCCCTTGCTGCTGAAAAATGGTATAGAAGGGCTCTTGGATGTAGCGCTAAAGTTTTTGCAAATAGGCTTTTCATAAACGTGAATCTTTTTATTTTCATTAGGGGACCATTTTAATTAAAATGAAACTGGAATGTTTACTCTGCTTCCTGTAGCTGTGATTGTTTTCTTCACTGTGTGAGCACATGTATAATTTGCTCTAAAAGAAATGTCAGCAGTTTCTGATTACCTTGTGAGTCTTACTCAACAGCTTGATTTTAATTGGGGGGAGGAAATATTTTCAGGGTGCTCCAGGGAGGTCTGATGTCTTTGGGTAGCAGGAGGGAAAAGGTGCTATCTTTGGTACAATGTTAATTGCAATAATCATGACTATGAATTTAAAATAAAAGTCTTTCATTTCTTACCAATGTTGGGTGTTTTTCAGTCATGTCAATGAAACACAACCTGTTTAGTAATTAGAATCCTTCAGCTATGCAACCTTTTGGCTTTGCTGCATCCATATGTTTATAAGCATCCAAGCAGGGTGATTTTTTTGGAAAACAGTGATTGAAAGTAGGTAGGTGCTCTCAAATCTCAGGAATTAAGGAAGAATTTTTTTTTGTTGTGAGGGTGGTGAGGCAGTGGCACAGGCCCAGAGAGGTGGTGGATTCCCTGTCCCTGGAAACATTCAGGGTCAGGTTGGACAGGCTCTGAGCAACCTGGTCAGGCTGCAGGTATCCCTGCTCCTTGCAGCAGGCTGGACCTGACAGCATTTAAAGGTGAAAACTCTACAATTGGGGTTAGATAATGGAAAGAGAAGGCTGAGCACATAGGGAGGAGTGTGTCCATGTCTTCAAATATAATCGCTCTGATCCCAGAAGTCGACCAGGATTTATAAGTAATAGATGTTTATGTAGGTCAAGTGAATCTCTTTCTTGAAATTCTTTGTAATTATGTAATATGACAAGAAGTATCTGTAGCAGAATAATGTGTTCTGGATTCTTCAGTAGCACTGCTCCTGAAACATTCCCTTGATCTGCTAGGAGGAGGCACCTTCAGTTACTTGAGTTGCTGAAATGCCTTTTGGGTCCTGCAAAGCATTTCAGAGATGACCAGTTTTTGAACTTTTCTGGAGCTTAGCTAATATCTGGTATTTTAATATTGTCTCCACCATCAGAGATAATGATCTGAGTCTCCCCTGCTCATTCTCTGGGGTTTTGTTTCCTCCTGCTGATTATTTGAAATAAATAAATAAGTAGGAAAACAACGAGTTTCTGTGTGTTAACAAGGAGGAATGACTAAGAGAAAAATGAGAGTAAAATACTGCTTATCATAAAAGACTGTATCTCTGGAGGCATAAATTGGTATTCATTAAGTTGTTTGCCTAGACTTCGTTAAAAGACGTGCTTGAGGAGCTGTCTGAGCAGTGTTTCTGTGGAAAGCAAGTCATCCTCTTCGTGACTAGATACATCTAGATGAGCAGGAGAGACCAGAAAGTAACACTAAATGATGGATTGAGAACAGCCTCCTTGGCAGTGAGGAAACAACAGACTATGAAATGCTTTTCAGAAGTAGTAAAGTTATACTGATCCAGCTCTTCTCCCCCAAATATGCAGGTCTCTTTCACATCTGATGCAGAGTTTTTAAAAATGTTTAAGTTCAATTTCTGTCATTTCTCATTCAAGGTATTCAGGGTCCCTGGGGTTGGTTTGGTTTTTTTTTTTTGATGATTCTGTAGCTGGATTTTAACTTCTTGCCTGTGATGGTTATGGTATCCTGCATGCATAATCTTACTGGTGTCCTCTATGTATCATCACATGCAGAGAAGAGTTGCAGACCAGTGCTTGGTAATCAGAGTGTGGCCCAGTCTTGCCATGTCTGCATTCTTCCAAAAATCAGTTTTCTTTTGATTTTTGTAAAATGTGACAAACACAGCTATGTCAAAGACCTTGGGGAGAAGCTGGGGCTGCAGTTTGAGATGAGGTTTTACTACTCTGCTGGCCTTTTTTATTATTACCTTGATCTGGGACAGACTCTTCCAAGGGAATGTGTGTGTTAATTATCGTGGCATTTGTGGCTCTCTGCTCTTTATCTTAAATCATTAAAAAAGTAATTGCACAACATAACACTAGCAAAGTGCTTTCACTGTTTGGAGAATGAATACTCTGTGTCAAACTCTTGTGCAATTTTTCTGATGTTCAGCATTTTTTCTTTCTTTCTTTGCAGATTAAGACCCTTGATTTCAACCCAGTTTGCTAAGAAGGCTGCCACTGAAGAGGTAAGAAAAGTCCAGCACTTCTCCAACCTGGTGCAACAGGTTGAGTTTGGAAATTCCCACAAGCTATTTTCAGCCTGGCTCTGGTCACGTGGTAGATAAGGGTAAAAGAAATGAGTCTTGTTTGTCTGATCAGGCCAGGAATTGGTTACTGCAAAGCTGAAATTGGCTGTTTTCTAACCCAGACTTGCCTTACTTATCCATCAGGAACATTAGCACAGCCTCATGATGTGGATAGCAAAAAAGAGAAAACTCCCTGCAAGCATCTAAAAAGGTCCATGTCAAATAAATGGTCAGGAGGAGTAGGAGAGGGCAGAGCTCGTGCCTGTTTCCCAGCACTTGGACTGTCCTCACAGAGAAGAAGGACTTTGCAAACTGCACTTTTGTGCAGCCAGAGCTGACCCCAGGGATGGGCTGGGCTTCTGTCAGAGACCAGTGTGGAGCTTACTCTATCCAGCCTGGCTTACTCCTGCTTTGTTTGTCTAGTTTGAAAATGTAATAATGCCACAGAAAAGTTGGTGCTCGTAACTAGCCACTGCCAGAAGCCCTCCTTGGGTGGCCTTGTGCACCTCCCAAAGGGATCATGATTATTTTCAGATCATTATTATTTACAGTGAAACCAGATAAGAATGATAGCTGCTTTCTTTCATTTTAATATTGTCTCCACCATCAGAGATAATGATCTGAGTCTCCCCCTGCTCATTCTCTGGGGTTTTGTTTCCTCCTGCTGATTATTTGAAATAAATAAATAAGTAGGAAAACAACGAGTTTCTGTGTGTTAACAAGGAGGAATGACTAAGAGAAAAATGAGAGTAAAATACTGCTTATCATAAAAGACTGTATCTCTGGAGGCATAAATTGGTATTCATTAAGTTGTTTGCCTAGACTTCGTTAAAAGACGTGCTTGAGGAGCTGTCTGAGCAGTGTTTCTGTGGAAAGCAAGTCATCCTCTTCGTGACTAGATACATCTAGATGAGCAGGAGAGACCAGAAAGTAACACTAAATGATGGATTGAGAACAGCCTCCTTGGCAGTGAGGAAACAACAGACTATGAAATGCTTTTCAGAAGTAGTAAAGTTATACTGATCCAGCTCTTCTCCCCCAAATATGCAGGTCTCTTTCACATCTGATGCAGAGTTTTTAAAAATGTTTAAGTTCAATTTCTGTCATTTCTCATTCAAGGTATTCAGGGTCCCTGGGGTTGTTTTCTTTTTTTTTTTTGATGATTCTGTAGCTGGATTTTAACTTCTTGCCTGTGATGGTTATGGTATCCTGCATGCATAATCTTACTGGTGTCCTCTATGTATCATCACATGCAGAGAAGAGTTGCAGACCAGTGCTTGGTAATCAGAGTGTGGCCCAGTCTTGCCATGTCTGCATTCTTCCAAAAATCAGTTTTCTTTTGATTTTTGTAAAATGACAAACACAGCTATGTCAAAGACCATGGGGAGAAGCTGGGGCTGCAGTTTGAGATGAGGTTTTACTACTCTGCTGGCCTTTTTTATTATTACCTTGATCTGGGACAGACTTTTCCAAGGGAATGTGTGTGTTAATTATCGTGGCATTTGTGGCTCTCTGCTCTTTATCTTAAATCATTAAAAAAGTAATTGCACAACATAACACTAGCAAAGTGCTTTCACTGTTTGGAGAATGAATACTCTGTGTCAAACTCTTGTGCAACTTTTCTGATGTTCAGCATTTTTTCTTTCTTTCTTTGCAGATTAAGACCCTTGATTTCAACCCAGTTTGCTAAGAAGGCTGCCACTGAAGAGGTAAGAAAAGTCCAGCACTTCTCCAACCTGGTGCAACAGGTTGAGTTTGGAAATTCCCACAAGCTATTTTCAGCCTGGCTCTGGTCACGTGGTAGATAAGGGTAAAAGAAATGAGTCTTGTTTGTCTGATCAGGCCAGGAATTGGTTACTGCAAAGCTGAAATTGGCTGTTTCCTAACCCAGACTTGCCTTACTTATCCATCAGGAACATTAGCACAGCCTCATGATGTGGATAGCAAAAAAGAGAAAACTCCCTGCAAGCATCTAAAAAGGTCTATGTCAAATAAATGGTCAGGAGGAGTAGGAGAGGGCAGAGCTCGTGCCTGTTTCCCAGCACTTGGACTGTCCTCACAGAGAAGAAGGACTTTGCAAACTGCACTTTTGTGCAGCCAGAGCTGACCCCAGGGATGGGCTGGGCTTCTGTCAGAGACCAGTGTGGAGCTTACCCTGCCCAGCCTGGCTTACTCCTGCTTTGTTTGTCTAGTTTGAAAATGTAATCATGCCACAGAAAAGTTGGTGCTGGTAACTGGCCACTGCCAGAAGCCCTCCTTGGGTGGCTTTGTGCACGTCCCAAAGGGATCATGATTATTTTCAGATCATTATTATTTTCAGTGAAACCAGATAAGAATGATAGCTGCTTTCTTTCACTATTATTTTCATACTGTACAGAGTATTCACAGGCATTTTGTATACAACAAAATATCTATTGCATATCTAAAAATTCAGTATACCAATGGTATCTTTCTCTCTTGCCCATGAATGTGTGACTGACACCCTTCTGAAAGTGAACCAGTTCCCTTGGGTAGTTTAACACCTTTGACAATTGCCCATCCATACATAAAGCTAAGTGCCAAACTCCAGTCCAGGATGTCTGGAAGTGAATTCAGGAAGTTCTATTTAAAGGTATTGTTTGACTGCCTTTTTTTTAACATGTCTAAAAGTCATTGATTTTCAGAAACAGTTTGATATCCTGCCTAGGGAAATACATTTTCACTTCTTATTCTATGCTCATTAGAAAACTCTGCGCATTTTTAGAAGTACGGCAGTCTGGAAGTGGACATGATAATTAGAAGAAGGTCACATTTTAATTAGCATGGAGCAATTTTAAAAAATAATGACTCAATTGTAGCTCCTTTATATTCACCCACTTTTTCAGAGCAGATGGATACTTTTAAACATAAAAATTGATGTATATTATGATGCTGATTTGTTTCAAACTCTTGTGTCTATTTCTGCTTATATGAAGATGGATTCAATTTGATCACTCTAGAGGCAAAAGCAGTGGTAGGAAATATAAACTGGAGGGAAGTTCCTCTAAATAATATGATTAATTTGAGCATTAAAAAATAATAAAAACCTGTCTTTGACTGATCCTAATATCTAAATACTTGATTTTCTGTTAAAATTAATGTGTGTCTTTTGCCCTATTAATGAGCTGTTGGAGCAAACCCTGAGGTGACTTTGAAAAACTCAGGCAGATTCTTTAGGTTGACTGTCATGGTATATGACAAGTTCAGGAGCAGCTTTGATGTTTGAATAATTAGACTATCAACTTTCTGGTACAGGGATTTTCTCTTACGGTGTATCTCTGAAGTGCCTGGAGTTACAGGGATTCTGGGAGCTACTGCATCCCAAGTAAATACATTTATAAATTAAAAAAAAATTAAAGTAAACTGCAGCATTTTGTCAGAGCTTGCTGCCAATGGAATTGGAGAACATGAAGCAGTCCATAATTGTGTACTGTAATTTAAAACCTAGAGCACTGTGGCACTTTTCTCACGGTATGGACCAGAAGAGTTGGGGTTTTTTGGTCTCCTTTGGACCATTCATTTTTTTTAAGCACTTCACCACTGGTCCTTCCAAGGAAGAGGTCCCAGTCTCTTCCATCTTTCAGGTGACTTGTGCTGGTTACAGCTGGCTGGTGACAGGTACTGTCAATGTTCCCTTCTCAGAATTCTTCACATGACAACGCAGCACTCATGGTTAATCTTCAAGGTTCTCCCAGTTGCTAACTGGCTGGTTTTGTGTGCCATGGGCTCTAATGTATGAACCCCCAACACTCCAAGTACAGAATGGGTGTGGAAAATACCCTTTCACAGAGCTGATGGAGGTAAAGCTCCTGTGATGTTTCTTCCCTGGATGAGAGAAGGAGGTGGAGCTCCAGACTGAGCACACCATGAAAATGAGAAGGAAGAGCAGGAAGAGCAGAGCCTGGGCTGTGCTGGCACAGGCTTTGTTGCTGCTTCCTGCCCTGTTCCCAGATCTCTCCTAAGTGAACCAAAGACAGCATTACCTACTTGAAATTTGCCTCTGTTCCCTTGTGGTGCTGCCCTTTCTCTCCCTCCATGCTGTGTCCTGCCTAACCTTGGAGCAGCTGGGGAGGACCACGTACAGAACAGGTCCCATCCCTGATTGATTCCCAAGGTGGTGTTTGGAGATCATTATTCTGCTGAATTCCACAGGTAATGGCACAGGTGCCAGTGTGAATTATCAACTGAGTGCTCTGCCATCACATTAAGTGCTGTCTACAGAGTGCTATTTGTTCCACAGCTCATTGCGCCGCCAAATAAATCCAACCAGAGCTGTCAAAACTAATACATGTTGGGCTTTTTCTGATTTGAAGGGTACATTTTTGCTATCATTAAATTGTCAATAACGTTGTTATTTTGTAATAGGCCTGATGTGAGTTGAGCACACCGTGGGAGAGGTTTCAGTTTTCCCACAGAGCTCTACTGAGGAGTCTTTGCTCCCAAATTTCTCCTCCGCTTGTGCTTGCTGGAGAATCCTTGTTCTGCTGTTACCATTACAGGATGTTTCAGTTGCCTGGTTCTGGACTAAGTGAAAACAGGGTGGTTTTGCTTGACTTTCATTCAGACTTTTATTAGAACAGCTGAAGCTGTAGCACTGGACATGAACTTCCGTCTCTCGTGTCCCTGTTGTTTGGAAGCTGCTGAAGTTCTGTACAAATATTAGACCAAAAGAAGGGCTGCTCTACTGTTCTGTGTTCTTTTGTGCAGGTTACCTTTCCAAATGCACAGGCTGAAGCCTCTGATGTAGAAAAGCCAGCAGCTGTGCTTGTGGAGAGTGGCCCAGTAGCTTACAACCCTGATGAAGAGGTGGAAGAGGAAGAGGTAGAAGAAGATGAAGATCACTGCATGAGCGCCTTGCAGTTAATGGGAGGAAATGGTGAGCTGGGGTTACCATCTCTGCTGCTGTGGGCTTTGTTCTTCCAGGGGTGGGGACACACAGGGTTCCCCTGCTTGTCCCTGTCCCAGAGCTCCTGCTGCCTTTTCAGCATTGCCTGTTCCTGTGGGAAGCCTGGAATCACCCTTGTCTGAAACCTGACCTTGGAGACTCCTCCTGAGAAAACTTTGCATCTCGAGCTTTAGGCTAAGAGGGCTTCTCAAGAACAAACTGAAGTGTGAGGTGTTTTCCAGAATCAGGTTTATTTAGGTGGATCTGAGGAGTTAGGGGGTCAGTAACCCCTCCATTAGCAGTGCCTGGGGCTCCCTGAGCCTCCCCTCCCTTCTCCTTGTGCCTCCTCAGTGGAGGCTGTGGTGATGTCCAGGTTGTCCATGAGCCCTGGGGATGTGTCTGTCCAGCTCAAACATCACATTCTGTTTCTGGGGAAGGTGTTGGGAGGAAGAAGTTGTTCCCCAGCAGGGAGTGGCATTGATGGTGCATGTATGGTACACAGATGTGTGCTAATTTCTTTGGGTTACCCAGCAAAGCCACTGGTTTAATTAGATTTCTTTGTTGGCAGGAAAAGGCAGTCTCCTCTCCACTGTGGTTTTTCCTAGCTGGACACATCCATATTTATCCTTTATTAAAAACTTCCCTTTAGAAGTTAAGCTTTGAAAATACACAAAATTATTTTTAAAATGGGAGCTGCTAATTATGGGTTGTGAAGACTCAAGATGGGAATAAATTTCCTAGTGAAATGTTATTTACTGCAAAAATCTTTCCATCACTATTCATTTAGCTTTCATGGACAATATGTATACATTTCACAAAAGTGTCTGTTGCTTTTAAATTGATTTCTCTGCTGGAAAATAATTGCTGAACTGTAGGAAAAACAGTTTGTTGCCTGCATTTATTATTAGAATAATGTTCCCAAGAAAAGGCATCCATGTGGGGGAGGGTGGGTCTATGTTTATTAATAAACCCCCCACAAAAATAGAATAAAGGTCACTGAGTTTTTTTTTCTTTGTAAATGTTACTAATTTTGAACCATTCTGAGAACATTCCACTACTCCCTGTCTGGTCTGGACAACAGCTGAAAAATTAAGAGTTAAAAAATAAAAAGGAAAAGGAAAGGAGTATTCCCAGAATTCGAATGCAGGTGTACAGAGCTGCTCAGAGCAGCAAATAACTCTTTCCAGGCTGCTTTCTCTGTGGATTTTAGACCTGTCTGCCTGGAATAACAACATGAATTACAGATGGTGAACTTCACCCATTCTACACAAATCATTATAGATTACACTTAATTCTGCTTCTGAGCATTTGCTTGTCTCTTTGGGTGAGATGTTGCCCTGTATTGGATTTGGAATATGAAGTTTAACTTTCCTCAGTGCTCATATACAGTAATTATCCATAGGTTCATCTACACAACAGAAAGTACCTGTGTCATTGCATTCAGAAGCACACAGAAGAGAAATAGGTGCATTAGAAACATACAGACTTGCCTTCTGACACACAGCACAGGAGTCTTTGCACTCAGCATTGTTTAAGAAAACAAAACTGGATTAAAAAATCTAAGCAAAAATTTTAAGTCTAGAAGTAAGAAGATAAGGGAGATCTGAGTCAGATGCATTGGTTAGGATTCATTTCATGACTCTTTTGATGTTGATGGGAACTCAGAGCTATCTCTGAACCCTTGCAATTTCAGCTCATAAATCCATGAATAATATAAACAAACCAGTTTTTTCCTTGGTGCCTATATCTAGTGAAAAACGTGCCTACTTGTAAATGTAATGCTGCTGCTTATCAGCCACTGTGTGCCAAGTCACTTGTGACAATCAGGCGTGATCACCTTAGCCTCTAAATTAAACCAAGTATTTCACTTATCCATGTGCCAAGTATTCCTAAATGAGGGTCTAGGGACAAGTGAGAAGAGAGATTTACACATATATGCTTAAAAATAATTTTATTTCATTGAGGGAAGTACATGCAAGAACTTATTTAGGCCTAAGAAAATAGATGATTTTTTAAATGCTTGCCTAAGGCAAAACTTACCCTGTAGTTACACAGCAAGAAAACAACCTTAAAGAAGCAATACTTCTATTGTGTCTTCCATCTACCCAGAATATTTGCATTTTTATATGCCCTTGTCTTTGTGTGTTTCAGATTATGGCTGTGATATGGATGAAGATGATGGCTATTAGCTCCATTTACTTCCAGGGGACATGGACTATGTCTTGTTCTCAGCAAATCTTCAGTCTTCAAGCTGTATGAATAGTGAAAGAAGCTGTCTATGGTCAGCAAATGTAATCGAACAATCCTTACTTTTGTAAAGTGAATTCGAGGTTAGCATTGGGTCTGGTCAGTTTACATTGACCCATAACCCAGCAATAACCAGTTTGGATTCCTACTTGAATTTATTTTTATTTTGGTGGATCATAGTTGGAGAATTAAATTAATGAGAGTAATGTTTCCAGAGAACAAAAGAAAAGAGACAAAACAGACTGTGCATGAAGCCTGTGTGGCTGAAAGCAGCACATCTCTTATTTATGTGACTGCTTTTAGGCATACTGCTGAAAGGGAACAGGTTGAAGGACAGGGCCTGTTGATTATTTGAGTGCAGGAGCATTTGTCAGTCTCATCATGCTACAAGTGACAGAAAGAAATGTTTTCAACCTGGATTGTGAATGTGACCATGTTGCTGTATATGAGTTCCCTTACCCAACCCTGTCAAAAGTTAATGACAAGTTATATATTTGCAGAGCAGTACTGGTTTTCTGAAACAGAGTAAATACTTCTTTATATTAGTAAATTCATAGATTTCTTAAAATATCTGGCAGTAGAAGGCAATGAAGAATTGTCTTCCACTGTGAGTCTGGTGTGGTTTTTGTGGAAGGAGGGAAAACACCTGGGTTGGGTAGGAAGTGCAGGGAGCAAGGAGGCAAAGTTATTGTGCTCACGAGCTGTTGCTGGGCATCCTTAGGGAAAGCCAGGTCTTCTTTAGCCTGGTGTTTTGCTGCAGGAGAGTCACTCTGGCCATCTCTGTGGAGCTGCTCTTGCCTGACTTAGAGTGAAGGTCTGCTCCCAAGAGCTGCTGGTCTCTAAAACCAGTTGAAAGAAAGAGAAAGCTGAGCTTTTTAATAAATAAGCTAGCATCTGCTTTGACTGAATTTAATTTAATGTAATTTGCTTAGCATTCACTGGGTAAATTAAAGGTCACCATGCAGCAGCCTGACTTTCATGGCTCAAATCCCATCCTTGAACAGTCGTTGCTATGTGAATAAAGCTGGAGCTCCAGCCCTGCGTGCCCTGAAATGTCAGCAGGCAGGTCCTCTGTCACAGATAGATCAGTTCTGGCAGTGCCATGAGAGCAGGGGTCAGGAGTGGAGCCCCAGTGGGCAGATCCCACCCTGGTGCTCTGACCTGCCTTCCCCTGGCACTGCTGGGCCCGAGGCTCTCGGCTCCGTGGGAAACGCACGGCACTCTGGATCACACTCTGGATGTCTGCAGCTGATGTTTCCATCTCTCTCCCTTATCTGGTGACAATCATGAAAACTGTAGTGCTGCAGGCTTCTGTTAACACCAGGGAAAGATGGATATTTATCTTACCAGCACAGTTTCTGTTCAGCTGTGTCTCCTGGTCTGGTCTTCGTTCCTACCTTTTTTCAGGAGCGCTCGGTACTAAAGCACCATCCATCCTCCTGCTACAGAGATTGGATTGTGGCAGGAAGAGAAGCTGCTTCAGGATGCTCTGCCAGACAGGGTGATGATGGTGCTCACATCTGAGATCATCACCAAAGAGGGGAAGGGCAACAAAGCTTTCCATACTTCCATTCTTCTCTGTCCCTCTTGGTAGCTCGCATAAGATGGATCATGCAAGTCGAGCAAGAGTAAGTGCTTTTTTTAGGAGCAGACTTGACACTATTTGACTGGTAAATATGGCTTGGTGGGTTGTATCTGTGAGGAATTTTTGAGCCCTGTATAGGAGCATTTCTGTAATAACTTCTTAGAAGCAGAACTTGGTAACAAAATTGGTATGGTAAGGCTACTGGAAGGAATAGCTCTTCTGAACCAGATTCCAGTTATCTAGTTTACAGCACTTAAGTGGAAAGAAGAG
Organism: Emberiza elegans; assembly: GCA_024865655.1. Taxonomy (NCBI): domain Eukaryota; kingdom Metazoa; phylum Chordata; class Aves; order Passeriformes; family Fringillidae; genus Emberiza; species Emberiza elegans. The sequence continues at coordinate 33,763,763 of JALJVW010000139.1, forward strand.
ATTCCTTATAATTCTTAGGAGAAAAGCTGGCATTTTCACTGAAAAGCTATAGATTTTTTTTCTGACATTTTATAAATACTGCACAGAAACTGATACTGAGGAGATAAACCTTTCTACCTCTCTTTTATCTACACCATAAAATAGAAGTATGCTATAAGCAGACAGTTTTCTAAAAAGTGGTTTGTTTTATCAAAGTTTGTGCTCTCCAAGTCTTTGAGACCGTTGAGTTTGATTGTTTGGGTTTGAATTAATCTTCCATAGCACTGCTACAAATATACTCTCAGTATATTCTCAAGGCTTGGGTTTTGTTCCAAGGTACACAGTATTCTCTATGCAGGAAATAAACATGCATAAATAAACATGTGTATGACTCATGTAGGTCCAGTGCTTTTCTCAAATGCAAGATGTTGGCTCTTAAAGAAACCTCTAAGATGGGGTAGGATTGATGTTGCTGAGGGTCTTTCCTCCAGTCTCCTGCTTTGTTCTCCCAAAGGATACCAAACCTGCTGCCAGGGTGGTGATTGTGTGTGTGAGAGCTGAGAGCCCACCCAAATCACTGCAGCTAGGAAATTGGAATTTCAGTAGTACATTGTGTTGCTGAGAACATTGTTTTGTGCATGGCAAGTAGAGGGTTGCAGTTTTTGAATGCTCTCATATGATTTGATTAGGAAAGGCCATCAGGCAATCTGCTGGAAGAGCAAGGGAAAAAAAAAGACCTACAATTAATTTCATAGCATCTCAGTATTGCTGGTGAAGTTAATGGCATGGCTTCTGCACAGGATTCCTAAAGGAAGGATATTGGATAGGCAGACTTCACTCTGAGCTTCTTAAGCTATAGTGGTTATGTACATTTTTAATTTATTGGTGACTTACCGGGATTTTTGTAACGTTCATTCCTTCTTCATTTAACTAAGCTCAGGAAATGTAAACAGATTTGAACATGCTAGTTTCTGTTTTTATAGCTAGTCATTAAAATGTAAAAGGATTAACACTGCATTAACTCTGTTTACTACTGTTGGTATATCTGGACAATTTTGTTGTGTATAAGTAAGCCCAAATTCACTTGGAGTAATTTGGATCCTGCTTTTCTCAGGATTCTGATTATGATGTAAAGAGCTTATAAGGCTTCAACATTTGGTATTCTTAGATCATCTTCCTTGAAGCCACACAAGCTGTGTATCATTGGGTTTGTTGCAGAAAGCACATCTCTTGCTGCAAGTCACTTTGCTTGACAGGCAAAATTCTCCAGCTGTTGCATCCAGCTTGTCTGCCATGCAGCCTTTTAACACTCTGGTACTGTTGGAGTAGAAAGAGAAATAAGGAAAATAATGGGCTTCTTCACTGTGCTGAGTGCATTTTCAGTGTCTTAATCATCTGTGACATTTCTTTAAAATCAGTGTGTTCAGTACAGCAACTTTTAAATGGTGCCAGACAGCCTTGTCTTGAGGGTTCAACATGTTCATCAAAAGTCTTTGCCATCCTGATGACTTGTTTGTGTTCTTTGGATTGCATTGAAACCCCAGTTGCAGATGTGTACAGTTAGAGTTTGTCTAATAAATGTTCTGTTTCTTATATTTGTGTTGAATCCTTGTATTCAGTTCAGTTAGTGCCAAGAAAATGAAACCTTTTTGATGTATGCATATGTACCATCCTTCCACAACCACAAGTCATGTTAACCTTTTTTACTGTAATATATTTGCTGTAAATAAAAAATAAAACCTTTACATAGCCCATCTGTTACTATGATGATCTCTTGATGATTTCTGATTTTTCTGTCTTAGTTCTTAGAAATGTTCAGTTTTGATTGCTGCATGATTGGTTGGTCATGGCCAAAATTTGTCATTTAGAGCTTTCTTTTGTCTCTAAAGGGGAAGACACAGGAATCAGGCAAGTGTTTTTTACAAGATACTGTTCCAGTGATAGATGTAGATGCTTTCTGTAAAGTGCATAACATTAACGAGGCTTTTCCACTAAGCTGTATAATTAACTGACTGTGGGAGCAATATATGGTGTGTGTATTTAGTGGAACTGTTCCAGTGCTTGTTTCTCAAAGTTGTATCTTGATAAATAAGGTGTATGCTGAGTTAAAAATCATGTTATTTTATCAACATCTGGCTGCCACAGTTTGGAGACAAAAATCCACATCTGCCCTTTGTACAGATGGGTGTTTGCTCCTTTTAGTTTTTGCTGGAAAAAGAGGTACTACTGGATCCTCAGGAGGGTCTCCTGCTAAAGTTTTAGCCTATAAAAGGATGATTAACAGTGGATTTGATAAGGCAGTATGTGTGATTCCAGCATTTCACTGTGTTCCCATAGTGTGATCAAGGCACACTTCTGCTCTCTTTGACACTGGGATGTTTTTATCTGAATTTCTCTTCAGCTGTTCCAGCCATTTCCACTGGGAGCTGGGAACTTCTCCAGCAGTGTCCATCCCAGCTGCCCTCTCCCTGCCAACATCTGAGCTGTTAAAAAGTACTGACCACCTTGGCCTCATCTTTTCTGCTCTTCCCAAGCTGCACAGCTCTTGGCTTTGTCCTCTCATTTTTCTCTTCTGTGCCACACCAGGCTTTCATAACCAAAATCATTCTGTCCCCACAGCTGCATTCATCAAATATGCCTCCTTTAATGGTATCAGAAGTTAAATAATGCTAATAAAGCTGAAATCTTACAAGGCTTTATATTACCTTCATTTGTCACCAGTAGGTCATAGCACATTTGTTCTTATGTTCGTGTTTTGTAATACAGAAGAGGCTGTGGCAGTTTTCTGCTCCTGTCTCGTCTATAAGAAGAGTTACAGCACATTATTCAGGGTTTTTTTTTTGCCCACCCTGATACCTGGCAGTGATCTTGGTGAGTGGTGGTTGTTTAACAAAAGGGGTTAAGTACAGGAGAAAGGAGGCTCAGTGAGAATTCAGGACTTAGGGCATAACAAATTTACTTGGTGAGTTGCTTTGTTGTAATTATTTTTTTCTTACAGGACCTGTTGTGCATTCTCATGGAAATTAGGGAGGCACGTACAGTTCATAAAAATGCAAAATGAAATTCCCTTCTTGCTGTGGGACTCCAGGAGCACAGGATTTAACAACTTGTAGCCTGAACTGTACATTTTTTATTGTGTGGGAGGGCAGTAAGTCATCCAGTACTGGGCACAGGGATGGCAATCACAGTGTTATCCATTTCTATTGCCAAATTGCAGCAAGAGTGCTTTCTCACTGCTCTCAGTGCTCCTGGTAAAGTTTCTCAATTCTTTAAAAGCAGAAAAATACAGCAAATTAAAGGAATTTGAACAGAGCAATGGAAAGAAACAGCACCAGCACTCTGATTTCCAGGTAATTTTTCTTCAGTGCTCTTCTGTGGGAAAAGTAGAAGGGATTTGTACACAGAGACTGAGAGGGGCAAAAGCTGCATCTTGGCAGCAGCAGAGGTGAGGCAGTGTTGTTCCTTTTCCATGCAAGAGTTCCAGACTCTTCTGGTTCATGGTATATCCTGCGTGATATATATCATTTATAGCCTGAGCAGTCCACTGGAAGGTATTGAAAGAGGTAGGACACCAAGCCAGATGAGGAAGAAGAGATGGTGAGCTATCATTGTTTCTTAAGTGAAAAAAAAAAAAAAGAAAATTATTTAGGTGAGTTTAAGGGTTGTAGTTTGATGTTAAGGAGAAAAGCTGCATTAAACCCAGAAAGATGAGGGAATATTCTCTGTTATGGTGTGCACTGGACTGTGCAATGAGCAGTGAGCAGGAGATAGAAAGAGCTTTGCTGGTTTCCATCACTGGAGGATCTGTGCTGTTACCAAGTCTCTAGAGGTGGCAGCAGTAGTGAAGGAGGATATGAAAGTGCTCTGGGGTAAAACCAGAGTACTGTGGGTAAAACCAGTCCTGGAGTAAACCAGACACTGTGCTAAGTCTTCTTACTCTGTCGAGCCATGCCTAATTAAACAGCAAAGAGGAGTTATCTGTTCTGCTGCTTTTAATGTAAATGGGGATGGCTGAGGTTGTCAGAACATTCTAGGTGGTCACAGCCTTACTCTGAGGAGGATGTGCTGTAATTGAATAACAGCTCTTCAGCACAGCATCGTGTCTGCGAAACAGATTCATCCTTGTTTTGGCTGTGATTCCTGCCCATGCTCTGGGAGCTCAGCAGAGGAGAGTCCAACACACACTCACAGCACCATTCAGGTAAGATTCATGGCTTGGCATGGCATAAAATACAGCTAAAGCAAATGTTTTCAAAACTCTACTCACTGCTTTCAAGCAAACTCTTAGGCAAGGCCACTGAGAAATTGTTAGTTACTGCTGCATGGTGCATTAAATCAGGAGGACCTGCATAAGCTTTGAGGTCTCCAACAGCAAATCAGCACAATGTGAATCATTGTGTTTTCTTTCTGGGCCACCAGACACCACGAGGAAGAGTCTGAGTGTATTTTCTGCCTGTGGTAAGATGAATGATCTTTCATCTTGTTCATCTTCCCAGTATAATTTATGTTGGTTCAGAGTTGCTGGCTGCACTGCATGAATAAGATGCCATCTGAAGCACTTTTGGCCAGGGCTCTTGGCACTTGTGCAAGTGTGGACTTTGTGATCTCCCTGGGCCTCTTGGTGGGCAGAAGGTCTCTGTCAGCAGGGGTAGTGCCAGCCCTGTAAAGCTGCCCCAGGTATTGTCACTACATGTGGATGTGGCACAGAGTGAAGGGGGCTGCACCAAAGGTGGGATGTGACAGCACCTCAGTTAGCAGGTTACAAATTTTGTGTGAGTGGGGAGAACCATTGCACTAATCACTGTGCAGGGAGGTAGTTATGGGGTCCCAAGGGCTGCATTCAGCCCACTGATCAGCCCATCTGTTAATCTACCACAGCAGGTATGAAGCTCAGAAGGAGATAAGCAATTAAGGCCATCTGTGACACCTCAAGTGAAGATCAGCAGCAGGCAGGATGAAGACACAGCCATTACAGGGTGTAGCAGAGCTTTGGAAGGCAGGCTGTATCTCTGCCAGTGAATTTCAAGCCTACTTTCACAGTCAGGCTTAGCTGTCATTAAATTCTTGGCTATATCTTAGGTTGATAGGACAATAGGGTAGCTTGCTATCCAAGAAGTGTTTGGGAGGTTTGGGGTGGGATGTATGTGTTTTTTTAAGTTGCTCCCTCTATTGCCATATTTTGCAAGGACTGTGCTGAGGATTGCAGCTTTCCTTCTGAGCAGCATCCTTGGTGCTCAGCAGGAGTAAGCAATCACTGCTGAGGAGCAGAGATGTTAAAGGAGACAAAAAGCAGGGGAAAGCAGCACAAACAGAGAATGATGGTGAGACCTGAAGAGTGAAAGTATCAGTTGGTCCAGGTATCAGAGCCAGGGATGTCCCACATCAGAGGTGAAGAAGCAAGCAGCAAGTGGAGGAGACCTGGTCTGGTAAGCTGTGACCTGAAACTCCTCCTCATTTCAGCTCTGAGATGGGCTCTCTGTTCCCTAATACTGCTGAGGGGGTGGTGGAACCATCTCCGATGGCTCCCCATGACTTCCCTTACTCCTTGCCATGAATTGCTCACAGGGGCACAAACCCAGTTTGTTCTCCTAGTGCTGGTATCACAGCCAGATCCTGGAAAGAGCAGTGCTGTCCCTTGGGTTTGGCCCAGCCTCTGCTCTGAGTCTGGCTGATCACTGTCCTTGATGATCTCACCAAGATTTCTCATCCCTTGTTCAATTTCTGAGTGACTCAGGGAAGTGAATGTGAGGGCTGAGGGAATCTAGAACCACCAAGGGATTTTGGCAAGGGCATGCAGACCCTGAGGAGAAATGTCTGCCCTTCTCTGTAATGTACCAGTCACTGGTATTTTTGGAAGGATGCTGAGAAATAGTTCCTGGAAATGTTGCTTTCAGTTGCTGTGTGTTAGGCAGATATCCTGAGGATAGGAATTGCATTATTTGTACAAGGAATATTCAAGGGGCTGAAGTGTTCTGTCACTTTAATTAGCCATGGGAGTGAACATCATCAGCTTTCTGTGGAAGAACAGCAGATTGTTGCCATTGTCTTTCTAAATACCTGTCCTGTTTTCCCCTTTGTATATTTCATTATAAAATAAAATATTAAAGCTTTAAAAACTCTTCATTAGCTAGCAGATGGTTTTGCAAGTCGCTTTAATGAGATGAAGAAAACTTTAATGGCAAACATTTAAAGTTGTGTTTAGACAGACTATTGCCATTGGAAAAATCTAGTGAATGTTTTCTCCATGTTTTTGACAGAACTTGGCACCAGATTATGTTCTAGGAAAGAGAAGGGGATGATTTACACCAACCAGTTCCCTCCCAAATGTGGTTCTACATCAGTGTAGCATTGCTGAGTCCCACAGTCACGTGCTGATTTACAGGGGTGCAAGGGGGGAGGAAAATATCATTAACTTGATGGAGTTCAGGAGAAATAGTACATTTCTTGTGTATTCACCTCATTCCCTTGCTGCAGTCAAGTCATTTTTTGGGAAGCTTAGAGGCAGCCCCCTGACAGGCAGTGCAGCAGTGTGCCAGCTCCCTCTGGACATCTCTGGCTGTCAGCACCAGCAGCAGGTGGGGATGAGATAAATGAGGCTGGAGAGCACTGAGACCCTGTCCATGAAAACCTGGCCTTCTTATCCCACTCTGGCTAAATTTCCTGAGGCATTAGATGCTTGTGCTGAAAGCAGGTAGGAACTTGGTTGACAAAAAAACCTTTCCAAGCCTTGATGGTTCTTCATTCTGTATTTCTCTCTTGAGCAACCAGGGTCACGTTCTTAGGAGGTGTGAGCTGCCTTACAGGAGTATGTTCACATCCACAACACCCAGTCCATGACAAGAGGGGTTTCTATCCCTTTAAACACGTGAGTTCTTGTTTGTGGTGTTGTGAGCAGCTGCTGACTCTCAGACCTGCTTCCTCCCAGGGCTGGTTTTGGCCGTGCAGGGTCTCAGCCTCATGGGAGCAGGGAGAGGGGAGTGTGTGCTGATTCATTTGCACAGCCAGAGGATCCACTGTCCATGCACATACTGAGAGGTGAATCATGCTTCACAAAAGCAATAAAAAATGCCTCCTAAATGAGTAATTGCCTGGCTACCTCCTTAGGCTGTCCAACCCTTTGTTCCTCCCCTGCACTGCTGACCGTGTCACACCTGGCCAAGCTTCAGTGTCAGCTTTTTGCACTGCTGGGGACCTTTGTCCTTCAGGTTTTTCTAGATCTGGCTGATCCGATCTCAAAAGCTTTATTTTCAGATTTGGAAGAGCCTCACAGCTAAGCACAGGTCCTCAAGGAAATCCTTCCCCTTTCTCTCTAGATAGAGTGTGTAGGATCAGCTACACACCAGCAAGAAATAACATCTCCAATGTGTGTAGGAGCTCTAGTGATAGACTTGCTAGAAATGCCCTGACCAAAGCATAGAAGAGAAAACAGGACAGTTTGCTGGGATATTAACACTCAGCAGAGAATTTCTCTACTTATGAGCCCTGAGGAAAATAACAGTTGGTCTGAAAAGCCCCTGTGAGCTTCAAAGACTTGTCATGAAGTTTCCTTCCTCAAAAAGCAGCGTTTCCCTGCCAGCTGCTCAGGAGGAGCTTGGGGATTGGAGATCAGGGTGAGCTGCCCTTCAGGATCCCAGTAGTGAAGGGATGTATCAAGGGAAGCACCAGCTCTTCATCTTCTCCCCTGCTTGTGATATTAATACCACATAGGAAAAATCCTCTGTCATTTTGTCACCATTCCTGCAGTCATCCCCATTAGCTCCTGAGCAGCTCTTTGGTAACACAGACCCCTGTTGTGTTTTGCTGCTTTCTCTGTCCAACAGGGGGTATTTCTGTGGAGCCCTGCCCTGAAAGAAGGGTCACTTGCCAAGAGAAACACAATCCCTCCCTTTGCCAGGGACAGACAAGAAGCATCTCTGCCCCCTGCAGCGGATGCCCTACACGATGAGGGCTTCTCTCAGCCCTGGCATACAGCCTTCAAGTGGCCACGGGGCTGATGAGCAGCAAATTGCCACCCACAGCTCTGTGATTCCTGCAGAATTCCAGTCAACCCACTCCTGACAGCTCAGCCAGGCTTGGCTCTGCAGAGGTTGCAGTTTCCAGCTCCCAGAGTGCAGTGCTGGCTTGTGTGGTGGCCAAGGGGACAAAGGGGCAGGAAGGAGCCCTGCATTCAGGTGGGTGAACAAACACCTTTGCATTGGGAAGGTTTCCATGCCAGGATGTTCTTGGGAAGAAGCAGACCTGGGCCTCCATGGTCACACAAAAACATACAGGGACTCACGTTCTTGCCCTGTTTTGACTGTGCACCATTGATGTGGCCTTTCTATCTCACAGGCTTCCAAATTCACCATTCTGTGCTCTCAGGTGTGGCAGTGCCAGCCACACCCACAGATATACATATGGCAGTCTACTCTCTAGGAACATTTTCCTTCATTTAAAGCCATTGTCTTAGCTCGGTGACTCCCTGGGCTGCCTGTTGCTCTCCACTGAATGTAAAGGAAGTGCTGGTGAGTTGTTGGGACAGAGTGTCAATCTTGTTGGCAGCAGGAATGAGGTGAGGAAATCCCATTCCCACCTGCCTCACCTTTCCTTTCTAGTCCTGATTGTTCTGAGGAAAGGAGAGGCTGGAGTAACTCCCATCTGCAATTAACCAGCCACAAAACAAAACAAAAGAGCTTTTAATGTATAGCCAGGCTGACTAGTCATTGTAAAATGTTGCACCATAAATATCTCAGATTAATAATTTGTTTATTTTCCCCTCCACAATAGGCAGGGGGAGCATTTGTGAGGCTGCTAAGCAATGCTCTTTGCAGCTAAATTTGGCATTTAGAACATGCTCATGAGACAGACATCACAAAAACTTTGTGAGGAATGAAGACAATGTGAAATGTCTGAAGCACATGCAGAATAAATTGCAGCTGGCCCGTTTGCCCTGCACATTTATTGATGCTGCTGCTGGCTCCTTCCTCTGGCAGTTCCCACACTGAAGCTTTATTTCTCAAGTTGTGTCACATCCTGGTGCCTGTGCTTGTTTAATGTGGGCTCCATCAGTGAAATCTCAAGTTTGTGTGTGCCAAGTTAAGCCACATCCTGAATGCTGTGGGTCTCCTCCTGTCCCTTGGCTCACTGCTGTGGTGCCTGGGTCCATGTGCTGCAGCTTGGACTCATCAGGAGCCCTCCAGGCACATTCCCAGGATGCTCTGATCCCTACAGAAGCAACTGCTCCATCTGCCTCTGGAACTTTTTTGAAATGATGCTTCACCTGGAAGATCTCATTGTTTTCAGGCACAGCAGAGTGATGGGGAAGGGAGAGGGGACTCGGTGCCCTTCCCTGGGCCAGGGGGTCACTGAGGGGCAGGGCAGGTGCCTGAGGCTCCAGGAAACACTTGATCCCACAGAGAGCAAGCTGTCCTCATTTCAGTGGAGTAAAACAGGATATCTCCTGGCAGCAGGAAGGGACTGAGTTTCTGAGTAAAAGACAAAGTTTTCAGGTCCCCTGGAAGTCTTCAAAGCTGTGATTTGGGCACATGTGGAGGACTCTCCTTTCCACAGTGAGGTGTGTCATGGGGTCAGCTGGCAGGGGTGGCCTAAGGCACAGGGTAACTCCCAGGAATGAAGGAGATGATTCCCATGGCAAGCTAGGGATGCTGGATGCCAATATTTTTTTAACTTAATTGCTTCCTGGATTTTACAATCAGATTTGTGATAGTGCTGCTTGAGTAAATGAGTCTGTTACTGGCACTTTGCTTCACCTGGCTTGTGTGAGCCAAGCATGGATGAAGGCACCCGTGTAACCCTGTAGCTGATCTCCCCCTGGAGCTGGGCAAACCTGTGGGCAGGGCTCCAGGGCAGGAATCCCAGTGCAACACCTTCCCAGGGTAATGGGGATTCCTGTGGGTTGTGGCAGAGCTCTGACTGCAGGTTTGTGAGAGGACATCAGCAAAGTCAAGGAAAACAAAGTAAGTTCATTTCCTCCCAAAACAGCTCTCTGGAAGAGCTGTGCCTGTGATGGTGAGGATGAGTTCCCTGCCGCGTTTGTGACTGTGGAGAGCAGAGGAAGGTGTGAGCTGCCCTGGTAAGTGGCAGGCAGGTGCAGGAGCCCTGGCTCTCGATGGATGGGCAGCATCCAAGTTAACCAAAGGTGTGAAAATCTGTGGGAGACTCATCCCAGACCTTTGTATCACATGGAAGTTCTCATCATCTTGTGCTTTCTTTTTACATGGCTGTTGGGATTTGAGACTTTTCCCTGCTGCTTAGGACTGCTCAGTTATATGGGGAAAACCGGACTCAGCTCTCTCAGGAAGGACAATTGGTCCCATCCAAGTTCTACAGAATGTTAATATTTCTTTTATAATTCATGTGTGTATTTGTTTATAAAGTGAACACATTAGAGACTTGTCAAGGCTGTCATCTGGGTCTCCCTTGACACATAACCCCAAACTCTGCCCCTGCAGCCAATGACTCTCATTCCAATATCCCCTATCCTCCTTCCTCTCCTTCCACATGGAGAACATTTTCTCCTTTGCTTCCCTCTGGGTATTTCAATTGCAGCATGCAGCATGCCTGGATTGACCCTGGGGCTCCTCACTGGTGCTGCAGAGCTGGAGCCTGGATGTGCTGCTGTGGGAGAGGAGTTTTCCCAGTTTTCCAGCTCCTGTCCCAGGAGAGCTGGGCTGGGGAGGCTGCCAGGGAGAGATGCAGAAGTCCCAGGATGTTTCCTGCTGCTGGAGTGTTCTCTTTTGTGCAGAAAGACAGCTGCTGTGTTTGCTGCCCCCAGCTAAAGCTGTTTCGATAGATACAGACTGCATTTCTAAATGGGCAGTTTTTATCCACTTTTTAACACTAAACTCAGGCCCAGGGCGAAACTGCTGTAGAATTCCCATGGGATTTAGTGCAGAGTCAGAATGGGAGAGTCTTAAAGCTCCTTACAGTGTTTTCTAGAGCAGCACTGGAAGGGGATGGCATGTCAGCCCTAAACTGAGATTTCCTGTAATTTGTCGGTTTTCACAATTATACAATTATTAAAACGAGAATTTTCTCCATATTTTTCATTTGCATTTGCTGGATGCCATGAATCAGAAAGTGGCTGGAACAGTTATCTTGCTCCAATGTAATTTGATTCTCTTCCCCCAACCCCCTTAGTATTGGATGAGAAACCTTTGTATTTTCATGCTTTAATACAATCTGGCACATAATTACAAATGACTCATAGATAATCTTGGTCATGGAGCTCTCTGAAATTAGATGATAATTTAGACTGGAATTTCTGTAGAAAGAATGAAGGAAAAGACAATTATAATTATTCTAATCAAGATATCTTTTTCTTTGCCTGGGGTATTGCTCTGTGAACTGCCAGAAGCCTGAAAGTATTTAGACCATTTCTGCCGCTTGCTGTTTCCCAGGCAAACACTGCTGAGCACCACGGAGCTGCCTCGCTGTGAAATTCCCAAAAATGCTCCTGACAGAGAGGAGAAGATGAGATGTGTCAGGGGCAGGACCACAGAGCTGAGAGCTGCTGGGGTTTGAGCAGGGCAGCCACTAAAACGTTCTGGGTGAGGAGCTCTGTGCAAACCCTGGGGCGTCCTGCTGGGAGGGACCACATCCTGAGTGGCAGCAAGAGGGCATTTGGTGACATCTAACTCTGATTCCCACAGCAGCTGGCAGAAAGGAGGGCTGGGTGTTCCTGGTTGCATCCCCGGATCTTGTGCATCTTCCCTTCCTCAGCTTTGGTGTTGGTTCAGGAGCTCCCAGTCACCTGCTGGGCTGTGGGCACAGTTCAACAAGGCCAAGTGCAAGGTCCTGCATGTGGGTCAGGAAAATCCCAGGGGCAAATTCAGTCTGGGCAGAGAATGGACAGAGAGCAGCCCTGAGGAGAAGGATTTGGGGTCTTGGCTGACAAGAAGCTCACTGTGACCCAGCAATGTGTGCTCCCAGCCCAGAAGGACAAACGTGAACTGGGCTGGATCCAGAGCAGCGTGGGCAGCAGGGTGAGGAGGGGTGTGTGACGGTGTTCACAGGGGTCCGAGGATGAGGGAAGAGACGAGGATCTGACTCCATGCTTCAGAAGGCTTGATTTATTATTTTATGATATATATTACATTAAAACTATACTAAAAGAATAGAAGAAAGGATTTCATCAGGAGATGAAAGCTAATAATAGAAAAAGAAGGAATGATAACAAAGGCTTGTGTGTCAGACAGAGAGTCCGAGCCAGCTGGGCTGTGATTGGCCATTAATTAGAAACAACTGCATGAGACCAATCACAGATGCACCTGTTGCATTCCACAGCAGCAGATAATCATTGTTTACATTTTGTTCCTGAGGCCTCTCAGCTTCTCAAGAGAAAAAATCCTAAGGAAAGGATTTTTCATAAAAGATATCATGACGGGGGGGTTCTGCCCCTCTGCTCTGCTCTGGTGAGGCCCCACCTGCAGCACAGGGCCCAGCTCTGGAGTGCCCTGTCCTGGGTTGACTATATGATGCTTTTATTCCCAATTGCCTTGTCCTGTTTATGCTGAATGATAAGTTTTGCACCTTTAAGATTTGTTCCAGAGAGTGAAGGGGGGAGAGAAGAAGCTGCTGTTTGTTTTCAGACACTGCTCTCACTCCTCCACATTCCTGCTCCTGACTGTGTTGTCTGTGGATGGACAGACAGCAGGACAGAGCTCTCCTTTGTTTTAGTTAGTTTAGCTAGCTGAGGCAAAGAAGTTCCCTGGACTGTGGGTTTTTCCCCTTTTCTTTGGGTTCAAACCTGTTCTGGACTGAACACCCAGCAGAGCACCAGCAGCTCCCCCTGAGGCCCACCAGGCCGGGCCTGGCCTGCGCCATTTCCATCATCAAGAGACTGAGTGAGCTGAGCTGCAACCCAGGGAGGGGACTTTCTCAGTTTGTCATCCCTTTTGGAGCAGCAAGGGGTTCTATTGTTTAATATTGTTTAGGTTTTATTGTTTAATAAACAGTTTTTTTCCACTTTTCTCCAAGGAGGTATTTTCTCCTGGACTGGTTTGGGCAAGGGGTCCATTGAATCTGTTTTCCTAGAGGAGCCCCATTGGGGGGTTCTCTCCAAAATTTGCCCTGAACCAGGACAGTGCCCCAACACAAGAGGGATATGGAGCTGTTGGAGCAAGTCCAGAGGAGGGCACAAAGATGCTCAGAGGGCTGAGGCACCTCTGCTGATGGAGACAGGCTGGGAGAGCTGGGGCTGTTCAGCCTGCAGAAGAGAAGGCACTGAGCTGAGCTTACAGCACCCTAAAGGGGCTACAAGAGAACTGGGGAGAGACCTTTTGTAAGGGCATCTTGATAGGACGAGAGGGAATGGATTTAAACTAAAAGAGGACAGATTTAGACCAGATATTGGGAAGCAATTCCTTGCTGTGAGGGTGGTGAGGCCCTGGCACAGGATGCCCACAGAAGCTGTGGATGCCCTGTCCCTGCAAGTGTTCTCAGCCAGGCTGGATGGGGCTTGGAGCAACCTGGACAAGTGGAATGTGTCCTGTCCATGGCAGGGGGTTTGGAACTAAATGATCTTTATTGTCCCAGTCCAAACCATGCTGTGGCTCTGTGACAGGACCACCTTGCACAACAGAAATCCTGTCCTTATCTTCACTCCAGTGCCTGGGACCCTTTTGCAGAAGGGATGTCTGGCCCATGGCATGCTGAGCAAGGGAGTGTTGCAGACATCTTTTACAAAAAATTCTTTCCTTAGGATTTTTCCTCCTGAGAAGCTGAGAGGCCTTGGGAACAAAATGTTGATTATCTGCTGCTGTGGGATGCAACAGGTGGATTGGCCCATGTTGGTTGTTTCTAATTAATGGCCAATCACAGTGAGCTGGCTCAGACTGAGAGTCCAAGACACAAGCCTTTGTTATCATTCCTTCTTTTTCTATTCTTAGCTAGCCTTCTGATGAAATCCTTTCTTCTATTCTCTTGGTATAGTTTTAATATAATATATATCATAAAATAATAAATCAAGCCTTCTGAAGCATGGAGTCAGATCCGTGTCCCTTCCCTCAACCTGAGACCCCTGTGAACACGGTCACAAGGGAGAGTCACCATGAAGTGCAGCCCCAAAGGGGAAGGAGTTGGTTGTGTGAGACTGACCCTGGACTAACAGATCTCACGTCCTGGTCACTCCTGAGATGTGGCTGTTAATGAGAGCAGACTGGTAGGAAAATAGAGCATTTATCTTAGAGACTCAGAAGAGTGTGTCTTGTCTTACCCAGCAAAGGCAAAGAGGGGATCTGAGTTCAGTCTAAAAATACTTCAAAGGGGCAGGCACCAGGGAAAATAGAAAGCAAAAAAACCCCAAGGTTGCATAAGAATAAATAAGAATAAATTAACCATGAAGTAATCTAGGCTGAAAACAGGAAGGTTTGTTGGTATTCTGGGGAGTTTCTCCTGGTTTTATGTTCTGTTTATTCAGGAGAGGGAGATAAAGGCTGCTCTCTCTGAATCCCAGGGGATGAGTCTGGAATGTAATGACCAACATGTTCATGCCAACATCTCTGACTGTCCTGCTGCTGATTGCTTGTGGCAGCAACATAAAATGAAAGTGCTTATGAACGATCCTGAGCCCTGCCCTGCACCCCTGATAGGCATCACCATCCCTCCATCCCACCTCCAGGGCTGCCTGAGGCTGGCTCCTGGAAGTGTCTTCAATAGCATCAAGCACTGGTGATGCAAAACCTCTCCTGCTTAGAAGCCAAGAGATGTTGGGCCAACAGCAAAACCAATTAAAGTGGCTGCAGCAATGTCATGGGAAGAGGGATGTGATTGCAGTGATTTTCATGATCACTCTTGGCATTAATTAGATCAAATACTGGTTTGCTCTGTGGTGGGCACAGGTTTCTCAGCCAGCTGTTCTCCTGTGGAGCAGCATCCAGTCCCCACAAGGCCCATCCACCAGGGGAGTGGGACCCCAGGTGGCTCCAGCCCCTGGGAGATGGAGGTTTCTGGCCTGCAGATCCCCTGCAGCACCCAATCCATGGGTTGTACATGGATTTTTGCCTTGATTGTAGATGGAGTTTTGCCTTGATTGTGGCCCCAGTGGAGGGGCAGGGCTGGTGGGGTGACCTGTGAAAGCAATGAGCACGACTCCCACCCCCTCACACTGCGGGTGCCAAGTGCTGCTTGCACACATGAAACTGTGTGTTAACAGCTGAAATCTCACCTCCTTTTTTTCCCCCTGCACCTTTATAGCTCTTGGCTTTTTCCCTGCCAGCTCTTTTCCCACCTACCACTTGCTAGCACACATCATATTGCAGCCTCACACCAATCACTTGGTGAAGGAACCCACTGATGGGGCCTGGGCAAAAGCCTCCCTAAAAAGAACTTGACCTATTTTGCATTTATTTCCTTTTCAAGCAAAAACTTTGCCTTGCTTCCTCAGTTCTGATGGCATTTCCAGGTGTGTGCCAGGGTGCCATGGCAGCAGAGCTGGCAAACAAAGGCAAGGTGAGATGCTGTGGATGGGCAGGAATAAAACTCAGCAATAGCTGATGTGCTGTGGAAGCCACTCTGAGGCCAGGAAGGTGATAACACTCAGTTAATTCTGTTTGCCAAGCCACCATCTGATTTTGCAGCTGTGTCCCCAGCTTTGGTTCAAACCCTGCCAGCAGTGATATCCCAGCCAGAACTCTCCCTCCCTGGGCTGCCACAGGCTCTGCAAGGGATGAGGGCAAAGGGGCTCTGCTGGAATGAATGAAACAGGAGTTTCCCAACTTGCAGTAAGATCTTCCATCCTAAATGAGGTTATCTTCCTTTTGTAGGAGCTCAGGTTCTTGGGGATAAGCCCTGCCACCTGCAGTCTTGATGCACTGGGGTAACATCTTCCTACTGTGCCAGCTCAGTTTGAGCCTGCAAAACAGTTAAGCCTGAATGTTTACTCCTGCTGTAGGATTATGCAGGCAGCACTGTTATTCTGATGGAGCTCATCCCTTTACCCCCAGGAAAGCAGCCAGAGGAGGCTCAGATGGCTGGGGGAAGCATTTTATATTTTGCTGTGATGCTGTGCTGCCAGCAAGTGGGACAGGACTGGCCTGGGGCTGGGCCAGCACAGAGGCTCGAAGAAACAAAACAGTGGCAGATTCCATGTTTTCCCCTGTATTTCTGAACTGCACACTCAGGGAAGGCTGTGAAGCTGGGGGGCTATCAGCTCTGCCATGAGGATGAGGTGTGGATGAGCTGGGATCCCTCAGGACACTGCTCTGCTGCAGCACCATTCCTGTGAGGAAAGGCTGAGAGAGTTGGGACTGTTCAGCCTGGAGGAGAGAAAGCTTTGGAGGGACCTTACAGCACCTTCCAGTGCCTAAATAAGGGGAGCTGCAGAGGGACTTTTTACAAGGGCATGGAGTGACAGAACAAGGGGGAATGGCTTCAGTCTGAGAGAGGATAAGTTTAGATTGGATAGCAGGAAGAAATTCTTTACTGTGAGGGTGGTGAGATTGTGGAACAGGTTGCCCAGAAGAGCTGTGGATGCTGCATCCCTGGCAGTGTTCAAGGCCAGGCTGGAAGTGACCCTGAGCAACCTGCTCTGGTGGAAGATGTCCCTGCACACAGCAGGGGGATTGGCACTAGAAGAATCCTTAAATTCCCTTCCAACACAAACCAATCTGTGATTCTCTGGTTCTATGATGCACTGGTTTTTACGTGCCTGCAAACCCTCATTAACTCAGCAACAGCACGAGCAAACTGGAAAGCAGCTTGCAAGAGCAGGGCCTGCTCTGCCAGGGGTTTCTCAGGGCTGTCCTGCTTCCTGAAGCCTGTCAGAGCCAGCTTTAAGATCCTGTAGAAGTAGCAGGAGACTAAAGTCTCTGATAGAAGCAAAAATAGCAAGATCAGAGAAAAATGCAATTGGATTTGGAGCAGCTGCTGGGAAACAGATTCTTTGCAATAAACTGAAATGCTCTTAGCACTTGATGTTTGTGCACTACAGAGAAAACATCCCTGCTACAGAAGGTTTATTTTAACTACAGAGGACACAACCTGTCAAACGAATGCACAGCTCCTGATTTGATCTGGTTCATTTTCATGTGTGTGTTTTTTCTGCTCCTTGGCAGCTCTAGTGGGGCTTGTTGAGGCTGATTTACTTGTGCTTTTGGAAGGTGGGCTTTATGGGAAGCCACAGCTTCTGATCCCCATGTGGAGGTGCATTATCAGACAGGATGGAAGAATAAGCAGGGCAATGATGGATGCTCAGATTTGCCAGCTGAGCTAAAACACTGAAGGGGAAAGAAAAAAAAAGCTGTTCTAAACATTTCGTTTGATCTCGGTCCAGATATCTGATTTCACTTCAGAGAAACTGTGTATTTTTTAATATTTACTACACATACACACACCTGAAATGTAAGTTACATTTAATGCACACTTGCTCTAGTATTTATAGTAAGGGATCATGTAAACTTTTAAAACACTGCCTCACAAAGAAAAGTTAATTTTAAAAAAATTGCTAATACTGTAGTCAAACTCCCCTTTGTCAGCCAACCCTTCCAGCTCCCTTTTGCTTTGGCCAGCCTGACATGCATCTGTGAACTCTTTGGGTCTGTCTGAATCTGCATTTTCAATTGCATAAGCTCTGAACAAAGCATTTCCTTCCTGCACTGAGAAAGCTGCTCTGCATCCTCTGCCCCCAACACCACCAGATGCCCCTGCTCCTCTCCTGCCTTTTGTTCTTGTCTGGGAAGTTTTTGCTGCTCCTTTGGTGCAGCAGCAATATCACAGTGTAAAATAAGAAATCACTGTTCTGTATCAAAGCATTCGTGGGTTTGGGGTGCGGCTGGGGCCTTACAGTGCTCCCTGCTCCTGGCTGAGCTCACATCTCTGCAGGGATAACTTCTGCCTGTCCTCCTGATTCAGAAATCTCCTGATTTCTGAAGGAGAAAATTAATAGGCAGGGAGCCAACAGCTTTATAGAGGTGGGACTTTGTGACAGAAAGGGACTTTGGCAGTGCTGTGAAAGAAGAATTATTTCTATACAATTTAACATGAATCAATGTCTTTTGAAGATGAAAAAAAAATCCACCACAACAAAACACCACCACCTGAGGACCAAAAAAAGAAAATGTGTTAGAAAATGTGTTTGCTTTTAGCATGGTAGTGGTACTGCTGTTCAGCAGTAGATACTGGAGACTGATTTTGCTGCCCAGGCTGGAAGTGACCCACATCTTCTCTGGTGGAGGGATCTGGGCAGAAGCAGAGGGGTTCTGTAGGCATGGCTTAGCTGGGCGTAAGGCCCCAGACTTGGCCCCAGACTGGCTGCCCTGTGCTTTCATAGTCTGGTTTGAGATGCTTTCTAGAGGTGTGGAAAAGGGGGGTGGACAGATGATCATCTCTTTCCTCTTTGTCTGAAGGCAGCACCACCTCTTCTTCAGGAAACCACCTCCACCTGGAACTCTTCCCTCTGTGGAAATGCAGGGGGATGTGCATGTGCTCAGCCCACCACACACAGATTTGGGAGTGAACTTGAGCAGCCTGGCAGCAGGGAATACATTTTGCCACTCCGTGGACCCAGCTCCATATTGTGCAGAAGACAAATCCACCTGGTGAGCATCTTGCTCAGCCCTTCTGTTACCCTCAAATTCCTGTGATTAATCAGCTTTTCCTATGAAAATCCTGCCCAGAACATGGAATGAGGAAGTGATTGCTCATAGATATGTATCTAAATTGCTGAACTGATACCAGCCCAGTAACAAAAGTGATTTTGACTAATGCTCCTACCGCAGGCAGAAGCTCCAGCGCTTGGAGGAGCAGAATAGCTCAGCAGGCAGGTACCTGACTGCAACATTAATGATTGATTCTCAGGTCTATATTTATTTTAAGGTGTCACCTTCATTTTGCTTTCCCTGTACCTACCAGCTCGGGGATAACTGGGTGCAGAGGAGGTGACCCTCACTCAGGGAAAAAAATCATAACAGCCTCTTGCAGCATCATCCACGGACCTTGGAAAGAACCATGGGGGCGCCTGGTCCTCAGGCCCCAGGAGCAGATGCTGAGGGATGAATTTCAGGGAGAAGAGATCATGGCTGGGCAGATGCAGTATGTTCACAGGCAGAGAAAGATTTTATTTTAAATTTGATTTATGATAAGTGGAGAAAGGGCGGGACTTCCCAAAGCAGCTAAGGGAATTAGGTGCCTGATTCCCATTGATTTCCCTCTGACAGAGATTAATGCACTGTTTTCCACTTTGCCATGTACCCAGATGTGTTGGCAGGGCAGGATAATATATCAATCAGTGAGTCATCTGTCTGCTTGCTAACTCCCATGAACGGCAGGAGGATATTTTACATTAGGCTCTGCATCGGGCTTTTGTCTGCTAATCATATTTTGGGTCCTGTTGTGTTGGTAATTTTTCCTTTTGGTGACTGCAAGGTGTGTTTGCAGGGGTTCCTGGGGCACTGCACCAGCAGTGGGCAAGGCTGATCCCTGGAGTGGCTTTTTTCATGGGGTGAGGCAGCAGCAGGTTTCAGAGAAAGGAACATCTCGGGTTCATTTTCATTTCCCCAAACTCACAGGAATCGCAGGAAGAATAATTGGACTAAACGATATTTTCCAACCACCTTAGGCACTTTGCTGAGGCTGCATTTGCATGACAGAGCTTTTCATTTTCCACCTTCTGATACTCAGCAGGAGAGGGACATTATTGTCACTAGAATATTCCCAATTCAGTGAAATTTGAGTGGGCTAATTAAATAATGTAAAAACCTTGCCAAAGCCCAACACTTTTGTGTGAAAGGAACCGGCATGGCGTCCCCTCTCTTTATTTAAATGGGAGGAGAGGAAATATGTGAGTCTAATGAACTCTGTAAGTTCCTGTAGCTTTTTCTGAGCAAAGCAACCTTTAGCACTATTTGCATTATTAATATCCCAGATGGGCAAACTGGCTGATACTTGACACCAAATAAAAATCACATGGAAAAACTTTATTAACTTCTTCCTGTTGTCTTTGTGACATTTCTCCTCAATCTCAGGGAGTGAACACTGCTCCTCAAAAACATGCTGGAAATGGTGAGCACTTTCTGTCTGTATTTCATATTCTGTTTGTTTAAGGACTGGAACTTTTGGCCTTGGCAGTAAATACCCAGCTCCTATTCACGACAGTTGACTTTGGATGAGGCCCTCGTTGCTCCAGGTCCTTCTAGAGAGGGATGTGAACTTCCATCTTGGCAGATGGAGGCAACCAAGCCTATGTTCTCACCAGAGCAGTTTTTTGCTTTTTAGGGAAATCCAAAATTACTTTCACGCTCCTCAGTGTCTCTGCTAGCTCTGCAAACCCTTTCTGCTCACCAGGTGCCTTTGTGGGACCAATGGTTTCTGCAGGGGGGAGCTCAGCTGGCCAGGTCTAGATGGGGCAGAAACAGGGACATGTCAGGGTCAGATCACAGTGCCCTGCTCTGCCCTGACAATGACTGAGCACTGAATCTCTGACCTGGTCCAGGTTAAAGATATCCTTTTTGGATACATTTTCTTTTAACCCTAAATTAAAACCAGATCAAACCCGGGGTAATTTCAGTGCCCTGTTTGCAGCTGGAGCTGTGGGGTCCGATGGGAAGGAGGAACATTGCAAACTGGATTTCAAAATTGGGGGCTAAATCTTCACTCAATCCTCACTTCTGCAATTTTCCTCATCCCTCCTTCATTGTCTGGGCTGGAAACTGTGAACCCAGGGGACTGGATGAGGTATCACAGGAGGGGCCTGTGGACTTGTGTGCAGCATTTAGAAACCCAGCTCTGTCCAGGCAGGAGCTATAAGAGAAACCTCAAGCATGGATTTACAAATAGTTAATGGGGATCCCAAGATTTCCCAGAGGATAAATGTGGGATCATCCCACCCCCTGGTGTATTAGGTAACCCTATGGAGAAATTGTGTCTCTGCCTGTCCAGAGCTCTGGATTAGGAGCCTGGCAAGTTAGATTTGCACTAAGAAGATGTCTCATGGTTTGGTGGTTTGTTTTTTTTTTTTTTCTGTACAACATGTGAGATGGGGTGAGAAGAAATGCTTGAATTGTTCAGTGCCCAGATTGCTGTTACAAGTGAGTGCCTGAGGCTGAATGTTTCTGAGTGATTTCACTGTCCAGTCAGGACTGTTGATTCTGCTCCATCAGGTGCTGGCAGCTTGCTGGATGTGCTAAGAATTGCTGGGCTTTTAAAAGGCCTTTAATATATAGTCTGTCCTTGCCAGTGCTCTGAGAAACTTTGTGAGGTTCCCAGAAGGTCAGACAAAGCTTGGAAATGTCATGAAATATTGGTCCCAAAATCTTTGCTGGAATTAGAGCTGCTCTTCTGCTTCCAGGCCCTGTCCAAGAACGCTCTGTAGCTGCCTGCCAGCCCCTCTGAGGTCCTTGGCTGGAAAGTGTGTGTGTGCTTGCTTTTAAATGAATGAATAACATTGTTAAAGCCAACAAGGACATCCATGCGCCTGGCGCTTGGTTTGTTTTATGCTCTGCTTTCAGTTAGGGTTAGATGTTTTATCAGCCTCCCTATGTGCTTCTGCAGACTTGTCCCTGCTCCTGTGTCTGCACCAAGCCCTGAAGTCCATGTGAGCATCCCTGGAGGGCTGTGCATCCCTCCCTGCCTCCCTCCCTCCCTCTCTCCACCAGCAGCAGGTCCCCCTCTGCCTTCCTTGCTGCAGGACATTTTGTGCAGTGCAAGGGAAGAGTGAGCATCACCCCTGCTGCTCCCCAGCTCCACTCAGTGAGCACATTGCTGAGTTTGCTGAGGTCCCCAGGAGGAAGGAGAAATTGAGAATCTGACTCCATGTTCTCTGAAGGCTGATTTATTATTCTATTCTATTCTATTCTATTCTATTCTATTCTATTCTATTCTATTCTATTCTATTCATTATATAATATATGCTATACTAAAACTATACAAAAGAAAGAGGAAGGATACATCAGAAGGCTTAACAAGAATGATAATGAAAGCTGTGACTGACTCCTCAGAGCTGGCTGTGATTGGTCATTAAGTTAAAACAATTCACATGACACCAATCAAACATGCCCCTGTTGGTAAGCAATCTCCAGACCACATCCCAAAGCAACCAAACACAGGAGAAGCAAATAGATGATTATTATTTACATTTTTCTCTGAGGCTTCTCAGCTTCCCAGGAGAAGAAATCCTGGAGAAAGGATTTTTCAGAAAATATGACAGTGACAACCACATCACTCAGTGAGCAGAGAATGGATGATGGTGCAAACGTGATCAGACAGGAGGTGATGAACTGAGGAGAAGCATTATGAAAACTGCAGCAGCTGCAGGTTGAGCTGTGCATAAAAGTTTGCAGGGATCCTGCTTCTGGCCTCTTCCTGAACCAGGCAGTCATTTTGAGAAACCACATAATACCCTGCCATGGGTTACAGAAACTTCTTGACACCCCGTATGACCCAGGACTTTTTTTTTTTTTTTAAAGAAGAGTAAATGCATCAGAAAAGGTGCAGAGGAGGTTGAGCAAATCAGCAATGCTGAAGTCACTGGAACAGCAATTTCTTGTGTAACTCACCCCAGGAAGCTGCCTGTGCTGCAGAGGGAGCAGGAAAGTCCTTGCAGTCCCTGCCAGTCTGATCACTGGGCTCTGCAGACGAAGTTTAACTCCAACAGACTTGGAGGCTGAAGGAAAACTTTGTGTCCTAAAGCTGCCTTCTCTGCTGGGCCAGTTCTCATCCTCCCCTTTTATGTGCTTTCTGCTATTTTTATCTGGCACACAGGTTTGCTGAGTAAGAGTGCCCTCAGTCACTACTAATCAGCAGCCTCCCCCATCATGTCTGGATAAATAGAAGTGTAACATATGCCCCAAATGGCAGGAGAACTGGAAAACTTCGGTGACTAATCACTGTGAGGGGTGCATCACAGCCACCAGAGCCATTTCTGCTAAGCTCAGGCTAAAATCCCAGGGCAGATGCTATTTATGTTGTACAGCACTTCAGAGACAGCCCTGCAAGAAAGCAGATAGAGATGAAGGTCAGAGCAGGCCTTTTAAACACGACATTACTTAAATGGCTTTTCCTGCCTCAGCTGTCCTGCTCTGAGATTAGCCCAACTCCAAATGAGAAGGGTTTTTTCCCCGTCACAGTAAATCCCATGCATATTTCTGTGCTGGTTCTGAGGCTGGGAGATGCAGAGCTATCCTGTACATTTCCAAACAATTCCTCAAGCTGAGCACTTGGCTGGGAGATCCCTTCTGAAATAGTTAACGATTACAACATCTCCCCAAATTGCATCAGTCCTTTGATCTGCTTGGTGTTTGAAAAAACCCAGCAACTCATTTTCTAAATTGCTGTCAAGTCTTTAATTTTTTAGATACCTAAAGCTGACATGTGAACACACCCATGTCTATAGCATAACCTTGGCTTCTCTGAATTTATGAGGAGCTTGGCGAAATTTGAATGATTGAGTTACTAAAATAACTTTCAGTGTAATTACCATGCATTGCCTTTCCAGGTACCAGGGAAATTGGGTAATTGAAGTTCAGGTGATGGAGGTTGCATGGCTCTTTGTAAAAGCACGGAGTGTCCACTGCAGCTCTTTGAAGAAACCTCATTAAAATCAACCCAGCAGCATATGAAAACACAGAGTGGTTCATGGTTTGGGAATACTTCTGCTCTCCTGTGGCCATTTTTTTCTGATAGGCTGGCTGGAAAAGGGGCTGGGTGCTCACGAATGAGGATTGGGTTGCAGAGGATGCTGCATTCAGTGCAGTCCAGGGATGCTGCAGTGACTGTCTGAGTGTTTGCACCTCCTGACACTCTGCAGGGGCAGAGACCCGACTCTGCATTTTCAAAGCAAGTGTAAACCCAGATTTAGCACCCTATGGGTTACAGATTTAATCCAGTATAACAGAGAGCAGCATGTGGCCAATACTTCAGAGCTATCACTGCTTCTCATGTAATAAAGCAGTGGCACAGACCTGAATGCCTCAGAAACCATCTTTTCCTGACTCTGACCCCACCCTGACAACTGTGCCACAAGAATGCCTGCACCCTGGCTTAAAATTGCACTTACCAGCAGATAGGTTAACTCAGCACTTTCACAGCATTCAGAATTTGAGTGCCTCGTAAAGGCCTCCTTGTACCAAAACGAGCATGTCCTTGACCTACTGCTATTTACAGAGATTGCCAGATTATACGTTTAGTTATTTTTTCCTATGCTGCCTTGAAGAGCTGGAGAAAGAACCATCTCTCCATCAGCTGGGAGAGGCACCCCACAGATCTTTGTTCCAGGCTCTCAGTACACTCAAGGAAATATTTCTGCGTCACCTGTGTTTGTTCCACACTTTTAACTTTTCTTTGGAAACTGAATTTCTAGAGGCTTTTAAAGACATTTGAGACACTTGCCTGTGCCCAGCTTCCATATCCTGAAGAGCAAGAGCAAGGTGGGAGGCACAGGTGCTCCCTTTCACCAAGTATCAGAGGACTGAAAGATCTTTTTGGGGTCAGAACAAAATAGGATGCCCACATGAACACAAGGGAACTGTGCAAATGCTGGAGTTCTGTTTTTTGTTCTTTGGCCAAAATGTGAAGGAAGCTCAGGTTAGATCAGTTCAAAGGAGATTTTTAAAAGTATTTTTGCAAGGTGAAATATTAAGCAAAATATTTTGTTTTACTGAGAACATAAAGTCTGACTGCTCTGGTACTTGACTTTGTTATTTTTTCATTATGAAGCTTGAAACAAAGCCATGTATTTCATGCCTGAATTTCCAAGAATTCCACTCCCCTCATTTTTATTTTTTTTTAATTTGGAACATACCCAAGAAGTTCAGTCCAAGCTAATAAAATCTGGCCATCTTAAGAACTTGATTTAAAAAAAAATCTTTTTTTTTTGCACCTTAATATTTCTGACTGTTTTCCTGTGTGGAGCTCCCAATCTTACGCCCCCAAGTCTTGCCCCTGGCACCATGCCCCATGTGAAAGCTGTGGGTGAGCTGACATTTGTGCTGTCAAGCATTACTTTGGCTTGGAGAGCATCAGGTCCTTCAGGATGGTCTCCTGCGACAGCTCAGGGCGGCTTCCCAGAGACCAGGAATTTTCTGAACAACAGAAGGACTAAAAAATGTTGGGAGGGACAAACTTTGAGGCTCTGATCTACATAACCATCGTGACAAGCCTGTGTGTTGCTGTGTAGTACTGCGTCTTATTTTGCCAGCCAAGTGTGATATCAGATCCAATTGGAAAAATGAAAATAAAAATAGAAGAGCTCAAGTCCCAGCTCAGATAACAGTCGTGAAGTTGAATCAACTCAGCCCAAGCTAGGACAGCACTTCAATGTGTTCCCAGCCTTAGGAATGCACTTAAACTGGATCTAAGCATGGCCCTAAAAATGCCTCATGTGTTTGTTGCTGTCCCAAAGGTTCCCATGAAAGCTGCTGCCTCCCTGGGTAAAGAGAATGAGCCTAGTGCACAGTTCCCAGAAATGTAAAACTACAGTAACTGGTACTTGACTTTGTTTTTTTTTCATTATGAAGCTTGAAACAAAGCCATGTATTTCATGCCTGAATTTCCAAGAATTCCACTCCCTCATTTTTATTTTTTTTTAATTTGGAACATACCCAAGAAGTTCAGTCCAAGCTAATAAAATCTGGCCATCTTAAGAACTTCATTAAAAAAAAAAAATCTTTTTTTTTGCACCTTAATATTTCTGACTGTTTTCCTGTGTGGAATTCCCAATCTTACGCCCCCAAGTCTTGCCCCTGGCACCATGCCCCATGTGAAAGCTGTGGGTGAGCTGACATTTCTGCTGTCAAGCGTGACTTTGGCTTGAAGAGCATCAGGTCCTTCAGGATGGTCTCCTGCGACAGCTCAGGGCGGCTTCCCAGAGACCAGGAATTTTCTGAACAACAGAAGGACTAAAAAATGTTGGGAGGGACAAACTTTGAGGCTCTGATCTACATAACCATCAGAGTGACAAGCCTGTGTGTTGCTGTAGTACTGCGTCTTATTTTGCCAGCCAAGTGTGATATCAGATCCAATTGGAAAAAATGAAAATAAAAATAGAAGAGCTCAAGTCCCAGCTCAGATAACAGTCGTGAAGTTGAATCAACTCAGCCCAAGCTAGGACAGCACTTCAATGTGTTCCCAGCCTTAGGAATGCACTTAAACTGGATCTAAGCATGGCCCTAAAAATGCCCATGTGTTTGTTGCTGTCCCAAAGGTTCCCATGAAAGCTGCTGCCTCCCTGGGTAAAGAGAATGAGCCTAGTGCACAGTTCCCAGAAATGTAAAAACTACAGTTAAATAAAATGGCAATAATTGGATTTATGCCATCTAAATACTCTTTGGTGTGAAATCTCCCGTCTGTATGTGGGTGAAACAATTTCTTTCATCTTTGCATAAAACCAAGAAGTTATAAAAATGAGAAAGTATAAACATATCCTTCAGCAGCAAGTGTTGTACTGAATTGGCAATCCTTCTGCAGCTGAAGGGAAAAAGATGTTGAATATTACTATATTGTAGTGTACACATTAGTAGAATATTATCCAAAAACAGCATTCACTGTCGTGCATTAAACAGAGGTATATATGCATTTAAATAGGCACATCATGGCTCGGGTTTATTGCACCAATATTTTATTTATCTATCACAAGCTTATTTTTACTGCTGACAAATATTTTCTGTGTAGTTTGAAATTCAAAAGAAATAGTCACACACAGTCATTAATGTTTAAAGTCAGAGGATATTATTTAGTGTAGTGCTAGTTGTATTATATTATACATTATGCATTAAATACTTTTTGGTGGTACACTTATTAAATACAAATTGAGGCAAACCAATCCCTCAGTGGAAACAGACCTGCCAAATAACTATTTTCTTTTTACTTTCAGTCTCACATACAAATGAAGATCTTTTGGATTTCAAAGCTGGTGCTGTTTTTACCCCCCTCTCTCAGTTTTCAGTGTGGATTTCCAGGGCTATGGGGACTTGTTAAGGAAAGATCAAACATAATATATATATGTATTAATGCATGAAACAGATATATTTACCTCACTGGGGCATTGAGAATTAATTAGTTGCTGATTAGAAAGTGGTGGAAAGTGAAAACCACTATCTAAGCACTCGATGCTGTTTTTCCTTTGAGTGTGCAGCTGGAGATGGAGCCAGCCAGAGGTGGTGCCATGGGACGTGTCTGGGTGTGGGGGCAGCCCCAGCCCAGCCTGGCAGCCCTGGCTGTGCCCTGCACACTCCATCTGATGGATTTGTGCCTTTCCTGCTTGGAGTGGACACTCCTGAAGAACCAGCCCGTGCCTGCAGCCTCTGGAGCTGCAGTGTCCCAGAGCCTGGCCTGGAGGGGCTGCTCCAGCTCAGCCCATGGAATGGCTGGGTTTGACCCCAGGGATGCCTGGATCCTGGTCACACCAGGAGAAGGGAAAGAGCTGAGCAAACGTGAGAGAGGGGCTCCCCTCAACAACACCCAGCCCCTACCAGGCACTTCCCAAGCCTGATTAACCACCCCCAGATTTATTTGCTGTGGACATTCTTTCTCTCTGTGGTTCATTCTTTCATTCTCCCCTTGAAGCCAGGTAAATCCTCAGTATCCCCAGGGCAGTGCTGCAAGGAGCTCCCCTGGTTTAATTCCTTTTTAAATTTTTTTTTTGTTTCTTTGTTTGTTTGTTTGGTTGGTTATTTTGGTTTTATTCTTGGTTTGGTTTTTTTTTTTTTTTTTTTGGTTTTTTTTTAGAAAGCCCTCTTTTTTGTTTGTTTTTAACCTGCCATCCACTGGTTTGATGCCATCCTGTTCCTGTGCTGTGGAAGGCAATGAGACATCAGTCCCTGCTCACCCTCTCCAGACTCCTGAGCTTTTCAGAGCCTTATCACATCTCCCCTGTCATTCAACTCCCAACAAGAGCTGTGAGAGGCAAGACAAATCCTGCTTAGCTGTTTCCTGTGTGCGTTAATTTCCCTGAACTTTCCTCTAAGGACAAGGCCCATTGAGCCAGTGCTGAGGGATGGAGAGCTTGGTGAAAATGAAATTACAAACCGTGAGGTTTTCTGCAAAGCCTCTGGGAAGGTGAGAGCTCTCATCCCACTGGGAGGGGAAGGGGAGGCACCAGGAGAGGAGTTTGGAAAGGAGATTTTTGTAGCTAGCTCAGTGTGTTGAGTTACTGCTCCTGTGTGAATTTTTGTTTCTGAATGCTGCGGCAGGTATTAGTATATTGGGGCTGTAATTAGGAGGCAGGACAACCAGGGGTTTTATGTATGTGTCTTTTGTTATTTAAATCTTCTACATGCAGTCATAGCAAGCTCTGGAGCTGCCTGTGCTGGCTTTGCAGCTCTTGTCTGATCAGTGAAACCCATTTAAATCATGGGGACTCTTGGGTCTCCCAGCTGCCACAGCCCCCTGCTACCCCAAGAGAACCAGAAAAGCCTCTCTACCACCTCTGGCTCAGTTCAGCAAATGTGATTTGGGTTTTTATGTGGGTTGTGTTGGGTGGGGTCACAGATATCCAGTGCATCCCAAGGCATACAAGCAGCAAGTCTCATATCATCTCTAGAGAGAAAAGAATGCTGCAAAATCTGGGGAAAAGAAAATCACAGAAATGAAGTAAAACACTAAACCGAAGAAAAATAATAGCTTGTGATGGCTTTGTGGGATTAGAAATACACTTCTTAGGCAGCCTTTAACCCCTAAATTCACTGCCAGTGAATTAATTCACTCAGAACTTGCACATGAGCAGAAAGCAGGACATGGAGAAACATGGCACAAGGGGGTGGGATGTTGGGGTGTTGCCATCACCCCTCAGAGCAGCTGTAGCTGAGCAGGGGTGGTTTCAGCCCTTGCAGAAGCAGCTGAGCCCCTGGCGTGATGGCCAGCCCTGGCCACAGCCCAGCTTCTTCTTGCCTGTGTTATAGATGGATAATGAGATGATTGGCTCTCACAACTAAAAGATAACTCTTGTGTGAATATTAAGAAAAGCTTTAGTGATGTATATGTTATGTTATTGTAGTTTAGATGTTCTCTGTTCTCCCCATAGTTCCCTTTCCCCCCTGCATTGCTGCCATCAGACAGCTTAAATTGTCCAGGACAGGCACAAAGAAGGCTGCACACGTGTCCCTGGCATGGGGCAGTTGGGAATGGAAAAGCTTGGTGCTTAGGGGGTGGCATGGCAACACCTGACCTCCAATCAAGCTACAAGAAAGCAGTTTCCACCGATAAATGGCAAAGAAGAGCTGACTGACAGACTCTGGGAGGGGCCAGGGCTGGCTGATGCAACCCCAGGGGAATAAAAGACTGAGCATCCATCTTGAAGATTAACTGGCCATGTGGTATGCACAAGGGGCAGTTCCCAGTGCTGCAGTTTTTCCCTTTATGTAGTCCTTTGTA
Source organism: Emberiza elegans (assembly GCA_024865655.1). Classification (NCBI taxonomy): domain Eukaryota; kingdom Metazoa; phylum Chordata; class Aves; order Passeriformes; family Fringillidae; genus Emberiza; species Emberiza elegans. The sequence continues at coordinate 33,793,043 of JALJVW010000139.1, forward strand.
GTATTTTTGTTAAAGTTTAATAAACCTTTTTAAATTTTCAAAGAGAGCAGTTGTTTCTCACACCTGTGTGCTGAAAACAGCACAGTAAAAGGCCACTCCACAGAGCCAGGCTGAGGCCTGCCCTGAATTCCACTGGAACTCCTTGACAGGACGTTTTCCCTTGGGGAACATGCAGAATGTTGTATGGCATATGTCCCCCTTCCCCTGGGGACATACATAACCATTTATCCACCCAACCCGTGGGAGAGTGTGTCCCTGTGTGTGGCTCCAGGCAGGGCTGTCAGGGACTCACGGGCAGTCACTGGCACAGGGCTCCACACATTTCAGTGCATTTCAGCCACACATCCTGAGCACACAAACAGCATTTTCTCAATATTGGTCTTTCTGCTTCAGCAGCAGACGGATTGAGCAGCGACTAATTCCTCTTTTCTTGAAAGCAGACCAAGCCTCAGCACCCGAATCTCTCATTAAACAAGCAGATTTACGGCCTTCTAATTTCCTATAGATTTTGCATTAGCCTCTTATCTGCTGTTCCTCCCACAGCAGGCTGGATGAGTCTGGTCCCCATCTGGGTGGCAAACAGTGTCAGGACTTTAAGCACATTTGCAGGGCCTGGTGGCTGCTGGCTGGCACTGACCTTAGGTGAGGGGACAAGCTGTAGCTGCCATAAAGGAAAACCTCCAGGCTTAGGCTCATTTTATCCAAATCTGTCAGAGACTTAACATCTTCGTCTGCATGTAATTAAAAAGGGGACATGGGAGGACAGGGAAGTAAGTGGATGGGCTGCAGCACACACCGATGATGGGGTGACTGCTAAGACAACCAAGAATAATATGAGAAAATCAGGAAAAAAACATCAAAAATAACTCCAGCTTTTAGGGCCACATAGAACAAGCTCTATAGAAACTGAAGGGAGGGTCATAAATCCATTAAAACTATTTACAACACTATGAGAACAGGGGTAGTATCATATTTTCCCCTGCCACGAGGAAAGGCAAGGGATGGTGGTGGATGGGGTCTGCCAGACAGTGGGATAAGGGGCTGGCAGGGGGCTCAGGAGAGGTGGGTTTTCTGTGCTCTTGTATTTGCATTTCTCAGATGAAGGAAGGAATGATGCATCTGACTCCATGTTCTTAGAAGGCTAATTTATTTATGATTTTATGATACTATATTATATTAAAGAATACTAAACTATACTATACTAAAGAATACAGAAAGGATACTTTCAGAAGGCTAAAAGATACTAATGAAAAACTTGTGACTCCTTCCAGAGTCCCAATACAGCTTGGCACTGATTGGCTAATGAGTGAAAACACTCACACCAGAAACCAATGAAACAACCACCTGTGGGTAAACAATCTCCAAACACATCCCACATGAGCAAAACAGAGGAGAAGCAATGAGATAATATTGTTTTCCTTTTCTCTGAGGCTTCTCAGTTTCCCAGGAGAGAAGTCCTGGGCAAGGGGATTTTTCCAGAAAATATGATGGTGACACTGTGCCGACTCCAGCACTGCTGGGAGCAGAGCTCACAGAGCCCCTGCCATGGGCTGGGTGCTGGAGCAGCGCAGGCATTTTGGGCTGGCTCCACTTCTCTCCCAGGAATGGGCATGGGGATGCACAGGGCAGTGGCTCCTCTCAGCTGCCTGCTCTGCCTTCAGCCCCATCTGACCCTGCAGAGAGAGCTGAAATTCAGTGTCCTGCTGTCCATTGGGAAGAAACCATGAGAAAACAGCAGTGCTGCGAGTCAGAAAGGAGTCTGTTTACATCTTAGTAGAGTGGATGAAAGCACCCAACCAGGCCTGTTTATTTTAGCAAATGTTTTATGGATCGTCCGGAATTTTCATTAAAGTGTTATCTTAAAATTTGCTTCTCTTCTTTCTGAATCAGGAGATAGTGGAAAGCCAAGGAGGCCCTCCTGAGACCTGGTGTGGAGTGTCTAACAGGGTAATTAACCCACGTTCTCTAAGAAACTCTACTTCAAGTCTCACAACTTCAAAGAAAAACCCCACCGTATCCCTGGCTGCAGGGTGTCCGTGTTTTGCCGTCTGACATTTGATGCAAAGGGGATTCATTCTCCCACATCCAAGCTGAGATTCCCCAGATACTAATCAGTGATCTCACATTTTCAGCTTGAAATGATTTGTGTGAAAGCCATTAGACGGTAGGAAGTGGGGTGTATGAGAGAGTTCTCACTCAGCCTTTCCAAAGAGGAAGTAATTTTTTATTTGCATTCCTTGCCCGGTGACATATAGGATTTTTGCCCCCAAATTTTAAGCAGTGGAGGGAATTGCACCAGCCTGTGCTTCAGCAGTGTTAGAAACAAAATCTGGCTGTTGAGTGTTTGTGTGTTGTCTTAGACCTGAGGTTCCATGCTGAGATATCTTCTTTAGTGGAAATTAAATAACATACGGTTGCCCCTGTCTACAAGGCTCATTACTGTCTGTCAGTTCTGACCATTATATCCACTTAAAGTACCACAGGGAGAGCATATTGGGATTCTTCTGATATACTATTCCTCCAAAAGTCAATCAAAAACCAATCTAGTGCACTTAAGGCTTTTACTGCTTTGCTGAAGACAATCTCCCAGTATCGGCTAATCTGCACAGCCTGCTCCGATAGCACAAAGATTTTTGAGGCCATGTGAGAAGAGATTACCTACCTGTTTGTAAATGAGAATAATGGCTCACTTTCCCGGGGCTCTGGGGGTGCCCTCAGAGGTGACAAACGCAATTACTCCTCCTTCTGCAGCCACAAGAGGGGAGAAACCCAAGCGCAACATGTTTGGAGCGTGCAGTAAATGCAGCAGAAAGGGAACCACCAGTGGGATCGGCTGGTCAGGGAGGTGAGCAGCAGGCCCTGGAGCTGAGTTATCTCCCCGAGGTGCTGGTATGCCAGCGTGGGAGGGGAAGGGTTTGTTTCCAGAGCAGCTCATAGTCCCAAAGGGAATCCTTTGCTCTGCACTCAAGGCAGGGAAACAGGGAGCTGGAAGTAGTAGGGTGTGGAGAGAGACAGCCTGCCAGGGCAAGGGGACAGACTTGAGCGATGCTTCCTGCAGATGGAGGGATGGATGGACAGATGGACAGGCACAGCACTGTCCGCTTAGAGTGCCTGAAGAGTTCAGAAAACATTGTGTCCCTCTTGAGGGTCTGTGGACTTCTAGGACACCTCTCAGGGGTGGAGGGGAAACCAAGGCACAAAGCAATTCAGCAATTAGCACAGATGGTTTAGAGGAAACCAAAGAAGAGAGCAGAGGAATCCTTGCTCCCTGTCCTGCTTTAGTGAAAACAGTGTCCCTTTGCTCCCTCAGTTTTAAAGTAAGCTTCATATCTACATTTTCCAAGACATACAGTGTCCCTGAGGGTTGTGTACTGGAAGTTAGCATCAGTCTGGCTTCCAGATGACACAGAATGCCTCCATGGATCCTCTCACCACCAGGTATTCCAGGTATTCCAGCACTACTGGTGCTCTCACTCACCCTCAGAGGCTCAATGGCTTTGGGGAGAGACAGCCCATGCTCTGTTCCCTTCCTGGTCTAGCCCTCCCATAAAGCCAGAGCTCTCCTTCTGTGCCAAAACTCCCAACTGAAGCATCAATTTATGCACATTTCATGCATAACTGAGGTATCCTCTGCACAGCTGTTCAGAGCTGTACACAGTTGTACAGTTGTACATCTGAACAAAGGCAGATTTCTCCAAGGATAGCTCATACAGAGACAGAGGAGGGCAGTGGTGGGGCTTAGGACAGCCTAAATACCAGTATTCTATGGGTATACCAGGAGTGTGTGGTCTTTTGGTTGTTAGAAATGACTGGTGTCCTTCACAAACTCCTTGGGGTTCAGGTATGATCCTCCCTGCCAAAGGAAGACATTTCTTCCTTCCCCGAGCTCTGTTCTGGCAATTTTCATGCCAGGTTGTGCATGTGCATTTTCATGCATGTGCTCTGTTAGCACATTTAGTGGTCTTTGAATCTGTTAGGGAGCTGGACACTTGCTGTGATGTTCCAGGGCCCCATTTTTAATATCCAAGGTTTAATCTCCCAGTTTCTTTTTCTCTTTCCCTTAGGTGAACCTGGAATCACTCTCTATTAACTCAAGGTGGAGTTTCCTTGCCATAGGGATTTTTCTAGGGGACAGAAAGGCACAGAAAAAATGCAGAGGTTAAACTGCTCCAGACCTGCCTTCAGAGTCCCTCCCTCATTGTGACAGGGATGGGCTGCATGAGACCATGGAATACTTTGGGACCAGAGAGGGATGGACTCATCTCACCTGCTCCTTGCTTTCCTAAGAGATTTGTTGAGTAGTAGTTCCTATTTTTCATGATTTAACAATCAGTCTGAACATTAGGCCACTTATTTCTCTAATTCCATTCTGGCCATGCTCTTGTAAAACCTCACACACTGCATTACAAAATATTAAACAAACAGACTTTTGTGACACTTCCATGCGATGCTGTTGTGGAAGCACAATAAAGAGATCAATGTACTCCAGGTGGTTCAGTGATGAATGTGGCTCCTAATTTGAGTAACACCTCTCAGCCCCTGCAGAGGTTTTCCCTTCCAGCTGTGTGCCCTGGAAGCACCAGGGCAGCAGCAGCCCTGGCAGAGGGAGCAGGTGAACAGATGCAGCCCAGGCTGCACTCCCAGTTCATCGCTGGGGCTCTGCTGCCTTCAGCAGAGGAAACAGAGCAACTGAGGTTCCTCCCTTCCTCCCCAGCCTGGAGGGAAGTGTCTGTGTCTGGAGCTAGCAGAGGGGGAGACTGATCACTGCTGTCCTGCTGATTACTCAAAAGCAGAGGCTGACTTTCCAAGCTTGTGCTTTTGGGTGTCCCCGCACAGACACCGCGCCTGACAGCACGGCAGGGTTTGATGTGTTCATCCACAGCTCCCTGGGACGTACAGCAGTGTGCTCCTCTCCTCTCCTCCTGTTTTATGGATGAGGAGTGGAGCAGGGATGCTAAAGCTCGGCCTGACTGTCTTGACAGCATCCATCTCTGAATTCCACAGTGGAGGAAGGAGCCTGTCACTGAGTACTTCTGCTCCGTGCAGAGAAGCCCTGCGGCACCGGCCAAAGGGCCTCAGTGAGCACCAGGAGAGGCTCCAGCTGGCTCTGGGCAAGCATCTCCCTGCTCAGAGGTCACCACCTGGAGTCCATGTCCCAAGTGCTCCCGTCTACGTCCACCTGGGGTAGACCATGACCTCCTTAGCTCCTTTCTGCCACCTTCAGCACATTCTGCAGGGGAGGGTGATGCCCGTGCTCTGTGCAGGATGCAGGTTCAGCTGTTGTAAATGCTTAACGAGGCTGAACTGGCTGGTCACGTGTTGGGTTTGAACTGCTAAAGCCTGCATTTGCAGTTGAAAACTCAAATAGTGTAAAAATTGTAAAGTGACTCATAGAATGACTAACATGACATCTGTGTAGACTTCAGGAGACATTTTCTACCCTTTTCATACCCAATCACAGATTAATTCATCAGTTTGATAAAATAAAAAGTAATTAATATATTTCTGTCATGTAATCCTTCCAGTCAGGATGATAAAATATTCACAAGAGAGGTGGCTTGGAAACATGAATTTGATGAAGATGATTTAAAAAGAAAGAAACTTTAATTAAAGTCTAGAAAGGTCATTGAGTCCTACCATCAGATAATGGTGAAATTATAAAACAGATGGCAAATGTCCCCAAGAAGAAGAGAAGCAGTGGTCTGGAAAAAAAGAAAGAGCTACTGCTAACAAAGTAAAACTCAACTCAGCACAGGCATTGCTTTAACAGCCTGGAGAGCAGGAAGAGGTGGCCAGACAATCTGGAATTGCACTAGACTTTTTGACTGCTATTAAAAATATTTAACTTATGGAGAAGGATGCTGTATTTAGATTTGTCTCAGCCATTTCACTGATCTCTTTTTTTCGTATGCACTGTGGCAGAGGAGGGTCCTCTGGTGTCTGAGCTGATTTGAAGCCTCATTCCAGAGGAAAGGTAAAGGTGATGACACACGGACCCAGATAGTCTTAGATAACTGTTCAGAGCTGAAGCTTGGAGTTGGAAGGTCCTATTGGCAACAGATACCTGTGTCTCTTAATCCCACTGCTGGATGAGCTGTGTGTGCTTGGGAAGGGCTGTGAGCTGGGCCATGGCAGGGTTATCCCAGGGGGGCACTAAGATCAGGGCATGACACCTCAAACTAACCTTCCCCTCTAACCAGAAACCTTTACTTTTCTGGAAGACTCTGGGCTGAGACAAGAATAGGAAAGTCAGGCAGATGAAGAAGCCCTAAGACCACAGTGAATGCATTTTTTTTGGCTGAAAAAGCAGAGATATCCAGCTTGCCCCATGGCTTAGATGTTATCTGGCATGTTGTGGGACTATGTGACCTGGTGCAATGCAATATTTGTCGGGAGGAATTGTGTAATGTATGTGGCAACATGGTGCTATGAAGGTCTTATATCCCCTCTGTCTTTGAGGGAAATAAGGAGGTTTTGAAAAACCAGAAAATTGGAGTATTTTATTCACCGTGTGATTACTCTTACATTAAGTGTGGGCTGCTGCTTCCCCAGAAATCCCACTGCTGCTCCCAGAGCCTTGCTCAGATCTCAGCATTAGGGAAGGCCAGGTTCAGGGTTGCTCATGCAACCCTAATTCCCCATGATATCATCTTCACTTACTCTGTCACAACCTATTTCTTCCACTGAAGCCTGTCTCAGCTGAGGAGAGGTGGTGCTCACTTGCTGAGCAGCTACTGCAGACACTTGGCTCCTGATTGCTCCACACACAGCCCCAGGCATGAGCTCCTGCTGGCTTTAAGCTCTCCTGGGTTTTTCTTGTGCCTGTTGCTGCCAAGTGAGCGATGGAGGGATGGAGAGATGTTGAGAGGTTTGCAAGGAGGCTCAGTTCCTGCCTGCAGTGCACCTGAACCGCCAGAGGACTTCACCTGCCACAGCTCCCACTGTCCTGTGGTACCCAAGAGCGTTCAGCCCTCATCCCCAGCAGACCTCTGGGGACTGAGCTGTGCTGAGCACATCCCCAGTGGTGATCACACTACGATCCCAGCTAGAACAAATGGGTTTCTCTTCTCCTCCCAGCTTTCTAACCTTAGATAGACCTCTGGGGACTGAGCTGTGCTGAGCACATCCCCAGTGGTGATCACACCACGATCCCAGCTAGAACAAATGGGTTTCTCTTCTCCTCCCAGCTTTCTAACCTTAGATAGACCTCTGGGGACTGAGCTGTGCTGAGCACATCCCCAGTGGTGATCACACCACGATCCCAGCTAGAACAAATGGGTTTCTCTTCTCCTGCCAGCTTTCTAACCTTGCAGACAGAGGAGGCAGTAAATGCTCTTCTTGGCTGGCTGGCATTGACTCAGTGCTCAGACACCTTTGTTCTGGTGAGCAATGCTGTTCTGGAGGAAATGTCAAGTGGCTACGTAATGAAACATGCCAACAAAATATATATACCCCAAGCAGTATTCCCAGGGTCTCATGCTTCACAAACAGAACTGTAGGGCACTTTGCAAAGGCATCTCATTGATTTCAGCAGAGGACAGGTTTCTCTCATCATCTGAGTCAGCCTTGATGTTGCTGACTATCAAACAGCATCCTTGGCACCTGTCTCAGGCTCTCAGCAGGGGTAAGTGCGATTTGAATGGTCTCAGACATTTAAATCACAAATCCTTCTCCCACATTGTAGATAAAAGCAGGTGAAGACAGGCAAAACCAAGCTGTGATACATGCAACCTGTCAGGGTGGGCTGAGGGAGGCAAACCAGGTTCCACCCACAGTTATCCACACAGCTCCTCTGCCCAGTGTGACTTTCCTGAATCAGAGCTGGCTGAATAGGTTGTTGGTCCCTGAGCTACCACATTTCTCAGGGATTTCTTCAATAATGAAAACATTAACAAAGAGGAACAACAATTTTCAAGGACATCTTGGGCTGTAACCTGGCAGACACTGAAACCTACACCCCACGCAGGAGTCCTGCTAATTGTGGCTCAGTGGGCAGCACTGCAGTAAAATTGGTGTATGTAATTCAGCTGTAGCCTGCTTCATAAAATGATCTTTAAACGTCCCCAGGCGAGCTCTGTGTCCTCTGACCCAGCACCCTCTCTCCTTTCAGTCGTTTCTGTGCTTCAGCATTGCCCCTATCACAGTAAACTGAAAAACCAAACCAGTTTTAATGTGCAGTGTTTTATTTGTGTAAGTCACATATGAAAGATCAAAGGTGGGCCAGCAGGGCTGCTCTTTTCCCTGACATCCTCAGCACGCCCTTAGCTAGTTGAGACGCTAAAGATGGATGACAGCACTGACCAAACTCTCTTGGTTATCTTTTGGGCACACATTGGATGAACTGAGGCAGACAGAAACCAGACCTACATGCCTCTTTATTTTCTCTTTTTGAAGGAAAATCGTGCTCCCAGGGAACAGGGATCTAACACAACAGAGTTTGAACGTACTTTTTTTGTTTTCTATAGCAATTAGTTGAGTTTCTTTTGGTTTGTCTTTTATCTGTTATCTCATGTCTACTACATTTTCCAGAAAGTTCCTTTGATTTACAGTGCATTATAGTTTCTAAAGGAAATAACTTCCCTTCCTTTTGCCTATTTAAATTGGTTAATGTGTTTAAACATTTTCTCCCCCTGCCAAAGGCAGTATAAAAGAAGGGCTTTTGCAGTGGTGTCCTTGGGGCAACTCACTGCTTTCATGTACATACCCAAGTGTGCAGTTTCCCTCCATCATTTATAATATTCCACTATCTGAAATGGGTTGGTTAGTTATACTTCTTTACAGAAAAAGGAAATTTGAAAGCTGTTGCTTAAGGGATCTTTTTGTCATTTTAACCCCTGGCTAATGCTCTTAAAAGAAAACAAAACTTACTGTTATTGAATTCTAAACCAGAACTCATATTTCAGAATTACACGTAAAGAGAACATGGCAGGAGTTTTGAGATTTTGAGGAAAGAAAGTTGAAAATGAGCACATTTTTTTGCAAATTCCCCTTCATCCCCTTTGCAGATCCCCTTCTTGTGCCAGGAGGAATAAAACCACGATTTGCAGGAAATTTCAGGTGGACTTCAACAGAAAAAACGAGATTGTTTTTTCACTGTAAATGAATGACAAATGCTGTTTGAGATAGACTTCAAAGGAAAACACAGGCGGGCACCCTTCTGCAGGTGTTCACACCTGCAACACGATTCCCAGCAGAAGCCATTCATCTCCAGCAGAGCAGGAGAATTCCGTCCCAGATAAGGATGGGGGTACCAGCCCCCTCCAAGGGCCATTTGCATCCAAAAGGGACAGATTCCTGTTGGGTCCAGCCCGGAGGAGAAGCATTTGGGAGCATTAGCATATGTGCATGCCCGGGGACAAACCTGAGCCCGAGTTTGCTGTTCCTGGGACAAAGGATGGGGAAGGATGGGGACAGAGCTGAGCCCGTGTTTGCTGTCTCGGGACAAAGGATGGGGGACAAAGGATGGGCTGAGGACAAAGGATGGGGGACAAAGGATGGGGACAAACCTGAGCCCGTGTTTGCTGTTCCTGGAACAAAGGATGGGGGACAAAGGATGGGGACAGAGCTGAGCCCTTGTTTGCTGTCCCGGGACAAAGGATGGGGGACAAAGGATGGGGACAAACCTGAGCCCGTGTTTGCTGTTCCTGGAACAAAGGATGGGGGAGCCCGTGTTTGCTGTCCCGGGACAAAGGATGGGGGACAAAGGATGGGGACAAACCTGAGCCCGTGTTTGCTGTGCCGGGACAAAGGATGGGGAAGGCTTCCTGCCGGGTGGGAATGAGCAGCTTCTCCTCCAGCGCTTAAATCACCTGCTAAAGGCTTCCCAGCACAGGAGATGGCTGCACCTGGCCACCCAAGCGCGGATTTGCATTTCCAAAGAGAGCAGAGCTCTCCCCAGCCCCGCGGGGAAATCGGCGGAATTGCCTCCTCTTGGTGGGGCATCACTGGTGCTGGGACCAAAGGGAGCTTGAGTTTAAGGAGGGGAGCAACAGGCTGCGCCAACTCTTGATTATTCCCCTCACCCTTGTTGTGTAAATGCACTTCTGCATTCTCAGTTTGCATCCTGTGACTATAAGAAGTGACTTTATTTATTTATTTTTATTTATTTATTTATTTTTTTAGGGATGGTGGATGTTTCTATGGACTTCTGAAATATTACGGTTCATTTTGGAACGCGGTTTTTTTTTTTGTTTGTTTGCTTAATTTAACCTGGCTTGTGCTGAGTGTGATTGCAAAATGATGAGCTTAAGTCAGGATATTAATTTCTCTGATGTAGTGAACCCAGCGTGGCAGTGCTCTCAACCCAGCGTTTTTGGTGAGGTGTGCAGGTGAAATTTCCAGCAGCGGGAGCAGGGCACGTTTGAATCCTAAAAATCCTGAAAGGTCTGAATAAGTCTGCAATAGGGGTACAAATACATGCATGCAAACAGAGAGAAGTGGATGAAATGTAATCGTTGTCACACACACACACACGCGGTGAATGCCAAATAAATACCAAGTAAATTATAAATAAATGGTAAATAGAAAGTAAATTTATGTCCAGAAAGAGTACAGTGTGTTGCTAAAAGAAGCAATGCCTTTTAATCTGGTTATATGGGATGTAGAGTTTAGCCATTACAATGTACTTATCACCACCTGGACGTGAGAGATAGCCATATAAGCACATCTTGTTTATTAACTCACTCATCCTTATGGTGTAAGGCCACATAAACACAACGCATTCATGGCCATGTGAAATCTCTCCTACTTATCAGCTCATCATCTCACTTCCTATCTCAGCAGAAAATGTCCTCTCTCTTGCTTGAAACTTCTTGGCTCGCACTTCTCATTTAGGTGAATGATTCGGCCCTTTGGCTTATCAGATGTGATGTGGGGATGGAGCCCGGGTGAAGATGCCTGGCCCAAAACAGAGCAGAGAAAACGAGTCTGGGAGGGTCTTTATGAAGTTTTGGTGTTGATTCCCGGGCTGTGAGCCAGGACTGGCAACGCCTGTGCCATGCCTGTGGAAATTTCATTACTGCCCTGAAAACTCTTCGGTAAGAGAAGAGGGGCAGACCAAAGCCAAGCTGGATCCATCCCAACACCCCCAGGGTTTGGGATTAAGGCAGGCTGGGAATGAGGGAAGCAAGCCCAGGGTATCCAGGCACCTCCAAGACTGCAACTGCAGGACAGCAGAGTAAAAGGAGGGTGGCAGCCCATTTTTGCTCTTTATTTTGATCTCTTCTTGCTTTTGGAAGTGCCCAGGGTGCCTCAAGGACAGCTTGTCAACACCTGTGTGTGGAGATGTACTGAATTGCTGGTTTTTTCATTGCAACAGCAATTTGTGGAACATTGAAGGCTGTGTGACAGCAAGAGATTTGTCATGGTCACCTTTTAATATCAGTGTCTGTTTTCAAGCCCTTTCTGAAACTGTGTTGATGCCAATGTCCCCGCTTTATAGTGGGGAAACTGAGGCACAGGAGCTTGCTGAGGTCTTGGGCCAGGTCCAATAACAGAAGAGGAATTAAGCTTTCTGAGTCACAGTGGTACCAAATAAACAGACCACACAGAGTAGCTGATTCAGATGAAAGATGCTTGCCTACTTTATTGATTTACACAATCATCTGTGACCCTGATGCTGCAGGACAGATGATGCTATTACTACCTCATAGTTAAGGAGAAATTACAAAGGCTTTGTCAGGCTCATTTTGGTCTGATCCCTTACTCAGGAGCATCTGAGCCAGAAGTAATTCATAATTTGTTCCTCAGAGAAAAATTACCATTAAAATCTTTTCATCTTGCTCTTTGCTGTGAGGAGTTGTGGATATGCAGAATATTCCTTAGAAAGGCATGTTCTGAAGCATTTTCAGAGAATTTGATCCCTTCCACTCCATCTTTAACCTGCTTTCCTAAGGGAACAAGGCACACACAATTGCAGGAGTTATCCACCTGCAGTCTCTCTTCTTGACCTTTAATAAGGGTGACCCTCTCAGCTGATTCCAACTGCAGCTGACAGCGGCATGGAGGTCTCAAAGACACTCAGATCTTGGGAGTTTTGTGGAACTGGCAGCACGAGGAAGCCCTTGGGGGATCACCACCAGAGACTCCAGCGTGACCTGCCCAGGTATGGCAAAGTTGGGTGCTAGAGAGGGGAGCACCTGAAATATCACGGGTGTGTTGCAAAGGAAGGTATCAAAATCACAGGCAAAATCAAGAAAAATAACCAGCAGTGGTTCTGCTCTCCTGGACCATTTTGTTCCCTCTCTACATTTTCCTTTTTAGAGGGATCTCTCTGGGAGTCATGGGCTCCAGTTGCCTGAGGAAGGGATTGGGGAGTTCCAAGCCAACCAAAAACATGCTCTGAGTTTCTGGCCATCCTGATTGAGGCTTTGCTGGGCCACCTTGGAGGGATGTGAACGAGGACCAAGACCTGCATGCCTTGGGCACTTGGGATTTTGCTTCTCCATGAGTTCATGTCCCTTCCCTGTTGCAAACCACTGGGACTCATCTGGCTTCAACAGAGCCACAGCAGCTTCCTCTGGGTGAGGAAACCTTCCCTCTCCAGCCCAGAGGGCTCCTGTGGTACTGGCTCTTGATTCCTGGGCTGCTCCAGGACTGACGGCAGCTCCTGGGCAGGGGCCAGCTGAAGTAAGATGAAGTGACACCTCAGCATGGTCCCAGCTCTGGTGAAATGCAGAAATCTGTCTTATCCCACCTTGTGTTCCGCACTGCATTCTCCTGGGAGGCACTGAGGTGTCACCAACCTTTGGAACACACAAGTTATCAATTCCTGGATGGGGATGGACATCTGTGGGTCAACACACTGGCTTGATTTTATTTAAGAAATAGGAGGGGCAGAGGGAAAGGCTCAGTTTGAGGCTTGAGAAGCATAAGAAGGGAGCTGCTTTTCCCTAAGGAAAGCCCCAGTGATGTCTGGAAGAGCAGGGTGCAGCTGAGATGATCTTTCAGCTCATCCTGTGGTGCTCCAGCAGATGCCTGGTGCATTGCTGGGTGTTGAGAAGTTAATGGCCTGGAGAGAAGCTGATATGCCTGCTGAGCAAAGATGCAGTGCTCTTAAGTGACTGGCAAGGCACTGAGATGATGCTTGAATTACACCTACTTGGCCTCCCCTTTTTTAAGTAATTTTTTTTACCCAGCTCACTTCCATGACATGAAAGCCCAAAAAATGACACTCAGCAGCTATCAACAATTTTAATATGGACTTTTCTGAGGGAGCCAGAAAAATAAAAGCTTTTTCCAAGGTCATTAGCTGACAATTGCAGCCTGTTTGAAAATTGCTTGCACTCTCTGCTAATTGGTCTACCAGACCTGCTCATTTGTTAATTTGATGCCATTAGGTAACTGGCACATCTCTGCTGCAGACAGAGTAAGACGAGGACTGAGGGTGCTATTTTGGTCTTTTCCTTTGGGTGTTTTGACACGGCTTGGTGCAGAGCAAAGGTGCTCCCATCCTCAGGGGTGGTGGGACCCTGCAGAGGCACTCGGGGCTGGGTGTCACCCCTGCTGGGTGCTGTAAAACCTGGAGTCTAGGTGAAGGGGAGCAGGCTGAATGAATGAATTACTTTAGGTTGAGTGAATAGCTCAACATTAAACCAATTATTGTAATTACTTAGATTGGCCCCAAATTGACTGGTTTGGGATTTGCAGAGTAAAGGAAAAAAAAGGTGTTTCAGGGTTAAATGGATGCTTTATTTGACCAAAATTGAGTCCTATAAATAAGAGTGAAAGGTTGGACATTCAGAACAGATACTAATACCTGTTGTGGCCCTCTCCTTTCTGACCATACCCTGGGAGGAGAGCTTGGGTCTCAGTCATTGCCCTCCATGAGGATGCTTTGGAATTGGGCTGATTTCCATCTCTTCTACCATTTGTGTGAAACATGAATGGGCAGCAGGGTGAAGAGGCAGATCATCTCTCTGTCTGGAGAGCCAAGCTCAGGAAAGAAACTCTGATCACCTTGTGTGGCAATACCCTGCTGTGCCCACCCCTGGACATGCCCTGTAGCTGCATGATCGGGCTATTTTTGGAGTAGAAAGATTTTGAATTCAATGGGGATGCGATTTGAACTGAAATTAATGCCTGAGATGCTGCAGCAGAAGAGACATCAGCTGTGTCTCTCAATCTGTGAAAGGTGCCAAATGCCCTGAAACTATTTATACATTTAAGAGTACTCAGTAAGTGCAACCCAAACTGTTTCAGGTTGGCTGAAGCAGGATATTTTAGCAGCTTCCCTGTATACTTGAAAAAAAAAAAAAAATTGCTTTCTCACATATCAGGTCTCCCTCCTCCAGCCTGTTGCACTGCTGTGCCAAGCAGAAATTCTCAAACTCATTTTACTGGTTGATTGCCGCAGACATCTTTTATGAAAAATCCTTTCCTTAGGATTTTTCCTCCTGAGAAGCTGAGAGGCCTCAGGAACAAAATGTAAACATTGGTTATCTGCTGCTGTGGAATGCAACAGGTGGATCTGTGATTGGCCCATGTTGGATGTTTGTAATTAATGGCCAATCACAGCCCAGCTGGCTCGGACAGAGTCCCAGCCACAAGCCTTTGTTATCATTCTTTCCTATTCTATTCTTAGCTAGCCTTCTGATGAAATCCTTTATTCTATTCTTTTAGTATAGTTTTAATGTAATATATATTATAAAATAATAAATCAAGCCTTCTGAAACATGGAGTCAGATCCACGTCTCTTCCCTCATCCTCAGACCCCTGTAAATGCTGTCACAGTTGATGGTATCTCTGTGTTAAGGACCTGCTTGTTTTGGAAAGTGGCAGCCAGAATTTCTCTGGTGTAAAGAAAAACTGATTAGCCCAGACAGTGCACAGAGCTGCTGGGTTCTACCAGGAAAGGGCTCAGCTGAGCTCCCTGAGCTGAGCCCAGGGTTTGGGGAACTTGTGTCATGGTCAGGCTGGACTTTGTCCCCCACTCTCCAGCAGCTCTGCCTTGCTCTGATACCAGTCTCTTATTTTTGTGCCCTATAAACAGCATCTGGACCAAGTACTGTGTTGATCAACCCATGGGACTGCCCACAAACCCCCTTGCATCCTTCACTTTTATCCATCATCCTCAGCCTTCCCTTGTATCCTTCATCCTGAAGAGACCAGAAGCATCTCAGCCTCAGCAAGACAAAAGATAAGTCACAAATCCAAATTTTGAACAGTTTTTTTGCTTTTGAATTGGGTAGGAACATTATTGCTCTTGTTACAAGGTCACTCTCAGCTCCTGGCTCTCACTGCCTGGACTTTGCAACTGAACACTTTGAGGTAAAAGGTGCTTCTTTCACCCCAAAGACCTAAGAAAACACTGGGTTTGTGTGTGATCTGGGTGCTGGGCACACCTATTGGAGCAGATCCCAGGAGCCAGGCTGCAAAATGAAGAGGACTTTCAATCCTCCCTTGGATCTGCCCCTGTTTGGAAAGCTGGGAGTGGGGAACTGGTCAAGCACCCCTGGAGAGGGACTTGGCTTTGAGCAGGTAACCTGTGTTTTGGTGGGGCTGGATGAAGGAAAACAAGGAAAAGCCTGTGTGATTCTCCCTGGATTGGGGCTTTCACCAGCCCAGCTACACTGGTCACAAATCACACCTCATTGAGCCTGACAGTCACAGCTAGGCTGGAAAAACCTTGTCATCCTGACCCGGCCTCAGGAGCCAGAGGATTTAGTGAGCTCCTCTTTGCTGTGTTTTGAGAATTTCTTAAGAAAACACTTTGGTTCTGTGGGTGATTTCACAGGTTGGGAGAAAAGCAGCTGTTGGTGCTTCACAGCTCAGATTTCCCTGAGAAGTGTAAAGTCTTGGCTGGACACCACGATGATAGATTTTATAGATTTCCCCCCTTCCTCCACATCCAGCAGGCAGCTAAACCCAACAGTGAGCTACAGTGCATTTCTCTGTGTTTAACTTCTCCTTGAGATAATCCATTTGCCTCTGTTCTTTGAAAACTTACTGAATAAGCCACTTGTTTCACACTGGTGGGGAAATAACACTTTGGGGGCCCCTTTTGTGCCTGTCTTATGTACAACAGAAGCGTGGAGTTTTATAAAGTCTAATAAATACCCAGCTCTGCCAGATGTTAGCTTTTTCCTTTTATTTTTTATTCCTTTTCTTTCCTTTCCTTCTGTTTTTTTCCTACTAGAAAGGAGGTCGGAATTTGAGTTCCAGACTTTGGCTGACTGCGAGTAAAATGGGACTGTTTCTAAGAGACATGTTGTGACAGTGTAAATTATCACATTTTAGATGGTGTTAAATATAGAAATGCCACTTAAGAGGGGATGCATTTTGTTCGGCGTCTGATATTTGTCTCGTCAAGGCGTCCCTGTGAGATGGTGTCTGTTTATTACCTCCCCACCTTTCTACTGCATTATTCTGCTCCCCGTGCTGACAATGGTTAATGAAGAAGTTGGAGCCTTTTTCTCTGTGTTCCGTGGTGCTTGAGAGATGGGGGCAGGTCACTGCCTGGCTCCAGGGGGCTGGCTCCAGATGAGCCTGGGGTGGAGAAATTCCCACTTGCGCTTATCCTCCCTGGGATAAACCTCTGGATTAAATGCAGGGAGCAGAGGGGGTGAAAAGGCCCCGCTCATGCACAGCCCTGAGTCTCCATCCAGGGCTTAGGGGCTGGAGGGTCCACAGGAGGCAGGAGGAGAGACAGCCCAAGTCAGGAAGACCAGGGTGAGGAAGAAAAACATTTCCCTTAGACTGGAACAGGCATAATTCACTGGAGTGAATGGTTTTGAACTTTATTCAGTTATTTTGGTTAAACCTGGCTCATTGATGGCTCTATTTCCTTCTCCCAATGGAAAAGCATGTGTTTGGTCTCATTTATTAAATCAAAAAGTGGCATTTTCTTTATGCTGTGTGCTCTCTGTGCTCCTCAAGAGTGGTAATTGTGTGGAAACTTTCATAGTTTATACCTAGAGGAATCTTAATTTTAATACATACAAAATTATACCTATCTAAGCCTCATTTAGTTAGAAGCAGTGCAGTTTTCCATCAAACACCTCTCCAAATAGAAGCTGGCTTTGCACTTAAAGTGGATTCTCAGTTGTAACTTTATCTTCCCCACCTTGGACTCAGCTCCATTAAACTTAATCACCATCATATACCACCACCCGTTCAGTTAATGAAAAATAGTTTTCTCCAAAGGTAAAGAATTGTAATTAAAGACTCTGTACATCAACAATAGCTTTTTGCCTTCCACCTTTTCCATTTTTAAAGCTGGTTCATTCTGTGCAGAGTGAAATGCCAGAAATGCTTATGGGACAAAATAATACTGCTCAGACAATGAGAAAAAATAATCACACAGGATTACATGGCCACAGATAAAATTTTGCAAGAGGTTCTCCCATCATGCATCATCACACAGATCTGATAAAACTTAAGTAGGCCAGTGTTGCCCAATAAGTTAATAGCCATGTTGCTTTTATTCAGAAATGATACCTGGCTGATTTTAAAGCAGTAATGAAACTTGTGCATGACTGGGCATGTGGTCTGGCCAGAAATCCCAGCCTGTGGCAGAGAACAGGTCCATCCCTCCATCCACAGCACCTAAGGCTATGCCAGCAGTTCTGAGAGGCAATGGTTCAGGCCAACTGATATAAAGCGAAATAACTTCTTTGGTTATTCACAATATCAATTTGCTTTGTCAAAATTGCTATTTTTCCCCTATGCACAGAATTAATTTTGTCCTCTCTTCCTTGCCCTGTAAATTAAAAAAGTTCTGCTTGGAAAATTTCTGATTTGTGCTAATAAAAAATTATGTTCTTGTGTATGTTCTTAGGATGCACATCCAGCTATATAAATATAGATGATTTGCAGCTATTCAAAAATAAAGCGGGATTTTCAAAAGCAATCTAACTACTCCCAGCCTAAACTAGTTGGAGCAAAAGCAGAGAGAATTTATAATTAAATTCACTGGGAGCTGTGCTCGTCTCCTGCTGAGTGCTTTAACCATTCCTCTCCTTAGAATCTACTGGGAGAAAAATATACTGTATTTATAGCCATCTTGTTTCAATATAAACATGTCAAACTGTAAATCTCAGACACAGAGATGGGCTCAAGCTGAAAACCTCAAATCCAGATTTCCGACATTCTCGGTTTCAGATCATCTCCATTGTGGGCTCTGGGTTCGAGGATTTGGGGCTGGTTTTTCCTTTAGGTCCAGCTTCCCTCCTTGCATTCAGAGAGGATCAGCTCTCACACCCCATGTCCCACTGCACTGCAGTTAAACTTCGTGGACTGGGTTGGCTCTGATTTCTCTCAGCTCTAACATGCTTTCCTGGAGTGAAACTCCCTTTGTGTTTCAGCACCTCTGTCCCTGATAACCTTGGTCCCCTCCAGAAGATGATTATGCATTTCCTCTATCCTGGGAGCAATGTGTACCTGTCTTTGCTTTCACATCCTTGTTCTGTGTGTCCCTGTGTTTTTTTTTCCGTGCCCTGTGCTGGAGACAGCCTAATAATACAACAGCAACAACAAGAATAGCATCGTGGCTATTATTATCCTTGCACAGGTTTCTCACTGGGAGCAGATCCATCTGTCAAATGTCCGTGTGCTGCAGGACAGGCACCGCTCCTCTCTCCTTGGGTTGCGTTGGAGAAACGCAACCAACTTTGGCTAATTTGGGATAAGACAACAGCTATTGGTGTGTTGACAACCCCAAGCTTGTTTAAGCAGTGGATCCAAGGGAGAAAAGGGGGGGGAGAGGAAAATGTTTCCATAACGACTGGCACGTGAAGGCTGTGATGTTCCCGTGAGGTGTTCGTGGCTCTGAAAAAGGTGTGTGTGCTCTGCAGATGTTCTCTGGGAGCAGGAGATGTCCTAATAAGCAGGTACATTGTTCCACATGTTTAATCATGAACAGCAGTGAATGGCTGCTTCAATTCTCCTGACCCTTTTTTTTTCTTCCCTCTTGACCTTTTCCTTTCCTAGCCTGTCACAAATGAGGAATGGTTATTAACTGAAATAAAAATAATAAAAAAAATCAAAATACAAAAAGAAAGTAAGGAGATTAGGCTTCGGGGAGAAGGGGGGGGTCTTGGGAACATAAAGGAGAGTGGAAGTGTGTTATGTAGTATTTGTTTTCTCTGCTGCCATTTTATTGCTTTTCTGGGAGCGCTGCCAGAAAAATGGCGCGTAGCACTTTAATTAAAGAAGGCTCTGTGTGCACTCCAGCTGTTCCTCATGTGACCAGCCTGTCTATGGGTAAAGCAAAGGATGCTCCTGCCAGCCTGCCCCAATCAGCGCTAGCCCAGCTCCTGAGCCCAGCACTGGTGCAAACGTGGCTGTGTCTGCCAGCCAGACGCTCGCTGGGCTCCCTGTCCTGCTCCTGGTGTCCTCACGGATCTGAAGGCACGGGCTGGCAGCAGCGCTGCTGGGGGTGCAGGAGTGTGTGGAGGGAGTTTTTTTACACTAAAAGCATCTTCTCTGCCTGTAGGAGTATGCCTTACCCATAAGCAGACTGTGCTGCCTGGAAGGAAGGGCGGTTTGGGGCTGGTGAGCTCTTATTGGAGTCTCTGGGAAAGCAGGAATTGAATGTATATGTGTGAATGGATATAACTGATTTTTCAGAAGTAACCTAGATTTGAAATGCCCTAAGCTCAGGGAAGACTACTGCCTTTATTTATACATGTGTATGTATATTTTATTTTTCTGAATTTGGAGAAAAACAAGTTCAGCCGGAAGAGTCCAGCTATACCGATGCCCCTAAACTGAAATACCAAGCTGCACATCTGGAAGGTGCTCTATGGATTCATCAGCAATGTTAAAAACATGCTAACAAAGCAAAGCTGCACAATGGGATGGAAATTTTAGTGATGACCCAGTGAAAAAACTGGCACAGCATCTTACAGCTTATACATGCTAAAGTTTTGTCTCTTGTGAAACCATGCTCTGAACTAGTTTTTTATGGAAGAAAATATGTACTCTGGCGATTTAGGCTGTATAATTCCTTGAGACAATAGGTTGGACTGAGGTCTTGTTTTTGCTACAGGGCCCCTTTGCAGCCCTGTGCCAGTGTGGAGGGCACAAGGATGAATGTGATGTTGTTTGCCCCCACTGTAGGGCCATTCTCCAGTGCCAGACAGGCGTAAAGGGGCCTCTCTGTAAGCGAGAGCTTCATAAAACCCTGGGTAATAAAACCCTGGGCTTTTGTTGCAGCAGCTCAGTGGCATTAGTGCCATTGAAAATGTCACTTCTGACGTGTGCTAATTTAGGTGCGACATGAAACGTCCAAGTGTAACCTGAAGTGTCCCACAACTGAAGCATTTTATTGTTCTTTCACACACCTCACCTATCAGTAACATGAAGCTGCTTCCTCCCTCAATGGTGCAGAGCTGAGCCTCCTGTGCTGACCTGCACGGGACCTTTTTTTGGGAGCCTTCCAAGCCTTTTCCTTTCATAGCCTGAGAATTGCTCCTTCTGTATTTGTCTGTCTCCCACACACCGAGGCCCATTCACAGGGTTTATGGCAGTGGAGGTGAATTGATACAACACATTGAGGAGATTTGAGACAAAACTATTGTATTTCTGAAAGTCAACTTCAGAGCAGCAGGGACAGGCTAGACTTCCTCCCCTTTCCAGCAAAAAGGGGGAAACACTGGCAAAACTTGATTAAGGAGAGATGTTATCTGGACGTGGCAAAAAGCATTAGATGGAGTATTGGTGTGCAGGTGGGATGTTGGAAATCTACCTTGCATACTTTGTCCAGTGTTAATGTGTTTGTAGAAGGCCTTGAGGGTCTGAAGAACTGTTGATGCGTGTTGACAATATTTTATAAAGGGGCCATCTCAGACTGTCCTGGTGGAGAGGCTGTGGTGTCAGCTGTGGGTAGCTTCCAAGCAGTAGCTGGATGAAGGCTCTTGTGCAATGTTTTCTTTGTGTTTACTGTGAAGCCCAAAGGATATCCTGGGGCCCCTCTTTGCACACCCACCAGGTTGTCATTGTCAGGTTTTGGGTGCCACTGATTAAAGCAGTGAGTTTTCCCCAGGTGTGGAAATACAGCTGTGTGTCTGTGTATGGAAGTACTCTGTGGGTACACACATGCATGTGGGCCCTGCTCTGGCGTCCCTGGGTCTGGGCACGGTCATCTCCTCGGCTTGAGAGCTGGCTGCACACTCTGGTCTTGTCTGAAAGCCTGAGCACTGCAGGGCCTTTTTCTTTCACACTCAAATGCTGATCTCCTTTCAGTGGCACTGCTTGTTTGTTTGCACCCCAGCTCAGTTTCTCTGAGCTGATTTATTGGTCTTCTGCAGTCATTTCTCTTTGGGTGATACCTTTATGGGACTCTCTCATTTATCTGGTGCTGTCTTTCAGCTAAATACCAGATTGTTTCCTCCATCCATGCAAGTTTCTTTTTACAAGAAAACTCATAAAATATTTTCCTTTCCCTGGACTTTATTTTTTGGCTTCCTAGGCAGTTTGCCTTCTCTTCATGTACATTTATGTGAACCTTGTTTGTCCTGGATGCTTTGAAGTACAGGCTCAGAAGCAGCAACAACTTCATGATCTGAAAATGGTCTGGGCAGAGTTGTTGCTTATACAAGGGGCCCTTTGCTGTTCTGTGCATCAGGTGCTGAGGAACAATATGACAGACTCTATTTTGTACAATAACACGGGTTCCTTATTAGCAGAATTTTTTCCAAAATGTGTCTGGAGAAGGCATTTGTTCTGCCCTGCTTTGCTCCTAATGCTTCTCACAAGTTCTTTCCATTCTGCAACTCTCCCAATTAGAAGCAGGTTGATGTGTCTTTTGGCAGTATTTATTTATTTATTTATTATTTATTTCTGGTGCAAGTCTGTGTTGTTTTGCTGGCTGCAGTGTTTGCTGGCCACTCTAAGGGCACAGCTTTTACTGTCATTCTGTTGTGGTCTAGCAGGCACCCCTGTTGGAGCCAAGGCAAACTTACCCTGCACAGGAAACAAACTTTGGTTTTGGACTTGTAAATCAATTTTCCAGGTCTGGATGGCCTTTTCTGGTGGAAACATGGGTGTTGCAGGAAGTTGGATAAACAAGTTTAATTCCAACACAAGGTCAGGATGCAGCCAAGGTACATACCCAGCTTGGCAGCTCCAGCACTCCCTGTCCTGCTGAAACAACAAGGAGGGAGAGTCCTTGGGACTGAGAGGAGGAGAGAAGAAGGGCATTTGGGATGAGGAAAAAATCCTACAGGCAGAGGTGACCCAAATTCATATTTGCTTGTCTGACTGATGGCATTGGAAGCCCTCCCTCACGGCTGTAGCTGGCTGAGAGCACGTCTGCATCAGACAAACTGATCTGAGTCAGAGCTCACCAGGTGCCTTTGGGCAGGATGGCATGGCTGCTTGGCACAGGGCTGCACAGCAACTCAGCCTGGTCCTGGAAGGGGGATGGATGGGTCATGCTGAGGGCCAGGACCTGCTCAGTAGCAAAAATGTTCTGCCTGGTGCAGCTCTGCACTGCGGTTCCTGCTGGTTTGCTCCAACGAGGAGCAGGGATCTTGGCACTGTGTAGCCATTACAGCCACCCCAGTGATCCTCCAGCCCAAATCCTGCCCCTGTGGGTCCCACAGAAACCAAGCTGGCAATGTCTGATGGTGAGTGGATGGGGCAGGGAGCAGCTGGGCTGGCCATGCAAAACCAGAATGAACCTCTGGCCTTCCTGGGCATAAAATGAGAGACAGCTACTGGCCAATCCTGAGCTTGGGCAGCTTGGCAGGACCCAGATTGGATCTAGTGCCAACCCTAAAAGAATCAGTTTAGAGCTTTGTCTCTGCTCAACTCTGTGTGCATTGAAAAATGTCTGGTGGTGTGGTACTAACACACTGTGCATCATAAATATGAGCAACAGTGTTTTGGACACAGCCTAAAGCAGTGTCCAAATTATTTCCTGCCCAGGAATGACATTGCTGCAAGTGTGGTGACTCATGAAACTCCATGCCCATAAAATGTTATTTTGGGCACCATCAAAGCCCATAAAATGTTATTTAGCTGTAGGACACTAACACCTTTCTCAAGCAGGACAAGGCAGCTGGCTGGATTCCCATGTAGGAATGCTCTTGGCTACTTGGGAACTGCTAACAGGACACAGGACCTCTGCCTCTCCATGATTTGAGTGCAGTGCAGGTGGGCATGGCCACAATTTATGCTGTGATTCCACTGCTGATGGGCTCCAGGAAGCTGCACTGGGACCAGAGTGGTGAGTTCAGGATAAAGTGCTTTAGGGAGGCATGGAGCTGATAAAATACAAGGTACCTTAAAGCTTTTTAAAGAACTGAATTAAGTCCAGTAATCAGGACAGATGTATGATGTTGTTACTATCAGTTGATTTTCCTAACTCAGTCAGGACTTGGTGGTGTCAGGTTCAGAGTCTGCAGCCTAAATACAGGATTAGCAACAGTGGGTGGGGACAGACAGATCAGGCAGCAGAAAGGATCAGTGTCATGATGCCAGTCCCACAGAAACCTTTGAAGGATCCAGCTTCTTGGAGGTGTTGTAGCAAAGAGGAACTTGAAGGATCAGCTCAGATGGGTAAAGCATCAGGGTACCTGTCTGAAAGAGTGGCTGTGGAAAACTGTGTCTCAGGCTGGTGTCTTGGCCCAGGACAGTTGGTAGTGGGGAAAGTGGGTGGAAAAGAAAAGAAGGTGGGCTCTGTTGGAGTTGGAGCTCTGGGGTGAGTTTTTGAGGGCACACAGATGCAAATTGTGTGTCCCTGCAGCAGCCTTCAGAGTGGCTCTGGAGGGGAGAAGATTGCATTTGTGAGGGATGGAAGAGACGATACTGCAGTAACTGAGAAGCTGAGAATTTGGCCAGGTTTTTGGCTGTTCAGAATGGCAGAGAAGGCCATGTCTGTGTAGAGGTATCAGGACTGAACCTGGAAGGTTCAGCGTGGCAGTGCTGATCCTGGGGGGAAACTATAGCTGGAAATGCCCTGGAAGGGTGACCCAGCTGGCTCTGATGGGGAAAGAAGAGGCAGGCTGGAGCCTGTCCCAGTGGTGTGGTCTAAGCTTGCAGCTGAAGGACAGAGCATGGCTTTGTTAGAGCAGTCTGGGGTCAGGGCTGAACCAGGAGCCACCTGCAGGGATGGGATTGCTGAACTTGGGACGGGAGTGGTCTTGGAAAAGGCAGTGTTGAGAGCAGGGTCCTCATCAGGAGACAAGGGAGGTGAGGAGGCTCTTCAGAGATGTTGTGAGAGAGGTATGAGTAGAAACAGGACAGAAGAGTACCATGGAAGCCAAAGGAAAATTAATCCTCAGGAAGGTGAGATGTCTGAGTGAGGATGCAGGGAATGCAAAGAGACTGGAGGCACAGTTGGATCTGAGACCGTGAAGACAGTTGTCTGGAAACTAGGCTGTCTCTTTGGCCAGAAATGTTGGTTTCTGTATGTCTGCTTTTGATCTCACTATGAACATTAGTGAAATATTTCCATTTTTCTGGCAAGTGGATGTCCCTAGACCATGCAGCTGCTCAGTAAAGCAGCTTTGTTATCAGGATGGTGGCCAACATTGCAATGACATTATACAGCTGGCTGGGGCCCTGCACTTTTGCCTGCATCCATCACCTGCTTTTGAACTGGTCCCAGTTCTCATTGCTGACCTACTGGAAACCTCTGCCTTGCACCAAGCTAATGTTTATCGGACTGAAGAGGCTTTGAATAAAACAATTCCTGTTCCAGGGAACTTGAATGTTTTTACAAAACTTTAGCCTCATCCCAAAATCTCCAAGCAGCTCCAGCCATCGATGACTTTGACATCTGTGCTGTGAGCTGAGCACAAGGAGAAGATGCTGTATTTCTTTAGTTGGTGCCAGGCTATTGTGATGGCTGATGCAATGTTTTGGCAGCTAAGCTGTGGCAATGAAGGCTTGTGCTGTAGGACCCAGTCCTAGTAGGAGTTTTAAGGCTGTAATGTTAAAAAAAAAAAAAAAAAGCCTCACGGCATTGGCAAACGGCCAAACCATAGTACATAACCTCTGAGCGCTCCAGGAGTATTTTCCTAGCAGCTGGATGAGGAATGAGTTGATAGAGACAGAGCAGGGGGAGTTTGAAGCGCAGCCCCTCAGATCATTTTTCACTGCGCTGGATTGTCCCTGCCCTCCCTGCTGCAGTGTCTCCTTGGCCACCTCCATGCCGGAGCTGCTGCTCTCCGTGTGCTGGGCACGGGCTGGGAGGGAGAGGTGTTTGCACTTCCCATCCACGGGGAAAGCTGGGAGAGAGCACAGGCACTTCAGAGTGAAATGTGATAACAGCTTTGCCCCCATCACTCACTCCTACTGCTACCAATAGGGCGGGAGAGGGAAATTCCTCAGGCATGTGGGATCTCTCAGCTGTGGAAAAAACACCACCCTGGTCTTCCCCAGTTCATCCAAGTCAGAGGCTGAACTGCTACTCCTAATACAGACTAATGCCAGGCACCTAACAGAGAAAACAGAGAGGATACACTGAATAAATCAGCTGGAGGTTTCCCAGAGAGGGCTGCAAAGTCTCACCCCTCCATTATCACTGCCTGGTGTGGCTGTGTGGCCTGGGACAGAAGGGTGACAGGGAGAAAATCCCCATCCCAAGCACAACCAACATCTCCCCAGGAGCAAGGAAATAACCTCTCACCCTCAAAGTGCATTGGCCATAGTGAATGACTTTACTAACCTCTTACTTTTGTGGCAGTCAATAAAAATTTTTCTGTGTTTTTTAGAGTTGGGTTTGGTAGGACACACGGTGCTGCAGTGGCCTGACAAAGGAGCGTGGATGACCTGAGTGTGTGGTAGCTTCTTCCTCAGTAAACCCATTGGTGGATGAGTTTCCTGAAGCAGTAAATTCACGTGAGCGCCCACCCCAGCTGAGGTCACTCCCAGCTTCCAGCAGAGCACATCCCTGCTGGAGCAGGCTGGGAACAGGAGTGCCCGTGTGGTACAGCAGGGCTGGAGCCACGGCAGAACGCTTTTGTCCCCACGTGCTTCCCTGTCCTCTGCTCACCCACACTGCCTCCTGTGCTCAGCTTAGATGCAGATGTTCCAGTTATGTTCCAGTTTGTCATCCAAAAGCTTTGGGATTTTCTCTCTCCCCTCTGAGGCCAGCAGACGTGGGTAATGGGTGAAGGCTGTTCTTTGACTGGCCATTTTGGTGATGTGAAGTTACTTGGGAGGGTCTTTCCTCGCTGTAAAAACAACCTAATGTGCTCCCCTTGTCCTTTTCTAGGTTTTTGGTCTCCTTGACACAGTCAAAGGGCTACTTGGCTGGGCTGGGAGGTGTTGCTGTGCTGGGGAGTGGAAAATAGAGATACAGTCTGAGAGAGAGAGAGACACTGCTCATTTTGGTGAGCCCTACTTTCCTGTGTGCTTGGGGACCCAAACCAGCCCATCTGGGTGTGGGGGCCGTGCTGGGAGGGAGAGACACCCCTGTGTGGGACTTGAGGCTGCAGTGCCCCAAGGAGCAGTGCTGAATAAATGGGCATGTCTGTGTGTGCATCCACTTTAATCACTCTTTAAATGTGCAGCTGTTCTCCATGGCAAAGCATTGTACAAGAGTAACGGGGTGACCCCAATTCCCCTTTTGCTCCTGCAAAAACCTGTTCATATTCTCTCTCTTGTGCCTGAGAAACTACTGCAGAAGGGATTTTCCCTCTCTCACTCTCTTTTTCACTTTGCAAGGAGAAGAACAGTCTTTCATTGTTAGATTTCAAAATAATCCTCTTCTGTCGGAGTCTGACTCCTACATCCATCAGCAGGGCTGGACCCTGCACCAGAAAACTGTGAAGGAGGTGATGCATGTCTGGCCACCCATTGCTTTTCCTCTCAGTTTCCCAGGAATTGCTGTAGAGCCATTCCCTACTGCTGTGGCCAGTCGGGTAACGCGAAGGAGGGTCTGGCTCCAAGGCCATTGAATGGTGTGCAGAGGGTTTTGGACAAAGTCTTAAAGGAAAGGGCTTGGTGGGGATTTTCAGGGGACAGTCTGCTGCCAAGGAGAGCGGCACCAGCCTGAAGCCGGGGCTGTCCCCAGCCTTTGTTCCTGGGGGTGGTCGGCTTCCTCCGCCCGGCAGGGCACAAAGAGCCTTTGGGAACTGGCCCAAAACCGAGGAGTGGCAAAATGCACTTAGTTCCCCTGCCTTTGTAAAAGGCATGTCTGGATGCCAAGGGAAGTTTCCATATCCTGCTGCCTTGTGTTCTCCGGGGCTCGTCTGGGACCTGCTGTGCCTCCGAGTCCCCCGGCTGTGGCCGGAGTCTGGGAGCTCTGCCCCTTCCTTTATACAGGGTGGAGGAGACAACGGTCAAGTGTTTTCAGCTTTTCTGGCTGATTTGTGCTCATTACAAAGCTGGCTGCCCGGGCCAGTTTTCTGACGTGGGTTGGGTGTCCTGGGGACATTTGCTTTGCTTCTGATGGGGCTGAGCTTGCTCTGGAGACAGAAGGCCTGGTCAGAAACGTGGGGAAGGTTCTGAAAAGATGGATCCGAGCTTGGGGATGCCCTCCAAGAAAGCCCCAGTCCAGGGTGAGGGGGGGTGAGCTGCCTTTGCTTACAAAGCAAATGTAGTGTGGGGAAACACTAAATTCTAAAGACACTAGAGTGTGTTTTGGCTTGAATAAATTGTGAATATTGTCAATAAATAACTTTTTTTTATCAGGCAAGATGGGGTTCTTTGATCCAGATCCTTTCCTTTGTGGTTAATCTTGTGGTGAAAGGGTTTTACCAACACTTAGGGCACAGTATTGGTACAAACACTAGCACAGGTTTTGTAAAAGGGAACTAAAGAAAAAGACTGAGATACAGGTGATCAAATGACTGTTTATTGGGAATTGCCATCATGTGGAGAAACTTTTCACAGGCTGGTGCAATTACCTGATATCAAGATGGTGCTTAAGCTGTAAAAACCATCCATAGTGGTACGATGGGCAGCGGATTATGAGGATGAAAGCAGGCTGTCATTAAAATAAAGATGCAGTTACAGGAGATGTTTTAATTTGAGTTTATGCAGCATGACAATTTGTATATAAAAAAATTCCTACTTTGGGAGAATTTGGGCGTATGGTTTTGTTAATTTTCTGTTAAGACTGTGCCTTTGGTGTGAGTTCATGTACTGGATCACTTTGGCTGCCTTCTGCAAGCACACCTTTCAGGCCACCCAGACAGAGCTCGGGTCCATTAGACTGGAGCAGCTGCAGGCAGCTATCATACTGGATCAGCCAAAAAGCATACTTAATCTTAATCTAATATGAAAATAGCAGTAAGTGGAAATCTGCCATTTGTTTGACAAGAGCATCTCCCAGTCTGGGGAGCACTCCCCTCGACGGCCACGTTTCGTGCAGAAGGGAAGCCAGAGCAGGCAGAGAAACTCTGAAATGTGCTATGTGCTTGATATGAAAAGCATGTGAGGCTTTTTTTTCCTGTCTTCTGGAAGGAATTAATATAATGGAGCTGCCACCTTTCATCAGTCAGATTTGGTGGCAGCTGAGCCCAGGGACGGTAGCGGAGAGGAGGGCGTGTGAAAGGTGTGGAGAGATCTGGAATTTGCATTGCAGAGGAAGGGATTTTTCTGTGCATCTCAGGAGAAGTGAAGGGCTGTTCTTTGGTGTTTGCTTCTGTCAGGGGCTCTGACAGATTTTGGGCTGGGCTGAGCCTGCTGGGGTGGGCACAGAAAGCATCTGGGTGTGCAGCAGACGTTGCTGCCAAAGAAAACCAAATCCTTTTTTTTTCTGAGAGCCTGTCAGGGTTATTTAGAGGTGGGTTTAAAATGCACTGCTGTTTTCCCTGCAGTGAGGAATACCTCTCTCTGAACTCTTCCCTGAGGATAGGCTTCACTGCTGAGTAGGAGGGAAACATCCCAGCCTGAGCTCACATCTGAGTGTGTCTGAAACACAGTGGAGCTGACACATTTCAGCAATCTAAGGGGAACTCTAGTGCAGAATTAGGTATTCTATGTACTTAATGTCCTATATACAGTTTCACAACACATTTATTCAGATTTTTGTTAATTGAAGATGTTGATGTACAGTGTCTAGCACACTCACATTTGCTCTTACTTGCTACAGCCAGAATTGTGCTGGATACTGAGTGCCCCCTCCTGCTTGCCCAAGTCTTGGCCTTACCAGTATACAAGAACCTCCTGGGCAGGGATGAGGATCTGGGGGTCTCACTAGGGGCCACACAGGCAGAAGACTCTCAGCAACTCACCAGAGATTACACATCCTCAGGCCCTGTCCCAGCAGGACATTTGGATAGGTCCTGAAGGGGATTTTGGATTTGGTGGCTGCCCTGCTTGCCCCTGTGGAGCTCACAGCACTGGAGCTGCTGCTCTGAGACACATTTCTATTGAGCAGATTTTTATGTTGGCTCAGTCTTGGCATGTCTAAGGCTTCTGGGATGGAGCTGCCACAGCTTGCTGTAGGCATGAACCTGCTGTTCTCCTATGGCTGCCCCCAGGATTTTTGGCTTCGTGGTAACTGCAGTTCTCAGGACACATCAAGCCTCTCTCTGTCTCTTTACAAGAGTTTCTCTTACCCACAGAGCAGCAGAGCTGAGCCACCTCCAGAAAAAAACATGATTTGAATTAAGAAGAAAGTGGAGAAAGCAAGTGCCTTGTTTTCTCCCTGAAGTTTTTTGGAAGATGTCTGAAACATTGGGACATTGCACCAGCGAGTGATAAAATTAACAAGAGTTGAACTCATCCCTCGTTGTCAGCGTACACCTTGAGAAGGAGCTTGAGCAATTCTGTTAAAACTGCACCACTGCAGATAGAGCTAAAGACAGGGCACTGGATCTGCCCACTTGTATGTGCCACAAGTTTCTGTCATCCCTAGGACACATCCTGAGGTCCTTGGCTTTTTTTAGGAAGCATTTACCTGTGCCAGATCCCAAGGTTCTTTTTCCAGAGGAGGTTGTACAGGGAGAATCAGAATGAAAATTGGGTGCAGACCTGGGGATGTGTTTTCTCTCTCCCAAGCCCTTTGAGTGATCTGATATGATGGGGAAAGGGTCTCTTTGTCAAACAGAATAACTGGTTTCACCTGGCACATGGGGCTAAAGAAAGGAGAGAGGTGGGAGATAAAGGTTTTGGTGTGAGGGTGACTGGGTGAGGCTGTCTCACTCCAGATAGCAAACCCAAGATTCTGACCCGTGATTGCCTTTCCCCTTGTTGAATGACAGCATCTTAAAAACTCTGCAAGTGTTTTGGGGTATAGGCTGGTTTTATGTATGCTGTTGTAATCTGCACAGGGCTGGCACAGAGGGGCTCAGATCCTGATAAATCCTGGGGCCCCCAGGGTGCATGTCCAAGATTTCCTCCTTTGGCATGGGGGCTGTCAGATGGAAGGTGACACCTGATTTTTCACTGTTGAATCTCTTGTCCCTGCATTTTTGATTGTTCATTTGCCTGGACAGTATAAAAATGGGAAGGTTCTCTGTTCCCTCCTCCCAGTGTAAAGCATTATTCACAAGCTCCCATTCCCTCCTCCCAGTGCAAGGCATCATCCACAAAGAGGAGAGCATTGCAATCACCCAATTTCCCAGCTCTAAAACAACCAGTTTTGACTGAGTATTTGCTTGGTATTCACACACTGAACAAGAAAATATCATGGTCTGTGAGTCTCTTGTTTGAGTGAATCACGTTGTGAGTAAGGGCCACTGGGTCTCAGACTGCAGCTGGCTATTCTCCTGATAGAAAATCTTATTTTAGTGGGAAACCTCAAACGTGGGGATCTCTTTATTTGAAGCCTATCAGCATCCCATCCTTCCACCCCCTGCAATTTCCAGCTGAGATAAGCCAGGTCTCTGGAGCGAGTTGTGTTCAGAGTGACCTTCAGTGAGCCGGCGCCACGACCTCGGTGCCGTGCCCCGAGCAGATCTCTCTGCACCTGCCAATATCACCAGGAGCCTGCTCTGCACAGCACAAGGTGTTGCTTCTTGGTGGACCTGGCAATCGGTTTGAAACCTCCTGTTCAGTCTGAATTTCAATCTGGCATTGAATGTGAGGGTTTTTTTTTGTGCCTGGTTTCTAAATGGATAAAATCCTTCATTTTCTTATTTTGTCTGGTAGGCATTTTTGTGCTGTGTACATTTGTGAAGACTGGCTTTCTTATAGATTGCCCTTCTCTTGCTATCTCATCACTGCAGTTACTGCAGGCCTAGTCAGTATTTTTGATTCATGGTTGAATAAAAAAATATATGTTATTCAGGACAGGACAATGGCAGAACTTGTGACATGATTTAGGAGCATTTGATGATTTCTTAGTTATTTAACCTGAAGAAAGTGTTAAGCCTGTCCTCCCACCACTGTCCATGACATAAATGAAAAATTAGGGGGGAAAAGCAGCTAGAGAGCCACTCTTCCACAGATGGTTAACATACATGAAGAGGATTTTCTATTATGTCTTTGCTTAATTTAAGTAAAGATAGTATTACTAGCAGGTAGTACCTGGCTGGCATTTACATCTGTCAAGCCTAAATGAGAGTAAGGTGTTTGTGAAGTTGAGTGATTTAACATACCAGTCTTTTCTCAGCTGTCATCTATTTCAGGAATTTCAAATCTTTCTAAATTCAACTTTTCTTCTTCTTGTTTGGATTCAGAGTGGGGGAAATTTTTACTGGAATAAACAAGTAAAGTAATTTTAGTAAAATCATACTGGTGGCAGGGGTGAAAAGGTGAAGGAGAATAGAGTAACTACTTTAACTCAATGAAATATTGACAGGGATAAGTGGAAGAAGGAATAAAAGGGAGAGAGAATATGTGATTATCCAGCATCCCAAATGTGCAGTGTTAACAAAACTTTTCATGGCAAGAGAGGTGGTTAGCAATTGGCTTGGTATGTCAGGATTAAGAGCAATTGCTCAGCCTGCTGGGAAGCCTCACTGCCCAGGTGATGGAGCGAGAATTTCCTATTTATCCAGCAGCCTCCCTGTGAGCCAGGGAATCAGGTCCTAGAGTCAGGCTCGGGCAGGGAGAGTGGCAAGTTCTCTTTCCAAAGTCTGAAAGAAATTTTTTTCTAAAAGC
Source organism: Emberiza elegans (assembly GCA_024865655.1). Lineage (NCBI taxonomy): Eukaryota > Metazoa > Chordata > Aves > Passeriformes > Fringillidae > Emberiza > Emberiza elegans. The sequence goes on from JALJVW010000139.1 coordinate 33,824,990, forward strand.
TGATTCTGCATGGTGGGAGCCAGGGTGAGTGCTGCCCTTGCACACAGTTCCTTTTTCATGGGTCCCTTAGGAGGGAATGACCACTCACAGCCATTTGGAAGAATGTTCTCATGACTATTCCAGATGTTTCCCTCTCACATTGAGCTCTTACCAGTTTCCACGACTCTCTCCTTGTTTTCTCCTTTTCTTCTTCCCTTTTTTGCCTTGTCCTGAATATTAAGTAGCAATTAGTGTGATCTGAGTTCTTTGCAGTGGCACAATACCAGGAAACTGGAGAGTGTGCAATTCCCACTGGTGGATTTACTGCAGTCACTTGGTGTGGGCGAGAAGGGGATAGGAGTGAGCTGCTGGTGACTAATCACATTTCCTCAAGGGCCTGGACTTTCCTTGGAGGTCTTTCTCAAGGCTAGACTCATCTAAGGAACTCCTGATAGCTTCTTGACAGATCACCCGTCTGGCTGCTTATCTGGTCCCGAGCTGGGAATCCCAGGTGGGATTAAGCACCCTACAAGGCAGAGTCACCAAAATTCAAAGACATTGATTCACACTTGTGGATTGTGATGTGCTTTTCAGAGGTACAAGCCTTTGAAGAAGCAGCAACAATGGATTTTGAACAATGGATGTTTTCAAGGAATAGGTGAGAGAGGAACCATGCCAGTTTTAATCCACAGCAGCTATGGTTTTACTGTTGGGTGCCAGACTAGCAGCTGGAGAATGCTGGGGAGCATGTTAAGTTTTGATGTTTCCAAATTGTGGTCCTGGGGGATTTCACTGTAACCAAAAATGTTTGAAGTGCTGGCCCCTTGCCACAGCTTAGGATGAGGAATGTTTCTGAAAACCTTCACAGATCTGTGTGGAACTGGAGTGCATTTTTCCCATGCAATCCCAGGCAGGACTGAGACGGATGTACCATGGAATTGTATTACTGTCTTAGGACATCTCTAATTCACAACCCCAGGGCAACACCAAAATACTAAGGACCAGATTTTCAGGACGTAACTCTTAACTGAATACCTCATTCTTATTATCTTGGGAAAAAGGAATATCCAACAGTTCATATTTCTAAAGTGCAATGTGATTTCCAATCCCTAGATTTTTATAAAGTTACATGAGTTTGGTGTGTGTATATACATCTCTGCATCATTACATGCAAAAAGTACTGCAGAAAGCAATGTGGGTGTTTTTTAAAATTTGTTTGTTTTGGTTTGGTTTTGTTTTGCTTTTGTTTTTGTTTGAGTGTTTTTAACAAGGCAGTGATGTGTCTCCTGTTAAGGTGGCTGTAAAGGTAAAACACAGAATGCAAGCCATTAGATTAGCTGTAATTAATGTGATTCTAATTTTGGCCTGAAAGAAATTAGTGTAACAGCTGAGGGAAAAATAGGGGTCCTGTTTTGTTGTTCTTTAGTGGTGATTAGAAAGAAATTGCTCACTGATATCCATTAGGAAACTGTGAGTTCTGGAACTCGTGAAATACTATCAGAGAAGGAACGCAGTCACCCATTGATGTTGGAATGCCTTTAATCAGCCAGGTTCAGTGGGACATTGCCCATATAATTTATAAAGAAGCCCTATGAATGGAGAGATTTTCCCTCTCTCCCTTCACAGCCCTTCACCATGCTTTTCCCTTCTCAGCTTCATTTCAGGTCTGTGCCTGCATTTGGCTCGCAGAGCTCTCACACAGGTCACCGGGAAGCTTTTCAGCCAAGAAACGGGTTAAAGAGCCAGTTTTGCAGGAGACAATTAGTCTCTTCTGGCAATATCCTAATTAATCCTGTTATTAGGCTTTGCCACTAATTGCTGTAGGAGGGGTCTGGCCCCGATAAAAGCCACCCCCTTTGGCGTGGTGCCCCCAGCGCAGCCTGACCCGGTGCTCCCATGGAATTCTGTGCGCAGGAATTCGCCGGGGCGGATGGCAAAGGGGAATGTGGTGTAACCCTTCCTGGGCTACCAGGGGAAATGTGGTGTGGAACCCCTTCCTGGGCTACAAGGGAAATGTGGTGTGGAACCCCTTCCTGGGCTACCAGGGGAAATGTGGTGTGGAACTCCTTCCTGGGCTACCAGGGGAAATGTGGTGTGGAACCCCTTCCTGGGCTACAAGGGGAAATGTGGTGTGGAACCCCTTCCTGGGCTACCAGGGGAAATGTGGTGTAACCCTTCCTGGGCTACCAGGGGAAATGTGGTGTGGAACCCCTTCCTGGGCTACCAGGGGAAATGTGGTGTAACCCTTCCTGGGCTACCAGGGGAAATGTGGTGTGGAACCCCTTCCTGGGCTACCAGGGGAAATGTGGTGTGGAACCCCTTCCTGGGCTACCAGGGGAAATGTGGTGTGGAACCCCTTCCTGGATATCTGGGCAGCCTGATTTGGGGCCGTCACCAGGGCTGTGTGTGCTCCGTGATGTGTCCCAGCCTTCAGGTGCATGATGTGCCACCACCGCAGCCTGCTGTGGATAAAAGGCTTTAGATTAAAAGCCTTGCTCACCTCCCGTTAATGCTTCATGCCAACGGGGCTTTTAAAAGATTGTCTCGATGATAAAATGAGTGACCTTCAGATCAGAGGGTTTCAGAAGTGCCAGCCGTGCCCTCCCATTAGATTGTTATTAGCAGTTATAATGTCCTGCTATAAATTGGATGAGACTGGGTGTAACAGTGAGACTGGGGTCATTCATTCTCCCCATTCCCCATCTCACCGGGACCGTGTTTCTCTTTGTGCTCACTGAACAACAGCTCACACCTTCACAGTTTCCTGCTCTTCTCCCTGAATTTTGCTCCTCGGCATTTTTAATGTTGTGTAGAGTGCTCCAGCATCCAAGGAGCTGCTTGAGTGTTCACTAAAAGCAACACTCCAGCTTCGTGTGAGTGGTTTTGGGTGCCCCTGGCCCATCAGCCAGGTGCAGTGTTTTCCCTGATGCGGCAAAAAACGGGAGAGCATTCTCTAAACAAGGGCAGGAGGCAGGGAAGAGGACAGACAAGTGTAACAGTGCTCTTGTGTTGAAAACTGCATGCCAAACAGGAACCTCTTGTTTTTCAGGAGCTACGTGTCCTTGAATTGACTGTGCTCACCTCTCTTGCTGAGCCCTTCCTGCTGAATCACACAGCCTCACCTGGATGTGCTGTGTGTGTGATGCAGCAGGGAGGAACAATGCTGGGTTCAAGGGGGTCTCTGAAACTCCAGTGAAACTTTTCTGAACTAAGCAAAGTGCCAGGCAAGTCTGAAAACCTGTTTGTTTCTTCTGATACAGGAACATTTGGGTGATGAGTTGCTATCAATAATTTTAATAAGGTGCCTGTGAACAGTAACAGAATTGATGCACAGAGGGTGAAAAGCTTTTCAGTCCAAGGGAGTGACTCCTCCTACTCCTACTCACTGATTAACACTGGGTTGGTGAGTGTGCTACAGACCGGGGGAGAGAAACTCCTCATGAGATGAGGCTGGCAGGGTTTGGTCCAGCTCGTGCTACATCCCATCTCTCTGCTGGCCTTTGCAGCTCACCCTCCTGCATTTACTGCTGAGCTTTATGGGCTTGCAGAATGATTTCTGGAGCTCTTACAGATCAATACACAGTAGAGGTCCCTCTCTGGAGGGCATGTTCTGACATGATATTACCCTGTCATCGGTTCTTTTCTCAGTTTATAGCGTTCCTTAATATTTAAATGGGTTTCTTGCTGCAGTGCTTGTGCCCCGTTTACCCAAATAATCTATAACTCAATGACTTCTAAATCCACTTCACAAGTTGTTATATTCATTATAAATGAGCTGTAGTGCAACCTGCATCTCAAGTAGACATTCTCATCTGGAGGTCTGTGCTGAGATCCAGCAGGAGCAGCGAATATATTAAACCCATAAAACCCCCAAGACATCCCATACCATACAAAATGAGCTCTAACTACAGACTTTATTCTTCCTTATCACTTCCATTCGCCAGCCATTCAATGGAAATGTATCAAACACACACACACACACACTCTCACCCCAGGCAGCTGTTCCTGCAGCCACAACACCTCACCCAGCTTCCACCAAGGTTTTGCCAAGTGGCTGCACTTCCAGCAAGGCTGTGTGGAGGTGGCTGAGACTGCAGATCCCTGCAGTTGTCTGCGTGAGCCTCCAGTGCTCGTGCAGCAAGGACCCAGCCCAGCAGCATCTCCTGTTGGCCTCCAAGCCTGCTCTCACTGATGTCAGTGGCACCAGGCTCCCTGGCTGCTTTTTCCCAGTTGAAGAGGCAGCTTGGTGTTGACTGGCCAAGGATTCAGACATGCCTCTGTGTCTTTGGGGGGTTTATTATTGTCACAGTCAGCTTTATCTGTGCAAAGGCTTTGTCTGGTAGGGTCTTAGCTACTTTTTAATCTCAAATCCTGGCTGATTGCTGTGCTAAAGCCAGCTTCACTCCCAAAACATTGTTTATCTGAGAATCCTGCATAGATGTTGCTTTCAAGATTTAACTTCCCTTTTAACTCTGGTTTTGTGTTGCTGTGTTTTTTTTTTTTTTTTCTTTATTTTGGTTGTTTTTTTTTGTTCTTGTTGTTTTTAAATACCACGGAGTAGTAGATTTAAAAGGGATTTTTAAAAGAGGAAATCTGGAGTTTGGAAGAGACTCCATACCCCATTCTGACATTGAACACAGGAGAAATATTAGAACTTGGCAATATTCCTTTGCTTGTAAAATCTGATAGATTTGGATTTGACTGGTTTGCCTTGGATTGAGTAAGAATGTTAATAGTGTATGAAATTCAATGAGCTCTAATGCTATTTAAGAAGTCCTAACGAGAAGGGTGCTTTTGTGTCAAATTCTATTGTTTTTTTATTTCCTTTTCTGCCTTCCGTATTTGAAAAGCACTAAAAATATTTTTAACAACTAAGGAGGGAAATAGACTTTTGTCTGAAGGACCTGTGGGAGTAGGGGAGTCTGGGGGAAGGCAATGGAATTTATTTGGTTGGTAGCTTTTACTGTATGGATGTATTCCTCTGTGAACCATTAAACTGGGGAGTTTGCTTGGCTCAAAGCTGGGGCTAATTGGGATCTGAGTTACTGACTGGCTTCCTTCTCTTCCCAATCAGGAGTCATTGTCTTTCCTGCCTGTTGAGGCTTTTGTGTGATTTACTGGAAAGTATCAGCATAAAGGACAAAGAACTGAGATTATAATTTTGTACAGTGGTGGCTTTTAAAGTAATCCTTAGATTAAATGCAATATTCCTGTCCATAGAAAATGGTAAAATCATGTGCATTTTGGTTTTGGTTGGACCCAGAGTTTCTCAAAAAAAAAAATCCATGAAGGAAAAAAGACCCCTAAAATGGTATTTTTTAAAATCTAAATAAAAATATTTAGTTTGTTGAACTGAACTGAAGCTTCTTGTTTTGAACATTATTAGATTGGGTCTGTCTGTGTCCTAAAATCACTGCCCACAGCACAGACTTGGCTCCTTTACTGATCCTTCTGCTTTGACTGGGTTTTGTTCCTATAGAGGCATCATAGGAGATATATGCTTGGTATGGAGCCCAACCCACAAAAAGGATAAGAGCAATGAACTCTCAAACATCCACTTGTAGTAGGCACCAAGGACCATAAGCTGATGCAGTTGTGCCAAGCAGCCTCAAAGCAAGCTGTTCCTAATGATGTTAAAATAAGATCTTTTGTAGTTTAAATAATCTTTGAACTTAAATTCTGAAAAGAACTTTGATATTTTAGCTTTTTCTCCAGCCTGGAGAGGAAAACAAACATCCAGCGATCAGAATTCGCTGTGGAATACTAAATCTGATTTTATTGTTTTGTTTTAATACTACACATACAAGCAAAATTGATCAAGACCTGATGGTTCTGGGTTATATCTTATACAATTTTATGACTTTTCAAAAAATATTTTGAAACATTTCTGCTCCAAAAGCTTGACAGGTCCCTGCACAGAAAGCCTTAGGACATGGAACTCCAAAGATACTGTTCCATTCATTCTCACTAGCCTCTTAAAACCTAGTACTCATTTTATGCCAACAGACAGAAGAACCTTTTTCTGACTGCAATAAATCTGATGACAATTTACTTTTTATTAAGTCTTATGTAATGCACTGTTTATCTCCTGGATAGAATTTCTTTTTGACTTCTGACTTGGTTGGAAGCAGAAACAATTACTCCTGCAGCAGGGAAAGCTGCTCCTTCTGCAAGTGCTCCCAGCCCTGTGCTTGCCTCTGCTGCTCTGTGTGGATGGGAGACAAGCACAGGTCTCAAAGGCTTCCACACCAGCCAAAAGCTGGGCTTTAAGTTGTGCTAGGTCTGGTGTGCAGATTTAGCCAAACCACCCAGAAATTCCAGTTTGCACCTTCCCAAAGGTTGCCTGGGCTGAGTCCCTGGGTAAGGAGATGCTCTGCTTCAGCTGCAGCTGAAAACTTCACCTTGTGGCCTGAAGATGTTTGCTCAGCTAAATCTTTCCTAGAATAAAGCAAAAACGGATCTGAGTCACGAGGCCTGATGGGTGCAGAGCCCAGCCAGGTCACTGGTGGGACTGGTGTGGCTTCCCCTGTTATCTCCAGAAGGGAAGGAGGCTCAGCATCTTGCACAAGGCAGCCTCAGAAAACCTCCTGTGACACTGCTCACAGCGTCTTGCAAAGTACCAGCCATCAGCAAAAAATCTTTGCTAGTTGTGTCCAGTAGTGGTTTCAAATCTATCGCTTATTTTCTCTTTTCAGATGTTCTGCTCTGCTTTCCCAAAGCAGAAGTTGTAAAAAGCCTTGCAAAAGGCAGATCTTGCAGTGTAGCGTCTCTTCCTCTTTGAAAAGGATAAAGTCCCATAAATCCTGCACAAGATCTTGGTCTTTGCAATCATCTAGTCCAGGCTACAGACCTAAGAAACAAAAAATAATCAGCTCAGGCTGTGGATGCCTCATCCCCAGAATTAATTGTTCAGGTTTTTGTCATTATCTCTTGGCTCTTTTGCAGGTATTTGTTTCCAAGTTCATTTAAGAGAAATCTAAAAAAAGAAGCTTTCACTGCAGTATCAAACATATTTCTGTATGCATTACAAAAATACCTCTCTGTATAATTGAAGGATCTATCATTGTTGTATTAACTGTGGGACATCTGCATATTGGCACAGGTTTCATGCCCCGGCTGCTCTCGAGGGACTGTACCCCTGTTCTATTGCTGGCACAGCCATTATTCCAGGGAAACTGGTGCACAAGGGCAGTGTTATATTAAGTGCAACATATGCTAGAAATCAGAAATGGAAATGCCTCATCATTGCAGTGAGAGCACTAAGCCAAGGCTTAGTTAGCAGCTGGGACTCAATATAAAAATAGTAAACCTGGGTGAGGAGGTTCAAATCTATCGCTTATTTTCTTTTCAGATGTTCTGCTCTGCTTTCCCAAAGCAGAAGTTGTAAAAAAGCCTTGCAAAAGGCAGATCTTGCAGTGTAGCGTCTCTTCCTCTTTGAAAAGGATAAAGTCCCATAAATCCTGCACAAGATCTTGGTCTTTGCAATCATCTGGTCCAGGCTACAGACCTAAGAAACAAAAAATAATCAGCTCAGGCTGTGGATGCCTCATCCCCAGAATTAATTGTTCAGGTTTTTGTCATCATCTCTTGGCTCTTTTGCAGATATTTTTTTCCAAGTTAATTTAAGAGAAATCTAAAAAAAGAAGCTTTCATTGCAGTATCAAACATATTTCTGTATGCATTACAAAAATACCTCTCTGTATAATTGAAGGATCTATCATTGTTGTATTAACTGTGGCACATCTGCATATTGGCACAGGTTTCATGCCCCGGCTGCTCTCAAGGGACTGTACCCCTCTTCTATTGCTGGCACAGCCATTATTCCAGGGAAACTGGTGCACAAGGGCAGTGTTATATTAAGTGCAACATATGCTAGAAATCAGAAATGGAAATGCCTCATCATTGCAGTGAGAGCACTAAGCCAAGGCTTAGTTAGCAGCTGGGACTCAATATAAAAATAGTAAACCTGGGTGAGGAGGTTTCTGCTATGAGGAGGCTCACAGGAGAAAAAAAAAGGCAATAAAAGAAGCAGGATCTTCTAATTTTAATTTTTAAAACCCACTGGGGAAAGCATTCTTGCTTGATTTTTCATCAACATAGAAACAATGATAACAAGAGTCGTGAAATCTTCAATGAAAAATCTCAAGGGTTTTGGCCGAATGCTCTTTTTCTCTTCTGAAGTGGTTGTTAATTTCTGCCTTTCATCAAACCTCAAGTTTGAGCAAAAAAGGGAAAACTTCTGAGATGAAACTTCTACACCTTTTCAAGTTTTGTTTGTATTTTGTTGTTGTTGTTGTTTTTATTTTTGCCATAGTTGCTTGTAGAGCGTATCACTATTACTGTTAGCTTTTTTTTTCCTCCTGGGTGAAAAAGATAAATAAATTCCAGAAGAATATCTTATAAATCTGTGTTACATCACAAAGGAAAACATCTTCACTAAAAAAAGTAAATACATTCCAGAAGAATATCTTATAAATCAGTATCATATCACAAAGGAAAACATCTTCATTGGTCTTGAGATAACTCAGGAAGCCTAGAGGCAGGGATCCAACTGCAGTGCCACCAGACTGGCTGTGGAGCAGGGGCCTGGGGGCTCATGCCCCAGGAGGGCTCTGGCATGGTGGGCACAGCAATAATCTCCTTTGCTCTGTCGGGAGACACCCAGCTTCATAACTTGGTGATTTTAAAGGTGTTTTCCAACCTTAATGATTCCATGATTCCCAAACGGCTCTAGGAGCAGAGTGCTGTGTGCTGTGCTGCTCCACCTGGGGCCCCTTTCAGTGGTTGGCATGTGTGAGAAATACTCACTTTTCATGGTTTAGAAAGGTTTATTAAACCTTATCAAAAATACAACAGAAGACTGAATAAGGAAAAAAGGTTACGGTGCTGGGAGCAAAAGATTTTCCCTACCATGTGCTCAGCCCCCTCACAATGGAGGTTTTTCCCTTTTAACCCTTTAACCCCTCTCAGAGTTCTGTCCATCAACCCCTTCTTCACTGTCCAGTGGTGGTGGAGACCTCTTCCTCAGATCCTGATTGGAGGTCAGATGTTGCCACAGTGACAAGCCAGCCCTCCCAGATGTCCCAACTCCAGCTGTCCCTTGATGACCATGTGCAGGGGTACAACACAACTATAAATCTATAAACTTTCCTTAACCTATATACAGGATGTTTGTCCATTAATTGTGAGAGTCAATCACCGCATCTATCACACATGGATGCTCTGATGCTTATGGTCCATGCCAGGAAGAAGCAGCTCCAAAACCAGTTGTAGGCTGCCCCTGGCCAGGAGTGGCTCTTTGTTTTGGGGTAGTTGGTAATTCATCCAGACTGGATGAACTTCTGACCTTAAATCCTTGAAAGATCAATGATGATCCTTTGGGACTGTATGGAGAAGGCTGCAAACCTGCAAGGCTGAAGGTATCTAGGTGGTTTCTGGGTAGACACTTTTGTAGAAAATTGTGGATTTCATTAAACTGTTCAGTCAAGGGAACAAAGTAGGGCAATGGTTCTTTGCTTTAGTTTTAGGTGTTTCTTGAATCTCTGTCCTTCTGTGCTTCTCAGGTGTGCCCCCTCCTTTTCAACACTTGAATCTTCTCACAAATCCTCTCCCAGAGCTTTGATGCTCTATGGGAAATACAACACATTTGAGGATTTGGCACTGTAGACAAATGAACAGGGAAAAAAAAAAGGGAACTAGAGTTCCTATCAGGATCTACAGCTCCTATTTTTTGCCAAAATACTTTTTTAAAAAGAGTTTTTAGGAGAAAAATTGTCATTCACTGTAAAATTCTAATGAGTGGTAGTGCCATTAACAGTTTCCACTTGAAATTCTGTTTACCTGCTTCTGCCACCCTGCTGGTTCTCTGTACACTGATATAAAAGGATATGCCATGGCTGGTGAGCAAACTCAGAAACCTGACTCTAGTGCTGGCCCTTTCCACTGGTCTCAGAAGTCCCTGGTGTTTGGGATATTTGTCTGTCTGTTCATTCTAAAACCTTCAAGTCTGATCAACAGTGCAACTTCTCTGATAGATTTGGAAGTGATGCTTCACTGCAGCACCAGTTCGTGGGCCCAGACTTTATTGCTGTAGCTGTTCTTGTGCAAACGGAATGGGTTGATGATATTGTTTGGTTTCCTTTCTTTCCTTGTGCTTCCAGCATTCACACTCTTTTCAGAGGCACTAATGCTTCTTCCAATACATATCTAACAAAAAAAGTCCATAGACTTGCTGGATCTGACCAGAGCTGTGTGGACAGTGTTGGTCTGGCTCCTGCTGACCAGTGTCACTGAAAGAAGCCAGGTGTTCACTGAGGGTAGGTAGGAAAATCTTTCCTGTGCAAGCTGGAAAAGCCGCCTTGACAAATTTCTGGTCAGAAATGTGGCTGGAAACACTGATTTACTGCTCTGGATGGTACCTGCAGCCCACACACCTCACCTGGAACCTCCTCAGCCAGGTCTGTCCCCAGTGTCACACAGGGCCTGTAGCCCGAGGAGGCTGAGAGCACAAACACCCCTGCATGCCTTGTAAACCTCCCTGCAGCCTCTGAGAGAGGCACTGGTGCAGCACTGGCTTCTGCTGCTGGTGGGGCTGTCACAGGTGTGCACTGCTCTTGATCCTTCTACTACAGTGCTTCATAGAATGGAATCACAGAATAATGAGCTTGGAAGAGACCTCTAAGATCACTGAGTCCAACCTATGCCCTAACACCTCAGCCAGACTATAGCACCAAGTGCCATGTCCAGACTTTTTTTAAACACATCCAGAGATGGTGATTCCACCACCTCCCTGGGAAGAGCATTCCTGGACTTTATTATTCTTTTGGTGAAAAATTTTTTCCTAATATCCAACCTATACCTTCCCTGACGTAACTTGAGGCTGTGTCCTCTCGTTCTTTGCTGTGGGGATCCTGTAGCAGCAGAGGGCAGTAACTTTGGGAATTACTTCAAGGATGCCCTAAAAAACTTCCACCATCCTGCTGTGTGGTATCAGCACAAAGAGCAGCCAATGATTTGTCTTGCTCCATCCTGAATTTGCAGACAACTCTGTTTCATCAGCCCAGCCTGCCAGGCCTTTGAGAAGCTGATGGCTGAGGGAGGAAATGAGGCACACCAAGACTGTTCTATTGTGGTGAAGTCGTGACCTTGCTGACCTCTGGCCCCCAGCTCACACAAACAATACTGTGACCAAATCAGACCACAGCCCTCAACAGATGGAGAGTCAATACACAACATCACTGAAGGATAATACATTGATTTCGTTTAAACAGCCAGGAAAACCCAGAATACACCAGTTATAAAGAACATGTTCTGCCCTCTAAGTTGACCTCTTGGAAAATTTGAACAGAGCTATGTAAAAAGTGAGAGAGAGACAGAGGAGATGCTCATCAAATTAGGAGAAGAAATTGCCTGAAAATGGTATTTGGGAGACCGAGCTAGACAATTTTTAAATAATAGAGTTGGAAACACAATGAAAATAGCCCTATCAAAATAGAATGTATGTGACAGAATTTTTATAAAGCTTCACAAGGCTTCTGCAAATATAATATGCAAGCTGGGAATATTGGATTCCAAATAATAAAAAGCTCCCAGTCAAGCTCCATCTCATTGCAATGAGCTGTAGTGGCTTTAGGCAGATGCTAAGAGGTTGCAAGAAAGTGCTTAAGCAGTCTTACATAAGAGATAAATGTGATGGATCCACGTGTAATAGAAACACTTTTGGGATAAAAAGAATCTCCCATAAAATCACAGCAGAGGCAAAGGTGGAAGCTGTGATGGATTCATCTGTGTCTGCTGCATGAACTACAGCATAAGAAAACAATCTCAGGCTAGATAGTGAGTAGATTAGAGGATCAAGGATGTTTTGCATTTGAAAACCAAATGCAAGGCTTGAACTGAAAAGTTAGAACTGAAAAAGGAAGATTCTTGCAGAAAATATCCTGTGGGCATAGGATCCAGCTGCTCTCCACAGCTGTACCTGTGACCTTTCCACCTGCTGAAGGAGCGTTTGCAGCTGCAGCCCTACCAAAAGGTGAGATGATGGTGCTGCTCACACACAAGGCCTGATTCCCATGCTGGGTGTGCAGGCATGGGCTGCTGTGCACCCACGTGAGGTCTGGATTTCCACATCACACACAGTTTGCTGCAAGGAGAATTTTAGGCAGAGAGCAGCACTGGAGCAGCTCTGTAATGGTCCTCCTGGTGTGTGCACACACCCAAGCGCACTTACACACTCCTGTGATGAATAGAGACCTACACAGGCTGCCCCTCCCTCTCACTGCACAGTTACCCATTCCTAGCCCAACACAACACGTGAGGCATTCTACTTTTTCGTAGAATACTTCCCAAAAATAAAATGGAAAGTTTAATCCTCCCTCTCAACACTTTTTTTTTTAAACCTTTCCAAATGATGTTTCTTTCTGCTGTAATTTAGGATCTGTATAAATATATTCTGCTGCAAAGGGTGATAATTACCACACCCACACAATTTTATAATACACACATCTAATTGTAGTACAGTTATTTGTGGCAGCCAGGCGCTGAAAATATACTTTTAGTGTATGCCTCTAAGCAATGACAAAAAGTCTTTTTACTGCTACCTGAATCTATACTTTCAGGGCATTTCTGTTTCACCTCACTAATCTGCTTTTAGATTTTGCTCTTTGTGTGGCTTTCAAAACTTCCCTTCTGCAATTAAAAATATAGGTAATTAGTAGGGACATAAAAAGACTCTTCAGGAATGTCTTGTCAGTGTGTCACAGTGCCTTGTGCAGATGCCCAAGCTGAATCCAAAAAAGGTGAAGGACTTTCCCATTGGTACAGCAGAAGGAAATATAGATATTGCTGTTTCTTGTGCGTCAGCCTGGTCAGGGCACAACTTTGACCAAGGCAGGGGGATGGTCATGGTCTATTTTCATCCTTTTATAGATCTCTTGCCAAAGGAGAAGCCAGGTCCTCCACTCCCTTTCTTTTCTAAGAAGCAACAGCATTTTCCACGACTCACCCCTACTCCCAGAGGTTTTATCAGCGCTGTCCAACAAACCAGTGCCATGGTTTGCTCTCACATCCTGATCTCTTGATTGCCAGCACCCCATGAATGTCAAAAAGGCCCTCGGAGGCAATCAGCTATTTCTCTTCGAATGTAAATCCCAGCATTGTTCCGGGAACCCTTGCTCCAGGGGCTGTTCCCTCCAGGCAGTCCCTACAGTTACCTTGTTTCTGAATTCACTCCTGATCTACCCAGCCTCTCCCTGCATGTGCCCTTGAGGGTCAGCTCATTCCTAAATCGCTTCCCTAAGCCTGGATTTATCAGAACTTGAACCGGGATTTGCTGGAGAGAGAGGCCTGAGCCTGAAGCGCTCACTTCCTCGTGTAGTTTTAGCTCCCCAGATTTAGGATGCCTGAAAGGATTATGTGCTGTGGCCAGAAGCCTCCATCATCCAAAAAAAATGTGATATCCTTGCTGCTCACCTTTTGCAAGGGAAGTGGACACCCAGTGCACTCAGAGAGAGCTTTGGGTCAGATCATCAGGGTCCTACCTCTGGCAATTTTAAAGCCCAGACAGAAAACCAATCCCAAAGATAATTCAACAAAGTCCTTAATGAGTCACAGAGTCAGAACTTGCCTCTGCTTGATGGAGGAGACAGAAGGAAATGTTTGTGACACCCAGGGTGAGACATCTGAGGGATGTGAGCTGGTGTGCAGTGTCAGGGATGCTGTGGGGTGACTCAGGCTGGGTTTAGCAGGCAGAGCAGTGCCTCTCTGCTTCCTTGGGACATTCACCCTCTTGAGGTTAAGCTGCAGCAATCTGGACTGCAGAGGAGAAAAAACAGTGCAAAGGCAGAGTTTCAAAGCTGGGCTCATATGTGGGATTATGGCAGAAGGAGCAGGGCTGGGGCAGAGGCTAGAAGGGGGCAGGGACAAAGCTGGCATGGAAATTGTGGCAGCAGGCAGCAGCACAGGCTCCACATGGTGCCAGGATGTCAGAGCATGCCCTGAGCCTTATCTGTGGATCCCTGCAACTCAGCTTGGTGGGTTAGAGCAGGCCTTTGCCAGTCTGCAGCTCCTTCTGTCCTTGGGGTGCTCCCTTTCACCCTGTGGAAAGAACTCTCCTTGGAAACAATGCAGAAGGCCTTAGTTCTCAAAGGTAATGAAATGGTTTGAGTGTGCCCTGCTCCCGCTGAGTGGACTCCTGTGATTACACCCTCTGGCAGGGCACAAACCCTCTGCCCTCTGCCCTGCAGCGCCTGTGGGACCTGCAGGAGCCCTGGAACTTTCCGATGTGTCAGGAGCCCACTGCCCTTGTGGCACGGTGCTGTTCCCTGAGGGGGACCCTGAACCTCGCCAAGGATAAAGCAGGGGCAGGACCAGGCTGCCAAGGTTCTGGGGGCACAGCTGCAGCCTCCTGTAACAGCTTGCTGTCAGGAGGCAATTAGTCTAATTGCCTAATTTGAGGGACCAGGTGGAGATGCCCCTGGGGACCTCTGACCCTCTCTAGGCTGGATTTCACCCTGAATTGTCCATGTCCTCCTGTCCTCATTTCTTCTCTTCCTCATTTCTCCTCTCTCTGGGTTTCTGGAACAGATCCCAGCATCAACCCCTCCAGTCCCTTCACCCTTCATTCTTCCAGCTCTTCCTGAACCCAATTTCCAAATCAGCTCTAAATGTGGATCTTTTCTCATGGATCTCCACTGCCTAGCTTATCTATTCCATGACTGTGAGCATTAGGAATTTATGGAGGTATCACTAAAGCCCAGCCCTGAGGACTTTTGTTGCTCAGTCACACAACAAACTCCCAAAACCACCAGCCTGGCCCAGCATCCCCCACTGTCTCTCCAATACAATGACAGTAATAACTTTGTAGTCTAGCTGTCTTCATTGATTCATTTGGATCATTTTTGAATAATCTTGCTCAGCACCTTTTTCAAGTCCTGGCTGATATTGATTAGAAAATCTGGAAAACATTAGTTCATTGGAGGTAAACAAATATGATAGAAGTCTTGAAGAGAAATATGTCAGAGACATATAAAGATAGGTCAGGTATTGATTTTTGTCTGTCTCCATGCCAAGGTGAGCCAGGCCACACTGAATGAACAGCTGGAGACGTGAGGAGACTGCAGAAAGTCCCTGCTCCAGGGGCTGTTACCCTGGGAGCAGTGCCACTGCACAGATTGCAGCAGGACTGGAGAGAAAGGTGGCACAGCCCTTGGGGGATACAAGCAGATGTCTTCAAGGCAGCTTTCCTACAATGCTCAGATGGATTTTTTTTTTTTTCTCTTTGAGAAGATGCTGTTCCTCCTGCTTTGGGTCTGATCTGACAGATGAACTTGGGGAAGGCCAGTTACCCAAATGTGGTGCCAAGCACCACTGAGCCTTGTGCAGTGCAAGTGCAGAGCTGCCCAGTCTGGGAGGGTTTAATCTCAGCAAGGATAAGTCTGAAGCAGGCTGGAAAATCTTCCTGGGCAGATAAACAGCACATTCACTTGGAGTTCCATTGCTGTGCTTGTGCTGCAAGACACAGGACCCCAGGTGTCCTGGCTTTCGTGTCTGCTCTGCATTCCTTATAAGTTATTGAGTGACTGGGAATTAAAAATATCCCTGTGAATATTCTGATTTGACAAGTACAAGTACGTGCACAGATAATAACAGAGAGCTTTTATTATGGAGATAAAGTTAAAAATCCAGAGCCCTGTTTATTAAAGCTTGGGGGTTGCACTGTGATGTGTTACACTTGGTGACTCACCCTGGTGTCACTGGGACCTGCATGCTAATGCTGCAGGGCAGGAGGCTGGGCCATGAGCAGGCAAAGATCATTCCAGTTAGGAGGATGACCAAAACCAGCTCTGCTCATCCACTACCTGCAGCTGTGCCATGAATAATGTGCAGAGCACCTTATCTGTATCCCTAATCAGTTTAAAGGCATGACTCACACATCAGGCCTGTGCCAAAAGATGATGAAGGCAGATCTGAATGCTGGGGCTGAGAAATCCCCTCTGAGCAATGGTGGCCCCTGGTGCTGGGGCTGAGCCTCTGGGCCAGTGATGATGCTGCAGCCCCAGTGCTCAGGGCATCTCTGCTGCAATGGCAGGGCAGCACTGCGGTGAGGTCACTGTCACTGTCACTGTCACTGTCACTGTCACTGGCTCCTGGTGGGTGACTGGGAGGCCTGGAGCCCGGAGGCAGCCTTTCAGCTGCCAGCTGCAGTGTGTTTGGAAATGCAACTGCATTAAGAGCATGTAACAGACTGAGAGATCCCCTTCCTGCTCAAGGCTGAGCTTTGTTAATTTGAAGGAGCAGTCCAAGCAGCTGAGAGGCTCCCAGTGAAGGCGATCTGTACCAGGGCCATTTCTGTGTGCACAGCCCTGACTCTTGCAAGGTGCGAGGATTTGCTCCTCATCATCTTCAGGAGTGGGGGAATTGCTGGAACTCTCTTCTGGCTCCTTTCAAAATAGTTCAAACCTGCCAAATCACTAGGGAGGTACTGAGCTCCTGTAAGAAATCAAATGAACACTCACTCTTGAAATGGCAAAGTACCAAAGCTGCTCACTGACAGGGGGGTCCAGGGATCCTTCACTCAGACAGTTGCATGGGGAGGATGGAGTGGCAGAGGTGACAGGAGCAAGGGAGACAAGTGGATTCACAGACTGGGACCTGTTATTGAACTGCTGGATAACCACAGGAGTATATTCAGACATCTTCAGGTGGTGCAGGCTCACTGTGGAATAGCTTGGCTCCCTCCCTTGTGGCTGCTGCTGCTTTTAACTCTGAAGCTTGCCTCTCTGAGGGATGTCTGTGTGGATCAGGGCTGGGTGATGCTGATGGAGTGTTGCAATATCTTTCCCACTGAGTGACAGGCAGCATATGAATCATCAGCTGGTACTGAAGTGAGGTGGGGAGGGGTGTGTGGGGTGGGCAACCATCTCTTTCAGTCTCATTTCTCTTTTGACAGGTCTCCCAGGGCTTGTCACACAAGGCTTATATAGCCAGGGCCTCAGTCTTGGTTTTATCCTGGGAGCAGTAACAGAATAATTGCCTATATAGGATGAGGAAATAAACACCTTGATGGCTCTTGGGAAAAGATTCCAAGAAGACCCCTAAAAAAATACTAAAAAAAGAACTTCTAAAGGCCAGGCATTGCAGCATCTAAATAAGAAGAGCCTGGCCTCTGTTGCCATTCAGCATTTGGTTCGGCAGGCTGTGGGGCCTGAGGCAGGTCAGCCCCTGGGGCTCAGCCAGGAGATGTCTCCCACCTGCTGTCAGAGCCTGCAAGGGAAATACTGAGGGCTTTGGTGCCTAAGTGGTTTTCTGGATCTGCCTCTTGGCAAAACTTCTGCTTATTTTAGAGCACTTGGGAATTCATCTGCACTTTTCATTAGTTTCCATTTTGGGCTCTTGCCTTCGCCCTGCAATAGGCAGAGGCAGCCAGGTGAAATGGCCGAACTGAATCCATCTGGACCAGGATTTTGTAGGGGTCTCTCATGAAGCAAATTGGTTCTTCCATGCTGTTCAGACGAGTTCTTACAGGGCTGCTGTGTCACTGGTCTAGAAACTCCCCAGGAGCTGCTGTACCCTCAGCAGCTTCACCCACCAGGGGTGAGAGCAAAGGTTGTGACTGCCATTGCCTGTGCAGAAATGATAAATACACAGCCCCCTTCCACTTCTCTTTAGTGACTGATCCTCTCCCCCCACGGTCAACAGGGGGTGGGCCAGGGCAGGGTTGGAAGCGCTGCTGCCACAAGGCTTGTCCCTTGTTTATTCCTCAAATAAACCCTTTCATTTATCAGCTGGCATTTTGGCCCAGCTGTCTTTCCTTGGGGCTTGGCAGGAACTGAGACAGAAATTGTAGCTTGAAAGAAGGGCTCTGCAGGAAGAGAAGGTTGGTGCTGCTGAGGGGTGCTGAGGATTCCCTTTGCAGGCAAAGAAACCCTCACAACACATCAGCCTGCTCCTAATGTTGGAAAACAAACCTGCTTAAAAATTTTTGTATAACTTTAGTCAAGGGGTTTTGTTTGCCTTTGCCCCGGGGGAAAAAGAATTTTAAGTTTCTTTCCAGGGCCCTGTTCCACCAGGTGGGATCTGATGAACTCAACATATCAACAGACTGGAAGCAGCCCAAAAGATAAAGGGCCACCAGTGGCCATCTATGAACATCTACCCCAGACTCTGCTGCTGGCAGAGTTGGACACATCTCCTCTGGAAATGACTGATAAGAAAATCAAGGAATGAAGATCTAACTAACATCAGAAGCAAAGAAATCCAGATCTAGTAGGAGACCAAATACTAAGAACTACACAGCTTGAGACCAACGAACACTGACCCAATTTGTTTCTATGAGTTTTGACTGTAAAAAGATCTGAAAAATCTAGTAAAATCATGTGTCATGGAATGATTCTCTCTGTATGCCTGGGCAATATATGGATGAGATGATTTCTGTGGTACATCCTGGCCAGATAATAAAGTAATGCCTTGGGTCTCTAACTTTAAAAAATATTGTTGGAGGGTTTTTGTTTTTCCCGCAGTTTCGGTGACACTAACAGTTACCTCCTGATGTTCATCTGCTTAGACTTCAGCCTCTTCAGTGGTCAAATGGGAGTAATTTAGTCATTATTTCCAGCAGCAAATTGACTCCATTAGAGTTCAGTGACCGATGCTCCAGCTGCTAAAGGGGTGGGAGTGGTGCTGCCTGGCTGCTGCAAATGCGACATCATCTGGGGTCCTGCTTTGCCTTTACATCTCTGCTTTCCCTCTGCATCCCTTCCAACTCATCCCTTGTTCTGATGTGTTTTTAAGCTTTCCTCTACCCGTGGTGTCCCTGTCGTTGCCATGAGCACTGCCAGGCTGGCAGGTTTGGCAGCTTTGCTGTGTGCCCCTGAGCCCTCTGTCTTTGGGATTCTCTCCTTTCAGGCAGTGTGGCGTGGGCGCTGCAGACATGTAATTGCCCCCTGCGCCCCCTGTGACTTGTACCCTGCAGGCTCCCCTTTGTGTTCACAGCAAGTGGTGAGCCTGGGGAAGGGTGAAAAACTCCCCTGCCCTCATGGCAAATCCAAGCATGGGCACAGCTACCACCAGGGCTTTGTGTCCAGGAGCAGAAACTCCAGCGACCCCACCGTGTTATATTGACCATTTGTTAAATCTTTAAACTCCATCTGTTTAGGCTGAAATCCTTTTGATGGCTGGGCATGAACAATTTAGTGTTGATGTTCTGGGGTAAAATTGGCTCATTTTGAACTTTGGTGCCCACTGTTCCAGCTGGTAAAGCTTGGACACTGGTTTAGTGACATGCACACAGCTTTGCGAGGGATCATTAAGGGTTGGTGGCCAGCACCATCAGGAGAGTCCAGCAGATGTGATTTCCTTATCTCTGGCACCCCAAGGCTCTCCCTCTCCATTTGCCTCTCCCTGTGCTGGGAGAGAAGCTCTTTGTTCTGCTGATTGTTTCATTAGGAAATTACAATTCTGTTGTTAAACACTTGTATTTTTCCATTCCCCCTCTGCATTCATCCGTGTTTAGTGTTCAAGTTTTTTCCATCCATTTTTTGTCTAAACTGCTGCCCTCTATGGCATATGTTGATGCACAGAAGGGTCAGAGCCACAGGGATCTGATCTTTGAGATGAAACAGTTCAAACAGAATGGCCCTCAAACACCTCTGCTCTGAGGGGTTCTGAGCAACCTGTGGGTTCAGGAGTGGAAAAGAAACCACCCAGGGAACAAGAAATCACACTAAGCAAAAAACCAAAACAACCAAAAGTCCTGCTAGAGCTAAACATTTTTGTAGAGGTTATTTGGGAGATGAAAGCCCTTCCCATTTCACTCTGTATCTGCAAGGTACAAGTGCCAGCAAACAGGAATGTGGCAGAAGGTGACCTGATTTTGATAACAGCTTTTTCTCAAGCATTTGATGTTTTCACTAGTTGTGTTGGGTTTTTCTGTTTGTTTGTTTGGTTGGTTTTGGGGTTTTGTTTGTTTGTTTTTTATCTTTTCCCTGTAACTCAGGAGGGAAAAAATGAAGCACAGAAATTGGAGATCTGGAGTTTGTGGCAGATCTGGTACTGATCTGGGACTTAACTGTTTCAGCAGAAGGATTAGGTATTTGGATCCTCACTGTATCCTCACTGAGGCATGGGGCAAAAATAACCTGGAAAGCATTAAACAGTGAAAATTGGCATTTCACAAGCAAAGGGAGTTATCAAGCTTAAAATGAAATACATAAAGCACATAGAAATCCAGAATTCTATAGGAAAGGAGACTGAGAAAGAAAAGGGATGTTCAAAGTGATGCACCACAAAAAGTGACACACTAAGCTGAATGTGCTGCTGATCATAACACTGTCCTACTAGAAGATCAGCAAAATCTGAGATGAGTCCTGTCACATCTACTTCCAATAGTCATATTAGCTCTGACAGTGATCCAGAATTTCATGGCATAAATTTAAGCAGTTTGCAGTGAGTGCACATTGCCACTAATTTCAATTATCTGGAATTCAGTGGAGTGGAGAGGACCGATGCCAGTCCTGTGAATGATCTGCTGAGGAGGGTTACAGGATGGGTTTCTGGCCTGGTTTGGTGAAGCACCACTAGTGCAGCACAAGCTGTGGCCTGCTGAAAACAGGAATGTTAGGCACTGAAAGTCAGTGGCATCTGTGTGAAGTGCCAGGTATAGCAAGGGAGATAAAGCTCTGCATTACACTCAGTGCAGTGCAGAGCCATGCTCATGGAGTACCTTGTGAGAATGAGGCTTTGAGTGTCTCAAATTGGAAACAGCAACTGCAAACAGCAGCAGTGTTAGGAAACTGTCCCTGTATCTGGGTGTTATTGCCATTTAGAAAGGCACACATTCAGAGTAATGGGAAACATCTCCAAATCCCAGGAAGAGCGGTGAAAAGGAGCACTGAGAAAGTGTCAAATCCAACAGCCGTAGCAAGCTGGAGTGGCTGGAGCCCGGCCATGGCATGGGCAGAACTGATGGATTTACTGCTGCTGGGAAGCACTTGTGCTGACAGTACAGGCTGATCTGTGGGCACATGGTACAGGGGCCAGAGAGACTAATTTAATGTAGTCAGTCTGAGGAAGGCAGAGTTGAGGTGTGTTTCTGAGTGCCTCCCTGCCCTCCAGAGCTGCTCACAAACCTGGGCTGTGCTCTGCCTTTGGTGACATAGAGCTGGGGAGTCTGTGAGACCGAGGATGCCATGGTCAGCAGCTGGCACAGCTTGCAGTGCCTCCCTCCCTCTTCTGTGCTGCATCACTTCCCACCAATGGTACAGACACCAGCACTTGAGAAAACACCTCAGAAATAGCACTTCAGGAAAGAATTTGGACTTCAAGTGATGGCAGATCTCCCGTGTTGCTGGTAGGTGCTAGTTTTGTAAAACAGCAGCAGCAAAGGACAATTCAGTGCTTATTTTCTGGCAGAGCTAATGTATCACTAGCTCTCCTCATGCTGGAGTCTTCTCAGCTGGATGAGAAGAAATCTTTATATCACATGAAGATATTGAAGGCAGCCTTCAGTTGCATTGGGTGTTGCATTTCTCTGTCAAGCATTCTTACTGCAGTGGCATCCTGGCAATTTGAGATGGGGTGAGTTTTTTCCTGAATTTGTTTTAAAGGAAAAACTGAGGGAAGGTATCCCAGTAGTTCAGGTGTAGGCCTCTGGAAAGATGCATTCAGTCACCATCTCTGCTTTGGGTGAACCCTCTGGAGGAAAATACCAGTTTCTTTATTTCTTCTTCATACTTGACTTTGGCTGTTTAGGGCTTCTGATATGTCAGCAGAGGAGAGGTAATACCTGTGGATTTGGAGGCTATTATGCTTTTCAGCAGGCCCTCCTGTTTGTGCACAAACCAGGGTGCTCTGGGGTTTTCCCTGGGGAAATCAGGGCTGGGTGACCCTGAAATCAAAACTCCTCCATGAGACCTTTCCCTGTGTCAGAAATTGCTTGAATGCTGACCAGCAATTCCTGATTTTCTCATCATAGGTTTCATTTCACAAAATAAAGGCCCTCACAGACTGTTCTGAACTGACCACCCCCTACACCTTTCTTCTGCACTTCCTCAGCTTTCATTAAAACTTCTTTAAGGAAATCAAACTTTCAGCTCTCTATAAATAGGCACCTTTTCATTACTGATTAAGAGGGTGAAATGCAGCCATTTGCTGCAATTCACACTTCCAGGGATGTGGCATACACAACTTCTCCTGAGCAGCCTGTTCCACTGTCTCACCATACACATAATCAAAAAAAATAGGTATAGGAAGATGCTTGATGAAAAAAGAAGTACTGGGAAAGAATGTCTTTCCTTCTTTCTCACTGTATCCCATACATTCTCATGCTGCTTTTGATCCTCTCTGTATCTCTGTTCTGTCACATCCATCTCCCTCAACCTGGGCTCTCCTCTTCCCTGCTGCAAGTACCACTCTCACCTTGTACTTGCTCCTCCAGAAGGAATGAGTTTATTCCTGAGTTCTCTTTGCTCCTGGCCTTTGGCAGCTCTTCCTCACTTTCAGGCTTTGCTCTCACGTTTCAAGTGAGAGACCTCTGCTTTTTAAAGTGTGAAGGCACTGGCAAAGTTAGACACATCAATCCTCTGTTTATTTACAGGTCAGGTACAGGACAGGCAACAGCAATCTCAGATTTCCTGTGCTGCTTTACACATCCCTGACCTCTGCAGTGACCCAAACTTCCATGAAGGGTAAGAGTTAGTTCAAACTCTGCATCAGATCAGCTCTTAGCCCACAGAATATCGTGTGGGATGGCTCAAATATGCCAAATTCTGTGTTGTGATTAAGTGGAATTGTCCATGATCTATTAAGATCAGAGCAAATTACAGCCACATTAATTAAACATAGGCACTCTGGTTGAGCCTAAGCCACAGATGGCATCCCACAGATGGAATGCCACTCTTGATATTCACAGAGCCACTCAGCCCTTTAACTTCAGCTTGTGCTGATTAGTAGAGCAATTTATTTTAGGTGCAGCCATTGGCCTTTGCTGAGGAGAGTGCTGTTAAATGGATATCACTGACAAGGGCCCAGTATACACAAAAAAGGGGCAATGGAGAGCAGGGATAATGGAAACTCTAAGAGCTATCAGCTGTTCTTCCACCCCAGCCTTTCAGAGCAGCAGGAAGAGAATTGGACACTGAGTTCCAACTGATATTCAGCAGCATTTGGCCATTTTACTACTTTAGGTGCTGTTTTTTAACCAGTTGTAGCAGTGATCTGTTGGAAGATCTTATGATTAGGTCTTCTAGTACTCAGTGTGCAGCTCTTTTATAAGGGAAACACCCTTTGAGACTGAGTCTGAAAATCATCCTCATCTCTCCCTCCAGAAGGCTCAAGTTATGGCTCACTTGGTTTTGTGTTGGCTTTTTGGCAGTGCTTGTGGGAAAGGTGCACAGCAGGGTTTATTTAGCAGGAATGGCCATTGGTGCTAACCTAGAGTGGGGCCCCATTCTCTTAAGCACTGTGCATCTTCTGTGCCAAAGAGGGGAAGGATTATACAGAATAAAACTTCTTACTTCCCTCCACGTGGAAGCCGATGCATGGATGTGAAATGACTTTTCCAAGGTCATACAAAAAATCTGTGGCAAAGCTAAGACCTAGCACAAGACAGCCTGAGTTCTAGGCCAGCACAATAATGTCAATTATAGTCATTAATGTCAAAGGAGGAGGAGAGAAGAATACAGAGAAGATATTTCTGCAAGGAAGAGGATGGTGGGGAAGTATTTAATGCTTTAGGGCATCCCAACACTGTGTGTAAAGATATATGTGATTCTAAAATCAAAAGAGATTTGTCTTCAAATGCACCATTTGTTTCAAACAATAATTTTTAGTTAGAGAGGTGGAAGGGAATTTGCTATTACTGTCTTTAAAAGAAGCCAGCCTGTTAAATTGGTAATTAATGGTGCTGGAAAGGCTTGTGAGCTTTTACTTCATCTGCTACAGGGCCTCTGCTTTTACTCTAAGTGGCCACGTTTTCCTGAAAATATAGTGTTTGTCCTGATAAACATTCATATTCAGAAATAAGTTGCGGGTAGTTTGGAGGCTCTGGTGTGGGCTCTGTCAAGCTGGATCAGAGCTGGCTCGTGTCTTTCAGGCCATTCTTGCTAAAGGCAGCACTGGCCAACAACCACCACCATGTAATGGCACAGCTCCTGGAAGAGTGGGGAGCATGCTACTGCCAGGCCCTGGAAAAGCTGGAAGCTCACCTTTTGGGAGAACAAGGAGAAGAGCAATCCAGTGCTTTGGCAGCTGATCATACATGTGTCTTCCTTCAGGCAGCAGTGAGGCAAGAAATACCTGGGAACAAGTTGCCCTCATCTCATGAGAGAGGCATGGACTGAGTGTTTGGGGCAAGGCATGGACTACAGAGTTTGGAGGGCAGAACACTGGAAAGAGAATGTTCCCCACCTTCTCAGCAGTCCCTTCTCTCCACTGACATCTCCAGGAGATGTTACCCTGTTACAAGTCGGGACCCACCAGTTTGGAGCTGTGACGACACAAGGGCGATTTGCTCTGGACTCCTGTCCTCTGCAGTTTTGGCTCTTCCATGTGGGCTGTGGCTGTCCTGGGAGTGCTTTCTCTGCAAACAGCTGTGGGGAGCACGAGCTTTCTCTAGTGCAGCATCTGCAGCTGCTCCTTGCTTGGCCAGCAATACAAGGCTGTGTCTGTGTGTCTGTGTGTCTGTCCGTCGTCGTGTGTGCTGGCTCCAAGCCCAGACCTTTGGCCAGCACTGCTCCCACTTTGCTCCTCAGCACTAAAGTTTGTGATAAACCTCCTGCCCTTTCCATGTTTCAGTGGACTTGACTGAAACAGAGGTGAACTTGTCGTGGGCAGGGGCTTCTCGTGCACCTGGAGGGACATTTCTGCAGAGCACTCAGCATCAACAGCACCAGTGTGCAGAGCCGCACTGGGGCCAGCAGCTGCAGCCCTGAAGGCTGAGCTGAAGGAAAGACTCTCTAGTTTCATGGTGGGATGTAGGCACACAGTTTGTGGTGATTGGGAGCGGGGCTGGGGCCCAGCCTCATCCCAATGGGCACAGCTGTGAGCAGCACTGACAACAAGGAGCCATGGAGTGCCCAGGGGCACTGAGCAACCACAAAGGGAACAGAGGGCACACAGGGGCAGTGCATCAACAGGAGGGGATAAAAGGTTGGGCTAAAGAACAAGAAGGGCAGATGCTTGAAGCCTTCTGAAGTGATTTGTGTTATCCTGTATGGTTTGGAGCGTTCTGAAATTGTATGATGATACTTTGTGTATTGTGGCCATCTCAGCTGTGACAGTGGGAGATGTCTTGATAGAAATGGACAATTTAGTTCTCTCTCAATTTTCTGGCTGTTTGGAGCATTTCTGGGAGTCAGGGCAACAGACTTTTTCATCTGGTCTGGAGAAAAAAAGGTGAAAAATATGTTTCAGAAAAAAAAAAAGCTAGAATATTTTTCTTCCTACAGGAAACTAAACTGTCAAGTTTTCATTTATACTCTGAATAAAAACTGTGAAATGCTGGGCTTTTCAGTAGGAGAGAAATTCTAAGTTGTGAACAGTTCTGATTGGAACTATGCTTTTCTTTTCCACTTTGGCCTTGTCTTCCTCGTTAATTCTCATTTTCATCCTGAATTTTTTAGGTCAGAATTAGCTGAACTTGACCAGGTTATTTTGCCTGCTTTACAAGATACCTACAGCCTTCTGGGGATCCGTTAATCTCATGACTTTTGAAAGATCTATTTTCCTGTCAGTTTGTTTCTTTGATAAGATGTTGGGGTGCTCTGCTGGGCTTAATGTTCTCAGTGAGTCCTTGATCTTGGTCAGCCTGAAGCTCTGCCAGTGTTAGTTAGCTACAAGAGTTTTGCCCAGAGACATATTGAAACCTTTGGAAGGCTTCTCCTGGTTTTATTGTTTATGAAATTAGAACTAAGTTACTTGTTTTCAGACTAAGGAACATCCCTAATTTTTTTTCTGCTCTCCATCACATCTGAATGTACAGTTTTCAATACAAACATCAGCAAAAAATTATTCCAGGCTGTGATTAGTTTTACCATCAGGAATATTTTATGTAAATTCTCATTATATAAATTCCAATGTAAGGCTTAGCCATCTTTTCCTTTGGAAAACATTTTTCTGTGGTTTCTTCCCTAGCTTGGTAATGTTGGGTGATCTATACCTTCCCAAAAGCGTGCTGTTGGTATATGTGGCTGTTACTGGTATTTTCAGACTTCTTTGGGTTGTGCTCTACAAAAATCACTAGATAAAGAGTGGTGAAATGGAAAATGCTGAAAATTATCCTTTAAAAATAGTGTTGAAAGTTTTTACCATCTGCTAACCTTGATATGGGGCAAAATAAGGACAATAGGGAAAAAAGAGGTTATTCAGAAGGAGATAAAGATATGAAATTAGAGTTCCAGTATTTAATCAGAAAGCTCCTGAGCACTGGGAAAACCAAAGTCCTTTTCATTTTGAAGTAACTGTTTCATAAAATATTCACCAGTCTGTCCCATCTGTGTTGGTAGCAAAGCTTATTGATTATCTCCCTGTATCCATGCTGCCCTTCCTGACCCTATTTAATTTAGCTCCTGTGTGGGCACTTATCTTTGTGGTCACTGCGGTTTAATGTTAGTGACTGGAAATTGATACACAGAGCTGGAGTCTTCAGCACTGGCTCTCAGCCTCAGAAGCCATTAGGCCCTGTCACCTTTGGTCACCACCTCTCCTGTCCTACCTCAGGATTGATAAGCTTCCTGTTGATATGATGATATCCAACAGAATATCATTATGCTGTTGGGAAGAGGCTTTCTGTCATTTCTTATCTGGCTGTTTAAATTGTTGTGCCCATGGGCACAGAATGATAGGAAAAGTGGGAATGGCTTTAAACTAGGAGAGGTGTGGGATAGATATCGGGAAGAAAGTGTTCAAGGCCAAGTTGGATGGGGCCCTGAGCAACTTGATCCAGTGGGTGGCAACTTCATCCAGTGGAGGGGTTGGAAACAGATGCTTTTTAAGGTCATTTCCAGCCCAAACCATTCTAGGATTCTGTGTTCCTACAATGTGATGGAACACAGGGGGCCTTCATCACTGGAGCCTCACAGCCAATGTCTGTGGGGTGTTTTCCTCTTTTCCAGCGTGTGCTGCTGCACAGCCACGTTTACTTTAGGGACTGGAGAGAGTAAACTCAGCTCCACACACACAAAAGTCCCATGCATCCAGCTCTGGGCTGGGGAGGATAAAGCCCTGGATTGTGCTATCCATGCCCAGAAGCACTGAGGTGCAGCCAGGCGTCCAGGGGAGCTCTGGATTCCTTTACGGCGGTGGGTTTGGCCAGCGGTGGCACGAAGCAATCCTGAGGTGCAGGACAGCGCCAGGAGAACAAGGAGCCTGTTATAAAACAGGCCCCAGCACAGAAAAGGTAGTGCTGGGAGACTTCAGAGGGGAGGTTGTTTCATGGAGAAGCCAGCCGGTGGCAGTGAGCCTGGGAAGTGAATCCACCAACAGAGAAGCAGGGATGGAGGGAGCTGTGAACGAGGCTACGTGGTCACTGGTTTGGAAGTGTCCCCTACAATGTGAGTGTCCTGAGGAGTGTGTGCCCATGGGGGCTACACAGCCCTTAGCAATACCTTGGCTGGATGCTGTTAAATAAGGTTTTAAGAGTCAGAAGACAAAGCATTATAGGCTGGAGGGGCTGGGACTGCAAGGCTGCAGCAAAGAACTCTTTCTTCCCCTGCCTGCCGGCTGCTGAGCCCAGCGGGGCCCTGCTCTGTCATTAGAGCTTACTCAGAGCCACTTCAGCCCAAATCACCAATATGATGGTTGACTGGCAGGGGCTTTGGAGGCGGAAAACGGCGATTACAAACTAAATGGAAAGGAGGAAATAATGGAAAAATGGAAGTTACAGAACAGAACTGACCACAGAGTGGAAAGGGACTTTGTGGAAACTAATAAAGCATCATTACCTTTGCTAGAAGTACATGGAGCACTGGAGCTGTAGAATGTGAATCATAAAAAGTCATGCCTGCCCCATGCTGGCCGTAGACCTTGGACCAGATCATGCTGGCCTTTTCTAGAAGCCTTTTCTCTGCTCTCCCACAAAAAAAAAGAGAGGGGAGCTCGTTGCTCTTTCCATATTCTGCCTGTTCCCCTCCTTCCACTTGATAGCATCATCATGCAAATACATCTAATTCAATTTCTCTACCATTTGCTGAAGAAAGGTAGTCTCTATAAACTCTGAATCCCCATGGCTGTCAGAGAGTTGAGGACAGGGGACAAAGTTAATGCATTTCCACTTCTCTCTAGATAGTTTTTTTATTTCATTTTTCCTTAACAATATGTATTCTGTGACCCTTCTTGCTTTTCCACCTGGGATCTGATTACCTTGTAGCAGTCCAACATAGTTTTCTATGGGTATTAACCAAGCCATAAGAACTAGAGATAGAAATAAATCTACTTTAAACTACTTCAGCTGTAACAATGTACAGAAGCCCTTATTTACTGTGAAATTAAACAAGGACAGATACCTGTTTACAATCCTAGGTGTGAAGCCAGCAAATGTGTTTCATTACTATGGCTAGAAAGAAAAACATCCTCTGTAGACTTTTTTTTTTACCTAAGTAAAAGAATTAAAAGAAGTGGAATGACCTGACTTCTTGTGTTAGACTAAAAACTTGAAGCGGGGAAAATAGGATGACTTGGTTAAAAAAAAGGTCTTGAATCATGTTCAGAAACAAATTTCTCAACAAACACTACCTTGTTCTATGTACCTGCATTTTTACTGAATATTTGGGAAGAAAAGCTTGAAATGCCAGCAATCATCCCTTTAAAAGAGGGAAAAGAAGGAAGAAATAAAAAAGCCATTAGCTAACTGCTGTGTGTCAGCTGGTGAGCTTGATCAGCGGTGCATTTTACAGGGTTGTGCACTGTCATTATAGTAGTTGATTGTCCCTCAGAAATAAAATATTAGCATGCATCTGACTGCAGAAGCTCAATAATAATAATAATAGCAGATAGTGGTAATACATTGCAACCAGGGACAGTCAGCAGCAGCAGCAAAGTACTGACTAATTGTCTGTTTGAGGCCCATCTTGTCCCTCTTAATTTAGCCAGCTGCCAAGAATTGCTTTTATGTTCTCTTCCAGATATCTGGGTTTGGATGGATGCTCTGACTTCCTCCACTCTGTCCATGTCTTCCTTGGCATAGATAATTTTGACTTTTAATTCCAACCCAAGGAAGTCTTGCCCGCTATGCAAACTACTTATTCAAAAGTGGTAAGCCAAGGGTATTGCTTTAGGGTGGTGCCAGTGGGATGGCCCAAAGCCCTAAAGGTCTGATGGACATCTATACTGTAAACTCAGAGCAGAGCTGGATTTGTGGTTGTGTGTTAGTTTTTGTGAGACGTGGGATTTCTAGATGGAAAAAAACCCAGATGAGCAGTGATAGTGCAGGGTGTGCCAGCCAACAATTAGTGTCCTGAAATCACAGAGTCACGGAGTGCTTGGAAGGGACCTTAAAGATTTAATTCCTCCTTTAGTGCTGTGGGGAGGGACACCTTGCACCAGTCCAGGTTGCTCAGGACGCTGAATCTTGCATTTCTGATTGACGTCCTGCTTTCCTTTCCTTCTACTTGCCTGTACATCCCTGTAATTTTCTGCTTTGGTCTCCTGGGGGCTGGCAGTGCAGCCGGGCTCAGGGATGCAGGTTAGCTCTGCCCCTCTCAGCCAGACAGCATCAGCTGCCTCCTGCTGAAACCCCTGAAACTGGGGGGGCCCTGCTGCAGGACAGGGCTCATCATCGCCGGAACACCGTGTGCTAATGACTCTGAATAGCTTCTGCAGGGAGCTCGTGGCTTTCCAGCACCCAGGGTGGGTGGGGTGCTGTATCCCACGGTATCAGTGTCCCCTTGGCTGGGCCGGGCTTGCTGAAGTGCACGTTTCAGTGGGAAAGGGAAGACAAATGGATAGATTTCTAATTTCTTGCCTGTTCCTTCCACAAACAACCCTTCCCTCGAGCCTGCAGATTTATCACAGCTGAGAGGGAATTCTGTGGCAGCTTCTTATTAAAATATTGGCAGCCTATTACTGCTCCTTACAAATGATGCAGATGGATCACTGACTGAAGCAGTGCTGAAAGGCAGCTCTGTCTGAGGTGAAGTGCTCTTTGTCCATCATGGCTACCTGCACTTTTCCTAGCTGCAAAGCAGATTTTAATTTTTTTTTTTTAATACAATTTTCCTACCTCAGCAAATCAAGATCTTAAAAGTTATTCCAGAGGCTCCCTTATCTTTTAACAAATATCTATGGTCTGTGGCTCTCCTGACCTTGAATTGGTTACCCGTGCATTTCTCACATCAAGATTAGATTATTGCCACTGCCTCCTGACAGCCTGGCCTGATAAGAGCCTGCACAATTTCCAGCTGGTGCTGAATGCTGCTGCCAGGCTCCTGTAATAGAGAGATGAGCTCCACATTTCACCCCTGTCCAAAGCTCTGTGTTATTTGCCAGTTAAGCAATATATTGACTTGAAGAGTTCCCCATTAAAGACAAACTGCCCTTTTTATCCACATTTACACACGTGACTGCTTTGAGAAGTGAGGTGGGAGCATGGGCAGGTGCTGGGAAGGGCACCTGGCACATGGCCTCACATCACCTGCATTAGTGACAGATTATTTGTGGCTCACCTCTAAGCTCGATGGCATGGGTCCAGCCTGTTTTCTCCTATATCTTTTTAATTTCCTCACCTAAAATTGGTACCAGTGATGCCTGTAGTGTCCTGCCTGCCCTGCCCTGCCCTGCCCAGTGGTGTCTCCTGTGTTTTGCAGACGGGGATGCAGGAGCTGCTGCTGTCAGGGCTGGAAGCAGGAGGTGCTCTGTGGCCAGAGGCAGCGGCTCTGAGCCCTGCACTCCGGAGCTCAGCCCTCCCAGCCTGCAGGAGTGGATCAGGGAGCATCACACACCCTGCAGCACTGAGTGCTACTGCAGAGCCTGCAGGAAACTGCATGGTGCCAGCTGAAAAATGAGTGGCAGGGGGTTAAGAGGAGAAAGAGGTGCAGGCAATGGTTGAAATGTGTTAAAGTGCATCAACTAATGAAAACCAAGGTTGGCGAATGACTTTTTGACTTCTTAGCTGGAGATGTTCCTTTTTTATTCTGTATTTAAAAATATTTTCAGTTTCTGTGATTGGTTGTAAAAAGGAAACTAGGTTTGGCATTAAAGCTGTTGATGTACTTTCTTGTGATTGGTTGTAAAAAGGAAACTAGGTTTGGCATTAAAGCTGTTGATGTTCTTTCTTGTTTTTTTTTTTTTTTTTTTTTTTTAGAACTATAAAGTTTTACATCCTTGATATCTGGGACATACTGAGAGAGAGGAGGAACTGCAGGTTTTAACAAATAATTATCTTCCCTACTTCCCCTGGGCTGACCTCTTTCCTTCCTGCTCCAAACAGGCTAAATGAGCCTCTCTGCCCCAAACAGGGATTAACCCCCTTCCAGTCTCCATGGGGCTGGGGGATTTTCCATCACCAGAAACTTTCAAATCTTTTCCTAAAAGACAAGTTGTGGATTAAATAAATGTTTTGTTTGTTTTCTGTGTGTGTGCTTTTCCCCCAGTGGTCAGATTTACAGGAAAAACTGGATGCTCCAGGCCTTTTAATCTTTGATAACAATAAAATACGAGTGATTGAGACAAGGTGGATGCTTCTCCTCTGTCCCTTGCTGGATCCTGAGGACACTCAGCCTTCACAACACTGAGCTTGAGGCTGTGTAAGATTCAGTACTGCTACTCCATGATTGTACAGATACAGGTAGAATGGATCTTCACTGAAAGTGAATTTTGCTGTCCTGTCCAAGTGGGTTTTAGGTCGTTAACTAATTTTAAATTAACTTGAAACTTTTTACCAGCCATTAGTTGCACAGGCAAAAGTGAAATACCACAGACTTGGTAGGGTTACTTCTGCCTCTTCAAGGTTGTAATTCTGCAAGGGAGGAAGGATTTTGTGTTACTTTTGTTATTTGAACCTAAAGAGTGGAGAAGTTGGTCAATGAAATACAAATGTGTGTCACTGGTGAGAATCCTTTGGGATTATATTAGCAAGAAACAGGGTAAGGAGAAGTTAGTAAAAATTATGTGGAGGTGCTTTGCTTTAACTTCCTCTGCACATCTTTTGCCAGTTTTTGTAGCTTTCGAAATCTCAATCCAAAGACTTCTCTTAAATATTACAAAGCAAAAAAAAGGAGAGAAATGCTTCTAAGCAGAGGAGCTCAATCTGTTTCAAGAAATATATGTTCACCAAGCATATGCACAGTACTCAAATTAGCTAATTTCTTCTTAACAATGATAGCTCTAGAATGCCCTTGACCTTCAAGGAGGAGGAATTTGTACTACTGCAGTATACAGGATTTTAATATTAAAAGAGGTTAAATAGCAAAAAAGTCAAAAGCTCTTTGCTTCCTCTTTGGTAAGAAGTGAGCCAATGCCAGCAATTTCCATGGCAACTGCAAACAGACTGTCCTGTTCACTTCCATGTTATAAATAAAACAAAAATATTCTCTAAATTGCATGCTGTGCCTACATGTATTTGCTATCACCATGTTCAGCAGACACTGGGAAATATTTCTGTACACATTTGTAAGAAAAAAATTACAAGATTTATGCATACTGCGTAGCCTTGGTGGGCTGTGTTCCTTTGACGAAATAATAAAAATAACCTCAAAACAATGCCACCCTTTTAATTGCTGATACTCTCTGAGTTTCAGAAATAATTACAAGTCCAAAACCTATACATTTCCAGCAGCTAGTATGCACAATAATAAACTTGCACAGTTTTAAACAGCAGCAAAAAAATAATTTCAAAAAGGGCAGGTGATGATTGGGACTTTTGCCTTTTTATTTCTGCTGGGGTGCCCACAATGGAAGGACAGTTGGTTTGTGTTCTAATTTTGTACATATTCCAGTAGACCAGACCTACATTGTGTGCTTTCACTGCGCCTTGTATTCTGTTCTGTTTCCCATAAAACAGCTCTATTTGAGTTCACAGTGACTCTTTAGGTGTGGGCAAGCCTTCATCCTGCCCTTCTCTGCGTACATCCCACGTGTACAGCTACAGGGCTCTGATACAGCTTTAGCGTGGGGGATAAAGCACGTGAGCTTCTTGTGCGAGAGCAGCTGGAGAACTTTTCTGGAGATTCCTCAGCCCCAGAGGGTGTTCAGGCAGAGCCTGCAGAACATCCCGGTGCTGCTCACTGCCTGCTCTGGGAAGGGAGGTCTGTTTTTGTGGGGTGGCCATCCCAAATGCCACTTCCCAGGCACAGGAGAAGGACTGGGGGATGTGAGACAAGCTCTGAGACAGCTGCTGCTGTTAACCCAAGGCTGAGGTGACCTTGGAGGAACCACCAGTGCTGCTAAAAGCAGAGAGGTGCATTAGGCTGAGCCTGTCACTCTCCGTAAGGTCTTTGCTGGGACTGCCCTGCCCGTTTGCTGCTTGTTGGGAATTCAGCAGTGCAACTGCTCGCTGGCCAGAGATGCTGACACCTCACTGAGCTTCCAGGCTGCTGGCTGAGCCTGGCTGAGCAAATCACTTGACATCATGGGTTCTTAAAGCACTTTTGAACACTGACCTTGCCTCTTTTCACACGCAGGTTTTTGGGCTTTACTACATCTTCAAATATGTGTGCTCACATGTTGAGTTACTGTGAGATGTAAATACAGCAAAGGGGACCAGTTTCCACTAGTGCCATTGAATTATATTTATCTCCTAACTTAAACTAGAAAATTCTGGGCTGTCCTATTGCTTTCAGGGAGTTATGTCCAAAAATATATTATTCTTCCCATGGAAGTGAATGCTTCTTGGTTTTTCACCCTCTTTATTACAAGAAACTATTAAGTCAGGTTTGGTTGCTAAGGTTAGTTGCATTTTACTGTGCTTGTGTGTGTTTAAAGAAGGACACAAGTAGATATGGATTTATTTTGTCTCACATATTTTCACTCTTGTTAAAGCTTCCACAGGTTGAAGAGAGGTAGCAAACACAGCATAACAAACACCTTGGCACAGCAGTGAGGATATAATAGATTCTGTTTATTAGATATGATTTTTTTTTTCAATTAAAATTGCAGGCAAGGTTTCTAATTAGAGTACAAATTATTTCAAGTGTATTTTGCACCATTAAAAATCTGTGTAGAGGACAGTGCTACACTTGAGTCAGAGCTGGGAATCCAGCCAGGAATGTGACCCCCTTGATCCCTTCACTCTGGGATATTTAAAAGCACAATTGAGGGTGAGGCAGAGGAGGAAATGTCTCCATTTTCTGTTATTCAGTGTTGAATTCTGTCTCATGCCAGGCTTGACTCAGCTGCCTCAGGTTCCCCCTTCCCCTTGCTTGCATTGGAGATCCCTGTTATTTACACTAAAGATCCCTGCAAAGCTCTTGAAATTATGCTGACAAATTTAACTGTTTTTGTGGTGTCAGACACACCATATGCTAGTCTGTGAGTTTACACTGATTTTTAGCTTTAAGGGAATAGGGAGATGGTGAGGGCCTCTGCTAGTGCTGTACCTGCAGCAGGGAAGGAGCTTCCTGTGTTGTTACCTGGGCCATATGAAGTGAAGGCCACTGAGGGTTCTCATGGTTTGGCCAAACTGGGGCTGTTTTGGGGTTCAGTTTGGGATTCCAGTCCCATGACTCAGTGCAGAAGATGCTCTGTGGCACACATCTCAGCGCTTTGTGTGAGGTGGGTACTCTCCTGATCCCACAAGCTGCCTGTGAAGAAAAGGGAACAATGTGACCTGGATGGTGCTGCAGGGTGTTATTCAGCAGAGAGGCGTTCATCGAGGAAGAAATTTCAAATATTGTCCATAGCTCATTTCTGCTGTCCCTACCCCAGTGCTTCCAGACACATTGTCAGGGCTCTGAGGGCATAAATGAGTCTCAATGGCTCTGTTGAGCCTCACCTGGAACTCAACCCCTGCCAGAGACTCTGTTTAAGCTCAAGCTTATGCCTTCAGTCTCTGCATGAGCTTTGCTGCAGGTGAGCCCACCTCCTTGGTGCTGGGCTGTAGGGATCTGCCCTCAGGGTTGGACATCCTGAATGTCCCTTGTAGGCTGTTTCTAGGCTTGTATTTCAGCTCTGTTTCTGGATGGGCTTTGGACCCATGTTGTAGCCTGTCACACACATGTTTTATGAAAAATCCTTTCCTTAGGATTTTTTCTCCTGAGAAGCTGAGAGGCCTCAGGAACAAAATGTAAACCATGATTATCTGCTGCTGTGGAATGCAACAGGTGGATCTGTGATTGGTCTCATGTGGCTGTTTCTAATTAATGGCCAATCACAGTCCAGCTGTCTGGACTGTCTCGGTCAGTCACAAGCCTTTGTTATCATTCTTTTTCTATTCTTAGCTAGCCTTCTGATGAAATCCTTTCTTCTATTCTTTTAGTATGGTTTTAATATAATATATATCATAAAATAATAAATCAAGCCTTCTGAAACATGGCTCAACATTCTTGTCTCTTCCCTCATCCTGGGACACCTGTGAACACCAGCACGGCAGCCCTGTTTCCAGCCCTCCCTATGGCTTTATTCCATTTATTCCTGACCAGACTCCCTGGTTTTCCCCTGGATTGCTGCACCAGCTGCCTGGACTTGCACTGTGGATAGACACCAGGATCCATCTCTGCTCCCCATGTCCAGACTCTTTGGGGCTGTGCCTGGTGAGAGCACTGCCAGGGCTACATCCCCCTTGCTCCTGGGTGTTCCTGCCTGGGAGCAGCCATCCCTGCTCTGCAGAGCCCTCTGCTCCTGTGACCTTCCCAGCTGCCTCCCAATGTGCCATAACCACCAGTGGGGCTGGGACATCTCCATCCAGCTTGTCCCAGACCTCAGGGGGGATGGAGGGCAGTGTGGGAACCAAGGACTGGCTGGAATGGTGAAACACATTTCTTGCTGTTTGCCAATATCTCTGTGATTTAACCTTCCTACTCCATGAATAGCTGACAGCCCAGGGCCTCTTGAGCTCTCCTGCACAGCAGCAGGGTGCACACCAGATCCCTTCTTGAGGGGACACCTCTCAAGGTTACTCCTTGAGAATGAGAGGTTTCTTGCCACAGCAGATTCTTGGTAAGTGATTATTAGCATGATAAACTTTGAAATCTTAGCTAAAAGATACAAAGGATTGATTGTGCATGTATAAGTCTTAAACTATTGACCAAGTCTAGGACTGAGTCTGGATCCAGCTGCACCTGAACTGTCCTTTGAAAAACTGTTTGGGACACAAGGGGTTCTTTTCTGAACCTCGTGACTTTTCTGATCTTGTAACAGGAGAATCTCCCTGATGGTTTTGTTTTCCCCTGTGAAGTAAATACTTGCCATCAAATCTCGTTAAACAGCTGCCTCATTTGTTATCATCACACTTCATTAAATTGGTGGTTTATATCAATGAATATATTGCTGCTCCTCCCCAGTGGGTAGTGTGGCACTCCATCTGGACCCTTCCCAGTGCCCATGCCCTCACCAAAGTGCTGTTCCTCCCAGCCTTGAGCTGTCTCCTGGGGGACATCTACCACAGAGCAGCACCTCTGTGCTTTAGTGCCCAGATCATCTCCATCAGATTTAGGGAAGTTTTGTCTCAGATCTCAGCACATGGTTTGTCCCTTCTCTCCTGGCATTGCCACTTCTCCAAAAGACCAAGCACCTGTGGCTATCACTTGCCCTGGACTCTGTCACCAACAGTGGGATACAGAATGGGTTTTTCCTTCTTTTCTAGATAATGGTGTTTTGTTAACCCCTTCATGGAGTTCTCTTCTTTGCATTATGTGGTTGGGATGGGGAAGTGATGAGGACATCTGGTCCTTTATCTTTATTTAAGGAGACTTAAATAATTGACATATCTCAGTGGGGATCAAGGGAAAGGAAAAAAAAAGATCCTCCAAGCCTCTCCAGTTGCTAAGAGACGAATGCTTCAACTTTGAAAGCCTCCATCCACGCAGGGGATATTATCCTGGCAAATTGGACTTTCAAATCTGGCAGCAAGGGAAAAAGGTGATGCCCAAAAAGTACAGGTTGCTTAGGTGATCTCATTTCAGAGACATCTGTTCTCCTGCTCTAGGAGGGCACAGGGCTGCTCTGGCTAGTGACATATGTGACCACATTATGTGTAATAAGTTTACTTGTGAGCGTTTTGCTCCTGTGCTCACAGCTTGGCCAGGTGACCTCCTTTCTTCCCTTCTTTCCGGCGCAGTTAATTTTTAACTCCTCTTTTGTGTACAAAGGCTGATTGTGCAGTCAGGCCATGTGTAGCCCTTGCTTTGAAGCCTGGAGCAGGTTTGTATGCAGATGGAGTAGCAGTTTAAAGTTTAAATCCTGCAAGCCTCCCTTGCAAGGTGCCTCCCCTGGCTGGCACAGGGGGTGAGGCACAGAGCCTGTTCATCTGTGACGTTGGTGTCTGCAATTCTGCAATGGAATAGCGGCTGCCTCGCTTCATAACTCCTCTGGCCCTGCAACCCTCTTCAAAGCACTGCTGTTGATTGCCCATCAAGTGAAGCTTTAGGGAGGATGATTTAGAGGCTATGACCTCTTCTCTTTTTGATGCTCAGACTCTCTGCATCACACGATGGCAGGGGAGTAAATACTACCGCTATTGCACTGCTCCTCTCTCCAGCCCTGGGATGCTCACAGCATGTTGTGCGGAGGGTTGCAAGCAAACCTCCGAGCCCCTATGCTCTCCTCAGTCTGTGGAATGTGCTGGGAGGTTGGTGTGTGTCCAGCCTGATGCTGGTCATGGTGCTCTCATTGCCATTTCTGTGCTGCAGGATGTCCTACTTACAACACTGCTCTGCTGGGCCACAGCCAGCCAGCCACAAAGTTTGTGTTTGCCGAGCAGAGTGGGGCAGGGTTGGGATCTGGGGCTTCTGAGTCCTGCACTGCCCTGGGGGCAAGGCTTTTGCTGCCCTGGGGGCAAGGCTTTTGCTGCCCTGGGGCTTTTGTGGTGTCTGACAAATGATGCCCTTGCAGAGACAAACATCTAGAGCTGTAGCTGCTCCTGCTTGGACACAAAGGGTTGGCAGTAGCGGCTTTGTTTTGCAAGCATGGCTTTCAGTCTCAGCCACAGTTCACCAAGAGGTGCACTTGCACGTGCTTGATTTTAAAGTATGGAAATGCTCAGAATGCAGATTCTGCCATTTGTGCCATATTAAACACCGACATCAGGTATGGGTTTGAGTGCAAGGCTTCACCTTGCTGAGTTCACCTTCAGGCTTTTTATTAAAGGCAGAGGAAATGACAAAACCAAATGTATTTGCAATATAAAATATACAGAATACAAAAGACCACAGAATCCTAAAATTTTAGGGCTAGAAAAAGACCTTTAGGGTGACCAAGTCCAAGTATCAACCCAGCACCACAACCATGTCCATGATTAAATCATGTCTTCAAGTGCTATATCCAGATGTTGCCTGCATCTCCCAAACTCACAGGTGCTTTGGAAAATGACCAGTAGTGGCCATCTAAACTAGATGCTTTTTATTTTATTTGCTAAACAGAACATAAAAGAAAAGCTAGAAAACACATTAAAAGTGAAAAGGAGAAGTGTTGTATGCATGGAAAAAGTGAATAAAAAGGGGGGGTTTGATCTTTAGCTTTGTGTCAACTTTATTCATTAACAGCTGCTAATGCCAGAGGCTCTTCCCAAGACAGTTTCTTTTCAAGAAGAGGACAAAGGGTCAGCCTTGCCATGGTGGCCTAGAGACTAAAGGAGGAGACAAACATCACAGGCTGTGTGTTAGCGTTCATGCTGTCCAGGTCACCTGTCCGCTGGGACTTGTGTTGGATGAGGTATCCTGTGAAGCAGTGACAGACCCATCCTGTTGCTATTTTTGCTCTCTGGTTTCAGCATACCCAGCCTGGGCTTGTCACACTGGTCCCTGCCCTTCCTGTTTACCAGGTGTGATCCAAACTCAGCCATCCTTGAGCAGAGTCCCTGACCTTCCTGTTTGGGTAAAG
This sequence comes from Emberiza elegans, assembly GCA_024865655.1. NCBI lineage: Eukaryota > Metazoa > Chordata > Aves > Passeriformes > Fringillidae > Emberiza > Emberiza elegans. Next base: position 33,863,930 of record JALJVW010000139.1, read on the forward strand.
TAAATCAGTCAATAAGTTTCATTGACTTTTCTGTGCAAAGTCACACGAGAGGCTGAATTTTATTTCTCTTGGACAATAGTGCATGGCCACGTGGCCAGCCTCATTCTTGCTGCTTTTCTTACTGTGCTGAGGGCTCTGCATTTTTACCTGGAGAAGAACCAGCCCAAAGCATTGTAGTTTTCCAGGAAATTAAGACTCAAAGCCAAACTTTTGCAGTTTTTTTCCAGCTTTTTTCCCCCCTTTCCTCTGCTGCTTAATTGGAATCTCCTGACAGTGTGCATTCTTAATAGACTTTTGTGAACACAGGTCCTGAACCCTACATGGTAATGTAAAACCATTGCTCTGTGCTTTCTATAACAGATGGGAAATGTAATCTTCTGGGTCCTGTGACAGAGTCTGCTCATTATTATATGAACAATGAGAGGAGAAACATAAAAGGTGCAGTGTACATTTATTTCCTGACACCTTGTTTAAAAAGGCAATGGGCCCAATTCTTACTCCCTGTCAGAGCTGCTGAGAATACTTTAGCTGTAAGAGACCTCCAGCTCAAAAGGAGGAGTGCTTAATTGACTGAGATGTATTTTTTTAGTACTCTAAATTTCTCTCACCTTCCACCTTTTAATACTCCTTGTTATTCAGGCAGCTCTGAGTACTGTTGTGCATTTATCAAAAGTGGGTGGCAAGGCAATTCGTACAATTAAATGAATATCTTGGGATATTTGTCTCAGAATCTTCTTAGCCTGAAGTTTTTTGCTTCTGTCTCAGACCTGAAGATGAGCTGCAGGGCCTTTTCCAGCTGCATCTCTGTCTGTGACATTTGTTAACTCAAATTTATTTTTTAAAAGACATCTCTTCCTGAAAATCTGCCTCATTCTTGCACCACTGAGGCTGTAACAGGAGGAGACCTCTATAGGATAATTTTACTGGGGGGGAACATCTTCAGACTCCATCTTTTGACTGAGAATCTGGAATCTGCTGGGATGCAAACAATCTTCTAATGGAAGTGGATGGTGTATGGTTTCTTTGATACAGTTTGTGTGCAGCTATCGCAGAATCACAGAATTGTCAAGGCTGGAAGAGACCTTCAAGATCGTCTAGTCCAACCACATCAGGTCTGTGACATTAAAAAGCATTGAGGATTCAGACCAGACTTACTGAATATCAAGCAAAGGAACCTTAATTACAACTAGACCAACCGAACAACCAAAACACTGGTGGCACCTTTTCTTTTGCATTCTGCAGATAGTGAGGCACCTTGAATGACAGCCTCCAGAGAACAGAAAGAACCCAATAATGCATTTTCCTGTTGGACAATGCCTTCCCTCTTCTCCTTTCTTGTGTCCTTTTCTGCCTCTGACCTGTCTGCTGGCAACAGGCCAGCTATAAAGTCCCTGGTATCTGATCCTCTGCTATCCTCTTACCTTTCCTGCCCCAGTGCAGATCCCTGTGCTATCTGACCCTGTGCTATCTGCTATTGAAGTCTCAGTGTCATGGACTCCATTTCCCCTATCAGCCCTGCCAGTCTAGCTGGTTTCAGCATTTCAGCAATCTCCTATGTGGGTTGGTGCATTACCTGTAAGGAGTGCAGTTTCATGCTGGAATTGTTATGCCCTACTTATTTCTAATCCCTCTCCACCATCAGCACCTTTCCCAAAGAGTGGAGTCGGGTATTGCAAGCATTGCTTTGATCTGGCTTGTACCCCAGGTAACATCTGTATCAGGGTTTGCATATTGATTCCTGGTGGAAGGGTTCACAAGTCAGATTGCCTTTAAAAAGCAAGAGCTGTTTTCCAATAATAATTCTTTGGTCTGGTAATAAACACACAGACACACAAACAGGCAGGCACACCTGGGTTTTGGACGTGCTTGCAGCAGTTCCCTCCAATCCTGCTGATTCTCTTTGTTTTAAGGGAAAATGAATGACACTGGATTCTGCTCAGGAGAAGGTAATTCATCCCAGTTTTATTTGAAGATCTTTCTAAAACAAACATGGCTAATTTGAAAGTCTAAGCGCTTCAGCTATCAGAAGTGTTTAGCTCATCATATTTCATAAGTCCTAGCTAAATCCCACATAATAAAGGTTCTGTGTAGGTATTACCCTTTCCCTTTGCTATTTCACCCAGGATGAAGCCAAAACCATTGTTTCTTTGAATCCTATTTCCAGAGGGAGGTAACATCTATTGTGAAAACTGCTCTTTTAGGGTGGTGCTGGCTGGAGACAGATGTATATTACAGTGCCACCACAGCTGTGCTGTGACATGTCACATCCTGTACTGGTAATTAAGGAGTAGCATGTTGGGTCACCTTGGTGCAGTAAATCCACTTAGCAAGTTTTCCCTGAGAGGGTTTGGTACTACCCTAACCAGCCCCTCCATGTAGAAATCAGTAGATCATTTTTAAAGCCTTCCCTTCCCCCATTTTCCTCATGTTGCTGTGTATTTATTTCTAGTTACTGGTGTAGGAGTGTTGGGGAGGAAGGGAGGAAGAACACTATAAAACCCTGGCTGTTTGTATTTCACAGATCTAATTACTTCATCTTGACATGGGAATGTATACAGGCACGTGAATGTATATTAGAATTGGGCAAATACAGCCCAATATACAAATATATCCATGTGTGTCCTTCCAAATGAGCTAAACCAACTGAAATGTCAGTGATTGATTTTCTAGTGGCTGCAATTGCAGCCTTGCTTATTGGTTTGTTTGTGAACAGATGAGAAAGTGAGATGTTATCCCTCTGTAATTTCTGCAGAAAGCAGAAATATGTAGTAAATAATTATCCATGAAGAGTGTTTGTACAACAAATGATGCCATGTGCTTTCTGAAATTTACTTGTAATGTGGGGAACTCATAAGGAAATTGTAAGAGCATGGATCTGCCCATGGGCAGTGACAAAGCTGGGATCATGCAGTGTCCCTCACCTTTCACAGTGTGTTATTTCTACTACTCTGGCAAAGAAACAATAACTTTTTCTATTCAAAAGTCTGAAATATTTGCTAAGATTTTTTTAAGGCCTTGTCTGTTCACATCCTGTGTGGGTGGTGGTGTAGCAAAAGTCTGTGTCTTCTGTGTCATGGTGTGAGGCTGAGGAACTCGATGCAGGATATTGTGGTTGTTGGGAGTCCATATGGGATTATGGGGAGTTAATGGACAAGTTCATGGAGAAGAATGCATGCAGATTTAGTAAACACCAGTAAAGCACCTCAAGGCCTTCTGCTGCTGGAAGTCTGAGCCTCAGGCTGGTGATCAGGGGAATTTTCCTGAAGTGTTTCAATGCCCTGTTTTAGAACCCTCCCCTATATATCTGCTGTAGTCCATTATGGAGACAAGTTACCACTCTGCCCTGTACAACCTCCCCATTCTTGGGTCCTGTGAGGGAGCTGTGAGGTCTGTTAGTGAAGCTGGGATGAGTGAGTTCTTGTGTCCAGCCAGCACACGCAGGTCACTATGCAAGAAAATATTTCAAATCTTACGTAACCCCTTCTGGGGACAGGTTTAAGTTCTCTCTTGGATCAAGGCAGACATGAGCAGGCTATTTGTGAGCTAGTTACAAAATGCAGCTTGCATTCCTAAACTGATCCATTGCACGTTTAGGAAAAATAGAATAAAAGTGATGAAAACCACTGCCTTGGCTGGTAATTTGTGATCAGACAAAAAGTTAGGATCCTGGAATGATGACTTCTTCATCCAGCTGCAGTGCACATGCAGACACACATAAAAAATGTCACTGAATATTTTATTCCTATTAAGTTATCAACAAACTCCATGTGTTGCACAGATAACAGGAGAGACCAACGTGCTGAACAGAGGTGCCTTGTCGTCACTGTCTAAGTTTGATTCTACCCCATTCAAATCAGTAAGAATTTTGCTACCGACTTTGGCAAAACCAGGATTTTCATCCTGAATTATCAAACTGCAGGAATTTAAGCCCATGAATTATTTTCACATGCTCCAGATTGGAACCAGAATGTTTCTTTCAGTCATATAAAGAGGTGATACATTCCTACTGGCTCATCAGCTTAAATTTCCTCTCACGTATTCTAACAGCTAGGAAAGTGAAAAAAAAAAAAGAACAATGAAGCAAAAGTAGTATGTTGAATTAATAATACAATTTATACACTTAAAGGAATTTTAAAAATATATTTCCATAGAAATTGCTTCAGAAATACATCAGAGGCACAAATTAGGCCCTCTGAGGTATGAGTAAATGTGAGGATGTAACACATGGTAATCGAATCATGTCATTTCATAGACACAGAGGTGATCAAAGCGTTAATAAAAACTGCAGGTCACCTTGAATCAAGGATTCAGTTTTGAGTGTCAAACATTTCTTTCGAACATTTATTTTTGGCTTGTGGGGCTTGCAATGACTTGGGAAAATTCTGTCCCTGTGCATGAGTCACCGGCAGTTCAGAGGAGCACAAGGCTGAGGATGTGACTGCACATCCCACTTGGTGGAGCTGACCTGGCCTACACGAGGCTCTGAGCAGCCCCAGACAGAAGGGTAATAAGGCACAGCAAAGGGATGGGTCAGGCTGATCCTGCAGGATTCTCAGCCCAATTCTATTCCTTCATCAGACATAAACTGTGCCAAATATAGACAGCTAAACCCCCAGGGTTTCCAGGTGGCAGAAAACTGTGGCGGGTTTTTTTCCCCTCTCAGTCTAAAACAAGCCTTCCTCTTTACTTCACATGAACCAGAAAACCCAAGGAAAGACTGTTTTTGTCACATCAACACGCAGTGTTTCCGAAATGAAATCTGCTCCCCAGATGCTGCAGCTTCTCAGAGAAATCAATGATCTTGTCAGTTTTGCTGCTGGTAGCAGCTGCTCTGTGTCTCAGGAATTGTGTCTGGGCTGGTGCCAGTGCCAGGCAGGCTTTCACAGCCCCAGCTCTCTGTCAGAGACCAATCCCCTGGGGCTGCTGCTCTGCTGACCCAGGACCACTGACCTGGGGCAACCTGCAGAGGGGATCTGGGCTGGCCCAGCAGCCTGTGAGGCTGTTTGGAACCTCCAAAGGTCCCCAGTCCCTTCCCATGGCCAAGAGTTGGAGACCAAGGCTGCAACCTCCAAAGGTCCCAAGTCCCATCCCATGGCCAAGAGTTGGAGACCAAGGCCGGAACCTCCAAAGGTCCCCAGTCCCATCCCATGGCCAAGAGTTGGAGACCAAGGCTCTTCTGCCCTGGAGTGATGTTCTGGATGCCATGCCCCAGATCTAGAGCCTCATCCCATCCTCAGCCCTGCACCACCCATCTCATGAGTCCTTCCCAAACCTGGAACTCCACAGTTCCCCAAACTCTTCAGTTCCCCAAACTGAGGTGTATTTCCTCAGTTCTTGGGCCACGGGGTTTCCATTGCATCAGATTCCTTGGTTTCTGCAGAGGATATTTTTTGGCAAAGCGTGAAGGGTTTCCTGAGATGTACTTACGGCCTCTTGGCTGTGGCGTGATTCCTGATTTATGTGGGGAAGAGTGAGAAAAACCAGGCCCTGAGAATGCTTCAGTAGAACTAGTTAGGAGATGCCTTGTTTTCATGTTGGAAGAGTTGAAGAAAGTAGTAAATGTGATTTTTATAGGTAGAATTTGGTGAAGAACTTTTCCTGGGAAGTTGCAAGGACTTTTTTGTTTTGAAGCTTTGGGTGTTTTGATGAGAACCCCTTGAAAATATTGAATCAAAATCTGCTCTGGGAAAACTGATTTAGAATCAGAAGACTTTCTGAAACAATCTGGTTTCCTTGAAGAGATTTTAAGCTTAGTAGAAAATCCAATTTTCTGTTGAGAAGAAAATACTGTCAATTGCTCTCGATTCTGGTGCAGCTCTTCAGTTCCCCTGGGGTGCAGTAGTATAAAGTAATCTTAATGGTTATCTGAAAAATGAATTGAGTCTTTCCCAAGGACCAGGAGGTCATCTGGCCAAGGAATGAAGGAGAGAAGGCTGGAGTGGGACACTGCTGAATCCTGCCTGGAAAGATGGTGTCTCAGTGACTGTAGCTTGTGCTACACTCTGTGTGGTAAAACTCCAGGCTGATGAATTGCAACTTCAATATGCCCCCAGTGGACCATTACTAAGTGTGGAAACATTATTTATATTTTCCAAATAATTTCAAACAAAACAACTCCTACCTAATGAAAAGGAAAAATTCGTCACCAAATCCCCTCAGTGCTATTAAGTGTTCCTGCTCGAGGAATAGCATGAGCTGCACAAGAACATGGTCCTTGTAAGAAACAGAATAAAGTGCCTTCACGCTGCTAGTGACCTCAGCTGGAATTCCTGGTTGCTGGAGAAATATTGGTCTGTGCCTACAGGGGCGGCTGTTATGTGCCCTGCCTGCTCTCCTGACACAGCACTAATGGTTGTTTGTAAACACCTCCAGCCTTGGCGGCACAGAGGGTGCAGAACCATGTCAGATATTAATTACCCTGTGAATAAATACAGAGGTAGAAACTCTGGCTTTATCACTAGCTAGGTAGTGGATATTTACTCTGCTTTCCTCAGTGCTGCTTCTCATCTTGGCACCATTGCATCAATAAGTGCATTCAATAAGTGCTTCTGCAGCCTCCTCGCAGGCTGAGCTCTCCTCCATGATTCAATCACTGGTGTAGCTTATAAACAAAGCAATTAAAGTAGATATCACCAATAAAAGAACATTTGGGGCATTCCTTCATTTCCAAAGTCTTTCCAGAACTCATCTTTGCCCTCACATGGATTATGTGTGTGGATGAAATGAAATGTGCTGCTGTACTGCTGTGCACATAGAATGCATATTCACTCCTCCTTTATGCCATAGGTTTTTATAGTTGTTAAATTTCCTTTTCATTATATTTGATTTGCTAAAATGAAGGCTTGTTTTATCAAAACTAATTACATGGTATGTATTTAATGTTCTGTCCCTAAGGTTTTTGTAGTAATAAAATTGATTGTTGCTGATTAAAATGGCTCTATTACATCAGCTTAATGTCACTTGAGGTGAATGCAGTATTAGAAAAAAGGCCATTAAAAATGTTGAATAGGGAACACAGAGGTAAGGATTAAAGAAAGAAAAAGATTTTTTTGAATGGGCACTCTTAAAAAAAAAAGATCAAGAATTTAAAAACATTTGACATGGCAAGGGAGATATTTAAGATATGTATAAAATCTTAGTGTTGTTATTGGTTGCATGCAGTTCATTGGATTACCACTCTCCAACTCGTAAATGTTCAATATATAACCTTAAAAACAGAGTTTATATTAATTTCTTGTGTATTTACAGGCCTGCCAAATACAGATAAAGCTGTCAATAGGACAAAGCCAATATTTGGAAAATATCTAAAATGATGAGGATCTCTTATTTCTCTGTCAAAGTAAACTCAAAAGGTCATTAAATTGTATTACATGGAGAGGGACGTTAAGGGCACAGCCACAAGCTGTACCAGAGTTGTTGGGAATGTCTGGTGATGGCAGCAGGAATTGTCCTTGGCTCCCTGGGATGGGCCCTGGGGCGGCAGGAGTGCAGGGAAAACATCACGTTTGAACTTGGAGTGAGATCCCTGAGAAAAGAGGAAGAAACAAAGAAATTAAGATAGGAGTCAAAAGAGGGGAGATACAAGACTGAGAAAGAGAGAACAGTTTAAAGAACAATTAATTTTTAAGGGGAGAAGTTCTGGGGCTTCCTCCACTCCTTTTCAGGTTAGAAAACATGAAGAGCAGAATAATTTTCTTTGCTTTATTGCTGTTGGAGGGTAGCTCTTTCAGAGCTCTGCATGGCTGCACTTCCAGTGAGTCATGGAAGCACAGAATCATAGAATGGTTGGGACATCAGTCCTGCAGATCCAGGCTTCCCCCACCATGGGCAGGAACATCACCACCACCCACCAGACCAGGTTGCCCAGGGCACCATTTAACCTGTACTTGAGCCAATACCCACATGATTTGTCAAAAGATCTAATTTTTTTTATTGAATCCCAGCTTCCTGGGGTCGTGTGACCAGCCAAGAGTCCGATTTCTTTCTCTGTCTCAAAAGCTGGAAATAGAATCTGTATTTAGCTACTCAAAAGGCAAGGAAGAGGAACTAGAACTGTAAGGACGAGTAAAGGAACTAGAATTACAAAATCTGCGTGATTTTTAAGCTGCTCCTGTAGGCCAGTATCTCACTTCAGAGCAGCTGCCCAGAACATTTCCTATCCTCTCTGGTGACTTTTAACAAATTGGAAACTCTCTATCATCCACGCCTCCTTTCTCCCTGATCTCTGACAATTTTAGTCATAATTCCATATTTTTATTCTTTTTTTTCAGATGCAGCTGCTGAATGGCAGTTCCTGATGTCATTTGCAGCTGGCTGTCTTGCAAGAAGGTCAAAATGTCCCACTTCCACCGAATCAAACTAAAGACCTTCAGAAGAGCTAAATTCAGTTGTGCGGTTCAAATTAAAATTACTTTAGATGGAGGCTTAGAAACGCAGCAGAGTAGGAATGTGTTATGCAAACCAGGACTGGAAAGTGGCATGATGCAAAAGCAGAGGAAAAATCTGTGAAGCTCTGTGGGAGGAGGAGGAGGAGGAAGGAGGAAAAGTCCTGAAAATGGGAAGCTTCCAGGGGAAATTAAAAAACAGTAACAATGAGACAATGACAAGCAAAGTGGGCAGCGTGTCTGATATTTCAGTGACATTTTCCTAGAAAAGTAAATTCATCTTCCCATTAACTACCCAGGAAACACTCCAGACAAAAGTTATTCTTGACACAAAAAGGCATTTTCTTGGGCTTAACCTCTCTGTAGGAGATGATGACCAATAACTGGGGAGAGTCTTAAACCCCAGAACTGTGAGATGACAACTGCTGTACAAATGCATCAGGAATGAATAAACTTCATCTGAGGGAAAATGAACCTTTTCATATAGAACTATGCTTTTCAAAAGTTCTAAGTAGTGTGTGCACTTTTATTTCCTTCTGCAGTCAGTTTTGATCCATCCTTCACATTCCATTAAATTGAAAATATGTTTAATTACGAGAAAGGAGAGCTTTGTATCCATGGAGAGTATGATTCTTGTTATTTTCCAGGAAAGAGTGGCTGGGTATTAGGTCCTTGAGGGTAGGAAGATAGAGGAGGAAACAAAGAAACAGGAGAATCTGAGGCATCATAATTTGCAAAGTCTGTGTGCAAGGAGAAATTATTGCACTTTTCCTGTAGCCAAGTCACAGCCTGTCCCAGTAAAGGAAGTATTTTTATACTAGAGCCTACAAGTGACTTTGTTCCATACTTAGACAGTCAAGACTATAAAAAAGGTATGAAAAGGTGACAGATTACGAATTTTGCCATTCTCTGTTAAATCAACTCTTTTTCTGAGGGGCATTTGCCTGGGTCATGGAGAAACTTTGTTCTTCAAAGTGGTCCTTAGAGGACCAGTAGCTGGTAGGAAATTATCCATATTTGTGCACAGATTAAGGATAAGAATTTGGTACTTTTATGTCTGTATTTTTCACTGATGCACAAATCAGAGTGGCATGTTTTTCTTTTAAACATCCTGTTTATTTACTGAAAATGAATTTTTGAGGGAACTAGACATGTTAGAGCTGAGTTTAGTCTCATACTTTCAGATAAAAAATGAGTCATAAGAGAACTCTTTTTAAGTTAAAATGCTACATTTTTGAGTTAAATCTTAGAACATTGTGACAAATTGTAGCAAAATGTAAATTCAAAACAACATTGGAGAAAAATCCTTTGTTTCAGGCTGAAAAAAGTATTTAAAATAGCCAATTTCACTGAGACATTCAAACTTCCATTTTAGATCAGTCTGAAACCACTGCAATTTGCCTGGGAAATGTGAAGTCCACGATTTACGTAGTTCCACCCAAAATACAGTTTTGGTGCTGGGCAGCAGGACCTGATGCTGAACAGCTGTGCAAAATTCAAGGAGTTCATATTTTAAGAGAATCCTGGACTGAGCAAAGTTCCTCACTTTGTCTGATTCGTGTTGTCAGGCGATAAAAAGAGTTCAGGGGGGAAATGGATCTTACAGGTATTTTGAGAATATTCACGCCATCTTAAGGCTTTCTAATAAAGGCACCTAATTTATGAGCTTAGTCATGTTATATGTTCCATGGGGAGAGGTAAACTCCTGGTTTAGCTCTTAAATTGTCTCTGAAGTCTCCACTGGCTGTAAAGCAGCCCAAGCACACCACTGAGATTGGGTACCTAGGAGTCATGGATGCCTTCCCTGGATTCCTCAAAAGGCCACATCCGTGTGTTTCAGATAATAATTTCAATGTTTAACGAGCAGTGGCTCATCTAGGATCTGGGAGGAACCAGCATGTTGTTTTCCAGCAACATCTGGCTGTGAAACCTGTGGGAGGACCACGGTGCCTTGCTGCATGTTTCACAGTTTACTGGGTTTAAGTGTCTTGTAGAATTCAAACCTGGGATACATGTGTGATATCCAGCAAAATTATAGTTATTCCTGTGTTTACAGGTTTAGGGAAAACAGGCAGGAAGATGGAGCTGGGAAGTGGGAAGGCTGGCTGCTAGCAATAATTGCCAGCTGTGCATGCACAGGAAAGGGCAAGAACCTTGTGCCTTTATGAAAACCTGCTTTTAGAGCTGTTAAATAAAGGGGACAGGCAGGAAGGGGAAGGAGTGGCTCCAGCAATTCTTAGCTGGATCTTTATAGCAAAGAAAGGGTAATTGTAACCACAGATTGAACTGCAACAAAACAGAGCTAATTATAGTTGGCTGCCTGTCTATGTCTTGCATTTGTGATATACCCATTGCAGGAGGCAGTTGGAGATGTAAGAACAGAGAATGGCTCCTTTTCTTCTCTTTATATGGAATTTCCACTAATGAAGATGCTACAGAGGAGTCTGGCTCAAAGTGAAATGCTAGCTCCTCAGCTGATGTAAATCACTGTAATCCCACTGAAGTCAACACTGGAGATTTAACATCACACTAATTGAAGTCAATGGAGCCAGGCTGATATTCACCAGCTGAGGTAAATTCCCCAGGGCATTCTCTCTGGCTCTGAGGAGGGTTTGGAGCCTGCTCTCTGGTTTGAGTCGCAGAGAGACCCCAGCTGTGCAGTTCAAACCAGGCTCCTTATTTAGAGCTGACCTTTCCTAAATTTCAGTTATGGTGTTGAGACTGTGGTTTCAATCCAGGTTCATCCCTTCACTTAATTTGCAGGGTTTCTTTCATCTCCCTGGCCCTTGTGGTTGCACTCCCTTGTGTTTGAAGATTTTTGCTTTTTGGCCTGTGTTATCTAATTAGGCCTGATATATTTAGCTGTCACAGAGTACAACAATCTGTAGCTAGGCTTCTGTTATTATTGATGGTAATATTGTATGGAAGGATCCCCAGATGGTGTTAAACATAGTCTTATGAGCTCCTTTTCTGGTGTGTAAGCAAATGCTCAGTTTATGGAGGACCTGCTGTCTGATTTGGTCTCTCTCTTCATTATGCAGTGATCTTTGAGCAAAAGATGTAACAAATTGTGGATGGTCTTTTCTCACTCTCTATAGCTGATGATAACTCATAGGGCAAGTGTTTTTGGAGGAAGCAGAACTGGTGGGTTGAATATCTGAAGGAGGAACTTTGCTTCAGGATGCTCATGCTTCCTTCCAAGAAGAATATCTGATATGTCCAGATAACTCAAGCTATTTAACCTTCTGACTTTTCCACCAATGAGAGGCCAATGCCAGAGACCCTTCCTCTCCTGTGTATTGGGGAAAATGCTGAAGCAAAAGCCAAGATTACACACATTTTCTTCAATGGATCCTTTAGAGCGTGTGCAATTGTACAGATGAATTGGTTTGAAATGACAGCAAAGACAGCTTCTAGTGCTGAAGAGATGTAATCTGAGCATCAAGGGGTCTCTTTGCTACTGGTATGAATGGTGTCAGGGATGGCAGGGCTTCTCTGTCACAGCTCTTTGTGCTTCCTGGCTTGTAGGTTGGCCCTATTTCTTATTCTTGTGGGTTCTGGCAAGATAGGTAAGATGTATAGCCAGGAAGAAACAACAGCTTAATGGAGAAGAGACTCACTCAGAGTAAAGAGAGGAACTGGGCTTGGAGTGTCAGGCTGTACAGAACCTCAAACCTAGAAGTCCTGTTCTGAAGTGAATATTTTAATGAGTGTTTTTTGTTTGAAAAACATATGATTTGTAATGTACCCACCTTTGTCTCCCTTCAAAGGAGACAGCATGAAGACAGAGGCTCCAATGAACATTTGGCTAAGATAAGGAGGTGACAAATGACTTCTGACTAGGTGGGAAGGACACCCAAGTCACAGTTTTGGACACATGCAGACATTAGCCACCTGATGTAGACATTTGAAGTCCCTCTTATATTCGGCTTTTCATAGAATCATAGAACGGTTTGGGTGGAGAGGGGCCTTAAAGATCATTTAGTTTCAATCTCCCTCCTCCCCTTTCACTAGGAAAAAGATTTTAAATCTTTTGCTGTGGAACCAGTCAAACTTAGCACCTTCTGTGCAGAGGTAGTTGCACTAAGAACAGTTCTGAGGGTTGCATGAAATGTGCTCACAGAAACATAGACACGCACTCAAACACAGGAGAGATTTGGGTTTCTTCCTTTTTGTGCAGTAGGTGAGACTGTTGCTGTGGATTTTAGAGTCACGTGCAAGAAGTGTTCTGTGTCACCACTGCCTGTATTTTTGCACTCTCTTTCAGGACATAAATGCTCAGGACATCACTGCAACTGATGCACAGAGCCCCTGCTGTGCAGTGCCTTGTGCTGCTAATGAGACCCTGTGTGATCTCTTATGGCTCGAGGGGCTGCCAGATGCCACTAGGAAGAGTCCCAGAGAGCTGGTGATGAACATAAGGCTTGTGAGAAGCAGTTTGCTGAGAGCAGGAGCTCCACAAGAAACTTTGGGTTTAGCAGTCACTGCCTTCCAGGTGGACAATACCTCTGTGAGCAGCTGCAGATGAAATCTTCAGGCTGGAGATGAGGGGAAGGGAGGAGACAATTCTGCAAGCTGCTGAGACAATGAGAAGCCAGTCATTAAAGTCATAAAATGGTCGAAAGAATGGTGAGACTGCTCCTGCCTAAAATCATGACAAATGTTTTCTTCCTTGCTCCTTGGGAGAATTCCTGCTCTGCTGCATCCTGATATTTTTTTCTCTCCTCAGGGGATGGTAGTCATCCTGCAATTACATTCTGGTCTTTGTGCTACCAGAGGGACTGATTTTATCTGCTGAAAGCCTTGGGAAAGGTCTTACAGCCTCTCATCAGCACAGGATCAACTCCTGGAAATGGTATTCTGAAGTAGAAGTCTGCTTGGTGTCTTCCTAACTAGTTAGGAATGGAGTTTTGCTAGGCTGAGCACAAGTTATCTGAAAGCCAAAGGATTTACCTGGGCAGTCATTCCTGATGCTGGGAATGGGAATGTAGATGGGGTTTAGATATTTCATTTTATGTGGGAGAATTTTACCAGCAGCAAAGGCTGCCTCTGTTGTCCCAAGAGAGAGCCAGCCATGGGTGACTGCAAGAGGACTGCATTGCATAAAACCCTGTGCGAGCGAGGGGAAACTATTTTCCCAGGGAGACTTGTGGTTAGTTTTGCCTCTGGCAGGGTAAAATGAGGAGCAATAATCTGCTCTGTGCACTCCAGGCCCTTTGGAGCCATGAGGGTCCCCCTTTGTCACGGCCCTGCCAGTAAATGAGGGGCACAGCTCAGGGATGCCGTGTGCCATTGTGCCAGGCCAACCAGCCTGACCAACAGCTCATGGATGCCAATAGGTGTTGATAAACAGTGTGCAGCTGATCACCAGGTTCATCTGATCATTACTTTAGTGTACTGAACTCTGGAGCCTTCTCTGTTGGATTATGATTTTATGGAGCCCACTGCACCGTGCTGCAGGCCAACAGCGTGTGTCTAAATGGGCAAATTTGCAGATACCTCAGGACATTTGAGGTGAGCTGGTACCAGGTGAAGGAGATCCTGGGTCTCTGCTCCTGGGCTGGCAGATAACACCTCCCAAAAAGGCAGTCTGCCAATGTTTGTTTGTACACTGCTTTCTTGAGGGTATAAAGCCCCTCATGGGGACTGTACAGCCCTTAAAGGCAAGGAGAAAGAGAATTCTGAGGTTTACCCAGCAAGGCTAGAGATAGAGTTGGAAAGAGAATTTGCCTCACTGGCACATCTGGTGCCTTAGAAAACCCCGGTTTAGCTGATTTAGCACTTTGCAATATGAAAGTTTCCACTCCGGTGGCCTATTTGGAGAAGCTCTGGGAAGAGGGACAGGATTCGGTCTCTTCCTTTGTAACTATGTATATTGTGGGCAAAGACAAGTGCCTGCAAAGTCTGCTCTGCTCACTATGGGTTTGTCCTCCCACTGTGTTGTGACAGCCTGGCTTGGAGACAGATTTTGTCTTTATTACGTGGAGTCTAAAATTTTCTTTAACAGGTTGGAATATAGTTCTGCATTCAAGCAATTCAAAGCTTCCAGCTGGAAGAAATATGTCCAAGGCTGTGCTTTGCTGCAGACCTTTCTGCTTCTGTCCCTGCCTTCACAGTCACAAATGCACATGGGTTTGCAAGTTAAGTCCATGGTCTAACTCAGAGAGCTGTCTGAAATGGTTGGCCTTTCCCTTCAGCAGAAACTAAATAAAATATATGAACATCTGCTGTCCTATTATAAAATTTTCACATGGACTGTGATTTTACTCTGATTCACTCTGTGCTTAGAACCTTGGCTGGTTACAGAACACCTTAGTGAGTGGATGTCAAGTGCCCATTACCCACCAAACCGGAACATTTGTCTCCATTTCTTCTTCAGCTGATTTGAAAATAAAAGAAAGTCTGTCTGATTGTTGGAGCAGCAGTTAGCAAAAATGAATGTTGCAAACATCAATCTCCAGTACAGAGCAAGCCTTCATGGTCTTATCCATCCTGGTGTGGCAAGACATGCATTTCCTGGAATTGCTGAGCCCCTCAGATGAGCAGACAGGCAGTATTTAACCCAGCATGGGCCTTGCTTTCAGAACAAATTTATTTTGTGGATGGTGCTCTACTCACTCACATCACTAGAGAAACCTTTAGCAGTTTGACTGTTCAGATCTTCTATATCTTCTTGCTGAGGCTCTGGAAGTGCTTGGGCAGCACAAGGACTGTGGATAACGTGTCCTTTTGGATAATGTGTCATTTTTGGCAGAGATAAAAGCTCTCGAGGTTCATATGGGCTCTGTTGGAGGGGCTCCCCTCATGCAGGTGAGCACTGCCATCCCCTGAAAGCATTCCTAAGGAGAGATGATGAAAGCATCTCCTCATCCTTCTTGGCTGGTCCAGAGAGCTGCCATGTGTCTCTAGGGATGGGGCGCCCCAAAGTCCCTGCCTCTGTTTCCCACACGCGCTGGGTATGGTGGATCAGAGACAAGCGAAAATCACTCCGATTTCCCTCTTGTGCATTCAGCCCCATGCTCAGGCACAGCTCAAATCTGTGCCAAGAGGCAGTTCAGGTTAGGAAAGGGATATGCCATTTTTCTCTACCTCTGCTTCTTGTCACATTTTGTTAAACGCGGTCATGTAGCATGTAATGAAGACATCTGTTCGTTTTGTAGGAAACTGTGAAAAAGTGCCTGCGTTTGCCTTGTGCCATCTGTTGCCATTCTGATAAACAGTCGAAAACTCTGGCAAACATAAACAAAAACAGTGTGCTCTGGTGCTATAACTGCACCATCTTCTTTCTTGGTGTTCTGTGTTTGAACCTTCCCTTGTGATGCATTGGATATTTGGGCCTCTGGTCTGCTGCAAGATGTGATGCTCAGCAAACACTGCAGTTCTGCTCCTGCCCGTGTCCCTCCCCTGAACTTGAGACAGTGAGGGGAAGCAGGAGTGCCTGAGCTGCTGGAATGATGTGAAATGCTGTCTGTGCCACCTGGACGGCTCAACTTTCTCCCCTCCAGATTTTTGTGCCTCTGAGTGGAAACTTGGCTGAATCAAGGAAATTATTCAGGAATATGCTACTGATCAGGAGGGATTTAGATGTATTATACAGGATTATTATTTTTCCAGAAGTCTGTCTTGTGAGCAAAGGTTCTGTGTTACAGAATGTGTTGAAAATAAGTAGCTTATATTGGATTGCTGTGATGATGAACTATTACTGTATGGAAAGACAAAATAAAAGGGCACTTTTTGTGAGGCTCATGCTGTCAGAGAAACATGAATAAGACAATGCTGGAGAGGAGAGTGTGGTGGCCAGCTAAAAGCAGACAGTGGAGAAAGAACACATGCAAACTTTTCGTTATGGCTTTCAATGCAAGACCATATAGAAGATCTCAAATATTACTATATAAACAAATTTTTCAAAAAAAAACTACCAGAAGTACTCGCACAGGAGTCTTTAGCATGTGTTACTTTGCATTTACCAGATCCAATCTACAGAAATAGTTTCCATGAAGGGGAAAAAAGACCTCTTTTTAACTCCTTCTGCTATATAGTTACTAAATATAGTGTTTTCTAGTGACAGTGCATTTTTGCTGGCATATATAGACTGTGCCAGTTAACAGCTAAATTACCTTTTGTAGATTTCTGCCTGAGATGCATATAAAGTGAGCTACATTGCAGGTTAAAAATAAAATGTACTGTTCTAACAATTATTAAAATTCATGTGTTATAAAGTACTTTAAGCAAAGAAGTTGAATGCAGAATGTCTAAGCCTATATTGCAGTCTTGGGACTGCTCTGACACAGAAAACAATATGAATACAGAGTGGTAAAAATATAAAGAAGCTAGGAAAAGATCACAGGAGAAATACCAGGTTTTCTTTTGAGACAAGCCACGGAAATGTGAAATTAAGAAGTGCTGTAATGCATACTGACAGGGAGCAGAGGCACAGCTCACATTGCAGCTACAGCTGGTTATTTTTAGGCTGGTTTCCTTAGGAAGGCAGGCTTGTGAGCACGGGGGGATGTTTGTGTGTGTACATGCGTGCACCTGCCTGTCATGACTTCTAAACCTGCTGGTCTCTTGTAGCTGAGTTTGACAGAAAAGGTAATTTACATCCTGATGGTTTCCTGAGAGTGGATGGGGAGGGAAGGTCGACTCCATCTCTTGTTAGGTGGGAAGGAATTCACACGGGTGAAGACTGGAATAACACCCCAGATACAGGAAAACCTTGGGAGGGAAGGTCTAGCACCTTGTTAGGCACAGGAGAATCTGGCTGCAGGGCACCAAATCATAGGAAAACAGGTTTCAAGAGTTCCACTGCTTATGGAACAACTTTTGAGGAGGTGGGACTTCTGGCAAAAGCTCCTTTTTGGCAACTTCAGCAGCCTCTCCTCCTCTGTGGACCAGACAGGGGCTGAAGCACAGACACAGCAGGGGGTTACAGCAGCTCTTGGGAATAGAGCTGCCAGGGGCTGCAATTCCTATTTCCGAGAAGATGCTGTAACCTTTCAAATTTAACTTTACAGTCTAAGTGTAGTGTAAGTATATGGAAAAAAATGCTGAACTTCCATTCTGACTAACATTTTGACAGTCAGAATGCTATTGAAATAATTTTCTTCAGAAAATTTTTCAGTAGAAATGTATGCTCCTCCAAAAGATTAACTTTGTGAAACAACATACTTTTTTTGTTAAAAAAAAAAGAACCTTGTCAGAAAGAGTTTATTGCTTGGAGTGTAACCAATTTCAGTATCAAATGATAAATCAATCTGTACAATTACAGCTCTAATGGGGATTAGGTCACAGTAAAGCTTATGAGCACTCAAGACTTAATTAGCTCACTGAAATCAGTGTGACTCTACATTGACTTGGTAAGTCCTGAATCAGACTGAGGAAGCTTGATGAGCAGAAGGACTCAGTGCTGTGGTGCCTAAATTTCAGTGATGTCTCCCCATCTGGGGCTCACTGTCATCACCCTGTCCTGGGGTCTGAGGGGGGTCAGCTGCTGTTCTCTCTAAGCAGCGATCAGATGTGTTTCTGTTTTCCCCTTCTCCCATCTCCCATTTTGTAAAATCTCAGGACCTTGGACTGAGATATTATTCACATCTTCTCTCTACCTGGGGGATGGAGAATGGCCACAGCCAGGTCAGAGAGTGAGAAAATGGGCTTTGTTTTCTCACAGGGGACTTGTGAGGCTTTTTAGGGGTTGTAGAAACCATGATAACTTGTTAGTATAAACAACCTGCAGGTGGTGTTTTCCTACTCTGTTTTTCTGTTCTTCTCAAGGACTGTTTGTGAGAAAGATGTTTTTGTTAATCAGCCAATCAAGTAGAATGTGTTGAATCTATAAAAGAGAGGATTTTCATATCAAAGTTCCCTTTTCCTGCAAACCAGCCTTTGAGTGAATTTGTGTCATTTCTGGCTCAACAGTGACAGGAGAACCCTCATTTCCCACTTGAACCCCACTGGGTTTAGATATTCTTCTAAGACAGGAGGTACTGGGCTCCTTTTCTTAGACCTCTTTCTTTTGCATATGGGATAATTACATTGCTACAGACAGTAACTCTTGAGATTTGTGGTCAGGGTGCTTGTAGGACTGAGCATCTTTTGACTTCTTGACAAACTGGTTTGCAATACCTTTATGTGAGGAGGGAGCTCTTGGCTTTGGCTGAATTCCAGCCTCGTCCCCTCTCTTCTGTCTTGATCCTACTTGAGGGTCCAGGCAAGGGTATGTGAGGTTTCTGTGCTTCCAGCTGGGTCCAAGAGATGTTTTTCTTTCTTGTTGTTTGACCTTGTCCATGGACAGATGGCCCTGCTGCATGTCTGCACGTTTAGATGAAGGAGATATGAGTTGCAAGCTGTTTTGGTTTTTTTTTTTTAACTAACTCTGATAAGAGATTCTTTGATATGAGACAGAAGAAGTTCAGCCTCTGGGACAGAAGAGGAATTCAAATCCTGTCTTCCTGCATTCCAGCCAAAGACATTTATCCCTAGGCTAGAAGTTAAAACTGGAGAGTTTGGACCTTCATGTTTTGGTCAGGGCCTGGTGCAGGTCTGTTCTTTGCTTTATTTCTCAAATGCTTCCTTAATTGAAGAATTCTTTCACACTATTAAAAACCTTATAAATTAAATTCACAAGTTGTTTTTTACACCATTGCCTAACTGGGTTTTTATTTGCCCCCTTTTTGTTGTGCTCCTGTCCCCATGTGTGGGACTCCCTGGTTTTGTTCACTTTTCAAGTCCTCTTCTGATGTGTTGTGTGCTGCTATCAGTCTCTGTCTGTCTGTCTGAGAAACACATCTGGAGGGGCACTGGGCTCTGCAGGTGTGAGTTAGGCTGGGAAACATCTGGTTTGGGAATCAGTAGGGCAAATGAGATGGTGTCCCTCTGCTCCACAAGACACAGACTTGGACAGCTCCAGTAGTGCCCCAAACTGCTAAGCTCATATCCCCAGAGTTAAGCTAACTTTATCATCACCATATATAGGAACTTTGTGTCCTGAGGTGCCCAAGGGTTAAGTTGCAGCACTCTGGGAGTGTGTCACCTAAACTATTTTTATAAAAATAAAAATGACAGCTCGAGGCTTTAGACAAGAACAAGCTCCTAATCATGTTGGCAGTGAGAGACAATCACTACCTTGAAGTGATGACTGTCTTGCTAGGCAGCAAATGAAAAAAGAATGAGTACAGGGAGTGAGGTGAAGTAATTGGTGTATCACATTTATCAGTGGAGATGGGATCCTTGAAGCCACTGCCTCGTGCTCTTGCCTGTACTCCTTAAGAGCCATTTTACTTTTGGATCGATGTCTAGATGTGCTGGTAACTGCTGTTTGTCTCTGGGATCAAATGAGGTTCTCAGATGAGTTTACCCCATTTATAACTTGCTGTTAATCATACAGCAGCTCTACAGGAGTGGTCAGTAAGTGAGGGGCTGTGTAAACAGGATCATTTTTCTCCTCATCTCTTTATTATGTCTTATGTTGTTGGTGAGGAGATATTTGTCTTCTAGTCTGCCTTATATATAAGAGGACAAGTCTGTAGAAATAACCATCTGTCCCCTTAATAAAGACCTTGAGGCACAGATTGCTTACAAAAAGAGGCACTGCAAGTAAGACAACAAGGTCATCACTGAGATAGTGGGATCACTTATGATCTCCCAGTCCAATCACTATTCAGATAAAGAGTTTACAGGTGATTACAGCTGACTTTGAACTCAGAACTTTTGGACTTATAAACTATCTTCATTTTTTTCTTTCTTTCACTTATATTTGTATTTCCTTATTTTGCCCATAATTAGTGGAGCCTCACTGTGTTTTGATCCTTGAGTGTGTTTTGATCCTTGATGAAGTATGTTTATTTATTGTAGAAAGGTACTTGTACTTTCTGTGGAAATATATCTTACTTCACACAAGGAAAAAAAAAAAGTAAGCTGCTTGCTTATCTCCTGATTCTGGTTGAGGTGCTCACACCTCAGCTTAGGAAAACAAAATGCATGTTGGCTGTATTAATGGCTTTGCCGGAATGGAAGGGGGCACGTGGGACATAATATCTGCTATTTGTGGAAGTGAAACCTTTTGAGATGGTGGTAGTAGAGAGCAGGGGCTCACAGCACTTTGAGACCAGCAGCTCAGGCAGTTTTCTGCCACCTCACAGCACGTTTATGGAGTCTGTACTTCATCAATTTGTCCAGGAAGATGTTATGGCAGACAAGTTAAGGCAAAAGCCTTAGTGAAGTCAAAATAAACAACATCTGCTGCTCTTCCCTCATCCATCAAGCCTATCATTTCATTGCAAAAGGCTGTCAGGTTGGTCAGGCATGATTTATCCTTCTAAAATCCATTCTGACCACTCCAAATCACCCTCTTGTCCTTCATATACTTGGAAATGGTTTCCAGGAGGATTTGTTCCAGGGAACAGGGAAGACTGATGGGCCTGTTGTTTCCTGGAACCTCTTCCCTGCCCTCCTTGAAGGAAGGAACAACATTTGCTTTCCACCCAGTCTACAGGAGCCTCCCATCTCCCCGTGATTATTGAGAGTGTCCTTGTAGTGACATTGGCCCCCAGCATTCAGGGATGCACCCATCAGGTCCCAAGGACGCTGTTGTCCAGTTTGTTTGAATATTCCCATAACTGATCATCCTCTACAGTGGGTAAGTCTTGCTCCAGGCTTTCCCACTGGCCTCAGGGGATTCCTCAATCTTTGCAGCAAGACCCAAGGGAAGAAGGCATCAATGGTCCCAGGCTGGGATTCCATGTTCCCGCTGCTGGGATCTTCTGTTCTCACCTGTGTGAGCTGTGTCTTTGCTGCTGACAGGAAACAGAGTGGAGCTTAGTTCTGAACCTTAAAAGGTGTTTAACTGCAGGAAAATAGGCCATGCTCTTTTGATCTTTTTTTTTGTTTTGCAAATGTGAAATCTTTTATGTTGTGTTGCCGACACCTGTGAGCGCAAGTGACAGAAGACCAAAATGTCTATGAGCCTAGTTATGTCCTACATCCAGAAGAGCAGCTATTAACACAAAAGAAAAAACAGGACCCCCCATGGGCTGTCTTTCGCATTCAGTTCTTCATCCCCACAAACAGCACGGGAAAGTTGTACCAGGTAACTTTCTTTCTGAGGCAACAAATCACAGCAAGCAGATTGATCGTGAGTTAGCAACTAGGGAGAGGGGGGCAGAAAAACAACACCCTTCAGCTATAATGTTTTCCAAAGTTAACACATCACACAGGAGGTGTAAATGATATGAGGACTGAGGGCTGCTGAATTTCCAAATGCCTTCCTGCAATATCTTGGTCTGGCAATTAATCAATTTTCTGTGCCTTTCAGAGTTTTCCTCTGAACAATGTTCTTCCTATGAAGCTCATTAGCCATCAAAACCTGTCATGTCTACACATGTTTTTCTTGCACCTCATTAAGAGATTATTGATTGTTGGCTTCTGCCTCTTTCAGAATTTGCTTCAGAAAATTAATTTCAACCACGAGTGCAATTTAACTGAATGCTTTTGCCAATGCTTGATAATTACTTCCTTTGTTTAAAACTGTTTAAAAATTTTCATCATGTTTATTTTGTCCCCAGCAAAATGCGAATCATCTTCAGCTGAAGCAAAAAAAATGGAGAAAATGTACCTTAATAAAAATGTATGATATTGTTTTAAGATAGATTGAAGCCTGAAGCAGTTTCAGAAATGCAAGAAAACTTCATAATTGCTATTGATCCATTTGTAACAAGTGTATCTTGTGGCCACCAGATTTTTCTTCCTGTATGAGGTTTGTCAATATAGTCATTCCATTGAGGGAGGAACATAGGCCAAGCAATTAACATTTTTTTGGGGGGATTGCTTTGGTAATTAGACCAATTTTTCACTGGTAGGTTATTAATTATTCAGGTCTCATGAGGGATTTTTTTTAAATAGGAAACATTGGCAAGTTCTTTCTGCACTCATGAACAAACTTCTCCTGAGTCATCAGCCAGCAGAGTCAGTCAGATATTTTTTGTTCAGGAAGAAGGAATGAGAAAAAAAGGCTTTTTACTGTAACATTTCCTGGATGTTGCATCCATTCTGGCTAGTGCAAAGGATATGTTCTTCTTTTAAAGCTGCTGGGGCAGGCAAAGCAATAGCACACATTTTGCAGGGAAACAGCTGAATAGAGAGAGGTGAAGGACCAGATTTGTCCAAGGTTTCTAGCTGCTCTTGAGGCTAATGAGAGTCTCAGAAGGGCCCTCATAATGGAGGCATCAAGTTGCTGTTGTTGCCAGGCTGAAATCAAGCAGAAGTGGGGCATCAAATCTTTCTGTGCTCTTTTGACATTGCAGTGAGATGATTACAGCAGCTCATCCTGGAAGATGTAGCACTAAGGGTCTTCCTTCCTAGGGATTCTCTCTTGACTGACAAAGCTGTGTTCAGAGGTGGTCCTTGTTTACCCAGCCTCAGTGCCTGTGTGTTCCTGTCTCCTGCTTTTATCACCCAGACTCCTTCATGTCAAAATGGTCTATTTTGTCAACAGTGGAAAATGGACAGATGAACCACTATGGCTCAAAATCAGCCCAAAAGAACTGTGCTGTACAGCTAGACAGCAGTAGTTTGTGGAAGAGAATCATAGGATCATTGAGGTTGGAAGGCAGCTCTGGAAATTGTCTCATTCAAGGCCCTTGGACACAGCAGTTTCAGCTAGAGGAGTTTTCTCAGTGCCATATCTATTTGGGTTTCAATATAATAAAGAATGGAGACTCCACAACTATGCTGTGCAACCAGTTCTCACATTCAACTTCCTTTGCAATTAACTCTTGGGTTTGGGGAGTTTCTTGTGTTTCATTTTGTGTCTGTTGACTCTTTATTGGGTACCACTGAAGTTTATCAGTCATCTCTACTTTTCCTGGACAAGTATTTATACACATTGACAAGATTCTCCTTTCCCCTGAGTATTTTTTTTTTTTTTTTTTCATCTAGGCTAAGCAGTCTTGGCTTTCTCAACCTCACCTCAAATGTAGGTAAGCAGCAGTGACATTTGGATCTGGCCTCACTGTCAGGAGTAAGGCTTGTGAAAAGTCACTCCAAGGATATCTGTAACAGGAGCATTGGCTTCTGGCCTCCCAGAGCATTCTGTTCAAGCCTTGCTGGTAGTTTTTGACCTTTGATGCCGCTAGGTAGAAAGACTAAGAGTGGACTTGTTGTGCCTTCTGGTCTTCAAATCCTCCAATGGAGAAGTTTTCCTCTCCATGATGTTGGCTGAGGTACTCTCCATGCTTTATGTGGTTTCCTCCTCCCATCCTCCCACAGTTAATGATACCTTTCCACTCTCCTGGCAAGAATGACTGGGTTGACCCATCTGTCTCACTTAAATAATTAGGGATTGGTTGGGTGTGATTCAGACTTTCAGTTTATTTCAAACCAGGCAGGTTAACCTGCAATCTGTGGTCTCCCATAGTATACTGAAAAACAACATTTTAAATTTCAAGTAAACAATACAAATTCAAATTCAACCACCAGTAATAAGAAAACAAAACCTACAGATGCGTGTGCTCTGGAAACTGTTCTGCATACCATAGGAGAGGGATTTAAATGGCTTTCAATTAGGGAGTATATTATCTGTATAAAGAAATTTAAAATGAAAATAAATTAAAAAAATAAACATGGGAAAATGTTTTGTTTCATGGAACAGACGGGCCACTTAGTCACCTGATTTTGTGTTTCTAACCCCTTGCATGATGAGCTTCTCCCACTAATTCCTGCACACAATCTCTTATCACGTGGCTGGGTACTCAGGGAGTCACAGCCCATTGCCAAATCCTGTGTCCGTTTGCCTGAGGATAACAAATCATCTGTTGTGGTCCCGTGGTGGTCTCTGCCTTGACAGAGCACTCTCCAAACAGGATCAGCAGCCATCAGCTGCTCCCTCCTGTTGGCTCTGTTCTAGCTGTCCTGGCTCCTGCTCAGCTCATACCAGTGCTCTTAATCAAATTGCCACCTGTCAGTTCTCTGTTTCTGGGCTGCACAAGCCAGCAGGAGACAGCCAGGGTCAATCCCAGTCCTGCTGCAGCTGATGGCAAAGCTGCCATCAGCCACAGGGAGATGAGATATTCCCTCGGTATTCCATGAGATCCTACATGGTTACGGAGATCCCTGTCTGCAAAGGGCTGGGTAGGCAGTGCCCTGTGCCACAAGGAAAGTCAGTGTGGACTCTCTCAGAGGCCTTGAAGGATGACAATGACTGGACTTTAAATGCTACTGAATTAAGTGAAATATGAAGATAAGGACTTTGGGTGAAATCACCCTTCTTTGTACAAGTGCTTGAAAAGCATTCAGGGTACACAATTCTTACTGCAGCTGGGGGGATTCTGGTGCCGTAAACACCTGGATGGACCCGGGCCACTGCTGACAGTCTTGTGCAGAATAAAACAGACTTTGTGTCTGTGGGCAGGTTGGACATAAGGTACCCACTGCTATGACCATGAACAGCCATGGACCAATGTGCTTTGCCTTGAGAGCTCTGTTCCC
This sequence comes from Emberiza elegans, assembly GCA_024865655.1. Taxonomy (NCBI): domain Eukaryota; kingdom Metazoa; phylum Chordata; class Aves; order Passeriformes; family Fringillidae; genus Emberiza; species Emberiza elegans. The sequence continues at coordinate 33,888,793 of JALJVW010000139.1, forward strand.
AAGTCCAGGCACCACTCTCTAAGCTCTTCATAAGATGTCCAGTTTTGTCTTAAAAGCAGCTGAACTCATTCTGCTCTGCTGTTCCCACTGGCAGGCTGTTTCAGACCCTAATTGCTGTAGTGATTAGGAAACCTCTTTTAATTTCCAACCTAAATGTATCCATGGCCAATTTCTATTAATTGTTCTGGTGCCAGTATTGGCCATTAAGTCAAATAGCTCTTTTGTCTTCTGGTGTTTATCCCCAAGATGGATTTGTAGAGAAAATCTTTCCCCTTTCACCAGCTATTTTGCTAGTCTAAACAAGCTAAGCCCCTTCAGTCTCCTCTTGTAAAACTGATTCTTCATCCTGAGTGATCTCTCTTCTCCAATTTGAAGTCAGCAGTAGTCACACAGGCAGAAAACCAGAAATCTTTTCCGGTTATATCCTAAGTAAGTGCATTTACCCTATGGATTAATTGGCCAAGCATTACCATTCTCCTCATGTATCCAGTTCTTCATATTTCTCTGTGCAGAAGATAGCTGAATAATCTGGTTCCATCATTAGAAAGATTTGTGAAGGACACCAGCGATATGTCCTGCTGTAGTAAAACTGCTGTATTTCATCTCTGTTGGACAATGGATAATGCTGAGACTTTAGGCTGTTTTTTTCTCATGTGGTGTTCTTGTTCTCTCCCTCCTGTCTCCTCTCCTGTTTTTTTGGCAGGGGAAGACCCTTAAGAGGGTAGTCCATGGGGTGGTGTGTAAGAGCAAGCCCTGCTTTCTTTCTGAGTTTTCTTCCTGTCTGCCAGCACAGTTGTGTTCAGCTGGAGGCTCATACTGAGTATTTCCAGCTGCTCAGACATCTCTTTGCTTTTCAGAAGTCTGAATTTCCTCTTCTCTGGCACAGATTTAAATGCCTTTCATTAGGCCTTGGTCTTCATCACACAAAATATCAGCGGTACATTCAGTTTTCATGGTGAAGAGCGATCCCACTGGGAGAACATCAGTGAACTTCTGAGCTAAAACTGGTAAGCTTTGAGGGTTTTGTTCACTGGGGTTGGCAAGACTCTGGAACAGTTCCCTGCAGGTCTAATTATTTTTACTAGACAATCTCCCATTGCAATGAATGGGAAGTTTGGACTGTACCATGATTTCAATGGACTTTATGTTGCCAGGCTGTCACGTTGGATAGCACAACGTGCCATGAGAAGGGACTGCACTGGGACAGGAACACGCTTGCTGCTGTGCCTCATGCAAGCAGGGCTATGATCTAGCAAGAGTTCAAGGTCACATTTTGACTGTGTATATTGTTTTAATTTGCAGCGTCTTGGCAGTGCAAGCAGTCACATTTGTTAGTGTTTGAAAAGAACAAGGGAAATTAAATATGCAAGAGCATTAGAGTACGTTTCAGCATTTGACATAAACCCACAAAATTAAAGCAATCCAGACATATGCCTGCTTCTCTGCTGCTTTGCATCAACATGCCCTCAGCTTCAGCTCTGTGACACCTACCCCTTTGAAGGGACAGTTCTGTGAGTTTGTGATGACTAAGAGTAATTTAAAAGCGATACAAGAATGAACTGTGGTGACAGTCTTATGCTTTGACACTGTTTCTTCCATTTTCTTTTTTTTTTTTTTCTTTTGAAATCCCTCATAGCATCAGAGCCATGTGTAGGACTGGCTTTATTCACAGAGCCTGACTTACAGGAGATCCATGTATCTGTTGGGTTCAGGGTTAAAACTGTATAAAGAGAGCTTATTCCTGGTTCTGACAATGGTTTTTCTCAACTAGCCTTAAGTTCCTTCACACTTTCTTTTTTTCCTGTGATTTTTGACCTGGTAGGGGTGTGTGGGAGTGGGGTGCTCCCAAAATATTGCCTGCCATTTGGTAGCCCAAGCAACAGTTGGTATGTTTGTGTCACAAGTGCTGCTGCTTCCTTATGTATTCCTGGAGCTTATGTATTCCTGGACCTCATCTTCAGAAATGTGTTTTTTTTTTTCTCATCCTGCCAAAATGTAGGCTAAGATGAGTTAGGGCTGTTTGTTTTTTTCTGAGAGCTGATACAGAAGGGAATTTCAATTTCCATGTTGCTGCTAACTTTTCATTGAAACCTCCTAAATTTCTGTATTCACAAAGAAGTTCTTTGTGAATTTGTTCAAACTCAATATGTTTTTCACCTCAAAAATTTAGTGAAGAAGATGTTTAACCAGCTCTCCAATATGTTCTTCTTGGATCCAGAACAAGAAAACCTCCTCATATCTGTGATTTGTGTTCCTGGAGCTGGTACGCTCCCTCCTTGGAGATAAGTCCTGAGGTTGTTGAAGCAGCAGTGTTCTCCTGTTATATGTGCCACACCTGAGCTGCAGGTCAAGGAGGACATTTGATCTTCAGAGCTCAGATCTGCTCTGTAACATCTGCTGTCAATGAAGGCTGGAGTATCTTGGAGCTGAATCTTGAGAAAGAAGTGAAGCCCTGCAAGTCAGGGCTGGCCACAACACCTTTTCCTGCTTTAAACTCCCAATTTAGAGAAATAGGCAGCATAGCACTCCCTTTTTTTCCTTCCTGAGTCTGTCCTATCGGTTTGGATTGCTGGATCTTTGGGACCCCAGTAATTTGTACGCAGACTGGCATCACGGGAACACAAAAAGTGCTGGGTGGCCCAGACATGATGACGATAAAATACTGAATGGTGATAGTAGGGACATTGTTAAAGTCAGAGCCCTTGGACTACAATTTGATCCAGGCAGTAGAGATGCAGCTGGACCTTTCATTCAGATACAATGTTGGGAGTCCCAGCACTACATTGCCCCAGTTCTGATGGTTGGTGAAAGATCCACAAACAGAATAACAAAACACAAGACCTTGGAGGTTGTATCAGGGGAGTGCTCTGGGGAAGGAAAAAGGTGCTCTATGCTTTTGTTTCTGTGGACACCCTCCAGTTATTGTTATGAAGCTGAACATATTGGCTCAATAATTAATGCATTGATTTACAAATAAAGGGTGAAAAGCATCAGGGGGCATTTTTTTTTGTGTATGAGAAAATGCTACATTATAACTTTCAGATTATTTCGTGCTAAGCGTACAAAGTCAAGGTATTTTCACTTTGGTCTGTCAGTCAATAACTTCAATGAGCAGAGGCTGTGGAGGGGAGAAAGAGAACTAAAAGAAAACTTCCTACTGACTGATCCTCTGCTTAGGAGTTGCACTTGAAAAAGCCAAAGGAGAATAGTCTGCTTACAGAGAGAGCATCTAACAGGGCTGTTGACAACCAGGATCGTGAGAAAATAGCAACGGGTTGTTTCAATCAATTCAGAAGGAGAGGCAATTGATTTTAGGGATAGCAAGGGGTTACTCAGCCAATAATTAACCACCTTATCAAAGTTTTCTGGTAAAACCATGGATTATGTTGAACTCAGAGCCCTGGCTCTTTGAGGAGTGCTCAGATCTGGATTTTCCTCTTCCCCAGTGCTCTTTGCTGCTGATGTGCTGCCCCAGTCAGTGCCCTTTGTTCTGTTTCACAGGCAAAGGGATTCTCTTCTGATACAGCATCTGCACACAGGATCTGGGGAGGGCTGCCACGCCAGTGTGGGGTGGAAGACAGAGTCAAAGCTGCCCAGGAAATGCTTCTGTTGAGTCCTTTTTTACACTGAGTTTCTCTGCATTAAAAGGGAGCAGGGGAATTGCAATATCCTCCAGTCTCCAGTCCTTCAGAAATATTTAAAGGGCCCTTGTTGTTAATGGTTCCCCTTCTCAAGGCACAAATATTCAGTGGTGCAATTGTGACTGATGCAGTTGGTGAGATGAAGCAGGTGGAAATCCTATTGCCAGAGTTTGAGGGTTCTGGAGTGCTGTCTTTATTCCTGTGATTAACCTTTTCTGCAGACACTTGACCATTCAGCTCAGAGTGCAAAATAATTTGTGGGATGTCCTTTCTTTATAATTTCTGCTACTGCCATTTCTGACTCATTACTGTGCCAAACAAAGGACTGTGTTTAGAAAGAATATTTTGTTTCTTTAGGTAATGAGTTCATTCCATTCCACTGATGCTCGAATGAGATTAATATGTACTCTATTGGGATCACAGTTTGTTTCTGCTGTAGTACTGTGCAGAGCCTCAGAAAAGACCAAGGCCCCTTCAGACTTTGATAAACCCAGATAATGAAAAAGTTTCTTCCCCATTTATGGCTGGCTGAACATTTTTGATCAGTCTTTTTCAGCAAAAAGTGTTTTTGCCAAACGAAATATATATGGGGAAAAACCTGAAGAGGCAGAGAGATGCTCTGCATTTATGAGAAAGAAAATGTATTTAATCTTGTTTTACAATAAGTGGGCTCAAATATGACAGGGCTAAATGAAACAGTATCTCTTAGTAAGTGTGTGACAGAACTAGGATCTCAATTTTGCTGCTCTAAGCCCTAATTCCAGAGTTTTAACCACAGAATCATCTTGTTCCTTCTTTATGCCTTTAAACATAGCTTGATCCTTCTATTTTCATGGACTCTGTGTAATGGGTGAGCAGCCACAAAAATGTTAATTGTATGCCTGGCTTTCCTGCTGCTGATGAATATCACTCAAGCCTTGTGCCTTGGTTTCTTTAATTATAACATAAAGTTAATGATGCCACCTCACTTTTGCATAATTCCGGAAGTATTTAATGTTGTTATTTTTCTTGCTGAGCACCCAGGACCAAGACCTGTGGTTGTAACCTGTTAAAATCAAAGGGTTGTTTGCAAGTTAATGCATTACCTATGTGGGGACAAGCCAGTGCCATCTGTGAAGGTCTGTAAGAGCCGTGCTTAGGTCCTGCCCTAGCACAGTTTTCACAAGCTGCTGCTCCTGCCTTCAGAGTTCTTCTTTTTCACAGTGTTTGGCATGCACTGAAATTTCTACATGAATTGGAAGGTAAGAACAGAGGATGTGACACCAACCTTTTGTTGTGTGCCTTGCAATACTCTCTTTGAGGGTTGTGTACAAGAAATTGTGGGTATTAACATTCAGATACAAGGAAGATGTGTTTGGAATTCTAATGCTGTTGTTTATGCTCAGACAAGTCAAACTGTTCTCTGGGTATTTCAGTATAAAGCATAAAAGTTTCTAATTAAACTTATAAATCAAGAACACATGCACTGAAAATATTTCCCACTGCTGGATGCAAAGAATATTTATGGGATTTGCCAAAGAGCAAAAGGTGCTGTACAGGAAGCCAGTAGTTGTTGCAGATTGCATATTGAAATATTGAAGGCATACAATGCAGTTGGTAAAATAATCTTGTCCATATTGATAAGCCTGGGCACAGACATGTATTTATTTTTACTATAGAGTGCATGTGTGTCTTTGCCTAATGTAAGGAAGAGAACTCTTCATATTTGGTGTCTCTCCTCAATTATTAGGTGTCCCTCTATTGGGAAAAACATTGCCATTGAGCTGAAATTCAAAGTCACCATTCTCAGTCAAAAAACAGAGAAGGAGTAGTCAGACTAACTTGTCTCTATGTGTGTGTAATCCCCAGTTGCCTTCTTTGATTCAGATCAAAATATAGGCTGTCAAGCTTTGTTATGCTGTATTAAAATATTTTATTGGACATCAGACTAGAATCAGTACCATGAGGATGGGACATAAACTTGCAATTTTCTGTTGCTGAACTTGAGAAAGAGACAGTTCTGCAAACAGGTCTGTCTGAATATCTCTGTGTGTTTCCTTAGAGGACCAATCCATGCACCCAAAAGGATCAGACTGATATTAAGCATTTGGGTTTTGTTTGTTTGGTTTTGTTATTTGATTTGGTTTTGTTTGTTTGTTTGTTTTTACGTGTGCGTGTGGAGGGGGTGGGTTTGTTGCTGTTTGTGGTTTTTTTGGTGGTGGTTTTTTTGTGTTTTGGTTTTTTTTTTCCCTAAATCAGGAGGGTGTCATTGGGCCTGCTGGTTGGTGGATCCTGCTGCTAGGAGTAAACCTGACCCTCAATAATTAGTGCTAGAGAACTTCTTTTGGCCTCCAGCTCTGTGAGGAAAGGTTAAAGTGCTGTGATGCTGCTCAAAATCCATTAACCAAACAGAGTCTTAAGGAGCCTTTGGACTTCCTGACCTTGTGCAATCTCTAACAAACAAATTCTCTAAGCTAATCAATGAAACAGAATAACTTTGTGGGCCTTACATCCACCTACTCTTTAGTAGCTCTAATCCAAAGCCCTAACAGGAGGGATTTCCTATATTATTAACACAGAGGCTGATAACCCTCTGAGCTGTGTTTTGACCACCTTGCCAGGAACCCTTGCCCCCAGATATTATTTTTTAAGACCCCAGGGATATGAAGTTCTGCTAGCAGCACTGACAAGCACATCCAGCCTTTTGGAGCCTAGAAGTGCTTGCCTGGCCTGGCAGTAGGTGAGGTTTCCACAAGCTCAGCTGCAACAGCACAAAACCTCTCTGTGAACAGCACAGGCCATCCTCCTGCAAATGCATGAGCAAGAGGCACATGAATTGTGTGTAAATACTGCTGGGCTTGAAGCCCAGGAGGAGGGGCGAGTGCATCCTGTCTCTGCCATAGATGCAGACATAATGAAAAATCTCAGGTTTCTTGGGGACACACGGAAGATCCCAGTGGTCTTGGCATTACGAGGAGGCCCATCAAACAGCATTAGCAGACTAATTAAATGTGCAGCTTAAACTTAATTTTCCTGGTAGCATTAAGACGGATTAAACATTATTCATTTGGTGATGTCCTTGGTTCTCAGTATTTCTCACTCCCCTTCCCACCTTGTCACTTTGTTTCAATCAGTGATATTACTGGGTTTAGTTTGGGAAATGCGCCTGAGCAGGATTTGAAAATAGGATTTTCTAAGCAAATCTTCATAACTTACAGCACCTGGGTTCCTGTTTTGCATAAGAAAAATGCTCCTTCTTTTAATGAAAAAGGTTAATTATGCAAAGTGTGAACATAGTGGCTAAGTGGAGAAAATTTGCTAATCTGTAAATGAGGAGGAGGATCTGTTCCCTAAATTGCACTTTCTGTATTTCTCTGTTTCTCTTCCTGCCATGTGAACTTGGTGAGACTCTGTATCAGCACCAGTATGAAACTGTAGGGTGCCAAGTGTTTAGATTAGATATGAGGAAGAAATTCATCATTAGGTGGGCGGTGAGACACAGACATAAGTTTCCCAGAGAAGCTGTGGATGCCCCATCCCTGGGAGCATTCAAGGCAAGACAGGAAAGGGCTTGGAGCAGCCTGGTCTGTTGGAATGTGTCCCTGTCCATGAGAGGGGAGGGGTGGAACAAGATGATCTTTAAGGTCCCCTTCCAACTAAAACCATACAATGATAAATATTCTGTTTTGTGTTTCTGCTTTGTTTTCTGACACATCTTGCTCTACAGACAAATCCAGCTCCTGCAAACCAGTGCCCAGCTGCTGATTGCACACGTGGTGAGAGCTTGACAGACATGGTTGTTAATTGATTATGTGGGATCTGTTCTTTTGGACTTGAATTCTAGCATTCTGTCCCAAGGATTTGGTGGTGTCTTCAGCCTATCAGGAGGTGAAATTCTAGACATCATATTAAAATCTGTATGTTCAGTGACAGAAAGAGTTCAGACTTTGACTCCTGGGCATCTGCATGCTGACATGATCTTTAATCACATAATTATGTACTGCCTTTCCACCTGAGTCTCTAGGTAGATTAGCAACTATAAAATCTCTGAAAGAGAACAAATTATAGAGTGACCTGAAAAAGATGGTTGTGATTATTTCCATTTTATGAAATGAAGGCTCTGATACAGGGTAGGGTTATGGGGCACCTCCAAGCTAAGTAATAGGCTACCTTTTAATTCCTTTTACATGTCCTTGAAATGTGCCATTAGTCTTTACTGCATGCACCAGGAATCCCCAAACATGTCATTCTCTGACCTACTGAATATAGCCAGCAAAATCTTCTGGAATGTAATGAATCCCAGGATACATGGGAGGACTATAGATCCTATAGATTTATAGAATTTGTTCTATAGATTTTTTTTTAATGTCTATTGTTGACTTATTTTTCTGAGTGGTGGACCTTGCATATTTTATTTTCCATACCCAGCTCAGCCTGCTGGGTCTGAAAGGCTGCTCTCCTGCTCCTACAGCTTCTTCACTGCTGTAATCACACTGTAATAATACAGAGGGAGTTGGTCAAGAGAGGCAATTTCTGTGATTGCTGCGTTTGCCTTATTTGCATTGAACTTTTATTTCTTAGTGGAAGCTCTCAGAAGTGTTTTGTGCTTCACAGTTGTAGAGGAAGGGACAGCTCCTCCTTGAATAAACACACAGAGTGCTAGGTGAAGTAGGAAAAAAGGAGAAAATAGAAGTGTTTTTCTGTCCAGATCAACAAAATTCATAAAGATCATCAGAACAAGAGGGCATTTTAAACCATGCTTCAGCATGGGATAGGTGCAGGCTCCCAGCTGCAGTCACAAAAGGGGCATGGAGTGAACTGGGGGGGTTGGAAGTTCTTCTCCGTGGGTTTGGTTGGAGCAGCCTCTCTCCAGTCACCTCTCCAGGGCACTGTTCAAGACTTCCCTTTGTAACCTGAGGGGCTGTGAGCAGGGGGAGATGAGTGCTTGCAGAGAGGTGGTGATTGGTGCAGGTGTGTGGCTGGACTTGCAGGAGTCTTGTGAAGCTCTTGGATTGTTTCTGCCTTTGAAACCTTGCTCCTGTAACGACAGTGTGAAAAATGAAAACCTTTCCTGGTACCCCTGCCTTTCAGTGCTCACAAATGCCATTCACAAGCCTGAGAGTAGTAAGGTAATATGTCTGATTTCAAAGAGATGGACAACTTAATTGGTATATAAATTTAGCTCTAATAATGCATATTTTTCTTTGTAATATATTCTGTATACTTTGTGTGTTAGCTGGGTAATTTGTTTCTGCCTTCTACCTCAGGAGGCAGTGGGATGGTGCTATTTATCTTATTTCTTGTGGGAGACTTTTGTAAAATGTTTGTTGGGCTGTTAACTGAGTGCATAAGAAAACAGTCATTCCAATTTTTACTAATCTAAAGCCATTTTCTTTAAGAAGCACAGAATGCACAACATCCCTTGAACAGACAAAGTACATTTAGTTTGGGACTGGTGTATGAATTTTCCAAAGAGAAGAGCTAATCAAAGAATGATGTTTATGGAATAATAATGTGATTAGAACTGTCTGATTTATTTACTGATAGAAGTAATGTTGAAAATGAGATTTTGAGAAGCAAATTGTCTGTGTGTGAAATTCTGCTTCCATACCTCCAAAGTATAACTTGTATAGCAGATGTTGTAAGGACTCTGAAGGGCTTAACTGGTGAAAAACAATTGTAGGGCCCATTAGATGAAGAAAATTGTGACCCCAGGAGGAAGGAACAGAGAAGATGTGGGGGCTGATCTGAAGTTGTGGCTTGAATCCCTCTCCTTCCCACCAAAACAAAGGCACTGCTATGAAACTCACCTTTCCCTACCCAAGTGTCACACATGTTCCTTTGGTTTTGCCTCCTCATGCACGCACATGTACTTGCATGTGTTTATATAAATGTGTAAATGTGTCAATAAACCCAAATTGCTTATCTCTAGGAGACTCTGCTGTGCCTGCTGAGAGCACAGTTTACCTGAGTGACAGGTACAAGTCAGGTCATTTGAAGTGCTGCTGGAACAAGCTCATTTTTCTTCAACAAGGAGCAAGGTACAAAATGATGTTAAACTTGGAATGAAGCGTCATGCTTTGCCACAGAGACAAGTTTTTAATTTATTTTTTTTTTAAGTTAGGAAGTAATCAAAAAACCTTGCCTCCCCAGCATCCGTTTGTTCAGCACGTGGCCATGAGCCACAGATGGAGGACAGGTCTGTGTCTGACAGAGCTCTGCTCTCCTGCAGTGTTTTCTGTCTCGTTGAACAAACAAAAGGTTTTGTTGTGTTACCATCACCAGTACTATTGCCATTACCATTGCTTTTTACTGCATTTAATGGATTCCCAGTGTCCTCCTCTCTGCAACACAGCCCTGTGTCAGCACTGTTAACTATTAAGTTGTTTATTATTTATTATGTGTTAAATGCTGACAATGTGACGTGCAAAGGATGTAGGCTGAAAGAGAGGCATTTATGCAGATGTGATTTATGCTTTCTGCAAGCTGTCTTTGTAAGAATTCTGAGGTTTCATATTTGCAAATCTCAGGTTGGTGGGTTTTACAGGCTATTCAGCTAATTCAGTCCCATCTTTCAAACATCTGTCGCCTCTGAAAAGTTCTTAGTGTAAAGAGGAAACTGTTATTTATAAGAAGAAGCTGTCAAAGATCAGCTATGTTCAACAATCTAAAGCATCACTTACGTACATCAGCACTAAACTATGCTCATTTGGATAGCATGAATGACTAATTTTAGCTTAAAATTGGAAGCAATTATGGGTTCAGGAAGAAAAGTAGGGCTGTATGTCATTAGTAATTGATTTCTTTTGTGGAAGAGCTTGAAACGAACATTAAAAAAGAAAAACATTTTTAAGTGATGTAACTGGTGGCACACAATACACAGATGTTTCACAGATTTGTGTGTGTGCGTGTGTCTCAGGTGGATGGATATTTCTCTTGTCATCCCTACAGCTCCCTAAATATTCTGCTTTCCCTCCCTGTGCCTTTCAGCTTTTGTGAGACCCAAGCTGATGACAGCTCACACTGGGAACATTGTGCAACTGGTGTACAGAGAGGAGAGGGGTGCAGGAAGCTCTGATATGTTTGGAAAGATGCTGGGGTTAGTTTTCAGTATTTGAAGGTCTTATAAGTAAATCATTGTTCCACCTGTGCATCTTGTGGTGAACTGCAGCAGGGGAGTCCAACAGAGCAGTGGTGCTCTGGACACTGATGAAGGACAGGGAGAAGCTTGAGCACAATGTCTGTAGGACAAGAACTGACTGTGGCAGTGCATTCCTTCTGCTTCTTCCCTTCCCTGCTTCCTGGAACAGCATTTGGTCTTTCAAGGGAGTGGTCCTTGGCAATCTAGGGAACAGCTACTGGGTCAGGAATCCTGACCTCTCCCAAATGAGTCAGGTCAAAGAAATTGCACTTATTTCTCACTGGAGCTTGCCTTCTATGGCAAGGAGTCACCAGAATGGTCAGGCCAGATGCTGGGACCAAGCTGTCATTCTTTCTGCTGCCAGCGCTGCAGTCCCTCCTAGGGAATGTAAGGGCCAGGAAAAGCAAGTAAGAACATTGCCCACAGGACTGATGCTATGAAGGATGCCTTGGTTGGTGACCAGCTCTAGGAATGCTGTGGGCTAGTAAAATAAATCATATTTTCCTGAGTGGAGCCAGCAAGTGGGGAGAAGAATGATTAAGCGATTTTTGTGTCTGCAAACCAGAATCTCAAGGATTTTGTTGGGTCTCTTCTCTGAGAGAAGTTACATTTACATGGTCCTTTGCAAACAGATGTGATCTGTGAGTCTGGGTTGATGACTCTAGTAGGATGCTGTGGCTGTTGGATTAGTCTAGATCATGTCCAGTTATTTTGAAATGTGGATGAGGTGAGTTTCTGTCTGCACAAAATCACATCAGCCTGCTGGGTGGGATCCAGCTCCTCAAGCATGATAACAATTTGAGGCCCTTTGAGATATGTGAGGGTATCCAAGACAGCCAGTAAGGCTCTGGCAGCATTAACACAGGACCTGCATCTGACCCATGCTGCAGCAGCCAGGCAGGGCCCCTGGGGGCATCTCTGGACCCCCATGTGAATCCCACGTGCTGCTGGGCTGCCCAGAGGATGGAGGAGCAGGCCTGCAATAAATGCCCAACTTTTCATTTCTCTGGCCTGCCCTCTGAGGGGCCAGGCTGCAGCAGAATTTGCTGTCCCTTTCTCTAAGAGAAATCTGTGTAGAAAACAGCAGGTCTGCATGTGGCCAGGAAACTTAAAGTCAGAGGTGTTCTGTGGATTTCTAGTTTAAAAGACAAATACGTGCAGAGAAATTGGCTAAAAAAAGAAGGATTTCTAGTTTTCTGAATACTTTTTATTTGGTTTGGCTTCAAAGCTGGCAGGATTGCTAATTTCATGAGCAGCAGAGGGATGAAAAGACCCTTACTTCAAATCTTGGAGGATATCTGCCAAGTACATCTGCCTTGGGACTAGCACACCTTGCTAGCCAAGGCAGCAGAACTGTGAGGAGTCCAGGGTTCACTCAAGAGTCTTTTGTGGATTAGATCAACGTTTGTCAAGACATTTTTTTAATCAATTTTTTTTTTACTCAGCAAGCCATTTTTGATGACCTCGTTTCAGCCAAAAATTTCCAGGAATCTCTGCTTGCAGAGTCTGACCCACACACAGGAGACATTTGCCATGACTGTTTCTTTGCTTAGGACTCTTTATAGAAAGAAAAATTATGCAAATATTCCATTTATCTCATTTTTGAAATTCATAGGTAAGATTTATGAATGCCTCTGACAGGTTGTAGGCTGGTGTCCAATCACTATACCTCACTTTCCCAAAGACAGAAAAGATCTGTGCAAAATTCTTATGGAAGAACAAAATACATGTTTATATTCAGGCACTCAACTAACTCTCTCTGACTATGTTAAAACTTGGGCTACAGACTCAGTTGTATCAAAATTAACTCATTTGGTGTCTCAGTCTCTTATGACTTTCTGGCTACCTCATGGTGTTTGGTTTCTATTTCTACAACTATTTATGTGGTGCACAGCTTCTGAAAATACCTAATCAGGCCAAAATTTAGATCTAGTTAAAAAAAATAATATCTGCGCATATTAAAAAAATATTGTAAAATATTTAATGTAAAAAAATTGAACATATAATCTCGCTTACTACTGTTCCCCCCCTCCCAGGACCCCACACATGAATTGTAGGCACTTCTTATTTTCAACCTTGCTGGATTAAAGAAAAAAACCTCCAATTCCTTCTATTTTTGTTTCCCAAGGGAATGAGACTTGTGATCCTATTCTGCCTGCCTGTCAGTCATTCTCTTAATAACTTTTGAGTCCATTGGCTGGTCTCAGCCACCTTTGACACAGGGCAGCCGCCTCTCAGATATTACATTCCTACACATTTGGTGCAAATCAAGACCTGGGTCAAGGAGAAAGACTTTATTAGAAATGTATCCCTCCCACAGGTGAGCAGCCACCCAAGCAGTCAGCAAGTTGGTGTGGGCCTAGGCTGGCTGTCCCAGCTGGCTGTGACACGGGGGGCTCGGAGATGTGAATCCAGGGTGGATGCGGCAAAGTCTGCAATTGTGGGAAGGGGAGAGGGTTAGAATCACGTGGGGTAGAAAACACAGAACCATGGAAGGGTTTGTGCTGGAAGGGACCTGAAAGCTCACCTTGTTCCATCCCCCTGCTCTGGGCAGGGACTTCTCCCCCTGGTGCAGGTGGTCCAGCATCCCAGGGGAGACCGGATGAAGGGACACCAAGGAAGGTGACTTTATTGCAGGAGTGTGCCTGAAATGAGGATGTTCAAACCAAATCAATAAGGATATATTGCTCCATGTTAATAAGGATTCAGGCTTCTACCAGCTCACAGAGGGGAAGGTGAGATGCATTTACAATTCTGTTTGTGTGTTTTGCATCCCAGCTACCTTGGTGGGTGACAATGAATAGTCAGACAACTGATTATTGAGTGTTTGATGATGATCTGTTTAATCTCAGTCCAGAGTGAATATATTTAATGTCTTGATTTTTCTATTGAATATGTTGTGGCATTGGTTGCATACAATGCTTTCTAACATCTTATTAACTAAACAAAATCACAGAGTACTTTTAACAATGAGTGGTTTGTTTGGCTGCATTAATATAAATTCAAATTCTTTTTACTGTCACTGCATGCATATGAACTATCTCTTTCAGAAAAAGAGATTGATTCTCTTCATGAAAAAAATTTAACAGACACTCCCATTACCCAACATCCTCCTCTACCTGAGAAAATGTCTAAATTTCAGCAGCTTTTGCAGTAAATAAATGCAGCTCTTGGAATATTTCATAGTGTGTTATGGACCTGACTTGCCAAGTTTTCAAACCCTCTGCAGCAATTCAAAGAAATGATTTTATATTTTGCTTATGTTCTTAGTGTTTTGGGAGAGGAATATTTGCAAGGAATCACTGAAAGAGAGCACCAAGCTGGGTGTCATTTTGGTTTGGAAAATGCTGTAATTATGCTCTGTTTGTTAATCTGTTTTATGGTGTCGGTGTGTTTTCATCAGGAGGATTCTGCAGGCAGAATAAAATTGAGAGTATGAGACAGATCAACCAGCAATTGCTGTTTGACATGCTCTGTCCACTGGCCTAGTTTATTGTACCTGGAGTGAAACAACTAAAGCACTAGGGATGAATATGTCTCAGTTTTCTGTAAAATGAACTCCTGGGTTTTGCTGGTAGTGGCTGTTGGTTTTCATATGAAATTAGTAGTGTCTCATTAAATGAAAGGCAATTATATGTATTAGCAATAATGATAGAATCATGCAAAAAAAAAAAAAAAAACCAAAAAAATATCCCCTATGGATGTAATTTTAGAAATGCATTATGCAAGGGTTAATTTGTGAGCTGGGTTTTTTTTTTCTTCCCCCACGTTTTGAAAGCTTTGCTGTAATTTTGTATGAAATTTGAGATCAGTGAGTCTATAATATCTAATGAATAATTTACTACGCCAACAGTCTTTCTGTGGAAGAATACTAAATTAATTAAGGCCTGGAGGAATTTCCATGTGTTTAAGCCACATTATATCTTCAAGGTTTTACTGCTTCAAAGTCACTGACATGAACTCCTGGCTTTTCAGGTGCTAACAGTCCCAGGAAAACAAGATTGATGCCCTTGCTGTAGCCTAGGAAAACTAAAGGTCTTGAGCGTGTGTTTTGAGTGAATCTATTAAAAGAATAGTTCCTTGCACTCACTTTGCTCTCTTATTTTTTTTGGATGTTGTATTTATAAGAAGTGCCCTGCCCTTTCCCACACCCAGAGGTATTTTGCTGGGTTGGATGGCACACTCTGAGCCAGTGTGTTAGGGTGGGTTAAATGAGGAGGGGATCCTCTCCCAACAAGACCAGCCGAGCTTTTCCCTTCCCTGAAAAGCACAAAACTTACTTCTAACCAGCCTGTGCAGAAAGGGGTTGTTTTTGGACCTGTTGGTCAACCTTGAGAGAATCAGTCAGAAGCATTTTAATTTTTGGAGTCTCAAGCTGTAAGCATCTCTCACAGCTGATGGTACAGGGAAAGGCTGGATACGGTGAGAATGCCAACCTGCCACACACACATTGTTTATTTAAACAGGACAAAATAGCTGCTTTCCAGCTGCTCGCGATGCCCTTGAGTTGAAATGCAAACACAGGAAGAACATGTGCCACTATAACCAGATGACAGCCGTTCCCCTTCCCTGGAAACCAGTCAAGCACAGAAGAGAGGAAGTCAGTCCCTCTCTCCCATGGCTAATCACACTCATCATTCTCTCCTTGCTTCCAGCTGCTGACCAACCACCCCAGGCAGGATAATTTGACTCTCTGTGAGAAACCCTTCAGAGGTCCCTCATTTAGGCTTTCATCTGGTACACAATTTATTGAACCAGCCTAGTGCTTACGTGTGTCCTGGTCTGGGCTCACAGGCACTGTGCTCTTCTTACACCACTTCTGTGCTATCCCCACTTTAAGGTTAATGAAGCGGAGTGCAGAGGGTGCTTGGACAAAGGTTCATTAGGACAACTGTGACACATTGTCATGGGTTATTCTTGCTGAGGTGCTGTTCCAAGAGCATGATGGCACTTGAAATGAAGGGGAAACAGCCCTAGCAAGGACAGCAGATGCTCAGCTCCATTCTCACTGGTAAGCTTATGTTGCAGACATCTTTTATGAAAAATCCTTTCCTTAGGATTTTTCCTCCTGAGAAGCTGAGAGGCCTCAGGAACAAAATACAAACATTGATTATCTGCTGCTGTGGAATGCAACAGGTGGATCTTTGATTGGCCCATGTTGGATGTTTCTAATGGCCAGTCACAGCCCAGCTGGCTCAGACAGAGAGTCTGAGCCACAAACCTTTGTTATCATTCTTTCCTATTCTATTCTTAGCTAGCCTTCTGATGAAATACTTTCTTCTATTGTTTTAGTATAGTTTTAATGTAATATATATGATAAAATAATAAATCAAGCCTTCTGAAACATGGAGTCAAATCCTCATCTCTTCCCTAAACCTGAGACCCCTGTGAACATCGTCACAAGCTTAGATCTGAGCTCCCTTCAAGACCAGGTTTTAAACTTGGTTCCTTCCAAACATTGGGTGGATTGTTTGGACCTGGAGCTGCTGCTGCTGCTGCAGAGCCCCTGGGCCATGAGGAGTGCTGGGCCTAAACCCTCTCCTGGCTTTGCAGTGGGGTTTGGGGAGTCTGGTCCCTTCTTAGCACAGAGCTCTGTCCCTTTCTTAAAGCCACGTGCCAAAACACTTTGCTGCATCAGGACCTCTTTGGCACCATGACCAATTTGTACATCCAGTAAATCAGAAGGGAATCAGGGCAAAGACTCGGGATACAGAAAGCTCCAGTGTCTGATTAAACGTGGTCAAATTACCGACTGTGTATGTTCAGGCTACTTCAACAAATTAAAAGTGGGGGCTGGAGGAAGGATAGTCAATGAGGCCTGTATGATTGTGGAAGGTGGGGGGGAAGTCAGGCCAGGGGTGCTCAGCAATACCCAAATTGTCCTGTTTGCCAATATCCAGGGATAATTTACACATCAAAAGGGGAGGGCGGAAATGGACATGAAAAGTGACAGCGATTGCCAAGTTAAATAAAAGCCCCTCAGTGAACATGAAGAGCAATAAGAGCCGTTTGGAAAGTTGGCTGGAGAAGAAGAGGTTATGTGAGAGCTTATACCCGACCGCCTTCTTGGCCCCTTGGGAACCAATACAGACATGGAATTCACTTGACCTGCAGGGCTGAGCAAAATATGGCCACACATCAGTAAAGCCTGATGCTTAAGTCATAGGAAACAAAAGCAGGACTGTGCCAGATGCCAGACGAGTGGGATCAGGTAGCAGGAGCCACAGCCTGACTTCAAAACGCCTGAGTAAATCTGGGCTGCTAAATTTCCACTGGACTGAATCTGAAGAAAATAAAGGAGAAGGAGAATGCTGTTTTTTTCTTCTCTAGCCGGATACTAGAGGAAGAATATAGGTTGAATTTGAATAAGCAAGAAGCAATATTTCTAAGACAGGGTGTTTTTTGAAATATGAGGCTTTATAGGTTTTGCTTTAAAGCAATTTCTCTTCTTGTCATGAATCACTGAAGGACGGACACCGTGTTTAGGTGGGATATGAACACTCAAATGCTTCCTTGCCTCTCTGCCCTTGATTATATATATTTTTAATCTCCTTTGCTTTGAGCAAATACAGAAACAGTCTTGATTTTGCCCATCACATCCCAGTCTCACTTTTTACTGCTGAATAGCTACTTCAGATACCTTGTCAAACAGTGTCCTCCTGGCTCACTTTGCTGAGAGATGGTGTGAATGATCTGGGCTTTCCAGAGCAAGCACAGGGAGAGCAAAACTAATTGCTGCCCCAAGCAAGAATCTTCCGATGAAAAGCTGATCTATTTTACACAAGTCCAAACCTGAAATAACTCCACAGACGTCAGTGCAATCACTCTAGATGCGCAAGGGAGGCGAATCTGCCCTCCAGCCCTCTGTCTTCTTTCCCGGGGGAGGGCAGCCTGGCTCAGGAGCCGGGGAAGGGGGAGAGCGTCGGCAAGGATTGCTGCCTTTTTGCACGATCTGCATCGGTTTTGTGATCAAAGGCTAGAAGTGACCAGAATAGGCAGAGTCCCCGGCGTTCCCATTCACACGGCTCAGGCAGGCTTAACCCTGCCCGCTTACCGCCGGGCTTTGATGCGGGGAGCCCTGTGCGGCCGCACCGCCCGGACTCTTTGTTCCAGGGGCAGAAACAGAGCGGGTTTAAAACCTTGGCTTTTGGGGTTCATTAGGGCCCGAGTCAGTCCAGGGCGCGGGGGCCTATGCCCGGACACCCCCGAGCTGAGGCACCCTCGGCCTGCGCTCCCCAGGGAAGCGCCGAATGCCTCTCAGGGTGGCTCTATCTCCGTACGGCGGGGATGGGATTACAAGCAGCTTCATGCTGACAAGGCTTTGGAGGAATAATAATATCTTGAATATTATGGAATTTGAGGAATAATAATATTGGGGAGATAATAACATCCTCTAGGGAATGAGGCTGTCTTTCTCCCTTACAGCCCTTGGCACAGAGAGGCTGTAGATTCTTACATGAACTGGGAATTAGCCATTTCTTTAAGACATACGTGCCAGTTCCAGTTAAAATGTTCCCAGCATGTGTGCTGGCACAGCTGGGATGGGAATCTCCCTGCAAAATAAAACAACTGGGGTTTCCAGAGCTGCTGGAAATCACTCTGCTCCCCTGCCTGCAAGGCAATAGCATTTCCCTTGGCACCTGCTCTTCCTTTCTTCTTCCAACGAATTAAGGACCAGGTAGAGTTTTGCTCCATTGTATTATCTTTAAGACTCAGACTCTCATTTGCTGTGTTTGTGTGTTGCTCCATCAGTTCAAAGGAGCTATGCCAGTGTAATCCAGCTGAGCAAGCCGTGCACCATACAGATTGTTTGGGATACTGAACTCTGAATTCAGGACAATGGTGCTGAAAAGAAATAACCTGTTTTTTCTCACTAGAATACAGTGCATTTCTGATGTAACTGATTTGCACTGTCTTCACAAACCCTCTTTACTAGGACCAGATTTAATACCTGAGGCAAAAGGAGAAAGGTTATTTTTAACAGCAAAAGGACATTGCAGCAACACGTCTGTAGGATGGGGGGCTCTGAGGCTTTCTCACAGGGCAAGGAAAGTCCCTGGGATGAAATCCCTCCTGCGTACCAGAGGGGTGAGTGTGTGCTTCAGCATTTGTCCTGGCTGGGGAGCCCTCCGAGACTGGGAGGGGTGACCGGGCTGCCGAGCCCCGGGGCACCGAGCGCTGCGGGGCCAAAGACCTGCCACCCCTGGGAGGGCCGGGACGCCGTGGCTGCTGTCACTGCTGTCACTGCCAGCTCCAGGCGGGGAGATGCCACCAACTCAAGAGGCACAAAAACTCAGCGAAGCATCACTCAGCTCTGTCCCTGCAGAGCGCCAAGGGGATTTGCTGCATAATCCAGAGGGCTCAGCGGGCTCAGAACGCTCCTGAGCCTGGGACTGAGCCTGGGACTGAGCCTGGGACTGAGCCTGGGGCTGAGCCTGGGACTGAGCCTGGGACTGCGCCTGGGGCTGAGCCTGGGACTGGCTGGAGGGAAGCGCAGGGCAGGCTGGCAGGGGCACGTCCGAGCTCTCCGCGGCAGCGCACAGCGCGCACTGTGGCTCCGTGCTGCCTGCGGTCCGCCGCTCGCCCGCCTGCCCCGGGCCCAGCGAAGCGCGGCGGCTCCGCGCGGCGGCGGCTCCGCGCGGCGGCGGCTCCGCGCGGCGGCGGCTCCGCGCGGCGGCGGCTCCGCGCGGCGGCGGCTCCGCGCGGCGGCGGCTCCGCGCGGCGGCGGCTCCGCGCGGCGGCGGCTCCGCGCGGCGGCGGCTCCGCGCGGCGGCGGCTCCGCGCGGCGGCGGCTCCGCGCGGCGGCGGCTCCGCGCGGCGGCGGCTCCTCCAGGCTCCGCACGGCAGCTCCGAGCCGGGGCAGCCGCACCGCAGGGACCCGCTCGGGCAGGGCCGGGGCAGCCGCACCGCAGGGACCGACTGGGGCAGCGCCGGCCCCGGTGCGCTCCCAGCCGCTCCGCATGGGCCAAGCACCATCCGTGAAAGGGGAGCAGAGAAGGAGGCAGAGCAGGAAGCGAGGACAAGGGTGGCTCCTCTCAGACATTGTTGGTGGTTGGGGCTATATACAAATCACCAACAGGATGGGACTGCTAGGAGCGTGCCTTGAGCTGTTTTATTTTCCAGCATCAGTCTCATTACGTGGTTATGACAATGGGAAGATGCCATCAGCTCACATTCCAGGCAGCAGACCGAGAACTTAATGTTACAACTTACTTTATAAGTTTTTTGACTAATCACACAAAGCAAAAACATATTAATGGTAGTTCCATTCAACCACTATAAGCACACCTACCTTCAGTTAAAACAATACTTGCTCATTTCAAATACAATCCCTGCTTGTAAGCCTTAAAACACAATACACAAATCTCCATTATTAAGCTTAGAACTTCCTTATATTATACTAAATATACTTTTTTACAACTTAAGGAGTTGTTCTAGACAACTGTTAATACCCAGATCATTGTTCTATTTGTCCTTACTTTTCTACTTCTTACACGATTTTTCTGCTAGCTAATCTTATAGTTACTGCTTAACTCTAATCACAGTTCTACTATCTCTAAAGCCTGTCTTTTACAACTTTCCCAAAACCCTCTAATTTTAAAAATTCCCACAAGACAGACTGGCAGTTATTTATTTTTCTAGTTCAGTTGGATAGTTAAGGGAAAAACCCACAAATAGGCTGTACAAAATCACATTGTTACCTACAGACATGCACATCTAATGCACAAAGCTAATGGGGAACAGCAACCGAACTAATTTGAAAATCTTCTGAGCTGTTCCTGAAAGAGAAACAACCCCATAAGGGAGCAACCAAGCCATGCTGCCCAGATCTCTTTGTCACAGGTCTCAGGAGAGGGTAGAGGAATTAAATCAAGCTCAGTGGGCTTTTAGCTGCCTTTGGAAGAAGTTTCTGCCTGGCATGAAAGCCACAGCCATGGCAGGAGCTCGGAGGTGCCTTTCAGATGATTGCATTAGCTGTTGCTCCAGGTGTCCAAGGCAGACAGCTGACAATTACACCTTTTGTTTTCTTTTTCATGTTTGACAGCCAGCTGCCTTTTTGATCTGTGGTGTGCCTGTGTGTGTACGTGTATATTTATATATAACCTCGGTTCTATCACTCTGACAGAGCCACAAATTACTTATCTGAGCATTTTAACAAATACAGGGCTGATTTACACACTAGACCATCAAATGAAAGGGTCCCTTTTTGGCACTTGTCTTCCCCTGCAGTTTTACAAAACATGCTCTTTCCCGTGACACTAAAATTATAAGGCTGTTGTGTGGATTTCACTGAATAAAAGCTGATCCTGTAGCTGGTTTCCCAAATAATTGAAGAGTTATACGGCAAAGTTTTATAGCTGGACTCTGGGTTTTAGAATCCCACGAGAAGGCCTGCTGTGACTGCATGCGTGTTGTGCAGGATGCCTGTCAGGAAGGGAGAGATGGCCCAGGAGCTGAGGGATCTCAGTGATGGAAAAGAAAAGCCTGAGCAAAATCAAAGAGCGGGAGCTTTTTCTGCAGCTCTGCAAGTCAGAAAAACCAAGTAATTCCTACTGACTGCATGTCGTACAGCCCTTGCCAGAAACATGAGGAAAATATTTGTATTAGTTCAGGTATTGTGAATTACTTCTCCTGCCAAAGAAGAGTTAAAAATCGAAACCCCCAAGCCCCTCTCTTCCCTGAGTGTTTACTACTGGTCACTGCGGGAGACAGAGCATTGCCTTGGAAGGCCTCTTATTGACCTTATTACAATCTTATAAAAAGCAACTTGTTTTCTGGTTTAGAGTAGAGATTTTCTGCTCAGAGGAAAAAAAAAAAATCTTTGCTGGTTATTTCTGGCTCTGGAGCCAAGGCCACTGCAGGAGCTCTGTCCTCACAGGTAATGGTGCAGCCTGTGGGAGACCATTAAGTGCTGCTCCGAGGGCACTTCCAGGCTGGAGTTACAACAGAGGAGTTTCAAACCACCGTGCTCACCACAGCACTCACAGCCTGCCATCGGAATTGCTTCAGAATAAGGCAGCAAAAACATTTGAGCAAACAGTTGTTGTGAACAAGAAAAAGTCTGGCTGAAGAAGGGGATTGGGCTAATTAATGAGTGACCTTATGGTGCAAGCCAAAACCAAGACTTGCTCAGACTGCAAAATTGTGGACTGTCATTATGTAAAAGAAGGCTTGTTCCAGCAATTCCTTCTCTTTCCAGGGACTATTGGCTGGGGAATGAGAGGCCTGGGGTGAAAAATTTATTTGCCTCTTGGGTTGATATGGGCAGTGATGGAGGGTGTTGCAAAATAAAGTTTTTCAATTTTTTTTTCTTTTAAATATTTTTTTTTCTTTTCAACTGGTGAATTGGAGGGGGAAAGAGTACAATTAGCAATAAAATGCTGTCCCTGGAGTGGAAGGTAAATCCTAGATGCTTTAGAGGTAACAAGTGCCATAGAGCTCTTCTGTTAACAAAACCTCTGAGAGTACCTGGTCCTACAGAAGAGGCAAAGTGAAAGCCAGGAGTTTATACTTCGTAATATATATGATATTGCTTATACTTATTATATTAATATATTAATTATATCGATATATAATATATTATATATAATTGTATATAACATTATATTATATTATATTATATTATATTATATTATATTATATTATATTATATTATATTATATTATATTATATTATATTATATTATATTATATTATATTATATTATATTATATTATATTATATTATATTATATTATATTATATTATATTATATTATATTATATTATATTATATTATATTATATTATATTATATTATATATTACATATCGTTTATTATATTAATATATTATATATTTATTATATAATACAAACTATATTTCAGCTCTGAGAGCTGAGCTAGCCTTGGGGGGAAGTTAACAGTGGCAGTGTTCAGGGTGCCATATATCCTGCTCACCTTCCCGAGCCTGCCTCTGCTCTCTCTTCCTGTGCAGGATGTGAGCAGAGTGAAGTGGAGAGCCGTGTGAAGTCTCCGAGGAACACCAAAGTAATGCTCCTGCCTAAGTCTATTGTGATTGCAGTATGTTCCTCATTTAATATTAATCACATTCAGAATTCACAGGAAATCACTGTAAGTTGTAGTTTTAATAGAAGTTGACCCTGTAAACCAACTGATCAATCTTGGGTCAAGATGACATGACATACGCAAATCATATGCAAAGCTCATGTACAGCTGCATGTACAAAGATCACACTCCACCACGAGCAAACCTCCACTGACTTCAATTAAAGTTTTGACCAAGTCAGCTTGAGCTTTGTGCATAGAGCTGTATGTGGGCTTTGCATATGATTTGCATATGTCATGTAATGTACAATGTGGTATTGTGTACTGGCTGTCTCCTCCTAATTAATACATGATAGAAAAACTCTTAGAGAATAATGATTAAGAAAAAAAATTGTGCATAAGGAAATTGCTTGCAAATGACCACACTGGTAAAATTATAACCCAGTAATACTGCAGTCCCATTTATTTTCTGTTAGGTTTAATCACCACTAATAATTCAGTCGAGGGTAATTAATCTTTGCTGATCAAAGTACAGGAAAGGGCTGAGGGACTGTAGCTGCATCATAATGACATGTAGCGCTGATGGCACACAATTGCCTGTTTGCAGAGAGATGTGAAGATGTCCTCATCGGCACACAGTCAGTGAATGGGAGTTCATTATCACTCAGCACAGGAGAGAGGCTCAAATAATAAAGGAAAAAGCCCAAAAGTACATACAGAGACAGGTGCTTGCGACTGGAGCTCAGCCTGTTCCCTGGGTTGGAGGGCAGGGAAGCTGTGGTAGAGACCAGTGAGGGAAAGGACATTCAGTATTGATTTTTAAAAATCACTTTATCAGGATAAGGTTCAGCTAATGCTGCACTGAAGGAAAAAGGGAGTTTCAATTCCCAAACACTCCAGTTCCTCAGCAGAGAGTGACTTTCTCCAAGTTCTTTGTATCAGTCATTATCAACATGGAACTTGTTACCTTCATGGGACTAGCTGGCACTTTCTTGGAAAGGACACCTTCTCCGGTGACTTGCTGAGGCCTAAATGACTTGTGCTTCTTCCCTTGAGGGAGGTGGTTGATGAACAAAGGGAGATGGACTGTGGGCAAAAGATCCTGCAATGGAAATAGCACATAGCTGAGAGCTCAAGGGAGTGGATAGCTAAGGTTAATCTTTGTTTTTCCTCTACCAGATTTTGAAGAACATTTTCTGATCATGACTGTGCTGCTGGCCTGAGCTAGGCAAAAATCCAGCAGGATCATTTCCATCTGTATGGCCAGAGAAAATTCAGGGGCAGGTTACCTCCTGAATTGCTCCATGAATATATAACATGCTTGAACTTAGAAGGCTTGAAGTCAATGCTGTGCTATGTTGAGTTTTGCAGGTGACATTTAAAAATCCCAACACCTAATTTATTTAGTCAGGGTTCATTTATTTTAATCTTCCAGCCAAACCCTTGTTTGGGAACTTTGATCTGAAAGCAGTGTTTTTTTCAAAGTCACAAAAACCCCCCTTCCATGCTTGAATATTCTATTTAAAATTCTTTTGATATTCCTTCTATTGAAACTGCCACCAAACATCAGTGGTGTTAAAAAAACCAACACCTATTACCAAAAAGACAGACAGTATTTAGAGCTACAATAGCGCTGAAGTACAGTGAAACAAAACTGGAAATCCATCAGTTCTTTGGCTGCTAAATGATTTCCATGCTGGGCTGGCATTTATCTTCTAGAATAGAGAAGCCTTTCAGAGAACAGCAAATATCTGGCAGGGGGCCAGAGGCCTTGGATATAAGACAATTAGCACAACAGGGGAAAAGAAGGGCTTCCGGAATTGGAGATGAATAAGAAATATTTGTAAAGTGCACTTTAAGTTATTGGTTTGATCACAGCAAATGTTTGTCACTTATTCCTCATGGCTGCAAATGTGCTGTATTAGTTGTCTGGTTCTGCTTTCTTCTGTAATTAGTTTCACCACCTGAGTGGTAGGACTGGTACAAACCACACTTGTTTTCCTCTACTTCATCTTTAAAAGACCACTTTGTTTGTTTCAAAAATAGGGAAAACAGCAAGTTGCTAGCTGTTGCAAAGATGGACTTCTCCCTCCTAGTCTGCTGGCTTTCTCTCCATGCACAGCTTTAATTAGACGTGGGGATTTAAGCCTTTACATTCTTAGGCATGTAACAGTCAGACTAATAATTAAGAGGATATATTTAGATGGTTTAAAAAACCCACTCTACTTCCAAGAGTAAATCTCGGCGATTAAAAGTGCCGAAGGGTTTCCAGGCTCCTCTCAGTATCGTGAGCTGTAAATTTGCTCATCTTATTGACAAAGAAAAATATTCCAATCACAGAACATAAACAGACTGTCAGATCTTGAATATTAAGAGGTTTTAGCCATCTTGTGCTACTGTGTTAGAAAGACAAAGTGCATTTTCATTGATTAAGGTCACACCATCTGAGCTTCTGGAATTTCTTGAGGATTTATCTTATAAAGATGAAGAATTAATGATAATATCATAATCTTGGCTAGTGTTAGGGGCTGAAACAAGAACTTACTTGAAAACTAACAGAGGTGAGACATTCTTCTTCATAAGAAAGCCCAGTCTAAGCCTCAGGTAGGATATAATATTTGGTTTTGGACACCACACTCCATGAAAAATGTAGAACAACAGAAGCAAGGTAGGTCACAAAACAGAAAACATGACTCAGAAAAAAATTTGGGTATGCTTAGTTCAGAGAAGAGCAGATTGGTGTGTGATTCAGTGATCTTCAGATGTGCAACAAGCAGCTGCAGAGCAGAACAGGCAGTCTGTTCTCCATAGCGGACAGAATAGGAAGTGATGGGCTTAAAGTTTAGCAAGGGAAATTTCATTAAGGCATTAGGAAAAACTTCCTGATGTAAAGGTAGTTAAGGACTGGGTTAAATTGGCTGGGTTAACTGTGGAGGCTCATTGAAGGTTTTCCATTGCAAGCTAAAGCAGTATCTGTTCAAAATTGTTGAAGATGCTGTCCTTGCTGACGTGAATGGCTCTTGATGTGGCTTTAGTGTTGAAAGACTGAAAAGACTGAGCCTTTTCTTCTCCAGACTGAACAACCCCACCCCTCTCAGCCTTTCCATATAGAAGAGGTGATCCATCCCTTGATCATTTTTTGGGCCTTCTCTGGACCAGCTCCAACAGGTCCAAGCCCTTGCTGTGCTGAGGAGGCAGTGCCCCGTGTGGGTCTCATGAGTGCAGAGCAGAAGGGCAGAATCACCTCCCTGCCCCTGCCCATGCTGCTCTGGATGATGCCCAGGGTATGTTTGTCTTTCTGGGCTGTGAGTCCCCACCCTTGACTGTGTGCAGCTTTCATCCACCAGCAGCCCAAAGTCACTCTCTGCAGGGCTCTTCTCAGCCCCTCCATCCCCAACTCCTGTACTGATACAGGAGCTTCCCTGTCCCAGTGCAGTGCCTTGTACTTGCTCTGGTCCAACCTGATGAGATTCCCATGCAATTCTCAAGTTTGTCCAGGTCCCTCTGGACGGCATCCTGTCCTTCAGGTGTGCCAACAGCGCCACTCAGCTTGGTGTCACCTGTAAACTTGCTGAGGGTGTCCTTGATCCCGCTGTCCATGTCTTTGGGGATGGTAGGTGGTACTGGTCCCAGTATGGACCCCTGAGGGACACCACCTGTCACTGGTCTGCATGTGGACATTGAGATGTTGACCATGACTCTCTGAATGTGAACTTCTGACCCATTCCTTGTCCACCAAACACTCCATCCATCAAATCCATGTCTCTTCCATATCGAGACGTGGGTATTGTGTGGGACCATGCCAAAGACTTTACAGAAGTCCAGATAAATGACATCTGTAACTCTTCCCTGCAAGAACGTGCCCCCAGTTGATGGAGAGACAAACTATCCTTTGTCCCCTTAAAAAGGAAATAAGCCCAGAAGTTTCTCTCCTATATTAGGTGAAAAAGGCATCTCGTAGGCCTGGGGGACTTCACCTCAAACTTAAGGATAGAACAGGAGCCAAAAAGTCCCGCCTGGGCAATTTACTAGAAAAAGAAGAGAACAAAGAAACTAATGGCTTTTGTGAGGTGTTTTACCAGGAGCAAGAACCTCTTGCACCTGGCTCAGTTTTCCTCTGCAAAGAGTTTGTTATTTTGCATTTTATTAAACCTTTTTGTTTCCAGCACTGCAACAGAAGCCATCCTGCTGATTTTATGCCTCCAAAGGTAGCTGAGCTATCTTGGGTGTGAAATAGAGTTTATGAGACCTGGCTCGAGGAGGCTCCTATTTCACTTCCCATCCTAGAAGGCCCCTGGGTTGGTGGGACTTGCCCTTGGTGAAGCTGTGCTGGCAGTCCTGGATCACCCCCAGTTCCCCATGTCCTTAGCAGAGCTTTGGGATCTGTTCCATGGCCTTCCCAGGCACAGAGGTGAGGCTGAGAGGTCAGAGTTCCCAGAGTCTTCCTTTCCATCCTTTTTTAAGATGAGTAGAATGTTTTCCCCTTTCCCAGCCACCAGGGACTTCACCTGACTGCTGTGACTTTTCAAATATCACGGAGAGAGTCTTGGTAACCACATCAGCCAGTTCCTCCAGGACTTTGGGATTCATCCCATCAGATCCCATGGGCTTATGTGTGCTCATATTCCTCAGGTGGCCTTGAACCTGATCTTCTCTTGCAGTGGGAGGGACTTTGCTCCCTGAGGCCCTGCCCTGAGGTCCATTCCCTTGAAAGGTGTGGGAAGACAGGTTGGCAGTGTATCTGTTTATTTATCATGATGAAAATGTAGATGAGAATGAAAATATTTTTCTCTTTAAAGGTTGCCATGGGATACTATTGACTATTGAAAACCTTAAAAGTTTTTTTTTTTCTGAAAATCAAAGTACCCCAAGAATTAAAACCAAAATATTTCATTTGGAGTTGAGCCAAACCATGCCAAGAGTTGTGCTTTGGCAACTCAATGAGAAGTGCTCTCTCACATGGGGGCTTATAAAAGTTACAGCTTTGTCTCGGGCCACGCCATGGTGTTGGTTCTTTGGCCTTTTCCTGATGCCTCATTGAGATTCCTCAATGGGAAGCGTCAAGGCCTCCAGGAGGGTGCAGTGAAGCCTGGTTTATGGGCACCTCTGTGGATCTGAGGAGCTCACACTGCAATTCCCATGGGCACAGCAGTGGCTTGAGATGGGCTATTCTTGTTTCCAAACTCTGAGATATTTCCCTTTGAAATGCCAGAATATGTTGAATGTTGCTCTTTCCAGCCAAAACAGCACTTCTTTTTATTGTTTTTAGGAGATTTTTTTTGAGAGTTTCTATTTCTGACAAAAAGCAACATTTTGCATTCAGAAGAATAATTTTTCATATTAGAAAACACAGGAAAACAGAACATTCCACAGAAAATTAGGCTTTCAATGAAAATAAGCAAATAACCACCCCTCTCTTGCCCCTTTGCTGACTCTCAGTCCGACCGCACACAGGGAATTCCTAAAATTAAAACTCTTTTTATGGTGCCCACCAGAGAATGAAGTTCTAGGATGTAGCTGGGAGCTGCAGCAGCATTCACCCCTCCATGGGAGCAGCCTGGGGAGACAAGTTCCTAACTGGAGTGTGAACAGTGGTAATGGGAATGACCTGTGGGCCGTGATCCCAATTACTGTGGGGGAGGACAGGGCAAAGCTCTTTCCTGAGTGACTGCTGCCTTGCAAACCTCTCTAAGAGGGAGCTCTCTGTGATTGTCCCTTGGTCAGGGGATTGTCAGATCCTCCTGCACTGCTCTGTCAGGTGAGTTGGGTCCATCTCCTTCAGGGGACACCTTCCTTGTGGTAATTCTGCTCCTCTGCTCTGTTAGGAGCCCAAGGCCAGGATTCCCACAGGAGTTTTGCTCCTTGGGCTTCATTCATGGCTGCATTTGTTTTTGCACCAGCTAATTTTACCCCCTTGATTTTTGCACAATTAAATTTTAGCCTCTTTGCCCTCTCTGAGACTTTGACCTACCTTTTCCCCCTTGTTCAAATGACCCCAAAGTGCTTTGAATCTCTGGATTAAAGGGCTTCCTTCCCTGCAATGCTAGTAGCCCAGAATAACTGCACCACAGGACACCCCCCATTTTCTCCCATGTCAACAAAAACAAAATAGCTCAGAGCTGTGCAAGAAAAGTCTTCCCCTGTTGATGTTTTAAGCCCAGCTGGAGATGAAACACCACACAGCTTTTTGCTCAATCTCCCCCCTCTCCTCTCCCCCACCCCACTGAAATGGAGGGGAGAATCAAAGTAAAACATGGATGTTGAGATAAGAACATTGAAAATAAAGTAAAATACAATAACAATGGTAAATGATGATAATAAGGGGAAAATCAAGTGACATACAATGCAGTTGCTCACCACCCACTGGCCAGTGCTAGATCCCCCTTCCTGAACCCAGGCTGGCTCTGTCAGGGGTAACTCCCCCAGTTTATATACTGGGCACGATGTTCTGGGGTGTGGAATGTTCTGGTCAGCTCAGGTCACCTGCCTCACCCAGGCTCCCTCTCTGTTTCTTTTGGGAACCTCCTCACTGGCAGAGCATGGGAAAGGAAAAACAAAAGAGTCCTTGACTTGAGATAAACTTGACTTAGCAAAAAACCAAAACATCGGTGTGTTATCAGCGCCATTCTCATTCTGACTCCAAAACATAGCACAGTAACCACTACTGACAAATATTTAACTCTGCCCTAGCTGAAATCAGGACTTTTCCCTTTTCCCATCCTGGTATTTCTTTGGGCTGTTTCCTGGCCCTTTACAGGTGTCACGTAGGAACTTGGTGCAGGGCTGGAGCACCAGCTCCTGGATTTTCATTGCAATAAAGCCTCGTGACATTAATGCAGCTGCTGGAGCATAACTGAAGCCTTTAAAGTGCACTTTCCTTTGAATAGGGACAGGTAATTAACAGGGTCTGCTATTTGATTACTCGTAAATGTAAAGCTGTATGGAAACCAGCTGTCTGTGCCCAGAGTAGTTCCACCAGGAAGAAAAGTGGTGTTAGAATAAAATCCCTGCTGAACTGACACTGTTCCAGAGCTCTGGATCTGTGTCCCAGCCCTGCTCCTTCCAGAGACCTGGTGTGGGCCATCCTGGGGATCTGTCCAAACTTTCTTCTCTCCTGGCTGAAACAGCATTTTTGTGTCACTCCTCTGAAAGCTGCTTGAGCCAGCAGGCAAACCCATGGTGAACTGTGCTGGGCCAAACCTTCACCCATCCAAACCAGCTGCAGGTTGGTGACAAATACCAGCTCCAGGCTGAGCCTTGTGCCCTGAGTTTGGGTTGAACCATCCCTGTGTTTTATGGCACACACAGACTGTGCCTGGCCCCACGAGGGCAGCTTGAAAAATCAGCACCCACCAGGGTGCTCTGTACAATGCCATGGGCTGGGAGGGGAGGCCAGGCAGCCCATCCTGCTGGGAATTTCAGTGGGGAGCCCTTTGGGCATGACTCAGTCTGTTGTTCTGGGTTGTAGTTCTGGGGAAGATCTGTCATGTCAGAACATGCAGGGTGGTGACATCCTTGTCATTCCTTGGGAAAAATAAAGAGAAGCTCAAGCCAAAGGCTTTAACTGAGCTTCATGCTACTGTGCTGTGTATTGGTACATCTTAAGCAGTGCAGTAAAGAATGAATTAAACTAAATAAATGACAAAATAAAGGGAGATGCATGTTAGATACAAGGAAGAACATTTTCCCAGCTGTGTGCCTTTGATCACCAGCAGTGCATGAGTGTCCTGCTCCTGTCTCTCCTGTCCCTGGTCCTCTCTCTACTCCTAGCTCTGGCATTAGCATTGTACTCTGACACCAGAACTCTGAAAGAAAAGGGAAAAAGAATACAGGAGATTTGTCTCCTTCCTTCTTGTACATTGAAAAGCACTGCATTCATGTTCTGGCTGTCAGCATTTCTAGTAATGGCTCTTTTTGAGAAAGGGGAATCAGGACCCTGCAGTGTCCCTTCCCCTGGATGTGACCCTGTGCCTGCTGTTCCTGTACAGCACAGGAAGATCTCCAGCCCAGAACTGGGGAGCTTCTGACTGGTCAAAGTGACACACATTCCTGCCATTCCTGTGATTCTTGTCACTCACACCAGAGCTCTTTTCACCAGAAGTGGAATCCTTTGCCTGCTCCAGCTGATCTCAACTGCTGCTGAGCTCAAACTTCCATGACTGGAAATCAGCTGCTCTCCATCCTTCTCACAGCACTTTAACTGCATGTGGGATATTAATTACAGGCTGTCATTTTCAAACCTATACTTCTGCATTACTTGTTGCTTTAGGAGCTGAGAAAATGCCACAAGAGACAATGGCTCTACAGTGGCTTTTAGCCTCTGAGGACAAATCCCAGAGCTGACATCATCTGCAATTATGGTGCACAGATTCAAGAACTCTGACATAAGGTGGTAAATTATTCATGATTTGGCAGCCACCATAACAGGAGAATGTGCTTTAAGTAACCTCACAGCTGCAAGTCTGGTTTGTCACCACAGTCATGTTAGGCCAGTGGCCCAGCTCTAAAAACAGTATTTGGGTGACAGTGGTAGAACCTTGGTGTAGATGTATGTGGGATAAATAATTTCCTCTTGATTTCAGAATATAGGCAGAAGGATTAAAATCCTTCCTGGATGGGGCCATGTGGCTTCTGCCCCAAAGACTTTGCAGTTGAAACCAGAAGAATGCTAAGTGTGGGTTGAGCACACAATTGCAGCAGATTTGGTGGGCTGGGCTAGTGCAGGGCAAAAAGGGAATGAATTAACAACCTTGGAGAGGCAAATTTGTCATCTTGTTGGAAGAACCTTGTGATCACTTCTGTCCTGGCCAAAGATGAGGGGCAGAGACCTGGGCCCCTTGGACTGAGAGGAAAAACAACAACCATGACAGAAACAGGTGGGAACTGCAATTAAGACTTGCAAGCTTTTAAGATTTAAAGAACTCAGGTGAGCAATGAAAATATACATAATTCCAGCTATGGTTTTATTTTAAGGACAATCCTCTTCCTACACGTTGATATCAGAGACCTAGCATGGAAAGTTAAAGCTGCTGTAAGCAACCAGTGTGACCCTTGTAGGTGATTCTGCACCATTCCACAGAGAATTCAGGTAAGACTGAGGCCACCACGGGGGACAGAAGGGCAGGGAATACTCTTTTTCCTCAGTGTTTGCCCCTGTGGAGACTGGGCACAAGCAGAAGGTGACAGCCTGGCTGGTTGTCAGGACAGGAGAATGGCTGGAGAGGAAACCCAGCCCTGCAGCCTGCTGTGCCTGCTGGAGGTTTTCCTTTCTTCCAGGAGAGAGACACCAGCAACCTGTGTCTCATTCAGCACATCACTGCTGAGGGCCACAAACCACTGTCCAATCCTAAGAGGCAATTCCTGATGTCTGATAAAATGCATTTTCTTTTTCCTGTTTGTCCTGATACTTATACAACTTTGCCATACAGCACGGTCATCATCCCTGTAATAAGAACACATTAATTAATGCAGGAGCCCTGGGGAAAAGCAGCCATGCTCTTGTTTCCTTTGTGAGAAATGTATCTTGTTACTCCCAGGAACCCCTTTGCATCAACTACTCTATTGATTACTCTGTTCATTGAAGACTTTTTTCACTCACAATCAGTCATGTTGCCTAGATGTAAAGTAGAGGCTGGAATAAATTTTTCAGAGAATGCTGAAAACTGCAAATGGCCATATACTCACAGATTTTCACAGCCACTGGGGACTATTATGTTCTTTGCCTTGACCTCTTGTAAAGCTGAGGCCAGAGAATATGACCAAATAACTTATTTATATGGCTTTAGAGGAAACATGTTCTTTTTAAACTGCATTTTAACTACTTATTTCTCAAGGAATGTGTGTATGTTAGATTGCTTTTATGTTGTGCTGAAAATATAATTTCTTCCCATTCTCATTTAAAATTTCAGCGTCTGCATTTCCTGCAGATCCATGGAGCTGGCTGTGCAGGTACCTGACAATGCCAGAGACCCCAGCAGCTTTCTGCAGTGCTGATGCAGTGGCCTGGGCTCAGGCATCTGTTTGGAGTGTACCCAACTTCTCCTCATGAAGGCGACAAAAAGAGAAATTGCATAGACAAGAATTAAATGTCCTTTCCTGAGCTGAATACTGAAAAAAGGCTGTGTCTCCCATTTTGAAACTATTTCTTCCTGCTAGTGGATGAAATGTGTGGTAGTTCCCCAAGAAAAAAAAAAATTTGATTTTTGGAGGCAATGTAGAGTCTTATTCCTAATCCAAGAGGAGATAATGGAGGAGGATCTGTTAGAGTTTCTGCAGGATATCACCCTGCATTGCTGAACTGCAACAACAGCTGGAGTCTGCTTGGACACTGCTGTGTTCATGACCAAAAACTCCTCTTTGAACTGGAATGTCCTTTTAACACCTGCAATGTGCCTGGTTAATTGCAATGATAGTGCCTGACTGGGGGCAATGGGGGAACCCTTGGAGAAAAAGGTGAGTGCTTGGGAAAGGGGACTTGGCAGATTTCCCTTAATGAGTCCTGTCTCTTTTGGGGAAAATCTCTCCCACAGAAAATGAATTGAAAGGAGGTAAAAGTGACTGATTTTAGAAGCTGGAGGAGTAAAATCTGACAAGGCAAGGTTTAAAGTGCTGTTTGGCACATTAAAATGATTGTTGCAGCTATACTTGGAATGTGGTGCACAGGCTGACTTCAAAGGAAAATGGTGCTATAGTTAATATCTTCTGAGATGCTGAGGAGGGTCCATCAAAGGACAGATACTGGCCTCAGAGAGTGAGAGTTACATATATTAAAATACATCTGGGTAATAACTTGAATGCACGAAGTCTTAATGAAGGATAAATAAAGGCCAAACACTAATGTCCCTTCCTACTAAACAAGATGCACCAGCAACAGCTGAAAATAGAGCCCTTTGCAGGCAGGCCCTTTGAATTTCTGCCCCTTTGAAGAAAAGGCTGCACAGAGATTGGTAAGTGCATTGCTCCTTTTCAGCTGTCCAGGAGAACCAAAACACAGCAGCACTGCTGGCTGCAGTCTGCCAAATCCAAATCCCTCTGCAAAACAAAATCCCAATAAAACACGGAATTGCAGGAAGTCAATAATTGTATCCAATTAGGCAGGATAAGTGAGCTGAGCCAATCTGATCTCTCACACTTGAGCAGGGTAGACACAAGTGTAGTGGGATGCTGACAATTTTTCCTCCAGCAATATGTGATGAACATAATTCTTCTTATAAGTGTGACATTTCCATGGAAGTTGGTAGTCCCTTACCCTGAAATTCAAAAGAAGTGGCTTTGAATATTTTTTTGGCATCTCCTCACACCTGAGTCGGTGTGATTGCTCAAAGGTGGGAGACTTGGATATGAAGCAAGCAGATTCCTCTCCTCCTGCTGGAGCCATAAATCAGCATTAGCATGTTCATGTCCTGAAACCTGTGTCCTGCCCCCACCTTCTGCACCAGAGGAGCTGGGAATGTCACATCCACAGGCCCTGTACCAGAGCAATTCTCCAGAATCTTGTCACCCCTTTGACTTTCTCATCCAAGCATGCTGCCAGGAGATGGCCACTGACAGAGACCTGTTCTCTGCAGCTCACAGCCTGTCCTGGAGAGCAGAAACATGTTCAGTGCTGAGCGCTGCAGAGGGGCAGCACATTTTCTGAGCTTGCTGGTGAGCTCATGCAAGCAGAGCCAGTAGTGTTTGCACATATTTGGGTTATTTTGACTTAAAAAAAAGTCCTTCAACCAAAAAGCCACCCAGAATTCTAAAAAAGCAGAAGACCAAATTTGATGTTTAAGCCTGCTAGATTTAGAGCTAATCAGTGCCAGGGAGTGGCACCCTTGGAGGAAGAGCCAGTGCCTGCAGCAAAAATCTGTTTGGAGGAAGCTGTAGTGATGCCTGTCACTGTTGAAGAATCTGATTTATGGAAGAGAGTCACAAGCTTTATGGAAGGGAATTGTGAGACAGGGCAGACAGCATGGAGAAGGTGTGGGGACCTAACAGTACTCAGCAGTGCTTCTTAAGAGACAGAAATAACAACATGTACCAGCAGCAGGTAATCAGCAAATTGCCCAATTTGTAAGGCCCCCATCACCTTCTTCCATTTGCCCCTTTATACTTTAGAGGCCTGGTGTGTCTGAAAGCCAGCACACAGCCAGCCCAGTATCCCTTCTGACCAGCACTGGAGTGAGATTTAATGAGAGCTGGAGTGGTGCTGGTGGCAGAAATGTTGCTGCCAGAGTGACATTGACTCCTGAGCCTTGCTTGTGGTAAGAGGGGTGCCTCCTTCAGCTTACATTCCTGAATATTTTAAACCGGACATTCATACCCTGTGTTTTACTACCTGCAGGTTTGGCATGCTTAATGTACTTTGGAAAAAGCACACCACTGCACAGCAACGTCTGCAACAAGTGTTGTGTATTAACCATGTATATATGACAGAAAAATGTGTATCCAACTAATGCCTCTGTTACATACACACACGTGCCAGCAACATCTTTAAAGTTTTCAGCATTTGGTTTCAGTGCTTAAAATTCAACGATGCTCATGCTTCAAAAACTGGAAGGATAACAAGAAGACATGAGGTGCCTCAGGGCAATGAAAGTTACTTCTTAGAGGTATTTGTGACACATGATTTGAAATAGGATGCTTAGCTTTTATTACTCCAAATAATTTCTGTTTGCCATAGATATACAGGAATAGAGTAAATCCATTCCTACTCTGGTTACTTCTTCTCCCTCACTTCCAAGAAATCAAATTTTCGTTTTAAAAAATGTACATGTAATTAAAGGACATGTAATTCAGCAGAAAGTCTTTAAAATGCATAACTGATTATCTACTTCCTGTAATTGCTGGTTTGTATATTGAAACTTAGATTGAGTTGGCAGACAATAAAAGATTATTTTTTAATTAGATATACTCATCCCTATCATTTGGGAATAGGGGATATTTTCCACCACTGCTATTCTTCCTATCCGGGAACACGCACTAATCTCTTGCTTGCTATCAATGTCATTTTTTTCCTAAATGAGAAATAAACAAAAGCTGCCTCTCTTGCAGAAACAGCACAGCTAGGCTGTGTTTTCAGTCTGATAGGATGGTGGTAGCAGGATAGTTTATGTGTATAATATGACAAACAGCAAGACTATGTACCCTGCTCAGTTCAAAGATCTGAGATTCATTTGCAATCCCCAAGAAATATTTATATTCATTCTTAATTAGAAATTCTGCTATTGCATCAGAGGATTGTCAGCACAAAATTATCACCCCCAAACTATTCTATTATAGGCTCCCAATAACTAATTTTTTTGTCCTTGTGACAAATGAAGCAATTGCTAGCTGTGTTAAAAGAGATCTCATGTAACCTCTTGCCCTGCAAGCTCCATCTAAAATGACAACAACATCTCTAGAGATCTTTCTTTCCTTGATAAAGGGCTCTCAATTTATAAATCTTTTCTCACGTGGGGACAACATTCCAAAGCCATCAGTAGGGTCCCCACAGCTCTCCCACTCAGCCTGCCCTGCTCCATCTGCATTGCTGCCCTGTGGAGACCAGAACAGTGGATTTCATGGCAGTGAAGGGTGGGTTTGGGTTTATTTTTAGTTGTCCTTTTCATGTAATTCAGACTCCAGACAAGGAGGTGGTGGGAGCACTGGCCACCATTCCCAAGCCTTCTGAAGAAGCTGCCATGAGCCCATGTGTGAGGCACAGCCAGTCCTGAGCTCACATTTCTAGACAGAAAAGGTTGTTTTGTGATTTGGGGTATGTGGCAAAGCTGCCCCTCTAACTGAAGCCACACCAAATTTGCTTGCCCCTAATTTTTTATTAACCTTCTTTGCACATCTGCATCCTCTTCCAGACTGTGCCTTGTCACAGCACTGCCTGTGCAATTCCTGCTCCTGCCATCCCTGATAGCTTTCCCTCTTGACTACTGTAAATCTCCTTCTATTGCATTTTTTTTCCCTGCAGGCCTCTCTCTCTAAACAAAAAGGATGTGATTCTTCTCTCACTCCCACTGGCTTTAACCTGTTGTAGTTTTCCATGTCATTATTCATGGTTTAAACGAGGCTAAGTGAGAGAAGAATGGTGCACAGAGATTTTCATTATGCCAAAACCATGCTATTCTCTGCACGCAGCCTATGGTATTATATGCCCCTGTCCCTTTACCACTTTCAAAGGCTTCCTTTTCTCCTGATCAAGCTCAATAGAATGCTAAAGACTTCCAGAGCTTGTTTTTTGAGCTTACCTGACCCTGCTCCTCTGATCTCATATCCACTCCCACACACATTTACTTAGATTTTCTAATCTGGCTATCTCCTGTGGCTGCCCAGCTCTGAGCAGCTGGCTGTTTGTGGTTATTTATGCTTGCCATTTGTCTGATGTGTCAAACCTGTGAGTCATTTTCCCTCTCAGACTCACCTTTGCAGCTTCCCTGCTGCACCTCCTCAGGGCTGCACTGTGATGCCTCCCTGCACAGCTCTGCTCGGGCTGACCTGACTCTTCTTTCTGTTTATGATTTCACAAGACCTGGTGGTTTTTCTTTCTTGCACCAAGTATGCAGAGACCCCTCATCTGGCCGGTGTGTATACACACAGCCATTGGGACATGATGCTCTTCCCTTGATTACAGAGCTGCCACTGTCAGACACTTCACAACAGACTCCTTGCTCCAGCACCCTCCATCCAGCTGATTTCCACCTCTTCTCTGCCCCAAAGGTGTCTGAGGAGGGTGATGGGCTGTCCCCTGAAGGCTCATGTCCCCTGGGCACAACAGGATCCTGGGCTATCTCCAACTGTGGGTCCAGGGTGTGATTTAGCTACTGGTGGCACCACACAGGTTTTGCCAGTCAGGTGTGCACCCAGGCACCTTCCTGTAATTAAATAGTGCTAATAAAGCAAGCTTTGTCCAAAGTTGGTGTTTTTCAAGCTGCATTTTAATGACATTGACTCAGGATTTATGTTCCTGTAATAGGATCCTCACATGTGCAGGCATAGGCTGCTCCTTCCTTTCCTTCAGTAATTGCTCTGCTGCCCTTTATGTGGAGAAGAGAAAGTGAGAGGTGGAGAGCAGCTGAGTAACCTCTAGCTGCTACTGCATCTTCAGGAGGCCTTTCAGGCTGGCAGGTGTAACCTTTGGAGAAGACATATGCTATCATCACTCTTCCTCTCCACCCAGCGAGCTACAGCTGAGGTGATTTGTGATCAGATGATTCAGAGAAGAGCCCCAGGGCAGGACTGCCTGAAATATCCAGGTATCAAGTATACTATCATCTCTATATAGCTTCCTTTCTATCAGGGAACCTACAGTGTCATGTGGGTGCCCTGCTGCCCAGAGCAGCAATTTTCATGTGCATACATAACCCTGGGGAGGTTTGTGCATCTTCCCAAGGCTGGAGCAGGTTCTGTGCAACTTTCCTCCTTTGCAATAGGTCCAGCAATGTCTTTTGTCTCAATATGTCAAAAGCATTTGAGATTACCTAGGCAAAAAAGAAGAAAATACTTATATTTCTGTATAAGTGACAGCATCACTGCTAGAAATTATCTTAGGGATCTTTCAGTATCCCAGAAGGTTTGATCACAGTGGCTTGGAGTGACAGCAGAGAAGCTGAATCTTCTTCTGAGCTTCACCTGCATTTTAAGGCTGACTGACCAGCAGGTACCATCCTCTGATCATACATCCCCCACACAGCACCTCTTTGCAAAAAGTTTGTGAGAGGCTGTGGAAAGTGCAGAGTTTTTGTGGAGTTTGACCACAGGGAAACTGTGTCAGATCTTCTATACCTCCTTATGCAGAGATCAATTCAGGGAAATGTGAGGCAGTCACCCCAATTGTCTTTGATGGGAGTGAGTATGGCTGGGAAGAAACAAGGTTGTATTCCTGAAATCTCAAGGCACTGCCAAGTTTTCTCACAAAATCAGTTTATCACATATCCCATCCAGCATTTCTGGCTCTTAAGACTGAGATTGATTGTGCTGACTGTTTGATTAGAGGGTTCAGACCCATTCTGGGGGGTGGAGAGGTCCTGGTTCCCTTCCAGTGGGATCCTTTAACCAGTGTTCTGCACTCTACAGAGCAGGCAGCACTGTAAGATCCTTCCTATCCAGTGAAAAAGAGTGTTTTGAGCTGTTGTACACTGAGAACATACACTTTCTTCCCCTACAGTATTTTAAGTTAAGCTATTAATTATTTCTGTCCAAGATTTCAGAGATTGTTCAGGCAGAGTAAAAAATTCAGAATGTGCATTTTCTGCACGTGCCCAATTTGCTCTGGAGCACGTGTGATGTGTCCAGCATTTCCAGGGGCCTTTGGTCTGTGCACTGGACAGATGGTCTGTACATGCACAATAAATGCCATGTGTTTCTAAGCACAGACCATCTGCAAAACGTGGGCAGAGCATGACTGATGCTTCCTGAAAACCTGGGACAGAAATATGGCAGCCCTGTGGCTGATGCTCTGCAGTGTGACTGAAACCAGGATTTTCAAAGGGCTTTGGCCTTTCTGGTGCTGATTTCAGCAAATCTCTCAGGGCAGATGCTGAGCAGGGCTTGGGCTCCACGAGGGGGTCATTTGGTGGGACAGATGTTGCACATGCTGGATGTGTGAGTGCAGCAAGGAAGGGCAAGGAAATGCTTCACTGGGGGCTGCTTGAAAGCTGTGGTGCAGTGTGGAAGGCTGCAGAGTGCAGCTGAGGTCAGGAAGATATTTTAACATTAATTCAGAATGATGAAAGGGCATTGTGGCTCTTTTAATGGAGTTCTACAGATTAAAAAAAAATGCACCTACTCGTATTGAAAGCTGTTTTATTTATTCACTTATTAATCACCCTTGAAATTACACTTTATTGTAAAAGTATCACTATTTTCTTCTCCAATGGATACCTGATTAATGTCTTGTAAGCCATATACACCCTGGCAAATGACAGTGATGTGTTTCCCAGCTGATAGCTAAATAATTCTCTAAATGAGTTATTGTCTCAGTACCTCTGGTAGACTATACTGCCCACTTGATGAGCCCTCCCCAAGCAGAACCAAATGTACTTTATTTTACACTAATTTAGAATGGTGTAAACCTAAACATTCAGCAGTGAGAAATTTCCTGAAAGCTTTTCTGTTGAGTTTTCCCAGATGGTACAACTCATATTTTAAACTCTCCCAAATGAAAAGGTCATCCCATTTATTCCAAGCCTGACTTGAGACTTTCCCATAGCCAATATTTATATAGGAGAACACTCTCATTAGCCTAGTACTGCTGCCTCTCAAGAGTATTTTGTAGGTTTTTCAAATTTGCAGCTCTCCCATATTAAGGAAGGAAGAGAGGATAGATAGCTTTTGGGGCAGACAGCCTGTTCTCAGAGGAGCAAAACACAAGTTTTGGGAATGAAATTCCCATCAGCCCACTGTGGCCTTCACTGTCTCTAGAGTTTCTGGCTCTTGGGGATAATTCAACAGCACATCACAAGAAGTTAATTTTAACCTCTTATCTTGGCTTACCTCATTACTCTCATTTCCCATTCCCTTTCCTTTTCTCCAAACCCTCCCATCTACCAACTCTGTTTGGATGTGCTGGGTCACTGTGGTCTTCAACACCAAGAAAATGGAGATTCTTCTGAAGGCATTACACTTTTTGAGCTTAGCTTTTCTCTCAGATGTGGTCCTTGCCATACTTTTGAGATTGTCAGCCATCCTGCCATTCTTTAGCACTATTATCTTTGCTGAAAAATCAGTGTGTATAAAGTAACCATCTAAGTTTGCAGCTGGAACCATCAAATCTTTCAGCTGTTGCCTGTCTGCTCCATTCCTTTTCCCTCTGTTTATTTTATTCATAGGGCTGAACAGCCCATTTCTATTTACTTCTGTATCCTTTGCAACGTCTCGCTCGGTTTGAGTTTTGGCATTTCAGTCTCAAGCTTCTTGGCCTCTGAAGTACAGTTCTCTTTGCTGATTGCCTTTTTTCCATTCTTTGCTGGCCCTTTGTTGATTGCCATTACACTTTGTTGAGGCAGTTTACCCATTCACTTACATTAACAGTAATTTTTACAGGCTTTATTTTTCCCTGGCTTGGGACATGTACTGGAGGTAGTTTCTGTACTTTTCTCTGAAAGGAATCACAGGCCTTTCCCACATTCATGCTTTTCAGCTTTTTAGTCCAGCTGAGTTCACTAATTAGTCCCCTTAATTTCTCAAATTTCACCCATTCGAGATGTAGAACCTTAATTACAGACCTATTTTTGTTTACCCTTCATTTAATTTGGGCTGAATCAACTTGTGATCTCTCAGTCAAAGGTTATTTTCTTTGATCACTTCTTCTGTAATGTGCTTTCCATTTACCAAAATGAAGCCTAAAATAGCATCAGTGGTTCAGCACTCTTTGGTGAATTAATTTGTTGGCAATTACATCTAAGACTGTCTGGGCCACGCTGCCAGTAGAAGCTTCTGTGTCCATGCAAATGTATTTATTTTCCTCAAATCTCATTCCTTAATGACATGGTGAATCATCTGTGATATTGATAAAGAAGTAAATAAAATGCTAAAAAAATCTAGAGAGGAACAGAGAACACAACAGGGAGCATTTTTATGTCACTCTGTAATATTTAATGCTGTATGCATTTCTGGTACATCCCATCTCATAAAGGATATAGAATACATGGAAAAGGTTCAGAGATGGGCAGCAAGAATGTAATATGGAAGAGCTTCTGTCTGAGGAACAACTGACTGAGATAACAGGTTTCAAGCTAGAGATATTGGAGATGTCAATACTGACAGCTGGGATGCCATAAAAATAGTAAATAAGCAGGGATTGGACACTGTTCTCCCTTAGATAAGGGAATATAAGAGGTATGAGGAAAACTGAGCAGATGGTTAGTTCAAAGGAGGCAGAAAAAATATTTCTTCTTATGGTGTGCAGTTCTGTGAAACTTCTTGCCACAGGTTGCTGTGCCTGTTTTGTAGGGTTCAAAACAAACAAAAAAGCAAACCAGCCCTAGGCAGATTAATGGAAAAAAAAAAACATCTAGTGAAGACTTTTGCCAGTATCTCTGACTCAGAAAGCCTGTGTAGGCAAGGTGTTTATCCTGAGGAAGTATCACCACAGACTTTCTGTCTTATATTCTACCCTGGACATCTGTCTTTGACCATTTTTTGGAATCAGATGGATTTCTAAGGTGTAGGAATGCTTCTTTAACCCCACACACTGCGATGGACAAAGGACTTTAGCACACTGAGATTTTAACCACTCCAAAATTATTCCCATTTTGTGACTATGGATAACACAGGAAGATTATAGGGTGGTGAGGCACTTGAACAGGTTGCCCAGAGACATGGATGACCCATCCATCCCTGGAAGTGTTCAAGAACAGTTTGGACTGGGCTCTGAGCAATCTGGTCTAGCAGGGAGGTGGAACTAGATGGTCTTTGAGGATCCTTTCAACCAAAATCATTCTAAGCTTATTAGCAAATTATTTTTATTTTCCTTCCTCTGGATATTGGTACAGGCCTGGGTTGTGCTCAGTTCTGTGTGGTATGTTCTTGCCATTTCTGCCTAATTTCCAATCACCTTTTCAGTTGGAAATGATCTCAGTGCTTTCTCCATGCCCTGGTAGGCAGTGTGTCACCGAGCAAAATGCCAGGGAAGCACAGAATTCTGCTCCAGGTCTTCTAAGGAATAAAGGCAGGTGAGGCCAAACAATTATGAAAATGTGATTGACTAATAATTATGACCAAGTTAATTGCCTCGTGTATTGCCTAACTGTGCCACAGCATTCTTAGGTGTCAGAAATTCTGCGAGTCCACTGAGTCCACTCTGCTACCAATGCTTATCCTGCTCTGTCTCACCTCTCTGCAGAAAATGCTGCCAAAACTGAGTTCATATCATGCAAACCTTTAACAGATGCCTGATGTTCCTTTAATCTTTTACATATGCTGCATTCAGCCTCCTTCCAGTAAAAAGCACATGTTTTTTAAATGCTGAAGCCTCCTATAGGAGGTCTAAGTTTTACTTATGACCTGCAAACCAAAGGTAACCAGGAGTGTGCAGTTGTTGTAGGAACCTTGGAGTTGCTCAGACAATGGGATTGTGTTCAAAGGACTGGGATCCTCCACCCTGCTTCTGGTAACTGGCTCTTGCTTACACAAAGACATAGATCTGTCTAGGCACATGTGGGGAGAATAGTCTGTCTTTCCTGGATCGTTTCCTTCTCCAACTTGGGTCTTGTCTGTTAAGGTCATTAGTTCCTCGGGCAAACTTTCTGCACTGTTTGTTCAGAGCTTAGAACAAAGAGATCATAGCCAGGCCCCCAGACACCACCGTAAGGCTGCTGTGAATGATGCTTTTTCAAACTGCACAGATCATACCAGGGAACTCCCACTTGGATGTTTCCAGACTGGTCATATGCACATCATTCTGACGATTGATTTTTTGTGGTTGCTTTGAAAATCAACAGTTTACTATGGGTTCAATACGAACAGAAAAATAAAGAAGCAGTGTTCTTACCATGTCTCTCATGAGATAATCCTCTTTGGATACTTTCCAGCCTTTCTTCTTCCTGTGGATACTTTTTTAGAGTTTTTGTCCCTAAAAATCTTTGATCATTGTGCCTACATTAGTCTACTTTTGGAGCATCTTAAATTAAAGCTCATCAAAAGTTACTAATTTTTTAAAATTCACAGATGCATTTAAAAATTCTTTTGAATACCTTCCTACTCCTTCACCTCCCAGAGTTCTATTTTTCATTAACACATTCTTTTAAAAAACCTTTTAATCTTTTTCACCTTCACTGTATGTCAGTCTACGGCTGATTGATTCAGTGATTGAGGATTCCAGTCCTCAAAGCTAGGACTGGAATCCTTCCTGTTTTCTCCAGTACTTCCAACTATCTTCCTGGCACTGTTCTACCCTTGTTCTGACTCTTTGTCATGGGTATTTTGTCCTTTCATTTGTACTTTCAACTTCAGGAAACACTCCCTCAATTTTTTTTTTTTTTTTTTTTTTTCTGTGAGAGGGCCACCAGGAGCTTGCTGTCTTCATGTGGCCTCCCAGTTCCTGTCTCATTTAGTGGCTTCTGAGCCTGGTTAATAGAGTGACTCACCAAAATGTTTTGCATCTCGCTGTATCGGTTGAAGGAGCCCTTTTGCATCAGCATGAATTTCTATATAAATATGGATGTGCCATCCTGCTAACTTAGGGTTCTATTTACCTGCTCATGTGTCTGTCTATCAAGCACTGCTCTCGATGGAAATTACATCAATGTCTCTTCGTTACTTTGAAGTGATTTCTAGACAGCCACTTATCAAAGAATATTAACATTGATGGCATATCTATTTCCCTATTCTTGCAATTAAAAATTCTATCCATTGAAACAGTTCTTATGGGCCCATGACTGCAGCAAAAAAAGAGGAAATTCTGCCTGGGAATGCAGTAATACTTTGTGTAGCAGAGGGCAGTAGGACGAAATACAAGGAATGTGGTATTCCAAGAAGCACAGAGGGAGAGAGGAATTGAGCTCCACTGATTTCAGCTAGCTGTTAACTTCAG
This sequence comes from Emberiza elegans, assembly GCA_024865655.1. Lineage (NCBI taxonomy): Eukaryota > Metazoa > Chordata > Aves > Passeriformes > Fringillidae > Emberiza > Emberiza elegans. Next base: position 33,933,100 of record JALJVW010000139.1, read on the forward strand.
TGAGGCAAAGAGCCTTCCCCCTCACTTCTCCCTTGCACAACTCTCACACAACCAGAGACCCTGAGTGCTGGTCCTGACAAAAGGTACTGTGTAAGCTGTGGTAGCCTTAAATACAAGGTTTTTTTCCTTCTGTTCCCCCTTTCTTTGATGTGTTACTGCTTTATACATTCTGAAGTTTAGGATCTATCAGAATTTCTGGACCTGATGCTTTTACTTTGTCAATCAAGAGTACTATGGGGTGCTGTAAGACAGGCTGATTTCAGCAGACCCATTATTTGACAAGGGCTATTTACTCTGGTTTGGGGCATCTAATAGAGATAGCTGAATAAGGCATCAAGGCCCACTGTTCAATCACAGGACTTAATCTGGCCTGTTTCACATGAAAGCTCATCCAAATATCATTCTTGAACTATTTTGGAAAATTATGGGATGCACCTCCTGGAAAATCACGCAGGGACCTAGTTTGCATGGGGCAAATAGTACAGTATTTTTCCTTTCTCATGATTCCCAGAATAGGCAGGCACTAAATCAAGCTCTGCACAGCAGGGCTCACTGCTGCAGCTGGTATCAGTGTGACTGTCACTGTGCTCTCACCACAGCAATCCTTTCATATGATATGTGAGATGTTCCTGGCCAGGATTCAAAGGGCAAAGGGGAGAAGGATAACAGTATAGGCCCTGGCTTTTGTGCATTTTGTTTGTTGGAACATCCTTTTAACCATTCAACAGTGTACACTGCTGGGTTAGGTAAAAGTCATTAATGTTGTCCTTGGTAAGAGGATCAAGTAATAGTGCCATATGCTCCCATGCAGTGACATGCAGTCACTGTCTAGAGGAATTTCAAAACTGAAAACCAGATTAGACTCATTTATGCTTATTTTGCTTTATTCTAAGAGTATACACCATCACTTCACCGGTGAAAAAGAACCAGCCAATCAGTTTTTTCCTTAAATAGCTATTTTTCTGTAGGCTGAATTTGTTTTAAAGGAAAGTCTACTCGTCCCCTTATTCATGGAGTCACAGCTCTGTGCCATCACTCCTTGCTCTGGAGAGCTGCTTATCATGACTTCATCTCTGGGAGCTGAGATACTCCCTAAAGACCACTGCCAGGCTGGGTCCTCACAGCCATCTGAAGAGGTGCAGAGCTCCCTGGATAGGTATGAAGACTTTTCAGCTCTGTGAAGTCATAAAAAAAGGGGAAAAAATTAAACAATGAGTAAATTGGTAACATCGGACATGGTGTGTTCTGTGCAAGACACTCAGATCTGTGCTGGCTCCCACCTTAATCCACCCCTGCTGACATGCATCAAGACTAAATCAGCACAGAGCTGGCCCCTGCACTGTGTAAACATTAACTAATTAATCCTCCTTACAGCCCTCAGAGGCTGCAAAGGAGTTATTATTATACTTCTCTTCATAGACTGTGTAACTGCAGCAGTGTGGATAAAAGATTAAAGGACACAGACATAATGATTGCTGAACTTGGGTGCAGAAGAACTCTTGGACCTCTCTTGAGCACTTTTCACATAATTTTTTAGCAGTCCCAATTGAATAATAAACAGGTGGGGCTGTATAATCTATTTCAAAACAAGCTTCAGGGCCTTATCCTTATCTGTGTTACGCCTACAAATCCACAGAAATTCTGTTTGCTCCTTGGAGGGGTTTACAGCAATGCTGAAAATCAGAATCTTTCCTACCATATTAATATAAAATGTGAAGAAAAAATACACAACAACAAACAAAGGGCAATGCTGAATATAAGTTTGTTACAAGCAAACTGGTTATGTTTGTTTTTTTCTGCATTAATGCTGTCCAGCAGTCCCCTGTGTATTCTCAAGGAAATGACTTTGTTATATCAGTGAAGTATATTGGAAATGAAATCAGTGGCAACACCAAATGTGCCCAGACATGACAAGACTTTTAAATAACGACAGAAGAATTCTATCTCCTTTCCTGTTTGTTCCATGTTAACTTAAGGAGATTGGTGCTGACTTTCTGGAATGGGTGCAGCAAGCTGTAAATGATGTATGAAAATTAAATGAAAAGTCTCTGCCCAGGACACTGTGCACAGCAATCACTGCTGAGGAAAGTTAATAGCTCTTTGCTCCTGTACACTCTGACATGAGACAGAGCCAGAGAAGCCAGCAAAGCAGAAATTGGAACAACTACCCAAAAATATGCTGGACAGGACGTCTGCTGATTCTTCACTCAACCTCATTTTGGGTGGTAGTGTCCTTCAACAGGGTTGAAAGGAAAGAGACCCAAATGTTTCTAACCTTTCCTGTACAAGCCAGGTGGTTTGCTCACAGGTAAGGAACAAGTCAGACCACGATGCCAACTTCTCAGGTCCTGTTTCTTCCTGCCTCTCTTTCACAACTTTGTTTATTGTCCTCCTGTGTTGCAACATCAGGGCCCTGGGGCTGTGCAGTTGAAAGAGACAAATGGGCATCAAATGGGCAGAGTGAAGCTGCTCCATGAGTGTGGGTGCTGTTGGCACCTGGTGGTTGTGTCAGCAGGGCTGGGCACGGTGACAGAGGGCAGCTCTGTGACCCATTTACTGGAAGGCTCCCTGGTGGTCACACTGCAGTGCAGCGCCACAAACTGTGATTATTAATACCATGAAAAATTCATACAAGCCCAGGTTCTGCAAAGGCTCTGCCATGTGAACAGCCTCTGTGGAGGTAAAGAGGGCACTGCAGCAAGAGTAAAAAGCTGATATGTGGGTACTGATACACTGGTTAGAAGTTCCTCTTCAGAGCTTTGGGCTTGACATGCTCTGTGTCCTCAGGTGAGGGACTGACCAGATGTTTCAGCAAACATCCCTCATCTGGCATCCCCTTCTGGACATTTGCTATGTAGCTCTCTGCGCCACTCCCTTTTTGCATAAGTAACTGGTTCAAGTGCAAACAAAATCCAACAGAAATTAAAAAAAATACAAATTAAGCAAGACACCATTTGTGTGGTACTCCTTCACAGCTCAGAAGCAGAGGGAGATGGGATTTAATTTAGGCCAGTCCTCTGCTGCATTTCAGATAAAGGATTTTTAATCTAGTTGTAGGTTGATAAAAATACCCCTCTCTGATCCTGCAGGCAACTTTTTCTGCCAATTTTCTTTGCACAGAGGAAGAGAGGGGAAGAAATAATTGAAAGAACACTGCCGCATAGAAAATGACACTGACGGAGTAATGCACTTTGGAACTGCGTGCTCTGCCAAATCCTTGTTTTCTACTCTTTTTTCCTTCCTTTTTTCTTCAGAAATTTAAAGCTATTGGTATTCATCAGCATGATTAGGTGCTGGTTTTTTTTTCCCCTGAGCACTAGCCAGGTAGCAGTCTTTTAAATACAAAATGATTTGATTCCTCTATTCTGGAGTGTTATTTCAACTTTCAGAGTACAACTTGTTCCCTTCCACCTCAAGCAGAAAATTTTCAGGGTTAATTTATTCATCTAATTGCTGGATGCACATGTGGTATTGCAGTCCACAGTGATTTTATGGACTTAGGGCTATGGTAATGACTTAATAAACATGCATGTGTACATGATTTGAAGGCAATGTATTCTCTTGAATGTAACATTTCTGAAAACACGGCATGAAAAATAAAAGGGTAGCCAGAGGCATATCTCAACGGAGGTGTGAAATGCTGAGCTTTTAGTATTTTTTCCAAATTAAAGACTGTTTAGAAAAGGTACTACCTGTCCAGCTTTTTGACAATTCACGGGCATTTGAATGATCAAAAAAACCTCACAATTCAACACTTTTTTTTTTTGGCCTCATTTGCCTCAATGCTTTTTTAAACCCTGGTCTAGGGTCTTGAAATTATTGTGCAAGTATCCATAGAAAAGCAAAGCTCAGCTGAGTGGGGGAAAGGAACAGGACAAGCTTGATGGACAGCTTTCAGGAAGGGCATGTTAGAAAATCTCTGTTGTGGTCTATGAAAGGGTGAGGGAGGCCAGGAGGGAGGGACAAATTTCAGGAGCTGTTGATTGAGGGGCTGGTTAATTACGCCATGCCAGCTTAAACAAAACCCAACACAAATGCACCTCTGTTAAAGTGTATGAATTTACTCTGCTGGACTGTTGAAAGGAGGAAAGGTTGGGCTCTGTAAACGTTGGCCAATTTATTATGCTTGAAATTTAAAACTATTTTTGATTCTCCCATTGTCAATTATTAAACCTGATGGTCTGGATGCAAATTCCCACTTGGGAATGAACATGCCTGGGGTGCTCACCCTCTGCATGGCTCCTTCTGTTCTCCTCTACTCACTGCCCAAACCAGGATGGGGCTTTGACTGGCCCCATATGGCAGCTCCTTTGCTCTTCTCCAGTCTAACAGAACCATGATGTGTGCCAGCAGTCCTGCATAAAGTGCTAAGGTTGGTTTTTTTTTTTCTGATGAGGACAATTTCCATGGCAATCAAGCATCTTCTTGAATGGTCCCTTAATAAATGTCTGGTGAAAATGTTGTTTCTTTGATAACTGGGGGAAAGGAGCTGCTTGCAATGAGAGTTGTTTGTGTGCTCAGTTATATTGGGTGGGAGTTCTTTAAACTCTGCTTTCCCAAATATGTACTCTTTTGATTCATATATGTAGTGGAATGGTTTATAATGTCATCCAGATCATTGAAACTTGAGACCGGGTGCCAAGTGGTTGGCCAATAGCAGATGTAAAAATCTTTGAGTCTTGGAAAGTTCTGGATGAGTGTTTTAGCCATTGCCTAGGCCTGATACCTGCAATACTTCAGGATATTTTTTTCCTGGAACTGGACAGGTCACAAAGTTTCCAAATGTTTTAGCTCAATTTTGAACAGTATTTGGCTCACTTTTTAGTATAGCTCTGGTTTGGATGTCAGAGGCTCACCTGCACTCTGAGATCTCTTCTTCCTTTAAGCTGTGGCCAGAAAATGTCTCACTGGCAGCACTTAGCTGTCACTTGAAATGGAAAAGCCCTCCTTGAACAGCCACAGTGAATAAAGCTCCTACCTCAATGGCTACTTTTGACCTTGACAAGATTAGTCCCCTGTGGATACCTATAAGCATTTCAGCATGCTGTGGATTTGGATGCCATCTCAGCTCTGGCTCAGGAGGCTCTTCTGGGCCATGACTAGTTTGGGGTCTGAAGGCAGATGTAAGGAAGGACCAGAACCTTCAGAGAAGCCTGTGGTTGATGGGAAGGAGCATTCTGTATCCCACTGTCCTTGACTTTGTAATATGTATTTGCCCATCCAACCCTGCCCCTGAAAATTGTCTTTCTGCTGGAACTGATTTTCAGATTTTGTGGAGGTAAATGGTGATGAATTGTTCTGCTTGAGGCATGGCATTTCTCTTCCAAAAAAGTCACACTTTTTGGAGAAAGATCTGGTGAAGGACATGACTTTGTGTCTTGCCCTGCTGTGATTCTGAGGCACAGTTGAGGTTTTCTCTTGCTGCTTCCCTGCTCCCAAGAAGCCAAGTTTAACTCATCTTTCTATTAAAGGAAGGAGCTAATGTTGAAAAATGAGCCATAGAAGGGCAAGTCTTTTGAAGCCTGTGGTGGTTACAGCTGTTGGCTGCCTTGGTGAGAACCACATCTCCCTCCCCTATGCTTAAAGCAAAAGCAACAAGAGAGTTACTATGGATTTCAGCTGGGTTGATTCAGTCTGGAAGATGTGATGGTCTCCCACCTTCGCATTTGCTGTCCTGGATATTTAAAAGCAGGAGAACTGTCTGTGCATCTATCCATCCCTACAACTGCTGTAGGTCCTTGCTCACGGTGCTTGGCGGCTACTCAACCATAACAGCCAATAACACCCAAAAAGGCCACAAGTTCCCTCTGCCCTTGGTGCCTCCATTCTGACTGCAGTTCTTGTGCTCCCTGCTGCTCCCTACACCCATTATTTTTCATTTTGCCACTGTTGGTTTTCTAGTGAGGTGCCATTTGTCACAACTGCTTTATTGGAGCAGGGGAGAGATTGGGCTGTGGGTTGAGCATGCACAGCTTCACAAGTTACTGCCACAGCACCAGATCCCATCAGCAAAGAGCTGAAGGTGACTGCAAGAACATCCTGGAGAGTGTCATTCATTACCCCGATGTACAAGCAAGACAAAGCTATTCCTCTTTGCCCTCTTGGGAGGTGCTATTTAAAGGAGAAAAAGGCAGGTCTCTCTTCAAAAAACATACAAGCTAACCAAACTAGGCAAGGGTGGGAGAAAATAAATATTATCCTGACTACTGAGATCAAAAGCAAGGCTTGGAGGTGCTAAATGATTTGCCTGAGTTGGTATAAGCAGTCTGTAAAAGAGCAGAGGTGGGAAGTGAAGCCAGAGCCTTTGCCCAGCAAACTAAAATACAAAATCCTCTGAAATACAATGTGGGCAAGAACATGGCAGTTTCATCAAAATCCAGCAGTTGCCGGTGAACTCTGACACCTTAAAACAAGTGACATAATTAAAACAAAGAAATTATTCTTGTTTATTTTTCTGATAGTATTTTTCTCAGAAAAAACCCTGTTTTTCCCCCCACGTTTTCGTTGTTATTTGTTGTTATTAGTGTATTTAATAACTAATAATGAATTATTTTTCATAGCAACATACATCAAAATTCCTGAGTCTAAACGTCCCAGAATTCCTGCTCTCAGAAATATTTACAAGTTAATTCCTTCCTCTGGCTTTGAACTAAAAGGTGTTGGAATATGTTGGCATTTGTCAAAAGACAAGTCTCATTCTGGTGAAGGATGAAGAGCAATGTGTTTTGTACTATTTTTTAAAGATTGCCCCTTGATCATCATATTTTACCAGGTTAAAAATAGGAATGATGTTCATTGCATTGGGAAATATGCTTGCAATACACTTGTGTTGTTTTCAGAAAGACTGAGCTCTTAATTACTTATAAAAAAATTTTGCCTCATACATTCAGACTCTATGAATACAACCCCTTAATTAACCATTTAATTCCTCTAAATTAAAGAAATATTGTTTAGAATATTAGCATGAAGACATTTTGTCATTAACACCAGCTTTATCTTCTGCATCAAAAACAAGAAAAAGATTTTTTTCTTTCCTTGAGCTGGGGTGTCAAGTTTTATTTTCCTGGATGAGCAAAGGAGAGCTTGGTTCCTAACTCTTAATTCTGTATTTCTGATCAAAAAAGAGCACACCCTGGATTCATTTTTCCTCTTGTTGTCACAGGCTACCTGGCTGTTCAGCTCAGGAGAAGGAAGTTGAGTTACTGCCCCTGACAGACCTCGCTGTCAACTCTTCAGGATGTCAGTGCTGGTTTGTTTGGTGGAAAAACACCAAAAGTCAACACCAGAAGGGACTGGAAATAGCACTCAGATGGTCAGGGGACACACAGTGGGTCGGGTGGAAGCCCATGAGAGAGCTGAGCACAGTAAGGAACCATTTAATGGAACCGTTTAATGACCGTGTAACCCCTGCTCCTCTTGGGCTACCAGGATCCCCCTGGAGCTCTTGCCCACCAGCCAGTAGTGAACACATCTGTTCCTGGTAGAGATTTTTCTGTTGACTTCTCCCAGGCTCATATGTGTGAAACCCCTGCTTTGAGGTTTAGGGTAATTATTGCTGCACAGCACAGACATGTGGGGCTGATTAGTTCCAGGCCAGATAGGGAGAGGGTGCTGATGGTTCCCAGGTAGAAATGGAAACAGGACAGATGCTTTGCTCCTGGCAAGAGTGTGTTTAGGTTGAGGCTCATTCCAGAGGAAAATTTGGGTACTCAAACAAGAACAGAGGTAAAGTTAGGTCTTGCAGACGAAACTGTAATGTGAATCTGCTGCTGCCTAACCCCCAGAGTGTCTGGGTTGAAAATCTGTTTAAGCATCTGCAGCAGCACTTCTGTGTGCCCAGGGCTGCCCTGCCTTATTGTCATCTGGGGACTTCACTTGAAAGTGCATTGAGCACCACTCAAAAACGCTCCTGAGGTGTGCAGGTGACTGTTTCAGCTGCCTGAAGAGAGGCAAAGGCCATGTTGGTCATATCCAAGGAGAAGTAACATCCACAAAGGTTTTTTGAGGACTGTGGCTCTGAGCTGAGGTAACCAAGTTCTGCCTCTCTCCTGCTTTTGTGCCTGAGGCTGATCTGGGTCTCATCTTCAGCCCAGCAGTGAGGAGCAACTGTCTGTGATGGTGGCAGGTGATTGAAGAGGGACCAAGGACCACAGTTACCAAAGATATTCCTGTCACAAAGAATTGGGAAATTTTTAGTGACAAGAGGGACGCACACTAGGTTCCTTGATGATGCTAAGTGCTAGGCTGCAGCTCTACCTGTGCATTAATGAAACACTAGTGAAGTTAAACTGAGCTGTCTCACTGCAGAAGAGCTGGTTAACTTTTATTTTTTGTTCATTTTGGGTTTTTTTTGTTTGCTTTTGTGTTATTATTCTCTTTTTTCTTCTTTTTGGTTCACAGAGCTGTGCTTTTAAGCTTTTCCATTACACAGTTTTATGCCACTACTATGGATGAATTAATCTTCTGAGAATGGCTGTGGCTGTCCTTTACTGATGGGGGAGGAGGGCAGCAGGAATGACTTCAGTGCTTCTTTAATTACTGATCTCATTAATTACCCTCCAAACCAAGTGGGTTTTTGCTCAGGGCTGTTTCCACAAGCCAGAATGTCCTTCTGGAACTGGTTTACACCTGAAAGGGTAATTGCTTCCTGACTCTATGCTTAAATATTTCCAAAAGCCAACAGCATCTCATACAGCTTCATTACAAACCTCCTCTCTCTACAGCACTGGCCTTACCCCAGTTAGGAAAGTTCCTTATTTAGGCCCATCTTAAGACACCTGCCTGATAATAATCCAGACACAGCCTGGAGCAGTTTGAATTGTTTTTCCTCTGCATGCCTGATATGGTCAGGACCAGAATTTCCACCCCGTGGTTTATATCTTGAGATAAATGGGATTAGCAAAAGCCACGTGGGCAGACTCAAAATGGACAGTGCTGTGCCTGAGCAGCCTCTCAGCAAACTCTCCCCCTGCAGCTCCTTCTGCTGAAATTGCTGAGCACTGTGCCTTGGCCCACAGGATACACTGGGACAGTGCCAGAGAAGCAGTCAAAAAAGGAATAAAACCCAACCCAACCTACCAGAAATCCGCTTTCCTCTGGAGGTCCCTGAGCAAATGTGGTTCTGGCAAGGAAGGAGGATAAAAATGATCCTCTTTGTGGGTGCGCTGCACCAGCTCGGCGCTGCCGTGTTGCTGCTCTACAGGCACTTCATGAGTGATGTGACAGCTTCCCTGACTGAAGTAATTCCAAGTACTGTAACATGAAGTGTCAAGGCAGACAGTAGAAAACATTTCAATCCTTTTCATTAGAACAAAGCACTATTCTCTTGACGGCTTTCAAATGCATATTGTTTAGCTATTATGCGCTAACCTTGACTGTTATATTCCAAGCACAATAGCAGTGGGAGCTTTCTGCTTTTTTTTGTTCATTTCTGATCATGGTAAGAGGATTTCTCTTTTTTGCAGGGTCAGTAAAATATTCTGTTATAAAGGGGAAAAAAAAGTAAAAAGAAATATTTATGTTGCAGAAGGAACTTTGAGGTCTCTTCTTGTGTTTCAGTTTTCAGGTGGGTCAGATGGGTCCCAGTATGGATTTTTACCCCAGAGTGGATTGTACTGCTCTTGACAGAAATCAAAGACTGCAAGTGCATCCTACCTAGACTGCTCAAGTGACAAGTGACAGACTGATGCTAAAGTGACTGCAGTGTCAGCTGCTGAAAGCCTCGGGCAATGTGCAGCAGGTAAACGGTTAATTAAAATGATTCTTCAAGGATACCTCTAAGGGAACATGGAGCCTTTCCAAATCTCCACACAGAGTTATTGATGGAAATTGCTGCTGCACTTTTTCTCTCAGGGATACACACAGGGTGGGTTACCTTAACAGTTTCTGACATTTCATCCGCCTGACCATGAGGCTGCTGAGATTGGAAGATTAAATTGCTCCTGAAAGAATGAGATGTGACACAGGTGAAAGCCAAAGATAAAGATACCAAAATGTGTAAGCAACACATGAAAGCCCCTGATAAAGCCTGAGCTCCTTTTTAGGGCCAGGTGGGCCATGAATGCTGGAGGACAGAAGTTCTCCTTGTTCTCTCAAAAGGCTTTGTAGCCTCTGCTTGCCCAAGGGCCTGATTGATTTTTTTTATCCCATTCTCTGGAGTTAACCTTTTCCAGTTTCCACAATCTCATCTATTCCTTATACTTTTTTCTCTTATCTCATTCTTTATTTTTGAACAACCTTGTTTAGTCCCACTTACAAAACTCCTTCTCAAAGTAAAGCATTTCCCATCCACATCCAAATCCTTCTTCCTGACCTCTTTATCTCTTCCCATCTATTCCTACCTTCTCCCTTGCACCATCTCCCACTCTCATTTTTTCCTACCCCAAACTGGAACTCTAAAATTACCCTGTCCTGCTGCCATCCCTTCCCTCCAGAGGATTCAGCTCTTCCCTTTCCGCTGTTTGATTTTTCCTCCTTCCTCAGTGCCAACGCCTGACAGAGGAGTCCCTGATTATATGTCTTCATTGTAATTAAACTGGGCCAGAGCCCATTTGCTGGCACTAGGAGCAAGTGGCACAGCCTGGCTCACATCCATACAGCTAAACTCTCTTCCTCCCATAACAGGATGGCTTTATCCTTTCTGCCTATTGGGAACAGCCCTTGGCAAGTGCTGCTCTCTGAACCCTGCCCAGACACAGTCTCTCAGAGTACTGCCTAGGACAAGCCAGAACTCTGCCAGGGAGCATGCTAATAATTAAACATTATAGACTGTGCTACAGGCCTTGGTGCTGTTTAATTTACTTGTAAAAGTGCAGCTGAGAGAGTGGGAGAGGCAGTGTCCTTGCCTTCAGCCCAGGTATCCATCCTGGTTTGTGAGGACAGTGTCCCTGAGGATTGAGCAAGAGCCTCTGGAAGCAGAAACCTTTTCCAAGCATAAACTTGGCTAAACATGGACAGGGGTTTTTAATCTAATGGGGGTGTGGGAAGCATGTCCTTGGTTAAACTTCTGTCCTCCAGCCACCACTGCCAGGTCCCTGCCCCCAGATATAATCATCCAACCAAGGCTTTCCTTGTGTTTTCGTTAGTATGAGTTAAAACCCAGTTTTTTTCTGCTCCACCCCTGAGGTGAGGATAGTAAAATTCAGCTAAAGGGGACCCCCACATGGGAAATTCTAACTCCTTTAGTTAACATTTAGCAGAATTTGTATCAGCTGAAAGCAGGGTTTTATTGTGTAGGTAGTGTAAAGTGTTTTTGCAGTGAGTGATAACAGCTTTATCTGCCACAGGTGAATGTGGGTATGCACACAGGCTGGGAGGGTGCTGCTGGCACAACCCTTTTGACAAATCACATTTGCCTGAGACCAAACACATGCCAAATCAAAAGGAATGTCCTAAGCTCTCAGGATGGGTTTGGGAATAATGTTCTGAACAGGGTTAAGGTGAAATTGTGCCAAGGCAGAGATAGTGCAGGTCCACTAGTAGCAAATCTGGGATTTTGCTCTGACCCAGGGGTAAATGCCACATGGAAATCCTCTGTAACCAAATAGTCACCTCACATGTTTTTATACCCTGAGAGGGTTTGAGATCATTAGTACATTCACATCCAGGTGTGTTACACACCTGGTGCTTGCGTATATGTGTGTATATTTATAGCCAGCCAAAATCTAACACCACTACATATTGAAATGGTCAAAGTAGAGAGGTGGGGTATTGCTGTTTCCTTGGCTTTGAAAGTCTCACATGCAGCCAGGAATAAAAACAATAAATAATTACTGTGTTACTGAATGATAATGATATTTCTGAAATAACCATGTATATTTTCTGAAGGTTTTGCTTGTCTTTTAAGCCTGAAATAACAGGCAAGCAATGTCTGTAAGCCACTTTTTTCCTTTTTTCAAAAATATATATATATATTTGTAGATTGGATCGCTGATGGATTCTCTGCATTAATAATGAATAAAAGGCTTGAAAGCAGCTTTTCAGTCAGTGAGTGCTGCCTGGAATTTGTCTTGGACTGCAATTTCAGGTTTGGCCCTGCAAACAGTAATATGTTCATCATCTCATTCTTCATGGAACCACCTCCTTGTGTACAGCATGAGCGAGGATGACTGAAACTCAGGGGTCGCCAAAGTGCTCTGTATGCCATTTTGTCCTGGGTTCTCCTTGTTTCTTTTCCCCAGGCTGCCACCCTGGCAGTCTGTCCTTTCCCAGTGCAATGGGGGCTGTGTGGGAGGCTGGAGCTGGGTTCTCAGCCCTGTGTCTGGTTGTGTGGTCTGAGGCAGAACATTTACCTTCTGCAATGCAGCCCATGTGCCAGGCTGCACACCTTGCTCATCCTATCTAGTTCAATGATGTTGCTTCCTAAAGTCCCTTTTATTTTTTTTTACTCCCCCAAATCCTGCTGTGTTTGTTTGAAGCTGAAACAGATGTTCACATTACATGCATATTAGCACACAGTAAGTCCATCCAAGGCAATGGAAAAAATGCTGGTGGGACTGTCTTGTGTTAGAGAATAAGTAACAGTGACTTTGTGTGCTCTGTGGGAACTGACAGGACTCTCTTGCTGAGCAGAATGGCAGCAGAAGACCATTAGTGCACAGATAAAGGAATTGTGTTATCTCCTGGTGCTGTTCAAGTCGTTGGGAATTTCCCTTTGGCTCCAGAGATGGGAGTTGAGCTGAGACACTTTTCTTTTTATGGACACATTTTTCTTTTCAGCTCAGAGATAAAGATTTTTGGAGGAGCAAGGAAGTGACTATCAAGACAGAAGATGGCTGTGAAAGCAGCAATTGCCTTGGCAGATCTGAGTGCTGTGGAACCCAAACATAAATGCTTCAACAGGAGGGGAGAGGTCTTGAAGCTGGGACCCTCCTAAGAGAGAAATAGTGCAGAGCAAGTGAAGGGAAACACAGGACAGCAGAGCAGAGGTGAGGGGTGGGAAAGCCAGACAGGCCATGGGGCTCAGCACAGCACAGAGAGCACCCAAATCTCAGACCTTTGGTCTCCCCTTGGTGGGGCACTTAGGTGGCTCTGCAGGCTCACGGAAGAATGGTTATCAAAAGCCTCTCTGAAAAAGAGATAAAACAGAAGCTAAAACACAGCGTCTATAATTAAAAACAGTCAATCTGGAATCTTGCTCAAATAGATCTAATGTCTTCTGCTGATTTGTCACCCTTCACACCTTTCTAAGCTGCCCATGTGAGTGAGCACTGCAAGGCTTCAATTTGCTTCTGAGAGAAGCTGTGTTTTCTGCAACTTCAGAGCTGCTCTGGGCTTTGTGACTTTGCAGTTTTTGGCAGAATCCATCCCATTTTCTTTCTCCTCCTGCCCTGTGTGGGTGGAAGCCCTGTGGGGAGGGGAGCAAGGTAAACAGAGCTGAGCAGAAGAGGTTCAGGGAGGTTTTCCACTGGGGAAATGGAGATCTTGTGTTGGGAGCCAAGTGTCCTCAGTTGGACCCATTCCAGCTCCTTCTCCCCTCTTCTGCACTCAGGGAGGATTTAAACCTTTCCAATAGAAGCCAGTGGTAATAGCTGGGAGAGATCTTGGATTTCTGTGGATTTTGGCTCAGGCCAGACTTCTTTCCACTTCCCAAGGAAAGTGCACTGATAGCCTGATTTATGCACCCACCTTTTGCTGGGACTTAATGAACAATTTTATGACACACAGCTTTTCCAGCAGCATGTGCTGGCCTCAGTGCACAGCAATAATTGCACAGCAGATGTGCATGGCCATGGGACATCCAGCTGATGACAAAAGGTGTGGTGACAGGAATGACTCTGCGTTTCTCTCCTTCTTCCCAGATTCTCCCAGGCAGGAAACACTGCCGATGACAGGGTAGAAGTTCATGTAGCTCTTCTGTGAATTAAACCTTTTTTCTGACTGTGTTCTTACATTTCAGGGAGGTAAATTAGCCCATGAGGGGCATTGCAGCTGGCACAAGGCTGTGGCTCTGGGGGAACTGTATCCTTGGGAAGCTCACTCATTTTGCTTGCTGTTGAGATAGCCCACCATGTCTCAAGTGTCTGTGTTGACTGCAAAACCACTGACCAACACTCCAACAGGGCAAGTAAAAAGAAGCTGCAGCATTTTCTTGCTTTATTTCAGCAGTTTAATATGGTACTTAACCTCTCTAGCATCCTTCTGTGAGCTTTGCTTGTGTGGGTGTTGGGGAACCTGCTTTCTGCTGTGTTCTGCCTTTTGCTGTGCTTTTTACCTCTATTTGAGAAAGTTGCTATTTCCACAGAAGGATCTGGAAATCCTGGCACACTGAGCACTCAGTACCTGTCTTTGCTGGTCACCTGGGGTACTGAGGGCTTCAGCCCCCCTCTCAGTGCTAAGGTTTGTTGAGCCAGGCCTATGAGGTCTCAGAAGTAATTTGTGCATGGCTCTACTTAAGGGATAGGGATGTTGTGTAGGAAATGCCTCAGTTCTGCTGGAGAACATTTTATCTTGGATATCCCCAGCCAGCCAGCCCCATCCAATCAACAGGAATTCCCCTCTGTTTTTTAATTAACCATCTTCCATATCTGGTGTTTCCTTTTTTAGAGGATGTGAAGAAGGCACAAACCTAAATTTTCTGAAGCTATTTCTCTGTGCAGACTCAGCAGCAGAGTGCTACACTTGGATTTGGAATAGATACCTGGATTCTCTGCAGGGAGATTGCTGATTTTCCCTCATTTACTATAGATCCTTTTTTTTGTGAGAAAACATGAGATTCATGTCTGCCCTGGTTTAGGGCAAATTTGGGAGAGAATCTCCAAAGGTGGGCCCTCCAGTAAGCAAACCCACATGGCCCCTTCCCCCAACTGGTTAGGGAAGGATTCCTCAGAGAGAAGAGGAAAGAACCTGTTTATTTAACAGGCACAGCACCCCCAGCACACAAAATGAACAATGCTGGGTGACACCACTGTGTCACCGCTCTGAAAAAGATGACAAATTCAGAAAGTCTCTCTGGGGGTGCTCGCTCTGCTCTCAGTCCCTCCGGCGCTGGGGCAGCTGCTGCCCAGAGTAGGCCCCGCCAGGCCACAAGGTGCAAACTCTTGGGGTTTTCCAGGGCCCAGCCCAGAGCAGGCTCAAGTTGGTCCAAAAAAGGAGAGGAGAAACAGTCCAGGAAGAAATTTGGACTGTTTAGCTAAACTAGCTAATGAGCAGAAGCAAGAGCAAGCAGGAGCAAAGCAGAAGCAAGAGTGAGAGAGCAAAAGCAAAAAGCAAAAACAAAAAGCAAAAGCAGCACCATGTACTGCCCTGTCTCTGTGTTCCGCCAGGCTGATAAGAAAACCCAAACAAAACTTTCACTCTTCAGAGCCAGTCTTGAAGACACAGAACATAATATCCAGCATAAACAGAGCATATGAATGGGATACAAGCATCATAACGTCACCCTAGGACAATGTCCCACCACAAGGACCACAAGGATCCTCAAGCATGTACCTGTTATGGAAGCCAGCACAGGCTGAAAAAATGGGAGTGGTGGAAAGGAGAGGGATAATTCTGGCAACATATTCCTAGGGGTGCTGGAAGGAGGGAACTGAGCACACTGAGGTGACAGAACAGCTCATTGTCCTGCAGTGAGGGACAGCCTCTCCCTGAGGGAGGACAGCTGGGGATGGGGGTGAGCCCAGCCTGGGCAGGGAGGGGCGCAGGTGCAGCCCTGCAGGGTCTGAGCTCCATGGGTCCCTCAGCACTGCAGGGAAGGCAGGAGCTGCACCAGACCCACACAAAGGGTGCAGTCAGGAGGAAATGGATCCACGAGTCAGAGCTGGACACAAGGCTCCAACATGGATCCAAAGCCCATCCCAGATGTGTCGGGGTGTCTCGCTGGTCAGCGTGACCCTGAGGAATGTTATAAAGTCTCTTTTCCCAGCCTGGCACTTGAAGAAGGAGTCAGAGCTCTTCAGTTCTCGGTCTCAAGGTTGTTTATTGTCCCTTATCTATAAAAAATTTTCTCCTGTCCTGCCGAGGTCCGTCCAGCAGGACAGTTCCAGGCACTCTGCCTGCCCCCGGGGTGGTGTTATGTCTTTATACTAAAAAACTACGTGTACAATGTTTACAATTACTTCCCAATACCTATCACCTATGTTAGACAGTGAGCTTCTACTCTAAACCAATCTAAAAGTGACAACATCACAGCAGAAGATGGAGGCCAAGAAGAAGAAGGAGAAAGGCTGGACATGCCCAGTTCCCTCCATCTTGCCTTTTGAACCCCCACACCAAAAACCCCCAAAATCTACTTTTCCACCCCGTGATAACTTCACTATTATTCTACCTAAACTGTTGTGGCTTGCAGATCTTCAGCTAAGGTTGGTAATTTGCTCCAGGGGTCATAATCCAACCCACAGGTGTTTTGGGGTCTGTGCCAGGGTCTCTGAGCCCCCTGGCAGGGGTCCTGGCCATCCTGGACAGCCAGAGGGATGTTCTGGGTTCCCACAAAGATGGGACTGGAGACATGCAGTGGAGTGGTGCAATGCCTATACAAGCCAATAATTTGTACTCATTTATTTTCTAACCAGAATATCCTGTTATTTTATTCTCTCCAGGGTACTCCTGAATCTCACTTTGTTTTGGATGCTGTATGACAGGAAAACAATGTGAACTGAGGACAACAGCATGGGGTCTTCCCTAATATTCACTTCTGATTAAAAAAGAGATTGAAATTTTAAAATGGAATTTCACAAAGCTTTTTCTATCTGTGTGTCCTAATTTAAAATAATTGATAACCACACTAGAATTAGTAGGTTATGGATTTTATTCAGTGCACTATACAGGTCTTTGGGACAAACAGTTATACAATCTTTTTCAGATAAATGGTATTATTAGAACAATTTTTTTTATCCAGGCAGAGATGATCTGTCTCAAGTATTTTCCAATACTTCTAAGATAAAAGTTGATATTCTTGTTATGATATGTATTTTCCTACAAACTCAGATTTATCCAGCAATAACAGACCAGCCTATGTTGAGCTGTCTAAAGGACTGAAGCACATGCATTTTTTTTATTATAGTGTCCTTTTTATGATCAATTTTCATATTTATTTTGGTCTGGAGCTCAGGGGAGCAAAATGCACCATTAGCAATTTAGAGATGTTACTGAATATAGCAGGATGAGAAATAAAAATCAACTATTCACAAAGCTCAGCACATTTCCATAGTCACAGGTAGCATTCCTCCTCTTGCAAAACACTAAAAAGGCCAGCTTTGCAAGAGAAAGGCATAGTTATTACTGCTTATTCTCATGTTATCTCTGTTCCACACCACTAATCATGTTTGATTTATCAGTCAAATTTTCCATTATTAATGGAGAATAAAATTCAAGGCTTAATTTCAGAAGAACAAACCCTCTGCTCTTAGCACAGCCATTAGATTGTCCCTCTAATTGTCTTGTTCACCTTTAGCCTTTGCATGGTAAATCACTTCTTCTAGGCTAACATTTTCTTCATAAATATTTGAATTTTTGGTTTTTAAATGGACAAAATTACCTAAAAAAGGACTCAGTGCCAGCTCTCCAGCTTGTGTAAGAGCAAGGAGAATGCCTGCCCCATGAAACTGGCACCTGGGAGGGAGGGAGTCCCCTTGGTGAAAAGCAAGTAATGAAGTTGCTCTGCGAAGCAAAAATCATCTGAGAGCAGAAAGTAGGGCAATCTTTTGAATATGAAGTTGTGAGCCTCCAAGGAGAACCTGTGAGTTAATTATTGTTAGGTTTTCAGTCTCTGGGGCCTCTTGGCCGTGTCTTCCTTGCCTTCCTCCTTGACCTGCCAGGGCCTGCCCACATGGAATTCTTTGTCCTGCAGGCCCCTCAGTTCTCCCTACAACTTTTCACCTGCAGATTTTCACCTGCCTGCCCTCAGCTTGGCAGGGATGAGCAGGCTTGTGATATGGCTTACACTAAATTAACTTGCTTGCTCCCTGCTCCCTTGGCTCTTCCATTAGAAGGTAGCGCAGACATCCCCTGGAGATGAGAGAGAGAGAGAGAGAGCTCTGGAAGACATCCTTGGAAATATGAGCCTAAAAACCAGACTGGATTTTTAGAATAAGAGTTTAAGATGCTTAAGTGATCAGCTCCTCTCCAGTGTTGTGCAGATTCCCTGGCTGGTTAGGAGTTTCAGGTGTGTGAAATCAGGGCATCTAACCAGTGACTGGTGACTCCAGGTGTCTTAGTACTGCAGAGCATAAAAATGCTATACAGGGAATAAAGAGATTAGATGTAATATATGAAAATTAGACAGCTTTGACATGTCTTTAGGCACCTGACACGGGAGCAGCCAACCCTCTAATGACCCAAAATTTTGGCTCCACAAGTACATAGGGAAACTGAGAGTTGGGCTTTCCTTTTAGAAGAAAAATGATATATATACTGTGACTCAACTGTATTTATATATATAAAATCAAGAGAAAATTTCCATCTGCTTTTAGTTTTGCATACAGAGAAACTTCAAAGGCTTCCTCACTGTTTATTTTTGTGAATGAACATGTAAAAACATATATACAACTGCACAAATACACAATCTTGAACAGAGGAGGGGTGTGTGCACATGCACAGTTCGGTGGTGGATCCAAAACTGTGTTTTTGTGCAGCAAACAAGCCTCATGTTTCAGCCTTGACAAAGGGCACAGTCCCTCAGAGAGCACCATTGTGCTAAGAAATTATATTTTTGAATAATGTGGGAAACTTCCCATGTTGGAAGGATGGGACAGGTCCCCTCCTGATGAGTCACAGAGGTGAAAATCAGCTCTGGCCCCACAGGGGCAGCAGCCACCACCCTGCAAACCTCCCTGGGAGTCCTGCACAAGCTGCACGCTGCCTGTTTGGATCTGCCAGCAGCAGTTTTCTGATTCCAAGCACCACATCACTGCCTGGCACTCACATTTCCCTTGGATGAACCAGTCAGTGCCTTGGTGAGTGTTTGAAAAAGCTGTGCAAAGCCTGGCTGAACACAGAAACTTCTGCACCTTGTCTGTCTTGTGTGCAGGATGAACCACAGCAAATCCCAAGTCATCTCGTTGCACTTGGAGTAGTGACAACTCTCTGGCACATGGAAAGGGGCCAGCTACCAGACCAGCTCAGTTTTCCTTGTTTAATCTCTTAAGCACATTTTCAGGCTTAACTGCTTGAGTGGCAGAACCCCCATCAGCAATTTAAAAAAGCAATTATTTTGAATCTCTTCAGAAAATATTTTTATCTGCATGATTCTGCTCAGTAGCTGCATATTAGAAATGGTATGAATCACTCCAAAATATTAATTGATAAGATTCAAGACCTTAAAAACATTATTAAGAGCAGGGTGTAAGGCATGCACAGTTCCGTTCTGGCCAGGGGGGACACAGCATTTTAATGAAAGAGTGTTAATTATCACAAAGATGAGAGAAAAATCTTTAGTTGAAAAGTTCCCTATATGATTGGTTGTACTTTATGCCCTCCACTTTACACAAAAAGACATGTGAAGTGAGTTATAACTCTGCAAATCCCTACCGAAAAAGTCACTTTTCCAGAAAAGTATTTTTTTCATACCACTGTGCTCTTCTGAGCCACCATAGCAAAGGCATGAGTGGCAGCTCTGTTCCCTCTGATCTTCCTGCTCCTAACAGTTCTGCTTCTGTAAGAACCATCTATTGTCTGCAGTTATTGAATGACATTTAGGAAAATTTCCATTTGTGTTTTCCTGTGCATGCAGTGAGTCTTCCAACATCCTCCACTGGTTTTCATGGAGTCAGAGATAAAAGAGACCCACTAGCTCACTTAATTTGCTGTGCCTGCCTTTCTCCTGCTCAAGCTTGTCCTCTTTTTCAGAAGTGTTTACCTGATTAGCGCATGCAGTCACTGATGTGTGCACAAGGCTCAGTCCAGGTTTTGAATGTTCCCTGAACCTTTCCCTCCAGATCAAAGCTCCCACGTCCTCCCTTGCCAGATCAGCCTCCTGCTGAAGCCAGTGTGACTTTGGCTGTTAACTTTGGCCCACGAGCACATTCCTGGAGTGCAGAATTAGGTGAGGGCTCCAGGATTTTGCTGCACCAGGACCTTTGCTGGAAGCAGAATCCGAGCCTTTGTGTTTTCACATTATCAGTCATTTGTGAATTCCTTATAATTTTTTTAATGACTTTTGCAGTGAGCAGTCAGATGCTATTAAAGTTTTACTGAATTAAATTGGAGAAACTAATTTTGCTCTTAGTATTTTATTTCAGTGTGTAACTTGATTTTTAAGGAGCGCTTTGTATCGCATGGCCGTTTGCGTTTGCTTTATAAGCAGAACATAAAGGTTTCCCTGGAGTCATGGAAAAATTGCCTTCTACGTCCCCTATCTCATTAACACCATGTATGTTGCCTAACTCCTTATAATTCACTCCTGAGCACAGTATATAGAATATGATTGGAAAAATAATTTGGAGCAATGAGAAAAAAAATGCCTTTTGTAATATATGTGATATGGCCAAATGCACTTCCAATCAAATTATATTATGAAAAAGAAAGGACAGCACACTGAGATATCTGATGTTGAAAAGAAACACCAAAGGCTTAATTAAAAAGTATGCCTATGTTTTTAAAGGGCACTGTGTTTAAAGCATAGTAATGAAACCCTGCTTGCTGAATAGCTCGGTGACCTGTGTGTGTCTGGGCTGAGGCTGCTCAGCTCCCTGGTGAGAGCTCTGATCCTCCATCCTGTGGGTCACAGAGGAGCTGCTGAGCCCCCAGAGTGTTCTGGTGGGTCACAGGTTTCCAGGGGGGCAGAGCAGTCAGCCAGTGCACAGTTAATTGCAGGGCTGGGGTCTGTGCTGAGGACACAGCAGATGAGCCTCTGCAGTCGAGTAAATCCAAGTACTGCCTTGCAGCTGAGGGGGGGTAAGACTTTAAACCATCCTAACCAGATTGTAAGCACTGTCTGACCAGGCTCTGGGGGTTTTTCATTCTTTTTTATTTTTATTTTTTCTCCCTGTGGAGCATGGAAAGCTAATATGATTTGGAGACAGAGCAAGTGTCAGTGGACTCAATTCTTTCTGGTGCATCAGCAGTGGAACCAAATTCCAAATGAAGGAGTTAACCCCTTCCCCTCCACAGATTTATTGAGGTTAATCAGACCATGCATGCATAAGCCAGGGCCCTGCTGAAGGCAGGAGGGTGGATATGCATCCTGCATAAATTAAATGTGGAGGCAGAGCTGGGGCACATGCAAAGGGCTGAATTCATCCACAGCCATGCAGTAACAGTGCTTGTCACATCAACCAAAGGCAGTCTGTGCTCATGCAGCAAATTTGGCACCTTTCCTCACAGCAGGACTTGTTTCTGACCTGCTCCCCTTCGTGTGAGGTGAACACTCCCTCCTCCACCTTTCCTGTGGAGAGGGAGCTCATGTGAGACCCCACAGTCCTTTTGCCTTCAGATGTATCCCACTGCTGGGCTCTCTGCTGAGCTTGTCACCACTGGTTGGATCTGGGTGTTTTAAGGTCATGTTGCACTTCCTTACTAGAGGAAAAGTGGAAAAGGAGATAAATATATATTCATATTTTCTATTCATTCACTCAAAATAACCCATTCCCTTCTAAAGCTTTTTAGCAGATATGGTGCCATTTCCTGAAGGAGAAGCAGGGGCAGAAGAGGGTTGAGAAGAAAGGAAAAAATGCTTTTTATTTTAAAAGAATTAATGTAATATAAATACAGACTAAAGTGTTTATTTTGTCAGAAAAAGGAAAGTGTCCACCCTGATTTGCCCCAGGACAGGGGATGTCTATGAACACCAAAATGGGTAGAATTATTCCAGACTGTGAAGAAACACCAAGTCTGCTAGGCTTAAAATTTCACTTGCAAAAGTGGACTTTGTAGATGTTTCACATGGGGTAAGGAAAGAAGACACAACCTTTGACATATTGGTAAGAGCTTTAAAAAAAAGGTGTCAGGTGTATACTGGTGTCACAGTCACAGTGTTCTAAGGGACACAAATCAGGCATTTTGGGAGGAAGCATTTTGCATCAGAAATCACTAACCTGGCTTTAGCAAAAGACAGCTACAACAAATGCACCTACTTAAGGCTACCAAAATTCCTCCTCCCTGTATAAACCCAGACAGCCACACAATGTATATTGCATGTAGGGCCTAAGATGACTTGACATCAAATTTAAAATTGTCCCCTCCCTTTCATAAATCTTGATTTTTTTTTCCATCAGGAGGAAGCAGTCCTGCCTCCCCTTTTGCTTTTTTATTTTCAGACGTTTAGGATTCAAGAGTTCCCTCTTCCCTTTCCAGCCCTGGCATTTTTGCTGCATGCCTTTCGAGGCATTTGCATTGAGTGAGTTGGTCACTGCCACTCACTTGCGAGGTGCTGGAGGACTCTGCCTTCAACTCAGAAATGCTGCAGACACTTGACACACCAAAGGAGTCAAGTAAGCAGTATGAGATGTTTATTAATTGGGAAATGCAGATGTCATATGCTGAAATGGAGAGCACAGAGTAATTGGTTTAGGAAGCAAATGTTTCACTGAAACACAGGGATTGCTGCCTTTTGCTAAGGGAAAGGATCACTCGCAAACCAAATTCTTTCTTGCATTAACCAAATTGCCTATTGCACTGGATAGATCTCTTATTAAATCAAATCTCTTACAGCTGTCAGTTCCTGAATCAAAAATATTAACTATTAAACATGTCACCTGCAAAATGACATCTATATTCTCTTCCAAATTTATAGCAGTTGTTAACAGATCCCTGATCTGATGAAAAAGGTACAAAAAAGGACTACAATTTGAGATAACATAAAATGCACCAAGCATCTTCTCAGGTGAATTGAGATATGCTTTCCTGGTCACTGCAAATGGAGCTTTAGGTCTGCAAAGCTCTTCCTTTCAACCTCTGTTTTAGGGCCACTGGTATATGCTCACCTAGTGTGGCATTAAAACTGTAAATGAGCTTTGCTTATGAGGATGGTAACAAATGGGCTGATAAGCAGAGCTCACTAAAATTGAAGCTTCACAGGAAAAATCATGTAAAAATGGGGCCAAGTTACATTTCTTGAGGTTTCCCATAGAGTGGAAGCAGAAGGTAAAAGAAAGAGGGACTGGGATCTTAAAATATGTTCGATTTTCTTCTTTTTTGAGGCCCATTTATATTCTGTACTTAAGAACATCCCTTGACCCTGGTTTTCTAATCTTCTAGATCAGGTGTGTATCTTGGCCTCAGGCCTGGATTTTCCTTCCATGGAAAGAGGCATCTGGTGAGGATGTGTGTGTGTCCAAGCTGCTTTTTGGGACAGGGTAAGAAGTTGGGTGTTTGAATAGAGAAGTGTTCCCATCTCAGCCTAAATTCCTGGGGCTGCTCCAGAGCTTCAGGGTTTAGGGGCTTTCAGGCTCCCTATGTCCTGTAAGCCCAGTGAATCAAAGAGTCTTAGAAAGTACCCTGAGCTTCTGTGGGTGAGTCCTGTCTTCCAAAACTAACTTTTCCCCCTTTTTTTTTACTTTTGAAAGGACCTCTCTTTTTATATGGAAAGGTTAAAACTCAAATGCTTGAACTCAGGTTAGTGTGCTGGAGAGTTCCAAATATTTTAACTTGATCTCCTTTCTGGTTAAGATCCATGGACAGCTTCTGAGCTCTGCACTCTCAGCAGGAACCATTGCTGCAGGAACAGTCAGGAGCTGGGCTCAGGCACACAGTCAGGCTGGGGCTCAGCAGAGTGTGGTTTAATTCCTTGAGCTGACATGGCTTTCCTGTGTGATTTTTGGCACATCACCAAATCTTCATGGGCCTCACTCCCTGTCTGCAAAATCACACCTCTCAGACCTGCTGCCTCAAGAGAGAGCTGGGGAGAGGCCATTTATTGTTGTGTGTTTATAAATTGGGGGCTTTCCTTTTGGACAAGGCCCCCAGCCAATCTCCTAACACCAATCCTGAGATAAAGCAGGCAGATTATCTGAAATAGTCTGGCAGATGCTGGAGAGGCTCCAGCTATGGAGTGGTGGGGAGGTACAACACAAGCTGTTAGCACGGCATTGAAAAGACTCACTGTCCTTTTGTAGCTCACCCCTTGTGAGCAGCCCATGATTTATTTATTGAGGAGCAGTCTCTGAGTCACCTTCTTCTCCACATTATGGAAACACTGTGAAAGTGAGTCATTTTGAGGAACACAGCCTGCAGCACTCAGTTCTCACCCGGCAGCCTGGAACAGGAGGAGGAGAGCCCAGTGGGTAGGGAGAGAGAGTGGGAGATGCAGCTTCCTTCTCTTCAAGCCTTGTCATCTGACCTTGGGAAAGTCATGCAGGATTCAGGATTTAAACCATAAACAGAATGGTGGCCTGGCTTTGGCTTTCTCAGAAGGGTTTTTTTTTATAGAGTGACACCATTAGAGATGTGAGACTGTCAGCTTCTGTGGTAACAGGGTCCTTTCACAAGCCTTGGATAGGGAGAGTGATAAAAGAGGAGATGCAATAACTGACTCCATAAGTGTAAAAGGTGGCTGCAGAGACAGCCAGGGTCAGCTGTTCCCTGTTTGCAGGGGATTGGAGAAGAGTCTTGAAATTATGGCAAGGAAAAACAGAGCTTAAATGTTAGAAAAAGCCTCCTCGAAGTGATGTGTGGAATGCTGAAATGCATTGTCTGGGGAGAGGGTGGACTCTCCAGCCCTGGGATTTTAACCCTGGTTAGATGCACATCTGTTTGGGATGGTTCAGGTGGAGCTGCTTCAGGCTGCTTTTTCTGGCTCTGTGCAGAAAGGAGTTGACTGCTTTCCCTGAGCAGGCTGACCTTTAGTGAGATCCTCTACTGCTAACTGCCTCAGCATATCATAATGCAAAGAAGACAAATATTTAATTTGCCTAATTATTTGCTTTGCTCCTTTCTGTCCTGCTGTTCTTTGATATCTTCCCTTCCACTACTGGCACAGCTAAGAAAGCTCTGCTCTTTCCTGTCTGTGTAAAATTTGCCTCTCCACCCATCAAACCCTCCTGTGATTGTGGTGTTGTTCCTTGCTGCCCCCCAGTCCATCTCCAGCTGTGGAACTGCCTCCACCCTACAGGCATCAGGCAGCTGTTTTCAGCTGCACACATTTTCTAATTAAGGTATTTGATAAAGACTGGCCTTTAGAGTGTGCAGGCTTTCTGGATACTGCTGCCTGCTGTTTGGAAGAGGTATTAGCAGGCCTGGGACCCTGAAATCTTCCTGAAGATTTAGTTTCACAAATGGGAGCTTCCTGCTAACGCAGAGCAAAGAACACAGCACCAAGATGAAAATCCCTCTTCTGTGGCTGGCATTCTTTCACCATCCTCATGATGTGAGCTGGAGCAAGTGTCCCTCTGTGTCCCCTCTGGCAGAGCTGTCCCTGCTCATTTCCAGCCCATTTATGCAGCACAGCATCTGTGCAGGCAGTTCCCTTCTCCCACCTCTCCTCTGAGAGGTGGCTGCAGTCTGGGGTTTGCATTTTGCTCCTGTGCAGCAAACTTCCCTCCTGCCACATCTAAAGCTCCCTGTCCTGCTTTGTCCATGGCAGACCCATCCCTTCCCTCTCCTTCAGCCAGGGGTTGGGGCTTCACATCCCGAAAGACCTGAGAGACACTCAGGGACAAGTGTGAGTAACTCTGGTCTGGTGAGTCCCCTCTGAGGATTTTGGCTTTTCCACTCTTGCCTCTGACAGTGGGCTGGCATCTCCAGTCAGCCTTGTCCCTTGTGATGGTCTCTCCTTGCAGGGAGCACGAGGGCTGTCCATCCCTCTCCTTTCTGCTGGCTGGCTTAGCAGGAGGAACACTGGAGCATTAGAAATCAGAATGTCAGTGAGTTGGAGCTGATGGAAACCACCAGCCTTTCATGAGCAAAGGAGATGAAGCCTCCTGTGCTGGAAAACTTTTATCCATGGTGCCCTCTGGAGAACAAACTGCTCTTCAGGCAGGTGCTGGCAGCATCAGGTTGCTTGAAACCCCAGGAGGTGATGGTCCCATCTGTGTTGTGTCCATGCCCCTGACACAAGTTGAGACATCAATCCCAGTCTGGATTGGGTCTGTTTGTGAAGGCAGTTGATAAATTTGGGTTCAGAACATTTCCTCACTCTGCTCTATGCACAGTCTGCTGTCACTGCCTGGGAAGACACTTGTGAGAGTCTGTGTGGCATTTCCTGAACCCTGGGCAAGGTTGGTTAGGAGAGCAAATAAAACTCAAGGATGTATTAACCAAAAGGTCCTTGGGATACCACCTTGTGAGTGTTTCAGCATTTCACAGACATCTTTCAGCAAGAGAAGAGAAAAGCATCCCTTTCTTAGATTTGCAGAGTGTCTGAAGGATGCTGAGTGCCCTCTGCATCAGCCACATGCAGAGCTGGGGGCTGGAAAACCTCTTGGATGATCACAAGGACACAAAGGCGTGAGCTGGCCCACGGTGAACAGTCACCACACTGCAGCTGGGGCTTTCCACCCGTCAGAGGTGTGTCTGCAGCTGTGAGACAGTGGGAGCTGCAGACTAGTTTTACACACAGGTTGATGGATTTTTGAATAGTCTCCTGAGTCCTTCCAATCCTACATTTCTAAAAAATATACCAGAGAAAAAGAAGAACCTCAGAGGGGATAAGAGAAATGCAAGCCGTCTTTGAAAAGAGACTGCGAAAAATTAGAAGTGTGGGATGAAGAAATGAAAGATAACATGCTAAGAGTAAAAAAAGAAGAAAAAAAAAATCCTCTGAAAAGCACCCACACCCTCTATCAAATGGTGCAGAGAAGGTAAATCAGGCTTTGCTGCTCCCCCTGCTTGTCAGACGGGAGCTTCCAGTAACTCTGAAAGGTGATACATGGCAAATTTATCCACTGAGCCCCACAGAGATGCAGAGCACAAGGAACCTGTGGGGAATGGCTGCCATAGGCATCCCCGAGCCAGAGAGCCCAGCAGGAAGGAGTAGAAGTGGATAGAGCTGGCGAGGCTGTCTGTGGTTATATGTGAAAGGATAAAAATAAGCATTATAAACTTGCATGCTTCCAGGCACAGGCAACCTCAAACTCCTCAGGGCGAAGAAACTTCCCTTATAAATAAGTTATTCCATAACTGTTCGTGGCAGTAGCTACTGTCAGAGACAGGATACTGGACTAGATGGGCCCCTGGCAATTCCTCTGGAGAAGCTCTTTCCAAAATAAAGACCCTAAAAAAATTCCCTGTAACAAAGGAGAAATTATTGCGTTGTTTATTAAATAAATTAATTTGAATAGAGAGAACAGCAGTTCCTTTGTTCCCCCCTCAGTTTGAACTGTGGGTCTTAGAAGGGAAAATGAAACCACTGCTCCGAGAAGCAGAATAGCATCCTCAGCTCCTGCTTCTTCCAGAATAAAAGGCCTATATTTAGAGGATGCCAAGTATTAGAGATATACTGAGCTGGCAACTGGTTTTGGCAAATTTCCAATCCCATCTGATTTTCCACTTAAGTTAGACATTTCAGTAACACAAGAAGTTGCAAAGAGAGCTGAAAATAGTGCTCTGCTATCTTTGCAGCCCAACATGCTGCAGTTAACACAGTTTGGGGAGGAAATGGGTAATAGCTTTTGTGTCAATCAATATTAAGCAGCATCTGATTTTAGTATGGGTGTGTTTTCATGCACAATTAAGTGCATCACACATTTAGTGTGCACATATAGGCTGTATACAGGATAAGGTATACAGGCTTCTCCATCAGGTTCACTGCTTGCTTAATTAAGCATTCATTCATTGTCTTTTGACATCTATCTATCTATCTATCTATCTATCTATCTATCTATCTATCTATCTATCTATCTATCTATCTATCCTGGGGCTTACCTAGCACAAGCCTATTAGAACAAAAGTCAGGCTCTAAGTTTGTGCAGACTTCAGCCTTTTTGATTTGAAAGGTCAACCAGCTGTTTTAAAGGACAAAGACAGATGCCTGAGACCACGATAAAGCATGGAAAATGCTATATCTGAATATCTGTAACAGTTGCAGAGCTCTGTAGTCAATATTTTGCAGATACCTCACCCTGACACGACAACCATGCAAGGTACAAATTGCATCTTTCTTGAAGAGAAGTAAGTGGGGTTTATAGCCACCTTCCCAAGTATCACAGAGGAAATAACAGCAATTTCTGTAGGGAGCCTTCCATCACTCTGTGTAATCCCCTGTTCCTTCTCTCTATTTTAAATTGATCATACATTTTGCATAGACTGTTTGGGTTGGTGATTCCTATTCTTGTTCTCTATCTGAGAATCAATCTTTTCACAGAGGAAAGCTACAGTTTAAGCTTTTATTTCTGCATTGGTCTGATGTGGTTCAGATGTATTTATCCTACCTCTTTAGCTCTCTTTAGGGGTGCCTTTATTATGATGTGGTCTTCCAGTTGCAAACTGCAGCCAGATTCACATCCTTCAGCATTTGTCCCTATGCCTTGTGTTTCATAATGGCTGTTTCAAATGTGTTTCAAAGGCTTTAAAATCAGCAATGGAAAATTTTAAGCACAGAAACTCAAGTGGAGTTTAGAATAAATCAGGGCTGCAGTAGTTTCAATCTGCAATGAGAGGAACTCAGTGTACCTCAGATACTGCCTCATATCAATAAACATTTAAGGCTGGAAAAAGAGAATCCAAGCAGACACAAAGTCAGAAACATCTAAGTGCAGTTCAAAATGCATCACAATGATTCATGTAAAAATCATGGCCTCCCTGGGTGGCTTGCAGGTGGTATGACTTTATTTTGGTCACGCTGGAGTTTTCCTGATTGCACACTTCCATCCTGGGCTGGTATCGGCCACCTCACCTGCATGTCAGGGCATGTGTGGGTGGCCTTCACTGCAAACCTGCTGTTAGGTGTGGGTGGAGAGACCTGAGCATAAGTCAGATAGTCTGTCATCAGATATGATGCCAGGAGTGCCTCAAAGTCACTCACTGCTGAGTGGCAGGGCCCCCTGACAGAGCCCTTGTCTGATCTGACAGCTCTGACAGCTCCAGGAGCGGCTCGGGGAGGAGCCGACCTGTCACACCTGGGGAAACACAAAACCCAGCAATGCTCACTAGTCCAGGATGCCACAAAGTCAAAAGGGAGAGGGTGGTGATGTGTTTGAGTGATGTGGGTTTTTCCTGTGTGATCTCTGAACACCAGGGCATCTTGGATGTTCTTCCAAGGGTTTTAAAAAACAAACATCCAGAAAAGCTAGTTTCTTACCAGTTGCTCGTGTGTAAGGCAGCTATTATTGTTAATGTGCATGTGACAAAGATTTTACCCTCTCATTAGTAAGGGAACAGTTATGAGGTCATCGTTAGCTAAATATTATCCTCATTTTATCTTCCTCTTGGATATACAAGTTGACATTTCTAAACCATTTATCAGTTTTGGTGCAGTCCATGAGCACAGCATAGGAAATATAGAAATGCTTCTTTTCTCCAAGCATTAATAAAAAGATTTGTTTCAGCCTATTTTTAAACATTTTGGTTGTGGTTTTTTAATATCCTATATTAAAAAATCCTGGTAAATTGCTAGAAATGTCAGCTTAGATCAAAGCTGTATGGCCAAGTGATTTGAGCAAAAATATAAATGAAGGCTTCTCTTTCAGACACATCAGAGATTAAGATGTGACCTTCAAAACTGTTCAGTGGCAACTAGTTCAGCAGACTGAGGCTGTTAAAGCTAAGCAATTGCCTGTGTATTGACTCCTGTTTGAAGGGGATAGATAGAAGCCAGGATAACTCCATCTCCCATTTAATCCCTCCTTTGGAAATTCCTTGCCCTATTCATCTTTGCTAAGGTTTGCATTGTTGAATGTGTTCTTCTGGAATAAGGCCTTTTTGGCTCAGGAGAGGGTCCTCCAGTACAGCCATCTGCAGCATTGCTTTTAGAGTCTTTTGTTTTGCTTTATTTTTCCTGTTTTCTGCTTCATTATCTTCCAGTTTTACTCCCATTATTTTTCTTAGGAAGGCACACATTCTCATTCAAGTACTTCGCATCCCTTGATATAAAATGACCATTCATTTAAAGACCTAGTTCTGTCATCTTAAGCCATTCCATGAAAATTGTGTTC
Source organism: Emberiza elegans (assembly GCA_024865655.1). Classification (NCBI taxonomy): domain Eukaryota; kingdom Metazoa; phylum Chordata; class Aves; order Passeriformes; family Fringillidae; genus Emberiza; species Emberiza elegans. The sequence continues at coordinate 33,963,060 of JALJVW010000139.1, forward strand.
TTGTATGCCCTGTTTGCTGCTGAGTGATGTTGGAAACAAATTATACTGGCCACCAAATGAAGCACTTGGTGTTGATTTCTTTTTTTAAAATTAATACCTGAAATTTCAGCCTCACAAAATCAATCAGTGCTTGGAAAACTGGACTGTGACCTCTCTTTATTTTGCCACCAATTAAGAAATCTGCTGTCATGACAATGATATTGAAGAGGCACGAATTAAGCAGAAAGGCTCTTGCTATCTCACTGCAGAGCTGGGAGGAGTAAACATGTACTGTGGGCTGTAAATTGAACAGATGCTGTGCAGAGAGTGTGTACATGGGTCACAATTCTGGCTTTATGGAATCACAGCATGGTTGGGGTTGGAAGGGACCTTTAAAAGCCCAGTCCCCCTGCCATGGACAGAGATGCCTTCAACGAGTCCAGGTTGCTCAGAGCCCTGTCCAAACTGACCTTGAATGTTTCTGGGGATGAGGCATCTACAACCTTTTGTGCTGCAATTAAACTCAGGGGGAGGATCCCATCATGTGTCCCACACAGTGTTACTGTGAGGGAATTCAGCATACAGAACAAAAAAATTAAACTTGGGAAACTGGTGTGTTGAGTCAGAAAGTGTTCTTTTTCATAGGTGAGGGTTTTTTGTTGGTTTCTTTGTTTAACATTACACTTTGCCAACCCAAAGCACAGTGTTCCTTTTGAAGTTCTGACTTGCTCGTACTGCCTTATGACAAGGCAGGATTTTGGGATAGGCAGGAGCCCCAGGATGTAAACAACATGCTAGAAAACACACTGCTCAGGGCTTGCTACTGAAAGGACTTTCTGTCTTCTTGCAGGGCTGAAAAAAAGAATAACTTCCAAAGGAACCCCAGCACAGCATGGAAAAACATGGCAGTAATTGCACAGGGCGCAGTCTGGATCGATGCTGTATCTTTATGTGCTTGTCTGCCTGTTCAGTACGGACACATTTCTGCATGCTGCAACAATTGCTGTGCATATGTACCTCCTGAAGGGGACTGCCAGCAGGAATTCTCCTCCTTCAGTCCTTTTGCCTGCCTGTGCTCAGATCCTCTCACCCACAGTTGCTGCCAAGCCCTATCTGTGACCTCAGCCCAGCGAGTGCCTGCGTGGGCACAGCTTTGCACTTCTGGTGCTTCAGTGGCGTGTGATGCTCACTGCCTTATGCTCCAATGGCTGTGATCTGATCTCTGATATCCCCAGTCAGACTTGAAAAGAAGACAGTTTCCAGAAAGGGCTGCAGAGCACCAGGGAGCTGCGTCACAGCCGTTTCCCACAGGAAGGGAGGTGTCTGCTCTGACCTTGTGCTGATGAAATCCTTGGCTGATCCCGACAAGGTTCAGCTCCTGGAATATTAGTGACAAAGCTGACATCCTCAGGACTCTGTGGAGCATGACTGGGAACAGCATGAACTGCAGAGCCCTGGACTGGGAAGCACAATTAAATAAATACCCCCTTTTCCTGTGCACAAAGGGAGAATTGATACCCTGCTCAAAAAGCCAAGTGCTGTTCCAGCAGTTCTTCGTTATGGGCATGTGCTCATTGGCTGTAATAAAGTGTCAGAGAGGATGTCTATGCAGATTTGTGGAACAGATACTAAAACATCCTTTAAAATGATTTATGGTGTAGGGTTGAGGTAGCATGAGAAGTCCAGTGGCTCAAATAACAAATAGGAGCAAAGATGTGAAATGCATCTTTGGTGTTTTATATCGCAGCAGATGACTTTGCTCCCTGTAAAAGGAGGATGTAATCACTTGGCAGATCTGGAAGATGTCTACAAGGCACTGTAGACTGCATCCTTAAGGGAGGAGAGCTCTTTTACAGGGATACGCTTAATCCTTTGACCTGATGAGTGCTCAAACCATCACCTCTATTTATCTCAGACCTACAAAGGAATTTTGGGATCTAGTTGGTGAACATGCCATTGCAGACACCTGGCCTGAACCTGACCAGAGATTGTGAGCTTGTGATCTCTCTCTGAGAGCAGCAACACCAGGCTTTCTCCAAGCTGATTACAGGAATAGACTTCCCCTGACAAAATGAGAAAAACAGGCCCTTGTGACTGCAATGTGAGACTGTGTGCTTGGGTTCACTCAGAACTCAAGGGAAGGAGTGATGGAAAACATCACCTCGGCTTCTGTGCTGACCTGGCTGCTTTTCTGGGCTGTATTTGATGGAGCAATCAGTGTGGTGCTGTTGCAAACATCAGTGGAAACAGCAAGTGTGGAAAATATTTTCTAATGACAGAAGAGCTAAGCTGATTTTACAGCTGAAATCTTTGTGGCTGCTGGGATGTAAGCACCAATCCTTTTCATTTTATTGTTTCAAGTACCTTGTATCTCATTGTGTGTTTGCAAGGCCGAATTGGGATCTTTGAGCAAGAGACCTCCCCGGCAGAGCAGAACTTTTTGTCTTGTGAAATTTGGTGCACTAGCCCACAGGCTCCCAGGGTCCTGTGCATCCTCCCTGCAGAATCTGCAATAAGCTCAGAGATCAATCATGGGTCAGACTCCTCCAGGCTGGTCAGATTTATCTCAGTCTTCACAGCTACTGAAAAGGCAATCAAAGAATTCCCATAGAATTAGAGAATGGTTTGGGTTGGAAGGGAACATAATCCTGCTCCAGCCCCCCACCTCCATGGGCAGGGGTGCTACCCACTAGATTCAGTTGCTCAGGACCTCATCCATCTTGGCCTTGAACAGATCCAGGGATGGAAATGGGATCCTACTTCATCCCTTCAGGCTCATCCCCTGCAGCCAGGCACTCAGACCACCTAAACCACCCCACTGACACAGTAACATGGCTTCTTTTTGGATGTCTCAGGCCTGTGAGCCAGCTCACCATCTGCTGAGTGCAGGGAGGAGGCAGGAATGTGCAGCTGGAGGTGAAAAGGAAGGCAGAACCAGCCTTGGTGGCAGCTGTGCAGATTAAATAATTTCAAAGTAAACTGTGACCATCCTAAATGAGCACTGTGAGCTGGGTCTCATTGCAGTGACTGGTACCAGTCAGGCTCAGTCCTCTGCAGTGTGAGGTGAGGGCTGCTGCTTGCTCTTCAGCCAGCAGATCCTGAATGGCTGTGCCTGCTTTGAGAGCAGCACTCTGCTGCTCCAGCCATCCTGTCAGCTTTAGAGCCACACTAATTTCTCCACGGCACGCAAAGGCAGCCCTCAGTGAGGGATGTGGTCATGTCATGCTTCAAACATAAGCCAATTTTGCTCTGGAAGAGAGATACTGCATTCTCTGGCACCCACACACTGAATGTCCTCTCCTCTGTGCTCACACACTGCCAGCTTTCTGCTTTGAATCCTCTGTGCTGAGAATAGTGACAGTCTAGTATTTTTTCCCAAGATTTGTTCTCTGTAGGGGATCAGCCATTTCCAGTTTTTTTCAGAGACAAAACCTTTCCTTCCTTTAACTCTTTAGGGCTTATCACTCCCATTTGTGGAAGTGACAAATCAGTGGGAGATGGGAGCAAAAACCTGTGCAATAATTAAACTCTGGTTCCAGAAACCTTTCCCCAAAATGTACAGAGAAGGCACAAACAGCATTTGACTAGAGAGTATCTGTTCCACCTGGATCAGGAGAGGGGTCATGATGCACAGGCCAAAAAGGCTCGACTTTGAGGCTAAAGCTTCAGAGCTGGTACCTGAAATCTCATTTCTCTGCAGGAGGGAAAAGCTGGTACCTGAAATCTCATTTCTCCTTGCACGGGAAAGGGAGATCTGGTGCAGGCTGAGCACGAGTGTTCCCTGCACTCTCACGTGGAACTGCAGCTGCCCTGTAAAATTATGGAGAGGGTGTTTGTCTGCATGGCCTGAGCAAAACATTTCCAGAGTAGAGGCAACTCTTACAGTAATGGACAGTAAGGCTAAAATGGTGACTGCTCCAGGACATGGCTGCTGTGTGAAACAAAGCGATGGTAATGAAAATTGTTTTGCTACTAATTAGAGCAGTCACTACTGGCAACCACTCCAGTCTTATCTAAGGAATTTTCAGGCAGTAACTGCATCTTGGTGAAAAGCAGCTCCTCACTTTCTGTCGCTCTCTTTCTGAGCTATTTTGAGTGTAATTGTTTTTCTCCCAGCAGAGGGGTGGGAGTGTACCAATCCAAAACCATTCCTCAAGCTACACTTGTCTGGAAGGCATTTTGGAAAATGGACTTTTCCACCATGATTTCTACTGTATCAGGCTGAGCTGTTTTTCACTAATGGACTGATTTTGGCTGGTATATTTTATAGGGAAGGCAGAAGAATGGTGAAAAGTGTGGCCATAGCTTTGGTTCCTATGGCACTGGTTGGGATGAAGGAAGTCTTGGTCCTTGATCCATCACTGTGGAGGTAAAAGAGATTTGTCCATGGTAATTTAGCTCTCTAGAAGCAGCTCTGTTCAGGCTAATTCACCAACTCTATACTACCTGGTAACTTCTGGGACTTACATGAGCCACAGTATGTGGCATATATTCCACAGGAGAAAAAAAATACATTTTTTTCTTTGTCTGAGGCATAAATAATGACTTGACCTTGGATTTTCCACATCATAGTGACATACAGTATCTGAACTCCATTCTAAAAAAAAACCCCACCAAACAATGATACTGTTCTCTGCTAGAAGCTAAATGTTTAAAGGCATCCCCTGGTCAGCAATCATCCTAAATCAATATTGAAAGAGAGAAGTAATTCATTGAAAACACCATTTATTAATTAGAGTGTGGCCTGGACCACAACAGTGTGTTCTCTGAAGGCACAGATTCATTTATGTTTAGTTACTGAGGGATATGTGAAAAGACTAGTGACAATTGTTGATGATGGTTCATAAGGGAGGCTGCTTGCTGGTGCAAATGCATAAATTATTGAGACAAATTTAGCTGGCTGGAACACTGCATAAACCAGCAAATGATCTGAAACTTATGTGGAATTAATTGCATTTGCCTTTGCAGATGTCTGGTTTCTGAGCAGCAGAGCTTTGGAGCTAGCAAACATGCAGGCAGCCCTGAGAAGACCTGATTGCCCTCAGGTTCCTGCTCATCCAGATTAGGAGAGTTAATTCCTCCTGCAGCAAGTAAAATTCAGCAGGATGCCACTGTTAGAATTACCTGTTTCCCATATAGATTATTATTTTGTGCAGCTGTATTGCAGATACTTATAGAACCAGGACAGTCAAGCTTACCCTAACCCAAGCTGCATGACCAGCCTGACAAGAACTGAAAATCATTTTGTGATATCTACTGATGCTTTATTACCATTGCAAAATGGCTCCATCTCTCATGATCTCACATTCCTCAGCTTTGTCAGGATCAAAGTAGAGCACTCCTGCTCTGGAAAGTTTTCTGAGGCAGCTTCATGGCATTGTAGATGAAGTCTTCCATGATTTTTTTAACCTGAGTCTCAATACTGTGTTTAGTGATGAACCTTCTTGTAAATAACCTGGGGTAGAAAAGTGAGGGCTAACATATGGTCTGATGTGAAATCAAAGAGGTAAACATGTGTCCAGTGCTAAGTCCCATTTTTTTGGGCTGGTGTGAAGATGAAATAGGGCTCTCTTGTGGCAATCCTGTATTTGCACTTATATTTTGGAAATCAAGCACAGGAATTAACTCTACTGTTACTGATTGACTGGTGATTTAATGTTTCCTGTGCTGTCCAAATCCTTTAACTAATGTGGCTTCAGCTGGTTAAGGAAGGCAAACATGGATGTTTGAGCTCAGTTCAGCAAAGTACTTTAGCATTCATCAAACATCCAGAGTACAGGCAAGCAGAATTTCAAGGGTCACATCTAAACACCCTCCAGAAAAGGAGATGGATATCTCTGTATTGATCTAAACAGCTCCCTCCTTTACAGACAGTTTTTAATTCAGGTCATTTTCTGTCAAATTCTTAATGAGATTTCCTGAGATTTCAGCTAAAGAGACACCCACATAACCCACAGGGGAACATGCCCATCTGGCAGAGGACCTGTGTGAGGCTGCCTCAGCTGCTCCTTAGCACAAACAGGCAGCTAAAGCTTTGGTTGAGGAAGTTCTCAATTAAATTGAGATTGCCTGGGGAGGTCAGGGACTCTGCCGTGTGGGGTCCTTAGGAATGACCTCCAGGAATGGTTCAGGTCAAGCTGATCCTGTGTCAGAGCAGCATGATGGACCAGATGACTGCCAGAGGTCCTTTCCCAGGGATTTCATGTTCCCAGAAGAGCTGTAATTGCACAAATGAAAGGTCAAACATTTTATACCTCATTGTGTGTGCCCCATAATATATGAGTACTAGGTAACTGTTAAATCTGTTGCTATTGATAAAACACCAATTATCACTTAATATTTTAATGGGATTCTCCTCATAAGACTTACACTCCAGACCCTTCACCAGCTCTGTTCCCTTCTCTGGACTCACTCCAACCCCTCAATGTCTTGCTGTGAAGGGCATAAAACTGAGCAAAGGGTTTGAGGTGTGGCTGCACCAGTGCCCAGCACAAGGGACAGTCCCTGCCCTGGTCCTGCTGCCACACCATTGCTGATACAGGCCAGGTGCCACTGGCCTACTTGGCCACCTGGCCACAGGCTGAGTGCTCAGCCACTGCCAGCCAGCACCTCCAGGTCCTTTTCCACCAGGCAGTTTTCCAGCTGCTCTGTCTCAAGCCGGGAGTGCTGCCAGGGATTGCTGTGACCCAAGAGCAGAGCTCAGCACCTGGCCTTACTGAACCTCATACAATTGGCCTCAGCCTGTCTGCTGAGCTCTCCCACCTTCCAACAGATCAATATTCCCACCCAACTTGGTGTTTGCAAACTGGCTGAGGGGAAACTCAATGCCTTCATCTGAATCATTGATGGAGATGTTGAGCTGAGCCCTGCATTACATCACTTGTGACCAGCCACCAATGGACTTAACCCCATCCACCACCATCCCAGTTAATGATCTTCTGTCTCTTCCAGTGTTTTCCCTCATCATTCCCTGCATCTGGAAGGGTAGAGAAGAGCACTGCTTGTGCTCCTGATTCCTCAGCCAACCATCCCAATGATATATGGTCTCCTCAAGCCAGGTCTCACAAGCTCTTGGAGATCTATATCACACCCAAGATAGCTCAGCTACCTTGGAAGGCATAAAATGAGCAGGATGGCTTCTGTGGTAGTGTTGGAAACTTTTAATAAAAGGCAAAATAACAAAACTCTTTACAGAGAAAAACAGAGCCAGGTGCAAGAGGTTCTTGCTCCTGGTAAAACACCTCAAAAAAGACATTAGTTTCTTTGTTCTCTTCTTTTTCTAGTAAATTACTCAGGCAGGACTTTTTGGCTCCTGTCCAATTGGCTATCCTTAAGTTTGAGGTGAAGTCTCCCAAGTCCTGTGAGGTGGCTTTTTCACTGATTGAGGAGAGAAACTTCTGGGTTTTTTTCTTTTTAAGGAGACAAAGGATAGTTTTGTCACTCCATCAACAGGAGGCACATTCCTATATTCCAAGGCCCTGAAATCTCTCTTGATTGCCTTTGGATGTTTTGTTGCAACTTCATTGCTGTCCACCTGAAAAGTCAGTAATTGATAATAATCTGAGGGCTGTGACAGGTTAGGGAACTTCCTCTTGACATCTTTAACCCAGGCTCTAGGGAGGCAGCAAGCTTCCCTAGGAGGTGGCTCAGTTTCTTTCTCACTCAGCCTCAGATACTCAACCTCCTCAGAGAGCTTTATGACTAAATGAAGAAGTTTCTCTGGGTCTGGTTCCTGGGTGCGTGTGAAATAATGGAGCTGAGCTCTCACATGGGTGAAAGCTGCAGGTGAGCTCTTCAGCACAGCTGGGGATAAAGCAGAGCTTGTCTGGTCCATAAGGGCATGGCTGGGAATGGCTCACAACTGCCATGGTGTCCTGGGATCCATGAAGGGCAGGAAATCTGTCCCTGAGCATGAAGGGGATGCCTCAGGTCTGCTGCTTGCAGAGCTGTTGTGAATATGGTGTTGGAGACATCACACCAAGAGACACACAGGGCATGAAGTTTGTCTCAGCCACATCCTTGGCAACCTCCTAGTGAGTGAGGGACATCTCCCGAGGAAAGCCAAGGTGAGGTCATTAGGTGAATCAGGGAAAGGCAGTGACCAAGTGTGTGAGCACAAAGCATCATTGTCTGTGACTGGTGAGCTTCCTTCTTTCTTGGAATAGGATCTGAGAAACTAATGAAGTGATTTCCACCCCCTCTCACTTCTGGTGGTCTGACCTCAGAAGGGAGTGGTAGAGAAACCAGCTGGGAGTAACTAGCTATTTAAAATGGATCAAGATTGTAGCTGGGAAACTTCCAGAAAGGACTGCTGGGGAGGGAACATGGAAACACCCAGGACATTCAGAACCAGCTAGCCAGTGAACTTGGAAAAGAAACAGTGAAGCAAAATGGTCTCTCCTCCACTAATCAAGAGAAATAAAGAATTGAAATACCCCCTGGAACTGATGGAAAATCAGGTCAGGAACAGAAATATTCATGCATTCACTCTAGTGGAGGGTTAAGAATTTCCAAACCCAATTTCTTTTGTGAAAACCTGGCTCCCTAAGGCTCTGAACGAGATGCAGAGAATGTCCCACTGCATGTGGTGTGCTGGTTCAGGATCCCTGCCAGGGCAATCACTCCCAATAACAAGCAAAGCAAAACTGAGCTGCCAAGTTTCAAATGTTCATGGGAGAGGGAGGCTCATGACTGTAGAGAGAGCAATGAGGAAGCAAGAGTTCATTTGCTTCCAAATCACTTGTTGTGCTGTTGCCTCAGATATCACGGGTTCAAGATAAGTTTCTCATTGTTCTGGGAGCTGTACTGATTCACAACCCAAGGAAAGTACAACTAAAATCGAAGATACAAGGAAGCAGACAGATATGGATGGTGGGTGAACCTCATGGAAACAGGACTCCATCTGGGGCATGGAGGGATGTGATGTCTCAGTGTTTGTAGACTCGAGAAGCAGACATGAAGCCCTTCCATGGAGGAAAGCCTTCAAGTCTATGCCATACATGTCATGGAAACAGATCTATATGAATCTGTATTTGGATTAGAAGGCACCTTTAAAGGTCACCCAGTCTAAACCCCATGCTTATCGCACATTGTCATCTAGGTCAGGTTTCTCACGTTCTTTTTCCCAAATTCTCTCTCTTTCTGATTCTTCACTTCCCAGGGCTTCCCTCCCCCAAGTCCTTCTATTTTTTATGATTACCCTTTTCCTGACAGTGTCTAGGCTAAAGCCATTTTATATTGGCAATAGTGTTGGTTCAAATGGAAGGTGGTGCTGGAGATCTCCACAGTCCCTTCCAAGCAGCATTGCTGTGATTTTGGGGGAGTGCCCCCAAAAACTCTGGGAAACTCTACCCAGCCCCAGAGTTTCCCTCTAGATGTGCAACCTCATGATGGTTTCAGTGATTTTCTGCAGAGACTGCAGTTGTCTTTCAACTGCTCTCTGCCTCTAACTCATTGCAATGTATCACAACAGGCACCCAAACTGCCTGATCCAACTCCCCAACAAATTTTTGGGTAATATTGGCACTTCCTCCATATCTTTGCCTCACTCCCATGTCAGGTATGCCTGAAGAAAAGAGAAGAAAACTTTCTTATTTGCCTTGTTTGTCAGCCTGCAAGGTGAGTCCAGGATTATTCACAAAGTTGTATAAAATACCTGCAAATTTTTCAGGTATACTATTTGCTTTTTAAATTTAAAAAAAAAAAAAAGATACACTGGAAAAAAAGCCCCATGTAAACAAGAAAAATAGAGCTGACTTGGTATTTTCTGCAGGCTTTTTGGAAAGCAGCCTCTGTGTCAGGGACATCTGAGCTGCTGGGGCACCTGGAGTGGTGTCCCTGGTCTGACAGCATGAGAGTACCTCAGCCCTGGTTAAACCTGAGGGAACATTTTGCTTTCCCAGCCAAGGCTCTCATTGCAGCACCAAGCACTGCTCCAGCTCCCTTCAGGGTGAGACTCTCCCTGCCTGGGTGTCCTCCTGCTGCTGGCATGAGTCATTCTGTGAAGGTGCCAGCCCCTCTCTGGTGAGTGCAGGGGCTCTGGGGCCTCTGAGCTGGGAAAGGTTGTGACCTGGGAGGGGAGAATTTATGAACACACACACATGGGCTTCCATGCCCCAGGACATAAAAAGGGATAGCAGCAAGCAGCAGCCTTGTCACCAGCCTGGCAAACAGAACTTGTTTACAGCTCAGGGGCTCACACAGGGCATATTCCAAGGAGGCAGGCTGGGGCAGGAGCTGGGAGAGGCCTCCACAGCCCCACTGCACCCAAGGCAGACCAAGCTGTGACTCAGTGAGCAAACACAGCTGAGCACTGGAGCCTTGACTGGACTTGCTGCAGTAATCCTGGAGCTTCTATTTGCTTTCCAAGGGGATTTAGCAATGAGGGAATAGCCTATACAGGAAGGAGAATGGCAGATAATGTTTGCTTCCTTTTGATATAAATATACTTCATTCCCACAAGAGGAAAAAAACAAACCAAGTTATCACAGGACAGCCAGTAAATGGTAACAGTAATAACAACAGCAAGAGCAACAACAACCCTTTCAACTAATTCTTTATTTTCTTTTGTAAAAAGGGTTACTTTGACCTGACAGAAGAATGCACCAGAAAACGATGTTGCATCATCTAAGGAAATGACACCTCTTGCATTGCCCCACTTCTCCTTTCTCTGGTGTTCCATCAGGATTTTGTGAGGCTATTGCAGGGCACAAAAGGGCAGGCTCTGAAGAAATCACTCTGATCTCATGGTGCAACTTATTATTCTGGAAATCAATCCAGCCACTGGGAACTGAGGGTGCTTTCTCTGAAAAGGAATTTCAACCTACTTTGTTGCTCAAGACATGCCATATAAACTTAGTATGCTCCTCTGGCACAAACTTTAAAATGCATATCATGTGGGCAAAGACACATAGAAATGACCCCTTGGTCCAGCTTATGTCAGTATTGTCATACAGAGGCAAAAACTCCCTGACCTTCAAAAAGGCACTGCTTGAAAAATGCAGTCCTTGAGGTTGACATTATTTTATCTAAGTTTGCTACTGCTCTTTGTGCATTAATTGCTACATGATGTGAAAACGAAATACAAGGACAAAAGGAAAATCTTGTACCATTTCATTTCTCACTTTAGACATTTAGCATAATTTCTTATTACTTTGTGCAGAAGTTCAGCATAAAATTGCTTAGCCTCCAGACACTGAGCATTACAGGTGTTGTAAATGTTACAGGGTCCACCTGAGAGCCCTGACTATTTTTGCAGGGATAAATACAGGTGAAAGAATCATTTGTAATGAATATCATTCAACAAACCATATCTTCCATTTGTGAATTGTCCGTGAAGAGATTGTAATTTTCCTCAGCTGCTTGGTGAATCACTTCTGGAAATCATTCTTCACTAGCAGCTTCTTGGAGGGCAATTTGCTGGGAGCATTTCACATTCAAAGTTTGCAACTTGAGCTATTTTTATGAGGTGTGTCACTTCCCTGGAAGGATCTATTCCCTAGTTAGATGAGTGTAACTCCTGAAGTTTGACTTTGTGTTCTCAGTTGCAAATATGAATTTTGAAACTTTACAAAGGTGTCCTGAATGATTTGTTTGATATCTGTTTGAAATAGATTTGCTTTTTGCAAATATTGGTAAAACATGGAAAACAAAACCAGCAAGTTTGAGGCAAATTCATTACAGCATTCAAATGAACATCTTGGCTGCTCTAAACTCCTGAGGTCAGGCTCTGTGCTTTTGGTGTGGTGGCTGGTTTGCAGTGAGTGATGTATCATCTTGGGTCCAACAGTTTTATGGTAAATGGTGTTATTGAAAAGGCAGAGATAAAATAAAACCCATCCGAGGTCAGGCATAAACAAAAAATGTTAACACTGGTGATGAGTGGGTGCTTCACGTGACTTATTCAGAATTACTGCCCCTGATCCTGCTCAAACACAGCCACTCTGCTGACTTGGGAAGAGCCTTTCCTGGTGTCCTTTATCTCTGCCGCAGCAAAACTAATTTCCCAATTTTCCTCAGCTGAAACAGTTGACAGGCAGGAGATTAGCTGGAAATTAGGTCATCTGGGAAGAACACCCCTCTCCTAAGTACTCCCAGAGATATTGTTCAAACCTGGGGCTGCAGTGGAGGCCTTAATGGTGGATAAAAAGAGAAGAAAGCTCTTTAGACAAGGTTCATGTTTCTGCTGGCAGAGCTGTACGAAGCTGTTCCAAAACATGTGATGGTGCCAAGGGTTGTGTTCCTTCAGCCCAGGCTTGGCTTTTCCTCCTCATGTCCCCACAGTGACAGCTCGTGGTGAAGGTGAGGGAGGGTGGGGTGTGTGGGAACCTGCTGGAGAATGGTTTTCTCCTCACAGCTCCTTGGAGCTGCTCCAGGCTGTGCAGTGCCTGGGAGCAGAGATGTCCCTGAGGAGCTGAGGCATGAACCTGAGGGCCAAGACAGTGCCCAGACAATGTGCCCCTCTCCTCCCTCCCTCCCAACATCAGACACAAGGGGCTGCCTGTAAAAATTTGCCTTTTACACCAAGACAGCTGCAGGAAGGCAGCTGGAAATGAGGCTTATGGGTTTGTTGAACTGGAAAGGAAACTAAGCCTTTTAATATTTGCCTCTGCACTCTTCCAATCACACGGAGAGAGAAGGCCTTAACTTTCGGTCACAAAAGAAGTATTGGCAAGGCCTCGGGTAATCCCAGCAAGACCTGCTCAAATAAAAGTTTGCAGAGCACAAAGCTGTGAAAATTAAGGGGTTCAGAGAGTCTATCACTCAGTCAGGAGGATGTACTTCCTGAGAGCCCAGAGCCACCCTAATGAACCTGACAGAGACAAGGCACCTCTGGCATCTCTCATCCACCTGGAGACGGACAGAAATGAGACAGGCACCTTCCCAGAAGGAATATGGAGTGGTTAACAGAAAATCCTTAATTATAAATGATCAGGATTCAGGGCTCCTATCTAGTGCATGCACTATTGGCCTTCCTCAACCCAAAGGTTTTAGTTAAAAAGGCAGACAAATGAACTACTTTAGCCCAGTAATGATTTCATAAATGCACGTGTCTAAGTAATGATTCCCTGAATTATGCCTTCCTCCCACTCCTATTAAGCCATCATGCCTGGATAATCTAACACTTTGAATTAAGCCCTCCTAGTTTACCCATTCTGTGCTGAGAAACTCAGCAAATTGCTGACCCCTATCAAGTCCCTACAAGTGCAAAATCATTCTTTTTATTTATACAAGTCATGCCACAGGCCAGATTTATAGGGCAGGAAAAGTAAATGCACCTGTGTTGATGCTGCAGTAATTTCATCCTGTTCTGTTGGGGAGTCTGCTTAAAGATGACACTTTGATGGTGCAGCTTGATGGGGTTTGGCTGCAGAACAGCCCAGCTGGCCAGCAAGCAGGGGTGAGCAGAACAGGGCTGGAAATGAAGGTGGCTTTTGTGGCTCTTCTATTCCTAATAATGTGTGTTAAAAAAAAAAAGAATAGGGAAAAAAATTATTATGAAGAAGAGGAGAAAATAACTACTCATTGGCTGCAAAAGGATTAACAAGGTAGTTTACCATAATATTAGAGGAGAGGAAGCCTTTTTATGGAAAATAGTGTGGGGAAGATGATTATTTTTACTTGCAGTTGTTTTCCTTGCCTCCCTGTTGTTCTTTTTTCCAGTTCTGTAGAACAGGCTCAGAAGTGGTACAAATCATATTATTTGCTAATGTGCCAGCCTGGTGAATGGAGAATTTTTAGTGGTCTGCAAAGAGAACAAGCACAATTCCTGTTATTTGTTAATCACCTCTGTGTGCTTAACTTTCAAAGGCTGTTTTAAATATTTATCTTCCTTTTTCTCCAAGGATTTGTGTTTTTTTCTAAGAAGAACATTAACTCTATCCCAGCCAAAACCAGGACAGTAATGTTTCATTCCTTCCTGAGCCCAAACCTGGTGGGTATAAAGAAGATAACACTCACAAGGAATGGCTTAAGCTCTTTAACTTTACATTTGAAATCTGAAAACAAAACTCGAGGAGTTCTCTATCATGGTAAAGAAAAAACCCCAAACCAATCAAACAAAACCCTCAGAAAAACAACAACCAAAAGCCACTCCAAAATTTTGTTTAAGTGAGTAGCTTCACACAAACTCACCTTTTAGCATTTCTAAGAAGTGTGGCAAGTTACAGCTGCTGGAAATGGATCCATCACGGAATAAGCCCTGGCTTGTCACAAACTTTTAGTGAACCAATAAATGGCCAGTCTCAACACATTGTATTGCAGATATTGTGCAAGTCTACCAGTAAATAGACAGCCCCAGCTTGCCTGGTTCTTACTCACTTCATTTGTCTGCCCAGAAAATGGGAAACAGCTTAATGAAATTAAGTACAGTCAGACCAGTCAGACTTCAACTCCTCTTTTCTTCTGATATGTGACCTTAACTGCCTGCAATGTTGTCGAGTTCTTTTCAGTTTTTATGTGGTGTAAAGGGCCATTAAGTGACTCATTCTGCAGAGATAAGGGAAGACAGCAAAGCCCTGGTGAGGTTTGGGGTCCTGCTGGACCCTGGGTAGAAATCCCAGGGTGGAATAGGATTGCATGGGATGTTTCTCTGTGGAATGAATCACAAACAGCACCACAATGATAACTTTTTTTTAAAATTGAAAACATTTCTTTCAGCTTGATAAATTGGTTACTCTTTCCCATGCAAACAACTCTGATTATTCATCATGGTATTTGTGTGTTCTTAATTTCCCACAAGAGTTATATGTGGGATGGAAGTTTTCTTTTAGTATTTGATAAGACATTGTTTTAAAATGCCCATCATCCAATCAGGGAGGATAAGCCTAGTGATTGAAGTCAGCAATTATAAAATCTGTATACTGAATACCTAAAGGTTACAAACAGTCAGATGACAAGAAAATACTGTGTGATACTAATCACTAATCATAGCTTGCTTAAGAATGACATTTCCAGGAATCAGGATCAATCTGCCAATGATTCACTAACTGTAGAAAGAATTAAATTCCTAGCATGCATTATTTGAAGTGAGTGTTTTGATCAGTTCACTATCAAAACCTGATTCCCATTGGCTACAGAGGAAGGAGGCAATCAAAGTCACCTCTGTTTTTCACATAACTTGTTTTTTTCAGTTAAATACTGACATCAAAAGTTTGTCACACAAAGGCAGAGCCTTGTCTCTAGCCCTGTGTTACACACAGTGAAATGCCAGCCCCACTGATTTTGGTGACAAAATTCCCATTCATTTAGCCTCATGTTAGAGGATTGATTTTTATTGACACACTGGGGAGTAATTAATTATTTACCCATCAGCCTGAGAGACCATTTCAAAAGGATTTATTTAAGGTGCTGTTCTTTAAGAATCAGTTATCTTGAGGCATGAGATACCTCATACAACTCACTCTGCCTAAATACCTTCCACTCAATTAGCTCATGTTTTTATTCAGGACAGGAGATGGATAGGCCTCTACAGCTGGCAATGCTTTCAGAGTGTGTCAGGCCAAAGGGAAGCTAATTACAGGGAGGAGAGAAAAATGTGGAAAATACTGTTTGCAGAGGGCACTGTAGAGAGGAAACTTTGTTGTGAGCAGCCCTCTCTCACATTACACATGCTGAAGCTGTACTCTACTGACCATAAGATTAATGATGCCAAGCCAAACATTATACCCACGTCTCAAGGGTCACAAGAAAACTTTTTTTTATCATCTGTTTCTCATTTTGCTGGCCACAAAGGTATTTACTAAGGAATTAGTATATATCTAGGTTTAAGTAGATTAAAATAGAAACATGCCACTGTTTACTGGATACATCTGCTCTCATTAGTACAACTTGTTGCTGTTGGCATGAAGCAGTTTAATTAAAATGAAGCATAGTTTTCTGTGGAATCAGAGCCTGGTCCCAGTGGGGCTCCTCAGACAGATGTGAACAAGCAGTGCCTGCTGTGGTGGCTGCAGAGAGAACCCAGGGCAGCCCCTCTCTGACCCCTTCAGACAATCCCTCCAGGAAAGGGCAAGGACAGAGCAATTCTTCCACTTACATTAAACCTGTCTTTTTTTTTTTCCCTCTTTCCCAGATATTCTTTATTTACTCTAGTCCAACTTTTTCCATTAATGCCCACAAATGTTGTATATCTGTTAGTGACTTAGGTGTAGGATGCATTGGTTGGTGAGGTCCTGAGAGCAGGTACAGTGCCTGGGATGATGCAGGTACCAGTTCTACAAGAAATAAAGTTGCATCTGCCAAATACTGAAGGGAAATCTGGAGGCACCATCTCCTTTGTTGCCCATGTGGCTGCCACAGAGGAGGACATTTTCCTAGTACTGCTCTGGCCCAGGATACAGATGGGTTCCAGGAAATCCTGTGATGCCTTGGAAGTTATGAAGAAGTCAATAAACAGGGTAATTTGCCTTCTGTTGCTGTGTTTTGAGATGATATTCAGCAAATTAGAGGATTTAAATTATGGTACTTAGGGAACTTTTCTGCAATGGTAGATGTTAGGAACTGTGTTGGATCAGAAAACTACTCTGGCAGGTGAAAAAGGTGAGAGTTTTCAAAGTGCATGGTCAAAGAACACCCCACTGAAAGCAAAACTGGTGGCCAGGCCACTTTTCTGGGGTTTTGAGCTGGAATGGGATTTGGGACATGCCCATCCAACCAGTTTCCCTAGCCAGGAGCTAGTGTTTTCTTCTCCTTGGGGAATCCACCCCAGGACTGAAATATAAACATCTGAACCACAGGTGTGGTTTCCCAAAGCTTCCTGGGGTAGTCACCAGACAGAGGAAGGTTTCTTCAGGGAGTCATTGAAAGACCTTGGAGATCACTTCCCCAGCATCTTTTCCTGCTATAGTTTACTAAATAATATAAATCCTACATTTCAACAAGAGGATGACTCAGTTTTCTAATGAGATGGGAGGAACTGGAATATCCAAGTCCTGCCACGTCTGCCTGACAAGATAATTTCTGCATCTCTCTCTCAGCTCCACCTTGGACCAGCCACTTGCTGAAATGGCACTGTTTTGAAGGGAAAGATGCTGTCATCTCCCAACCACTTTTGTTAGGAGAGAAAACCAGCCACCTACTCCTCACCCAGCAAGCAGAGCAGTGTGGTTAAAACATTTAATAACATGAAGCTTCTGGTGCAATCTGAGGCCTCTGCTTTCTGTTCTTTCTGAGGCAAGAGCACAATTATGGAGTTGGGTGTTTTCTGAGGTGGTTTCAGGAAAGTGCCCATCCTGCCCTCTCTCTGGGGAGGTGCCAGCAAACACAGAGACCTGTGCTGTGCAAACCCCTGGGTGCAGCTCTGTCGGAACTCAGTGCATCTCTCTGGGTGTCCAGAGTTGCTGGGGCCCCTGCTGGGGGCTTAGAGACCCTGGCCCACAGCCCAGAACACCTGTGGGTTTGATTGTGACCCCTGGAGCAAATTACCAGCTTTGTATGAGGACCTGAAAGTCACAGAAGTTTAAATAGTATAATAATAAAATTATCACAGGGTGAAAATGTAGAGTTTAGGATTTTTGGAATGGGGGTTTTGGGGGACAAGATGGAGAGATTTGGGCGTGTCTAGCCTTTTTTCTTCTTCTTTTTGGTCTCCATCTTCTGCTGTGATGCTGGCACTTTTGAGATTGGTTTAGAATAGAAGTTCACTGTCTAACATAGGTGGTAGGTATTAGAAAGTAATTGTAAATATGTTATATGCAGTTTGTAGTATAAAAAGACAACACTGCCCCAAGGGCGGTCAGAGTGCTGCTGGCTGCCTTGCTGAGCTGACCTTGGCTGGGCAGAAAGAAAATTTTATGGATAAGATTTAATAAACAACTTCAAGACTGAAAACTGAAGTGCTCTGACTTGTTCTTTGGACACGAGAGCCGAAACAGAGACTTCTTGCACATCTCGGGGCTGCAGTTAACAACTAGACTCCAAGACAGCTCCTGCCCCAGAGGCCTTCAGTGCACATCTGGGATGGGGAAACTTTCTGCTCCAGGGTGGCCCAACAGCTGTTGAAGCACTTTGGGCTGTGTGGCCATCGAAGTGCAGTAGGGGTGGACCTAGAAAGAGGAAGGAAGATGTCCTGGTGCTGATGAGCTCTGTGAAGCTGTGGGGCTGAAGGTGCCTCTTCTCCCATCCAAATAGCCAAAAGCAGGAAAAAACAGATGTTGACAGACATATGAACTCCTGCTTGGAGTCTCAAGGGTGGACACTGGCAGATCTGGACTTAAAACCAGCAACCCCTGGACTTAAAACCAGCAGCTCCAGAGGCCATGGCATGGAGCATCACTTGCCTGTTCTACCCTGCTCTGTCTGCTTTTTGTTTCTGAGTAGCTCCTCACTGCCTGCCCCTTGGTTAGCAGCATGGAGAAGCAGTGGAGGGGAGCCAAGAGTCGGCAGTGAGGATGTGTTTGTGTGGCTGAACACACTTTCCACACATAAAAGTAATAAAGGGAAAATACTACATAAGTTCGCTTGCTGACTGTTTTGCTCCAGTGCCATGGCCCAAGAACAATCACCCAAACTCATCCATGTGTGAAAATTGCAATATTGGAAAAGGCTCCTGTGTTTGCTATTAGTCATATTTCTTTATAACAACTTTCCTCTGTAAGTGGATACAGAAATAACTCTTCAGATTATGGCTCAGAGCAGGGAGCTGTATTTGCTTAGTGGTGTAGCTGCATTGATTGGCATCCCCCTGCTCAGGAGAAATGTTTTTAACCAGCCAGAACAACAAATACTGTTGAAAAACCTCCATGGGTTTCACTGACAGCATTCAAATGTAAAAGCAACTGGGTGTTTCAGGAGCCAAAACATGATTATTTTTAATTCACCGTGCTTAGGAACGGTTATTATTTATTGTTTGAACACAGCAGCACCTACTGGCTTCAGCCAGAAATCTGGACTTCACAACAGTAGGTGTAAAAGGGAGTAAAAAAGAGGTTTCCACCCCCCTGAGTTGTCTGAGTCTGAGCAGAGTGTTTGGGTAGAGCCAGCACGAGGGAGGAGCAGAGGGAATGGGAACTGGTCTGACTGCCCTGGTTGTGCTGGGCTGGCTGGGCAAGGAGATTTATGGAGGGTGGGAGCTGCTGGGGAGGAGCTGAGCTGGAAGGAAAATGAAATCTGGAGGTGTGGCAGGAGCTGGAGAGGTGTCAGTGCCTCAGCGGCACGCTGCAGTTTGTAAGAGAGGAAGGTGAGGAGGACACAGGGGTTGCAGGGGGAGAAAGGACTCACCAGTTGGCAGTGCAGTATAGGATGATGGCATGGGCAGAGGTGGCAGGAGAGTGATGTACTGAATTGGAGGAAAAAAACCCAGATTATCTACTTCTTTGGTTTTTTTTTCTTTTTTCCATCTTCTTCTTGTTCTTTTTTTTTTCTTTACCTTTTTTTTTCCTTTAATGGGAAGTTTTTTTTTCCCGAAAACCCACCTCTGGAAAAGCTAAAGCTAAACTTTTTGGCTTGGCATTTACCAAGCTGGGATGGCTGTGCCAATTTCACATCCTGCCTGCAGGATGCAGGATACCCTGACAGCACTTTTCCCCTGTTGGCAAAAGACACTCAGTGCAAGTGGGCATTGGTGTCTCTCCTCTTTTCTCCCCATCCTCACATCCCAAAATCCAGACCTCTACCTCTGCTGAACTTGGCTGTAAATCTTTCCATTCTCTGGGAAGCTGTTGTCCATTTTCTCTCTCCTTCAAGAATAACATTGAACCTTCCACAATTGTTTTGATAGTCTGATTTTTTTTTTCTACAACAGAAAATGGAAATTATCTACAAAAGTGATTTTCTTCCACAAATATTTCATTTTCTTCCCCAAAAAGATTTTTTGCTTAGAGCATCATTCTCATGGAAAACTGTGGGGCCTTAGTGGTAAAACTGCAGTGAAGAAAATGATTTTTGCAAAATTATTTCAAATATATATGGTTAGGAAGAGTTTTGTCTTGGCCAGGAACTGGGAAAAAAAAGCAGTTAAAGTCTGTATTCAATTCCATTTTAAGATCTCTCTTCTAGAGCTGTCTCCATATAATGGCTCAGAAATGTCCAGGGAAGTTTTGTCATTTCTGGTTTCCATCTCAGACTGAAACTAAAACAAGCAAGAAGCCTTATAAAAAACCTTGTTCTTATGAAGAGTTTTCCAATTTCCTATGTTTTTATTCTCAAGAGGTTTAGATAAAACATCCAGATTTTTTTCTTTTTTAAACAGAAGCCAGACTCTAAATCTATTGAGGTTTCCCCATCACTAATTATAGCGTGTATGTGAAATTATTTGCTGTGAAGGTGAAGGGTAGTGTGAAATTAAAATTAGATGCATCAAGAATAATGCTTTCCTGTCTTGACAAGTGTATGGGCTTGGTGCTCTGAAAGATAGTTTTTGTTTTTTATTGTTTTCCTAAATAATCCAGAAGGATGCAACTGAAGGGGGGTTGTGGGTTTTTCAGAACACACAAACAAACAAACAGACAAACAATATTGCTTGGGAAAATAATTTTCTGTTTCATAATTTCATTTAATTCTCCCTGAATCTACTGGGAAACATACATAGTATTTTTCCTCTCTCCTCAAAGGAAAATTCCAGCTGAGGACAGGTCTTGTTAGCCCACTGGAGGCAGGATTCAGCTCCACTGCTGTCCAGGGAGTGAAGGATTTGTGTGCGTGAGCTGGGCTCCTTCCTGCTGCCCTGGCCAGGCCTCCCTGAGCAGCAAAAGGGGCTTTTGGCAGCAGCAGCAGCAGCCACACCATTTCTCCCAGCTGGACTAAACGTGTTTTCCTCACAGGCACCTCGAGCAAAGGTCTGTGCTGCTGGGAGAGGAAGAGAGAGATGCTCCAGAGATGAAACACACGGTTCTGGCTCGACAGCAGCCTTGTTCTGTTAAACCCCACATCCAGCATGTGTGGCTTGCCCGAGGCAAAGCCCAGCATCAAGGCAGCCTGTCCATCCTGAAAGCAGCTCCTTGCAAATCCAGGTGGGCACCTTGCTCCCTCCCATCTCCCTGAAAGCACAGGCAATGCTGCTGAGCTCCTCCTAAACCCTGGGAGTCACATTTCTGTGCTGAGGGATGGGCTGGCTGGTCCCCCCACCACTGTGAGCCACATAAAACTTATTGTTGTGCAACAGCACATCTTTTTCAAAGTTACAGAGGATGGTTTGCTATGTTGGTGATTTCTTTTTAAACTGTGCAAGAAGTGGTTATTTGAGTTTTTTTACTTCTTCATGCCATGAAAGCTTCCTGAATAGAAATATCTGGTGGCTGTGAGTTCAGGGTGAACTGCTTCAAATTATAAACAAGAGTCTTAAAACACAGAAAAATCTTACAAATGGAAAGACTTTTCAACTCTCACTTTTCAAAAATTGCTACTAGATGAGGTCAGGTAGGTTTCCTAAAATGTTTGACCTGGAATAAACAAGCTGAAAATTTGAATTTTTGGCAAGCTGAAGAATTTGTATTTTTAAAATCTATGAGTGTTACACAGAAAAAGACAATACCTGGTTTTTCTATGTGTTACCAACAAGATCATCCTCTGAAAATGTCAAAATTAATGCAATTCCCTTTGCTCAGTCTAATAAAAACTGTAACAGAAGTAAACCCAAATAAATTTGTGATTGTTAATTTTAGGGTGGCAATTGAAAAAAACACAAAACCAAAAAGCACAACAAGCCACAACCAAACCAACACCTCCCCTCCCCTGTACAATCTGTGAGCTAAATTCCCCTGAAATTGCCCAACATTTGATCCCAGTGACACAAATTATTGTGAGTTTGGAATGATATCAATTACTCTCCATTACTACCCAAGGGCTTGCTGTGATAGTGGTTAATAAGCCAAATCCTAGGGTGCCCTTTCCATTTGTGGGTAAGGTCAAAAGCAATTAAGGAATGGAGGATCTGTGGTGAAAGCTGCACAAGTGCAATATTGGTGGGGTTTTTTTTGTGTAAATCAAAGTCACATCGTTCAAGCAGTGCTGGGTTTGATCAGCAGATGGGCTCTTCCCAGTGCTATCCACACTCAGAGGTCTGTGGAAAATCAGTTTTCCCTTGATTCCACCTCTGCTGTGGAGCTGTAACTCCTGGCTGTGCCTTACCAAAGATAGTGCATTTAGGGTGTAGTTAAAGCAAGCAGGTGGCAGAAAGAATTCAAATGATGCCACATCTTTTGAAAATTTGAGATATTTCATACAAGACAGATAAATCATCATGTAAGTGGGCAAACTGTTCTCTTACATAGATATCTGCCATATAAAAGTACATTTCCTGTGTCTGACTCTACCTTTAATTTCAGTTTAGCTCCACCATTGGGCCAAGGTACTCTCTGTGCACCTGAATATAGAATCCTTCTCAATAGGATGAGACAAAATATTCTCTTATTGTGACCAGACCTTCTTGAGGTTCCTCTTGCAAACCTCACTGGTTTTTTTTCCTAAAGTCAGAGTAATTCTACAATTCAGCATGGGTTTCAACTTCTCACTGGAGTATCCAGAGCAGCAAAGTTAACTTCCTCAGATCTACTTGTCCCAAGGAAGACAGCATTATGACCGGACTTATCTTCCATAAACTCATCTTGATTGCATTAATTATGCTGATATCTGTTAATTATTTCCTGATTTTCTCCCCTATCAGATTTTGCGTGCAGTCAATTCCAGATGAACCAACCGAGAGTTATGCAAGGGTTTGCCAGTGACCTCTTCCTATACTGCCACAATAGGATCTCTCAGGCTATGTGATTCCTCTAATTTTCCAAGATCTATTACAAATTGAGGTCTGTGGCTCAGAAATTTGCTCCATGATTTTTATAAGAGAGCAATGATCTGCATTATCTTGGCCTGCAGACAAGTTTGGGGTAATAAAGCCTTCATGGATACACTGCTCCACACAGGGCTCCCTGTGACAAACTTTGGCTATCTGAAAGCCAACACCCAGCAAATGATTGTCAGGCGGGCTCTCCAACACCAGAGGAGAGCAGGGAGCATTGTCAGAGGTGGTTCCTGCCTTCCCAGGGGAGCAGGAGCCTCTGCAGATTCCTATCTGCCCCTAACGATGAAAGAAAAAGTCCACTTCATTCGGAGTATATGGCTGATTCTTGAATTTTTTTATGTGTGAGAGGTAGGTTGTACACTGAGCTCATGCTCCCCACCCCAGAGGATTTGGGATTCCCACCCTGTGACTGAGACATATCCAGATCAAGACCCTTTCCTGGAGATGTCTTTCTCAGATATGTTTTTACATGTCTCACCATGTCTTGCCAGCTATCTGCAGTACTCCTCATTGGCATTAACATCTTCCAGCACTGGTTTTAGTCCCTAAAGCTAGATTTTGCTTCATCACTGGTTTTCTTTATTTCTTTAATAAACCAAATTTGCTTAAACCCAGGGCTTTTCAGCCTGTAGAGGCTTCTGTATGGGTTTCTGCCTGGTAGCACACCCACAAGTGCCTAGACAGAGGTGTGTTTGATGGCTGTGGAGATGTCCAATTTAGAGAAATAACAGAAAATAGTCATTCTCAGCACATTTCCTATGAGCAGAGTATTGTTCCCCTGCAAACAAGCACACTAAGCAGGCAGCACTGTGGTCAGACAAGGTCCCTCTTGCCCATCTCAGCCTGTTGTTGCCAGTCCCAAAGGAAGTTCTCCAGAGAAAGTGGCCTTTTGTCTCCTCCCAGAGCGGGTAGTTTGCATAATCTGGTTAAATAAAATGAATACACACAGGCACAAAGAATTGTGGGGGGAAACTGTAGTATAAGTAAGGCTGAGTGGTCCATCTAATCTGACATCAATATAATAAAATCATTTAGTTGTGTACACTGGAACAACTCCTTGGGACTGCGGCCTATTCCTGTTTCCCAACAACACTGTCATTAAAACAATGGGCACTGTAATTACTGTGATAAAAAGGCATTATTGCTTCAGTTCTTCATCTGGCCCATGTGCAGAAGGAAGAGGTTTTCTTTATAATCTCCCTGCAGAAGGAGCCCAGGGACCAGAAGGCTCCTTCTCCCACTGGCTCTGCCGTACAAAGGATTTCTCCACACCGGAGGCTGCAGTGTGAGAGCCTTTGTCTCCAGTGAAAGGCCATAATGCAGCCCTTCTGCCAGCACTGGGCAGGACTGAAAGCAGAGCCTTTATGTACCAGCTAACTGCTGAACTGCAGACAATACTGTAAAATCTGTGCTCCTCCATTACCTCAGCTGCCTTCACGTTGCTGGAGTGCGGCTGAGCCTTGGGAAGGGGCTGCGGGCGCCAGGCCGGAGCTTCACAAAGTCCCTGTCAGGAGCAGAGCAGAAAACCTGCTTGCCCAGCACAGCCACCCTGGTGGGAATGAGGAGAGGGGGAGATATGATGAATACCTCCTGAACTGTTGCTCCAGCTATTTCTGCAGTTGAGCCATTTCATTCTGGCAAACTGCACCGGAGCTTCTGCTCAGCTCAGTTCTGTGTGAAACCTGCTAGCTTGGCAGATTGCTGCCTTGCTGTGAGCTCACTGCCCAGCTCCTGTAACACCACACTCTGCAGGAAACAGCCCAGAGGTGAGCATTTTTCCACTGGCCTTCATGAAAAGCTCTTTTGAGTGAGTCCAAGAGCTCACAGAGAGTCTGTGGACACAGCCTGCAGAGCCAAGCTACCCCCTAGTTTGTGCCAGTGCCTCTCCTTGCCTTCATCAGATTTGCATTGCCTGCCACCCCTGAGGAGCCTGGGCTGCAGTCCTTTCTGGGCTTCAGAGTGCTCAAGTGGTCTCTTAAATCCTTCAGGTTGCTTAAACTGGAACAGGCTGCAATTCCAGCTTCCAAAAATCCCCTGCCTTGGGGCTCTGACAGAGTGAAGTCCTGACCTGGCTAGGGACACAGGAGCTGTTCTCCCTGGCTGCAGTGAGAATCCCAGAATTGTTAAGGGTGGAAAAGACCTCTAAGATTGAATCCAACCATTATCCAGCACCACTGTTAGCACCGAGGACAGGCTGGCAACAAAATCCTCCCAGGCTGTCTGATGTGAGTGACTGCAGGCTGGTGGTGGGGCAAAAGAATACCAATAAGGTGCTGAGATGACCACTGCTATTGCTAACAGCCTCTTTTAGAAAATGTTTACCCCACTGCAAGCATAACTGATGTAAATTGGACGTGTCAGGCTGAGTGGAAGCACCTACCCCCTTCCCTGAGCTGCTCTCCCCTTGTTTGACAAGGTACAAACAGAAAGCCCATTCACATGTGAGTGGAGAGCACCAAACATTGCATCAAAAAGCAGGAGCCATCCTGTTACAATCTGCTGCTTGTCAGGATTTGACAGGGCTGTGAAATATAAATGATCTCTGCGATAGCAACGCCTGCCTCAGCCACTGGTAAACAACTCCCCTCATTACAGAGATGCTTTAGAAATGACAGCACCAAATTATGTTAATATTTTTGAGAAGTGCTCTTTAGCCAGAGAGCCTAAAATGAGGTTTTGCCATTTGTTTGCCAAAATACCATTTCTTTGCAAGCAGAGGTGAGTGGCCTCACAATTGAAAAACTGATGCCATCAAACAGGCTCCAATCAATACAAAAATGGAGCTGTTTGAATGTATGAGAAAGGACTGTGAGGGAGGAGATGAACTTTTCCTATAGCTCCTTTTTTTTTTTTAGAATATCCTCTGTAACCTTTTTAGCCCCACAGATTGTCTTCAGTTCTGAGTTTGTTCAATGCCTAATTCAATACCCTTAGCCATGACAGTAACTCACAGGTCCAATCCTGCAATTCCATCTTGCTAATGGTTATAAATGGCTAGATCTGAAACTTGCTTGATCTGAGACTACATTCTACCGTTCAGTGCCCTCTGAAACCTTGTTAAAGGAACAGATTCAGATGTAACCCTTGGGAGAGTCCTGAGTTATTCTGCTTCCCTTCTTAGCATTGGGATTTTCCTAGGAGACTTTTTGGTTAGGTTTTTGCCTTGATTTTGCTTATCCCTCAGATCTGGTGTGATTAGAGTCCAGGACAGAATGGCTGCAATAAAATCATTACATATTCCACCTGCATCCTTCTCTGAGTCAGAGAGAAATTAACAGAATAATAGAGGCTGCATGTATTTCTCAAGTGAGAGATCACTGAGATCAGTCCTTGTCAGAAATATCACTGGTAAGAACAAGCTATATGCAGTGACAGATAATATTTCATAAGATTTCCAAGCTTCTTTTTTGGAGGATGAAAATGCTTGATCCTCTTCTCGTCAGCAGGCTCGCTCTGAGCTACTTTTATAGTAACATTCTCCACTAAAGGTTCAGTTTCTCTCATGCTGTCTGCTGCTACCCTTCAAAAAGGATCTGGGCTCCCCTTCTGCAGAGTTCTGGCTGTACCTGCCTGTGCACAGGAGCTGCACAGAGATGAGACCCTCCACTCATCATCCTCTGTAAAGGGGATCCAAAGCAGGAAACTCTTTTGTATCTTTAATGTGGCAGTGAGAGTCATTTCTGCTGTGGACAGGTCCTGTCAGTCCTGCATGTCACATCTTCATTACATTGTTCAGCTGTACCTTTTCTGAACATTTTTAGCACAGTTTAACCAGTTGGTTAAGTTCTTGCAGGAGATTATTTTCTTCTCTTTATTTTCCTTTTACCTCTCAGAATCCCACATGATGGTTATATTGTATATAATCTATTTAGCTGGCTCTAAACTCCATATAGCTCTATGTACTCCATATAACTGGCTGCAGCAATGTTAATACAGGTAAAAAAGAAAAGGTGATAATTTCTACTGTAGCATCTGAAAACAGCTGAAGAGACTCTTTTACCTTTTCCAATGTACATGTGAGTTCATACAAGACTTTCATGCTAATCCTGTGTCTCAGTTTTCTACACATCAAGGAAAAAAACACTTGAGTTTTTTTAAAACACAAATATTCCAAATAATCCAGCTTTCATAATTACAAGTATAGCATATGGATGTCAAGTGTAGGAGTAATCATGGTGTTGTGCAGCAAAAGAAGACCCTGCTTGATTCCATAACCACCAAAGCCGGCATATGATGATGTTCTTAACTCCCCCTCTAGACCCTCCTTTTGGAAATGTTTGGTTTTTATCACACCCAGGGTTTTTGAAGAGCTAGTGATAAATTATATGTGTTGTTTCTATAAATGGCAGGTGTTCACTTGTGTTAAATAGCTTTCCATTTCTGAAATGGTCTCTGCCAACCTTTTGATGAGACAAAATAATTTCCCTTGCAGTGGTGTAGAGTTAAGTAAGACTTTCAAATGGACAGAGAATTTTGATTTGCTCCAAGTGACACCTATGTCTGTTTTGACAGAGGCCACACACTGCCCTTGCTGTTTTACAATTGGCATCTTCAGTGAGGTGAGTGAATCATTTGGTTGGCACTGCATCAAGGCTTGAATATGGAGGAAATGTCAATTTGAGGACATTGTCACTGCAAGGTTGAGATTTTCAGGAGTGATTTCCACCCACAGGAGTTGTGCAAGTGTCCTGTCAGCTTTTTAGGTAGATGAGACAAAGGAGGAATATCCATAACTGAAGCTGTTTCTGCGCACCTGCACAACCTGCACTTTAACAACGGCTTTAGGTTTCACCTTGGCATTTTGTTGGCACCAGGAGAGGCTGCAGGTTCCCCACGGGACACAGGCAGCCTGTTTGCCTCCAGGGCATGGAGCTGTCAGGGGCTGCTCTGCAGCACAGCTCTGAGCCAAAGGAGGGTTTGGAAGGGATTTCTTTGCCTGCCTGAGCTGGCCAGGCTGTCCCTGGTTTGCCACAAGCTGGGAAGGAAGGTGCCCACATCTTCAGCATCCTAATGCATCCCTTTGGGTGTGCCTCTCTCGCAGAGCGAAGGTGTTTGAAAAGCACCAGGACTGTGTTAGACACCACTGCAAACAAGTAACAACTACTACTGCTACATGTGATGGATTTCTTTGTATTCCTAGGGCACAGGATTGCTTCCTTTGCTTGGCGTCCATGATTCCCCACCTTCCCACCTTTCTCCCAGCATTAATGAGATGCAATTAGGACTGTTAAATCAGTACAACCATCGTGGCCTTTCTTGCAACAGGCATGTTTTCTAATAAGCTTTTAATTTTTTTCTTTTATTTAAACTTGGTTTGAAAACATGCAATCCTGATACATTAAATCTGACAAGGAAGCTGCAGCTGTCAGGAACTGTAGTAAGGTGTGAATGAAAAGCTTATGCTGACAGAGGAATCTGGGCTCATAGCTCTGATTTCCTTGGGCAGGTCCAACCATGGCCTGCTGACAACAGTTAGGCATTACACAAGAGCACAGCTCCTTGCCAGGTTGCTTTTCATAACCCTGTGTGGTTGTTCTTTCCTTTCCTCTGCCCTTAACATGAGGGAAACAACCACCCAGGAGAAAGATGGTGAGAGAAAATCCAGCCTGCCTGACCCAAGGAAGCTTTCTCTGTGGAAAGGCAGGACTTGTAGGGCTTGCATCACATTAAATGAAGTTCCCAGGGAAGGACTCTGACATCACTCACTGCAATGCATGTTGAAAACCTTATTAGGCCAAAATAACAGGTAGAACAATGCCTTTCTTGCAACAGTTCCTTTAGATTACGTCACGTTGGTCAGCTCATGCTTTATAACAACTGGGATTGACCCAGTATGAAGCAGAAGATATTTACTCTGTTTAGGAAAAGACTATAGGAGAGCACTTGGTAAGTTATCAGCTTGAAAGCAATTTAGTTTAACAACGAAGGAGCTCCCTCTTGTCTCTGGAGTAGATGGAAGATGAAGTGCTGTGTGTCTGAATGAAACCATGGGTTCCAGGCTTGCTCTCCAATTCCACACTGCCGATCTTATTACAGAGGAATGGGAATCAGTCTGCCTCTCCTGATCTGAAAGCCCTTGGTGTTTATCCTGTGTCTGTGGATGAAATCCAAGCCAGACTCTCGGTGTCAGTGGTCGTGAGGGCTATGGAGTGGAACTCGAGCTTTCTGCCTGCCAAGAGCACCTCAGAGCCCTGCATTTTGGAAATCACAGAAGCAGGAGGTGGATTTCCTTCATACCAGCCATAGGCAGTGGGAGCTGCCTGTGCAAGAGAGCTGCCATTCCCCGGCTGCAGGGCACACATGCAGAGAGATTGGGGATTGCTCAGCCTGCAGAAGAGAAGGCTTCAGGGACACCTTGGAGCACCTTGCAGTACCTGAAGTGGCTACAAGAGAGCTGGAGAGGGATTTTCTACAAGGCAGGTAGTGATAGAACAAGAGGGAATGGCTGAACTGACAGAGAGTGGGATCAGATGAGGCTTCTCTGCTCAGCCTGGAGGAGAGGGCACTGAGGGGAAACCTCACTGGGATCTTCAACATCCCCATGAGGGGCAGCAGAGGGGCTGGTGCTGATCCCTTCACTCTCATGGCCAGTGACAGGAGCTGAGGAAATGGCTGGAGCTGAGTCAGGTGAGGTTTACCTTGGATATCAGGAAAAGAGTTTTCATCCAGAGGGCGGCAGGCCACTGGAACAGGCTCCCCAGGGAAGTGGTCACAGCACCAGCCTGGCAGAGTTCAAGGAGTGTTTGAACAATGCTCTCAGGCCCAGGGTGTGATTCCTGGGGTGCCCTGAGCAGTTCCAGGAGATGGACTCAATAATCCATGTGTGCCCCTCCCAGCTCAGCATATCCTATGGTTCTATGAGCTGGGATGGTAAAAACTGGAAAGAGCTGCGAAAGGGGAGTATGGGACAATTTTACGTCCTTGGTTGAATCCTGGCTAGCTGTGATGTGGTAAAAATCTTCCCTGCAGCTGCTCAGACTGCAATCTCTGTCAAAGAGAACAAATGCTGGTATTCTGACTGAATTGTTACATCTGTGTTACAGTAATGCTCATGCATATTTTTAAAATACCCAAATATCGTTTATACACATCACAGAAAACTATAAATATGTGTAACATTAACTCTGCAACAGACTTCTAATACACCAGTGACAGAGTGTATAAAAATATACCCACACTCTTATCATTGCTCCTTTAAAATAACATTATTTTTTCAACAAAGCCCAATTAAACCAACAAGAATTCCACCAAGAATAGAAAGTTCTCTGTCCTCAGACAGCTAATATATCTTGCTTAGTCTTTTGAGAGCCCTAAAAGCAAAATTTAGTATTTTGTTTTCAGCAACACTCTTCTGCAAGGAGGAAAAGAATAATTTCTTTTGATTCATAGGAGAAGTGGCTGGGCAGGGGATCACCAGCTGTTTTTTTGATTACTATCTTTGTGGAATGTATTATGGACTCTAATTAAGTCAACCATCTCACATGTCTATAAAGTTTAGGGTTCAGTGGTGGAACCTTTTGCCTGTGGATAGAGTTGGATAGAGCATGTATCAAAGACAGCTATGTCTGTAATAATTCTAACCAGAGCTCGTACAGCAAATGCAAGATAAGGTTTGAAATGTGTTCAAAGGAAGGATTTAAGATGAATCTATTCTCTTCTGGTTTTGCTTAGTGTGGTTTAATAGAAACACACAGCCATGCTCAGCTAACTGCAGTCATTGGTAGCAGCCACAGGAACAAAGGCTTGGTCCTGTTCAGAACGGGGGAGGAAAGATTCTGGAGGGAAAAGCTTTAATTCCCACCAAATCCTTCCCTTCCCTTCCCTTCCCTTCCCTTCCCTTCCCTTCCCTTCCCTTCCCTTCCCTTCCCTTCCCTTCCCTTCCCTTCCCTTCCCTTCCCTTCCCTTCCCTTCCCTTCCCTTCCTTCCCTTCCTTCCCTTCCCTTCCCTTCCCTTCCCTTCCCTTCCCTTCCCTTCCCTTCCCTTCCCTTCCCTTCCCTTCCCTTCCCTTCCCTTCCCTTCCCTTCCCTTCCCCAACAGTCCATCTTTCACATCAGTACTACAAGAACCACCCAATTAATATCAGTGCATCACTGACAGCCTGTCTTACGTGTCACAGCTATCTGGGATTTTGACACATGGTGAAATGAAGATTATATGATCTTTCTTTAGCCTTTTTTCTTGGCCTGGACAACCCTGTCATAACGTTCAGTTGCATTAAATCAGAACATTTGGGCTATCACCATAAATAAGATGCACTGTACATGTCAAAACAAGTTCTTATGCAATCCAGATCTCTGTGGCTTCATTTGCCACTTACACCCTTCAGAAGTCATAGCAGGGAACGAAGCAACCTCTGTGATATGGAAATCTCTTCTCAAGTGCATAAATTATGTCTTAATGCTTCAATTGCTTGAAAAGTGGGATGGTCCCACAGGTCACCATTTCCATTCCAGTGATGAGATTTGCAAATATTAACAATGATTTCTGTTTTATGGGCAGGATTAACTTTACAGGTGTCATGGTTTAACGCCAGTCAGCAACGAAGCCTGACACAGACACTTGCTCACCCCCAACCTCGCAGTGGAATGGGGGAGAGAATTATGAGAGCAAAAGTAACAAGTAAAAGTGATTCATGAGTTGAGATAATGGGACAAAAAAAGGAAGAAAATAATAATAATGATGGTAATGATAATGACAAAAGAATTGGGTATACAAAATTGCTCACTGCTCGTTGATCAACACCCATCCAGTTCCTGACCAGTTTTGCCCACAGTTTATGTACTGAGCATGACCCCATATAATATGGAATATCCCTCTGGTCAGTTGGGGTCATGTGCCCTGGCTGTATCCCCTCCCATCTTCTTGTGCTTCTCCACTTTTAGCTGAAAAGCCCCTGACTCAGGGGAAGCACCCCTTAGCTGCAGCGTGTTATCAATGTTTTTCTCACACTAAATCCAAAAAACACACAGAACCAGCTACTGGGGTGAAAATTAACTCTTTCCTGGACAAAACCAGGACAACCAGGCATGGGGGCTCCAGCTTAGTTGGAAAGAAAAGCCTTAAATGATAAATTAGCTGAAATCAAGTAATGGTGGCAGCTTTGCTTGGTTTTTAGGAATTCTATAAACTCCCCCATCTCTGAAAGGCTAAATCATGCACTCAGCTGCAATGTCAAAACTTTGTCTGCATTTTCAGCCTGATGCTCACAATGGGAAAAAGAGGGATATGGACTTACAAAGGGAAGGATGCTGCACTGGGACCTGCCCTCTCATCCATGAGTGCCACAAGTTTGCCATGTGCTCTCTGACCAGCTGCCTCTCCTAAAACTTATCAACATGTCCTTGATTGCAAGCTCCTCTGGTTTTTGAAAGTCAGCTCTCCTATAGATCCTATAGGTGTTTTCATGATTGATTTCCCCTGGAATTGTGGTGGTTCAGCATCTCTCACCACTGAGATGAGTGTAGTTCATCAAGAACATTTCTGAACCTCCAAAAATACGTGCAGATTTGCTTTGGTGTACTCATTTCTCCTTGTTTGAGCACTAAAAACGCATTCAGGCAGCCTCTTAAAGTCATACAAATAACAGTCATTGAAATGGAAAGCAGCAAAATTATGAATATTGTATAATGCAATGTTAAATTACAAATAAATAAAACATCTGGAGCCAGATGTTGCTGTTTGATTCCTGTGTGGAACTCTCATTCCTTTCAGCAATGTTGTGTGTGCACTTCTGAGATTGGAGTTTGGCCCTTGATGTAGAGAAGCAGTGTTTTAATGCAATATTAATGGAAGATGATTTCTCCACTAAAAACAAAGTAACTTGGTAGATGGAGAGATTGACATATTTTAGAAAAACAGTTGAGGGTTTCTCTAGAACAACAGTGTGGGGGGTTGTATTTTGGTTTTTTTAAGGCTAAAATGTCAGAAAAGAAGACTCAAAGAAATTGGAGAAACCTCTACAAAGTACCTATGGTGAGAATAGGGAACAGACAGTATAAGGAATTTACTTGAAGCAAATCTGAGTGTTCAAACATCACTCAAGAGTTTTAAAATATAGAAGAATGGTGAAAATATGTGTAGGAAGAAAAAGACATCTCAAACTTTTCAGCCTCAGGTGGGCTTGTCAAGTACTGAACTCCCATTTTTCCTTTTTAAGAGTCTGTTGAATCTTTCACCAATGCAGAATTTACTAGTACCCCAGGGGCAATTACAGGAGAAAAATGGCCATTTAATCAGGGAAAAAAATCCTCTTCAGGGATTTTTGCATAGTTGGTTGTGGGCAGGTTTGTAGAATTTGACCTGTAGTAAGATCTGGAAGATCCTTTTGCACCATTTGGAGATTTCTCTGTAGGTTCCAGTGGGATGTCTGTGGTTGCAGGTGCTGCTTTGTCGCCTTTTCTCCTGCTCCACTCCACACCCCTAGATGGGCCTGTTTGCCATGTGCTTTTCAGAGCCGGCAGGAAGCACTTGAGAGTGGTGGTTGGTCATTTTGAAATGTCCTGGAGGGAGTTAACTTCCCAAGAGGCACATCCCAGTTTCCAGCCTGCAGCCCTGCTCCAGCCCAGCGGGGTCTGCAGAGCGCTGGTGCCGAACTTGGTGGATGACCACTGCAAGAAATTAAAGATCAGCCAGCAATTCATGGCTTTCTGCACATCTTTTTGAACATTTTATTAAGAGGCTCTTAGTCTCCATAAACAGTTGTCCACTTGCTCCTGCCAATTCCCTGCTCTGCATCACAGGGAAAAGAGGATTGTGCACCATCCAGCCCTCGAGCTGTGCCAGCAGCCTGGTGCCCAGTGGTCCAGCCAGGGGAACCTGGCAGCTCCAATCAGACTGGGAGCTCCCAAGCTTCCAAATAAAGGCTCAAGTGTGTGAAACTACATGTGAAAGCAACAGCACACATCTGACCCTGGACAGCATCAGCAGTCTGTGCCTTTGGAGGGGAATTGAAGGAATTATGCATAAAAGTCATCTACTTTACTAGAAGTTATTTATTGAAACAAAACCAAAGCAATCAGTGACCAAAGGAAGATTACAGAGTATTTTATTTATTGGTGACAGAGGAAGGAAAACTCACTTTTTGACAGCATTCCTAAAGTTTTTCAGTCCTTTCTTCCTGATGCTGCTTACTCTTTTCTTGATCCATACCAGCCTGTGCAAATTCAGTCTTTTCCTCAATGTCCTCTCTCCATAAAGTCCTCTAAAAAAGCTGAATGCTCTTGGCCTGTGGTCTTAACTCCCCACTGCACCTACCTAGAGATGACAATTTCCTTGGTCAGGGCAAAAAGCCTTCCCTTCCATACAGTCTTTCAACATGGAAATCCTTTTCTGGCACAGCAGGTGCTATTTGCTATTTTGCATTTCCTTGAAGTGAAGGAGGAGATATGAAAAAAAATCTACTCAAAACCAGAGTTTTGGTCACTGCTGTGAGAAATGACATCATCAGTGACCCAGCCAGATGGGGCTGAGCACTGTGTCTGTGAAAATGTTCACAGGGGCAGTGAGCACCTTCAGACAGACGCTTTCCATCAGACTAAACACAGGTACTGCTCTTAAAAGTGTGCAAGGAAATGGGGCAGGAGACCAAAGCCAACAGTTAAACACAGCTGTTCTTTAGCCTTGCTGGCCCACCCCAGTCATTTCCCTTTTCAAGGCATGGACTCAATCAGGAAAAAGGAAAAAATGGTGGAGAAGTTCTGTGTATGTCCCTTCCACACTCTGGATATTGTAAGGTAAGCTTGAAGTTGCTCCTGCAGTTTTTCTTATCCAAATGTTATCTATACAAAATCCAAGTGCTAAAGCTGGAGGGGGAAAATTGGATATGCCACTTTTTGCATGTAAGAAAATTGTGCCAGAGCTTTTATAGGGCCTTTAAAAACGGTGTCTCTAAATAGCACCTGCACTGTACATTTTATATGCCAGTGTTTCAATTTATGAAGTTTCCTTTGGCTATGGCTGAATGCTACTCTGCTTTTTATATCTGACAAGAACTTCTCTGCCACGTCTCTGGAGTTTTTGGACTTCAGGGTGTTAATAATGAACATCCTATGCCTGTTTCAGTGCCCATGTCTGACAAGAACAGCACTGGCTTTTAAAAGCCCTTTATCTGAGCTGAGTGGAAAATGATGTTCCCATGCCATGGGACTTCTCTGCATCTTCAGTATTTTCTCTTCCTATGTAGAAATAAAATGCATTTTAAGTTTGTGACAGATCGGTGTGCTGCAACATAATTTTGGTTTTTGGTGATATCTGTTCCTTCACACAGAATTAGCTGGCCAAAAGGAAATAAAAAACTCCCTTTCCAGTGGGTGACACTGGCCAGGCAGACACAGCAGCAGCAGGTGATGGTCCATGGGTGCATCTCTCTCCTTTTTAGTGTCTCTAACACTTAAAAAACTACTTTTTAGTGCAAGAGCAGTGCCTTTGTTGCAGCTCCAAGGCATTTCCCAAAAGGTCTCTCACAAGCCATGAATTTCTGCCAAAAGAATTTGTTTTCTTGAATCATCGTTTTCAGACTGGGAAGAAGAAATTTCAATGGATTCTGCTGGCTACAAATGGACAGACTGAGAGTCCCTGGGAGAGGGACTTTACCCATCACATCCAGTTCAGGGCCTGAGAAACACACAGCAACCAATTAGCTTAATGGAAATCTCCTGATATCTCAGCGTGGAGAAGAGCTGATACTTTTAAAACAATTGGATGTTTAAAAATACATGTTTCAGTCATCTCCAGAAGCCTCATGCTAACAGGGTAGAGCTGTTCCAGCAGCATAAAAAAGAGAAGGTTCCATTATCAGACACTTCAGCTATTTCCCCTGGCTAGTCTAGAAAGAGAATATCAAAATCACTGAAGTGCCCTGGGCAGACATTTTATAGCAGTACAGGCTATTTCATTGCTGGAAGCAAGTCTATAATAGCCTTTTAAGCATCATTCAGCCTGAATTATCTGCTTAAGACATGTACATAAATCTTGCTATATTACACAACATTTTTTGCCCCCTTTTTGAATTTTAGTCCTCCAGCTCAAGTTCTAGAAAAGGAGCAAATTAGTTTTCCTTCAGTTACTCATCAAAGCCAGTGGGATGACTGAATTATGCCAGGAATTTTTGGCCCAGTTTATCATATTCAGAGGAGTGAAATTCTATCTAATGAAGTGGGAGAGGTGTTACAGAATAAGGAGGCAGTAATTGACTTATTATTACTCATTTCACCTTGCTTGATTTTATGTCATTTATCTGCTTGTGCTCCACACTGTTGTAGTACCTGGATGATCCATTGAGACTCATCTTCTCACTTCCCTTCTGAGGGAGGCTCATGTCCTAATGATGGGCCATTAGGAAAAGGATTTTAACCACATTAATTCCTAATTCCAGCTCCAATTTCCAGCTCTTTCACATAGGGATGGTGCTTGAAAGGGGATCAAACCCCACCGTGCTTGCTGGGGCACCTCCCACTGTGAGTGCTGCAACTCCAGTGTTTGCATAGCAAAATCAGCATGAAATATGGAAAACACGCCCAAGGCAGGGAGCAGAGCTGAGACCCACCTGCTTGGATGAATGCCCCAAGCATCAGCCTGCAGGATTTACCTTGAATGCCTGCCCTGTCTTGCTTTGTGAAATCTCTCATTCTCCTCCCGTGAGGACAGTGAATCAGGAAAAGGCATGGTCTCACCTGAAATTTCAAAGATAGCTGAAATCTTAGAAGTTGAGTGAAAACTGGCAGCTGTTGGAGGAGAGACCTCTGAATTATAGCCTCACCTAAAGACAGGAGGTGCCAGTTCCTAGCATGCACCTGGAGGGCAGCAGTCACCTGGCCAGACAGCTCACGGCAGCTCGGAATTGCTGAGGATGGAGATTATGAGAAAGAAGTTGTCACCCTGTGGGCTAGAGGGCAGGAGGACACAAACCCAAGGAAAACTGGGTCTTGTTAGTTCTGCTACACCAAGACATATTTAATGTTTTCTTTCTGGCTGCTGCCTGTAGGCTTTAGTTTCATTATAGCTGCTGCTGGTGTCAGTTTTTCCAGGAGTTCTCCATGTCCCTGTGCTGCTGCTAAGCTGAAGCAGGAGCCATCTATACTCACATACATGTAGGCAGAGCTGCCCAGATTTGCTGTAGGACAGTCTGGTGGATCTATTCCTAGAGAATTGTGGAGTATGAGAAGTGATATGTTGGGAAATTTTGGCATCGAGGCTGCGAGGCAGTGATGCTTACAGCCCCATCCCCACAGAAGCTGGTGCCTGTCTGTAGGAATGTGGTCCTCATATCTATTGCAGGAAAAACAATGCTTCTTTTTACTGGTAGAGTGGAGCAGAGAAAAGATGTAAATCCATTGCCTGCCTGCTGAACTGTGACCTGACCATACACTAATTGGATCACAACAGCCTGAATGGGTTCAAGTCCTACACGAGGGCTCT
The DNA here is from genome assembly GCA_024865655.1 of Emberiza elegans. NCBI lineage: Eukaryota > Metazoa > Chordata > Aves > Passeriformes > Fringillidae > Emberiza > Emberiza elegans. The sequence goes on from JALJVW010000139.1 coordinate 34,000,189, forward strand.
CGGGGCATGGAAATGTCCACAATGGCTCAGTGGCCAAGAGCTGCCCATGGTTAGTGTGCCAGCTAGTGAACTAATCTTCCTTCCTGGAGTCAGCACACCTGGAGGTGTTCAGGTGACATCTCTGGAGCCTGAAGGTCGCTGCTGATGTCCTGCAGCATCAACGCTGGAGGGACACACTCTTCTAGTGATCCCACACCACCATCAACACTGGAAGGACATGCTCTGAAGCCACCCATCCTTTCCTTTCAGATGTGAAGAGCAGCAGATCCTGCTGGTAGGGGTGAGAAGACGAGCTTCTTTCCATAAATGATCCGACTGCCAGCAGAAATCCCAGGCAATCTGCAGCAGGGTTTGCACGATGCTGACAAATGCCCACTGGGAGCACGGCTGCCACCACCACCTCATTCTGCAGAGGCCATTGACAGCTGACAGATAATAACAACTTGGGATAATTAGTGTCCTGAAGGGCTTGAACTGAGAGCCCAGAAATGAAAAACAGCATTAGAGAGCAGCTATTGCCTCCTCACCCCTCGAGACTGGTTGTGTACGTTGAGCTCAACAATAACATTAATAAAAAGCAATCCTAAGAAAAGCAATATAGCAGGCTAAATTGCCTCTGCTGCGTCTTGGGCTTACATTTCATTACAAATACCTTCTTACTCAGGGCATGGGCTTTTTAAGTCATCAAGACAATTCCTGAAGTCCTTTCTCAGTTTTCACTCATACCCCAGATTCTTTCTCATTAACTTCAGTGGATGGCTCTTTGTCTGACTGGAAAGTGAAAGGGGGTCTTGGGATTTGAACTGCTGGGAATTTTGCTTGAGTAAGCAGCAAGAAACTTGGCCATGATAATAACCTTTTTTTTTTTTTTTTTTTCTTTTCCCCAATTTTTTCATGTTGCTTTTCTGACAGCTCTGAAAGAGTGGGAGGAAAGCCGTTAGGACTCGCCACCTTTTTGGCTTGTTTTTGAGGACTTGTGAAATGTTTTTCTTTTGAATTTCTAAGCAGAAAGTCATTTCAACTGAAAAGCCATCATATCTCATTTAGAAAATGTCAATTAACACTGGTAGGGGCATTTTTCAACTAAACCAACATGAAGATATCAGGGTAACTACCAAAACATTTAGGTCAACAAAAGTCTAGCCTTTGTTTTTGATTATAAAGGCCACAGAAGTTTTAACTGAAATTTTTGCCTTGCTTTAAATTGAAAGTTTGGCTAAATCATTCCCACAGAGACTGTGTTCAAACAAGGACATGTTTACATATCTGCCTCTGATCATACAAGATAGTGATGGATTATGGGATGTGCTGGCTTTCCAGCCCCCAAGAGTGGCATGTCCTCCCCACAATCCCGTCCCTCACCAGAAACATGGACTACTTAGATAAGAACAGCTTCACTTCTTTCCTGACCTCAGGAAAAAAAAAAAAAACTTTTTTTTTTTTTTTTTTTCTCAAGGAGAAAGTGACACCAAGGGCAAAACTGTATTTCAGCACTTCTGGACACTGCAGAGAGGCTGCCCCAGTTTTATCAACAGAAGGTGAAGTGTTGCATGGAAAAACTTCATAATCTGAAAAAGTTTACTTTAGTCCATTTTGAATTTGGTTTGGAAATCACCAAGAGGTTACTAGAAGTCAGGAAAACTGTGGACAGATTTATCTAAGATGAAATAAAGAGCGGCCAGCTCTGGAAATGGATTATGCAGGTGTAGGGAAGGCAGTCAGCAATCACAGGTGTCCAGGACAGGAGATGTTCATGGGAGGGCCACATTGCCTGGGGAAATGCAGAAAGGTGACAAAGAGCTGTTGCAGGACAATAACAGCATAAAACTAACACAGCCATGTCTGCAATTAGCATTGAAATATGCTTAACATTTCCTCTCCTTTACCTGTGGTTTTAACCTCAAAGCTCTTTTATCCTATTCTGTGCAGCTGTCCTGCTGCTTCACAACCCCTGTGCTCGGCCAAAGGGGCTCAGAAGAAGCTGTGGCAGGAGTGACCAGGCATCCTGAGATGATGCCCACACCAATCTTCACAAAGTAAGTCCCTTTACATACACCACAATGTAATAATGTGTAATAATGGACATCAGCCCTCGCTCAGCCTCATTTAATGACCCATAACTGAGTGAATAATTCATTCAGCGCCTAGAGATCTCTCGTGGAGACTTGTTTTACCACAGGGCCCTGGGGAACAAGAACAGCAATAAAGTTCCAGCTTTTAACCCATCCATTTACAAAGCCTCCCGATATTATTGCATCCATGATCAATTTAAATGAACTTGTTGGAGGTTTACTAGTGCCCTTCCTGTATTTCATGCCTCAGTGCATATTTTTTCAGAGCATTTACAGCTTTTACTTATTGTTAGTTTGAAGGGAATAGAGAATTGTCACCACAAAGTCACACTTTTATTTAAAGCTTTAATTGTCTCTAAGAAGAGCCTGTCTGAAACCCAGCCCTCTTGGAGTCACTGACGTCGTTTATTATCCAGTAAACTCTTTTAGGCTTTGGGACAGGTTAATACTCCTCAGTATCAGTATAATTTCTCTTAGGCTTGTGTTACTGTGTTTATATGAGGATCTTCATTTTGCTTTGGCAGCAGAATTTCTTTTCTGCGTTTGCAAATTACAAAAAAAAAAAAAAAAAAAAGAAAAAAAAAGCCTTCCTAAGCTGGATCGCTTTGCAGCTGTGAAAACCTATAATAACTTCAGTCGGATTACAACTACATCAAAGGTATTATATATCCCTGAGTAACATATTTACTGGGCTTTTCAACAGCTGTATAATTAGCTCTGGATGACTTCTTTTTTCCTCCACATCTTTAAATATCCATATTCCTAATTCACAGATATTCAAAGGGAAGGTGGTTTTCCCTTTCACAGAAGGTGTGTGTAGCCCACCAGATTTTTTAATTTTTTTCCTTAGCTTTTTTTTTTTTTTTTTTTTCTTTTCTTCAGAAGCAAAAATAGGCTTCAGCTTCCCCGTCCCCTGGCAACCAGGCCCACCGTGTCCATCACCCCTCCTGGCTCACTGCGGCTGCCTGATTGATGAGAGGAGCGGTTCAGGCAGGGCACCGGGACAGAATCCTTTGTGGCGTCCCCCAGGGAGGCAGCTCGGAGGCAGCAGCTGTCCCCAGAGCCCCCCCGGACAATAGGGGGTGGCAGAAGGTGAGGAGAACGCTCGTGCCTGCGCAAGGAGGGATAAAAGCTCCATATGTGCCGGGCCCAGCAGATGCTCCTGCGGGGTGACCCCTCCGCCATCCCCCGGCAGCATCTCCATCAGCGGCACCGGCAGCTCCCAGTCACAGGGACATTCCCAGGGACATTCCCAGCGACATTCCCAGCCCCTCGGGTTTCTGTGGGTGAGGTTGAGATGACCCCCGAGGCATTAGAAAATCTCTTTTTCCCAGCCCCGCGACCGATGAAGTAGTCGAGATTTGTCGGTTCTGCATTTCAGGGTTGTTTGTTTTTTCTTATCTATTACTATTATTAGTAATGGATAAGAAAAGTAATAGTTTATTGTTTTTCTTATCTATTACTAATCTATTATTATTGCTAGATCTGTCCATCAGGTCGGGTTGTGGCACACTCACTGCCCTTGAGAACTACGTATACTTTATTTACAATGATTTTCCAATTCCTATCACCTATGTTAGACAGTCTGTCTCTACTCTAAACCAATTAAAAAGTGTCACCATCCCAGCAGCAGATGGAGGACAAGAAGAAGGAGAAGAAGGATGGGACAGGCCCAGATTCCTCCATCTTGCCTCTTGAACCCCCATTCTAAAACCCCCAAAATTCTACTTTTTCACCCTGTGACAAATTAACTATCATTCTACTCAAATGCTTGTGGCTTGTAAATCTACACATGAAGTTGGTAATTTTTCCATGGACTAAAATCAAAGGCACAGGTGTTTCTGACTCTGTGCCAAGGTCTCTGAGCCCCTGCCAGGGTCTCAAATCACCCAGGGCAGCCAGGGGAATGTCCTGGGTCCCGAAACCGGCCAGGGTTGGGAGCTTTGGGGAAGGGGACATCTCATGGTGCCAAAACCCATCTCCCACCACACATCTCCACAGTCATTCCCTTGCAGATGCATTTTTTTGTTATGCAATTACATTTATTCTGGGAACACAAGGGAAAAGAGGCTTTAAAATTCTCTTTAAGGCTAGCTGAGTTTTCTTTCCAGATTTTTTTTGCTTTGCCCTGTGATGAGTAGCAGAAGGCAGTGCTTGAGTGTTGATGTGGAGGGAAGTTTCTTCCCCCCTTGAGAATACATCACAACCTGCTGGTTTATGTTGTGCTGATTGCTCATTCCCATGGCCACCACGGCAAGGGAAGGAGTGAGAAATGCTGTTACACATCCTCAGTAGAAATGCTGATTTCCTATTTTAATTTTTTTTCTCAGCTAATGGGACTTTGAACTCAGTTTTCTCCTTAGAACCATTTCCTAATGTGAGCTCCTAGCCAGGAATTGTCTGTTCCCAGTGGCCTTGGGATGTGTTGGCTGGCTGGCTCTGATGTGCAGGAAAGACCCAGCTGGCTGAGCACTTTCAGGACAAACAGATAAGACAATTTACTATCTGATTTTATGAGAGCCATTTACACTTTGCAGAATTTTTTAAGCAGCATGCCCTTAAGAAGCATATTCTGAGCGTGATACCTGGGAGAATTGCACACACATTTCCTGTCAGCAGCCAGAGAATAGTGTCTAACACCTGCTATGAAGAGCTTGAAATATATTCTTAAATGGCTTGATTGCTCTGCATTTCCCCTGAGATGAGAGGAGACGTTTTGGTGCAGTTTCTTTGACTGCAGACACTTCTCCAGTGGAGCTCCCTGGCTGAGCCTGGGCTCTCTCCTGCTTATCCCCCTGGAACTGGAGCCTGTGCTTGCAATCCAGCTCATGCTCACAGGGACCCTCAACCAGCAACTGGGAGGCAGCAGACCCAGGCCAAAGGCAATTTAGGGCAGGATCCTGCCATGCAAGGGTTTACAGAGCAGGGATAAACACCAGTAGAGAGCCCCCTCAAAGTGTCCTTGCTGTAAGCACACACCTGTGGCTCTGCAGTGTCTGCTCCTCCTCTGCATCACTCTTGAGAAGCCAGCAGCAATAGAGGTGGCGTTTTGCAAACACCCACCTTGGTTTCCTGGCTCACTCTGCTTTTTTGGGGCATCCTTCTGCTCCTGTTCAGGTGTACTGCGGTGTCAGCAGGAGGAAATCCTCCCACCCCTGGCCAGGTGAGAGCCAGCATCTATAGGGGGATGGCTGAACACACCTTCCCCTGCATCCCCAGCCTCTGACACTCCACCAAAGCTGCTATGACACAGTGAATATTCCGCTACCCAAGCACTGGATGGGTAAACCAGAGACCCTCCTAGGCAGCACCTCCCAAGAAGTCAAGCCTCAGCCTCTTTGGTGCACAGCAGGTGTGAAGGAGGGGTGCTGAGAGTGAGAGACACCTTTATAGGGGACCTTTTCATTTCAGCACCTTGGATGGCAGCACATTTCCAGCCGTTACTGAAATAAACCCAGGGAGGAGATGGGTCCACACTCATGCTGCCGCTGCTCCCAGGAGTGACTCGGAGGAAAAGGAAGGGTGTAGCTGTGTCTAATGGTCGGTGGGCAGAGCCAGGGGTTTCATCCTCACCAGAGCATCAAATGAGGCCTCAATTTTCTGGATTAATAGTTGAGGTTCTATGTCTCGTTGATATCCATAGGTTAGGGTGAGGGGTAAAAAGGGTCTTAGCAGGTACTAGATTCTGTTCCTCACATCTAGACATCACTTTGACTTGTCCATTTCATGTTGGCTCCTTGTTTTTAGGGGCTTTTGGCTAGGTTTGGTGAGGGGTCCCTCCCATTGCACGCTGGATCCGAGGTCATTTGCACGCTACTCAATGTCCCCTCCTCTTCACATCCTGGGTGCCATCCTCTAGGAAGCAGCAGGGATGCCACTCGACAAAAGGGGGTATTCTTAACCATCAACAACAGGTAGTTACCAAAAACCACAGGTGATTACAGCAACAACCAGTTAGAACCCCACCGTGGCAGCAACTGGCCCAACCTGTTAGCTACCTTTAAAGAAAATGGGCAACTTTTCTACTCATAACAATTACCTTGCAGTCCTTGCACTCCTCTGGGCCAGCTCACCCCACCACACACCCACCCTGTGGTGTTCCTAGAGGAACAGCTGGTTCTCAGAGGTTTCAGCTGGACTTGGTGGGAGCTGGGAGCTTTCTGCCCCTAGAAAAAGACACACAATCCAACATCAATTTTATATGAAAACAAAACCTCAGTGATTTTCTACTGGAGTGTTTGTGTTTTGAGACACCTGAATATATACTCTGCAAAGGAAAGAAGGAATCTATTAGGTATGTAAATATTAATATTTATGAAATAAATCCTGAAGTTTCAGCTCTTCTTTGGTTGTGGATGTCTTGAAGCTTATTCCATGGAGGATAATGTTTTTCTGCTAATAGGTAAAATGGTGGAAAAACCAGGACAGGCAGAAACTCATTTAGCATTTCAATTAACAGGGAAAAGGCCCTGGAATTTGAGTAGCAATTTTTTGCAGCCTTCAATGAATATTTTCAAAGCTTTCTCAAATAATGTACTTTTCTTTGAACTTCCATTGCAGGAAGTTGCCCAGGAATTTCGCACAGATAACAAGCCTCTCTCCTCATTGCCACTCCTGCACCTGCAGGATGGTTCAGCTGGGATTCCTCATCCCAGTCTCATGTTCCCTGAGGTTTTGTGTGGACCCTTCCCTCCTTGCAAAGGCAGCTGGACCTGGGGGCTGAAGTGAGGCTGCTGGGATGCCAAGTTCCACAAACTCCAGGCTTGGGGAGTGTAATTTGCTCTTGCAAATTAAAAAATGCAAACAATAAATGAAAAAGGGCAGGTGTAAGGATGTGTTTATGGGACAGCTACAGACCTCCTCTAATTATTTTTTATTTTATTATTTTTTATTTTATTATTTTTTATTTTATTATTTTGTGGAGGAGTACAAACTGATCCTTGCATAAGCTTTTTTGCAAAATGGAATTGAGCCAAAATGTCCCTACTTAGGGGTCCCTCCATCTGGCAACAACAGGAAAATTTATCCTAGATTCTGTCAGTCTTCATGAGAAGGCTCTGTCAAACATATGTGATGATGACAAAACTGCACATTTCAGTTTTGCCCACGCTTCCTGGTCAAATGCAGTAAATTTTATTGTTCCTGTGCAAAATTTCCTAGTTCTTAGAAAGATAACAGCATTATTTGTAAAATAAGGTGGGAAAAGCCAGCTTGGGAACCGACTCTGGTTGATCACAGAGAGCCCCCTTGCTGTCAGGCTTCTCTGACCACACCACTTGCTGTTGTTCGTGCCCATCAATCCTGCATTTCAGAGCTGGGCAGAGGGGCTGTGGCTGGTGGAATCCAATGATTTCTGATGTACAGCCATGAGGAATTGGATACACCTCCTTGTTGCCCCTCAGATATCTCATTAACAGGCACAGACCAGGAAGCTTCCAGGGCGGTGTGAAGCCAGCTGTGTCCCAGCAGAGCACAGCCCTTGGATCCAGGAAACCAATCCCCCTCCCTCCTGTTGGTGATGCTGTGATCTTCAGAAGCTGTACAGAACTGAGATGCCTGTAGTTAGTGCTGAAACACTGGGTGGACACATCTGCTTTAAAGGAAGAGTCTAATTTTAAGCCTTTGAATTAATGGTCAACTTCTCTGTTGTGGTTTGGCAGGCAGGGGAGAGGAACAGGGCTGTCCCTTCCTGCCTGTGGCATGGCATCCCCAGGAAAAGGGCCTGCACATCAAAGCAGCCCTTGTGTGCTGAGTCCTGGGTTTCTTCTTCATGCTTCTTCTTCCTTCTTCTTCATGGGTTTGAGTAGCATTTTGTAACTGAGCAAGAAAGTCTGCATTGCAGACTCTTTAGGATCAGTTATTAGGTAAAAAGAAAAATAAGCTAAGTGTCAGTTCTTAATTAGAGAGTTTAGTCTTAAAAGACTTTGTAACAAAAGATTGTTAGCCATTTTATGCCTTCTAATAAAAAGCTGCCGAACTCACAGTGATGAGACTGAAGAGGAAACCCAGGACAACATCCTGTGCTCTCCATCTTGCTTCCATTCAAAACATACTAAAAATCTTAAAACCTAAAATTTTCACTAAGTGATACATCTACACTACTGTCTATAATCTATTTTCATCACTTTTGTGGATTCTAGTCTATCTTGAAGTTTAGGAAATTTTCTCCATGAATGGGGGTCAAAGTCAGTGCTGCTCTGGGGGTCAGGGCACCCAGAGCAGACAGAGAAATATTCCCAGTGCCCTGGGTTTCTACAGTTTGGCAGGCAGGGGAGAGGAACAGGGCTGTCCCTTCCTCCGTGTGGCATGGTATCCCGAGGAAAAGGGCCACACATCAAAGCAGCCCTGGTGTGCTGAGCTGCTGGGATGCTCATCCTGGGGAAAGGCTGTGTCCCCCTCTCTGCCAGCCCTGCACACGTGGCCACAGCACAGCCTGTCCTCTCTGGGCTCCTGCTCCACACATCCCACAGCACATGTGCCACAGCTGGCCTGGGAGGCAGTGCTCAGCAGCCAAAAGGACATCCAGAGGGAAATCTGCAGCAGGCACCCACTGGGCTGGTGCTTCTTCAGCTGCCGTGGGTTGGTGTTGGTGCCTTGTGGAGGCTGACCTGGAGCAGAGACTGGATGGAGCTAAAGAATAAAGCAGGGATTTATTAGGAGGCCACAATGGATCCACCTTGGCCAGCACAAGAGCCCAGCCAGGGCTACACCCATGGTGAACCCAAAATGGTCACAAAATGGACAGCTGGTCATGAGGTCTCTCACTTTTATAAGTTCTGCTCCATTTGCATATTGGAGCTAATTGTCCAATTATCGCTCCAGCCCATGAAGTCCCGTCCTTCTTGTTTTTCTCTCTTCAGTCCCTGTTGTTTGTGCTCTTGGGCCTGAAATGTGGATCAGTTGTCCTTGGGTCCCCAGTTAGAGAGGGAATTGTTTTGTCTCCGTCCTCTGTGCAGAGAGTTCACCATCCCCTAAAATGAAGCCCCAACCCACAAACTAAAGCAGCACAGAATCTGAAAAATACAAAAGCAAAAACCTGAGGCATCAGTGTCATCCCACTGCTTATCCCAGGTGATGTCACCTTGCACCAGGTGAGGGAATGGCCCATCATGGCCTGATTTACAGCTGTGCATTGACCCATAGACTGAGAGAATGGGTTGGGAGGGACCTCACTGATCATCTCATTCCAACCACCCTGCCATGGGCAGGGACACTTTCCACCAGACCAGGTTACTCCGTGCCCCATCCAACCTGGCTTTGAACACTTCCAAGGATGGGGCATCCACAGCATCTCTGGACAATGTGTGTTCTCTGGTGTGCCAGGGCCTCACCACCCTCACAGGGAATAATTTCTTCCTGATATCTAACCGAAACTGTCCTCAGCTTAAGCCATCATCCCTTGTCCTATCACTCTGTGTCCTTCTAAGACATCCCTCTCCATCTCTCCTGCAGGCCCTGCAGGCACTGGAAGCTGCTGTAAGAGCTCCCCAGGACAGACAATATGTTTTGTATGTTCTTGTGGCTCCCCTGACCACGGCCCCTGTTGGAGTCCCTGAGTCACCCTGATTTCCATCAAGCAGCGTATTCAGAGCGAGAAGCTCTGAGCTTTATCTTCTGTGTCACAGTGACATTTTCAGTTTCAGGCTTGTGTAGGGTGAGGCAACCAGGAGGTCCCCAGTTACTCACAGAGTACTTACCTTTTAATGGAAACATATTGCACCTCCCAGTCAAGGGATTCAATCCCCTTACCCATATGGAAGTATAAATGACCATATAGAAAGGTAAGAATAAGGGCAACCATGCTAATTCCATGTCCTCAAGATGTTTAAAAGACATGAGCTTTGAGTTGGTACCCCTACATAAAAATAGATTATAATATCATGCAATCAATAAAAAAAAGAAAAAAAAAAACTATTAGAGGAAACAAAAACAATTCAGAAAATCTGCATGGTGGTTTGTAATGGATCTGACAATCCAGTGGCTACTTCAGTAGCATAAACACACTCCAGGATGCATTATGTTTTATATTGTATGTGTTAAAATATTTAGTAACTACATTGCAATAGACATTGCTTTGATCTCAAAGTGCACCATATTTTAAAGTCTGTTGTACTCCAGGAAGAATTATATTCTCCAGCCTCCTTAATAAAAGCCACAATCTATGATGTTCTTGATGTGCACGGGCTACACAGTATGCTGACATTCTTCAAGAGGCCTTTAATGAATTAATGCCTCTCCAAATGGTTTTAAGCTTACAAAAGAAGATGTGTGCATGGTCCTAAACCATTTGGAGCCATTTTATTCAGTGCCTATTGATTTTAGTGCCAGTAAACCTCCCTGCTGCCTGCCTCTGATGAGTATTAGATTATATCCTCTGCAGCACACAATGGGATTTAGCGGCGCCAAAAATGTAATTTCAGCACAAAATACAGAAGTCATTATAACATCAACTCTCTTTTTTCTTCCAAATTTTAGGTACCTGAAGATCTAACTTCTGAAGAAACTGCTGCTATTTCTCTGAAGTGATTTCAGAGAACTTACTCCATCTTTAAACTTATCAGTGGGGCTGAAATGGGCTTAAAAATAAGGAACTGCAAAGTAGGTGGGTTTTTTTTTTCTTCAAACAGCCTTTATATGGAGTCACTACTCTAATATTGGCAATGGCACACAAGGATGTTTGTCTCTGTGCTTGTTATATGTTTTTAGTAAGAAATTATCCCTCTTCTCCCCTCAAGGAGAAGGTGCTCTGGTCAACAGAGCCAGAAAATGCCATGCCATGCCATGCCTTGCCCAACCCACACAGATATTTATGTTATTCTAGAACTTCCCCAGTGCGTGCCAGCAGCAGCCTTTTCCCTTCAGTTGCTGCTAAAGGTGAAGATGCACCTCATTTCCTCAATTATTGCTGCATCTTCTTCAGCAGTGGCTGAGCAGAAGGACACAGCCAGAATCCAACCTCCCAAAAAGTGCTGCTCTGGGGCTGGGGTGGCCCCAGCTCTGAAGTTCCATGGTTTTCCCACTGTGTCAGCCCTCGTGGAAACAACTTTGATCATTTCCAGCAGTAAGAAGAGATAAAAAGAGGGATCTGAGAAACAGAAGCCACAGGCAAAGTAGCTCTGTACCATGGGAATAGACATGGATATAACACCCATGGAGATGAGGGGTCTGTGGGAAATGGAAATATCATCCCTTTGATCTGCTCTCCTGGTGCAGTACCTGACCAGGAAGGAAAGCTGGTGTGAATTCACCAGCCAAGGAGCCTCCCCAGTGACAGACTGGTCTCTGTGGGTGAGTTCCATCCCCACCCAGCATCCCAGGATGGAGTGAGGAGGGGATTTGCCCACCACCCGCCTTGCTGGGCTCCTGCCTTGCAGTGATGCAAAGCTGAGAGAGGCTGGTGTAAGAGCCTTTCAGCAGGCAATTAAAGCAGAATGTTTTCTGTAATATATAAACAAGCCCATTAAGCCTGACTTTAATGGGGCTGAGATTCTATGATAAATAATTGAAAAGAAAGCTTAAAGTGAATTTCAAAGATCTTTTTCCCCCCCTTAAAATGTATTTACAATGCTACAGTGCTTTATATAGCTTGAATGTTTAATCAATTGTCATTTATAGAGAGTTCAGTTCCTGGGGTTTTGTGATATATATGTGCCAAACAAGCCACTTGAATGTCAAAGCCACGGAGCAGCAGCTCTTGGGTTGAGACGGATTTGACACAGTTTGTAGAGGGCTGTGCAGGGGGAAAGCTTGTTCTCATCTCTGCTGCTCTCTGTGGTTTAAAAGGTTCTTGAACCAGCTTGAATTCCCCCTGCTGTAGCACGCAGAGGGCGACTGGAGAGGGACCTGCTGATTGCTCACCTGGTGCCCAGGTCCAGCTGGCAAAAGCTCAGGTTTCTTTATCAGCACCGAGGCAAAACCCCAGCCCTGCTTCAACAGGACCGGAGGAACAGGGAGGCAGAACAAATGGATGCATGAAAGGAGCAGCTGATGTTTATTGTGCACTAACCATCCTTGTCAGGTGCCTCGTTGCAGGTATTTTTCCAGGGCTGGTGGTGATTAAGGATGTCAGGGATGCTGTGCTATTCCCTTCTCAGGGAGTGAGCATCTATCCAGCTTCCACTAACACAGGGCCTGACAAGATGCGAATGTCCCTCAGTGCCTTTCAACACACACATTTAAAATGTCTGGCAAATTAGACTGTGGACTAATCCCATCCACTGTGCAGCTGCCCTCACTGAGGCCGAACTGGCGCTGCCTCAGGGATATCACTGGGGTTTCACTGCAGCCCCCACCATGCTGTGTTCAAACCCCCAACCCCTCTTCTTGGTGCTTATTAGTCCCTCCTGACCTGTACTCACATCAAAAAGACACAGATCTTTATTTTGCAGAGAAAAAGCTGGCTCTCTCTAAAGCCCAGAGGTCAAGAGCACCTTTAAGTCCTAGAAGTTATTTTAATAGGAGATGTTTCGTGGAAACTTTCACACATGTTTTAAGGTGCTGTCAAAGTGCTTTGAGACTTCAGGCATTCAGAAGTTTATTGATGTCCTTCCCCCAAGCTTCACCTCCCACTGAAACAGGACGCAGGGGAGAGCTTTCACAGCTTTTTTACCATCACATGTCCTTTAAATTATTCTGTTTCTGTCCTGCAGTGGTTTTGCTGACTGGGAGAATGCTTGCTCCCTGACTTTACTGGGCTGTAAGCAGCAGTGACCTGCCCATTACATAGTGGGAATTGAATTGGCACTAGAAGAGTTAATCAAGAAGAGAGGCTCTCTGAGATGTGACCAGACTGGCACAGAATTCTCCCTGCTCAGAAACACAGCAATGAACACCCAGATGGCTTTTAAAATAATATACATGGAGATTTAAAATTATAAAAACAAGCAAAGTAGGATTCAAATAACTAGATACTCACGGCAAAAGGGATTAAATCCTGCTCTGAGCAGCTGTGCTGGAAATGGTGCAGTGTAGTCCCAGCTTTGCACCAGTGTGCATGAAATCACAGCTCGTTCCCACAGAATCCCCTAATCATCCTTCCATTAACTCATATAACTGTGTGGGACTAGAGCAGATTTCTCAATAAAAATGATGGATAAGTAAATTGGGAGAAGCACTCTATCACTTAGCAGGTGTGAGAAGATTGACAGCCCCAGCAGTGCTGAGGGAGGATTGTGTGCACTGACTCAAGGGTGTCGCTGTGTGGAAACGCTTGTGTGTGGCTGGGGAGAAACTGCCACAGCTCTTTCATGAATGAGAAATGCTGGTGCTGCAGGAGGCGATGCTGGAACAGGATGCAGGAGAGCTGCAAACACCCCATGAGCAAACTGTGCAGAACAGCATAGGCAGCAGGTGTGCAAGGAAGGACCAGGAGCCTCCAGATGCTGAGAAGAGAGAATTTGCTGGAACAGGTTTCACAGAAAAGCTGTGGATGCCCCATCCCTGGCAATGTTCAAGGCCAGGTTGGATGGGCTTTGAGCAGCCTGGTCGGGTGGAAGGCGTCCCTGCCCATGGCAGGGGATTGTGATGAGATAATCTATAAAGTCCCTTCCAGCCCAGACCATTCTATGATTCTCTGTGTCCTGTCGCAGACATCTTTTATGAAAAATCCTTTCCTTAGGATTTTTCCTCCTGAGAAGCTGAGAGGCCTCAGGAACAAAATGTAAACAATGGTTATCTGCTGCTGTGGAGTGCAACAGGTGCATCTGTGATTGGTCTCATGTTGTTGTTTCTAATTAATGGCCAATCACAGCCCAGCTGGCTCGGACACAGAGCCCGAGCCACAAACCTTTGTTATCATTCTTTTCTATTCTATTCTTTGCTAGCCTTCTGATGAAATCCTTTCATCTATTCTTTTAGTATAGTTTTAATATGATATATATCATAAAATAATAAATCAAGCCTTCTGAAACATGGAGTCAGATCCTTGTCTCTTCCCCAATCCAAGAACCCCTGTGAACACGGTCACAGTGTCCCAGAGGATGAGTGGGAATGCTGGGTGCAGGCAGTGCAGCAGTGTGGGAAATGGCACTGGGGAGGGTACTCGTGTCTGTGGCTGTGAGATACACTGGCCCTTGGAGAACCTGCAGGAATTCTGCAGCAGCAGGCTCAATTGAATGGATAATGTAGTAAATTAATGGGAGAAACCCAAAGGCCTGCTCCTCTCTCCTGGTTAAAATGCAGCCTGAGCTCCTGCCTTCCCCTTGGAGTGGGAACTGGGGAGAAGACACAGCTTCTCTGCTTCCCCCAAGGACTGGCAATAGGAATGGGAGGAGATTCCCAGGGTTTCACAGCATGCCTGGGTTTGGCTCTGCTCACACGTGGCTCCTGCTAAAAGCATGGTTTGAAATGGTCCCTCTGGCTCACAGGATCCCCCTGCAGCTCCTCTTCATGGAGCACTTTTCAGAGCCACCAAATCCTCCTTGCACTGAAATTCCCACCATGACTCTCCCATTCAGCATTTCTGAGCATTCACAACGTGCTCAGCAGCGAATTAGCAAACGTCAGTGACATCGCTCAGAGATGAAAACAGCCTTGCCATCTTCTTGATGAATCCAGAGAGGCAGAGATGACAAGTCCTGGGTCTCTGGAGGGGCACTGTCACTGTGCCCTGGCTGTCCCCACCAGCCCAGCTCTCTGAACTCACCTTCCCTGTCACCGCAGCCTCGGGCAGGGGGAGTGCTGGCAGGGAAATGCCCCAGCTGATGGGGAAAAAGGAGTGGGGGACTTGGATCAATTTTCATACACGGTGCCTGGAGAATGAAGCGTTTGTTGTAGAGATTTATTGAGTGAGAAACAATGCCCTGCCTAATCCCTTGGCAGGGGGAGCCGCTCTGTCTAAGGACTGCTGGATAATCAGCGCTGGGAAATTCCCCACTCCCTGCTCTGCGCTGCCTCCCAGGTAGCTCAGGTGCTGTCAAACCTTACACCAAACCATACCCCAGCATGGTGAGCAGGTCTCATCATCCTGCAATCCTGCCAGAGCACGTTGCCAGCTCCAGAAATAGGGATTTGGGGCAGGGAGGCTGGCTGCTGTCCGTCTGTCCCCTAGGCAACCCTTCAGCTGCACTATCTGACAGTGGCAGAGGAGTGCTGGCAGCCCCAGGACACATGGACAGGCTGGCTGGGATATCATGGACTTCCCCGAGCCTCTCTCCCCTGGCTTTTGCAGGGTTTTGATGCCTGGAATGCCTGTTGTGTTGTTTTAAACACAAATATGGGGTTGTTCACCACAGACACCCCATAGGTGAGGGCACCTCCACCTGGGCAGGGTAGAAAAGGGAAAAGTATTTCCCAAGTCTGAGAACTGAAAAAAAAAAGGACAAACTGCATGTCAGAGGGCTCTGCTGTCATCCTGTGAGTGATAAAGGCATCAAGCAGGGAGTGTCTCCCTCTTGGATGGCCACAGCATTGCTGGAGCCACATCTGCTGGGAGGGAGGTGACACTCCTGTCACAGGCCAGCACCAAGTGCCATAATATGCAGGGAAAGGCAGTGGCCAGACGCAAAAAGAGACAGGTGGAAGGACTGTGAGTGTCAGGCAGTGCAGGCAGCTGGAAACTGCTGTGATCACACCGTATCATCTGCTGGGTCTCCATGAGTGCCACTCATCTGCTGCAGTGAGCAGCTCCCTTACAGATCCCGAGGCAAGAGGCAGCAGAGAAAGCCAAGATGTGCTCTGGGGCTGCACAAGAATCAGGCAGAGTCCTGCTGGAACACACCCCGAGGCTGGGCTCCGTGTCAGGGCTGATGTGCAGCAGGAGGAGCAGGGATGGCCATATGGTGTGTCAGCACCACACACTCCCCTCTGCAGGTGTCCAGGAACAGCCAGCCAGCAAGGTACTAAAGGAAAATGACATTTCCAGAGTAATTCTCCAGTGTTGGTCCTGAGTGAAAGGCACTAATCACTCGGAGAAGGGAAGGTTATACCTGACTCTGGGAATTTGTCCTCCCCCTTTTGCTTTTTGAGCCTCAGCAGTTCTTACCACAGAGCAGCACAGATTATCCCAGAGATGCATCACCCCATCAGTCTTACTTAAGACTAAGGTAGGTGTCTATAAGCTATTCCCAAAATACATTTTTACAGATTTCTCTCCATCTCTGTCTTTTTAAATGGCAATGCTCTGACAAAACCTTCCCCACGAGCCAAGATTTTCAGAAGTGGCTTGGATGGCATTGGTTGAGTATTTGTGGGAGTGAGCTGTGGAGGGTATTACTGTTCAGATCTTGTGAGACACCTCACACTTGGGAGAGGCCTTGGTCATAAGTTTGTCCTTTTTTTTCAGTGCTTGGACTTGGGAAATACTTTTTCCCTTTTCTACCCTACCCAGGTGGAGGTGCCCCCATCCATGGGGTGCCAGTGGCGAACAACCCCATCTTTGTGTTTAAAACAAGGTCAAGTATTCTGTTGGTTTAAAGGTCACACAGCCAGGCCAAGCACAAGAAACTACCCTCCCAGATAAAGAATGAACTTGGGGAAGGATTCAAGAGAGGAGATGTGTCTTGGGACAAGTTTTGTGAGCACCTAGACATGAATCCTAGACTCTGAACCTCATTTTCTTCTGATATAAAAATGTCCCCATGCTTTTCAAAGGAGGCAAAGCAGCCCCCCTGGACCACACTGTGCATCTCACCAGATGCATGGCAGGGATTTATCAGATGGACACTTACAACACAGTTTTTCAGTCAGACTGCCTGCTTATAACATTTTCCATGCACTTCCTAGTATTTCTGGCGAGCTTTTCAGCTCACTTGATGTATTATTAAGAGTAGCTATGAAACTAATTAACTGAGGAGAATGCTATTTAACTGTCAATAAACCTTTGGATCTCTGCCCTCTTTCCTCCAAATTTAGACATTAATTCTGCAAAGCCTTCTCTGTTCCCTACCCCACAGCTTCTGTCCCCTCCCTTTTCACAGCTCCTTGGTGGCACCTTTTTGCTTCATCTGGCCCAAGCTGTTTGTCCTCTGCAGTGCTCCAAAGCCTGGTGGCTGCCTGCTCTCCATCACAGTCTGTCAGGATATGATGTCTCACTGCTGCTGTGCCTCCTCCAGCCTCCCATCGCCAAAATCCTCCATGGGGATTTCTCCCAGGCTGGAGTCTGTCCCTGATGCATCCTCAGGCTTGCTCCTAACAGGTTTCTTCTGGGGATTACAGTGGTGGCATAATGTGAAGGTTGACAGATGCAAATGGAAAGAGTAAAGGGTGAATTTATCATCCAAGCACCAGTGAGTTCCCTTCAGCTGCTCTTGTTGGGCTGTGGAAGTTTAAGCCCCTTTAAAATACAATTGCCTTGATTCTCCTGACTCAGAGTGTGAGGGTGTTCACAGGGGTTTTCAGGATGAGGGAAGAGATGTAGCTCTGACTCTATATTCAGAAGGCTTGATTTATTATTTTATGATATATATATTACATTAAAACTATACAAAAAAAAAGAATAGAAGGAAAAGTTTCATCTCAGAAGGCTAGCTAAGCTAAGAGTAGAATGGAATGAATAACAAAGGTTTGTGTCTCGGACAGAGAGTCCAGGTTACTGGGCTGTGGTTGGCCATTAATTGTAAACATCCAAGATGGGCCAATCACAGATCCACCTGTTGCATTCCACAGCAGCAGATAACCATTGTTTACATTTTGTTCCTGAGGCCTCTCAGCTTCTCAGGAAGAAAAATCCTAAGAAAAGGATTTTCATGAAAAGATGTCTGTGACATCAGAGGGCAACAGTTCTCATTCCTCCTTAGAACATGTCTGCCAGCAAAGCTCATCACTGCTGAGGCTGATTCCCCCTCCCCCTGGAAAAGCACTCCTGGACCTGCTGCTGTGGTGGTGCCAGAGCTGAAGGAGCCCCAAGGATTCTGTGGTTCCCTGGAATGGTGCAGAAATCGCTCCTGACACACAAATAATGCCCCATTTCTCTGCACAATGGCCCCATGCATACAGTGGCCTCACAGAGAACAACAGATGACTGTAGCTCCAGAGCAGATGTGCCTGTTGTCCATGTCAGGGGTTTTGAGATGGAGATCTGCAAAGGGAGGGGGAAAGGCAGAGCTTTTGTGAGAAAGTGTGAGGAGCCTGGTAAAAAAAACCCCACAATGTAGAGAAAAAAATAGCTCTGGTATCTTCATGTGGCAGGCTTTGAGAACGTTGCTGATTCAGGGCTGTCTGAAATCTGTCAGAAAATAACCCTTTCTATATTTGAAAGGCAGAGCAGAGCCTGACTTTAAAGGTACAAAATTGCTTCTGGATTTGCAAAGAAGACAGTAAGGAACAATTTCTATTGCCTTTGGGAGAAAGTATCAAGGGCTTTGCTCCCCTTGACAGCTCCTCAAAGCCTGGAAAATGAGATAGGAACCTGAACTTTTTTTGTTTAGTTCTGCATGAACAATATTAAATCACGGCACTGTGGATCTGGACTGTCCTGAATGACAGCAACCACAGTAGGTACCTGGGGATGGACTTTTTTCACACTTGAACCCTGTACTGGTGTTTCCCTGCTGGGTCTTGAGGTTGGCACATCTGAGTTTAGGATTGATAGCCTGGCTTTCTTGGACACACTGCAAGAGACAATATGGAAGAAGCAGCAGCCAAAATAGCAACAACAGAAGTTGCAGCAGGCAGATTAGTGGCTGCAGCAGGCTCTGATCAAGCTGTTCTCCTTCTGTCACCATTTTGAGTGTTTATTGTTCAACACTCCAAACTGCTGCTGGTTACAGGGCTCTACCAGTGAGAAGGGATAAAGGAGAGTACAAAGCCCCTGCAGGAATGCAAGAGCTGCTTCCTGCCAGGGCTGGATGCCTCCCCTCCCCTTCCCTCACAGCCCACCTGACTCCTGTCCAAGTCACACATCCTGAGGAAACAGCTGATTTTTCTCCTCAATAATTTGGTTATAAGCCCAAGGCCTGGAGACAAGAAAGGTTCTGCCACTGAACCCCCCTATGCCCCTGCCCCCTGCCTGTCTCAATCTGTTGGTCAATGTCAACAAACTTTGTCAGGGAGCTCTGAAATTCCTGCAAGTTTCATAAAAACAGGAGACTGCATTGAGGCTGGTGAGCTGAACCAATGCCCCCACAAAGCTCCTGGCTGCTCCTGTCCTGAGCTTTGGTCCAAAAGGCAGAGCACATGATCAGAGCATCACCATGGAATGCTGAGGGGGAAGAG
Source organism: Emberiza elegans (assembly GCA_024865655.1). Lineage (NCBI taxonomy): Eukaryota > Metazoa > Chordata > Aves > Passeriformes > Fringillidae > Emberiza > Emberiza elegans. The sequence goes on from JALJVW010000139.1 coordinate 34,019,412, forward strand.
CACAGAGGAGATGAAGGCGATCAGGGGACACCCCTGGGAAGGAGGTTCTGTGTAGAAGGTGCTGTAGGAGGAGATCTGATGGCTTCCTGTGGGAGGCTCCAGAGGCAAATCTGTAGGAATCCAGGTTTAATTGTTTTTGCTGCTGACAGAACAACTTCATTATGCACCGAGGGTCTCATTTGGCTGGGCCTCCCTGCGCAGGTCCAGATAAGGAGGAGCACAGCTGAATGCCCTTTAGCTCCCCGGTTATCTTCAGACAGATTTCACTCTGATGTGCTGATAGGGGATCTGGGGAGGAGCTGCAGTTCCTGTTTGGGGAAGATCCTAGCCCAGAGCAGCCTAAAGCAAGGCAGAGATGCAGAGTCCCAGGATACTCAGCTGTGCTGGAGTGCTGTGAGCCCCTTGTGCTCCCTCCCCACTGACAGAGGAACCGATCCCCGCCCTCCTCCTCCTCCCTGTTGGAGGCTCCTGTGGCCTGGAGTGCTGCCTTCCAATTTTCAATGAAAATCTGCATTTGTGAGAGCTGATAAGTCTTTTCAGGGTCTGCAGCTGGACTGTGAATAGGCTGTGAAGGCCTAATTTGAGCTCAGATGAGAGCTGTGTTGGGCTTTTCCCCTGAGCTGGCTCTGGTGCCTCAGGGACACCCCAGCAGGCTCCGCAGGAGCTCAGCTGAGTTTGGAATAGAGTGCAGGTCTGAAAGGGAAGATTTATTCTTTTTCTTTCTCTCAACTTTGGAAAACAAAATAAAAGACTAAAAGGCTGTAGAACATCCAGTCTGCTACCAAATTGCTTTTTTAAATGTCTCCAGCTTTACAAAAGTTGCACGTATTGCCATTAGACATCCCTTTCTCTGTTACCTACTTACACCTCTTCAATGCTGAATGGAAAAATTAATGCTGAGCCTCCTTCCCCTCATAATCAAACATTACAACACTGAGAAATCCAAAGTAAAGATTATACTGAATAGTCATTCCATAACAATACAATTATGATGAAATCATTTTAGCATCCTTGGTCTGAGATGAGATTAAATCTATTTTAATGAGACATTAGATGGGTTTTTTTCTCCCATGTTTTTTTTCCTCATGGCGCCTTTACAATGCAGAGGAATTTTTTTTTTTTCTTTAGTTGCCTCAGTTTGTGATTTTTTATTTGCAAGGAAATCAATATTCTGTGCAGGGAAAATAAACTGAGAGTATTGCAAAACTTCTTTTTGTACCTAAATTACCGCTACACTCCCTCCATTTCAGCTTCATGCTGACGATTTCTTTTTCCTGAGAATTTCTCCTTTTCAGGCTACTTCTCCAAAAAAACTATTTCATATTTCCTGCATCAGCAAGGTTGCTCAAGAGTTGATTCACCAGGCTTCTGAAGCTGCCAGGGACTCCGTCTTGCTGAGCTGTGTTCACAGCAGCTCTGAGTCACAGAGGCAGCACGGGGTGTCTGAGAGCCCTGGCAGTGCTGGCTCTGACCCTGCTGCCTGGGAGGGCTCTGCAGGGTCTGGGTGTTGGAATTAAATGCCAGTATAACCGGATGGAACGTGCCTGGGCTTCTCTGGCCCTTGCTGCTTGACCAGAGGTGGCAGCTGTGGTGGTTTCACCTCAGAGACACCTTTGGCTGGCTGGGTGCTGCAGCTGGGCGCTTGGGACAAGTCCAGAAATGCAGGAGCTCAGGTTTACCTCTGGTGGAGAGGCTTTAGGTGAAGTAAAGGAAAAGGAGTTGGGTTTTGCCAGAGGGTTTAGATCCAGAGCTTTACTCCAGGCACACCTGAATCCAGCAAGAGCTCCAACAGAACCCCGAACCGCGTGGTTGCTGTGTCTTTTAACCCCAGGGAGAGAGGGAGGGAAGGGACAGGGATCCCACCAACCAGGTAAGGGCGGGAAGGCTCAGGGGACAAATGACACCTGGATGGCCCAATGTCCCCAGGGCTGAGAGGCATCCTTTGAACTTCGCCAATCACACGATGCCCTTTCTGGAATGCCAAGATTGACGGACAGCACTCAGCAGGGGCAAGGGAGGGGAAGGGAGAGGTTATTGGCACACCTGGGGAAAGAACCGGCATACTGAGACAGGCTATGACATCACACTGCAACATCTGGGAGGGGTCTGGGACTGGGAATGGGCTGCAGGGTCATCACACTGCAGGATCTGGGAATAGCACTGCAGGATCTGGGAATGGCACTGCAGGGTCTAGGAATAGCACTGCAGGATCTGGGAATGGTGCTGCAGGGTCTGGGAATAGCACTGCAGGATCTGGGAATGGTGCTGCAGGGTCTGGGAATAGCACTGCAGGATCTGGGAATGGCGCTGCAGGATCTGGGAATGGCGCTGCAGGATCTGGGAATGGTGCTGCAGGGTCTGGGAATAGCACTGCAGGATCTGGGAATGGCAATGCAGTATCTGGGAATGGCGCTGCAGGGTCTGGGGGTTTGGGAATGGATCTGGGAATGGCGCTGCAGGGCCTGGGCATGGCGCTGCAGGATCTGGGAATGGCGCTGCACGATCTGGGAATGGCGCTGCAGGGTCTGGGAATGGCGCTGCAGGGTCTGGGCATGGTGCTGCAGGGTCTGGGCATGGTGCTGCAGGGCCTCCTGCAGGGTCAGTGCAGGCCCAATCTGCAGGGTCCCCCCAGCCTGTGCCTCCTGCAGCTCAGTCCCAAGCTGTCCCCCCAGCCTTGCCTCAGTTTCCCAGGACTCAGTGTGGCACCTGGGGGTGCAGCACCATGGTTTTCAGGGATGGCCATCACAGGGCCATATATCCACAGGGTGTCTGTTCAAAAAGTCTTGGGCCATGTAATAGTCACAAATTATTTGCTCTCAAATGAGCTAGAAGGTTTGGTTGTTTTTTTTTTTTTTTTTTTTTTTTCTTTTTTAAACAAGTCTGATTTTGATGGCAAAGTCTGGGTTGTTCTCAGATATCAAAGTGAACCAAAGGCACTTTAGGGAATGATACAGTTCAAAAAGGTGTGGGCTGTCTCCATCTCTCAGCTGGGGAGGGCTTTGCTGTTTTGCTTCATTTACCACAGCTTCTTCCCACAGGCAGCCTCCTTCCCTTGGTCCAAAATAAACTCTGGGAAACTGTTCACTCATGGATCCCCTTCTGCGGCACCCTCCATGATTTATCTGGCCAGCATCACACTGTGGGGGGGGGGTGACCAGCTGCCTGCTCTTCCTTCTTCTGTTTTGAAGAATCAGGTGGACAGATGGAAAAGATCTTCCCAGGGAGCAAATTGGTTCCTTCAATAAACTGCTCAGCTGTGAGGGCAGCTGGAGGCTTTAGCTTGGGTACCTCTGCTAGAGATGGATGCAGACACCCCTTGTCATCTCTTAAACCTACCGGCACAAGGTGCTCCCAAGGCAACACCTTTGTTGGTAACTTGCTCTGCAAGAAAACAAAAAAATGTTAGATAAAAGAAAGCTGCATTCATTGATCAAAGCAATGGGAAAAGGAATGGAGCTGGTGTTATGGATCATCAGCCAGCTGCCTGAGTTGGGGAAAAGGGATGTCATGATTTTGCCTTTAGAGAAAGGTCTAATCAAACATGTGCCAAAGGAAGGGAAAGCCCCAGTCTCCATCTGAAGGCAGAAAGGAGTTCCATGGAATTGCTTGGAGCCCTTGAGTTAAATGCATGTTCAGAGGAAAGTGATAAAGATGAAACACAGCAATGGAAACCTGTCTCAGAAAAAGCAGGTAGGTCCCAACTGTCAACAGTAATCTGAACCTATAACAAGCACTCCTGTTTGAAAATGAATCCAACTGAAAATGAAAGATTAAACAAGTACAACAACGTAAGAATAAATTGCTCATAAATCTCTCTGGTATTCAGGATCAAAGGAAGATTAAAGAACAAGTTATGGAAATGTGGTAGAGGCAAAGAGAACCTATTAAGTGATATCATTTAGTGAATATACGAGTAATAGAGAGTTCACATCTAAGTTTAGAGAAAAGGGAATGAACCTGTAGCTGCTGAAAGGGAATTTAAATGATATGTGGCATGAATGATAAATGATGAAGAAGGTTCTGTAGCCCAAACCCAAAAAAAAATATTACCCAGGATCACAGCTGGTCTAAGAGAACTCACTTGAAGTTGTGTTTTAAGGATGATGGAGACAGACCAAATTAATCCAGACCACCTTGCAATTTTGAGAATGTAAGGGTGGACACCAGCTACATGAATTCCTGTTATAGGAATGACATCCAAGAAAGGATGCAGGGGAGTCCCCAGGCAGGAGAACTCCTGGGATCAGCAGGGCCCATCATCTTCCCCTAGAAGCTCTTCCGTTCCTCTGTGCTGGGCTGAGATCACAGCCTATTCTCCAGTGATGATGCTTGGGGACTTCTTTTCCTTCAGGAAACCACACCAAAGTACTTGTCTGTGTGTGCAAGAGTAAACATTTATGCAAGCATGCTCTTTTACAGTGACAATATTAACACCAAAGGGCCCCATGTCAGGCACTTTGCCCTCATATTTAATAAGCCTTCTGACTCTAATGATATAAATAAATCAAAATGAAAAGAGAAGAGACCCTCTTCTTCCTGCTAAGACAAGTTGAGAGTGTTTAGAAGAAGTATCTTGTCCCAGCTCATGCAGAAGCTGCAGCAATATCAAACTTGAACCCATCACAGAACCATTGGTGCTTTTTTTACTGCAGGAAACACTGTCTGTATCTCTGGGGAAAGAGGAAGATATATTCAGGACAGGGGAAAGAGGTTCTGGGTCAGTGGGGAGGTTAAGGGACTTCACCTTCATCCCATGTAGATACGCGATGCTTATCATCACTACATTCAAGAGACAATCAATAAATACATTGATAATCCTATATTTGTGCTAATTTCAACCATTTAATTCAATACAACATTTTTAAGAGGTTTTTTTTCTGTGTAGTCTGTAGTTTTCTTTATAAGAATTTGTCAGGAGTGTTTAGGAAAGGAAGAAAATGCAACAAGCCTTTGTCAATATTTTCCTGTAGTGAAACCAGCTGGAAATTGAAAAGACCAAGGTGGGGAAGGTATTTGCATGTGCAGAAGATGATTTAAGTGCAGCTGAGATTATATCAAAGTAAAGTCAGTGCGAGGCAGTCAGAGAGAAGGTTTTGCCTTCACTTGGCCTCCCAACCCAAGCAAACAGCAGCCTTTGATGGCTTTGAAGGTTATTTCTTGCTCACACCTCAGATGGGTGTGCACTGGCTAAGTGCATTGCCTGTGGGCAATCTGATTTATGTTCAAGTGTTTGTGGTACATGAGGTGCACGCACATCTATTTTTATGTATGTATTTATTATCAAGGCATGCACAGCACAGGCTTTTCAGCCTACACTACACAAAACAGCTCAAAGCTGAGCCTGACAGCAAAACATCTTTGTGGAGGCCCTGACCCAAGGCATTGTGTAAGTCACCCTACACAAGCCCAAACCCGAACAACGAATGCCTGGATGTGGATGCTCACATCAGAGCCTCTGCCTGTTGAATCAGGGAGCCAGGGGGGCAGCAGGAGCTGGGTGAGGTCCCAGTCTGGGGGCACGGGTGAGGTGTAAGCAGCTCACATCACACACAGAGGAAGGGAAGGGCACGTCCCAGGGCAGAGCTCAGAGCCATCACTGCCCCTGGGCCCTGACTCCATAGCCAGCACTGACCCCACCAGGCTTAACCCACCCTGAGGCACTGAACACTGCTCCCAGAGAGGAAAGCTGGTCATTTAGTGGACCCAGGGCATGTCTCATGAGACAAATTCTCCACTGCAGTGTTTGTCTCTTCATCTTATTTGGACTTGTATTTTTTTGGCTGTTATGTAGTCAAAGTGCATAAATAAAATATATCCAGCATTTTTCATCATTAACAGACTTCTCACAGCACTTTGCATTTTTAGACACTTCACCTTTTCAAATCACTCATTAAATATTAATAAATTAATCCCTCTCAGAGTCTTTTGACGCATGCAAGACATTTTCACGATGATCGTCTTCTGCTCTGTGTTTTATTTGAATATGAAATACATCAAGTAGATGTATCATTCAATACAATTAGCTGGCAGTTATAAACAGTGCCAGAAATCAAGCATGGCAGGCTGATTTTTCCTACATGTGTTCAATTGGCACTTAAATACAGGAAGTGAGAAAATGAAGAGCTAATGTCATGAATGACTTTTTGAAAGTTTGTGTTCTTCAACACATTGTTTATTTGCTTCCTTTCATTTCCATGAGTGCTTTTTATGGAAGTTATTAAAACCACCAGTAAGATCAGCAATTTTTGCTGGGCTGAATGCTTGTATTGGGATTACATGGAAAGGTTTTGCTATAAGGGGGAGTACAGGGGTGGCTTCTGTGAGAAGCTGCTGGAAGCTTCCCCCATGTCCAACACAGCCAATGCCAGCTGGCTCCAAGAGGGAACCACTGCAGGACAAAGCTGAGCCCATCAGTGACTGTGGCAGCTCCTCTGGGATAATATATTTATTGGGGGAAAAAAACCCAAACAACCAATGGAAATGCAGTTGGAGAGAGGCCTGAGAACAAGAGAAACAACTCTGCAGATCCCAAGGTCAGCGCAGAAGGAGAGGAGGAGGTGCTGGAGCAGAGATGCCCCTGCAGCCTGTGGTGAGGCAGCTGTGCCCTGCAGAGATCCATGGGGATGCAGACATCCACCCACAGCCCCTGGAGGAGACCCACACTGGAGCAGAGCAGGAGGATGCCCAGAGAAGGTTGTGACCTCTTGGCAAACCCATGCCGAAGCAGGTTTCCTGGTAGGACTCACGACCCCACGTAAGGATGCCACACTGGAGCAGTTTGTGAGTAGGTGCAGCCTGTGGGAAGCACTCACCTTGGAAGAGCTCATGGAGGACTGTCTCCTGTGGGACTGACCCCACCCTGGTGCTAGGAAGAGTGTGGGAAGTCCTCCCCATGAGGAGGAGGGAGCAGCAGAGAAAGTGTGTGATGAGCATTCCCCCTCCGCCTGCACTGCTGCGGGGAAGGAGGTGGAGAACGTCCAAGTAAAGCCTGGATTAAGAAGGAGAGGGGAAGAAAGTTGTTTTAAATTCAGTTTTTATTTCTCATTATCCTTCACTGATTTGAGTGGCACTAATTTATACTAATTTTTCCCCAAGTCGGGTCTGTTTTGCCCCTGATGGTAGCTGGTGAGTGATTTCCCTGCCTTTATTTCTCCCTGTCTTTTGTTATATTTCTTCTCCCCTGATGAGCAGGGGAGTGACAGAGCAGCTTTGATGGGCACCTGGCCTCCAGCCAGGCTCAACCCATCACAGAGCTCACCTACATCTGGGTAAGATGCTGCAGCCCCAGCAGCATCTCTGGGCTAAGCAAATGTCTGCTTGATGTCCCTGGGAAAGGGACACTGCCACCACCCCTGCACTTGGGAGCAGAGCCTCTGAGCAGAAAGCTCCTTTAGACCTCACCATACACGGTATTTGTAATGCCCAGTGTGGAAAACCATGCTATCCAGGGCCATTTCCAGGAGTTACAGAGAAAATGTACTTCCAGGCTCTACTCCAGGGACTGGTGGCTGAGGTTGGGATGCTGACAAGGTGAGGACACTGCTGGTCCTGGAGCCCAGCACACAGTGCTATCTCTGCCCTCAGGAGACTCATTCCTGCAGGACAGGAGCCATGACTGGCTTCAGACAAGCCTGATCTCATTAGCTTTAATGTGCATCTCAGGACTTCCAAATGGGGCAGCAATATTGGTGAAAAGATGCCCCGTTCTGAAAGCTGGGATATCCAGCAGGGCTCAAACCAGCTCCCATGGAGCACAGCCTTCCCTGACCCTGATGTCTCACTCTCAAACCATGACGAGATCTGCTTGTGTGTCCTGGCAAAACCCTGGCTTGTGAGAAAATGCTGAATATGTGGAGTGACAGGCCAGCAGTGGCTTCCCAGGGAAGTGTCAGCACTGCTGCCCATCCGACCCTTCAGATCCACACAGCAGCCTGGGGCTCGTGATTCAGCTGCAAGCCAGGCGAGCCCTGTTCCTACTGTTTCTGCTTTCTGTTGGGTTTTTTTTGTTTTGTTTTTTTGCCACACCATTTAGCCTTTCCTTGGGAAGGTGATGTCCCTCTGGTGGTGCTCAGCAGGCTGCTGGGCAGGCAGGATTTCAGCAGTGACAAAAATCCCAGACATCCCTATGGCAGGGTGATTCCACTGGCATCCCACAGTCAGCCACTGTCCTGCCACAAGTAGAGATATTATAGAAGAAAGGCCTTATAAAATATGGTTTAGGCCCTCTGACTCCAGCTAAGCTAGCAGTTACCTTGGAACTTCCCATGTGAAAAATCATAAAAATGGAAGCAGTTAGCACAACAAACTATTCTGGTAAGAGAACTGTTTGCACCTGTAATAAACAAGAAATCTGTCCCATGGGAACCAGTGAACAAAATATGTAAACTAACCAAAAATAGAGAGGTTTGACAGAGGTACATCCTGGCTATTTACCCACCAACAAACTGAGTGTCAGTGTATTGTTAGCCAATTAGGTCTAACACAGTGCCTTCTGATATTTCCTATAATTATGAGCTTTGTGAATAAAGAATTAGCTTTCCTGCATGAAGAAACTGAGTCCTGTCTGCTTTACTGCAACAAACCAGGCCTCCCTCAGCAGAGAGTGGAGGGTGCCCCTGCTGCAGGCACTGCAGCCCCTGAGGAGGCACTTTGCTGGGCTGGAACATCTCCGTGCATTGCTCAGGCTGGGTCCTGCCATTTCCCCTTCTCCTCTTGCCCTGTTGGTGTTAGACTCTGGTAAGACTTGTCCCTGATCCCTGAGGGCAGAACGCTGCTGGGAACGGGAGCAGGACATGCTAACGTGACCTGATGGGAGGATATTGATTTTTCCAGAGCAGAGATCAGGGATCAGGGCTGTCTGTGCGAGCCCCTGGGTCAGGCTGAGCCATCCAGCTCCAAGCCTCTCACTGGGGTGAGCTGTCACGTTCCTTCCACACTGAATGGAAAGCAGGCACGTCCAAGGTGTGATACACCTGATCTCCCTCTGACATCTGCTCTGGAGCGAGACGGAGCAGCCTCTGCTGGCCTCCCTTGACTCACCACGGGGGGGAGGAGAGGGTGACTTGCTCCAGGTTAGGTGAGGTGAATCCCAAATTAGGTGGGCAACACCTCCTTTGTCCTGCTTTTGGTTATCCTGCTGCACCAGAGCCCTGCTGGCTGTGTCAGCTGTGTCAGGGCTGGCAGAAAGGTGCTGCTCTGGAAACCACAGCTGAAAGGATGGAAACACGGGGGGATGCAGGGAATGGGGGGCAAAAGCTTTGTTAAAGCTGCACCCAAGCCCCATCTCAGGCTCTTTGGAAGGACCAGCTCTTTTAGAATTTTATTTTGGAAAGGCAAAATATAGGATAAACATGCTAAGGTTGTTCTCTCAGCAATGTGGTGATTGGGAATCACTCACAGCCAAAAAATACTCTTTGAAAATGGCATCATCTATCGTCTGAGTTTCTACCTGGTCAGCATCATGCAAGACCATGTCTGCAAAATGCAGCAGCTTTACACAGCCAGTTTTTGAAGAAGTCACTCTGTGTGCAGCTCCTCTCATCCCCATCTCCAGCCAGGTCCGCCACCACTCACAAGCACTTTGCATTAGCAGAACACACGAAGCTCTTACATGTTTTACCACTCATTGGGCACTCATCCCATGGCTGTCAAACAGTGTTGGTGTCCTTTGGGTATCACCACTTCAGACCATCACCCAATTGCCTCTCCCAGCTTTTCTGTGTAGTGCCACCATGGCTTTTGCACCTGCCCCATCTGTGGCCACCTGCACTTTAATTACCTTCTGGCATGATCATTGGGCACTCATCCCATGGCTGTCAAACAGTGTTGGCGTCCTTTGGGTATCACCACTTCAGACCATCACCCAATTGCCTCTCCCAGCTTTTCTGTGTAGTGCCACCATGGCTTTTGCACCTGTGGCCACCTGTAATTACCTTCTGGCTGATAATTGTTCTGCTGCAGCATCCCCCCTTTCATGCCCGTTCTGAGCAACACTCCAGCACCAGGGAAGGTTTTGCTCTAGCACTCTGAAGCTGGGAAGTACAGAGCAAAGCCAAAAGGGAAAGCACTTAAATGGGAGGAGGTTTGCCAAGCTGTGATGTTACAAACAGCTGCTTTGTTGACAGCTCTGTCACAAGGAAATTACCTCCCCCCTCATGCTCAGTGCTTCTAGAAATGGTGTTGTTGGAGCAGATTGTGTCTTTTTGCTTTTGAAAAGCTGTTGGGTGCTATACTTTAGGAGAATATGAACTGGAAAAATCTTGAAACCCTACCAATATTGTAAGGGAAAGGAGAGATCTGTGCTTGCTTTGTGCTTCTTGCCCCTTTCCCCCTCCTTCAGCACTCTCACACTGACACTTGGTTCCTATTAGAGCCAAATGCTGTTTCCTCATATAGGGACTTTGCTTTGCAGTTATTAATATAATTCTGAGCCAGAGAAACAACATGAAACACTATCTGCCCCTTGGTGGAAGCACTGGTGAGCAGAGCACTGAGACAAAGAGGAGGCTGGAGACTTAAAAGTTTGCAACATAGCTAAAATAAGTCATGATGATGCAATTCAGCTGCTTGGAGCAGATGTTTGACCTGCCCACTGCTTGAAAGGGAGGCACAGCTTGAAGAGGGCACAATCTTGGTCGCAGATGATTAACACAGAAAGCAACAGCCTTGAGTATCTAAACATTTACAGTGAAACAAAGGGATCAAAGGCTCTGTCCTTCAGCCTGCACCGTCCCACAGTGCCTGCCCTGGCTGCACATCAGGCGCACACAGGTGGGATGTACCCAATTTTGGCATGAGGCTGTTAGGAGGGGGAGTTCAGAGTGGCTTGGTGAATTCAGATTTCCAAACCTATGGCTATTTTACTGCCCTAAATCACCTGCACGCCTGGCTCTGTCCAGAAACCATTGTACCCCGGCCTGGAGGAGTTGGCAGAAGAAGGAGGAGCCTTTCCTCATCTCCTGTTTGATCTGCAGTCCCCTGACACCACCATCAGCCTTTCACTGCTCCTCTTTGCTGCAGCTGCTGGAAGCAGCCCGGGTGTGGTGAGGGGTGAGAAACCAGCTGAGCTGCCCTGGGCAGGCTGAGGGCTTGTGGGTGCTGAGGGTTACAGCTTGGCCGAGCAAGGAGCCAGGTCTGCTCCTGTGCAAGGGAAAGTGAAGGGAAAAGATGTTGACACAAACCTAATTACAGGTGTTGGGAAGTTTTAAGTCTCTCTGTATTGGAAACACTTTTACAGCTCAGCTCTTTTGTAGTAGTTCTGGATCATTTAATTAGTGTGTCCTCTCAGTCATGAGGATAATTTCAGTTGCACAATAGCTGTTGCCACAGCAGCTTACTGTTTCATGGATTTTACTTCCTAGATCCCAGCAGGCTTTGTACTCCTCATGTAGCTGTTCTCCTGTATACATATGTACATATTTATATCTAGATCTGTAGCTATAAAAGGAGGAGAGGCCAGGAGTCTGTGAGGAGACGTGCTGCAATAACCCCAGTCATGGGTACAGACTGTGACATGTCCCCCTGGCCAGCAGCTCTGCCAAAAATGACTGAGGATGCCTCATCAGACTCCAGCCAGCCCCTTGCTGCCACCTCAGACAAGGCAAGCCATGCACCAGGCTATGTCAGCTGGAATGTGGTGAGAAGCTTCCTCCCTCCTCTCCTATGGAATTAATACAGAATATTATGCCCAGTTCACGTCTTGGTTCGAGGTGATGTAGAGAAGCTTGACAGGGTTCTGTGGAGATGGACCTTGGTCCCCTTGAGGAGAAAAGGCAGCTGGACTTGGATTTCCTGACCAAGAAGAGGCCGAGGATTAAGCTGACAGCAGCCTACAGAAAACATGGTCACAGCAACAAAGGGGCCAAGCTTTTCTCAAGTGCAGGTCACTGGCCTTGGCTGTGGTTTGGGAAGTTCTGGGTGGACAGAGGGAGAAAATGCTTTGCAAGGAGGGTTCTGCAGCCCTGGAGCAGCTTTCTGCAGCCTCTGTCCCTTTAGGTTTTCATAGTTCTAGAATAAGCCATGTCTAACTTGATCCAGTGCTGGCCACAGTCCTGTTCCACGTGGGACGTGGGACTAGAGACCCTGAGAGGTCCCTTCTGGCCAAGAGCACTGTGAGCACACACAGAGTGCCAGCACAGCCACACCACACCGGCTGTACTTGCCCTGAACTGGCACTAACAGCTGGCTGTAAATATATTTCAAATATATAGTTTGCCAGGCTACGATCCTGTCTGTGTGGATGAGGAGCTCTCTGGGATACAGGTCATTTTTAGATTTTTATCCACCATGATCCATAGCATAGTGAGGCACTGTGTACAATTCAAAACCAGATTAATCCTGCAAAGGAACATGGCTGCAGTTACTTTCCACTACATGAGTAACTCAGCAAAAAACAGAATTAGGACTTCACCTCGGGCAAGATTTGCTGTAACCACTCATCAGCTGTGTTTTCAGGTGTGCTTTCCCTGCAGCAGGGCACCTGAAGCCATTTCCCCATCACTGAAAGTCTTTTCCAGCCAATCAATCTTCTATTTATCCACCAAATAATGAATGTGTGTTGACTCTTTAGCAGAGCCTGACCCTTAAATATGTTTGCAATGAGAGGCTAACTCATGTGGGCAGGTGTGTATGTGTGTGCATCTTCGTCTGGATGTGTGTGTGTTGGAAGGGAAAGGTCTGACCAGAACCAAACGAAAATAGAATCCTAATCTCTTTTCTGTGTAGAGCAAATTGGAGCAGATAGTTTCCAAATGAAATCCGAGATGATGCCAGCTGCTTGCAAACTGTACCCACTTTAAAAATAAAATCCCACTGCGTTCAAGTCATCCTCATCTGTCTTCTCAAGTACAATCTTCTTTCACCCGGACTGTCCCATAAAATGTGGGTATTAAAAACCACCATTCTGAATTGAGCAGGGCTAATTGTAACCACAGCCTGGGGGGCTGTGGCCCATTCCTGTCCTCCTTCCTTCAAGGATGATCCCCTTCTTCCCCAGGAAAATTGCTCTCCTGCAAAGAGAAATTAGACAAGTAACAGATAAGGACTGCCTTTCACACATCTTGAAAAAGCCCCTGTGTGCCACCAAAGGACCCCAGCAACAGAAAAACGCGTGTGAGCAGTGAACAGTGGAAATGTTAAAGCAGCTTTATGGGAGCAGCAGAAGAAACGAACAAGCCATGAAGCTCAAGCATATTGAATAAATGCTTTGCACATTGTTGTAATGAGATTCAGCTGACCGAAACATTTATATGGGGAAGAAATCACAGCCTCATTGCAATCAATAGACAAGTTGCCACCGACTAATGGAGCTCTGCTTTCACCATGTTTGTATTGCAACATAAGCCAAGATGCCTGTGAGCTGTCAAAACCCTTTAGAGCCATTTGTCCCAACAACCCCACAGTATCATCCCCTAATACTCTATTATGCAAAGAGACCCCTTTTATTTTTATTAGAGCTAATTCACCAGATGGCTTCTCCCCCCTCCCCTCCCTGCTTTGATGTAGCAAATGCAAGCAAGTGATTTTGCTGACTGCAGATCAAGGCACAGATCAGTGCTATTTGCCATGCACAGAACATGAAAAGCAGAGCAGGGACTGTCGGGCAAATCCAACATGTTTGTAAACAGCAGAGAAACCTTTGCAGACACGTGGGAGGTGAAGCAGCCCTGCTCCCCTGGCATGGGTGGGCTGCAGGTACTGCTCCTACAGCCCTGCAGGGAGTCAGGTGGGGAAGGGGCTGACTTTCTGCATTTTGATGAGAGATTAGACCTGCTGGCGACACTGGATGAAAATTAATGAGGGAGCGGAGCGGCGCCTTCAAAGAGGAAGGAGTAGAAATAAGGCAAATGGGCCTTAGAGAAATGCTGATGGCCATGGACAGACTGATGGATGAGTTCCAGTGACCCAGCCCAGGTTACAGTGCTGGTATCATGGCTTTCTTTTCCCTTAGCAAGGCTCTTAATTGCAAGTTTTAACAGGAACAATAACAGAAAGCAAGTAATGGAGCCAGGAAGTCCAGCAGCCAGAAAGAATGTCATTAAGAAATAAAAATTCAAAATCCCTACCACGGTGAACACAGCCTCAGCAATCCTCACAGAAACTGTGTCCTTTGCTGCAAAACCCTGTTAAAAACAGAAGAGCAAGAACAACTGTCCCCAAAGCTCATGTAGGTTGTATGCAAAAGAAAGCTCCCAAAACCAAATAAATTTAACTCAAAATATACCACAGCTCTCTCCAGGTTGCAATGCCGTACACTGAGGTGAGAATCTGTTGGAACCCAGGACATCCCTCTGGCTGTCCTGAGCTGCCCAGACCCCTGCCAGGGGGCTCAGAGACCCTGGCACAGAGCCCAAGATGCCTGTGGTTCTGATTAAGACCCGTGGAGCAAGTTACCAACCTTAGATGAAGATCTGCAGGCCATGACAGTTAAGTAGAATAATAGTGAATTTATCATGGGGTGGAAAAGTAAATTTTGGGGTTTTCTAGAATGGGGGTTCAGGAGGCAAGATGGAAGGAACTGGGCATGTCCAGCCTTTCTCCTTCTTCTTTTTGGCCTCCATCTTCTGCTGTGATGTTGGCACTTTTAGATTGGTTTAGAGTAGAAGCTCACTGTCTAACATAGGTGATAGGTATTGGAAAATGATTGTAAACATTGTACACTTAGTTTTTAGTATAAAGACATAACACCACCCTGGGGTCAGGCAGAGTGCCTGGAACTGTCCTGCTGGACGGACTTCAGCAGGACAGGGGAAAGAATTTTATAGATAAGGAACAATAAACAACCTTGAGACCGAGAACTGAAGAGCTCTGACTCCTTCTTCAAGCGCCGGGCTGGGAGAAGAGACTTTCCAACATTTTCTCAGGGTCACTCTGACCAGCGAGAGGCCCCGAGACAAGAATCCTCCCTGGGAACAGTGTTCTCCATCAGTGGTGGTGCAGCCCTGTCCGTAACAAACTTCCCAGCCCTGTATGAGGAGCTGCATGGGCCGGAGGTGAAGCCCAGCTGCCTGCAGCCATCAGGGACTGCTGTCTCTCCAGAGTTATTTTCCCTGCCTGCAGCCAAGGGCGTTCCAAGCACAGCTGGAGTCAGGTGTGGGACCTGTGTGTTGCCTCCATGTAGTGTCTGCCACCAGGAATGGTGCACATCACCTTGTGCCACACACAAATCCCTCAGCTTTAAAGGATGGGCACATGTTTTTACAGCATGTTACAACGATCAACACTATTTTAAAATTATATCTGTGCTTTTAATCTAAGACCTTAATTTTATGCAGTGCTGAAGGCAGCTGGGCTGGGCTGTAGAACCAGCAGTTGCACGAGCAGAACACAACAGCATCCTGCCTCCAGCACAGGCTCTCTCCTGTCTAACAAGGCTACAAGCCAGGAGAGAAGGTTTTCCAGCTGTTGGGACATGTTTGCTGCTACAAACTCCCCTGTGTCTAATTAAGCTCATGGCTCATACTCCCCTTTGGTGATGGTGCTAACAGGTTCTCCTCTCCTGCAGTGGCTGCTTATTTTCATGAGAAATGGAGTGTAAAATCACTGGGACCTCTGCTGCTCTGGGAGATCTGATTAAAATCCTGGGTTTCAGGATTTATTATAGGGAACTGGCTGGCAGACTTTGCCCATAATGTTGTTGCTCTTGTTGGGTATCAGGCTGGGGGAGCCCTGATGCAGCCCAGGCTCAGGAGTAGAGCCAGAGCAAAGAGCACAACCATCTCAAACAAAGAGAAGGAAGTCCTTGGCTTTAAACAGGGTGAAACCATCCCTAAACATACATGCCTTGTTTACTGCCTTGCTCTGGAACTGTCTGCCACATAGTAAAGTCTATTTCAGTGAATCCCCTGAAGACTGGATTCCCTGACAAACAGTTTTATGTGCACCTTGCAAATTGAGGCAAATGGGTAACATTTTCCAGTGTTCTCCTTCCTGGTGAAGGGGATGTGGAAGATCTCAGGACAAAGATGCATGGTACATGAAGCAGGGAGATCTGATGCTGCCCAGAGCATTTGGTTTTATTACTTTTTTTTAGGCAGTATTTGCACTGCATGGAGGGTAAAGCAATTTGTGGGCCTGAGAACCTGCTTAAGGTCTGTGGGAAGACACAATTTTTGCTCTTCATTTTGCATCATTCTATAAAGCAGCGCAGGAGTGGGAGTTCAGACCCCTCTTTCTGGAAGGCAGGGGGCCTCCCCACCACTGTCCATATCTGGGCAGTCATGGAGAAGCCACTGAAACCCATAAATCATTCTCTCCACAATGAGGAGACCAAGGAGTCTCATTCAATTCAATCTCTTTCACCCCAACAGACAAAACTGTGTAAAACTTCTCTACACTGCTCTTGAACTTGCCCCATCAAAAGGCCCCAAGCTCTTTCTCCCAGTAACACCAACAGATTTGAAAGGGAGTTGCTGTTTTTCCTGTTTCTCTCTCACAGATTTATTTTTTTTTCCTGGCAACATCTCTCCAGAGCAGCACGTTTTCACAAACAAAGTTAAACTGCTTGGTTTCCATTAGTAACATGAGCAGTAAAAATAGAGGACAGGTGTTTCTTAGGAGGTGTGAAAGATTAACGGGATTTTCTTGGATTGTGGATGATGCTGTCACTGTAGGCTATCTGCTTTTTCTTTCCTTCACCAAAGAATATAGGAAAATTTTCAATAGCATTTACTGGTGCTTAGTGAAGCTCAGGCAGGTTTGTGCCTGCTGTGCCTGCACTCCCTGCAGGCAAGGAGGAATTGCAGCAAATAACCCTCTCCTTTGCCCATGTGGATCCAGATTCTCCTTCAGAGACATTTTGCAAACTCTCAGGAGCAATTAGCACAGGACCTCTGTGGAGGGAATTGCATGGGGATGAAGGACCTCAGCACAAGCAACTGAGCCCTGGTAGAACAAATAAACAGGAAAATACCCAAACCTCTGTGTGAGTTCAGGCCTACAGCTGGGATCCCCAAAAGAGTTTTTAGTCATCTTTAAGAAAAGGTGATGTTCCGTGTGACAAAACATGCCTGTAAGACATGTTAAAGACGCATTTTCCCAATTCCCACCCTCAAGGTTCCCTGCACTAGGAGTCTGGAAGGCTTTTCCATGCACCTTTCTCTGAGCATCTTCTCAGATCTTTCACTGAGAGTTTGCCACAGTGGCTAACAAGTGGGAAGGGCAAGGAGACCATGATTTCAGCCCTTGAAGTTTACCTTTCCCTCTGTGGCAGAAGAGCTGTGCCTATGCATTCCATGGGCTCTGCAGAAGGGCATTTTCCATAATGTGAACCAGAACCAGCAAATGCCATTAAATACCCCCCTGACATCAAACGCACAGTCTGAATGAAGCTACTGGACCCATAGTTGTGTACAAATCTTAAATATCCTGCTGAACTAGCTGAAAACACCACTCACTGTGTGCTAAAGCCAGCCAGGCATTTCTCCCCCGCCCCTTGCTTTGTTTACCTCCTGCTCATGTCAAATGGTGTATGAGGGCTGTAGTGCAATATACAGCATTTGAACTTCTCCTGTGTCGTGAACAGTGCCAACAGACTGCTTCTCCTGAGCAAAAGATCCCAAGCCCATAAATATCACCCTGGTGTGCTGTACGTTGCCCCCTTTGTATAAATCTCCCCACAGTGCTCACCTCTGCTCCTGTATCATAGCGAGATAAATGTGGTGCTTAAGGCCTGATTTATTTCAGTCAAAGGACAAATAGTTTGATATCAAAAGGAGCTTCACAACAATTAGCATGACAGGCAAGGAGGATTAGCTGTTGTGATTTTCGGTGTGGCATAAGCAGGCAGGTGCTGTTATTTGGGCTGCATCCCTCCCCCACACCCCTTCTCATTAAAGAGATAGTTATTGTACTGCTGTGAAAAGAGCAGCTGCTGTGCCTGAATTTCCCTATCAGCCACTGTTTCTAGTGTTGGTATGAATCGGGGACACATTGTTGGGCTTTAATTAGCCCTGAGTCCCACCGCCACAGGACTGCCCTGCTCTGACACACGCCCCATGATGCTTGTGTTGAATGTGTATTAATCTGCTTGCTCCTGATGGCTGGGACACAACCTCTCTAAAAAAAAAAGAAAAAAAAGAAGAAATAAAAAAGAAAATATACCTTTATAGAATTTGCAAAACGCTTGGCTTTATGCTAAGCAGACAAATTAAATATAACCTTCACTCTTGACTTTTCCAAGTCCCATTATAAGTTTTGAGATCCTAGCTGTTGGTGCTGACTCTAAGGTTTCAACGGATGAAAACCTACTTTTAAACAGATGAAAACCAGTTTTCAAACATGAGCCTAAACTTCATGGGGGAGCAGCATTTGACAGGCCTTATTTGGCACTGACTTCTTCCAGGGATTTGTGTGAAGTTGGCTTGTGAGGCAGAGTGGGCACATTAGGGCAAGGCGGGTTGCCAACAAAACTAAGAATGACAGATCCCACATAATTACTGTGTTTTCAATGTTATCACCAAAGGTTAGTTTAAAAACAAAGAAAATCCCAGAAACTGTGGACTATCCAGAGGATCCAAACAGTTGAGGCACATTTATTGGCAAGATGCAAGAGTTTCTCAGCACCTTCTCTGATCACACCCCTCTTTGTCTCTTTGCTCAGATGAGAAGAGCAGCCCCCTGTTTCCAGACCTGGGATATTGCCAGCTGCCTTTTGTGATCCTGGTACCTCTGCTAAACTGAACATTTGGGCCAGGTCAGGGTAGGGACAGGGCATTTTGTAACACAGGAGAGTGCTTGTGCAAAGCCTTCCTGGTGGCCTGCTTCTGATTATGGCCAAAAATCAGTTTCTGCATAAAGCTGCAAGAGCTGGAACCAGTTGCTCCAGTAAAGCCACACTGGAATGACTTTCCAAAGCAATTATGCTGGCTGCCTACATCCAGATGAGGATTTGACAGTATTTTCTGTAGCCTAACTCTAAAAACACTCTTCAAACTCTTAGGTACATTGTGCCTACTAAAAACTCCCAACTAATGCTCCTTTTTTAAGCCTTTACTTCAGACTGCCCCTGAAAACATAAAAACACCTGAGGAAAAACAGAATTCTTGCTGAGCCCTGAAGAGTTAATCCCTCTGTAAATTGTCTGCCAGCTGGTAGGAAGATCTTTGCAGCACAGCAATGTTTTCACCTGCTGTTTATGTAGCCTGTAGCAAAGATGTGAGCTGGAGTATTTTTGTGGGGAAGTTTTGCCAGCCTGGACTCTCCCACCGGGAGTGCACTCTGGCTGAGGGAAGGTGTGCACGTGCATGCAGGGAGACAAAAAAAAACCAAACCCTTGCTAGAAAAATATTGCAGGATTTCTCAGGTTGAGAGTGCAGAGATGTTCCAAACAGCCTTGAACTTCAACCAGAATCCTGATGTTTGCTACTGGGCTTTTTTAATCACTTGTGTCTCCCTTGTGCTTGGGGAAATTCAAATTTATTGTCCCCTAACTGAGGTCTATTCAGAGCAAAAGTGGTGCTGGTATGGATTCAGTCCCCCTTGGTTCATGGGAGATGAATTTGGCTCAGAGTTGGTACAATGTCAGTTATTGATATTCTGTTATTCTTCAGCTTGAAGGTGCATGGATGTTATTTTACTGCTTCTTTCGAGGAGATCGATTCTAAATCTATGGTTTTTTGTTCTGCCCAGACCATACCTGCAAAAATAATAACAGCAGAGTTAGTGTCTTCCCAGTGACTGCTGAACTCCCTAACTCAGCCTCTACAGCCCTGTAACAGTAGCTGGCATCAGATCACAGCACTTGATTTAAACTCCACTCCTTGTTCAATAGACCAAAAATAAAAATAATGCTGAGAGATGAATCAAACCCGAGTTTGTGGGTTTTGTTGGTTTTTTTTTCCCTTTCCCTGAACATAAAAAACAAAATGTGTTTTTTAGTCTAGATGACTTGTCTTCCAAAGAGATGAAAACAATAAGAAACTAGTACCAGGTCCCCCAGGAACAGATGAGAACACTGACTTGCTTTGTAACATTTGTCTTGTGCACTGAAACATCCTCTGTGGGGTCTTGCTGAGCAGGAGGCAATTTCCCCCACCCTGCAAATATTTATATTTTTGTAGATTAAAAAATAATCCAGGCCTAAAGAGGGTAAAAACATAAAAAATGAAACATACATAAGAAATGAAAACCTGAAAAAGTCAATATCCATCTCAGAAATATTTCCCTTTGACTTGAAGCATCCCTAGTTTTAAAATAACTTTAGTCTCACTAGAGTAATTAATTTTCTAGACAGAAAGAGCAACCAGCATATTTTTTGTTTTAATATGCTGCTGGTAATTCACTGTTTCAAAACCTCCTTCTGTAAATGGGGGGGGAAAAAGGGAGGAGAGAAAAAAAAAGAGCTGAAAATGCATCAAAACTGACCCTTTCCCACAAAGCCAGTTTTCATTTCTGCATATCAGCGTTTTCGAGCAAAACAAAGCGCTACACAACTTTCTTGAGCAGCTCTATTCAAGCAGGACCCGAGGCCAGCAGGGACACTGCTTTAATGTAATGATGTAGCTGCAGAGAACAAAATGATTCTCTTTCCCCCAGCCCGTGTAGCAGAGAAATTATAAAGGGGGGGAATTACTATGGTAATGACCACATAGCTGCCGCGTGTTTATGCAGATTGATGACTGACGAGCCAAATCCCAGGGTCTTTACATCAGTAAAGCTCTGCCTGCCTCCTAAAAATTGCAATCCAAGGAATTTGCCCAACAAATTGGGGGAGACGTATTTTTTTTTCCAGTGGATTTGAAAATATTCCAGTGGCTTATGGAATAAACCTCCCTCTTCTTACACAGGGAGATGTTATTTTTAACAAGTCAGAACTGCTTTTCCTAAATGTGGAAGGGGAAACTACCCTGGGTCCCCTGGAAATGGCCATTGCTTAGCCTGGGATTAAACAATACCCATTCAAGCATCAGGAATTTCAGGGTTAATATGACAGGGAAGAAAATGGGATCTTGCCTGTTCCCATTCCCAGTAATGTCTAGCCAAGCTGACAGGAAAGATAAAGTTCACTCTTGCCTCCACTTAGCTGGTGCTGGGAAAGAGATTCACACCCAGGAGAAAAGAAGACATGGCACCAGTCGTGACTTCTTGGCATAAATGAAAGGAAATTTTGACAGGCATAAAAATGTTATTTTCTCATGAAAAGCTGCTGCTTCAATACACAAATGGGGATGTTTCTTGGGAAAGCAAAAGAAAGGGGAAAAGAAAAGAGCAGTCTTGGTCTGGTGCCAGTTTATAATAATTCACAGTATTGCCCATTTCTCACTGCATAATGATCTCGGGCAAAGGAAATGATGAACTCTTATTTCTGAATCCACATTTTAAATATCAAAATAATTGGGCCAAGGAAAGGTCATCCCTTCCCACTGTTGTTAGCCATCCTCCTCTCCTGGCAGCCCAGGGGCTCTTGCAATAGCTTTCAGCACCATGGAAGGGTTCACATTGCTGGTAAGACCAGAATCATCCTGGGAAAGGGGCTGGGAGACTGCTGGAAACTGGAAAATGTAGGCTGACACTGGATATCCCTCAAGCACCCAGCTGGGAGCTACCTGTCGTGTGCTGGGCTGTGGTGCAGCCAGCAGGGCTTGGTCACTGGTGCCAAAAGCTGATCTCAGGATCTCACTCAGCCATTTATTGACCTCAGCTCAGTCAAACATTTGATCTTCAGCTTCGTCCCCTTCTGGAGACCCTCCAAGCCAAACCTGAAGAGCAAGGTGAGTGCAGCTGCTCTGACCTTGTTCTGGCTGGCTCTGCACTCATCACAAACTCCAAACGTGGGTCTGTGGGGCCTCCTGTCACCTTCATTCTGCTTTATCCCCCTCTGCAGGTCCAGCACTCACACAGTTTGACTCTGAAGAACCCCACATGCTGCTGCATGATCTTTATCCCATCAAGTCCACCTTTTCAGCTCTGTCCAGATAAACCTATGAGCCTCAAAACTAAATCCTAGTAAAGATCCCCTTCTGTGAAGTCCTACTCTAACCCTAGGCCAGGGATCACTAAACATCCACTCACAACTTTAATAATTTAGACCTTATTCCTGGCTTGGCCCATCTTAGTTGCACTCATGAACCAAACCCTGGGTCTGTAGGGGCTGGCCTGACTCATCACAAACTCCAAACGTGGGTCTGTGGGGCCTCCTGTCACCTTCATTCTGCTTTATCCCCCTCTGCAGGTCTCAGCACTCACACAGTTTGACTCTGAAGAACCCCACATGCTGCTGCATGATCTTTATCCCATCAAGTCCACCTTTTCAGCTCTGTCCAGACAAACCTATGAGCCTCAAAACTAAATCTTGCTAGTAAAGATCAAAATGTGACCCAAACCCATGACAATGTGAAGTCCTACTCTAACCCTAGGCCAGGGATCACTAAACATCCACTCACAACTTTAATAATTTAGATGCTTTCCCTTATTCCTGCCTGACTTCAAAGGAGCCCATCCTTAGTTGTTTTCTCACCCTTTTTCCAAGCCCTACAAGCCCCAAACTGGGGCTCAGCAGAACATCTATAGATCAACCACAGAAAGAATCACTGCTGCAATGACTGAAGGTCTTTGTGAGTTTGCAGGGCATGTGTGTGCATGTTTGTTTGGTTTGCACACACAGAGCCTGCACAGGCACTCTGGGAGTCTGTGCTCTGGAGAGGAGACAGCAAATCTGCATTCCCTGGGAGGCCTGGGGTGAGATTAACTGCAGGACCTGTGATTTGTTGCTACCTGAATGGTGTGCATGCTGTCAGTTTGGTGTGTCTTTATTTCTAAGTGAGTCATATTATACAAATCAATTGCTAATTCAATTAATCATGAAAAACATGCAAAAGGACATCTCCAGGAGCTGATTTAGAGCATGTTATGTACGGGTGATTGAGCAAAGAAAGTTAATCTGGGTCAGGAGGCTTTGATTTTTAATTCTTAATGTCACAGATTTCCATTCTTTTGAACTAAAATCTGACTTACAATTTATTTTTCTGAGGGTGCAGCTTTATAGCTCCATTGACATTGGCATGTGTGGTCATGCATACTGAGTCTGTTCTCCTATGCCTGACGAATAAGAGCTTTTATGGATGCACAGATCAATACAAGCTTAAGATCTATAAAAGGCTGCCTGGCAGTATTCATATGCAGGATACATCTCATTGCATTTATCCACAAAGTTGTTTACAGGAGATTAAATTATGATTTCATTGCATTTGTCTTTCCCCATTCTGTGAGAAACTACACATTTTGATCTTTTGTGTTGCTTTGCAGTTTCTGGCCTAAATCTTACTTTAAAAACCCCAAAAACAAGAAACCCCAAACCAACTCAAAAAATCCAGGTGAAGAACATATTAGTTTGTTTTGCAAAATAATGCCTCCATCATGATTTGTATGGGAGATACCCCAGGAATTCAATGGAAAACAATTGTTTTCACTTCTTGAAGAGATGTAATAGGGGCATAAAGTGACTATAGTCCATTGTGGAGAAAACTCACAGGGTGGATTCCTCCTGGAGGCCTGAATTAGAAGTTTTCAGGGTGTAGAAAACTCAGTCATGACAAATCAAGTGTCAAAGATTTCAGGCTTAGATGCTAATATATGCTTTAGTCCAAAATAGGATGCTGAGTTCCCTCCTGACAGCATGAGAATCTGACATTTCTGTTTTGTGGATAGCCCTAGGAAAGAAATGGGGCTATAAATAATGTGTGTGAATGCACAGAGTTAGGAAAAGAGGCGCAAGAAGCTTCTACTCGTCTCTGAAACTATGAGCAATCCTAGCTCCTGCTTGGCCTTGAGCATGCGAACTGCTGCCTGGCTTCTGGGAGAGCCCTGGGGACAGTGGGACCCTGACATGGGGCTGTGTCATTCCTGTGCCAGCTGCCAGTTCTGGTTCCCTGCTGCAGTCTTGGGGAGCTGCCTTGACCCAGCCAAGGTGACCTTGGCCAGTCATGAGGTGACTCGGCTCCAGCCATCACCTGCGTGGTGGAATTCAGCGCTGCTCCATCTGGGATTCCTTGGGTTTGTTGGGATGGAGGAGTTGCAGAGCCTGAACTGGGCAGTTCCACAGCTCAGGTCAGGGAAGTGATACAGCTCTGGGGTCCAGATGGATTTATCATTCCTGTTTCTCCATCAGGCTCCTTCATTCAGTCAGGCTGATTCCCAGACTGGAGCTGGTTGCCATCCTGGCAAATCTGAGTTAACACCACTGAGAGGTGGTAAGAAGCTAAAGGGATCTGCAGGGAACCAGTACATGGAGTTTAGCAGGCAGCTGCTAGACTCCTTCCCATATGTGACATGCACCATCTGGGTTTTCCCAGATAAAGCACAGCATCATGGAATTTGAAAAAAACTACAGGTGGGAAGTGATGTCAGGAACCCTTAGTGTCTCCAGCAGAGATCTCCTGCTGAAAGTGGTGCCAGCTGTGAGACAAAAGAACTTTCACAGTGGGTGCTCCAAGCCTAGGACAAGGCTCCAAACCTGGGTGGACCAACTTTTTTAGGAAATATATGATAAGTAGCAAGAGATTTGATTATTCTGGGAAGAAAGCTATTAATTCCAGATGAGGAGAAATCCCTAAAGGACACAGACTGTCTTCATGACTTTGAAGAAGGTCAGCAGCAGAGAAGCTGTGCATGGGGAGGTTTCCAGTTTCAGAATGAGATTTTCTTCCAACATAATTGAATATACAGTTAATGCAGGGGGTTGGAAATAAATGCATTAAGGAGGAGAGTACAGCATTACCAACACTTTATAGAGCAGAATTACTCAAGGAACATGAGCAGGTAATGCAGGTAATGGTGATGCATTCCATTGTCACACATCTGGGTAGAAATGGCTGGGATGCTACTCTTCTGAAAGGCACGGAGCACTTAGAGGGATAATCAGAACACAAAAATGACCCTGCAAGAAGAGCACAAGCTGCCGCCCCTCTTTGTAGCCATTCACCCCCACTGCTTCTTCCTCAGAAGGAAAGTCAAATATATTTTTGACAACAGAGCCGGGAAAGACTTTAAAAAATCACTGAATTCCTCTTCCTGTTCCCATTTCATGTGCAAAACTTGATTCTCTTTAAAGTAAAATTAAGCTTCTTGAGCCCACCAAAACTGATTTGTAAAACAATTAACCTAGCTGTCCTTGGTGGGCCTGTAAACCAGGATGGTGAAGAGAGGCCAAGCCTAGAGGAAGGCAAGCCTAAAGCTGTACAAGAATTTTAATCTTCTGCCTTTATATCCCTGCATTGTGCTCTGAACAAATCACCATGTTCAGGAATTTTCCCAGTGAAGTCTTAGTGATTGCTTGTGTGAAGTATGTTATCCAAGAAAAGGCTTGAAGAAAGGTGCATGTTTTCCCATCAATCACTCTCTGCACACATGAGCACATTCGGTGCCTTTCTCCTCCCACAAACAGTTCACTGCAGATTTATTCCCCATGTATTTCCCATTCACTCACTGGCAATTTAATGTGACAAAGGTTATATTGTTTATTTCTTTGTAGATGCCCAACAAGATGAAACAACTTCATAACCGGGAGAATTAACCACAATAACTCATCGATGCAATAGCTGATCTCACTCAATGGCCAGTTAGGTCAATAGCAAAATTGGCCTTTGGCTGTAATTTACAGCTGCCTGCACAGCTGGAAACTGATGATTCCCTACAGAATCCTTCCCAGTGGTGTTACAAGATGTGGTGCACTTACACATTTTCTACTTGCAAAGCTTTGGTTCTTTCATTTAGAAAGACACAATCGTCAGGTTGGAGCCTTCCACATTCCACCTGTTTTGCTTTGATGGATGTAGTTAGGAGAGGAGAGCTTTTTTGTGAATATCTATCTTTATATACTTGGAGCTTGCAGTACTGCAGTGGGGTCACAAACACCTCAACTTTGGATTTCTCCTCTTCACTCTTCCTTTTATAGCAGCTCTGCCACACGCAGGGATCTTCATGTTCAGGGCACAGCTCTCACTGACATGACAGCTCTGCCTCAAGCCTGCCAAGGGAGGCTCCTGCAGACTCCCTCAGGAATGATTGTTATTTGGGTTTTATTGTGTTTTATTAGCTTTTATGTTAATATGCACTGTACATTTTAATTAAAGATCCTGCAGAATGGCTGAGTGCTGAAATCAGGATCTGAAACAGGTTTGGTCTTGGAGTAAGTTTCCTGTTGGGCTGCAGTGTGGTGCTGATAACCAAAAATCAAGCCTGTTTCTTTTCCCCTGCCTACTTCCCAAATCTCAGCACTCCCCACAGTGGCAAATGTCTCCTTTGACTTCCTGGGGAGGAGGATAATTCTCCCACAATAGACATTGATCTCTCATTAGACTCCATCCTGTTAGTTAAAAGCTGTTTTTACTCAGACAATCCAGAACTCATTTCCAATCTTAAAAGGGTACACTGTTGGATACTCACCGAGGGTATAATTTTTAACCACTCTGTTTACTGAATTTACAAAAGTAGTTATTGGAGCTGTTTGTATACAGTAATTTTTCCTTAGGCTCCCAAGAGCAAGAGCAGGTGACCCAGCATTGCTAACTGTGGTAAAGCTTTTTCCTATTCAAAGCAGACAATATTATCCCATTTGACAGAAAGTCTGTTCATGCCATGGCAGCCTGAGGAGATTTTCTCAGATTTGTGCAGGGCAGACCAGGGCCAGTATCCCAACCAGGGGTTGTCCCTGGATGTCCTCTCTGAGTCAGGCAGATGCAAAGCCACTGGATCAGCCCTTGTGGCCCATCCCTCACTTGATGAGCTGCTGCTTTCATGGAGATAAATCCTTAATTCTTAGATACACAGTAAAAAAACTTCCACACCATCAGCACATATAAATGTAGAGTGATCAGCAAGGTGCAGCTCACTGTACACAAGCATAGTCCTTGCCTAGTAATTAACTGGCATTTAACTGAATGAAACCCACATTTTAACTCAGTCTGCATGTGCTTCTTACAACTGCACTGGAGATTAAGCATCAGTTATTGGGTTTTTAGAAGAAGGAACTGGTGACACAGCACAGGACTAGATAGGTGCAAGAAGCAAAGGACCTATCTGGGAGCAGAATGGCTCTTCTGGGAGCAGAAAAGCTCCGTCTGTCCTGGCTCTTCACCCTCCTTCCCTGTGCCATCCTGTCTGCACCCAGGGCCAGGGATGATGTGGCTTCAAATTAACTCAGCAAAAGGCAGAAAAGTCTTTCTTGGATCTGGTCTGCACTCTGTGTGTGTACCTGAGTGTGTGAGTGAGCACTGGGACCATCCTTGGTCCTTGGAACTCCAAAGATTCACTTGTTAAACTGGGCCCTGCATTTGGGGCAGTGGAGACCTTTAAGGCCAGAAATTTTATGCACAGGCCCTAATTAGTTAAGAAGTTGTCCTTTTATTTTCTCCTCTTTATGAAGTGACCAATAACTTTTTTTATGAACATTCTTTTCTTAATACTTTTTACCCCACTCTGCTGTTTCATTGTCTTTTTAACAATGCCAGCTGCTTCACTTCAAGAATTGGTTTTCTGAAAGTGAAATGCCTCTCATCCTGAAGCATCTCTGGATAGTATCCATTATTGATTTGGAGCAGATGATGGCTGCAGTAGCTGCCTCTGAGTCCCTGAGCCACTTAGAGCATTTCTCCTTCAAGATAATAATAAGCAGCAGAAAGCAAGGAAGAATCCAAGTTCTATATATTCCTGTGCATGCCAGGCACACCTTATAGAATACATACCAGGGCAGCTCCATTCTCTTCCAATTCCCTGGGGTACTGTGGGATGTTATTTGATCCAAATTTTACCCCTTGGAAAGGCTCAGAACACATTCACTGAGCACAGTGCATACATTTTCAAAAGGGGCAGTTTTGACTGACGTGACATTGGCTCACAAAGAAAAGAACACCCTTTCCTTGCAGAGGACATCAGCTGCAGCTTCCAAAATACAGATGGTACTGGGAACTCTAGACCTCTGCTTTGCTTTTTATATCCTCAGGCAACAGGGACAGCCCCATGCCAGTTGGCCAAGTACCTCCAGGCTAAAAATATCTCTTTTTAACCAGAGCTCTTGCTGCAGATGCTGTGAGAAAGTGACAGCTGAATTTGTTGATTCTCCATGGGAAATCTCCTTGGCAAGGTTTTGCTAATGGCCAAGGATGCCACACAATGTTCATCTCCTGGGATGGCAGGGAAGAACAGCATGTGGGCAAGAGAGAGCTGCCCACAGCTGGGTACAAATGCTTCTAGTTTGACCTCTCATTCCAGCAGCTGAAGCGTTTAGGTGGAAAATGAAGAGGAGGAAATGCTTCTTGGCCTGTTTAGAAGTGGAAAGACAGAATTAATAAATGCCCAGGAGATCATCTGCAACTCTGTCATCCGTACAAATTATTTTGTTACTGACTGGCCAGTGAGAGCTCTGAGCCAGAGACAATGCCCCTGTGCAGGCAGCAAAGAGCTTCAAGAGGAATCAAAATTATGACCTGAACAACAAACAGCAAGCTTCCTTCTTAGTTTGCAAATAATCAGACAAAAACATTTCTTTCCAAACTAATCCATCTGAATGCAGCACTCTCAAAGTGCACAGAGGATGGACAGCCTGAGTGCTGAATGTAAGAGTGTGGGACCACCCTTTTGGGACTTGGACACCCAGTTGGTCATGGCTGTCTGAAAACCCTGCACTCACAGAGGTGGTGACAGTGTGTGCAGACATCTCTAGACAAGGTTTTGGTGAGGAACTTGACAACAGGGAACAAACAGGCTGAATTGCAATGTGAAGCAGCTGGTGAAGTCCCTGTAGTCCTGGAGGTTCCCAAGGAGTCATGACTGAACCTGCATTGCTTCTTTGGCACAGCTGGAGGAAGGTCAGTGGGGGTATTTCTACCCCTGCTCCAAACACTATTCCTGGCTGCAGTGCAGTGGAAATACATCTGAGTCCTTTGCTTTGCTTTGTCTCTTATTTATCTGCTCAGATCTCATTAGTAGACTCAGGAGCAGGAAAGCTTTGTCCTTGTTTCTGTTTTTTTTTTTTTTTTTATTAACACATAGCCTTTCTATGACAAGCCCTAATGAAGGTTTGAATAAAACCAAAGACTCTTATAGTAAGCAATAAACCTGTCTAATGAAGTTGCAAGGTGTCTGGGCTGTGCTTTCAGAGGCTGTGCCAAGGCAGCCACAGGGCTGCAGAGCACTGACAAGGCCAGGTCTGCAGCAGGGATCATTTCACAGGCTATAATGGACTTGCAGAGGGCTTGTGCTAGTTCATGTTTGTTGGGCATTTGGCTCAAAGCTGATAGCAGATTTCCCCAAAGGAATCAGTGTGCTCTCTATTAAAAGGAAAAAACTGATATTAAATGTCACAGTAATTGATGCTGCCTCTTTCTAATTAACTTACCTCTTTTTCCAAGTCCCTCTACTGCTTCCTCCTTCCCGACACCTTTGCCTGCTGTTTACTGAGACTGCCTGCAAGCTAGAGCAGAACAAACCTGCCAAAGATGCAACAGCCCCCCTGGGATTTCCCACTTTGTCAAAAGCTGCCAAGTTGCAGGTGGGAGAAGCACGCTGGCAATGATGTCATGGCTGCTACATTCATCCCTGCTGATGGCTTTTAAAGCAGTATTTCCACATGAAAAAAAAAAAAAAAAGACAAATGCAAACCACATGACAAGGGAAGCAGAAGATCTAAACAGGGAAGCAGAGCTGCCTCCTAAAGCAGTCTGCAGGACTTGCTTCTCTGTTCCCCTGCCTCTCCCTTAGACACACTGTGGGCAGGGTCCAGATGTGGCTGGGTCTGGGTACCACCTGTCCCATTCCATTGGTGGCAGAGGGCATTTCTTCCAGCTGTCACCCTGTCCTGGTTTCAGCTAGGACAGAGTTAATTTCTTCTCAGTAGCTGTCACAGTGCTGTGTTTTGGAGCCAGAATAAAATGGTGTTGATAGCACATTGGTGTTTTGCTTTTTTGCTATGTTGTGTTATCCTAAGTCAAGAACTAGGTTTTTCCTGGTCTCATGGACTTGGCTCTGACAGGGAGGAGGTTCAC
The DNA here is from genome assembly GCA_024865655.1 of Emberiza elegans. NCBI lineage: Eukaryota > Metazoa > Chordata > Aves > Passeriformes > Fringillidae > Emberiza > Emberiza elegans. The sequence continues at coordinate 34,049,387 of JALJVW010000139.1, forward strand.
AGAAAACACTGGGAGGGAGAGTAGCTCAGGTGACCTCAACTGACCAAAGGGATATTCCACAGCACAGACTATATTCATGTCCAGTATATAAACTAGGGAAGTTTCCTGGAAGAGCATCCAGTCTGGACTCAGGAATCAGTTGGTCAGCAGGTGGTTAGAAATAGTATCATGCATCACTTGTTTTCTCCCTTTTTATTTTCATTATAATTTACTATTATTGCTGTATTTTACTTTATTCTCAATAATTAAACAGCTTTTATCTCAACATACAGATTTCACTTTGATTCTCCTTCCCATTCCACCAGGGTGGAGGGGGGAAGAGAGGGGGGTTGAGCAAAGGGGTGTGTGGTACCTCATTTCCAGCTGAGCTTAAAACCCCATTCCATCTTCACCAAAGGCTTTTCCCAGCAGAAAGGGGAAATATGAAGGGTTCTTGTGGCTATGAACATATGCTGCAGCAGAGGGGTTTTCTCTGATTGTTCTGAGCAGGTCTGTGTCCCACCACCGCTCTGGGTCACAGCATCAAGGGTTTGTCTGTTTGACCCAAGTAAACAGGTTGAAGACACCTCTCTGAGGCCCCTGGAGGGAGCCCAGAGCAAACAAACTTAGAGAAAAATATCACTGCAGTGGAAGAGGACATAATGATTCTATCACACTATGTCCTTGTTTCCAAGACACCAGTAAAACTAGAAGGAGAATGGAGAAAAAAGCCTGGATGTGTCACTGAAGTCACTGCAGAGTCCCTGTCACCAGCAATGAGCCTCCTTTACAAAGCTCCTGAATCAAAGTGTCTAATTAAGCACAGTTGACATCTTTAGTGTCTCCTTATCCAGTTTCCTGCTCTTGGGTTTACCCAAATTTTAGCATCTTTTTTACTGTCTTAGTTGGTCAACAATGCCTTTTGTTGGAAAAGATGGGGAAGGGTTGGGACATCTTGTTTCAAACAGCATTTTTTCTTGGCAGTACAGAAAAGTTTTAAATCATGGCTTCAGCAATTGACTCAAAACTCACAGGTAACAGCCCTAATTGGGACACAAAGACAATTTTTGGTCACTAAATTATTCTTATTGCTGCTGGATGGCTGAAGACCCACAATCATAAACCCAGCAGCAGGCACTGCAGACAGATTTAAGATAACTCAGTTCCTGACCACAGCATTGTTTGGAGAAGAGCCCCATGCTCTCTTTTTCTTTTCTAAAGGAAAAGAGCAGACTGAGGTGATGGATGTTCCCCTTCCTGATGCAGCTGATTTGGTGTTCCCCAAACCACAGGTCACTGTGGTTTCATTTAGATCTGCGATCTCTTTTCTCCAGGGCTTTACCCTATGAGTTATTTCAACACAAACAGTTTGCACAAAGTGTCTGGGCAGAACAGAGACCTGAGGCTGTCACTGGCATCCATGACCATAATAACCTTGCATGAGTAACACAGCAAAGCCAACAGCTAAGCTACCTTATCCTTGCACAGCTGCAGGGTCCCATAACCCTCATTATACCACATTCTCCTCCAGGGAGTAGACAGAAAAAAAAAAATTTTAAAAAAGATAAGTAATTTATAATATGTTCAGACTAGCACAGGAACACAGACACTGTTCAGTACACTATTAATGGTGGGATTCTTTTTTGTGCCATATAATATTGATTTTCCTGCAGATAACCAGATATCATTAGTTTGATTAATGCTACCACAGCTTGGAATAACTGGCTGGAAAGTTCAAACTAGGGCATTTTTCAGGAGAAAAAGATAGAGCACAGCTCAGACTTCTCTGTTCATACCTGGGAATATGCTGGCCAGAGTGCTTCAGGGGTGTTAAGCTAGACAGTTAAGAAAAAGCTTGGTAGAGGAGAGCTGGAACTGCTCTACACAGCTTGTCTGATAATGTCAGGCACTTCAGCTGCATTCAGGGCTGAGTTTATTTTGGTACCAAACCTCTAGGTTTTCTTCCTAACAAAGGTTGTCACATTTGCAGGCAGAGCTGAGTCACACAGGCTGCCTCAGCCAGAGCTGTGCCCCTGTGCTGCTGGGTGTGCAGGCAGTGGGGCTGTGAACACTCATTCTCTCTGATTGCTTCAGAAGGAAAGAAGCAGATGAAGCTCCCAGGGACTGGTTTATGAGTTGACTGGTGCTCAGAGAAGTGTGTTGCTTATTGTCTGAGCATGTGCTCTGCCATGCAAAGGGAATCAGCTTTACTCTGCTTGGGGATATTGACTTTCTTGGAAGAAGGAAACAGTGAGATACATCAAGAGCCCCACTAAGACCCTACAGACTCACAACAAAGAGGTTTTCTTGGAAAGAAGTGAAAGAAGTCCTGCAAAGAAGGCCAGGGACAGCACACACTGATCAATTTTCTGACTGTCAGACACATCCTAAAGTTTGTCAGTGCTACAGTCTAGGAGAAGGTATCTGATAGGTGGGCCAAAACTACTGCACTAATTGATGGAGTCTGTCAGCTCAACACCAGCTTGCTAATGTGTCTGGACCCTGTGGTCCTCAGTCTCAAAATTATGGCAGAAGGAGCAGAATAGCCACTTGATCACCACACAGGTCAGGAAATGGGGGAGTAGATGGAGGAACCTATTTTCTTTCTTTTGCCACACTGGGAAGTTAAAAGCATTGTATGGGTTTTAGTCCAGGGAGTTCAATAGAAAACAGGCCAGAGAAGATGATATTGGTATTTGGCTTTGATGAGTGGATAGCCACTACACACCAGTGCAGAGCATCTGTGCAGACCCTTATATGGCCTTCAAACTCATGAGAACTACCCCAAAATAAGAGAATCCAGGAGGTCTGTTCTGAGGGTAAGATGTGAGCAATGGTAGAGCCAGAGCCTGCAGGAGGGCAAAGTCTCAGCTCTAGCAATGTGTTCTGTTTAAAGGTAGGTTAGAATAGAATACATAGATTTGTCTTGGGAAAAATCAGGCCAATTTGGGCAGATAGTTCTATCAGGAGTTGGCATTGCTCTGCTTTGGTGTATTTGTTACAAAATAGTGTCATTGCCCTTAATGAAGAAGAAACTGCTCTTGGTTTCATACAGAGCTAGATGAAGAACGGGCTCACCAACAGCACAATGAAAGCTTGCAAACTTTCCTCCTCATGAGGCTTTATACTATAAGTCCTGTTTTCTCCCTGCTCTGAAGAAGGGCTTACTAGTGCAGGCATCAGCCATAGGGGACAATTGGTCCCTAAAAATCTGCTGAAAATTGTGTCATTGACTTCTTTCTGTTCTGCATCAGATGAGCTGTCTCTGAACTCATGAACTTTGGTAAGAATCTAACTTGCAGTAACTGATGAATTGAAGAAAGGCTTGTTTATTGTTCTTACCTAAGAATGTAAGCTTTGAAAGCTTCCTCAGCATTTGTTGAGGTGTGACTGGTCAGCTGAGTGAGGGGTGTGTTCCCATTCCTGTAGCATGGAGCAGGCGTTTCTGTGGGAGCACAAGAGCACTCCTGATGAGTGTGTCAGTACTGCAACCTGCACGTGAACTCTGACTTCAATACCTGTCTGGATTTTTTTCCTTTACAATTTAGACAGCCACTTTCACAAGCCTTTTAACTACCTAATCATTCTAATATCCTCCAAACCCAAGAACGAAGAGTTTGTGAGTATTGTTGAAACAAAGCAGTTTCACAAACCCAAATGTACCCAACATTTGCTTTGTATTATCTTCACTGTCCTCACATTTTCCTCTTTATGAGTTCAATTTTAGCAGCTCTGACCTTGTGGAACCTTTTCTCAGCCACAAGTGTCAGCAATCAACTTCTAGTCTGTCTCAAAAAAGCTGTACAATGTAGTCTGTCTTTCCTGCCAAGCATCATAAAGTGCATTGATACCTTCTGCTGTTTCATCCTCTAGGCAACCACACCTCATCTGCATTCATTGCTGCAGAGAGAGTGGGGTGATGCGACCAACACCTTCTGCAGGCTGGATGGGAACTGCAGCTGAGGATTTCTGCAAGTACCAGAAGTGCAGAACTGTCTGCCTCCCTTTTGGAGACTCGACTGAACAATCACTTTTTCTTTTTTTTTTTTTTTTGTTTTCCTTGTGAAGAAAAGTAAATCTTTTTAATGATTTTCCAATCCTCCAAATAAGAAACTTTGAAACTCCAAAATGAAGTAAAGGCAAGTTTTGAGATATTTAACAGATACTCTAAGCAATTGTAAGCTGCCAAAGATTGATATTCCTTCTACCAGACAGGTTGGATATAATGAAAACAGAGAGCGATAAGATAGGAAACTGTTATCTAGTCAGTACAAACTGTTAACTAAATCAATAAATTACAGACTTGAGAACTTCTATAGGCTAAATTATTGCTGAATTACTTCTCTGGAGAACTACCTCCAATTTTAAAGTTCATTTACTTTTACAAGATATTGGGTAGGAGTCTGCAAGGAGAATGGAGCTACTTCATATAGAACAGAAGGAAGTTAAAATGCTGAAAAGAAGAATTATGAGTAGTAGAAGTGCTGAGCAGTATCTACACTTCTTACAATGTGCAATTCCCAGTGTGAGTGCAAAAGTCATGACTTACAGAAGTGATTTGTGTTTCTGGGATGCTCTGTGGAATTACCTTACAAATCCTCACTTTCGGAAAGTCCTGAATGAAACTTCTGAACAATTAAGCTCCCATAACAAATGTCACAATGAACAGTCAGTGCCACTAGTCATGTTTGTGACCTCAGCCTTGCTGTTGCCAGTAAGTGTGAGATCAGTTCAAATTCCCCATCCACTTTCCAACTGGAGGATTATATGGAGTGAATGAAATAGTTCTTTGCTGCCAACTTGATTTTAATTATACATGTCCTAACCTTTAGAAAATGTATTTAGATTTTAAAATAATAGTCTGGGGGAGAGTGACACAGGAAATATATGCTTGAGCTTACTAAAAGACAAAAGATATTTTCTCCAAGTGATAAACAGATGTGAAAATGGCAATAGTACACATGAGCTCTTGAAACAAAGGGATCATCCAGATGAAGAATATTACGTTTCTGCAGTAGTTTAATCCTGTAATCCTTAGGTGAAGTTTTGATTACAGATTAATATGATATCAGTGAGGCCTTTATCACTTGTGGTGCTGAGGTAAGATTATGTGACCTGCTCACAGTCATGGCAAATCTCTGGCAAGACTGAAGTTGACCCCATGCTTGCTTCCTGACTCTGTTTTTGTAAATTTTCAGGGTTTTTTAACAGGCTTTTGCTTTTGTCTCTGTCAAAGGGCCATGAAAGGAAGGTGGGAGTGAAAGGACCCTGAGGAGAAGGAAAGAATTATTTACATCCAAGTGGATCAGGGCTGGGGGTCTGCAAATGGGAAATCTGCAACCTCTTGCTCCCTAGGTGTCATAATCAAATCCCTTCCTTGTGTGGAGCAGAGATTTCCAGACCACAGCTTGCACTGAGATGAAGTTTTCACACAACTGAAAATACTTACACTGTGTCTGCAAAAGGGGAGAAGTTGTTTTAGGTCATTGTGACATGTCACCTTGAATACCAGCAAAATTCAACACTAAGATTAACAAAACTGGTATGCAATTTGAAGTGTTTTGCAAACACCTTGTATTTCCATAATTTTTATTTCCCATCCTCTGTGTGCATCCATATCCACAAAGACTCCACATGGGGTGCTCCAAAGCCAAGTTATTTGCAATCAAGAGTAACAGGCTCAGTCCCTGAAGCAGGAGGTGAAGAGCAGGCAGAAAAGCCACCCTGAGCATTTGAATCCATGGCCTTCACTTTTTCCACTCTTGCTCCCACCTCTTAGCCAAGTGGTGATTCACAGCATGCAGGCTGAATCAGGATTCCCACTGGTACCCACAGCCCCTCACATCTGAGGGTATTTCTGTCCTCTTGAGACTAAGTATGGAGATCTCCTCTTTCCCTTCTCACCTTAGCTGGTAAAGTGCACCATGTGGCTCTGCCCTGGGATCAGGACAGCAGGTGTTGATTTGGAATCATAGAACCATTGGGTTTAAAGAGCATCTAATTCCAACCTCCTGCCATGAGCAGGGACACCTTCCACTATCTCGGGTTGCCCAATGCCCCATCCAACCTTGCCTTGAACGTTTCCAGAGATGGGGCATCCACAATTTTCTGGGCCACAAAGGGACAGATTTTTACACGCTGCTCTTGAATGCATGTAGTATCAGAAATTTGTGACCAACTCCCACTCTTCAGCCACAATAAATTAATGCATAGCTGATGGAATTGCTAGATCCCAAACACCAGATGCTGAGGAAATATGGCTGCCTGCTTCCAACATCTGTATCCTCTTCCTTCTGTGTCTGGCTGCCCTGGGCCAAGTTGGAGGACACAAGATGGGATTGATGGGGGACACACCTCTGATGTGACCTGGCAAAGCCATTCCTCAGTCCTGCTTTGAAGCCACTCTTGTAAAACTTACAAAATCATCATTCTTTTTAAGGAAAAGCAGAGCTTCATGCTGGGATTGGAGGACAAGCCCAACAAATGTGAATGGTGTTTGAAGCTGGATCCAACCACTCCAGCCAGCTGCCTTCAGGTTTTGACAGTGACTGACTTTGTTTTATGTGGCAGATATGAGGCAACCAAGAGCTGGTCTAATTGCAGATTTCCATATGGCAAAAGTCTTTATTTGAAAAGGGCATCAAAAGGAAAATATTAAAACATTCGGAACCATGTGGAAGGAAAAGGAAACAATTACTTGCAGCAGATCTGGCTTCAGGGCAGCAGCAAGGCTGAGCCCTAATCTGGCACTGGTTGAGGATTTTGTCCCAGATACCTTCCCCTTGCACCCATTCCCTGTATTCTCCAAGCAGCTCTGTTTGTTTGCTATCATCCCCAGACATCTTTTTGGTTGTTTTGCTCTTTTCCAGCACTCCAAGGTAGTTTTCTGATAGCACTGAGGAGCATCTTGATATAAATGTGAAGCCAGAAGTTTCCACACATGCTAACTAAAAGAAAGCTGAATCAGTAAGAAGAAAGAAATGTGAGACAGAAGAGCTCCATCACACTACAAAATTTGCTTTTTATCATCCTCTGATAGATGAGATTTTCCTTTGGCTTCTCCTGGATATCTCTGGCACTAAGTATATCAGAATGGTCACCAAGAGTTCAGCTAATTCAGGATTTTTTCTCAAAAAGTGGCTGAGGTTGGGCACCAGATAAGCAATAAGATGGAGTCAGGTATGCACTGATAATCTTCCAGCCTCCAGAGAACCAAAGCCCTGTGAGGTACAGCCCCCTGCCTGCTGTGCCCCACCACCTGCCTTCAGGAGATGATCAATCCATTCTTTTGGAGGCTCTCACAGAAGAACAGAAACAATCCCCATAGAAGCCAAGGACAGCATCCTCCTCTTCATTATTGCTAGTTCATTGTCAAGGAAGAATCATCCCTTGGCTGAGTATTATAAAAGAATCATGAAATCATTTAGGTTGGAAGAGACCTCCAATATCATCAAGTCCAACTGTTAACCCAGCACTGCCATGTTCACCACAAAACCATGTCCCCAAGTGCCACATCTACATGATTTTTAAACACCACCAGGGATGGTGACTCCATTGCCCTGGGGAGCCTGTTTCATTGTCCTCAAAACCACTGTAAGGAGTCTTACTGTTCCTGAAAGCTCTCCAGGGGTGGCATTCATCTGCTGAATTCCCCCACTGAAGTGGAATGGGGCAATTTTTGTGGGGTGTTTATAAAGGTCAAAGCACATAAAGCACAGATGTAAGGCATTGTGGCTTCTGGCTTGAAGGACTGAGGTGTTCTAAACCATCAATGTTAGACTGTTGATTTCCCTGGGAGATGCTTTGGGTAGCTGAGCATTTGCTCCATGTGACCTGATGGTTTGACAGGACTTCAGAATGCTTTTCCAGAGATGTCTTATTCTAGACAGATCTCCATCTGCATGCACAAAAAGCCTCACCAGTGTAATGGCACAGGGAGTGCTGTGCAAACCTCCCAGGGAGCACAGTGGGCAGGGGTGGCTCTGGAGGAAACCAGTGCAGGGTTGTCTCCACCAGACAAGAAGGAAGGTCACTGTGACAGTGGATCCCTACATCCTCCTCCTCGGAGAACCCCTCCCACTGGCACACAGCCATGTCTTGGCTCCTTTCCAGAACTACTTTACAGCATCTCAGCCAGGGAAAATTTGTACAGAGCCTGAAGGGACATGGGGAGCTCTGTAAATCCTCCAGCCCAGACTGTTTCTGTTGATCCGTGGCAGCATGCATTGTACATCCTGGTATCAATGTGATGAATGTTGTGCTGACTTCTGCATTGTGTGTGCCTTGTACTAAATATTGTCTGCTGGAAAGTAAATAACAGCAGATGAGCAAATGGGGCTGTGATGACATTTCAGTGTCCATAATGTTTCCATCCGGAAAATGCAGAAGTTATGCATCATTTTAACAGTAGGAATAGATAAGCAGTCAGCTCTCTGTATCCAGAAAATCAAAAAGGAAAGCAACATTAGAGGAAATAGATAGGCAGTGGGTGTTCAAGGGCAATGAGTCATCTTTGCCACAAATAAGGCTCAGAATGAGGAATACTAATAATTAGGCAGCATATTTCAAAAGTTCAGCTCTTTCCTCCTTTTCCAAATTATCTTTTATGCCCTGGGGATGTTTTGGAATGACAGTGTCTGCTTTGGGATGTAGACATGAAGAAAATCCATTGTGGGAAGAAATGACCAAACAGCAAAGAAAAATAAAGTTGAGCTGTAAAGCTTCTTTTTCCTGAAACTCAGGTGGTCCCTCCAGAGGAAATTGTCATGATGCTGCTCAGCCAACCGAACAAACACATCCCAGGAAGGACGATTCCTGTGGCCACTGAACTCAGCATTTGCAGGAAGCACCAAAAGCGCCTGCTTTTCCCCTTTCCCCATGGTACTCATTCCCCGGAGCTTGCTCCGTTCTGCTCTCGTTCGGGGAGTGAAACGGGTCCCTCTAGTGGGTGAATCCAGGAGGAAAGAACGAGCTTCCCATTTTGGGGCGCTGCCTCTTCCCCTCTCGAAGTTCACACCTTCTGTTTTACTGAAGCTGCCTTGGGTTGAAAACAGTGAGGATGTTGACCCTGAATCAGGCTGGGTCTCACCCTAGCCTAAAGTCTGGACTGTCTAAAGTTGAAATTTCCAAAGAGCAGATTTGGAGAAAGAATACTGATTCCACTGTGAATGCCAGTGCGCTGGCTCCTTGGAGGATGGAAGCCAAGATAAATGACAGGTGTTGTCTTCACTTGGGAGGATTTGTAGGAAATAAAACTTTTTGAACCTTCAACATTTCTGAGTGTGAATCACAGAATCAATAAAGTTGGAAAAGACCTCTAGGTCATTGAGTCCAACCTATGACCAAATGCCACCCTGCTCAAAAATCATATCACAAAGGGCCATGTCTACTTGTTTTTCAAATGTTTCCAGGGATGGTGACTTCACCACTTCCCTGGGGAGCCTGTTCCAATGCCTAATCACCCTTTCTGTGAAAATTTTTTCCTAACAGTTTTCTAATAATGACATGATTAATATTTAGCCCTAAAACCACTGAATCACAGAGATGTTTGGGCCTGTCCTAGGTGGAGACTAATCCCTTTCTGAACTGGAATAAGCCTTGAACCAGCAAATATGAGTTCTTTTGAAACCACAGGGCTGCAGTGTCATCTGTGTTCCTCCCCTGCTTCCCTCTGCTGCAGAGCTCTGATTGCAGCAGCCTGACTTCCAGCCCCGGCAAATGTCATCACTGACACTGCTGTGGTGGGTGCATGCCATCATTATAATCTGTATGCATTTAGCCATCCCAGCATGATAAGAGAATGATTAGGAGAATAGTTAGAGAGTAAATTAAAAACTCCCAGCAGTTTCCTGTGTGAAAGTACTAACTTACAGGCATATTTTTTCACAGCATTACTGAAAAATGCCATTAGTTATACCTGTGAATACATGTTAGATTTAAACCCCTGGTGAGAATTTTTATTAACATACAAATATGTTAGGGCTCTTATGCTGCTTAAAATGTAATTAACCATCTTCTGAAGATTAAGGGTGCATAATCATAAAAGAAGTGCACTCTTGTGCATTTAATTCTTCTAATCTGCTTTATGTTGATGTTAGTGTGGAAGAATAATCACTAGTTTGCCTCAATAGTTTGGGTTTGTGCTGTAGGAAGAAATTGTTATAGGATGCACTTATAAACTTAAAATTTGGTAGGCTTACAGTGATGGAGGATGATGAAGAGCACAGAAAGATTAGGAAAAAAATGCTTCTTTTATTCTTCTGCTGCCGTTGCAAATGCCCTGCAGTGGTAAAGCTGTGTTTCTGACAGTTTCATTCAGCAGACAAAAAGGAGGAAGGGACAGGCACACCCAGTGAATGACAAAGATAAGAGCAATAAACTTGCAGTAGTCTCCTTAAGTACTAATTTTAACACATAATGTGTCATGTGGGGATTCAACAAGACTTTCTGAGAAGTATGTGGAAAATGAGCAAGCAACACAAGGCAGAGAGACTTTTGATTTGCTGTGTTGTAGTGAGAGAGCTGAGTTTGTGAAATGCACTCTAAAAAAATAAATTATTGACTTCAGGTTGTCATTAAAACCTGCTATTGGAGTAGTCAGGGGTGTGACAGTCCCCATGAAATGTTGATCAGGTTTATTTGAAAAGTGGTGAAAACCTTCAGGGCCATAGAGTACAGCTCTTCAGGGGCTGTTTTTTTCTTAGCAACATGATCCACAAAATCATTAGGTAACTTAGAGAGCTCCACAAAAATATTTTTGTTCCTCTTCCCTCCTAGCAGGACTTCTTACAAACTAAGAAGAGATAAAGAAAGAACAGTGAAAACTGTGGAATGAAGACATTTGCTGATAGTCATGACTGCATGACTACACACTGAAGTTGTGTAATAAGTGTGCAGCCTGTTCCTAGCAGAGTCAGGGGGCAAGAACTCCCATGGAAAACATGGGATGAAGAGCCCATGACACTCCTGCTTTTGTGGAGGAGTCAGAGGGGATGGAGACTGGCTGGTGATCCATGAACACCACCAAAGAAGGGAGTTTCCTCCTCACTTGAATAAGCAAAGGCTCTGCAAGGTGCTGTAGGAAAAGCAGCTCCCAGCATCAATTTCAAACACGGAAAAACAATTGCAAAATCACTCCATACTTTTTAAAAAAGACTAATTAATGTTAGAGGGGTCCTTTAGCACCCAGTTCTTTGTGGGGCCAATAACATTTTGCAGCAGACTGTTGTGGCTGAGTGGGCCCTGCTCCAGGGCAGACTGGTGGCAGTGTGGCTACAGGGAGCAGTGACACACAGCCCAAGAAGGGCTCCTTGGCTGCTTCATGCTTGTTTTCATTATTTCCAAGGGAATGCAGAGGCATTGTTGAAAGTTCCTTGCTTTCATCACAGCTTCCTTGTGACAGGTGTGACAGGCAGCACCACAGGTTGCTCTGGGCCCTTCGCCATGCCGAGCTCTTGAGGCAAAGCTGCTTTCTGTGATTCCCTAAAGGAGGCAGCTGCCAGGCTCCTTGTGGCCACCTGTGCTCAGGGATTGGCATGCAGCATGTCAGGGAAACCCTTTCTGTGGAGACCACACACAGCTTTTCTCCCTTGGTGCTGACAGGGAGCCACAGAAGCTGCTACCTGAGGAGCAGGGGCAGGGAAACTCCTGCTTTTCCAGTCAAAACCCAGCACAACACTGTTGTGGTGTTGTTGTGCATCCCAGGACAAGGTGAGAGATGAGAATTGACTCCAAGTTCTCAGAAGGCTGGTTTATTATATTATCATACATATTATATTAAAAGGAAATTATATACTAAAACTATACTGAAGAAAGAGAAAGGGAACATCAGAAGGCTAGAAAAGAATGATAATAAAAACTCATGACAGACACAGGGTCCGACACAGCTGGCTGTGATTGGTCAATAAGTAAAAACAATTCCCACGGAACCAATCAAAGATGCACCTGTTGGTAAGCGACCTCCAAACCACATTCCAAGCAATCAGATAATTATTGTTTACATTTCTTTTCAGAGGCTTCTCAGCTTCTCAGGAGGAAAATCCTGGTGAAGGGATTTTTCATAAAATATCACAGTGACACGACACCATAAAAGCTCCTCCAGGTTTTCCATCAGGCCCACAGAGCAGGATGTTGTACAAAGACCATATTGCATTTCTAGTCTTTAGCTGGCAGTCCTTTACAGAACTGCAGGGAAATACCCATGGTTTTCAAAGCATGAATAGTGCTTCAGATCTGTTTGATGCTTTGTCCCAAGCTGATATTCCCCACTGCCTGCTTCCCCATAGCACTGGCTTCAGGCTGCATCTCTGTTTCCACAGGTGCCAGCAGCACCAGCACAGAGCTGAAGGGTGTTGTCAGATCACAGCAGGCTTCAGCCATGTGCATATTCTGGCTGGAACCTAGGCTTTCCAGAGAGGCATTAAGAGGTTAAATCTTAAAGTCTTACTTAAAATTGCTGACAAGTTGAATCAGCAATTTTGAGTAAGATTTTGAGCTCAATTCCCTTAGGATTTTTGAGCAGGTGGAATATATATATCCCAGCCAATGGAAAGGACACCAGATTCCCATTCCCAGCTTGTTTAAGGACTGCTAGTGTGAACAACCTTGGACAAAGTGCATTTGAGAACCGGATTAATTCTGCTTGCCATTCAATCTTGCACTAAATAAGACATGAAGCTCCAAACACAAAACCACCAGTTCTTCTGCTCTAACAGTTTGCTGTCAACACAAGACAATAAAATATGAATATTTTAGATTCATAATGCAGACAAATAGGAAATAGGAGCTCTATTGTGCTTCACATGCATGGCTAACTCAGTAATGCTAACGTGATTATCTCACTGAACTTTTGTGCTGTCGCTTAAGGGTAACTTTGCCTTGCTTAGCTGGGGTATACATATTTGTTTCACCCAGGCCTAATGTCTTTTTTAAGTTTGTAGAAATACAGAAGCCTGATCTCCCTCAACTGTTACAAGGCAGCATCCTTTCTTAGCAATAAAGTCTTGGGCATAAAAATAATAAAATGGTAGAGTTTTTGGTTCTTGGAGAAGTAAGGATGTTGACTAGCAGAACTGCTATCCTGGACTTCCAGGCAGCAGATTTTTTCCTTTAAGAAAAGGAAAGAGATCGATCCTTTAAGAGGTTGATTCACAGAGTCCTTTGGGGAGCAGTGCCAAAGAGTTCAGAAAGGGGAAGAGTTCAGGACAGCTGGAGATTCTTCAAGAAGGAAATCTTAAAGGTTCAGGAGTAGGCTATCTCCAGGTGCTGAAAGCTGGCTGGAACTCAGGAAAAAAAAAAAAGAGTTCATGACTTTCTGAAGAAGGGGCAGGCAATTCAGGAAGATTACAGTGAGACTATGAGGTTATCAGGGTCAAAATTAGAACTGAAATTAGAAAAACATCAGAAATAGAAAAAGTGTAACTGAAATGAAATTTGGTTACTACAGTCAAGAGCAACAAAAGATGCTTCTGCAAGTACCGAAGGAGAATCTTCATCCTTCACTGGATGTATGGGGAGATATAATGACATGCTGCTCTCATTTATACCTGCCCCTCATTGTGATATCCCTTGTGATGTCAGTGGCACCAGAGACATCGCAGCCCTGCCCTTCATGCCCACCACCCCAGCTCAGACCCTCACGATGGCCCCAAGAAACCTCAGTCCCGACACCAAAAAAATGCAGACCCACTGCTCTGGAATGGCCCCCAGAGCCTCCCTTTACAAAGCAGGACAAAGCTCCCCTGAACCCTTGGCAAACATAAAACTGGACAATGTGATTCCTGGGTGCTGTGTGCCTTGAGATCCCTTGTGGTGAGATGGGATCAGTTCCCTTGGCATTCATCCTTGTCCTTGTGGGAGTGCTCTTGGGGCCTTTGTGACACCCCTGTGTGCGGGGCGCTGTCGTAAACATCTTTTTGTGAAAATCCTTTCTTAGGATTGTTTTCCTTCTGAGAAGCTGAGGCCTCAGAAAAAAAATGTAAACAATGGTTATCTGCTGCTGTGGAAAGCAACAGGTGGATCTGTGATTGGTCTCATGTGGATGTTTGGAATTAGTGACCACTCACGGCATAGCTGGCTCTCACTCTCTGTCTGAGCCACAGACCTCTCTTTTCATTCTTTTCTTTTCTGTTCTTAGCTTAGCTAGCCTTCTGAGATGAGACTTTTCCTTCTGTTCTTTTTGCTATAGTTAAAATGTAATATATATATCATAAAATAATAATTCAAGCCTTCTGAACATGGAGTCAACACTCTCGTCTCTTCCCTCATCCTGAAAACCCCTGTGAACACTGTCACAGGATGCAGAGAAGGACTTGGGGGTTCTTGTGGATGAAAAGCTGGCCATGAGCCCACAGTGAGCATTCACAGCCCAGAAAGCCAGTGAAATCCTGGGCTGCTTCCAAAGAAACCTGGGCAGCAGGTTGAGGGAGACGCTTCTGCCCTCAGGAGGCCCCACCTGGAGCCCTGCAGCCAGGCCTGGCCTCCTCAGCCCAGGAAAGATGTGGAGCTGTTGGAGCGGGCCCAGAGGAGCAGTGGGTCTGCATTTGGTGGATTTCCTGGGGCCATTGTGAGGGTCTGAGCTGGGGTGGGCATGAAGGGCAGGGCTGGCCTGGCTGTGATGTCTCTGGTGCCAGTGACATCACAAGGGACGTCACAGTGAGGAGCAGGTATAAATGGCAGCAGGAAGCAGCACTGCCCCAGGGCAGCCTGGATGACATCAAGTGTGCACACATGGCCAGATGCTGCTCTGGATGAGGGCAGGACCACAAACACCCAAGACAGTGATTCCAACCCTGCATCCAGGGCTCAGCCCTTTCCAGGCACCCCTTGCAAAGGGCACAGTGCCACCACTAGGACTGAGCACAGGCTTTGCTGTCTGCCAGCTCCCAAGCCCTCTCTCCTTCCTGCCTCCTGTTTCCCATCCCTTCTTCCCTCCCTGCCAGCTCCCTTAGTTTCTCTTTTCTTCCTTCCCTCCCCTCTCAGCACTGCTGCACTCTTCTCCCATCTATGGCAGGTCATAATGCTCATACTATTCCTGCTCTGGCTTGTGCAATGCCTCTGCCATTTCATCAGTGTGTATCTGGATGAGGACCTCAACCAGCAGAGGACTGAGATGATGCAGGAGATGGCCCACAGGGCTGTGGAGGAGAGTGTTGGGTCCTGGGGAGCTGAGCTCTGGACTGCAGTGCAGCAATGCCTGTTCTGGGCCCTTGCAGGATCCCTGGTGGTGCTCTTGGCACTCTACTGGTGGCTCAGGAAAACGGTCCATGAGGTGGACAACAGAAGGGACTCAGAGAGTGAAGACAGTGAAGAAGAAAATCCTGCTGATAGGAATATGATCTGGGTTTTTTCAAGACGCTTCCAGCTGTCAGTGCCAAAGCTGGCTTCTAGGAGACGGGTGGCGCAAGAGCTGCTGAGTGACCTTCTCCGAGTCTCCCACCACCTCTTTTCAGACAGCTTCTTCCCGGTGCTGGAACCAGTCATTGGGGTGGGCAGTGCCTGTGAAGGATGGAGTCCCCATAAGGAGGAGGACATTGTCTACTGCATGTTTGTGCCCCTGAAGCCACCCCGTGGGCATGCCTTCCACCTGGAGCCAGACTCCACGGGGAAGATGCCACAAACGAGCATGCGCATCCGCGTGGAGCTGGTGTGCACCTGCACCGGGGAACAGCCTGACCAGAACATGCTGTGCTTCCTCCACCACTCTGAGCAGGAGCTGAAGAGAAATCAGGTGGCCAGCCTTCTACACACCCTCTGCACTGGCCCTTACCTCGATGGGGAGAAAATTGCCCTCTGGTTCCAGACGTTTGTGGTCTCAGCCTGGTCGATGCTGCCTCAGTCCCGTCGCTACAGCATGAAGGTGCTTCCCTCCTGCCGCTCCTGCAAGATGAAGCTGATGAAAGCCTCCGGGAGAAGCCTCTTTGTGGAGACGGTATTTAGTGTGCGGCAAGGTGACTCGGACATCTTCCTGAGCAGCCAGCCTCCAGAGGCCCACCTCCCCCCAAGCACCACGTGGCTGGAGAGCTATGCTGTGGCAGAGGCAAAGTTCTTCAGGCATGTCGCCATGCAGGCCCCACCCCGCAGCTGCCACCTCAAGTGCCTGCGGCTCTGTGCTCGCATTCTGGAGGGCTCAGGCCTTTCTATCTATGCCTTGAAGACCACGGTCATGCACCTCCTGACCTTGATCCCCCTGTCAGAATGGCAGCACAAGTATCTCCTGATGAGGGTGGATGACACCATGCGCTACCTGCGCTGTTGCCTCGAGGAGAAACGCCTCAAGCACTTCTTCTTTGACAATGAGGACATGCCCCAGGAGATTTCCTTGCCCCCAGCCTTCCAAGGGGCACAGCCCCTGAACCTCTTCCAGCACCTGGCACAGGATCCAGCCGCTCAGACTGAGGCATTGAAGAAGTTTGATGACCTGCAATATCACTTCTACTTTGGGTTCTGAATGAGATAACTGTAGAATCACAGAATTGTAAAATCACAGAATCATAGAATCGTAGCACTGTAGAAGAGTAGAATCATTAGGTTTATAGAAAATACTTCCAATATCATTCTAACCATACTTTGACCTTCGGGGAGCTTTAGTTGATGTAAAGTTTACAACAAATGACGTGTTTGAGTGAACACTGTATCTCTGAGTGTCCATGCATCACCTTGGCATGGAATGTGGCTGCTCAGCTGCCACAGAGTTGGAAATTATTTGGTATAACACCTGAGGAGGTGGGCTCTGGTTTCATTGATTCCCTGGCTACCACTCCCCCAACTCCATGCTCCTGTACTGGAAAAATAGGAATTGGAAACCCTCCACAGCTGTGCTCACTGCCAAGTGGCATTTAATGTTGCTGCCCTCCAGCATCTCCTGGAAATGCCCTTTTTGAGACAGTCCATTCCTCCTGTGAGCTTTACTGGGTACAAAGATGGCAATAAATAATATATTTGAGAAAACACTTCATCTGCGAGTCTCCCTGCTCATCCTGGAGAAGAGAAGGCTCCAGGGAAACCTCATTGAAGCCTTCCAGTACTTGGAAGGGATCTTACGAAAAAACAAAAGAGAGTGACTTTTTACATGGTCAGAATAGTTGATAGGACAAGGCAGAACAGTTTTGTACTAAAAGAGGAGATTTAGATTGAGTGTTAGAAAGAAGCTTTTTACTGTGATGCTGCTGAGGCCTTGGCACAGGTTGCCCAGAGCAGCTGTGGCTGCCCATCCCTGGGAGTGTTCAAGGCCAGGCTGGATGGGGCTCTGAGCAAGCTGGTCTGGTGGAAGGTGTCCCTGCCCATGAACTGTAAGGTCCCTCCCTCCCCAACCACTCCAGGATTCTGTGATCTTGGATGGTGTCTTTGGACACAGGCCTGAAGCAGGAGCAGGAGGGGAGCCCGTTGCTGTGGGGTTCAGCATCCTGGGGCAGGTGGCACAGGGGTGCCAAAAGCTGCCTGTGCACAGCCATGCACAGGAGAGCTGGGGAAGGCTCTGGAACACCAGTCTGAGGGAGCTGGGGGTGTGTAACCTGGAGAAAAGGAGGGTCTAGGGAAAACTCATTGCTCTCAACAACTCCCTGAAAGGTGATAGCAAGGTAAGGGTTGGCCCTTTCTCCCAGGTAACAAGTTACAGGACAAGAGAAAATGGCCTCAAGCTGCATGGGGGTGGTTTAGATGAGATATTTGGGAAAGGTTTCTTCCTGGAAGGGGTTGTCCAGCATAGGAACAGGCATCCCAGGGATGTGGTGAAGTCACCATCCCTGGAAACGTTTAAGAAACGCTTCAAGTGCCTGGATGTAGCACTTGACGACATTGGTTAGTAGTGACCAAGGTGATGGCACTGGGCTGGTGGTTGGACTTGGTGATCTTAAAGGTAATTTCCAACCTTATCAACTCCACTATTTAGGTACTGCTTTTGTCCAAGGAACTGTCATTTTATATTAAAATACATTCACCCATACATACTGTATGTGATAATCTCTGCTCAACATAGAGCATTTCCTCGTGCTTGAGGCAAAACAGTTTGCAGGGAAGTTACTTTTGCCCTTTGCATCTTCCTGCATCAAGTAGGCACTAGAGCAATCTGACTTTTTGCCATAACATCTGATGTCCTCTCTTTATGAGATGGTGTTCTGATGCTGTCTTCCACTTCCGGGGTCCTCTGAGCACCATTGTTAAAACAATTACACAGATTTTTTATTTTTTTCTACTAAAGAACTTCATAGAGTTCTCAAACTATGTTCCAGCTGCAAACATGCTATTAGTCATCACATGAGATAAAAGACTGCTTCCCATACATCTTCTGATGCTTGCCACATTTACAGATGTCTTTGCCTTGGATGCCCATGCCTTCTGTAAGAGGGGAAGAGAAAGGTGTGCCTGGTGTTCTCCCTGCAAATTTGTGGGTGTAGCTAGCCAACATTGGAGAAAACCAAATATTCCACACTTTGAAATCCCTCACCAGATCTTGCTGCCTGTGAAACAAAGGAAATGCAGCTTTCTTATTAAAATGAATGGACAATAACTGAATAATGAATATCTGTGATTAAAATCCCCAGTATCACAGCCCCATCTAATGGACTGGCTGAAAGATATTCAAAGGACCTACAAAAAGTCTGGCTGTTCTCTAGCAAAATACATTATCATGATAAACAGGACCCTGTGGCATGTTAAACTCTTAATTATGGCACAGGAGGCGTTTTCTCTGAAAATTAAAGAGGTTGCAAAATGGCTACAGCCTCTGGAAGGCAATTCTTAGAAGCAAAATGTAACTCAGTGTTAGTGACTCCTTTATCTACTTCCTTCAGTATTCTCTTGGCACGGATTAATGTGGAGACGGGAGTCTCCATATTTCTTAGTCATGTTATCATTATGCCAATGACTCTGGAATACCATAATCCTACAGAGTAGCACAGGCCCAAGGGAAAACACAAGGAAATCACTGAGAGAAGAGAGATATCAGTTAATCCAGGCTTCATTTGCTATTGTATGTTTGAGATTTTTTTTTTTTTAATTTATGAAAAAATGGCAGATGATGTGTGGCTCCCAGAAAAGTGTCCTTGGCCTACACACTGTCAGTCTTGGGGAAGACCAGTCCTGGGGCTACCTGTGCTACACACTGTGGGATTCATCTCTGTAAACCTTCCTGGTCCTAAGGCTGGTTGCCAGGCTTTTATGTCCCATAACCAAAACCTAGTGGATCAAACCTCACTAAATAGGTACTGGCAGCAGGATGAGCTTTACTCGAGTCATGAGTTTTACATCCTAATCCAGAGCTCCTGAAGGGACTCAGTAAGAACCTTTTTGTTTCAGTGAGTGATGGATGGAGTAAATACTAGTTTCTAAGTGTCTGCAAAAGTGTTTTAGACCTTAGACAAGTAATTTTTGTGATACTAGGTCACTAGGAATTTCTAGTGCTTCTTCCTTGGACCTCCTCAGCTTCTCCAGCAGTGACAACTGAAAAAATACTTCTTCCCGGATGACTCAGAGCTCTGAGCCCACATCATACTCAGGAGTGCTAATTAGGCACCTTACTCCTGGAAACAGGAAGAATTACCCAGCAGAAGCCCTTTATAAGTGTTCTCATCCTGAGAGCCCACTCTCTTTTATCTTTTGAAGGTTTCCCATCACTTTGCTCACCTTGTTAAGAAAAAAGCTCAACCAAGATGTCTTAACATTTCCTGCGTTCCTGAGAGTGAATGCCCAGACACAAACAAGGACTTTTTACTCCAAATCCATAAATCACTGCTGTGTTCCACAGGAATTCTGAGTTGGGTGTCTGACTGCAATATTTATCATACACTGTTACATTATGGCCTAGCGTGGACTTTGGTAAGTGGACTCTGCAGGCCCCAGAAAGCCTGGTCAAGGAATAACTGAAGCAGGAAAATCTGTTCCTCTTAACTTAAGAGATTCTCAAGAAAATCCTTACTTAATCCAAGTTCATTTTGGGGGGAGATCACTTCAGATGGAGAAAATGTGATTTTCTATGCTGACCATGGGTGCCTCTGGGGCTGGAATGACATGGTGCAAGCATTAATTTTCTGGAGGCAGAACTATTTCAGCAGCCACAAAATTCCCTCGTCCTGACCAAGTTCCAAATTCCCATTCGAATCAGTCTCCTTGCTGGACCTGTATACAAGGAAAGGTCCAAATTCCAAATTCCCATTTGAATCAGTCTCCTTGCTGGACCTGTACACAAGGAAACACTTCAGGGTTCATTTGGGACATGTTTTAGCTTGGGTTAATGGCTTTACCAGGAGACTGACTCTTCTGCTTTGGATGATTCACCCCCAAGAGGCAGTGGGGTCCAAGAGGGCTGCTCAGGGCTTGGGCACTGCAGTGAGCTGTATGATCACAGGAACAGGGCCTGCAGGTACAGGTGGCTGTGCCCAGGTTCACAGCCACCGGTGGCTGAGCTTTGTGCCACCTCCTCCAGAGCCACCTCAAAACAGGAGCAGAAAGGCAGATGGATGATGCCACCCCTGTCAGTGACCAGCACTGTCTCTCCTAAATTCCACAACTAGAACAACAGACTCAGCTCACTGTAAGGTCCTTAGGGAAGAGGAGGCTGAAGCAGTCAGGATTTCTCTGTGGGGTGAGCCCCAAATTCTGGCCCTGGCTGCTGCATCGTGGCAGATGCCCCACTCTGGAGCAGTCATCAGAAAACAGGGGCATCTAGTGGCTGCGCCAGAAAGTTCAATGAACACCACCATTCCCTTGAAAAGATGTGAGAGTTTGCCCTTCCCCTCTCTCAGCTCTACAAATAAAAATATTTTATGCCATAGCATTACCTGAAGAGGGAGGGAGAGGCAAAAATCCTCGCGGGATTTCACGCTCTTGGAGCAGCATTTCTGACCCATCTGTGGCCTTTACACCAGTGTAACCAGATTAAATGAAGTTTTTGCTGGTTTCTGCTGCAGCTGCTGCTCTGGACAGACAGACCTACATCCCTGGAGCCCAAATTCCCTGCTGATTCACGGCAGGGGAAATGTTGCCTTTTCTGTTCTGACCAAGGCAGAGTTTGGCCCCTGAGCACAGCTGTGCACTGCAAGCCCCATCGCTGTGCGTGACAGCCAGGCTGGCCCGGGCTCCTCAGTGCCTGCTGTGCCCAAGGGTTGCCTTTGCTGGTGACCATCCCCCTGCCCCACTGAGCTGTAGCCTGGGTGCAGCCAGGCCACTGGAGCTGCACCTCACCACAGGGAGTTAGGGACAGGGAGGGGTGTGACAGTGCTCACAGGGGTCCGAGGATGAGGGAAGGGACGAGGATCTGACTCCATGTTTCAGAAGGCTTGATTCATTATTTTATGATATATATTATATTAAAACTATAATAAAAGAATAGAAGAAAGGATTTCATCAGAAGGCTAGCTAAGAATAGAAAAAGAATGATAACAAAGGCTTGTGGCTGACTGAGACAGTCCAGACAGCTGGACTGTGATTGGCCATTAATTAGAAACAACCAACATGGGTCAATCAAAGATCCACCTGTTGCATCCCACAACAGCAGATAATCAATGTTTACATTTTGTTTTTGAGGCCCTCAGCTTCTCAGGAGAAAAAATCTTAAGGAAAAGATTTTTCAGAAAATACCATGGCTACAGAGGGGTATCAAGGACTGAGGTGTGTTTTGCTACTGTGGCTCCCACTGCCCAGCTTTACTCGTGTAGCTGATGGCTCCGGAGCACAGTGAGGCATTGCAGCAGCTCCTCCTTCCCTACTCTGGGGAGGGAGCCCCATGTTTTCCTTCTGAACAGGTACCTTCCAGACCCCTGAGGGTTTTCCCCTGCAGGGAGGAAAAGGGAGATTTTCAGAAATGCAGGTGAGGAAGTATTGTTTGCTTTAATAGCAGACATATGTTACAGCTCCAGGTATAATTCCCTCATATGTTACAGCTCCAGGTATAATTCCCTTGTACAGTGCTCTGAGCCTGCACATGCAGCCCTTGCACACAGCACTTTTCAACCTATTCACATCCTAGGAATTGTAAAAGGGACTATCTGGTCACTAATTGCCCCTGGCAGTGATAGCTTTCAGTCCCTCTTGCTCTATTAGGTTCTCATCAGCATCACTGGCTTAGTGCGATCTGAATTTACCTGAATTGTCCCTAATGTGTGGACAGAGCTGGCATATTGCAAAGGGCCTGTCACGCAGGGGAGTTCCAAGTTTTCCTATTCAATGGCTAAACACAGGACAGCCCAGTCCCCCGAGCTGTCAGGCATCAATCAAATGCAAAATTTATTATTTTATTAAGCAAAAGGAATAAGGGAGAAAGCACAAAGCAAAGAACTGAGGGCTGAATGCTAATAGGGCTATTGCTGTTATGCAATTCTCTACAGAAAATCAAGACAAATGATAATACAGGAAAGGCATATTATTATTTTATAGGCTTAGTCCCAAAGTGGGAGGAGGAGAGAGAAAAACATGCACGGCTGTTTTTCCCTTTTCTGGCCACTTTGATGCACTTACAGGATACATAATTTTGCAAGGTCTGTATGTGCTCCCTGAGTCACAGCTCAACTCACCAATAAACTTCAAAGCTTGCATTCCCCAGACAACCTGTTTTATGCATAGATGTGCATTCTCTGTACAAACACTATTTATTTTGGTGAGTTTAGCAGGCTGGCAGTCAGCTAAGGAAAGAGAGGCTCTGCAGGGTGGTTACTGCTGTGGCTGCAGTTCAGGTGAACATAGACAAGCTCAGCTCAGGTGAGTACACACCCAAACCCAGCTGGCAGTGGGTCCATGCAGAAGAGAGCATGGTAACCAGCTGCCCACAAAGGTGGGGAAAAAAATCAGTCCTGAGCCCATGCTCAACTGTGCTGGTTGCAGCAGAGGATTAGGACTTAGCTCAGGTGTATCATGAGGTGTTGGAGATTCCCTCCTTTTCCTGTTCTGCAACAAGCAGACTTTCAGGGTGGACATATTAGAAAACCCTGGTTATCTGCTGTCTTGAAGGGTTTTTTATGCCCATACCCACAAACAGAGGAAAAAAAATGCACAGAGATATGATGTGCCAGATGAGGAAACACTGTTAACAATTTTGATAGCAAAGGTTTTGGCTAAATAGCTTTTAAATGGAAGTTCAGCCTTGGGGTCAGTTACAGAAGAGTTGACATGTGGACAAGGAAATTTTTATTTTTATCCCTGTTCCAGTGTGGAAAATAGCTACTGTGATGGCCTCCCCTTGGTGCACATCAGAGGATGCCATGTGTGCACAGACCAACCCACAGAGAAGCATCTGTCCAGACAGCATTTCCTTTTCCATTGGCTCCAGCCATCTGCATGGATCTGGTCATCTTTTAATACCTTTCATCCAAAATCTGAGAAAGCGGCACACAAATGTGAAAGAGAAACTGTCTTCTTCTGCTCACTCCTTGTGAGAGGAGCTGGAGAAAGTCAGTGCAAGACCAGCAGGGGCCTGTCTCACTGGAACTGTGGCATGGGCAATGTTCATTTTCCAAACAGCCTTGACACAGCCCTACATGACAACACCAGGGACTTGCTGCTGAGTGTGCAGCTGCACCTTGGCTGGAGAAGACACATGGTGATTGGGTTTGTCTCCTTTGGTTGCTCTGAACTCAATCACTGCAGTTGTTGACCTGATTCAATGCTTGATTTCCTTATGGGTGCAATAAGCTAAGCAGCATTCTGATGGTAGAAATTGGTCATAGTAGGCAGGGACTGCTTCTTACTCCCTCCTTTTCCTGTGCAGCAGTGAGAATATTGTGGCTCTATTCAATATGTAAGCATCCTCTTCATAGCCTCAATATTTAAAAAAAATTAATATTCCATGAATGGCAACATTTACTGTAGTGAGCTTAAAACCCCCTCAAATCCACTGTCCTGGAAAGCAGATCCACCTCTCCAAGGCAATATTTACTATAGTGAGCTTAAAACCCCTCAAATCCCCTAGAAGACTGTCCTGGAAAGCAGCTCCACCTCTACAGGATAGCGACTCTCCCCAGCCAGCTCTGGAGCTGGGACAAGAGGTTGACACTGGGGCAATGGCAGAGAGCTACCAGAGATCACTCACAATAGTTCACTCTGAGACCACACTTTTCTCTTGCAGCCGTCCACCAACGCAATCACCACAGCTCAGGTGACAATTCTGCCATGTGTAAAGCTGCAGGAACCCACATGTGTGTCTGAGCTGCAGTGATATGTTAATATTTTAAACATTTTGATCTATTGCTTATCCTCCAGCTAAACAAGAAAGTCTTTTTAGTCTTTTTAGCCCACTTTTAATTTCTTTTCCATGCTGCTGAAAGCAGTCGGCATCTGCTGAGGTGATGAACGACCTTGCTGAGCCCATATAAAAGTCAACAGTTCTTGGTAGTCCAGTTCAGTGGTGCCTGGTCTGCTTTCTTCTGCAAGAGCTGCAGGCACTCTGCTCCAGTTCCTCATTGATCATTGCAGATACTGGGGAAAAACATCTCTTCCCTCTGGATTCAGTCAGGAGCTGCCATGTACTTCATCAGGTGGGAGGCTGAGCCTGGATCAGGGAAGTTTGTGCTCTGCTAGGAGTCTTTTCCATTTGTTTCACTTTTCCAGCTCTTTGATAATGCTCCCAAGGCTAGGATCTTTAAGGCCATCACCCACTGTTCTCCTGGGAAGCTGATCCTGGTCTGTCAGTGTGACAGGAGAGGCAATGCTGGTGTGAGGACCCTTACAAAACCACAGCCTGCAGAGAATGAAAATCTTGTCACTCTTAGAAAAAAGACACATTTAATCCTCAGGTGACAGAGATGCAAAGAGGGCATCCCCCTGTTTCTGGGAGGCTCACAAATCTGTGTGTCACAGCAGACAGTTCAAAGCTGGTTGTTTGATTTCTAGCATTTAATGAAACTGCAGAGAGGACCCTTTCAAAGGCCACAGGCCTGCAGAGAATGAAAATCTTGATGATCCTCAGGTAACAGAGATGCAAAGAGGGCATCCCCCTGTTTCTGGGAATCACAAATCTGTGTGTCACAGCAGACAGTTCAAAGCTGGTTGTTTGATTTCTAGCATTTAATGAAACTGCGAGAGAGGAAAGGCTTCTGGCTTTCAGCAAAGAAAGGGTTTTTACAGGCTCAGATGATTAACACACACTTATCTCTGTCAGTTACTGAGAGAAAGCGAGGTCCTGGGGTTCAGGTGTGTGCCTGGGATGCTGGAGCTTTGCAGATTTTTAATGATTGAAGTGATCTTCCTAATCACCCTAACTTTCCACATGACAGAGAGAAAAGGAGCTGCCCCAGCCCCTCTTCAGCAAGGATGTTTGGTTACACTGATGGTTTTTTTCCTGATCTTTCCTGAAGTGTTTGGAATGTAGAGCTGTGCTTGGTCTGTAGCACTGGCACAGGCTGACGGCAGTTCATTGATTCCCTCCATCCAGGTCTGAGCTGGGATTCAGGAGGGCTGAGGATGGTGCTGTGTGGTACTGCATTGGTGCTTCGCTCTCCCCTGCATTAAGTGAGCTCTTACCAGGGCTGCAGCTCTGCGGATTTCAAGCCAGAGCACTGGGGATCTGCACTCCCCTGCAGGGGAAGGCAATACCTTGCTGAGGAAAAAGGGATGGATCTCATGGCTCAGAGCCTTTAAACAGGATCCTTTGCAGGAGCCACATCCCATCCCCTGTCTCACACAGCAAATGTGTCTCGAGGGTGACTTGCTGCCCTGGTCCCCTATGATCCTATTGTCACAGTCATATTTTCTGGAAAAATCCCTTTGCCTGGCATTCTTCTCCTGGGAAGCTGGGAACCCTCAGAGAAAAAGGAAAACAATAATTATCTGATTTGCTTCTCCTGTGTTTTGCTGCTTTGGAATGTGTTTACCAACAGGTGGTTGTTTCATTGGTTTCATGTGAATTGTTTTGACTCAAGGGCCAATCAGGCCCAAGCTGTTTCAAGGCTCTGGAAGGAGTCATGAGTTTTCATTTTTATCTTTTTGGCCTTCTGTAAGTATCCTTTCTGTATTCTTTAATATAGTTTAGTTTAGTATTCTTTAATATAATATAGTATCATAAAATAATAAATTAGCCCTCTAAGAACATGGAGTCAGATTCATCATTCCTTCCTGCCATGGGGCACCCCACAAATACAATATCCTATGACTGTTAAAGCTTTGCTTTAATAACAACAAATTATTGCTCAGTTATGAGGTCCAACACTACTTGCACAGGTTGTGTGAGTGAAACAGGGCCCACAGGCCAAAGGGAGATTACATCCAAGAGTAGGTAAATGCCCTTTTCACCATCATCTCTCAGATTTAGCTACACTGGTAGAAGGGTTTGCAACACAGGCCCAGAAATCTTCTCCAGTGTTAAACAGTTTAGTGCTAGAGCGCTGTGAAAATTATTAAAGGTTTCTGTTCAGACAGGACTTTGATTAGAATTTTGCTCATATTGTTACAAATTCCCATCCTTCACATCCTTCCCTGGCTGCAGAGAGTTCAGCCAGGGCCGCCTTTGCCGCATTTAATCAGCCTGGGCATATTAACTACAAATTCCTGCAACGCTTGAAACACTTAGGTCTTAAATATGTGCCCATAACTGATGATTACTAATTTTTTTACTTGGAAATTTATCAACAGGATTGAATAATCGTTCATTTCCCCACTTAGGTTGGCACTGGAATTAATTACATTAATTCCCAAAGTTTTGATAGTGACCTGAGACATTCTCTTCAGTGTTGTATAGGGATATCTTACAAACAGTAACTAAAAAATAAGCCATGTCAAACCATGACAAAGGTTTACTGTAAATGTCAATGAGGCACAACAGTATAATAACCTCATTTTAATGAAGAAAACTGAATCCTGATATTTTCAGCTCCAGGCCAGCAATCCAGTTTGCTCTTTTCCCTGTGCTTTCTGCACAGATTTCACCACAGTCACGGAGCTGAGGGACTGCAGTGGTAATTTCTGGATTGCTCACCCTGTTACGCATTGATGGCATTTTTTTCACCACCCTCTGAACACGTGTGTCAAAAAATGATGTTTCAATGGAGGTGCTAGGGGAATGCTGCCCTCCAAATGTGACACTGTTCGTGCTGGGAATGAAATCATTTGACCTCAAAAATGTGACACAGTTTCATTATGGCAGGGCAGAAGGGTGGGGATCACAGTGGTCTAAACTTGCAAAGGCGTCAGTCATGTCAGGTGCCAGAGGTTCAGAAGGCCCCTCTTGAAATGCCTGCAGGGTCTCACTTAGCAAGTGCTGAGACCTCTCTGGCAGTGATGCCTTAGGATATTTCAGGTTGGTGACTGGCTGGGGAAGTGCAGCTACAAGACTCCCCTGTAGCAGGGAGCAGAATTACCAAGAGCTGAACCAAACTTTGGCCAATGGCTCCTAGAGTAACTAAGCCTGAATTTTGCCAAAGTATCTCTGCATAGTGGGGACAAAAAAATCAGAGTGTAGTAGGGACTGGATCTGTCTTCAAACCCTGGAACAGTTTTGCACAGAGCTAATTTTGAAGCAGAGGGATATGTGACTGTGCACAGAGCTTCTCCAGGGGGAAATAAAAATAGTCTTATTATGCTAGTGATAAAAATGTCTGTTTCTATGTGTACAGATATTTGAAACTCTTCTAGTACAAAATTTGCTCTGCTTTTGTGATACCACTTCTAACACTCAGCTCTGACAATCATTGAATAGCTGACCTGTGTCTGCACAGCTTGCTTCTGTAATTAAAGAGGCTGAAATGGTGGCTATAGGGGCAGAATTTTTGAGAATATTCTAAAACTCATACTGGCTAATCCAGACATTCATTGCTCTAATCCCATAAACATTATGGGCTATCATGCCAAGAAGAGTCCCTAATTTCCATACCAGCCCTGCAGCAATAGGAAAAGCACTAAATATTCCTCTCACTGTCTTCACTCATCTCCCTCTGACGATGTTTTTAAAATATAGTCCTGCAAATATGTCGAACTCAGAGTTGTGTCAGGACAGCTGCTAATCATGTGGCAATGATGCCTTTTCTGATGGATGTTTCTGTTATTACAATTGAAGTTTTGTCTCTTGAAATTAAGAAACAGTAATTAACGTATTTAGCGCCATGGGCTGATAGAATTGTTTTGACACTGGTTCTTGAAGAAGCTGAAGTACTCCATCTTCCCTCCCAGCACTGTCTTATATGGGGATTTCAAGAAAATAATGGAGAATTTTAAGTCATGTGGGGCTATGGCTTGACTGCGTTTGAGGTGACTTTTAAGGGTGAAGAAACATCTGGCACCTTTAAAAAAGTAATGGTGGTGAAGAAAAGAGAGAAAAAAGAGAATACTGGCAGGAGGTGGTAAACATGCAATCACCATAAAGGCAGAAAATGTGCCATGGAAGACTTTTGTTTGTTGTTATCATGAAACACTCAGCATCCCTAGGAAAAGCTGTTAGGAACAGACAAGTGGGGTAGCTCTGAAGGAGCAGGTTGGAGATAATCCTTCGGTCTCAGGTCTGTGGATTCCCTTCACGATCATGACAAACAACATAACTCTGCCCTAATTTTTCCTCTGTAGGGAAGACTAGCATTGAGATGCTGCAGGGCTTAAATCTCTCCTGTGCGTATGATAACACACAAATAGGTGCAGGTGTATGTAGGCACAGTATTTTGGTGTGGCTCAGAAGTGGATGAACCAGAATAGGCCACGGCTTCTTGATGTACGTGATGCAGGCTATGGCAGCAAGTGGTTTTGCTTCTGGAGAATAAGGAACTTCTTTCAGAGTCCATTTTGTTTCTCCCTCTCCAAAAATAGCAGGAGTGGAGCCACTAAGCTGCAGCAGACTGTTGTCATCTTCAAGGTGCAAGACACAAAGCTGTCTTAATTTTCCCTGGAGAAGCATTTAGAAAGTGGAACATTTAAGTACCCAATTCTTTCAAAAACACTGGGCTATTTAGGAATAGTCTTAATGAAGGGGACCTTGACCCAGAAAATCACCTTCTCTCAGGATAATACATATTAAGTGTGCATCTAAGCACTTCTCAGAGCTGGTGCAGCCAGATCAGAAACAGGAAGAAAGAAAAGAGCAAGTGGTTTTGAGCATGCAGGAGAATCAAAGAAATAATCAGCACGGCCCTGTGGTAGAGATAGCGCTGGAGATGGGGGCTGGCAAAATGATAACCGTGAAAGTACCAGGCTCTGGGTCTTGTGAGCCTGAGAGGAGGTGACAGAGCTGTACAGAGATACAGCTGGGGTGTTACATACATGGCACATGGAGGATCTGTCATTTCAAGAGAAGCTGTCAGGTTGAAAGCTTCGGATGGGGATTGGTTTTTTTTTTTAGTTCAGAGGCTGTGGATATAATTATGACAATTTGCATAAAAGTCAAGCCCCTTGTACAATTTAATGGGGCTTGGCAGGAGGATTTGGGAACACCCAGTGTGCTGGAGAGGCAGAGAAGAGTTGGAGCAGGAGCTGCTGCTTGTGGGACACAAGCTGTGTGGGAGGGCTGTGCCCAGGGCAGGGGAGCTGGGCTGGAGGCAGCAGAGCCACAGCCACAGCCTGAGCCTCTGAAGCAACACCCGGGCTTTCTAATAGAATATTTCCAATTCAGACAATATCTGACGCCCCACCTTCAGAGCCAGGTCCCACTAAAGGCAGGCAGCTCTGGAAACCTTGCCAGCTTCCTTAAGGCATGGAAGAGCCCTTCTGGAAACTCCCCTACAGCTGGGATTTTAGGAGCCTGTGGGGCTGAGTGAAGAGCACAGTCCTGTCAGGAGTCAATGTGAGCCACTGCCATCTGCCAAAAGTGGGTCTCATTCCTCTGTGGGTTTCCTTTTGCTGCCCCAAGTTTTGACACCCAGGAGGGATGAGTAGAGAGGGTCTCAGCAGGCTGCCTCTCCGGCACGCTGCTGCACGGTGCCCAGAACTTCTCAGCTCCATTATCAAGAGAAGGTGGTGACTGGGTCTAAACCTCCCTGTCACCCATGGGGAAAGAGCCAGGCTTGACATGTTAAGGGAGTTCATGCCCTTGTAAGATTCCTCTTCTTGTCTGGTAGGAGGTAAACCAAATATATCCTCTAATCTATTGAGGGGTGGAAGATTGTTTGGGGTTTTGCTTGCCTGTGTGCTTGTCTGGGCTGCAGGTTTTCTGGTATCTGTGAAAAGAAGGAGTCAGGAAAAAAGAACTTTTGTCAAATTTGGGGTGAAGGGTTAAAATACAAACTTCTACTATCCTAAGCCATTCAGAGCCAGAAGAGGACTAAACCATGCAAATGGATGCTGTGGTTTTAGTATGACCATAATTAAAGCAGTGGGCAGTTGTGCAAACTGGAAATTCATTTGAACCATTGCTACATAAGCACCTTGACACGAAATTAGTACCTAATTCAGAGCCCCCAAGAGAGAAAATTCTGGCTTGTACTCTGCCTACATACATTCAAATTAATGCATAATGCAGCAAGTTTCTTCCTCTCTCTGCCTGTCCCTTTCTCTTTCTCACACACACAGACGCACGCACGCAGCTGAACTCCCACACAAGTTCTGTGGGGAAATTACAGCCTGCTCATGTCACTCCCTTCTTTGTCACTGAAATAGTGCCATAGGTCTGGAAAGTGCTGTCTCTGTGCAGTACCAAACTTTTTGCAGTTCTGGAAGATCTTACTTTGATAATACATAAATTAGAGTTTTCTGTGTAAGTCAACAAATTGATTTTTTTTCCTCAAAGGCTGGATTGCTCCAACACTAGCCATAAAGTAGCTTTCATGTTTGCAAATTTTTGGAAGCTAGGCACGAAGAACCAAACTTTTCTGTTGTCAGGTCACATTAACTCTGGGGTTTCTCACAGGCAAATTGCGTCTTGAACACTCTGCATGATTCACAAAAAAAAAAAAGCCCTTCTCCATGTAAAGCATCAGCTTCCATTAAGCAGAAGAAAGAAAACCACTGCATGCAAAAGATGTGAACACGTGGCTTGTGAATAATCAGTACAAGTTTAGAAAAATCACCTCAGAGCATGGCAGGCAGCAGTAACACACTCGGTATCTGATCCTCTGAGAGCAGAGCAAGTGGCATCCTCTTGGTGCTGAAAAGAGAGCACAGCTCCTGGCTCTTATCAGTGGCAGTGGGAGGGAGGTTTGGTGCTCTGAAGCTGCAGGGAATCTCAGTGGTGGAGTGAGCAAGGGGCAGGAATGAGCATTTGCCTCAATGCTCAGCAGGAGCCAGGGCAAGTGGCTGCCAAGGGGCCACAGTGGAAACATGGAGGGTGGGAGGCAGTGTAGGAACTATGCAGAGATGGGCTTGAAGAAAACTCTATCATTGTAATACAGGAAGGACTAACTTTAGGGAGACAGAGGGCTATGGCAATATACCCATCAGCAAAGACCAATGGCTTAAAATCATCAATATTTCATGAGGAACCTTGTCTAGATACTCCTGCTCCGCTCCCTTTCTCTTTGCATTGTGACAGAGATGAGCAAAGTTACAGCTCAGAGCATCCTTCCACACTAATAAAACACATTCCCTTGGAACTATAGGAAGGTTGCTAATTGCCTGCAGTCTCAACCATAAGCCTGCAAAAAAATCACCCTGTTCTAGTACCAGTGGAGGTCCAATACTTGCTGCCATCATATTGCAAAGCAGAAGACTTTGCCCATGTACACCAAGTGTCACC
Source organism: Emberiza elegans (assembly GCA_024865655.1). Classification (NCBI taxonomy): domain Eukaryota; kingdom Metazoa; phylum Chordata; class Aves; order Passeriformes; family Fringillidae; genus Emberiza; species Emberiza elegans. Next base: position 34,080,936 of record JALJVW010000139.1, read on the forward strand.
TACTGTCCTGCCAGATGTGTGCAGCATGGAAAAAATCACCTGCCACAGGTGATGGGGAAATAGTTGTGGGTCAGGCCCAGATTAGAAGGTCGTGCTCCTTAGAGAGGATTAAGAGAAACCCTGAGAAACATCCTGTGCAGTGTTTCTTACCCTTCACAAGGCATATACATACCCCCAATGGTGTCCTAATGTTGGAGTTTAGTGAGGCTTCTCCCATCAAATGGATTCTGAATATTAAGGACTCTATTTATTTCAGCCCCCAAGCAGGTATTTCTATCCTCAACTCTGTGCCTATTGAACATCTGGCTGGGTCTCTTGTGGTTTCTCCGCCAAGCTTGAGAAATTGGAGGGGTACACCAACATTCCCAGTGTTGACTTGTAAATATCAGGTACTTTATTCCATGTGTGCTCATTATGCACATGATTTTGGACATGGAAAATACCTGACTTTACCATTTTTCTTGACATGGAAACTCAGAATGGCTCTTCCAACTTTTCCTCCAGGACATTTGGGAAGGCACCACCAGAACTTCAGCTGAGACCAAAACTCTAACAGCAAAGAGATCTCAGCAACACTGTCAGGTCCCTCTGGAAGGTCTTTCCTTGGCCTTGTAGATCAGAAAATGACAGCATTCAAACATTTGTGTGCAGATGAAAAATGAAAATCAGTTCAACTGATTTTGTTCAACTCACTGCAGTCAAATTAACTAGAAAATGAAATATTTTAAGAAGCATCCTATGGTAAGTGAATTTGAATTAGCTGCAAACATGGATGATTTTCTTCCAATCACCAGACCACACAGAATTGCTGCTTGGATTTAACTCCCCCTTCATCTCACATATGTCTTTCCTTTATTTCCTGGCATAGATAGATGTGTGATTAAACTATCACTTTTGATATCCCAAAAAGCTGAGGAAAGGAGATTACACTATAAATCATACAAATCTTCCTTCCCACCTGTTTGTGAATTTTAGACAGCTTTACTTTTTTTTCTGTTGTAATTACAGCAAATTGTAATAGAGATAAAACATAAAGTGTTGTAAGTATTTTTTAGAGTGTTGGATTCATGAAATCAGTTTATAGAGATAATTTTGTCAACAAATTCAAAGTCATTTAGGGGTTTTTACTTGTTACAAAAGCTGTTAGATTAAAATACTGCTTAAACTTGTTACTTTGTGCTAACACAAGTGAAAAGATGGCATCCCACTGAGCTGGTCACTGTCTTATTTTGCCTTTTGGGGCAGGATATCCCCAAATTCAGCCTCCATTCATATGCCTGTTGCAGCTGCCCCCACAATATATCCTGCATATCCAAGTCCAAGACCACCAGCAGCACTGGAAGCCCTTGGGTGTTGATGGAGACTTTGCTGTTGGGTCCTCTGGGCTCTTGGAGAGTTCACAGAGGATGAGCCTGAACATCTGTGCTCAAGGGCTCAGTCCTAAAGGAAAAACTTGGAAATGGTAGGATTTGAATCGAGTTCTGGACTGGCTTAGGGTGGGTCAGCAAATGGACACAGAGCAAACACAAACCCAGTGATTGGGACCTGACATGTACATGAGTCACCTCATCCACCACTGAATTAGAGGCACAGTGAGGATCTCCAATAGTTCTGCTGTGTCTGATTAAATTTTACCTGCTGAAAGAGTACAGCCTTCTTCACCTGCAGGACTAGAACAGAGTGTCAGTCAGGTCTGGATCTGGATCCCAGATTTCTCACAGTTTGCAGGTGGGTCTGTAGATGAGGTCCAGGTGGGAGCAGGCTCAGGTGCAGTCAGGGCATCCTCACCAGCCAGGAATAGTTTTCATTCAGCCAGTCTGGACAAAATTGTGGACTAGACACTCAATGTCCCATGTACATTTTTAATTGTGGCAGCATGAATGAAGAGAAGAAATGACAGCATCATGTTGCTGATGGGGAAATATTTCCATGAGGAGAAAGTATTTAGTACAATGTGGCCAACCATTAAGTGCTGCTCCCAGCTTCCTCCTAGACTCCTCAAAGCTTGTGGGAACTCTGTGTCCGTCTGTATGCCCTCCATATCCACACACTGCTGGTCTAACCTTTTCTGTAAAACTAGGAGAACAGGCTGTTTCTGAGCAGAAGAACTGTTCTTACCTGATGACCCGGCACAAGAAGATCTGATGAACATGGTACAGGGACTGCGAGAGATGGACATGGGCATGCACACAAGGCATGACCTTAGCACTGAGAGGGTAAATGGCATTTCAGGAGCTCACAGAATGGTATGAGAGCACATTCCCAATGAACTCTTCAAACTGGATGAATAATTCAGAATAACATTTATACTACTCACTTTGCTTGCTTTAACTGTGAGTAAATGTCAGATGTTTTTTTGAGATGCACTAACCTCAAAAGCATTTATACAGTCACTTCTCTTTCAAGCTCTTTTAACCCCAAAACCAAAGGACTACACATAGTTGTATGAAAGATCTGCTGGCTCAGAACACTTAGTCCCAAAATAATGATGCAGTCCACTGGTCACTACTGCTCTGTTTGCCATAGTTGTTTGGAATTTGTTCAATTAGGTTCATGGGATAAATCTCAGGAGGCTGTGAGTTGGTAGCTTGGTTCAGAGCCATTAAAAAGTAGTAATAACTGTAATGCAATTGCAGACATCAGCATCCTTTCTCTTACACTGTTACTTTTTCATCTTGCCCTTGGCCAGACCAAGTGTTCCCTGGGCAACCCCAGACCTTGGTGGAGATGCAGAACAAGCACTGGGGCAGTGTGTGAAGGTCTTTCAACAGAGGGTGAACACACACCCACTGAGAGCTGAAAACCACACAGGATGAAGATATGGGGGTCTATTTCTGGTATTTGAGTGCTAGCACCAGGAAAGGGCTGCCTGGAGTGGGATTCCATGGGATAGAGAATGTATCTACACCAGTTTGTCCTGTGGAGCCATGTGGATTTGCAGTGAGTACCAAGTGAGAGCTGTGTGTTGTTGCACTGGAGTATCTCTCTAATTATACAACAGTTACACTTTCTGGTACTTGCAGTTATCATTAAATCTATAATCAGCCTATTCCCCACATGTTTGAGAATCTCTCCCATGCTAATACAATATAATTAAAACAGACCCTGTTTCAACAGTATCTGCATTAAAAAGGAACACCAAAGAGATCATAATAGGTGGAGAGAGGTTAATAATAGGTCATGTGGTTAATCTTCCAGTTACAAGGGCAAACACTAATTACAGGACTGGGAAGGGAAAGGGCAGCCTGATTGCAATGTGATTATGGTGACCTTGTTAAGGAGTGATCCAAGTCATGATGGGGCCTCAATAAATAAAGATAATAATCCCTCAGCACCTCCCAGTGAACGTCAGACGAATGCTGAGAGCAGCATTAGCCCTCTCTGCAGGCCGGGTGGGAGGTTGGATGCTGAGCCGTGTTATTCTCCAGCTCCATCCTCTCAGCACAGCAGGATTGCTGGCTTCTCCTTCTGCTCACTGAGAAAACAAAAGCACTGGCCACTGATAACAAATATATCAAGTTGACTTCTAAAGGGCTCTGCAGTACAGCAAGTTGCAAATTACAGCAAATTTCAACACGTTTGAGCTTGGGAGATATGGCAGAGCTATGCAATTCACCATGTTGTCAGTAGCGTGGTGGGAATTCCCAGGGAGATGCAAAAATAGTGGTTACCATCTTAGAAAAATGGTAAAATTTCAAGCTTTTTCAGGTCTTTTTTTAACCAGAAGCATAAGCTCCCCTGCTCAGGAAAACATGTCCTACAGATTATAACAGTTTCATTATCTCAGCAGAGAACTCGCTGTCTGTTCTGCAAACTGGTCCATGGAGAAATTAGCAGGCTCCCAAATTTAATTAGGGCAGGACTCAGACAGGGAACACAGCGAGGTTAACACAGATGTCTGTATGTCCCATCATTCTCACATCCTGTAATAAACAGGCATTTGGGGACCAGTATCAGCCCAGGCTGGAACCAAACAGTCCTGCATTATAGACATGAGTCTGGTGCCTGCTGAATGCTCATAAAACCACTGGGTCATTGGTACAGAAAGGCTTCTGTTACCCCTGATGGTGGTGGATGTTAATTGAGGATGGAGTTAATGTGACAATCAGTGTCTCCAGACACATCAGGGCTATGTGGAGCTCTGTGGTCTGGCAGCTTCTGTGCTGGGTGTGAGCAGTGCACGAGCAGTGAGTGGAGCTGTTCAAACTCTCTCTATTTCTGGTTTTAGAAAATGTGCAAAAATGCTGTCTACTTTGGATTTTATCTTTTCAACTGTACTTTCTTTTATATAAATCTACACCTTGTTAAGGACAAATGTCATGGTAACTGCCAAATGCATGAAGAAACCATTAAACCTCTGTGTTTAGTTGTGCCTACAAAATAAACTTCTGGCTTAGCCACACAAAGCCCTGGTTTTGGGTGTCCAGAAGGTACCAGGGTATTTCTTCAGCTGCCTGCAATGCTGGTGTGAGAGCTTGCGGTGCTGAAGGGTTTGGATGACCACAGGCCACCAACTAAGGCTTCCAAAACCAGAAGGAGCACTGAAGCCCTGAAGTTGCAAAGGAAATCTGTGCCAGCTGTTCCTGTGTAGGTGTGTGTCTGTGTGCAAAAATGCAGAAAGCAATTAAACCTTGACATTTTTTCTCTGGGATTCCACTCATGAGGATTTCCTATTAAATATTAAAATTAACTCCAATTAATTTGTTCCATTCTATCCTTCCAAGTCGTCTTGCAAGTGCTGCTGGAAAGCAATTTCACAATGATCCCAAGGAAAATACATTTCCAGGGCGATTCCACTGACTCCCATTCTACCTTCTGCAGTGCCAATTACCTACCTTTGAAACACCCACCTGGATGTTAGAGAAAGCCAAAACAAATGTATAAGGATAGTAATTTTCTATTCATGCCCTTTCTTTCTACTGTTACTTTTGTCAGGTTAGACTATCCCAGGAGCAGAAATGAGTGTGCAGGAGAAAGGATCAGGAACCTGGTGATTTTCCAAGCTTGAATTTTCCGTTTCCCCATGCTGAAAGGTGAGTTGCTTTGGGAAGAAAAGTAACTCCTGCAGGCACTTGGGGTGGGCACAAGGGAGGGAAGGGCCCAGGAGCTGCGATGCTGCAGGGGACTGCTGTCAGCCTGGGTGAATTTTGCTTCTTCTTCAATGACACAGATTGACATTTTACAAGTTTTGAGAAAGCAAATTCTGCAAAAATGGCTAAATTGAACCACAGTGCCATAAGGAAGGCTCAAATACGCCATTCTGGACCATGCAAGCTTTGAATTATCTCTGATTTGAGGATTGAACATGATTATATATAATATAACAATTTATTTCTTGCGATAAAGCAAGGATTTTGTCAGGGTTGCTAAGGGATACTATTCCTTGTCTTTTTTATTTGAAGACTGAGTTGTAAATAGTTCTCCCTAGAAGCAACTTAATCTGTGATTTTTCTTTGCAGAGGATGATGTTCTTAGCTCAGCTCTTGCTGCTGCTCAGTCCTTCTGTTGCTACCCGAAGTTTAAGCATGACAAAAGGAAAGATAAAGGCTATGAATTTTCCATTAGAGCAAAATGCTGCAAAAAGCCTCCCCATTTAAAGCATGTTTTGAGAGAAAGAAGAGTATTATTCAGTGCAGAAGGGATTCAGTTGATCACCATGGACTCTGAGCATGCCTGCTATTTTTAGCTTTATCATCCCTAATGAAAGCCTCAGATAGTACCACTGGGCTTACCCAAGGATCTGGTGTATTAAAGCAATCATAAGCCTCATCAGGGCTGTGAAAGCAATGATGAGTCTAGAGAAGCAAGCTGTGATGTGCTACCCAAACAGCCACAAAAGGAGAAAGATTATTTAGAACAGTTCTTTGGCAAGTGGAAATATTTATTCTCTGCACTCTAGAGAATAAATATTGTGATATACTCAGTCCTCTAGCTGCTCGCCCAAAGGATTTAGAAGTCCGACCTTGGTCCCCTTGTAAGTGGATGTTGTGCCAGGATAACACTGGAGAATTGAGGAACACTGTAGAGCATTTGAATACCTGCTAATATTTTTGTCTGATGCCTGAAGCACACAATAGCTGCAATCCCAAAATATCTGACTCCCTACAAGGTCTGTGACTGGTAGTGGAGTGCCCTTATTATCCACTTCTCCTGGACATGGAAAGGTCTGCATGAACTGGAGAGGACTTTGGGAGGTGAGATTGAGAGTGAACCAGAGGAAACATAGAGGAGATTTGGAAGGGAAATGTACGAGTTTTTGTAAATTGTAACTAACATAAAAAGAATAAAACATCTAATTTACCCATCTAAGCTGTGCCTCTGCTATGACCTGAGGGAGTGCTGGGATTGCTTTCATTCAGCAGGTGCCCTACAAGCAGTTTTGAACCTTCAGGCCCTTGAAGAAAGGAGGGACAAGGGTGACACAGATGAGCTGATGGGCTGGGTCTGGGTGATAGTGACATGTCATTACTGAGCTTAAAACTGCCAAGAATTTGGTCTCTTTTCTGTGTGGCATGTAGATACTCAATCCCACTGAGGTCTGCAATACCTGTGGGAAGCACAAGTGGGATTTCTGTCAGGTGGCACCCTCGCTGTGCTGATGTGGGGAGCAAAGGGAGAGGGAGAGGGGAAGTTTCTCTTTTCTTCAGTCCACACAAATGTGGCTTTACTCAATACTTGCATGAAGTGCTTTTCATGGACAAGGTAAAACTTTACTTTGAGAGTGCTAGAGTGCCAGAACAGGCTGCCCAGAGAGCTTCTGGAGTCTCCTTCCCTGGAGATATTCCAACCTGCCTGGACATGATCCTGTGCAACCTACCTAGGGGACGTTGGTGGAGCAGGGAGATTGGACTAGATGTCTTCCAGAGGTACCTTCCATCCTCAACTGTTCTGTGATGATGTGACTGAGTTTTTTATTTATTAGGATGTATGTTCTTGGGCAGGTTGTGTATCCCAGAGGGACTTGAATGAATTAATCAACCCACATACTCTGTACCTCTGCTCAAATGCAGGAGAGTAGCAGAAGGCCACATACAAGCAATTTCCTGGCAGATGGGTCCTATCCACCATCTTTTACTTATCCAATTTAATGCTCAAACCCACTAGCAAACTAATTGAAAAACAGCATTATACACACATGAGCCCTCTTTTTCTTCTTTCATTCCCTTCACACCAAGTGAATAATAAGTGGTAACTGATGTATTACAGAGCCACACTGTTTGCATGGAGACTAATAAAAGCATAACTTTGATCTGTTTTGACAAACACAAGTACAAATTTTGAGTCTTTAATAATTACATTAGTCAAAGTCACTGATCACAAAATGCAGCACTGTGTTATTTAGAGAAAGAGAAACAGGTATTCACGTCACCAGGGTGGCTAACTAGAGTGTGAAGGTGTTTTTACCTTCTTTTATCCCACTTTCTTCATGGGAAAAGCAATCAAAGAAAGCCAGGGCCAAAAGGAGCAGTGTCCTGTCCCCAGGTTCAGTTCTATATTCTTTGTTGGAGCAATAGAAGCATTTGGAAAATACTCTTGGGGCACATGGTGTGAGTTTTGGGATGGTTCTGTTCAGGGCCAGGAGCGGGACTTGATCCTTGTGAGTCTCTTCTAACTCAGCTTATTCTGTACTGTAATGTACAGCTAATCATTTGCTCATGCAATATTTGAAGGTCTTTTGTGAATGTATTGCCTATAAAATGTCCTTCACCCCCCTGCTTGAGTGATGCAGGTCAGCTGAGCAGGTGAGGAGCCTGACTTCAATGCCAAGGGAAGCAGGGCTGCTTTCAGCTGTTCTGCTTTCCTCAGGCTGAAGGGATCTCAGCATGGTCACTTGCTGTGCTGCAGCTGAAGGGTGGTGCCTTCTGGAGCAGTTACTGCTTTTCCTCCTGTGACCATCCACTTAAAGCTTCAGGCCACTGAGTTCTTGCAGTGGATCAAGCCCTGGCAGATGCTGTGCAAAGACAGAAATGTCTGACTGAAAAGCTTTTTGTCTAAATAAGAGTCAGTAGCTGGAGACAGACAGACTGACTGGGAGGAAGGGGAGAAAGCAAGAAATAAGGAGACAGTATTGGTCAGGGTGGCGGCTGATAGTCTCAGCATCTCAGCACACTGACTGATGTCAAGCTGAGAACCTTGGCAAAAGGCCACCCCAGTTCAGCAGGGAAAGAAGGCAGCAACTGGAAATAAAATAGCAATATATAATAAATGGAGGGAAAGAAAGGAAAGTAGCTAGCAATCAATATAAATGAGAAGTTAATGAGGTGCGGAAAAATTATAAATGTATAGAAAGGCACCAGAGACAAATCCATCCCTAAGAACATTATGAAGAGTTTTTAAAGAAGGGCTGCCAGGAAGAAGAGAAAAGCAAGAACTGAGGCAGGCCAGTTTCCAGAAGGAGGTTTGGGGATGGGTATTTGTGGCCCAGAACAGACACAAATGTACCATGAGCAGTGTTGTTCTGTTATGAGGAGGAGCTGGAAAATGCACCCTTGTCTCACACGCTTGACTTTTTTTTTTCTGTTCTAGGCAAAGCAGTATTCAGACAACTAATCAATTAATTATCAAATGAGTAATTAAAATATCACAAAGCTACCCCGAAATATTTATATAATGCAAAAGTGTTAATATAGTAAATTAAAGTATCAGTCAGTCATCAAAGCAATCTTGTTTGCTTGTTTTTCTGGGGTTACTCTAACAAATAGAGTTTTATCACAGAAAGGTGCAAAATCTGAAAACACAGAAAGTGGATTAAACTTATATGGAACATGCCAAAACTATATGCTGTAGAGCGATAATTCTGACAAAGTTGTCAAATTCATAAAGAAGAGGCAGCTCAAGTGTATCACATCCTGCACTCCAAAAGATGTAGTGTCTGTAAATTTTCTATTCCAGCCTTTAGCTGAAAAACCAGGACAGTGGTGAGAAGAAGGGAGATTTCTTCTCCATGCAGGACCCTGAAATGCAGTACAAAGTGCAGTGCTGCAACCTGCATGCACTTTTTGGTATTAGAGCTTCTCAGAATTTGAGTGAACTGTAGAAAACACATATGAAATGATGGGATGGCTCCTGAAAATGCCTGTGTATCCAAGTTCTAGAGGGATGGATCCCTCAAATGATCAGAAAGAAAAATGGGAGTTGATTGTAGTATGTAGATATGGTACTGGAGAAAAACCATGGACCACTACATTAGTGAACTGAACAGATGAAATGGAATGCCCTGAGCTCTTACTGGGAACCCAGATAACAGGGTTTGCTGGTTGCTCTTGGGTTTAATGTTTGTGAGTCTGTAACATCTGTGGGCAGTCAGAGGGGATGGCATTTAGAGGAGGGTGATATGGTAGCTGTGCAGACAGCACCACACAATTCCTTTTAATGGGAAAAGGTAGTTCCATAGAAACCTCCAAAAGCTCTCAGGAGAAAAGTATAATGTGGAAGTAAAGGAGAATGATCAAGTAAAAAAAGGTCAGACCAAACCAAGTTAAAAACAGGAAGCCTTACCAGAAGAAAAGGGAAAGTTTTAAAGCAGTGGAGAAGATGGAGCTAGTGGAAGTGGAGAGACATCCATCTCAAAGTGAAGGGCCAGGGAAACCCCAATTTACAGCAGCATTAAAGTACCTAATCCAGAAAGAAATCTGTAAAGAGCACAGAGAAGGACATTGCAATTCCTGAGTTGTGATTATCAGCCAGGTGTCAGAGCACTGCATCTTGAAAGGCAAGGCTGCATGTGGGAGGTGCTCTGGAGAAGAGACTGGGGGAGCAGGAGGGGAGGAAGAAGTCTGGGGACAGGGATGTTTTGTAGCTGAAACAAGTGAAGACAGGCTAATTCTTGGTACAGCCTGGTTTTTGCTGCAATGCTCCCAGCAGAAAATTTGCAGATGCTGTAAGCACCACTGCTGGGCATTGCACCCTCCCAGCCATTGACCTGCCTTGTGGATTTAGGTTTTCTTAAAATAGCTCTTCTTAATTTACCTCTTCCATTCACTACCAGTGCATGCCAGAATACCTGAATTTCTGCAAAATTCCAGCCCTGTGTGACAGGACATGTTCCACAGGGAGCTCACAGATTAATGCAGTAAATTTTTCATCCATCCTTCCTCTCCTAGCGGGGGATCCTGACAGAGAAGGATCAGCATTATCTCTTCCCATTCCAGCTTTGAAAAAGAAAATTCAGTTGTAAGGTTTCTGAAAGCTTCTTCTGCATTTCTTTGTGAGAGCAGCTTTGGGAAGATATAAATATGAATATATATATATATAAAATCTTTTTTACATTACAAGAAAGAAAAATGTCATTGAAAATGTTGTTCTTTGTCATGTATTTAAATTTCTCTTCACAAATTTAAAAAGTTTGCTTAAGCTCTTTTTTTAGAAGGAATGAAAATGGAAACAGTTCCATCTAAACGTCTATGTCATTAAAAAGTCTTTTCTTTTAGTTAAAAAATATTTAAATGATAATTTTGACTAGGGTCATTATAGGGACAAAACCAATCTGAAAAGGAATAGGAAAAAGAGGCTGCTTTAACCATTACACAGAGCTCAATGTCAAATTCCCAGTTTGGGGTCACATCTATTGAAGTGTGAGCCTTCCCTCTTCCCTTCTACTCTGGAGAAACCAGTGGTGGTCCTGTGCCAGCCATGGCATGTTGCCACTGTGAGTGACAGCCACTGATCCCCAGGTACAGATGAAAAGGCACGGGAGAAATGGGTGGTTATGAGGCAGGGGAGGAATCACAGCCATAGGGATGGGGACAAGAGGGGATTTTCTCCAGATGTGTAGAACATAACCTGGCTGCTTTCCCTCACACAGGGACCCCAAGAGAGAGAGGCAGGTGCCTCAAGAACGATTGTACTGATCCCAAAACACTGAATGAAGCAGCAGCTTGACACTGAAAATGTCTTCCCCACACATTACACTGCAGGGGTCAGCCAGTAATTCCTGGAAATGGTTAATTGCTGGCCAGCTTTGATCTCCTTGAAATAGAAATCAATTCTCATACTGACAGTTTCTCAAAAAAGGGCATGCCTCAGCACTCAGAAGCATCCTGCACTGTTGGATGTGTCTCCTGTCTCTCCATCACTCCCTCCCTGGCTCTTGGGAAAACTGTGCTTTATGTCAAAGGTGATGGAGGGAGTGGAGCATGGAGCCTGCAGAGCTACCTTTTGCATTCCACTGAAGGAGGAATTCCAGCTAGGGGGAAGAAAGCTATTAGACGTTTGAAGAGCAGAAAGCCTGTAGATACAAGCAGCAAGACACAAAATCTGAGTGTTTTCGTGGGATCATGGGATTCAGCCTCCAGGGCTGATCACAAACCATGTGAACACAGCCTCTGATGTGTGTGTGAAGAGAACAGAAGAACATGGAGCTTGTCTTCAGTTACTCTGATGTAGGTGTCCAGTGTCACCTGAGATGCTTTGGGTTATCCTATCTGACCTCCAGCTGCTGTCCCAGAATGTCACACAGGTCCCACATTGTAACCACCATCCTTCCCAGCATATCTCAGGTATCTCAATAAATGTGAACTGGTTCTAAACACCTCAGAGTCCTCAGAGGAGCTCATGGTGGTTTTCTCATCTGTGTGTGTGTGTGTGTGTGTGTGTGTGTAGGGGATTGCAGTCTGCAGAACACACACACCTGAAGCTGGAGCACCTACAGCCCCATGGGAAGAGGTGTGAAACAGGGAAAACCACATTTCCAGGGTTCATATTTGTTCCCACCTGGCCTAGGGGATGCTTACAACTCAGTGAAGGTGTGGATACAAATCTGTTTGTTTGTTTGGGGTTTTTTAGTGTGTTTTTGTTGTTGTTGTTGTTGTTGTTGTTGATGTTGTTGTTGTATTGCTAACACTAACCCTGAATATATAGTTCATGGATTGCTGATTAAATAGGTTTTTAACAAACTAATAAACACTTACTGCTTAACTAAATTTTAATTTTGGTTTAAAATGCATGAATTGATCAGTTTTTCCTTGCAACCCTTATCTTTATGGTCAGAGAAGCTTGGAGAAGGATTCGACACAGCCATGGTAGGCACAGTGCATGCTCATCTCCCTTGGCTCTGCTGATGGCATTGACCCACTTGCCCTGACTGGAACAGCAGTGTAGGCAGGCAATTCCTATGTAAACACCTCCATTTACAGGTATTTTACCCTCAAGCTAAACCATCTGTATTTAGCTGTCTGAAAATGAGCTACTTGTTTGAAACTCCTGAGAATGCAGAGGATTTTGCTAGGGGGGTCAACCATCGCATCCAGGCATCTGAGCTGAGGTAAATCCCCTCCTGCAAGTGCCTGATTCCCTCCCTCAGGTACAAGCAGGGGTTTCATCTGACACTGTCTGGGGCAGTGGATTGACCACAGGGTAGTGGCACCAGCCGAACATGGGGTGCATCTCACTGAGTGCACAGAGGGGCACAACAGCAGTGACTCAACAGCAACATGAGCTGCAAAATTCTTCTTGATTACTGGGAAGCCTCCGCTTCAGTCACATTAACTGCTACCGCCACTCTGAGGAAGGGGAGAAGTGAAGGAAACTTATTGGTATTCTGGAAAGCAGAGGTAGATGACAAGTGAGGGGGTTGGTGCCTTTGGCGCATTAACAAATAAACTTTCTTTTAAACCCCATTTGGGAAAGCCTGGCTCTCCAAATAAGCACTGAAGTTTGTTTCTCATCATGTTGTATGCTAAGTTAAACATTAGCCTCTCCTACACTCTGTTGTAGCTTAGGGTAATGCCTTTTAAATGTACTTGCATTGCCTTCAGGAATAGTTCAGAACATAATAGCCTGTTTCTCTTTTGGGCAACACTGTTAACCTTCCCTGGAACAACAAAGAATGTATTATAACATCTAACAGCAAAATCAATACATTATTTTCTTGCCTTATATTCATATATGCCCTCTTGCCACGACATCCAAGCAGGAGAAAGATTATTTTCTCATGAAAGAGACTTTCATGCAACATCATGCTCCTCTTTTCTCTATTTCTCTGCTTCCATTACCAGCACCAGGTCTTGTCATTCCCAGACTTTTCCATTCCCATCAAAGCTTTCACAAACAGTAAGGTCAGAAACCTTAATAATGTTTGGGAAACTTTTGCATAATCCAAACAGTTATGGAAAATACTCTGTTTCAGTTTGTAAAGAAAGAGAAACATTTGCTTAGTCAAATCACTTTTCAAATCACCCTACATAATGGGATGAAACCTGTCAAGTTCAACACATGACTTGTTTCAAAAGTCTTAAGATGTTGCTCTTTCCCAAGGAATTAAAGAAGCAATTAATATTAGTTGCTTGCCCTAGTCAACCACTGTCTGTATCCATATGTAAAATTATTTAGGCTGTAGGGAATTGCCTTATATTCTGCTTGCTATTGAAAGCTTCTATTTAAGCACTAGAGAATTTTTTTTCAGGCAGATATTGTATCATTAAAAATATCTCTTGTATCAATCAAATTATCTTATGTGCGTCTTTAGAACTTGTTCACAGTTTTACTTTTATAATTTTTAAGCACTTTTCATCAGGAAGTGATTGCTGCAGACACTTCTCAGGGGTGCTGCTAGGACAACTGCAGTGTCTGAAATGAGACCAAGTAATGAACAGCAAACCCATCCTGTCTGGGTGAAATTCATTCTCATCCCTCCCTCACTTCCCCCAGGACCAGTATTCTCCCTACACTGCACCTGAGAGCTCAGGAATGGCTGAAGTGGTTTCTACAGGAGTGTGCAGTGTTTCTGAGCTCTCTTGGGGCAGGTTTTGTTCCTGAGCAGCCATTTCAGCTCTCTGTTCATTGAGAATAGATATGAAGTACATGAACAAAACCAATCTGAAGAGTCTTTGGGGATGGGAGAAACAGCTATGAACATTTTTTCCATATCAAGCAGCTTGGTTCTCTGGGAGACCAGTGAAATGGTGCATCCCCTCACTGGGATTTATTTTTCCATACCTGGCCCTGGAAAACTAAGTTTTTAGCTTCATCCTCTGGAAATGCCCCTCTGCAGATTTATGCTCTTAATCCAGCTCCATTGCCTTTCCAGGTGTGGGAGTAGCATCAGCTTCTTATTTCTAACACTTTGATGCAAAATCTTCCAGCTCAAATGATCACAGGGCAAAAATGGCAAGGAAATTTAAAATAAAGCAAATTAATTCCCTGTTGGTGTGCATGAGTGTGCCCTGCTCATTCTACATGGAGACTCTTGTCTAGACATGAACATTCCCTATAGCATCATTCCCCACCCTGAAAATAAATAAGAAAGGAGACAAATCTCTGATTTATTAAAGATTTTAAGGCAAGAAAAAGAATTAATAACTAGCTCCCCAGCTCATGAATTAGAACTGTCAAAGCTACATCTTGAACTATTCATAACATTGCTAAAGGAGTTTTAAAAGGATAAATAGAAAAGCCCATTGTTTCTAGTTCATAAACAGAAAAGCAATCTATTTGACATAATGCATGTGATTTAAATTAATATGTCATCATCCAGTAGTTTTATTTCTTGGGAATAAATTGTTTTCTCTGTTAATGGACCTGGACATGTTTCATCATCAGTAGAAGAAATATTTGTGAATTTACCCCATAGGAGTTTTTGAAGTGCAGTGTTTTAATTTACTACAAAAGTTTCTTCTCTACCTTCAGGAGAAGCCCTGCCTGAAGACATAATGAAATGAGGTAATATGTGAGCCCAGGTGAGGGGCATTCACTGAATCATACTTTGGGCTGGCTTGTGTTTTTCTAGCAGCTTCAGTGTGGGGCAGGGTATGACAAAGTCCAAGCACTGCTGGACCTGTAAAGGTCTGGGTGTAGTGACTGAATTTTTCTCCTTAGAAAGTAACTTCATCTCCAAGAAAATGAGCTGCCAAAAGGCTGGTTGTGTGAGGCACAGTAAATATAAACTAGACACAAACACAGACAAGCGCAAAACCCCCCACTAACACCACCCCAAGCCCAGGACCCTTTTCCAGACACCTGAGGCATTTGAAAGAAGGTCCTAAACATCAAAGCATAAAAAAGATGTTATTTTATAGGCACTCTCAAAGGAGATTCCCATGTGCCCATTAGAATAATCCCTGAGATGATAATTAAGTGGGCACAATGCCAGATAGGCATTTTATAGGTACCTTTTCTGTGAATTTGCAGGAGCAAGATGAGATTCAGAATAATGATAGTGTGAAAACAGTGCTGTGCTCCATTAGAGGGTGAGTGTTGTATTTAATACACACCCATAACCCACTAAGCACATAAGCTTCCATGTATTTAAAATAGAATTTCTTCAGGGTTTTCATAATAAATTTAATACTTCAAAGACACATTGACTAATGGCTTTCAGATATTATAGAGCAGGCTCTTCCCTATAGGAAATCAATTAAAGTTGAATCTTATTGATTTTTACCCATTTCTCCATACAGTGATAAACCAGACTTTGAACTCTCTTTGGATATAACCCTGATACTTTATTCTCCTCTACAGCTGAGGTAGAAGCAATTTCTAAATATGATCAGATAAAATAAAGGCAATATTAGCCTATTTGTTTCCTCAGTTTTAAAACTCAACAACTTTTCTTCTATTTAATCTACTTGAGGTGAAGCAAGATAAATTCCAGGTGACCCTGCAACACCAGGAGCTGGAAACAGGAATAATTTGCAGATGCTTAAACCTGAAGGCTCATCTGGGACCCAAGTGACAAATGGACATGGCACTGACTCTCTGCAGTGAGATGAAAGTAATTTCCAGCCATCAACCACCATTTGCAGATACAGAGTGAAGAACAGGCTTGAATCATCCTAGGAAGTACATTTGATGGCCAGCATCTCTATCAGTCTCTCAGAGTGGGTTTTTTCTTCTATAGGTTAGACTATAACTTGCTCCAAATAACTTTGCCAGGTTAAGTGGTAGCTATTCCTCGTCTGTGAAGATGCACTTCCCTTAAATTTTGATTGAGCTGGCCATCCAGTCTGAAAGAGAGAGGCACTGCTGCAGGGTAGTTCATCTGATGTGTGCCAGACATCTATTTTAAGGGAGGTGATTCACATCATGCTAGTCTTCATTTCTCTCCTCTGACCATATAAGCATCACTGATGACTGATGCATATGTAGGTGTGCACTGCAGATGTCTGAACCTGGGCAGATTGATGCTGCCCCGTGTACCTGTGTGGAGGGAACACCTTAATCTCACTGACAATAGCATAATGAGATTTTGTAGCTGGATGGTGAAGACAGATAAATTCAGGATAAAGGATAAGGCAGAAATTTTCGACCATTGAGTTTATTAGAACAATTTAGTTCATGAGGTTGTGAATTCACCATCACCTGAAGAACCTAAATCAAGTCTGGATTGCAAAATATGCTCCAGCTCAGCTAAAAACTTTGGAAATGCAGAAATTGCTATAGGAGCAAAGAAGGCTTTGGTACCTGTCAGAAAATCAGTGAACACAGTTTCTTCTGGAACTGAGGTATTCTCTTCTTCCTGCTGCATTTCACACAGAAAACAACATAGGAGGAAACACTCTGTGATCTGATTTGACTTCTGTGGCAGATCGTAATGAGCAGGGAGATGAGATGGAAACATCTCCAATCCTTTGCTCCTGCCCTCATCCCTCTGTGCAGCCTTGTGCTCTGGTCTCTGCTGGCTGAGGGCACTGGGAAGGCTGCCTGGACATACCCTTGGTATCACTGGCTATCTTTGGCTGATGATTGCCTTTTTGCTGTCTGGAAAATCACAGTTCTGGACTGGCAATTTCCCAAAAGCCCTGTAAAATGCCATCCAGAGACCCATGTCTGACCAAAATGTTGGTAGAAGGACTGAGCAATCATGGCACGGATCTGGCAGCAGGACCAGGCAGAGGGAGCAGCTCACTGGTAGGGAAGAATGGCCACGTGTCAAGCTCAGCATAGCAATCCCCTTAGGACAGAGAGCCACAAGCTGAGCATTCCTGCTGAGAATCTCTACATGAGAGTGGCCAGCTCAACAGAAACCAGAGTTTGGCCAGAGCACTCAGCCAAGGGCTTTAAGTCCAGCTAAGCTTTGCTTAGCACAAGTTTTAAAGGACATGCAAAGTAAAGATGATTTGAAACTCTCTTGTTCTCTCAGAAAGCTGAGGGTTATTGGCTCCTTATCACATATTAGAGCACTTTCAGGCCAATTCTCATTTACATCAGCAGAAAAGGGCCCTCTGGCTGACTGCATGCACTGGCAGAGAATGGATGGTTGGTCCAGACACTCTTGCTGGCAGCTCTGAGGACAAAACAGGAACAGATGCCACCTCCCTTTCCCACTGGAGAGAGGACTGCAGATCTGTCTCGTTGCTCTCAAAACTTTGGAAATAAAATCAGCATTGGAAATAAATTCCAGAAGCCATTAATCTGTCTCGCTTCTGACATGAAAGGATAAAATATAGTTCTGTTAAAAATAACAAAAAGCTGTGAGCAGTATATTTTCATTTTCCAAATTACTGAAAGAGCAGAACATGAATCCTTGTCTGTCAGCCTGAGAAAATATTTTATTTTTCCTGCGAAGGAGACACAAACATGAGCAAGTGGCAGAGAGAATGCAGAACTGCAATGTGCTGCAGCCACCAAAAGACCCCAAAGATTGGTGTTGAGAAACCTTCAGTAGATTTAAAATTTTTTTTAAATTTTTGTTTTCCTTGCTTGAGTTACTATGTCATTACAGTACAAGGACTTTACACAGCAGGGCCAAGAGGTCTGCACTGCACAACCTGATGGAGGACAATAGTTGGGATGGTATTGTCATGGATGAGTGAATTAAATCCTTTCAGGAATTACCACAAAAGGTATTATTAGCAAAAGTGGTTTAATATGAATTTGTGAAAGCACAACTAACAAAGTTCAATGGCAAGGTTCACTTTATTATTTACGACATGGAAATAACATATACAGGAAAAGTTAGAATCGAGCTAGAATTATTATTAAAGAGAGGCTGAAGATGCAAAAGGATAAGTGAGACTTTCCTGTTGAGTCACAAGGTTCAGGGTGAAATCTAGGGCTTTTTAAACTCCTGACAGAGCTTAGGAACATTTTGAGCCCATTTCATTCCCAGGCTTGGGCATGGTTTATTTCTAATGGAATTGGCTCTGTGGATTTCTCTGGTGTGAATCCAGCCTGCTGTCAGTCACTCCCCAAGGACCTGTTGTGAGTTAGGGGTCACTGCCCTCAGCTAGGAAGGATCTCAGCCTCAGGACAGGAGCCTCAAACCCTGCTCAAGGGGAGACTCACCTGGCCTGCAGTGCTGCTGCAATTCAGAAAGAACTTGGATTGGATTAGTGCCAAGGTCTGTTATTAGTAGAAGGTCACTGCCTCAAGGAGCAGCCTTGAGAGGTGTCCCAGCTCCAGGCAGATCCCCACCATGCAGCCACACTGCCTGCAGGGAGAAGGCTCACTTAGGCTGTCATATTTATGGAGTAAAGTGGTTGGCCTGCAGTCAGATTGCATACAATGGGAAAAGTATGAAACTCCTTGTACCCACAAATTTCTTTGTTCCTTGATAAATGAGTCTTGGAAAAACCACCCTCTATTCATCTGTTAATTGCATGATTGGTGTTCCCAGCTCATATGCATTGATGCTCAGGGGTCACTGTTCCTCTGCGTGTTTCCTGGAGGAGTTCTTGACCCATCTGTGGCTCAGGACTTTATCCCCTCTGGAGCCTGTACCAAAGTTGGTTAAGGGCTGTGCATCCATCACAGGTGTGGAGTGGTACAGCAAGTCCTCTTTACAGATCCTGTGTCTTTTATTTTAAAGATCTTTCACTAAGATTTAAAGATCTTTTACTGTTTTTTTCCTCAAGAGAAATTAAACACTATAATTTTTCCCATATGTAAATATTAGCATAGTGACTAAAAGCAGGCAACTCTCTCTTCTTGAAGGCATCTAACTGTAACAATGAAGGGTGAAAAAAAGCAGGTTAAGGTATCAAAAGTCCACATTAGAAGAAGCCTCTCAATTAAAGATGATTTTAGTCATGGAAGTTGTAGAGATATAAAATATACAGAAGAAGGGAATGGGAAAGCAAAGCCTAAGTAGATGACTTTATAAACAAATGAGTCATTGTCTCACTCCAAGTGGCAAGTGGGAGGCAGAGGGATTTAATGAAAAAAGGAAGAGTGACGAGGAATAGGAAGGAAGGTCACACTTTATCACATCCAGCCTTGGATCAGTGCCACTGGCTGTGAGGCAACGTGTCTGCAAGGAAGCAGCAGCAGGAGGGAGCGGCTGTTGTGGCCAAGAGTGGATTTCTTTAAGGCATAACCCTAAACTTGCACCTTCTGACTTTCAGAAGTGACTTCAAACCAAAGTTTGCATGGCAGATGCTCCCCCTGTAGCAATTTCTGTTTGCTCTTCAGCCTCAAGGAGGGACTGAACCCTCCCGAGGCAGGGACCTCCCTAAGCTCCCAGAGCCTGCCCATGCCGGGGCACCTGGAACTCCTCCTCTAATCCCACCCAGGTCAGGTGCCCCTCTGAGCTCCCCTGGGCTCCTGCAGGAGCTCAGCACCACGGTGCTCGCCCAATCCCGGCTGAGCAGGTGGGCTGTGCCACGGGATAGAGCCCTGCAGAGGCCATCCCTGCCGGGTCTGCCTGCCTGCATGGGCAGTGGGGAGGGAGGACATGGTCTGACACAAGGTGATCCCAGCAGGGACCATGTCTGAGAGGACACAGGGGTAGATTTGGTGGCTGCCCCAGATGTTTGCAAGCATCCAGGCATGCCATGTATTATTTGGTGCTGACATGGTGTATGAGGATGTTCTGCAGGCATGTGCAGCACCAGAAGGAACAGTGAGCTGCTTTTCTGCCCATCTTCTTCCTTTGCACATTGTGTTTCCCATCTTGTCTTCACTAATCCTTATGCCAGAAACAAGGGAACCCTGCTGGGAGGTGATTGCATTACGTTTTTCTCTTTCTTCTTGAGTGTGTGCCATGCTGAGAAGAGAGGAGTGGCTACCTGCCTACAAGGGAAAAAATCAACATTTCTGACATTCTCCTTCTGGCTACCCTCCATACACAAATTGTCTCCTGAAGCAGAAGTAAATATTCTTTTATTTTTTAGTAGGGCAATGAATACCAGTCTTCCAGTATATCATCCATATTAAAATATTTGCATATAAATATAATCCAGAAAGGCATCTAGAGTCATGGTTTCCTAAAATTAGTAAGAGAAATTATGATCTAATTTAATTTCCTGCAAAGCAGTAGCTGCAGCAATGGTGTATGAGGATGTTCTGCAGGCATGTGCAGCACCAGAAGGAACAGTGAGCTGCTTTTCTGCCCATCTTCTTCCTTTGCACATTGTGTTTCCCATCTTGTCTTCACTAATCCTTATGCCAGAAACAAGGGAACCCTGCTGGGAGGTGATTGCATTACGTTTTTCTCTTTCTTCTTGAGTGTGTGCCATGCTGAGAAGAGAGGAGTGGCTCAGCATACCTGCCTACAAGGGAAAAAATCAACATTTCTGACATTCTCCTTCTGGCTACCCTCCATACACAAATTGTCTCCTGAAGCAGAAGTAAATATTCTTTTATTTTTTTAGTAGGGCAATGAATACCAGTCTTCCAGTATATCATCCATATTAAAATATTTGCATATAAATATAATCCAGAAAGGCATCTAGAGTCATGGTTTCCTAAAATTAGTAAGAGAAATTATGATCTAATTTAATTTCCTGCAAAGCAGTAGCTGCAGCATTTCTTGCTGTGATTCCTCCTTTATGATTTCACACAAAGAAAATTCAGGCCTGAAGGTTGCAGAAGCTTCTTCCAAGCTTTTACTTGCTTGGTGGAGTTTTTTTCTTTTCTTTCTTCTTCCTCTGCTGTGTTCTCCTCCACTGCTCTTGGCTGAAAAGCATGAGAAAAGCACAGGAAGAGGCTCTGTGTTCCCTGTTCTCTGACCCCAACAGCCCCCAAACTGGAGGACATGGAAATGCCTTTGTTGTGCAATTAATACAAATAAGCAAAACTCTTCCAAATCCTTTATTGATCAAGGAGAGTGTTGCAATCCTATGGGAAGGAAAGGGGATCCATCCCAATGTATTTAGCAAACTAATAAAATGGAAGGATGGAAAGGACTAATTTCTATAAAGAGAATTGGGAATGTCCTTTATGCTGTAGCA
Source organism: Emberiza elegans (assembly GCA_024865655.1). Classification (NCBI taxonomy): domain Eukaryota; kingdom Metazoa; phylum Chordata; class Aves; order Passeriformes; family Fringillidae; genus Emberiza; species Emberiza elegans. Next base: position 34,102,043 of record JALJVW010000139.1, read on the forward strand.
AAACAGCCTGGAAGCAGGAAAAGGAGTCAGGTTGTGATTTACTGACAGCTCTCAAGGCTCATGGTGGGCTCCTGCACAGGTTGTGGTTGTGGTGGGACAGAATCATAGAATGTTGAGTCTTGGAACTGACCATGAAGTCCATCTAATCCCAAACCCCCCTGCCATGGGCAGGGACACCTCTCCCTAGAGCAGGTTGCTCAAGGCCTTTTCCAGCCTGGCTTTGAGCACTGCCAGGGATGGGGCAATGGGTCATGGCATGGGCCAGCCAGTAGCAGCCATTCCAGCAGCCCAAGGGCCAGAAACCTGCCTGGAGGGGTGTGGATGTCAGAGTTTTCAGGAACCCAAAAGGCTGTTCTGAGGCAGGAGGCAATAATCTCTCCCTCACATCCTGCAGCGATAAGGCAGGAAGGACAGGGCGTAAGGCACAGCAGTTTCCTGCAGCCTTAGAGGATTCTGCAGCTGATTCTCATCTCTGGGAGTTCAGGGCTAAAATATCAGAAGAAAGAACAAATGATGCAATTGTCTGGAGTGTTTTATGGGATGTCTTTACAGCCAGCTCCTGGTTCTTCAGGGAGAGAAAATAAGTGGAGAGGAAAAAAGTGAAGGCAAAGCCCTGAGCAGAGAAGAGGCAATGCCTGTCAAGGAAGGTGTCACCCAGCTGGGCAGGGATGTGGGGCCAGCCCCTGAGAGCCTGTCATGGTGAGAATGGAGCCCATCCACTGGTGCCTGGCTGGCACTGCTGGTCAGGCTGGCTGTTTCAACATCCTTGGCCTGGCTTGTCCAGCCCTGAATAAGGAAGAGTGGCTGACAGAGGAGCCCTCAGCACTCTCTTTACTGGTGCCATCTCAAACAGGAGAGGCAAACTAAACAGCTCACCCTAAAGAACCAAGATTTGATAAGTGCAGGCATCAAAACTCATGGCACAGCTCCTGCCTGGCTGAGGTCTGGTGGGCAAACCTGCTGCTTTGAAATTAGCAGATTCATTTTTATTGGGGTGTAACAAAGTGGACTACATCTAAAGGCTGGGGTTTGGGGTTTTTTTTAGCTCATGAAAACCTATTAACATGGCTTGTGGTTTGACCACATCCCTGGTTTATGCTGGTGTAAAGCCAAGCATGATGTCAAGTTGTTGTTGCAAACAGGAAAGTCAGAGGGACTGTAACTTTCAGGTAAAAAGCTCTTAAGTAGCTGAACAGTTAAAGATTATGTTCACTATGTTTTCCTGCCTTGCAATTTCCTCATTCATAATGTATGAGTGAGATCATTAAAAGCAACATATTGGCTGATACCATCACAGCTGCTACCTAACTTTAACACTTCATAGCGAGGAATAACATTTCTCTTATGTGTGTCTTTGGAAAGGGAAAAAAAAGAGTTGTAGCTGCAAGAACAGGGTAAAATGTTTAACCTCATAGAAAAATCTTCACATGTTGGGCAATTGCACATTTGCTGGGAATGTTTTTTAAATGAATAAAAAATATTAATCTCTTTTTGTGAAGCCCTTTCACCTTTTGCATCTATCACAACATGGCAACATATTTTTCCCCTGCACAAAATCAATATTACATTAACTTCCCTAATAAAAAAGCATTAACTCCTACAATGAGCACAAAACTTCATCTCTAGCCAGGGAATTTTAAATTCTACAACACTTGACTGTTTAGAAACATAATGATGATTATATTATGCCAAGGATGGGATGTGTCAGTCATATCAAACAGAGAGAAAGATGTCTTAGGGCTTCCAGGCATAGCTCTGTGGTTGGTGTTTCATTTGTAAGCTGCCCAGGGTGCAGATCTGGTTAAATACATTAAATAAAAGTGTATTTAGGTTGACAGAGGTAACTCTTTCAGCTGAAGAAAAGCACTGTCCATTTTTCACGGGTAATCGGAGTCTTTCCAAACTTTGGGCCTACATTTTCACTTTTTACTTTTGAGGGAGAGGAATGGAAAGTATCTGCTATATAAAGCTGGCTTTTGATTTCCAAATATCCTATTTCATATTCCAACCTGAGACAGATGCTTATTATTTATAAATCATGCATCACCTCTAATAGCTGTGTTCCATCACAAATTTGAGATTTCAGTCCAAACCATCATGAGAAATGAATTAGCTGCCTTGGAAAGAGAGGGCATTCCCTCTGGGTGTGTAGCAACAACTCTGAACTAATCCCAGGTGGTTGGTCTCACTCTGAACCACCTCAAGTCTGAATTTGCACATCTATGCCCATCACTGAGGTGATGCTCTCCCTCCCCTCAGCCAGGCTTTGCCCCATTCCAACACCAGTGGAGAACAGGGCCCCACGGGTTCATTAGTTTTAAACTTTGAGTCAAACAGCTAAAGCTGGGATGAAAGACTTTCCTTCTGTTGCAAATTCATAATTCATTTTAAGTGTGGCACATGAAGCAGAGGCAATAACATGGTCCTTTCTGAAAATCTTCGTTCAGGGTTTTAATTGTGTCTCAGAGGAATAAATGCAGAAGGGTTGCCTTCCTCCCTCCCACCCCCTTTCTTCCTCTGATAACAGCTTGGTTTTAACTACCATCACTTATGTCTTTTATGATTTCCAGCCTCTGACAGAAGTGCTCCACTACCCTTTCCTGTTCAATAATGAATGGACACATTTGAAGCTGCACATATTTGCACTTATGAGCTCATCCAGGCAAAAGATATAAGAAACGTGACTTATCTAAACACCAAAAGCAGCCAAGGGATCAAGTAAATCACACAACCCCCATTGCTGTTACTTTGCTGTTCCTTCCCTGCCTCCTTGGTACTGCACTTAAGAGAAAGATGACATTCCTGCATCACATTTTCTGCTATTTCTTCCCAAACTGCTGCAACAAAGATCTCAGGGAAGTTACATCAGGTGTGCCCAGTTAATCTGGTTGCATCTCAGCTTCTCATCTTTTACAGCCAGTGGAGAGCAAGTGGCATTTTTGGCATACAGTTTATTTCATTAAAAGGAATGTGCCCAGAAGAGGCCAGGTGAAGCTCTGTCCCTGGAGTGCCTGTTTCCTCCAGGGAGCTGTGGCTACACTACAGGAGAGTGGGGAGGAGGAGGTCTCTAAAGGGGACAGGCAAATGCATCTGGGGATAGAAGATGCTGCTTGTGAATTTGGCCAGAGCCTCAAAAGGAAACCACAAGGACACCAAATCTTGAATTTCCTTCTCAAGGCTGATGAGGGTGTGCAATAATTACTCTTTGAGTAACCACTGAAGTCAAAGTTTAGTGTAGCAGGTAACAAGGAGTAGGCATGGAAAGCAGTTGGAAGGGTGCACTTAGTTACCCTTTGGGGTCACTGGAAAGCTGCAAAATGACTTTGTGCAGTCTCTGGAGCAGGACAGGCTCTCCCTGTGCTTAAAGCCAGGCTTATGACAGATGGAGCATTTTCCAACATCTGTCATAACTTTGGGTGCTCTTAAAATTCTCACTAATCCCTAGGGTCACTTAAAGACCAAATCAGTGAAAAATCAGGTGTCCACCTGAGGGATCTTCCATTCAAAGCACAGAGTTCACTCTTTTCTCATAGAAAAAAAAAAAAAAAAAAACCAAGAAAAACACTTTTTCCTTTCATCTCTGTCCAGACTTTTATCTAATAATCTAAAAGGATGCACTTCCAAAGCAGGAGAATCAGGAGAAATTCTGCTTTTCACCTGAGGTGAACCAAGCTCCTCTTTTCCACCTCACAAAAACCCAGAACCTGAATGTGAGGAAGTGCTGGCTGTCAGCTGAGACACTCCTCTGTAAGTCAGGGATCTTGGTGTGTGCCTGCTTGGGCAGAAGGAGGTATTAAGTGGAGATCCCTCACCTGGAGAGTGGATTAACCACTGGCCTACACCAGGAAGGGAGCAGACACTACTGGGAGCTCAGGATGGCCATGTGTGCCAGGACTACCCAGCAAATGTTCCCCAGCTCTGAGGGGGTCTGAGGCAAAAAATGGGTTTGAATCCACATGGGCCTTTGGCATGCAAGAGACACCATGCTGATGAGCTCTGTCAGCATCTTTGCTGAAGGACCCTTTTCATGGCATTCAGCCACTTTAAAGTTTAACAAGAGGGACACCTCTGGGGTTGGCTCTCCCCAGGGGTACTGCAGGGGGCCAGACATGTTTGGGTGCAGAGCCACAGGAGTTTTTTCTGTGCTTTATCTCCACCCCTATATCTGGCTTTCCAGCCCCATATCTGGCTTTCATTCCCAATACTGGAGGTGACCCACACAAAGAAAGAGGAAGAATTTAGGGCTGTAAAATATGTAGGAGATGTTGCCACAAATAAATAATAATAAATAAACCCAGCCATTTGGGAGCATAATGCTCAATATTCACATGCCATGTGGTTTTAGGTTTGTAAAGTGAAAGCTTTAGAAACAGCTTTTGTTCAATCAAAAAAGAAAATAAATTGCATCCACTGTAAAAGAACAATGAAATATTCTGCCTCTGGACTGCCTTTTGAATTTCAAATTTTCTTTGGGAAGGCATCTTTTACAGCCAAGGCTGAAATCCCCCAAAACTGGGAACAACTGGCACAATGTGCATGTAGTTTCTGTAGTGCCAGTGGGCACTGCTGCAAAAAAACATGGCTGGTATTCATGCAAAAGTCCTCCTTTTTCTCTTCCCTCAGTCAGGCAAGCATCAGGAGAGCTTGAAATGTAAAACACATTCCTATGTGACGATGAAAGAAAAATCACTTAGAAGAAGACAAGGAGAAATTGAAGTTACTCACTCAAACAGGTCAGGCTGACAAATTGCTTCTGCTGTCTTCATTCATCCACATAATGGCTCCCCCATTCCCTGGCCAGTTATAGAAGAATAATTATCTCTTTCAGATCAGCTGCCTTGGCTTCATCATAAATCATTTCTTTCCTCCCCTCTTGCACTACCACTGCCTCCTTCCCATTTTTATCAACATTTCTCTCCCACAAGCCTTTCAAAGTCCAGCTTTTGATTGACTAAATGCACCTTATGACCAAAAACCTCCTGTGAACTCACCATTTTTTGTCACTCAACCCCAAATCCTTCTTTTCCAGCCATATTCTTGCCTGTGATGAGTTCATAGAGCTCAAATGAGAGCAAGCTGGTCATGTGACATAAAGGATAACATGAGATTAATAAAATTGAGCCATGCCTGAACCTGCAAGGGGATATTCTGGTCTTTTCAAAGCTCCACACAAACCTCACATTGCTAATAAAGCCACGGATCTTCAAGCAAAGCATTTCTGCTTATGTGTAATCCCACTAAAGATGCAGAAGTCCCTGCAGAATGAGGCAGGTGGGAACAGCCACACCTGAGGAATCATCATGCAAGTTTAAGTTCATTATTGGGTGTTGGCAGAGCACTTGGATGCCATCTAGTTTGGGATGGACTTGCCCAAAATGGGCCTGAACCCTATGAAATATTAGGACAGGAAATGAAGCCTGTTCCTTCCTCCTGCAGGACAGATGCTGTGTCGGAGCCAAAACCAGCTCTCTGCTTCTCTTTTTATCTTGGCTCCCCTTGGCACAAGTCAGTCCCACACCCTGCCCCACCCAGACAATCCTCTGCTCCTGCCATCCCAAATTGTTCAGTGCTGGCAGGGAGATGCTTTGCCCTCCTCCTCCTGGCTGCTTTAATTTACCCAGCTGACTGACACCTCCCCACTCTCCCTGCTCACCTCTCAGTCCCATTAGCCTCAGACCTTCAGCAGCCAAATCATGGCTCTGCTTGAGTCAATGACAAAAATCACACACTCCCAGAAAGGCCCAGTTTCACTGGAGCTGTTATCAGAGCAAATAGCCAGAGGGCTGATGCCCCAGTGATGGACAGAGTGCCTTCATGCTGAAATGCCTTTTTGTGCACAGTCCATTGGCTTTGTATGATTCCATAATAAATGCTCTTATCCATTTTTCTGTCTACTATTGTGTGAGGTTTTCTAGTATTATTGCAGTATCTTGGCTGCTTTAAAGTTTTAAAAGGCCTTTTTAATACATTAAATGAGCTGGTAAAAATTCTGTAATTTGCTGACAAGAAACAAGAGGAAAATTATCCAGAGTAGCCACTGTGGATTTCCCTTCTTTTCTCTCTTTTTTCCCATTCAGGTTTTCTGGAATGCATGTGGTAAAGCCTCCCTGCCTGAAAGAACAGGATAGAGCAAGAAATCTTAGGGGTCTTGGTGAAAATAATTCTAGATGTTCTCAGCAGAAAACTCGAACATTCATTTAAAACCCAAAAGGCCAAAGGGCCCAGTGGCATTTTTTTTCTTTTCATTTATTTACACATTCTGGTTCTCAAAAATGCAATAAAACAAGCTTGACACCCTACTTGGGCAGTAAAAATAAGCTCCCACTACTGAGTTATGAGTGCCTGAAAATAAATTAAGACAGACATGTATAACCCTTTGCAGTGACAACAGCTCAGAGACAGTGGGGTGAAGTTTTTTTTTCCCCAAGGCCAGGTGCTGCAACCTTTATTCTGTGAGTTTTGGGGATTTCTGTAGTTTTTGAAGGTCCTGATGCAAAGCCCTTTGTTTACAGTGTGCATGGCCCTGGTTAACAGTAAAACTCTGCTTACAGGAGGCACAGCTGGCAGCCACCAGAAGGGCTTTGAACAGAAGAGAGAAGGAAACAAGCACTTCAAATTGGAGCTGATGGATGCTGCCAAATCCATTTGCAGCACCTTGGCTTGCTTTTCTCTCTCTGATTTGACACAGACTCTTTCTGCAGGGTGTGGTGGGGGCAGAGTGGGCTGAACCAGCACCAGGCTGCAATCAAGTGCTGCTCACCCATTTCCTTGGTGTCTTGGTTTGGAAAGACAGGTGTCTGCTAAGGAAGGCAGGAGTCTTCCTTGAAATGGAAAATATAAACCCCCTCCCTCCAAATTATTATAATTTTGAAATTAAGGGGCTC